>CM057233.1:71569460-72849202 GCA_029891385.1 Erythroxylum novogranatense
AACAACCAGCACCAATGGTACTTGGACAGTGGTTGCTCGTGACATATGATAGAAAGAAGGTCTATGTTCCTAGACCTCCAACATAGGCAAGGAGGATCAATAACTTTTGGAGACAACCAGCAAGACAAAATAGCTGGAATCGTCAAAATAGGTAAAGATTCTTTTTTGTCTATTGATAATGTTTAGCTAGTTGAAGGCTTAAAGCATAATCTAATTAGTGTAAGTCAATTATGTGATTCTGGTTTTGAAGTATCCTTTAATCAAAATTCTTGTGTAGTAAAAAACAAGGATAGTTCCATATTCTTTTTTGCCAAGAGATTAAATAATCTCTTTAAAATTAACTTAGACGATTTGAAAAGTCAAAATATTTTATGTTTTATATCAACAGATGAGGAAAAACTAATTTGGCACAAAAAGCTAGGTCATATTAGTTTTAAACATATTTCCAAGTTAGTTAGACATGATTTGGTAAGGGGATTACCAAAGATAAGCTTTAACAAAGATTTCTTGTATGAGAGTTGTCAAAAAGGAAAACAAGTTAAAACATTTTTTTCATCCAAAAATATTGTAACTTCATCTAGACCTTTAGAGCTATTACATATAGATTTATTTGGTCCAACCAGAGCACTAAATCTAGGTGGAAAGAAGTATGGTCTTGTAATTGTTGATGACTTCACTAGATTTTGTTGGATATTGTTTTTATCACATAAAGATGAATCTCTTAAATACTTTAAATTTTTATCCAAAAAGTTGCAAAAATGAAAAAGGAATTTCTATTGTTGGAATTAGGAGTAATCATGGTGGAGAATTTGAAAAGGAAAAATTCAAAATGTTTTGTGAAGAGAATGGAATTTTCCATAATTTCTCTGCTTCTAGAATTTCTCAACAGAATGGAGTTGTAGAGATAAAGAACCAGACGATTTAGGAAATGGCAAGGACTATGCTATATGAAATGAATCTTCCTAAGTATTTCTGAGTAGAAGCTATAAATACAGCTTGTTATATTCAAAATAGCGTATTTTTTGACCTATTTTAAATAAAATTCCATATGAATTATGGAAAGTAAGAAAGCCAAATATATCTTACTTTTATCCTTTTGATTGCAAATGCACTATATTGAATACAAAAGAAAAGTTGGATAAATTTGATTCTAAGATCAATTCAGGAATTTTTCTAGGTTATTCAATTACTTATAAAGCTTATAGAGTTTATAATCTTGCTTCTAAATCTGTTGAAGAGTCTATGCATGTAAAATTTGATGATGATTCTCATCTAGATAGAAGAGACGATTCAGATGATGAAACTCTATATGCTCCTTTAGTTAATAATTTAGACATGTCACCACTAGACGATCCACCTGATAAGGTAGAAGATATCTTTGAAAATTTTAGTTTAAGAAAAGACTAGAAATATAAATCTTCTCACCCAGAAAACTTAATTATAGGAGAAACATTAGAAGGAGAGAGAACTAGGTCTAAATTTAGAAGAGAGGAAAATGTAGCTTTTGTTTTTGAATTAGAACCTAAGAAAATTGATGAAGCTCTTCAAGACAAAGCTTGGATTTTAGCTATTTAAGAGGAGTTAAATCAATTTACAAGGAATAAAGTTTGGCCTCTATTTCCTAAACCATCTAACAAATCTATCATAGGAACTAGATGGGTATTCAAAAATAAACTAGACGAATCAGGAAAAGTAAACCTAACAAAGCTAGATTAGTAGCTCAAGGCTATAATCAACAAGAAGGAATAGACTATAATGAAACATATGCTCCTATAGCAAGACTAGAAGCTATTAGAATTTTGCTTGCATATGTTGTTTTTCATGATATAAAACTGTTTCAAATGGATGTGAAAAGTGCTTTTTTGAATGGTTTTATAGATGAAGAAGTTTATATAAAACAACCCCCTAGTTTTGAAGGCATTGATAAACCAGTCTATGTCTATAAACTTCATAAGGCTTTGTATGGATTAAAACAAGCACCTTATGCTTGGTATGATCGTTTGAGTTCGCTTTTGATTAAAAATGACTTTATTAAAGGTCGAGTAGATAAAACTTTATTTAAAAAAAATTAAAATGATTTTATAGTTGTGTAAATATATGTAGACGATATCATTTTTTATGCAACTTCTAAGAAATTATGTTCAAGTTTTGAAAATCTTATGAAAAGTGAATTTGAAATGAGTATGATGGGTTAATTAAAGTTCTTTCTCGTTTTACAAATTAAACAACAAAAATATATCTAAGAACTTTTAGTCAAATATAAAATGGAGAATGTTAAACCACTGTCGACTCCTATGCATCCTTCAATCCTCTTATCCAAGGATGAAGCTGGTAAAAAGATTGATCAAACTCTTTTTAAAGGAATTATTGGTTCTTTGCTTTACCTAACTGCAAGTAGACTTGATATAATATTTAGTGTTTGTTTGTGTGCAAGATTTCAAGCAAATCCTAGAGAATCTTATTATATTGTTATCAAAAGAAAAATGAGATATTTGGCAGGTTCTACTGATCTTTCTTAATGTATGAGAAAGGTAAATATTCAAGTTAATTGGCTACTGTGACGCTGATTATGCTGGAGATAGAATTGATAGAAAGAGTACATGTTGACCCCCGAATTTTTCTTGTTAAATTAAGCATGATTTAAATGAATTTTGAGGTTTGATGGATAATGTTTTGGAGCTACTTGTTATGTAAATGTTAGTAGAATTTATTCTATGGTTTGGTTGTATTAAAAGTGGTAAGAATGCATAAGGGCATTTTAGGCAAGTCGCTTAAGGTTATAAGACTTAAGGCTTAAATGAAAGGGCAAAATGGACATTGCACATTTATTAAGGGTATAAAAAGAAGAAGAAGAAAGAGTTGTTTTGTTGGAAATGGAAGAAGAAACCGTGGAAGAGAGGAGAAGAAGAGGAAAAATTAGGGTTTTGGAAATTTAGAAGATTTTGAAGAATGTGAAGCATCCACAAGTAAGTATAAGACTCAACCCTCCTTGATTTGTTGATTGAATTATGTTTAGTGATCGTTAGAAGAGAAAAATAGGGCTAAATGTGGGTAGGATGATATTGATGAACGATGTTCTAGGGTTAATGATTTTGTTGTGTTTGTGAATGATTTTTGTGTTGAAATGAGTTTAGAAATGAAGTAGGAATGATGATTTAGGGTTAAGATGAGTTATTTGTGAAATATGGGAAGTGTGAAGATGAAAATTGTCGAAAAACAAGTGTTCGGAAGGTTTCGGTCTCTTGCGTCATGGCATGCGTAAGCATCCACGTCGAGGCCCGCCTGGCGCCTGACGTGGCCGCGACGCGATGCCCACAACGCAGCGTGTGTGAGCGCCCTCGCCGCAGCAAGCTTTTGGGTTTTGCCGCGGCGAGCTTCTGTTTTCCTGCACAGACATGTTTTGGTATTTTGGACATAACTTTTGATGTAGATATGAAAATGAAGTGATTTTTGATTTGTTGTAAGCTAGTGACAAAGGTATACAAGTTTTATGAAGAAAATAAGTTTTAATTCAGTTTATAAAGATTTCAAATTTTTTATGGAAGTTGAGTATAGATTCTTGTTTCAACATAAGGATAGTCCCAACATGTTTGGAGTATAACTTTCAGATTTCTGAACCAAATTGAGTGAGTTTGGTGTCATTAGAAACTTAAGACAATGGGGAACATTTCTAGAAGAGAATATTACCAGATTTTGTCATTTACTTGATCATAGTGATCAGGGAAAAGTGACCCAAATGTTTGGACTTTTGGATGAGTTTGAGTTTTAGAATTTATCTTAGTGAATATGCAATATTTGGGTCCTCAATTTGTATTCCTATTGAATGGGAATTTTCTATTTGATAAAGGGAATCAAGGAAGGCAAGAGGATCAAGAGGAGAGGCATATTTTAAGCATGTAATCAAGCAAGGAATTCAGGTGGGTTTCATGTTTATAATTTAGAAATGAGCCAATAATGTTTTTTTCCAAATCAAGAATGATTTCAATTACTTCATAAATGTTGTTTTTGTTGTGACCCGATCTGGGAACCGGATCCCAACTGGAAGACGAAACGAAACATGAACGAGAACGAAAACGAAAGAATAGAACATAAGCCGCAATCAAAGCAGATACAAATGGTGAAGCGGAAACAAAAGGCGAAGCACAGCAATACGGAAACAAAATACAAACCGAAGAGAAAAGCGAAAGCGAATATAGCGAAACGCATCGAATAAGCGAATCGAAATCAGAAATCGAAAGAACAGATCATTAGGCGAAATCAAATCGGATACATATGAAAGCAAACCAAATAAACGAAATAATTGAACTGAATCAAATGCCGACATCCGTGAATAAAATACAAAGACAAAAACGATCGCGTTGGAAACCAAGACTATCCAAAATTCGGTGTAATTTTTTTTCTTTTCTTTTCTTTTCTTTACTCATTAATCAAATATGATTTCCTTTTTCTTGGAATTTTCCCCAATCAATCTCTCATATCATAACGAACTTTGTAACAATCATATAAATTGCTAAATCCATCTTTTAAGCACCTAAATCTTATTTTTCTTCTTTTCCAATTTATTTTCTAACGAAAAATTCGGCAGCATAACGACTGCCTTTGACCTAACCCAAAACTTGCAAGGTGTTCAAAAACACTCCTATAATCCCAAACACAGCTCAGAATCATCGAACTCTCCCGTCCGGAATCCAAACACCAACAAAACACACGTCTATACCTAATACTTCCATAATTCTCAATTAGTCAGCACAACAATCTCATTATCTATATCCAAATCACAATCATCATATTTATAATCAATATACAATCCCCATCATTCATAAATGACAATTCAATCTAATTAACCATTCATAAATGACACAATTCCAGAAATAGAATACGTTATACTCAAATCTCTTCCCTAACTTTCTTCAATACACATGTCCAGAACTCATAGAACATTCTCATAATGACTTACACAACACACTTTAATGGCATTCCCAGCCCAAATACATAAGATACACTCTGAACAAAAACGAACAAAGGTCTTTACTTTCTTTCATCCGATCTCCTGCACGAAACCTGAAGATGGGGATGAAAGGGGGGGTGAGCTACACAGCTCAGTGGATAACACATTTATAAATTGAAAAATAAGCAGAAATCTTTTTTTATATAAACTTTTTGCCAAAAGGCTTATTTTTCAATCTTTACAACTTTTCAAACATTTTCCTCAAATCTTTCAATATTTTTCAAACTTTTTATAATAAATTACATTTTTTCATTTCTCAAATTTTAAACATGAATGCAGCACACCGAAACAAATCAAAAACACGTAACATATCAAAATGGTCTGGTTCAGTCCGAAACAGAACGTACTGCGCATTCTTGCATAGCGGTCCTGTGCAACCGTGAACAGAACGTACTACACTTTCCCGCATTGCGGTCCAGTGTAGCCGTGAAGGGAGTCCGAAATCGGAGCTCCATGCCACTAGTGGGCAGCTGGGAGAAAGCTATAAACAAGTAGAGACAGTGCACTGACTCACAGAGGACCTAACCAAACCCACTTAATACATAAGCGAAAACAGAAACTCGTATTGCCCGAAGGCACTTTGCAAAACTTTATTTCATCAAACACAACAAACTCACAATTTACATAATTCATACAATTCAATTAATTCAATCAATCAATAATTTTCAATAATTTGCATAATTTATCAATGCAGATATAACAAATGCACTTAAAGAAATTTCTATCAATTTATCAAATCATTTAAAACAATGAATTTAAGCTTATAATAATTTTTTAGAAAACATTCAGAAATCATAATTTCAAACATTTACAAAAACAATAATTTATCAACAATCTAAATTTTTGTCTTTCTTTTATTTTTGAAAATCCGTATTGAGCTTATAGATCAAAATATAAATAAGCTACCCACCTCGAATTAATGTTAGAAACTTGTTCCAAGCTCCAATTTGGCCATTTCTTCTTTCTTCCTTCCAATTAAATTTTCCCTCTTTCTCCTTCTATTTTCGGATTTCTTGGTTCCCAAAGTAGGCTTTCTCCATTTTCCATCCTTTTTCCTTTAAGACAACTCAAAACTCAAGCTAAAAGTCCCATAAATTTCGAAAATTTTACTTTCTCTCTCTTCTTCCACCATAGTCGAAGCTTCTCCATTCTTCTCCTCTTTTATTTCTCTTCTCCTTTTGTTCTAATTTTCCAGCCAACTTCGTGGATGCTCATTGCTTTTTATTTCACCCAAAACGACAGCCCCTTGCCTTATGTAAGCCTTGTCATTAAATGAGGGTTAAATGACCCTTTTGCCCTTGCACTTTACTTATTTCATGCTTACTTTCGGATCCGATTTGCACTATCAATTTGAAGGAATTTGTCAAAACTTCCTTCTAGATAAATGTTCCTCTGTGTCTTAATTTCATAATGTCACAAGAATCATCCAATTCGGAACACTATATCAAATGTTATGCTCAAAATATTTCTGACATGTTCTTATTCTAATACATTTTCCATGTACGATTATTTCCATCCAGAAATTCACATTCTTCATCACAAAATTGAAACTCGATGTCTTTAAAACAATTGTATCTCTATTTCTCTAGTTTAATTCAAATCAAGAATCGCCTCATTTTGATTATCAGAGCAAAAGTTATGCCCAATATACTTTCAGATGTTCCTAACCCAACACACTAATCTGAACTTCCATTCATAAATTGAAAATCTTAGGGGCAATATTGAAATTTACTTTCTTCATATGATTTGTATCCCCATGTCTTAATGTTATTTCGCCTTAAGAATCACTTCGATCGGATCACCACAGATCCCGAATTCCACAAAATACTGAACCATTTTCATAAAAATGAATCAACTCATTTTGATTAAATTAATCACCATTAATTTAATCTCATAAAATTACAAATTTACTATGAAGATGTAGGGAATTATCTTAGGAATCCAATGCTTCAAGAATCAACTCAATCGGATGTCGGACGAAAAAGATATAAGCAAAAGATTGAACAAAGGTCGGATTGAAGGAGAAAAATCACAAAGAAATCAAAACGACGCCGTATAGCATGCGAAGGAAACGGCGTCGCACAAGGAGAAACGAGCGTCGCACAAGGAGAAACGGGCGCGCACAGAGGAGAAGAAAAAATGAAATGACGTCGCAGAAAAGGAGGCAGAAATTGGGTCGTTGCGGAGCGCACACACCCGCCCTTGCGAGGCAATGCGTCGCCCTAGCGACGACGATACGTCAAATTCTTTTTTTTTTCCACATGAAAATCTGAAACTTCCAAAATTCATAACTCTTAATCCCGAACTCCAATTTTGACAAACTTAATCTCTATAGAAAGCTTCGGGGAAGCTCTACATCTTCCACGAAGGACATAAAAATCAATTTGACCTCTAAGGAAGTCCATTTTTCAATCAAAACTTCTGACCTCTAATAATCATGCTAAAATCATAACAGAGACTTGTAAAAATCATAACTTATTATTCCTTAATCGAAAAATTCTATACTTTATACCAAAATAAAGATAAAATCAAATCCTTCAACTTTCATGAATAACTCCAAGGCTAAATTAACCTCTAACTAGGTAAATTTTCCAGTCAAAGCTTTAGTCATAACATAAGTCAACCTATAACACACCTGAACTTTGACTGATCATAACTTTTACTCCCAATATCGAAAAATTGCAAATTTTATGGCTACAGAAAACTCTCAACATAATCTACAAGTTTCATGTAGATCATTTTCTCAAATTATGCCTAAATCAAAAGTCAACTTTCAAAGGCCAAAAAGTCAAACTTTTCACAATTTTTCATCTTCTCACACTTTCTCTCTTTATTTCTTGATTTTCAACTTAATTTCAATCAACTCATCCACTTTTAAATATTTCTTATTTTCACTTAAAAAATCGGGGTCCAACGGTTTTTGTTTCTTTTGAATGATTTGCAAAATTGCTACATCTTTCGTTTTATGAACTTTGTTGATGAATTTCAAAATAAAGATGGGAATGCTTTGAAAAATTTTATGTTATGCCTTGGAAAATTCATGGTATTTTGTATATTCAGAAAAGAAAGAAAAGAGCATGAAAAGCATGAAAGCATTTGATAAAATGATTTGAGCATGATTATGTGCTTCTGTTGGGCGAGAGTGAAACCATTTTATTTGTCACGTGCACATCAACAAGAGCCTTTTCCCAGCTGCCCGCTTGTGGCATATGAGTTCCGAAAATGAATTCATTCTGTTCAGGGTGTAAACTTCGATTTCTCCCTTCTGTTTCCAATGAACCCTCGAGCCATTTGTTTGTGCATTGCATCTTTGAATGGTCAAGTATGTTGCATAATTGAGTGTTTTGTATTGATGATTAAATGGATGTGCTGTGTTGATGTGATGACTTTCTAACTATAAGTTTTGAATTCAAACTTCGAATTTGACTGAGAATTTGGAAACAAAGCATTTTTATGAATTCATTATGATTTTTATATGAAAAATGAACACTTCAACGGTTTTGCTTATTCTTTGTTATAAGCTTGTTACCCACGAGCTTTAAGCTCACCCCCTTCCGTCCCCACCTTCAGGTTTTGAGCAAGAGATGGAGTGAAAGAGAGTCAAGGAATCACTCCCAATTTGCTTATGTTGTAATTTGAGTTATTTATGAAAAATACAAGGATTGTTACTTTTCCAGGATTTCTAGTTCATGTAACTTTTGTCTTTTGAGATTTTGGATTATTGTTATAATTGTGGCTTGGAATGCCTTAGCTTGTAATCTATTGATGTTAAGGAATTATGAATTATGTATGGATGATGTTGAGTGGAAGTATGCATTGCGTATATGGATCAGGTTGAGCGAAAATTCGGTATACTTGAGGAAGTTATGGATTTGATATGAATATTTTTGATAGTGAATTGTTGTTACATATATATATATATATATAGAAGTGAGATGTGTTATGGAAAAAGGAACATAGAAATGGTATGAGACTTTAAACTTCATGATTTCTTAGGATTACGCCAACGCTTATGGTTCAATGGTTGGACTCCGAAAACGGGGCTCATCATGTTTGGTATCAGAGTTAGAAAAGATTACAAGGAACCACGCTTAAGTATGATGGTATTTTGTTCCGAAGTTGGATTCCGAAAATGGGATCCAGCAGTACAAGTGAAGGTTGTTACTTTATTAGTCATAATCTAATTTCTTGGTCAAACAAGAGGCAAAGTTCAATTGCTCTATTTACCACAGAAATTGAATACATGTCAGCTGCAAGTTGTTGCTCACAGATCTTATGGATTGAGTATCAGTTAAAGGATTATTCTATCCAAGAAGATCAGATTCCAATCTTCTGTGAAAACATAAGCGCTATTAATCTCTTAAAGAATCCAATACAACACTCAAGGGCAAAGTATTTTGAAGGTAGACATCATTTTATAAGAGACTATATACAAAGAGGGATCATAAATCTATAATTTGTTGAGACGAGTCAACAATGGGCGGATATCTTCACCAAACCCTTAAGTGAAGACAGATTCAAGGAAATAGGACCATACCTAAATATGGTAATGTTAAATGTCCATTTGTCTGACACTTCATGACCCAAATGATTCGTATAGAAGAAGTTGAAAAGTCATAAGTTTTTAAATAAAATAGTAACGGTAAGTTATGAACGTTAAATTTTTTAAAAGTATGTATAAAAAGGAAATCTTCTCAAGATTTTAAAACACCTTACACTCTATAATTTCTTGAAAAACTACGAAACCGAGTTGTTTAGTGCTCTCAACAAAGACGATTCAACTCTCTGTTCTAAACTTCAAGTTCTTCTTATTTCATATCTATATCTTTTTATACTAACCTCGCTTCATTAAGTGAAATACATTTCTGTGTTTAGTGTTCATTTGTTATAGATCAAAAATGTCGAAATCTCTTGTCTATAGGAGACACGTCGATTTCACTTCCTTGAAGAAAAATCATATGGATATCGAACCAAAAATTGAGACAGATGGCTGGAAAATTTTATTTAACATCCACGAGACGGTATATCTAAATGAAATATATGAGTTCTAGAAGAATACAAAGGTGGTGGATAATACCTTAGTATCGGTGATAGATGGGTTGTCGGTAGTAGTCACACAAGATTTTATCAAGAAGGCTATTGGGTGTCTAAGTATTGGAGAAAAATTGTTTAACTGTAGCCCCCCCTTACCGTAGAGTATGCACCGGGACACCCGTAGGTCATTCCGATACATAACCTACGATGAGGGTGCACTACGAACGATCATTTTTATAATCCACATGGCATCAAGATAATAAAATCATAATATCCAAATTACTAAATTTTGGAACCAAAAAAAACAAATACTTTTCTTATTTCATTTCTTAAGAACCATAAATGTACAAGTCTATCAGTTTTCCAAAGTCTAAGTACAATATTCCAAAAAGGAAACTGATACACAACTAACTAAGTCATCCCCAAAAACCATCCCAACTGACCGACCTGTGAGCCATAGTCTCTTGCCGACGCACCCAACAAGGCAGGAAAAGTCTCTCGCTAACTAGAGCAAGGAGTCTACTATCTCTGTCCTGAAAAATATTTGCAATGTTGGGTGAGTTTGCAAACTCAGCGAGGAACCATCATCGATGGTCCACCCAACTCATGCATATACAAACAGTTCACAAAAATTTTACATAATACCACACAATAACATATTCGGAAATATTGCATACATCATCATTTCACAATATAAGGCATTTCGCCTCTCACACAGTTCACAATTTATCATTCATATATACAGAATGCATATGGGATACTTTCCATTTTATTACGTTGTTGTGATCATGCGCCTGATTACGGTGGGCTTGAAGCCCTGATACGTTGAGCCTGTGGCTCTGAAATTTTGTTGGACTCAAGGCCCTGATGCGTTGAGCTTAAAGCTCTAAAATACATTGGCTGCTCCGGTCACAACTGTCATTATCTGATCATGCATTTGTGCATGAATGCACATGTCTCGTATCGTATAAAAATCAAATTTATTACCATGTACCATAATTGAAACTTCTATATCAAGTTCTAATTAACTCGGACACCTATGGTCCGAAGTCAAACAAAAGCAACACACAAATCCTTCCTTAACTCCACATGACATAAGTGCATAAAATGTAACACATAATGGTTGAGGAACCAACTAGGTTACTCAAAAGTTTCTCCCGAAGCTAATGCCTGGAAGATCCAACAATGTCTAGAGGTTGACGTTCCAGTGACTCCTCTATAACAATAACATATGCATATATCATAATTTGAACAATCATAAATGTTTAGTAATGCACATGAATGAGATGAAATATGTACAATGCATATTCATGACTATCCCGGTTATCAATCCATCAATTTCATCACAAGGCATTCAACTATCAAAACTCACTTAACTAGCCTCATTCTGTGGGATTTAAACCTCCATAAACCATCTGAAACTAATTTTATAGCCCAATGAACCATTTCAGATCTTTCTCCAAACTCTAACTCTCGGGTCCGCTGTTCATGTTTAATAAGAAAGCAAAACTTGCATAATTTGAGCCTACTCTCTCTTAGAAAGTGTTCCTCTATCTTTTATCTTTCTATTAACACCAAAATCACTCAATTTGGTTCAGTATTTTCAAATATGTATCTCAAACATTTTCAGACTGTTCCTCTCCCCAAATAGTGTATTACATCCAACTTCCATCCAGAATTTGAACACCTTAAAGACCGTATCAAGATTCAGATCCTTCATATAATTTGTATCCCTATTACTCTAGTTTAATAAAAATCAAGGATCACCTCAATTTCAATCCTATAGACCAAGATATCATCAAAATACTGAAATATATTCAGTAAAATATCCAATTCATACTCCTTCCACCGGTACCCTTACTTTGATTCAGTCAATTGTTTCTAATTTATTACCACAGACCATAAATTTTTGGTGGAGGGATAAAGAAATGTGTTAGGAATCCAATGCTTCAAAAATCAGGTCATTTGGAGGTCTAGAGAAAAAGTTATGACCAAAAGACTCCAATCAGTTCTTGCTTTCGTCTTAGTTTTTCCATCGTCTCATTTCCATCGTCTGCTTTTCTATCGTCTCATTTCCATCTTTTGCTTTTCTATCATCTCATTTCCATCGTCTGCTCTTCTATCATCTCATTTCCATCGTCTGCTCTTCTATCGTCTATCGTCTGCTCTTCTATCGTCTCTTTTCCATCGTCTACTCTTCTATCGTCTCATTTCTATCTTCTACTCTTCTATCGTCTCATTTCTATCGTCTGCTCTTCTATCGTCTCATTTCCATCGTCTGCTCTTCTATCGTCTCATTTCCATCGTCTGCTCTTCTATCGTCTAATTTCCATTGTCTGTTCTTCTATCGTCTCATTTCCATCGTCTGCTGTTCTATCGTCTCATTTCCATCGTCTGCTCTTTCTCCAGAACATCTCCACTTATAACAATCATAACTTTTGACTCCAATATCCAAAATTTACAAACTTTATACCGTTGGAAAGATAAAAGAAAGTTATACAACTTTTGAGAAGGTAACTTTGCCAGAATCTATCTAAATCAGGTCCATATTTCCTCCCGAAGTTGGAACACGAATTTTTGCTCAACTCTCAACATCCTGCACCCAGTTCTCAACTTCGTGACAACTTTTGAAACTCTTAGAGACAGAACTGAAATTCAATGTCTTCATAAGAATTGTAGCCATATATTCCTAGTTTACTCCAAATTAAGAATAATCTCATTTGGACAACCACAGAAAATGTTATGGTTAAAATACTGAAACATACTCAGTGAGAAATTTTTCAGATTTTCTAATTTTCAACACTTTACGTCACCAAACACCAAAAGTTTTCTCAAAACTGATTTAACACTATAACTGAATTTATCTCTCCCCAACTACCCAGTATTTATGAACAAACACATAAAGTGCATTTTCCATGAAGATGACAGTAATTTAACAACTTTACTTTACAAATCCCAAACTGCAAGGGATTTCTCTAACACTTAACTGCTGAAAACTCCAAAATCTTCAGGCCCTAAACTCCACACCTTTTCGTACTTCACTGAGTGAAATGATCAGCTTCTGGTTTTTCTTTAGAGTAGATGAAACAAGTGGCAAAGTAAGTTTGATAAAAGAATGGAAGATCACAGAAGTCCCTTAGAAGGTATTTTGATGGAAAACTCTGTGTTTCGAAGAGAGAAGTTTTAGAAAGATGAGAGTAAAGAAGGGACTTGGACAAGACTTAACCTGTCAACTCTCAAGGAATAGTAACTTACTCCTAGCTAGAGTACAAGGTCTAAGTGAAACATGTCACTTTCTTAATGATTAAACTCTAACTTAGTTTCTTTTGAAACTAACTCCATTTAGTTCCCCTCTTTCCAATACAACAATCATCTTTACAACCCAACAATCTCTAAATCCCCATTTAATTTATTTCTGGTTCCCTACTATAAATATATCTTTCTCAATACTCCATAACTTTACCAACATATACAAATACAATAATTCTACCAAAATTCAAAATATCAAGATTTCACTAACCCATAAAATTTTCATTGTAATAACATTCAAAATTCTCGAAAATTCACCAATCCATCCAATTATACCCGGAATTATTCATGAATGCATGTACAAGTATTTTCATGTGCAATAATCAAGTATAAGTATGTAGCAAGTTGTGCATGAACATGTAGAATACATCCTTAACTCTCATGAGTCACTCACATTTACCATCCTACCCTTCCCTCTAGAAATGGGATGTTACATTAACAGTACAAAATGGATCGCTCAAGGTCGTATAGATAAAGCTAACATCAATCGACAACTATATGGATGCAGTAATCCAGGAGTCAAGAAGTCTTCAACCCTCATTCCGAAGGCTAGGGTTCTTCATTCACTTCTTCTCCATTGTATTCTACCAAGAGTAAGACCAAAGCACATGGTGACAATGAATGATGAACATTGTTTGTTTCATCTACTTACTCACCAATCCATTAATCTTCTGTTCTTGATTATGAAGAACATGATAAAGGTGGTGATGTTGTCTCCTGCAACCAAATATAAAAGAAATCACTTCCGTTAAAACAAATTAATGTAGTAGCGGTAACTGGATATCGTTCCCACGAGAAATTTTTAACGGTAAAAGTTAGCGAGTTCAAACGGGACAAATAACAAAAGTAAAGAGGGAGGTTTTGGTCACGACAATTATAGAAAATCAAAGGGAAAGTCACAAATCAAAAGCAATAATTAAATCTAAAAATTCAATAGGAAAAATACCTTGGTTTCGGGTCACCGATGCTATCACGCTACTATGGATCCTCGACATAAAATTGCAATTAGTAACAAACATTCATTGGGGGAAGTTTCTTTCAAGTATAATGACTAGAAACATGTATCCTAGCATTCTTATTAAACAATAACCTAGATACGATCATAGGTAAAATTGAATAATAGCATTAAGAATCAAGAACCAATCACAAGTGAAAGACATGTACAACATGCAATCAATCAAGCGGATATTTTCTTAGAATTTTCCGACTCTAACATAGAAAAGTTAATTCTAATTGCTACTTATGATTACCGGAATTGAACGTCATATCCCGTTAACCTAGCGATTGAACCAATTAATCTCTAGTTGCGTACCTAGAAACTAATGAATCCAATTAAAAAGAATAGATCTGAAGATATCCAATGTTTACTAACAACGTAAAAAGTATCCGAATCATCTCACCATAATAATATATAACATGGATCCCTCAAACAAGATAAGAAAACTAGCTACTCATACTTGAATTGAAATCAAAGAAATAACAAAAGAAATAGTCTCCATAACTGGTCTTGAATAAAAATAATGACAACTCCTATTCGAAATCTGCAGAAAATAAAAACAAGAAGAAATTGAAGGTCAGTAGTCTAAGAATCCTAAGTCCTACGATAACACTACTTGAGAATTTCAGAAGACATAAATAAAAAAAGCAAGAAGAATAGAAGGTGTGGCAGTCCCCCAAAGATCCTAAAACTCTATTCTAAACCTAACCTAATCTACGATAGCCTCCTAAGAAAGAAAATACATGATTTTATTCCTAACCCTAACACCTATATATGTACGGCAACCACCAAAAACCTCCTATTTGATGTGAATCTCTCCATTATCTTGTCTTGATTTTGTCCAGATTAAGTGGTCTTTTAATTTAGGTGGGAGACTTCTTGTAAAAAGGGCAAGAGGATCTTGGGCGATTGTGTTTTAATTGGAAATGAATTCTGGAAAATCTGCAGATTTCAGATTCCATCCTTAGGTGTGCCCACGCCTAATCTCTGAATTTCGGCCAATCTAGAAATGTTGGATTTCTTGTCATCTTTTTCCTCTTTTTGATCTTTTTCCGTCTTTATGGTATTGAAGACCATCTGTGAACATTTATAAAACAATTCCATCAATTTTTGGATACCAATTTCACACATCAATCAAAATTAAGTCCAAAATATATGCATTTTAATTGACTTAACAAATTCCCCCACACCGAACATTTGCTCGCCCTCGAGCAAACATGTCAAACCACTACACTCAGTCAATTCATCCTTCATAAGATTAAGTACACACAATCCATCAACTTAGGCTAGTAAGACTCAATTTGCAACACATATCATAATTGCCTTTCACCAATGCAAATAAGCAAAGTCAAAATAATGCACCTTTATTCAAAAGCAAACATGAAATCAAGGTGAATTCTTCTCACGGATTTCGCTCTTGCACTCAAGTGTTTGAGGGTAAGGTGTTTCTCTCAAATCTCACTCTATCATGTTGCACTACCATAGGCTTGCAGTTTCCCTAACTTTCATTCATTCAAATCACATAGGCTAATAGATCATGAGGACTTTATGCAAGGTTGTAATAGGGCTAAGTTCATAGGTGGGGTAAAAAGATGACAAAGGTTTCATCACAAGCATTCATAAAACATCAAGCAAAAGGGACATGTAATTAAAATTCTGAGATAAGCATAAATGAAAAGGATTACAACTACTCATACTAACTCAAGCCACTATGCTTTATTCTTCCTTTTTCTTTTTTTCTTTTTTTTTTCTTTTTCTGATTTTTTTTCTTTTCTTTTCTTTCTCCTATTTTTTTTTTCTTTTTCGAGTACACGAAGAACAAGGGAAAAAATTAAAATAAGAGAAAACAACAACATATGAGTAGAAGTACCTATAAAAATATCTCAGAACACATTATATGACAAAAGTCCCAATTTACTTAATGCTTCATTCAACTTGTGAGAGGGTAAGGCTAATGGGGTTTGTGGTTTTAATGTGAGGTGATTAATTGAAAAACAAAGATAAGGCTCAAACATGTTTGCAAAGGGAAAATCACTAGGTGGGTCAATTTTAAGCTAAGGATTTAAAAACAAAGAATGCCTTAATCACTTCTATATCCCATGTGATTAAATAAATTCAAACCGGCTCCATGCAAGTTCTGAAGGCAACATGACTAGAGGAGCATCACACACTCAAAAAAAGAAAATGACATAAAGAGGATGTCATTTAGGCTCAAGTTCGCTCACAGGTTGAAGTTAAAAATTCATCTTAATTCCATGATTTACTTCCTCACTCCAATGTCAGAATTTTGACTAAGTCTATGAGATTAGCTATTGCAATTAATCAACATGTTCCATCTTAAAACTTACTTAGACCAAATCAACTTCATGTATACTCCCAATCTCATCCAAACTAATATGACCAAGTGTCATAGCTCAACATGCAACTCCAAACAAAAATCAACAAAACAGTCACAACAATCCAAGTATTCACACAAAAGCCAAAATTTTGCCACATCAAAAGTTTAAAGTTCTCCCCCACACCTAAACCAACATTGTCCTCAATGTTAAATAAGCATAAAAACAAAATAAAGGAAAAGGTAAAGAAAGCTTCTTTATTGGTGAAGTGCCTAATCAAGGAACCACAAATTTGTAGTGGAGAAAAGTCAGTTGCAAGTTAGATGGACGTGGCAAGTCTTCGGGAGCCACTTTTCTTCCCGAGCATTGTGTCAATTTCGTGGGAGACAACCTACAAAAAAAGATATTAATGCAACACCCAAAGTCACAAAAGAGGGTAGCTAGGTGAATGGGCAATGACAGATGGGAGATGCGTGAAGTTGTAGTGATTAGGTGAAACTAATTGACTAAGATGAGTTGGTGGAGAGAATCGGCAGCTGGAGATTAAAGATGAGAGAATGGATTTGGGGAAAACAAAGAGGGAAACTAAAGAGGGAAAAGAGGGGAGGTGGTAACTTAAAAAATTTTCGTTTTTTTTGTTTGTTTTTTTTTTATTTTCATTTTTTTAAGACAAGATGGAAATTAAAATTGCAGAATAAAAAATATTAAATTAAATTCCTAACTAAATTTAATAAAACAAAAATAAAAATAAAAGAAAATTTCTAAAAACATAAAAGAAAGGATACGAATGGGGTGCCTCCCATTAAGCGCTTATCAAAGGTCATAAGTTTGACCCTTGGCATATGCTCATCATCCATTATCAAATGGGTTCTTGAGTCCAACAGGAAACATGTTTAAATTTCGTGAGGGGCCTGGAACAACTTCCCTTGAATGCTGCTCCTTGTCAGCACGATGCTTTATGACTTCTGATGAGTGGAACTTTATTGCTTCACCGTCATACTCTAATGTCCACTCGTCTTTTCGGGCATCACCCTTCTCACACCAGGATGGTCTCTGTAAAGGTAACGTCAATGGTTGTGGAGACTCAACATCTTGCTTGTTACCTTCGGTCTTCAACTCCCTCGCCCACAGCTCTCCTAAAAAATGTACTCCTTGCAGCTCTTCCTGTTCTTCTTCTTCTTGTACCTGTAAATAACAAGGAAAAGGAAACGAAATTTGGTTAGCGATAGCATGAACTGCAGCACTTATCATAGGAGGTTGCACTTCCTCCATCTTTTCTCGAACTGTAATCTCTTCCTCTTCTAACTCTACTTGTTTTTCTATCTTTGCCGTGAAAAATCGACTTGGAAAAGGAGGCGGAAGCACCTTGTTTAACACCCGTTTTTATGTCAATTCAGGTTGGGCTGGAAAATTTTCAAAACTTTGTACCTCCATTTGATTAACGGTAGCTGCAATTTGACTTAGCTGGTTTTTCAAATTCTTTTGTTGATTTTCCAAATTTCAGATACTTGTTTCAGTATTCTGCTGAAACATCAAAGTGTTAGCGGTCAAAGTTTGCAACATAATTTCCAAAGAAGACTTACCTTCGGCATTTGATGTCATATTCAAATTTTGTTGAGGCACGTACGGTTGTCTAAACTGTTAGAATTGAAGAGTCCTCATCTCCAAAATCATTATGATCTCCTCCAAAGACATATCATGAGCTTGTGGTGGCGATGGTGGAGGTGGAGGTTTGAAGTAGGACTGCTCTTCATAGTAGCTTGGTGAAGAAGTGAATCCATACTTTGTATCATGCAAAAAGGAACACGTACAAGAAGAATAACCTAAAAATAAACAAACTTCACATACCTTAGCTTGTTGGTTGTCTCTCGGTACTTGCACAGCTAAGGGTGTGAAATCCACCACTTGATGGTCAAACCTGGAAGTCGCAACAGATGGAAACTCATTATAATAATAAGGATAATATGAATAATCAGAATTAAAAGCATACTGATAGTGAGCCATGCCGCTAAAAGCTCGAAAAATTATAAAGAGCTGTGAAACTGAAACAAACAGAAGACAAGGTAACTAAGAACAAAAAAACCAAAAACATAAACAAAAACAAAAACATCACTAATAAAAATCGTTAAGAAATTCCCCAGTAATGGCGCCAAAATTTGGTGATGATGTCACCTGCAACCAAATATAAAAGAAATCACTTTCATTAAAACAAATTAATGTAGTAGCGGTAAGCGAATATCATTCCCACGAGGAATTTTTAACGGTAAAGGTTAGCGAGTTGAAACGGGACAAATAACAAAAGTAAAGAGGGAGGTTTTGGTCACGACAATTATAGAAAATCAAAGGGAAAATCACAAATCAAAAGCAATAATTAAATCTAAAAATTCAATAGGAAAAATACCTTGATTTCGGGTCACCGATGCTATCACACTACTATGGATCCTCGACATAAAATTGCAATTAGTAACAAACATTCATTGGGGGAAGTTTCTTTCAAGTATAATGACTAGAAACATGTATCCTAGCATTCTTATTAAACAATAACCTAGATACGATCATAGGTAAAATTGAATAATAGCATTAAGAATCAAGAACCAATCACAAGTGAAAGACATGTACAACATGCAATCAATCAAGCGGATATTTTCTTAGAATTTTCTGACTCTAACATAGAGAAGTTAATTCTAATTGCTACTTATGATTACCGGAATTGAACGTCATATCCCGTTAACCTAGCGATTGAACCAATTAATCTCTAGTTGCGTACCTAGAAACTAATGAATCCAATTAAAAAGAATAGATCTGAAAATATCCAATGTTTACTAACAACGTAAAAAGTATCCGAATCATCTCACCATAATAATATGTAACATGGATCCCTCAACCAAGATAAGAAAACTAGCTACTCATACTTGAATTGAAATCAAAGAAATAACAAAAGAAATAGTCTCCATAACTGGTCTTTAATGAAAATAATGACAACTTCTATTTGAAATCTGCAAAAAATAAAAGCAAGAAGAAATTGAAGGTGCGGCAGTCCAAGAATCCTAAGTCCTATGATAACACTACTTGAGAATTTCAGAAGACATAAATTAGAAAAGCAAGAAGAATAGAAGGTGCGGTAGTCCCCCAAAGATCCCAAAACCCTATTCTAAACCTAACCTAATCTACGATAGCCTACCAAAAAAGAAAATACATGATTTTATTCCTAACCCTAACACCCATATATGTACGACAACCACTAAAAGCCTCCTATTTGATGTGAATCTCTCCATTATATTGTCTTGATTTTGTCCAGATTAAGTGGTCTTCTAATTTCGGTGGGAGACATCTTGGAAAGAGGGAAAGAGGATCTTGGGCGATTGTGTTTTAATTGGAAACAAATTCTAGAAAATCTGCAGATTTCAGATTCCATCCTTAGGCGTGCCTACGCCTAATCTCTGAATTTCGGCCAATCTGGAAATTTCGAATTTCTTGCCATCTTTTTCCTCTTTTTGATCTTTTTCCGTCTTTATGGTATTGAAGACCATATGTGAACATTTATAAAACAATTCCATCAATTTTTGGATACCAATTTCACACATCAATCAAAATTAATTCCAAACTATATGCATTTTAATTGACTTAACAAAAGGCTAGGGAGGACTATTATGACTCTTTACCTTACGGTATGCTGTTGACAAGATTTTTCAAAGAATTTAGAATTCTACTTGATAGACATAATAGAGTAAAGATGAATGTGAAGAGTGTTATTAATGCCTCTACTATTCTCAAAATGGGAATTAAGATTGAAGCTGAAGTGGATATAGATTTTACACCGAAAGCAAAGTCTGAGGGGGAGCTTATAGTAAGACGAAGCAAGAATGAACATGTTCCCACTGAAATACAAGCAAAATCTTGATCAACAGGAAGAATATCCATAGAGGAAAAGTTTGAACAATAATCTGATGTGCCGATACAAGTCATGACGATTCTATAAAGGGAGGAAAGTAGGGTTCAACAATCAACTCATCAAGTGACTTTAAAAAGGAAGGCTGAGACGCTCCAGTCAAAAAAGCCCAAACAGTCAAGAAGGTCATTAAGATTATTGACCTTACAATAACAAGAATAGAAGAAGAAAAAGAAATTTCTGATTCTTGGTGGAGGTTCTGAGAGTAAAAAGAAGCAAGAACAATAACAGCAGTCTACCAAATCAATTGTCTATATCCCTCAACAACAACTCTCTTCCAAACTAGCAGAAAACAAAAGAAGATGAAGCTTCGTCAGAAAAAGGTTTCTTCATCTGATGTTCCACAAAAGGCACAGACAATTGAACACTAGTTAGTACTTTACAACCCTCCTCAACCAATAAAGAAAAAGGGTTTGAAAATGAAGGTCATAGAAGAATTAGTACCTAATTGAAACAGAAGTTCAATTATTATCAGAGACCCTTCTAAGCAGATAGTCAAGGCATAAGTACCAGTAAATGATCAAACAATACATCTTCTAAGTCATGAAGAACGATGACTATATGGTATTCTACGAGATGAAAAGTTAGAACCATATCCAATGAAGATTACAAAAGATCATTATACAATATATCCGATAACAAGCAAGACAACAATAAAGATTGTACCAAATGTACGACCAAGATGTCCAAACCTCGTAATAAACGAAGGAAAAGGGAAGACAAAGATGTTTCCTGAAGGGCACGAAGATGATCTTATGGAAGAATAGATTCAAGTGGCAGTGAAAAACATAGGCGATGCATGTCATGCAGCTGAACCTGTAGGTGTCTATGTATCACATCACATATCAAGGGCATCAAGAAGTCAATTTAGAGTTTCTACCAAAGAAGAAAGTTTCAAGATAGTTGGCACAGTTTCAGAAGGAAGGTACAGAAGTATCACAATATAAGGTATCGTTTTCAACTTAGAAAACTTTATGCATTTAATCATTCATTTCAGATCGTTAGGTGTTATACCTTCAGTTAAAAATGTTTTACACCTTCTTGGGCAACCACTTTACAAACTACCTAAACCTGATGATCATGATATCCCTGAAGGAAAACAAACCTTCAAATTACCCTCAATCAAAATCAAAGAATTAGACGATTCACCTAGAAAACCATCTATTTTTCACCACCCTCATCCACTTAATGAAATACAATAAGATGCTACTGATAATTCAGAGTTCTTGAAGCATTTCATTAATTAGACTGAAGCTAGTCATAAGCAGATAGAAATTCAGAAAGCCTTAGCTAAAAACGTTAAGGAAATTCGTACTAAGGTTGATGAACTAGGTGATGCAATGGGTGATCTTCATGAGGAAATAGCACTTTTACATGTTTTTATTGAACAAGACCTTAAGACAATCTACACTGATATTCAACACATGTATTTTGAAATTCTGAAGTGTTTAAAATGAGCTATCTTTTTTATTAAAAACAAATAGGGGGAGAAAGGTAGAGAATATTAGAAAGCATTGTATATCTTACACATATTTTATGTATTGCTTTATTTGTTATTCGTCTGTACATTATTTGTTTATTCGTCTATCATCTTAATATTATTTTATCGTCTAAAATTATGATTATTTGTTATCATCAGAAAGGGGGAGATTGTTAAGTCAAGAAGACTTCACTTCTTCTATTAATTTTGATGACAATCAAATAATAATAATCATAGAAGTGTGTGAATTGTTTTGATGAGCTTGTTAAGTGCACAGATAAATGTAAGTAACACAAATCGTCAACTCAAGATGGTCAATTCAAGATGATATTTAAGACTCAAGACAGTTAACTCAAGACGATATTTAAAATCTGAATACGACAAAGCATCTTAGATAGACCAGACGAAAGTGCGAAGTGCTAGTCCGCAACACCAGACAAAGTACGACACTAGATGAAGTAAAACACTAGATGAAGTATAACACCAGACGAAGCATAACACCAGATGAAGCATAATACCAGACAATGCAAATGAAAAATATTCTAAAGCGTCAGTCAGTTAGTTAGTTGAAAGTAATTACAGGACTCAACTAATAATAGTTTCTAGAAGATTTAAAAAGCATATTTCTCAAGAAGACAGTTAAATATTTAGGCTATAAACACTAGTTATAGTCATAAACTAACACAATACAAGAGAGAAAATCTGATTGTACAAAAATTACTTAAAGAAACTCTGTACTCAAGTGCGAAAGAAAGAGAGCCAATGCATCTATAACATGAAGTTCAAACAATATCTTTCCAAGCGAAAGAAAGGCTAAAGCCTGGAGAGGCTAAGGAAGTAGATAAATAATACTTTGTGAGAGAGACCTGAAGAGGCTCTGCAAGTGTAGAAATAATATTTGTAATGTTGAAGAGTATAGTGAAATCTTAGACAAACTCTGAGGATTAGACGTAGCCCAAGGTTAAGGGTAAACAGTATAAATTGCGGCCTCATATTCTCCAACCCTTATCTCTTTAATTTCTTGTTGTTAGAAGAATAGATAATAATTTTTGTTATTGTATTATTCATCAAATTAAGTGAATTGTTGTGTAATCGTCTGAATTTGTAAAGAAATTCAAGAAGGTTCTAAATATTAATATCTTAGACGATTTAACACAATTCAACCCCCTTCTTATGTATTCTACATATTATACGTGATTTCTATATTAACAAGTGATTTACTTTAGAGAGGATATTAGTTACGGATTGTCTCCTTATTTAGTTGTTTGTAGTCTATACAGAACCTTAAACTCCCATCCTTCTTTTTAACAAAGAGGACTGGAACTCCCTAAGGAGAAGCAATAGGTCTCACAAAACCCTTATCTAACAACTCCTCCATCTGTACTTTCAATTTCTTTAACTCTGCTAGAGCCATTATGTACAGATTCAACGAGATTGGTTGGGTTCCTGGAGTTAACTCTATCCTAAACTCGATCATCTAATCTAGAGGTAATCTTGGAAGATCCTTTGGAAATACATTGGGGAACTCTCTAACTACCAGAATATCTTCTAATTTCACCACATCTTTGCCTTCCTCAATCATATGCACTAGATATCCCTGACATCCTTTACTGAGCATTTTCCTAGCCACCATAGTGATAACTATACTTGTAGGGAAAAATTTTCGTATTCCATGAAATGTTACCTCTGGATTCCCCACCTAACTCCATCTAACCTTCTTTTTAGAAATATCCATTACTACATGAAATGTTACTCTGACCTTGTTTTTGTTTCCAATTTCTACTGCATCTTATCTGATCCTTTATAAATGTGTACAAAAATTTTCAAACACACACAAATAAATGAAATGGGACTTACCACATATGAGTTAAGAGACTGAACATTGAAATATAAGATTGAGCATAACGCATTCCAAAGAAAATTTACATGTACATAAATGAATTGTATGCATATTCATTAGTCAAATGTGTATAGTACGATTATGCAAGTGTGATTTTGATACCCTTTTAATTGTGGTAAGCCATAAATTGCATATATGAACACAAGTATAGATTTTATGACTTGAAATGTATATCATATGATTTATTAATATATTAATAGTGAAATTTGCAAATGGTTAAAGGAAATGTTATAATGTCTGCTCTGTTATCTTGGTTGTGGATAGATAGGCATGCTTATAAGGTTACAGTGCAGTTGCTACAGTATGATGCCATCGGTGCCCATAGTTCGATACCTTCGGGTATCCACAGTTTAATACCTTCGGGTATCGACATTTTGATACCTTAGGGTATGTACAATTTGATATCTTCAGATATCCATAAGACTCGTTATCCACACCCACAGAAAATGTGCAAGCTTAACACAAACAGGAAACTTAACAATCATAAAAAAATACAACATGACAACATTGATAATAGGTATTGATGAGCATTTGTATTGGTTGTAATGATGTGCAATTATATTGATAATTTGTATCAATGAGCATTGAATATCAATATTTGACTTATAAATGTACATTTTTGGTATTTAAATAATATGTTGAAGCAAATTTGCATTATGTACTTTGCTTAAGTATGTCATCATTGTCTAGATAAGCAATGAATATTAATGTCTGGTTCATAAATGTGAATTTATGGTATATGAGTTATGATATTTTTGAGTGTGTGTGTTTGGTGGATGACTGGTATGAGTATTCATCCAAACTTGTGATATTTCTGAATGTGTGTGTTTAGTGGATGACTGCTATGAGTAGTCATCCAAACTAAGTGTTTTTTCCACTAAGCTTTCAAGCTTAGCATGGGTGTTAATCTGAGTAGGTCCAAGTCATAAGAGTTAAATACAAGAAACATCTACAGGGACTAAGGCCAACAAATAAAAGAAAACATACTTTTGGAATGTGTTTTTAGTTACAGATGATTGCTTATGTGGGGAAAAAAAAGAAATTGTATGTTTTCTTTAAGATTACCTTGTAAATGTTATTAAGTCAAAAAGACTTCACGTTTATTAATTTTGTTGATAATCAAATAATAATAATGTCAAAACTAAATGAACTGTTTTGATGTGTGTGTTAGGCGTGCAGGAAAACACAAAAGAAGTGCAAAACACAAAAGTAGTTCAAAACACAGAAGAAGTTCAAAACACAGAAGAAGCGCAAAACACATAAAAAGTTCAAAACATAAGAAGTTCAAAACACAGAAGAAGCGCAAAACACAGAAGAAGTTTAAAATACAGAAGAAGTTGAAAACACAGAAGAAGTGCAAAACACATAAGAAACGCAAAACATAGAAGAAGTTGAAAACACAGAAGAAGCGCAAAACATAGAAAAAGCATAAAACATAGAAGAAGTTAAAAACAGAGAAGAAGCGAAAATCACAAAAGAAGCGCAAATCACAAAAGAAGTTGAAAACACAAAAGACGATACAAAGATGAAGACACTCTAGTACGTCGATAGTTAGTCAGTTGGAGTTGGTTGCAGAACTCAACTGAATAACAGTTTATAAGAAGCAAGAAGCAAGAAGCAGTTATCAAGAAGCAAGAAGCAGTTGGAGACTTAGGCTATAAATATTAGTCATAGTCGAAGACTGAACAATCTTTTAGCTTTCAAGTTATTACTTACAAAAATTCTGTATTCAAAGTGTAATACACGAGAGCAAACTATACTGTAACAAAAGCTCACAATATCTTCCTAGTGAGAGAAAGAAAAGGTTAAGAGCCTGGAGAAGCTAAGATAGCAGAAAGAATACTCAGTGTAAGAGACCTGAAGAGGCTTTAGAAGGGAAGAAAGAATACTTGTAAATTTGACAAAGTATAGTGAAATCTTAGAAGAACTTTGAGGACTGAACGTAGCCCAAGGTTTGGGGTGAACCAATATAAAAATCGCAACGTCCATCGTCTAACTCTTTACTTTTATTTTCTCTTGTTCTTATACAAGTATATAGAAGTTATTTGTAATTTAACTACGTAACTATTTTTGAATAACATTTGTGGTACTCTTTAAAATTTGAAAAAGTTTCTTTTTCAAGAAATATCAAAGGTTTTGCATTCACAAAAAGAATACACAATTCAACCCCTCCTTCTTGTGTACTTTGTATATTGTACTTGAGTTCTATATTAACATGTTGGACTCCGTTTTCGGAGCCCAACATCGGACATAGAAGCGCGGTGCTTGGTGCGTAAGGGGAGGCCTTGGAGTTGATACATATAAGTTAAAAGAAGAAAGGAATCCCTCAGAAGCATAAGCGGGTGACGCCGTGGCGTGTGATGTCTCGCCGCGGCGAAACTTCTCGGGTAGCTACGCCACGGCGAGCAATTCAGCCCTCACCGCAACAAGCGAAAGAACCCTCACCTCGACGAACGAAGCAATACTCGCCGTGGTGAACCCGCGCATGTAGCTTCGCCTTGTCGACCATACAGCCTCGTCGCGGTGGAAGCCTCCTTTGGCCCATAGAGAACAAACCTGAAACTTTTTCTCATTTTATTAAATCAACCCAACCCTAAACTTAACAACATACACTCAAGCAAACTTCTAAATGATTCAATGCGAAAGATTTGGAACAAAACATCCATACCTCATTAATAACCAAAAGATGAGTTTTACAAAGCTTTAATATCATTTCAAACCAAAATACAACCTTTGAGTTCAAGAGCTAAAAGTACAAAATACACTTGAGCCAATAAAACTTGAAATGTATCTAAAGCCTTGACTTCTAAAAGTATAACTTGAAAATACATAAATATGACAACTCGGAGTGATGCCATAACTCTTGACTTACTCGGTCTCTTGCTCATCACCTGAATGGGGAAGGATAAAGGGGGTAAGCTATAAAGCTCATGGGAACATATTTATAATACAGAAATAAGCAAAACTATTTTCACAAGATAACTCATTGAAGTGATACACTTTTGAAACCATAGTAATTGAGCATGTAAAAGTCATTATCTCGAAATGCTTGATTTTTAAACAATTCATGAGTGGAATTTAACACATGTATGCATGAAACTTGATAACAGATCATAAGCACATAAGCACAGAAGAATGGGTTGGGTTAGTCCGAGTTCATGACGCACTACACATTCCCATTGAAATGGTCCTGTGTAGACGTAGTTTCTTGAGGAGTCCATGTGGGGAGCTCCGTGCCACTACTGGGTAGGAGGGAGAAGCCTTTGTTGGAGTTATGTAAATATAGTGCCCTGGAAAGCAAGTGTATTTACATGTAACTTTATTTTCTTCAGTGACAGTTTTGTAATGAAAATATTTATTATTAATAAAACAAAAGAGTTTGGTTTTATCTGTATGAGCATTATATATCTGGTCATAAGGTACCAAGATTCTTTTGTAAGTAATATACATATACATAGAGATGTATGGGAAACATGTATATTATTAGAATCTGAATTAATTGATTCACAGTTGAATAATCAAGTTGGTCGCTTGATTATGGTTTAAACTGTAGTGTTGCGATTTATCTCCATATAAGTAAAGGAGTTTACTTCAAGGGAATGATGAGTTTTATATCATGATAGTAGTTGACTATCGATAATGGAACTATTAAATGAATCTAGAATCAAATATGTTTTCAAGAATAAAATGGGCCGTTACTTTAAGCTTAAAACATACAACTTAAGCATTCGCTTATTATGAACCATAATCTTGATGAGTGGTGAACTCATATATGTTTCATTATAATTCTTCATATGATCGGAATGGATTTTTACAGAGTATTAATCCAGTGTCTGCATGTTGGAAATTTGAAACATGTATCAGGGAACATTCACTCAAATAAAGAGTTTATAGTGTTATCATCTCTTCTAAATGTTTTAAGGAGATTTGGTGATTAAACTGGCGCTAATAGTTTGATGGACTAGCTACCCATCAAGTCTTAACACTGAGATGAGATATTATGTGTTAATCACCATATAAAGTAAAATGAGAGATCTAGAAGGAAAAACAAACATAAGGGCAAAACGGTAATTTTACCCTTTGTTGTGCGGATGACTATAATAAGGTTCTAAATAGGGTTTGCAATTGGACATATTCTCATAATATAGTAATTCAAGAGTTCAACTAATTGTCTTTAGTGGAATGACATTTAGTTAATAAGCTAGAATTAATTCCAATGAGATTGAATTAATTCTGGGCTTATTAGAGCTTGAATTATCAAAGTCCAATAAGATTCCCCACTTGGCTTTAAGGAAGGTTATCAAGCTAAGTGAGAAATATAAATGGAGGTTAATTAGAAGCCCATAATTGGATCTTGGGCTTGGTCTAACTAAAGAAACCCAAATGTACATTTAGTAATGGGCTTGGTTTTTGGTTTTTGGTTTAATGTAATTAATTAGATTAATTATATTAAAACAATTTTTTTTAAGAAGAAGATAGCAATTTCGGTTATTCCTAGGTTAAATATGTAACCACACATTTGACATTAAAATACTAAATAAAGATGGTCTTTATTATGGTTAATCATCCTTAAATGGAGTTATGAACTTACCATTAAATGATTTAATGGTTGTCTTTTAATGTTGGCTTGTAACCTATTTGCATTCATTAGATTAAAGATGAAAGATGTACATTAGATAGACCATCTTCCTTCTTTCTTCTTGGCAAAACCAAAATTGGGTATTGAATTTTAGGTTATGGTCTTTTCAAATAGTCATCATAAAGATAAATGAAGATAATCTCATTTATTGGCTATTTTATGAGTGATTAATGAAAGAAGTGATGCATTTGATGCCTCTCTCTCCTTCCATCCATGCATATATGAAATTGGTAGGCAAGAAAGATTTCTTGCATGTTCTTTACACCTTCTCTCCTTTCATAAAAGAGATAATCGAAAATACCAATTGAAAGAGTTTCAATTTTACTTCTTCTTCTTCTAAGAAAATCCCCTCCAAACATTTCTTCTCCTTTTCCAACAAAGGATTTTTTTAACCTAATTGTCCTTGAAGAACAGGTGGTAAATCTAATTGTTTGAGGATACTACAACAAGGATAAAGTAGATTGCTAAAGGAAAAGAGTCAAAGGCAAAGGATTTGGATACGAAGAAGGAGAGGATAGGCAAATGAGGATTTAAAGTCATGGCGAAGGAGTCGGTAATACTCGATCTTGTTTATATTTTATTATCCTTATACCATATCATGCATGGATTGGCATGTTGATTTGGATTTGTTGCTTCTGCTGCAAGTAATGATTTCTTAAAAGTTTTGAAATCTACCCTTTTCCAAATAAAGCATGTTTTCTTTTCCGATCCAACAATTGGTATCGAGCGATTTCTAATGCATGATTTGGTTCCTATATATTGGATGCATGGGTTGGCAATCTTTTTGTGTATACTGCATATTTTTATGTGATAGAAATATACATGGTGTATGTTTGCTCTTTTTGTTTTCCATAGAAGTTAAATTTACCTTGTAAGATTTTTTCATTGGTTGTAACAAGGAGGGTGGTCTATTATCACCATGTTTCCTCCTTGGTTTCTTTTTTCTATTTTCTTTGATTTTTTAATGTACAAATTGATGTAATGATGAAGATGGAGCAGCCATGGATTGAAGAATTGAAAAGATAAAATTTTTGGTGTATCCTTTTGTGTATTGGCATAAGTTTTGTGAAAACATAGTTGCTGGAATTTTGTTTCAATGGATCACTTTTCGGTTTTTATTGTAAAAACAAGTGCTGGATTTTTGTTTCAAAGAATCAAATTTCGGTTTTACTAAAATACTAAATGTTGGTTTTTTATTTTCATGAAATGAGCTTCGGTTTTAATGAAAACTAGTGCTGGAATTTTTTGTTAAAACAAAGATTTGGTTTTTTAAAAATCTGGTGCTGGAATTTTATTTTTCAAAGTGACAAAATTCGATTTTCATATATGCCATTACATTTTGTTTACCGAATGGGCCGGATCATGTTTGTGAAGAGTTCAAAGTGGAAGATCCAAGTCCAAATAGAATACTTTGGGCCTAAAAGGCTTGTAATTATTTAATTTTTCTAGGATGGACAATCAAAAGTGGCTTTATTAGTTGATGTGATGAATGGAGAAATGAATGCTTATAATATGTGATTGCATGTCATTTAGAAAATTGCCAACCCTAGGCTTTGCCGTGCATTCATTATATATGAGATATATAATGAAACAATATAGGATGGATAATAAATTGCATCTAGACAAGATGATATTTAAAACTTAAAGCCCAAAAAGATTGAGTAGGAGAGGATGCTCCTGTGAGAGTCCACGGTCTCCAAATGATGGCCCGTTTGCATGTGGTGAAGTGTTACTCTCCATCGGAGGGCATGGATCCTAGATCTTGCATGGTTTGGGTCTCCTTGAGGATAAGTCCACTTAATGATAGCAAATGTGACCTCCCATCGAGGCATGGTTTGTAGGTATCTTTAGTGAATGAATCAAATGGTTAAACACTCAACATTTTTTTTCAATAAACTGCCCGTCGTAGCTCTGTTGGTAAAAGTATGGACCAAATTAAGACGCTTTTTAAAAAATTGGGCATGAGATGCTTAGTAGTTTTTGAGTTAGAGGGTCCCAGGTTTTCTTTTAATGGATAAGATGGCCCACTGTCACTTAGTCTATTATAGATAAGAAAAATAACCGTCGTATAATGTTTTAATTTTTTAAGTTTTGTTAAATCTATCATCATGCATATATTCATCATGATTTTATACAAAGTTCCATAAATTGTTGACTAGTATGCTCATGTTTTAATAATTTATATTTTCAGACATAATCAACCACAAAATGAATCCACTCACCCTGCTCTTAACTAATAACAAATTGGAAAACGGAGACAATTTTAATGAATGGAGATGTAACCTTGACATTGTTCTTCAATATGAATGTATTTCATGGGTGTTAACTGAAAATAAGCCTACACCTCCAAGTGGAGATTCAACTCCTGAGCAAGTCCAACAACATGAGCATTGGTAGAATGTTGACAAGACTACTAAGTGTTATATTCTGGCTTCTGTCACTGGCATGTTGCAAAAGCAAATTTCTTGTATGAAAACTGCTAGTGCAATAGTCCATCACCTACATGAGATGTTTGGTGTGAGGACTAGGTCTGCAAGAGTGAAAGCTATCCAAACCTTTCATAATCTCAGACAGAAACCTGGTGAACCGGAGCGGGATTACATGAAGAAGGTAATCTCTGCGATCCGAGGTGAGATGCTTGGGGCGGATATGGATGCAGACACGCAGATGATTATGATCATCAATAGCTTAAACTCTTCTTTTCAGCAGTTTAAGTTGGACTATGAGCTCAACAAACAAGGATTACACCTTGAGTGAGTTGATGAATACCCTCCAGAGCACGGAGGAGATATTGAATATTAAGGCTCATGGGCCGAAGCTAATGTAGCTTCTTCTTCTAAGCCAAGGTAAGGGTAAGGAAAGAAGAAGGGTCCAATGAAAAGAAGGCCCAAACAGGGGTCAAGGCCAAATCCATGAAAAAAAAGGCCAAAGAGAACATCAAAGGAAAGTATTTCCACTGTGATGAGATGGGCCACTAGAAAAGAAACTGTCCAGTCTACCTAGAGTCCCTCAAAAGCAAACAAAGTATGGGCTTCCTAAGTTTGTTAGGAACTACAAATGTAGCAGATTTATCTACTTCTTGGATGTTAGATTCAGGAGCCACTAACCATGTTTGTAATTCTTTGCAGGGGTTCTAGCAAAGGAAAAGACTACCTAAAGGCCAGTTTCAAGTCAAGATAGCAGATGGTTCCTATGTCTCAGCAGAATCAGTGGGAGTAGTTATCTTGGACTTTCCTAGTGGTCATAGGTTATATTTTGAGGATGTTTATTACATGCCAATGATTGTAAGGAACATGATTTCTGTTTTTTGTCTAATAAAATCTGGTTATTCCTTATATTTTAAAAAGGTTGTTTCAATATATGAGAATAAGGATTTTATTTGTGATGCGATAAATAAATAGGGATTGTTTTTATAGAACCTATGAAAGGCTCACTAAACACCAAAGAATTGATAAAACCAAGACAATCCAAAATCTCTAGCATTAATTCAAAGTATCTGTGGCACTTAAGAATGGGTCATATCAATCAGAAAGACTTGACAGGCTAGTAAAGGATGAGATCCTTATGGGCTTGGATAGTGATCCATTACCCACCTGTGAATCTTGTATTGAAGGAAAAATGACCAAAGCCTCATTTCTTTCTAAAGGAAACAGATCTGAATCCACATTGGACCTGGTACATACTGATGTGTGTGGGCCCATAAATGTACATGTTGGACCCCGAACTTTGATTGGACGTCAAAATCGTTAAACAAGGAAATTAGTGTGGTATTTGGGTAATATTGCTAATGATGTTGGGGGTTAATGTAAGAAATGAGCGTTCTCGGTGTACATGCATTATGGGTAACATCTTTATAATTGAAAAAAAGTGAATTTGTATAGTTACTATTTATGTAACTTCTTTGAAATTTCAATAAATGAGACTTGATTTATTGGGGCTAGAAATGCCCGCAAAGCTTGTAAGAACCTTTTATCGTGTTTTGCAAATGATTGTTCAAGTATGACTTGCATTGAATTGAAAATGTGTCATAAGTTGTGTAAATGAACTTTGTGTGATATGTGGTTGCTTTCAAAATTTATTCTAAAGTATGTATTTTGTGGCTTATGGATGATTTGAGAAATGGCTTAATGTTTGTCATAAGAATGTGTTGAATGAATTATATATGGAGGATTTAAGTATGGAAAGAATGAGTATTTTGTATATGTATTATGTTATAGATTAAATTGTGGAGATTGAATCGTGTTTGAAGTAGATTGGACGAAGAGTATTGTGGTAGTGAGGAAAATGTGAAATCAAGATGGAAAGAATGGATTAGTGCTTGATGACTTTGAGGCTTTAAAGAGATATGTATATGTTATGAAATATCGAGTGAATATTATGAGTTAATGAAAGTTAAAATGAATGAGATGATTAAGATGATTGAAATGGAAGTTGAAAGGTAGGAAATAAAGATTGAAAGAGTGAGAATTGGAAGAATTAGTGAAGGTGTGGAAATATGAAGAATTATGAAAGTTTGACTTTTGGGGATGAATAGTTGACTTTTGATTTAAGTGAAATATGATAAAATGATATTCATGAACATGTAGTGCTTGTTGAGGGCTTTCGGTAGCCATAAAGTTTGCGAATTTTCGATATCGGGGCTAGAAGTTATGATAGATTGAAGTTTTGATGTTGTTTAGGTGATTGAAAACCAGACGATGTACTGTAGCAAAAACCAGCTGATAGGAAAAGTGGACGCTACAGAATGTAGGAGATAGAATCAGCCTTTGTAGTCTCCATGAGAGTTATAGATCTAGATGTCTACTTTCTAACCGTCAAAGAATGAAGTCATTTCGACACCTATAGAGAAAGTTATGGCATTTGCGCCAAAACATGTCTGATAGAAATCAGATGACGCAAAAAACCAGCTGATAGAAAAACCAGCTGAAGTAAAAGCAGACGATATGGACTTGATATCGATAGATTTAGACAAAATTTCCTTCTTGAAAGTTGTAGATCTCTCTTTTCTCTATGAGATAGATACTAAGTTTGCCCAATTTGGATATCGAAGTCAAAAGATATGATCTATATAAGTGGACATGTGCTGGATAGAAAAACCAGCTGATAGAAAAACCAGCTGAAGCAAAAGCAGACGATATGGACTTGATATCGATAGATTTAGACAAAATTTCCTTCTTGAAAGTTGTAGATCTATCTTTTCTCTATGAAATAGATATAAAGTTTGCCCAATTTGGATATCGGAGTCAAAATATATGATCTATATAAGTGGACATGTGCTGGATAGAAAAATCAGCTGATAGAAAAACCAGCTGAAGCAAAAGCAGACGATATGGACTTGATATCGATAGATTTAGACAAACTTTCCTTCTTGAAAGTTGTAGATCTCTCTTTTCTCTTTGAGATAGATACCAAGTTTGCCCAATTTGGATATTGGAGTCAAAAGATATGATCTATATAAGTGGACATGTGTTGGATAGAAAAACCGGTGATAGAAAAACCAGTGATAGGAAAACCAGAAGATGCAAAAATCGACGAAAGATTAATTGAGACATTTGACCCTTTAGAGACTGAATTTGGATTTAAGTTCTTCATGAACATTGTAGATCAGTCTTTCTCTATGAAATAGACATCAATTGTTTCCAATTTGGAGTTCGGAGTTAAAAGTTATAAACGTTTGAAGTTTGAAGGAAAAATCGGTGATGAAAATCGGTGATGCAAAAATCGGTGATGGAAATCGGTGATCCAAAAATCAGTGATGCAAAATCAGGTGATGGAAAAATCGACGAAGGAAATCAGATGATGAACAGTAAATCAGGCGATAGAAATCAGGCGATGAACAGTAAATCAGGCGATAGGAAATCGGCGATGAACAAGATAAATCGGGCGATAGAAAATCGATGATGAGCAAGAAAGCGAGATGGAAGGAAAACAGTCTGCACACAGATCACTATTTTGAGGATATATGAAGCTACAGAACTCGGATTGAGGTGATTCAAATTGGAGATTAAACTAAAGTTATAAGGCTACAACTTTGATGAAGAACCCCGATCAAGATGGAGCCTCTAAGACTGTCGGATATTGGAATGAAACTCGGTGCAGTGTGCAGTCTCAGATTTTTGTACAGGTCTGATAGTATTTTGGCCATAACTTCTTCGTTTTAGATCCGAATTAAGCGCGGTTTGTTGCGTTGGATTCGTATGATCGAGGGGAACATTGTGAAGAAGAAATTATTGTAAAATTCCTTTATTTACCTGATCGGAATTTGGAGCCAAGATATCAACTTTTAAGGGCAATTTTGGAAGAACACTTAAAGAGTTAAGTTAGTAGGCTTATAAGGAGGGGCATGAGAGTCTTTCCTCATTCATTAAATGACATGGCATGTGGATGTAGTATAAATAGAGGAGAAGAAGGCTGTGGTCGTGAGAGTTAGAGAAACAGAATAAAGAGAAACGAAAGAAAGAAAGAAAGAAGAGAGAAAAGAGAAGAGTGGGTTTGGTGGAAGGAGAAAAGAAAGGACAGCAGCTAGGGTTCGATTTTGTGAGCTTTCCAGGAGGATTTTGAACATGCTCCAAGAGGGAAAAAGATGAAGGATGAAGAGAGCTCTAGGATGAGCTAAGAAAATCCGAAAATGGTGAAGAGTGAGGTAAAAGCCGATTTTCAAGCTTCAAGCTTTTCTTAAAATTTTTGGTGTAGAATCATGGAAAATATTATGGTTTTGTGGATTATGAAATTAGTTGTGATGTCTATGCTAAGATGGTGGTTTAATTTTGGATTAATGTGAGTTAGGGTTTATGCCCAATTTTGGAAATTGGGGCTTTTATAAATTGATGCATTAGATAGCTTGGAAATATGTTGGAATTGGGTTTCCTATAGTAAATTTTGAGGTTATGGTATTTATGATGATGAATTTGGATGATTTCGGTATAGGAAATTTCAAAGTGGTGAAAGAAAGAAGCTTCGGAGAAATTAGAGCTTTGGACAAGTTCCTAGCATGGATTTGAGGTGGGTATCCGTTTATAATAGAATTTATAAGTCATTACCACTTTCTTTAAACAAAGAGATTTTCTGACTTAAATTGCATCATAATTGTTGCATCATTGCATAAATGATTTGAAAAATCATTTTTGATTCGATACATGAAATTTTGATGAATTGCAAAAATACATTGTGTTATGCCTTGAAAGAGTTCATGGTTGTGTATATTCGGAAAAGAGCATTTGATAAATTGATTTGAGCATTATATGTGCTTTTGTGTGGGCAAGAGAGTAACGCGTTGTGATAGTCTCGTGCACGAGACAAAAATAATGTGATAGCCTTCTCCGGCCGCTTGTGGCTTACGAGATCCGAAAAATGGACTGCGTCGTGATTACGGTAAACTTCGGTTTCCGTCGTGTTTATGGAACTCTTTAGCCATTTTTGTGTGCATTGCTTACGTGAATTGCCAAGTTGATGCATTCATGTGTTGTGACCTATGGATTTGTGGCTGAAAGCCTAAGGCGATATCTGATTTGTAAAATGTGATTTTGATTCTGAAGAAGAAAAGAACTTTTTCAAAATGTGCTTTACTGGATTTCAAAGAAATGTTTTCTAAGACCGTAAAAGAAAAAGATTTCAAGAGTTTTGCTTATTGTTTTGTTATAAGCTGTTACCCATTGAGCGTAAGCTCACCCCTCATTACCATCCACAGGTAATGAGAAGAAGATCCGTGAGCGAAAAGAGGATTTTGTATCTTTGTATTTACATTCGGATTTTATATATTGTGATTGTATTGTGGCTTGTAAGGCCATTAAAATTTGTATATGATTATGGGATGGGATTATGTAAGTGAAATATGGTTAGTATTTATGAATGTGAATTATGATCATGACTTGAGATATGGTGAGAATTATGGAAGTGTTTAGATATAGGATTGTAAATGTGTATGATGGGATTCGGACGGAGGTCAGAAGATTTGTGTGATGGGTTGGAAATATTGAAGTGCTTTTGTGTATGGATTTGTGTATGGACATGATATGGAAATTATGTATGAATGGCGTGAGATGGATTGATGAAATTCAAATATTTGGTAATAAGCGAAATTGGGATAAAGAGAGATATGATTGTAGCGAATGATAAAATGTTTTCGAATCTAACGCGATATGATCGAATATGAAGGATTCAAAGGATTGAGGAATTGATGAAATACAAATTGAAATTGAAACTACTTTGAACAATGTGTAAGTGGAAAAAAAATGAAGCGATATTAGTTAAGTGCGATTCGTTCATTATGAGTTGGGTTCCAAAGCGGGTCCCAACATTTATGGTATCGAGCGCGAAGATATGATCTTACATGGCGTGTGTATCGTTAGACGATAAGAAATTGTGAAAAGTTTGAGGTGAAAGATCTAATAGGAAAATGATGATACTCGATATGAGAAAAGGAAGTTGTGGATAAGTAGAGGCAATTATGGTGAATACGGATTCAATGCCATTATATTGGAAGTGTCGAAATTCTTTGGTTGAGAATTTGAGTCTCGGATCGTTAAGTTGGCGTCCTTAACGGTCGATGATTTAGACCTCGATCGAGTACTTATCGACATTCCTTTTGATGGTAATCGTTCGCATTAAGAAGAGATTAGTGGAATTGAGGTCAAAATTTCATGATGAATATGTATCGATAATTTGAATTGGATGAGAAATAAAGGAGTAGTGTGCCACCCGTAACAGGATACGAGGAGTTTTGCAAGGATCGATTATACTGATTTCGCACCTTAAAGGAGGCACGGATGAGTATAGAATAAGTCATATGTGTGAACTGTTGCTAAATGTTTGGACTATGAGAGACAATAGGAAGAAGGGTATTTTGTTAGAATATAAGGCAATGAAAGTGTGGCTAATTGGAAATAAGAATTTTCGTGGTCCGATATGTTAGACATGAATTCAGTATTTATGGATATGTCGGTGACTTCGGTAATGGAATTATGCTGCAGGTAAGTGTTTGAATCGATATGGATATATCATTACTCGCAGGAATTGAATGAAAGGTAGTATTCAAGCAAAGTGGAACTGGTCAGGAAGCCAGATAAGTTAGTGTATGACTAGAGAATGCAGGTCTTCCTTGACCAGTAGCTGGGATTATAAGCTCTTACCTCGATTCAACAATGGAATTTGGTAATTCTTCCATAGTCCGGAGGACAAGGACCCTGGTATGGATCAACCAGTTGTTGCTTAAAGGAACCGATAAACGCAAGGGAGGAAGTTTGAAATGAGATGATAGATTTCTAGGAGTTGTGATGTGAATCTCATACTCCTTTTGGATCGATCAGTAAATAGTGGACTCGAAATAAATTTCCAAGAGTAGCAACCCATTATTGAGAGTGCATCTTTGATATGTAATTGAGTATATGAGATCTATTTTCAGATATAGCTTATGGAGTCATCTTTGATCCTTGAGTTAAGTTATGAAATGAATCGAGAACCGAGATAAAGTATGGTATAGATGATTTTCTTTGGAAAGGTAAGCTGCGATGGAGCGTAAAATTTGAATAGAGGTGGTATTCAGAGGTTATTCGAATTAGTATGATTGGTATATCAAGAGCATAAGATATGAATTGGTGACATGCCGAGATATAAGAGTAAACGAATGTGTCTCTTATATCATAGGGTTTGATCGTAAAGGCTATTGGATTAAGCAAATCGATAGTTTATTTCAAGGATGATCAATGAAAGGACAAGTCAAGAAATGAATATGTAATAACTCGACGAGAAGTATTGGAGTCCCTCTCTAATGGAGACTCAAGTAAAAGGGTGGAATAAAGCTGCGAGAAGGTATGCATTTCGTTTGATGTAAAGAGAAGTATCTTTGTGTAAGTATGTTTGGAGACTCAAGTATGCCTTATTGAATGTGTTTCAATCACAAGCGATTAAGTGTGCAGTTGAGCTGCAATGTGATGAAGTTTGTATGAATGAACAAACATGAAAATAAGCCAAGGGAGGTATGAGGAAATTCAAGGAATGGAAACAATCATTCGAAAAAGAATGTCAATTGGAAAATTGAAAAGAAAGTGTGATAATGTACCTTAATGAGGAATCGGTTATTTAAGGAATCGCGAGGACTAATCAAGAAGCACACGGAATATGATAATAATTGAGGGTGTAACCAAAGGGATCGATAACACAATAATATTGGAGACGAAGTGATCAAAGAGTAGATGATGTATTAAAAGTATTGACGAATTGAGAGACTAGTCGAACACGTGTGGAAAACGTATGAAACTTATGATAAATGGAAGGAAGGAGAATTTTGAAGAATGATTTTAATGAAAATCAACTGCATGAATTTGGAAAGTTTGTCGTATGCACTGATGTTGTATAAGAGATTTGGATAAAATCTAATGGAGCATAATGAAGTGATTGCATATGTGCGGAGCAACTAAGGTTCTATGAGTTAAGGAGTTGATACATGTTTAAGAGTCGCTACACTAATGATTACTTTAAAGCTTGGAGCAGTATGAATAAAAGAACATCTTGGAAGTATTTATGCAAGTACAGATCGTAAAAGCGGGGACAATCATTGAATTGAGAGCATGGAATAGGAATACAAAAAGATTTTGATTGTATGAATGAGAAATTCCTATTAAGGCTAAGTATTTTGTCAAATGCATAAACAGAAAATCGATATCGAGGTTATTGGAACCAAAAGCAAAAAGGAAGCATAACATGTGGGGGGCTTGGTACGTCCCGAATTAAGGATCAAGAAATTGTGAATTGTTTTGAGAGGTTGAAAACAGATATGAAGTTTGAGTTCGAATAGAAAGAGGGCTATATGGTGATTGTAATAAGAAGAATGCGAAATTAATAATGATGGTTGAGAAAGGGAGAATTTGCTAAGCCGATATGAATTAGTTCGTATGGAGTCTTATGAGATAGTGTTCTTGACAAAAGATGTCCGGATTCAAATGCGAATATGCGATTATGTTTGAAATATATGATATTGGTATTATTGATACAAGAAGTTGAAAGTTGTGAGTGATCCGAACTCGAATGAGGAAGCATCAGAAGTGATATAAATTTCGAGGACGAAATTCTTTTAAGGAGGGAGAATTGTTGGACCCGAACTTTGATTGGACGTCAAAATCGTTAAACAAGGAAATTAGTGTGGTATTTGGGTAATATTGCTAATGATGTTGGGGTTAATGTAAGAAATGGCGTTCTCGGTGTACATGCATTATGGGTAACATCTTTATAATTGAAAAAAAAGTGAATTTGTATAGTTACTATTTATGTAACTTCTTTGAAATTTCAATAAATGAGACTTGATTTATTGGGGCTAGAAATGCCCGCAAAAGCTTGTAAGAACCTTTTATCGTGTTTTGCAAATGATTGTTCAAGTATGACTTGCATTGAATTGAAAATGTGTCATAAGTTGTGTAAATGAACTTTGTGTGATATGTGGTTGCTTTCAAAATTTATTCTAAAGTATGTATTTTGTGGCTTATGGATGATTTGAGAAATGGCTTAATGTTTGTCATAAGAATGTGTTGAATGAATTGTATATGGAGGATTTAAGTATGGAAAGAATGAGTATTTTGTATATGTATTATGTTATAGATTAAATTGTGGAGATTGAATCGTGTTTGAAGTAGATTGGACGAAGAGTATTGTGGTAGTGAGGAAAAATGTGAAATCAAGATGGAAAGAATGGATTGGTCTTGATGACTTTGAGGCTTTAAAGAGATATGTATATGTTATGAAATGTCGAGTGAATATTATGAGTTAATGAAAGTTAAAATGAATGAGATGATTAAGATGATTGAAATGGAAGTTGAAAGGTAGGAAATAAAGATTGAAAGAGTGAGAATTGGAAGAATTAGTGAAGGTGTGGAAATATGAAGAATTATGAAAGTTTGACTTTTGGGGATGAATAGTTGACTTTTGATTTAAGTGAAATATGATAAAATGATATTCATGAACATGTAGTGCTTGTTGAGGGCTTTCGGTAGCCATAAAGTTTGCGAATTTTCGATATCGGGGCTAGAAGTTATGATAGATTGAAGTTTTGATGTTGTTTAGGTGATTGAAAACCAGACGATGTACTGTAGCAAAAACCAGCTGATAGGAAAAGTGGACGCTAAAGAATGTAGGAGATAGAATCAGCCTTTGTAGTCTCCATGAGAGTTATAGATCTAGATGTCTACTTTCTAACCGTCCAAGAATGAAGTCATTTCGACACCTATAGAGAAAGTTATGGCATTTGCGCCAAAACATGTCTGATAGAAATCAGATGATGGAAAAAACCAGCTGATAGAAAAACCAGCTGATAGAAAAACCAGCTGAAGCAAAAACAGACGATATGGACTTGATATCGATAGATTTAGACAAAATTTCCTTCTTGAAAGTTGTAGATCTCTCTTTTCTCTATGAGATAGATACCAAGTTTGCCCAATTTGGATATCGGAGTCAAAAGATATGATCTATATAAGTGGACATGTGCTGGATAGAAAAATCAGCTAATAGAAAAACCAGCTGAAGCAAAAGCAGACGATATGGACTTGATATCGATAGATTTAGACAAAATTTCCTTCTTGAAAGTTGTAGATTTCTCTTTTCTCTATGAAATAGATACCAATTTTGCCCAATTTGGATATCGGAGTCAAAAGATATGATCTATATAAGTGGACATGTGCTGGATAGAAAAACCAGCTGATAGAAAAACCATCTGAAGCAAAAGCAGACGATATGGACTTGATATCGTTAGATTTAGACAAAATTTCCTTCTTGAAAGTTGTAGATCTCTCTTTTCTCTATGAGATAGATACCAAGTTTGCCCAATTTGGATATCGGAATCAAAAGATATGATCTATATAAGTGGACATGTGCTGGATAGAAAAACCAGCTGATAGAAAAACCAGCTGATAGGAAAACCGAAGATGCAAAAATCAGACGAAAGATTAATTGAGACATTTGACCCTTTTAGAGACTGAATTTGGATTTAAGTTCTTCATGAACATTGTAGATCAGTCTTTCTCTATGAAATAGACATCAATTTGTTCCAATTTGGAGTTCGGAGTTAAAAGTTATAAGCGTTTGAAGTTTGGAGGAAAATCGGTGATAAAAATCAGTCGATGCAAAAATCAGTGATGGAAATCGGTGATCAAAAATCAGTGATGCAAAATCAGTGATGGAAAAGTCGACGAAGGAAATCAGGCGATGAACAGTAAATCAGGCGATAGAAAATCAGATGATGAACAGTAAATCAGGCGATAGAAAATCAGGCGATGAGCGATAAATCGGGCGATAGAAAATCGGATGATGAGCAAGAAAGCGGATGGAAGGAAAACAATCTGCACACAGATCAGTATTTTGAGGATATATGAAGCTACAGAGCTCGGATTGAGGTGATTCAAATTTGAGATTAAACTAAAGTTATAAGGCTACAACTTTGATGAAGAACCCGATCAAGATGGAGCCTCTAAGACTGTCGGATTTTGGAATGAAACTCGGTGTAGTGTGCAGTCTCGATTTTATGCAGATGCGATAGTATTTTGGCCATAACTTCTTCGTTTTAGATCCGAATTAAGCGCGGTTTGTTGCGTTGGATTCGTATGATCGAGGGAACATTTTGAAGAAGAAATTATTGTAAAATTCCTTTATTTACCTGATCGGAATTTGGAGCCAAGATATCAACTTTTAAGGGCAATTTTGGAAGAACACTTAAAGAGTTAAGTTAGTAGGCTTATAAGGAGGGCATGAGAGTCTTTCCTCATTCATTAAATGACATGGCATGTGGATGTAGTATAAATAGAGGAGAAGCAGGCTGTGGTCGTGAGAGTTAGAGAAGCAGAATAAAGAGAAACGAAAGAAAGAAAGAAAGAAGAGAGAAAAGAGAGAGAGGGTTTGGTGGAAGGAGAAAAGAAAGGACAGCAGCTAGGGTTCGATTTTGTGAGCTTTCCAGGAGGATTTCAACATGCTCCAAGAGGGAAAAGATGAAGGATGAAGAGAGCTCTAGGATGAGCTAAGAAAATCCGAAAATGGTGAAGAGTGAGGTAAAAGCCGATTTTCAAGCTTCAAGCTTTTCTTAAAATTTTTGGTGTAGAATCATGGAAAATATTATGGTTTTGTGGATTATGAAATTAGTTGTGATGTCTATGCTAAGATGGTGGTTTAATTTTGGATTAATGTGAGTTAGGGTTTATGCCCAATTTTGGAAATTGGGGCTTTTGTAAATTGATGCATTAGATAGCTTGGAAATATGTTGGAATTGGGTTTCTATAGTAAATTTTGAGGGTTATGGTATTTATGATGATGAATTTGGATGATTTCGGTCTAGGAAATTTCAAAGTGGGCGAAAGAAAGAAGCTTGGAGAAATTAGAGCTTTGGACAAGTTCTAGCATGGATTCGAGGTGGGTATCCGTTTATAATAGAATTTATAAGCCATTACGCTTTCTTTAAACAAAGAGATTTTCTGACTTAAATTGCATCATAATTGTTGCATCATTGCATAAATGATTTGAAAAATCATTTTGATTCGATACATGAAATTTTGATGAATTGCAAAATACATTGTGTTATGCCTTGAAAGACTTCATGGGTGTGTATATTCGGAAAAGAGCATTTGATAAATTGATTTGAGCATTATATGTGCTTTTGTGTGGGCAAGAGAGTAGCGTTGTGATAGTCTCGTGCACGTAGACAAAAATAATGTGATAGCCTTCTCCGACCGCCCTTGCCAGGGCTTACGAGATCTGAAAAATGGACTCGTCGTGATTACGGTAAACTTCGGTTTCCGTCGTGTTTATGGAACTCTCTAGCCATTTGTGTGTGCATTGCTTATGTGAATTGCCAAGTTGATGCATTCATGTCTTGTGACCTATGGATTTGTGGCTGAAAGCCTAAGGCGATATCTGATTTGTAAAATGTGATTTTGATTCTGAAGAAAGAACTTCTTCAAAATGTGCTTTACGGATTTCAAAGAAATGTTTTCTAAGACCAGAAAGAAAAAGATTTCAAGAGTTTTGCTTATTGTTTTGTTATAAACTGTTACCCATTGAAGCGTAAGCTCACCCCTCATTACCATCCACGGTAATGAGAAGAAGATCCGTGAGCGAAAAGAGGATTTTTGTATCTTTGTATTTACATTCGGATTTTTATATATTGTGATTGTATTGTGGCTTGTAAGGCCATTAAAATTTGTATATGATTATGGGATGGGATTATGTAAGTGAAATATGGTTAGTATTTATGAATGTGAATTATGATCATGACTTGAGATATGACCGAGAATTATGGAAGTGTTTAGATATAGGATTGTAAATGTGTATGATGGGATTCCGGACAGGAGGTCCGAAGATTTGTGTGATGGGTTGGAAATATTGAAGTGCTTTTGTGTATGGATTTGTGTATGGACATGATATGGAAATTATGTATGAATGGCGTGAGATGGATTGTGAAATTCAAATATTTGGTAATAAGCGAAATTGGGATAAAGAGAGATATGATTGTAGCGAATGATAAAATGTTTTCGAATGCGAACGCGATATGATCGAATATGAAGGATTCAAAGGATTGAGGAATTGATGAAATACAAATTGGAAATTGAAACTACTTTGAACAATGTGTAAGTGGAAAAAAAAATGAAGCGATATTAGTTAAGCTGCGATTCGTTCGTTATGAGTTGGGTTCCGAAAGCGAGTCCCAACAGTACAAGCTAGAGGAGGTTATGAATATTTCATAATTTTTTATAGATGACTACTCAAGACATGGCTATTTGTATTTAATGCATAAAAAGAGTGAATTTTTTGAAAAGTTCAAAGAATTCAAAGCTAAAGCTGAGAAGCAACTTGGCAAGCCATTAAAACAGCTTTGATCAGATTGAGGTGGTGAGTATTTATCTGGAGAGTTCCAGCAATATTTATTTAAAAATGGAATTGTTTTTGATTTTTCAACTCATCGTACACCTCAATAGAATGGTGTAGCAGAGAGGAGAAATAAAACTCTATTGAAAATGGTAAGATCAATGATGTCCTACGCTAGCCTTCCAGAATCGTTCTAGGGATATGCCATACAAACAGCAACATATCTTCTTAACTTTGCTCAATCCACATCGGTGCCTAAAACACCTAGGGAGTTATGGATTGGCCGAGTGCCTTCATTGAGTCATTTGAGGACTTGGAGCTGCCCAGCCCATGTTCTAAAGCCTGAATCCACAAAGTTGGAACCAAGGTTAGAAGTATGTTTGTTTGTAGGATATCCTACGGGAACTCGAGGGTACTATTTTTACAGTCCTCATGATAAGAAGGTATTTGTGTCGACAAATGCAACCTTCTTAGAGGAAGAGTTTGTGAAAAATCACAAAGGAATAAGTGAAGTAGTACTAAAGGAGTTAGCTATTTCATCCAAACCAAGAGTTGTTTTGGATATGACAGAATAAGATGTCGAAATGGATTCAAGAGTTGAATCAGAAGTGCAACCTGAACATCAAGGTGTGCCTAGACGTAGTGGGAGGGTTGTGAGACAACCAGATAGGTATCTGGGTTTAGGAGAAGGCTTAATTACCATCTCAGACCAAGAAGAAATAGATCTCATTACGTATACACAGGCTATTAATGATGTTGATGCAGGAAAATGGCTTAAGGCTATGGAATCGAAAATAGATTCTATATATCCTAATGAAGTCTGAGTCCTTGTAGATCTACCACCAGGTTTAAAAGCCATAGGGTGTAAATGGATCTACAAAAGGAAAAGGGGATCGGATGGAAAGGTAGAGACCTTTAAAGCTAGATTGGTAGCTAAAGGCTATACTCAAAAGGAGGGTATAGACTATGAGGAGACTTTTTCTTCGGTTGCCATGCTTAAGTCCATCAGGATTCTTTTGGCCATAGCAGCCTATTTCGATTATGAAATATGGCAAATGGATGTCAAGACCATATTTCTTAATAGGGATCTTGAGGAGACCATTTATATGGCCCAACCAGAAGGATTCATTGAGCTAGGTAATGAGCATAAGGTTTGCAAGTTGCAAAGGTCCATTTATGGACTTAAGCAAGCATATAGGTCTTGGAACATTACGTTTGATAAGGCTATCAAAACCTATGGGTTCATACAAAACCTAGATGAGACTTGTGTTTATAAAAGAATACAAGAAGGTAAGGTTATTTTCCTAATCCTATATGTTGGTGACATTTTGCTCATTGGGAATGATGTGAGAATGTTATCTGCGATTAAGGGATGGCTGAATGAACAGTTTTCAATGAAGGATTTGGGAGAGGTTACCTTTGTTCTAGGGATCAAACTTATAAGGGATCAAAAGAACAAATAGATAGTTTTGTCTCAACTAACCTACATTGTGAATATGCTCAATAAGTTCGCCATGCAAGATTCCAAGAGGGGTTTTACTCCTACTAGACATGGAATCAAACTTTCAAAGGAACAAGCACCTAAAACCCAAGAGGAGGTTGAACGCATGCATAACATTCCATATGCTTCGACAGTTGGTAGTTTGATGCATGCAATCTTTGCACTAGAGCGGATATACATTACGTAGTGGGATGGTAGCGATTTCATCAATCTAGGAATGGAACATTGAATTGCGGTTAAGTGTATATTTAAGTATCTTCGTGGGACGAAGAACTTAATGCTTGTTTACTCTGAAGTAATCTTATTCCGACGGGATATCTGATTCTAATTTCCAATCGATGTTGATTCAAGGAAATCAACTTACGGTTCTATATTTACTTTAGGAGGTGGAGCCATAGTTTGGAAGAGTGTCAAGCTATCTTGTATTCTTGATTCGACTATGGAGGTCGAGTATGTTGCTTTGCTTGTGAAGCAAAGAAAGGAAGCAATCTGGCTCCGGAAGTTCCTAAATGATTTGGAGGTAGTTCCAGAGGCGGAAAAGGCCATTACACTTTATTGTGATAATAGTGTGGCAGTGGCTAATTCTAAAGAACCTCGGAACCACAAAGCTGCCAAACACATTGAGCGAAAGTATCATCTTATAAGGGAGATAATACAACGTGGAAAAGTGGATGTGGTAAAGATTCCCACCGAGCAAAACCTTGTTAATCTGTTCACAAAGACATTGACTCAAAAGAGCTTTGAGGGTCACCTAGAAGGGATGGGAATGAGGGATATGTCAAACTTGCTTTAGGGCAAGTGAGAGATTGTTGGAGTTATGTAAATATAGTGCCCTGGAAAGCAAGTGTATTTATATGTAACTTTATCTTCTTGATTCTGCTTTGTAATGAAAAATTTATTATTAATAAAACAAAAGAGTTTGGTTTTATCTGTATGAGCATTATATATCTGGTCATAAGGTACCAAGATTCTTTTGTAAGTAATATACATATACATAGAGATGTCGGGAAACATGTATATTATTAGAATCAATTAATTGATTCACAGTTGAAAAATCAAGTTGGTCGCTTGATTATGGTTTAGAGGCTGTAGTGTTGCGATTTATCTCCATATAAGTAAAGGAGTTTACTTCAAGGAATGATGAGTTTCATATCATGATAGTAGTTGACTATCGATAATGGCACTATTAAATGAATTGAATTAAGTATGTTTTCAAGAATAAAGTGGGTCGTTACTTTAATCTTAAAACATACAACTTAAGCATTCGCTTATTATGAACCATAATCTTGATGAGTGGTGAACTCATATATGTTTCATTATAATTCTTGATATGATCGTAATGGATTTTACTGAGTATTAATGCAAGGTTATGCATGTTGGAATTATTAATTGAAAATGTACGAGGAACATTCACTCAAATAAAGAGTTTATAGTGTTATCATCTCTTCAGATGTTTTAAGGAGATTTGGTGACTAAACTAGCGCGATGAGTTTGATGGACTAGCTACCCATCAAGTCTTAACACTGAGATGAGATCTTATGTGTTAATCACCATATAAAGTAAAATGAGAGATCTAGAAGGAAAAGCCAACATAAGGGCAAAACTGTAATTTTACCCTTTGTTGTGCGGATGGCTATAATAAGGTTCTAAATAGGGTTTGCAATTGGACATATTCTCATAATATTTAAAAATTCAAGAGTTCAACTAATTGTCTTTATTGGAATGACATTTAGTTAATAAGCTAGAATTAATTCCAATGAGATTGAATTAATTTCGCTTATCGAGCTTAATTATCAAAGTCCAATAAGATTCCCCACTTGGCTTTAAGGAAGGTTATCAAGCTAAGTAAGAAATATAAATGGAGATTAATTAGAAGCCTATAATTGGATCTTGGGCTTGGTCTAATTAAAGAAGCCCAAATGTACATTTAGTAATGGGCTTGGTTTTTGGTTTTTGGTTTAATGTAATTAATTAGATTAATTATATTAAAACAATTTTTTTAAGAAGAAGATAGCAATTTCGGTTATTCCTAGGTTAAATGTGTAATCACACATTTGACATTAAAATGCTAAATAAAGATGGCCTTTATTATGGTTAATCATCATTAAATGGAGTTAAGAACTTACCATTAAATGATTTAATGGTTGTCTTTTAATGTTGGCTTGTAACCTATTTGCATTCATTAGATTAAAGATGAAAGATGTACATTAGATGGACTATCTTCCTTCTTTCTTCTTGGAAAAAACAAAATTGGTTATTGAATTTTAGGTTATGGTCTTTTCAAATAGCCATCATAAAGATAAATGAAGATAATCTCATTTATTGGCTATTTTATGAGTGATTAATGAAAGAAGTGATGCATTTGATGCCTCTCTCTCCTGCCATCCACGCATATACAAAATTGGTAGGCAATAAAGAGTTCTTGCATGTTCTTTACACCTTCTATCCTTTCATGAAAGAGAGAATCGAAAATACCAATTGAAAGTGTTTCAATTTTGCTTCTTCTTCTTCTAAGAAAATATCCTCCAAACATTTCTTCTCCTTCCCACCAAAGGATTTTGTTAACCTAATTTTCCTTGAAGAACAGGTGGTAAATCTAATTTGTTGAGGATACTACAACAAGGAGAAAGTAGATTGCTAAAGGAAAAGATTCAAAGGCAAAGGATTTGGATACACGAAGAAGGAGAGGATAGTGTAGCGATGATTTAAAGATGTAGCAAAGGAGTCGGTAATACTCCTGATCTTGTTTATATTTTATTATACTTATACCATATCATGTATGGATTGGCATGTTGATTTGGATTTGTTGCTTCCGCTGCAAGTAATGATTTTTTAAAAGTTTTGAAATCTACCATTTTTTTAAACAAAGCATGTTTTCTTTTTCTGATCCAACAGCCTTTACATGGATCAACGTGTATGTGACGGTTCTTGAGGGACTACCACAAACCCACATAAAATGCATGGTTCAAAATCTGGTATACTTGTTGCCAAACTGGCACTTGCTCATAAACTTGTAGGAAAATCCCGGGATGGACATCACATGCCCAAGGTGCGGAATTAAAATTTTTAAGTCCCGGGACATTCCCGAAAGCCAGGATCCATGTGTATGTATACACAATCAAACCATAACGACCAAAGGAGACCGTCTCTAACGGTATCCACGCAGAGGTCGGAAAATCTAACAGGACAAACTCTTTTGACCCGGAATAGCTAGACTAAAGAATAGTGTGCTAGCACTAACCTTAGCCTGGAGAGCAAAAGAGATGATCTTGGTGGAACCTTGGAAAGGTGGAAGCAAGCTTGAGAGGATGAAATGAAGAAGATGGAAATCACCTTTTAAAGCTTAACATTTAAGCTCTTGATTCTTCTCCTCCAAAACCGTGCATGCCTCTTCCTCTAGCCTTCTTATATATGTTTTAACACTTAAAACACAATGAAAAGGCTTGGTGTAGAGTGTTCCACGTATAAGGTATAAAATGCCTTAATTTGTGTAATAATCATTAACTTTGACTTTTCAAAGTTAATAAAGCTTCCTCTCCATTTTGGTTCCAACGAAAATCATTTATATATATATAATTAATTAATTCTCAATTAATATATATATATATATATTTGTGAAGAGGTCGATCAAGCTGGGTTGGTCCCTACCTACTGCGCCCCGCCATGGCGAAAACTCACCGAAGCGGTTTTCAGCAATGTCAATGTCGCGATCTCATGGGACATATCCCAATCTCATCGGGATCCATTTAATCCTATTGCTCTCCGGATATCGGATCTCGTCCAAACTATTTCTGATTCTCCGAGTCACTCTTATGCGTGTGACCCATTAGGTTCCGGTTATGTTGGCCACTTAGATTAACACTTAATCTAAGCAAGTCATGAGCGGTATCTAGCAACACATCATGACCCCAATTGACCGGAAAGTAATTGGTTTGACTAATGAAACCATATCACGAACCCTTCCATAGACAATTACCGTGCAATTCGTCCTTTCACCATGCTATACCCCACTTGGTTTGAGTATGGGCAATGTGTCAACTCTTACTAGACCGATTAAATCAAATCTAGTCCAAGTGTAATAAGATCTCGCCCTAGGACTCATTACTTTATATGTCCATGAAGACCATCTTCATGACATATGTATCTTTCGGCGCCAGAGACTTCAAAGTAATGATCCCGATAAGAGGCCATGGGTATCTCTTCCGCTATCACGAAGTGGTGAATCCTCTATTGGCTACTCAATTACCTTGAATACCTCAAGTCGCACCCAATCACCACCCTATGAGCGACCTCAAAGGCAACAAGGAATGGAGTCAGTACGTAATCAAGATTCAAGATATCCTTGAGTACCTCAAGTCTAAGGATACTTGCACCATTGCTATGATGAGATTATCACTGACATTTGAATAGTACATCCATGTGATGATCTCATGGCAGGTCATCCAATGTACTTACTACCACTAGTAAGCATCCACATGTCAAATCTAAATATCTCAATATTTACAGTTGTCTGAGATCCACTGCTTGATCCAATCAAGACATTTGACATGTGCTAGTCTATCCGGATTAACGATGTCCAGTCTCGTTAATCCTATGACTAGGGATAATTTAGATACTGACATAATTGCACATGATAGGAATCTCAGTAGTATGATCACATCATAATTTCCTTCATGCTATGTCATGTATCAGGGACTTCATTAATTTGATTAAAGATCACTATCAATTCATAATAAAATGAATATCAAATAAATGAAAAATGCCTTTGCTTTATTTATTCATAACGTCTATACATGACTATGAACAAAATGCGCTAAAGGGGATTGCCTTTAGGGCACTACTCTAACAACCTCCCACTTGACCTAAAGCCAATCGCCTTGGTATCTAATACCATAAGCGAGTACATGAGAATCAAAATTCTTCTGTGACAATGGCTTTGTCAACGGATCGGCAATATTCTGCTCTGTGGGAATTCTCTCTATCAGGACATCACCTCGAGCAATGATCTCCCGAATCAAATGGTATCGGTGAGTACGTGTTTGGATCGTGATGAGACCTTGGTTCTTCGCTGCGCAATAGCTCCATTATTGTCACAATACAACCGAATGGGTCCATCACGGTAGGAACCACACCAAGTTCAAGAATGAACTTCGATCCAAACGGCTTCCTTTCTTTGCATCCGATCTTTGCAATGTACTCGCCTCGATCGTTGAATCGCGATCGTCTCTTGCTTGGAACTCTTCCAACCGACCGCTCCGCCATTTAGTGTGAAAACGTAACTGATTGGGACCCGAGTCGTCCTTATCAGATTGAAAACGGCATCTGATGCCCGCCACTTGGAGATTTCCAGCTCCATATATCAAGAAAACATCCTTAGTTCTTCGCAAGTACTTAAGGATATTCTTGACCACCCCGATGACCCTCACCAGATCCGATTGGTATCTCGCCGTAACACTTAGAGCATATGATACATCGGGTCTCGTATATAGCATTGCGTACATAATAGATCCTACCGCAGACGACACGGATCATATTCATACGCATCCTCTCGCCCCGTGTCCGAGGACACATAGACTTCGAGTGTTATCCATGAGTAATGGGAAGAAACCCTCTCTTGGATTGCTCCATGCTAAACCTCTTTAGCACCTTGTCTATGTACGTTGACTGTGAAAGACCAAGCAACCTCTTAGATCTATCTCTATAAATCTTTATCCCAAGGATATAAGTTGCTTCTCCAAGGTCTTTCATGGCAAAGTGTTTGGACAACCAAACTTTTACTGATTGCAACATTGAGACATCGTTTCCTAGTAACAATATGTCATCTACATATAACACAAGGAATACGATCGCAGTCCCATCAACCTTCTTGTACACACAGTGTTCATCCGGATTTTGTGAGAAACCAAACTCTTTGATCGTCTCATCAAAACGGATATTCCAACTCCTGGATGCTTGCTTCAATCCATAAATGGATTTCTGAAGCTTGCATACCTTTTCGCCATCAGCGGAAATGAAGCCCTCAGGTTGTGTCATGTACACATCCTCGGCGATTTCCATTCAGGAAAGCTGTCTTCACATCCATCTGCCATATCTCATAATCATAATGAGCGGCAATGGCTAGGAGTATCCTGATGGATTTAAGCATTGCCACTGGACTGAAGGTCTCGTCATAGTCAACTCCTTGTCTTTGACGAAAGCCTTTAGCCACTAGCCTCGCTTTATAGGTAATCACATTACCATCCATGTCGGTTTTCTTCTTGAAAACCCATTTGCACCCTATAGGTTTTATCCCTTCAGGTGCATCAACCAAAGTCCATACTTGGTTTTCATACATGGAATCCATTTGATTTCATGGCACGAAGCCATTTTTGATTTCGAACTCTTCGTAACCTCTTCATAGGTGGTAGGCTCATCATCCTCTATGAGCAATACGTCATTCTGCTCACTCACGAAATCCATATCTCTCGGGAACAGAGCGTATCCTACTTGACCCACGAAGTTTCGTGTGAAGTAGAAGGTTGAGCTGCTACCTCATCTGTATGAGTCACAGTTTGAGTTCGCATAGTTGATCTCGTGGCCCGTCCGAGCATCTTGAACTTCTTCAAGCTCAATTACTGCTCCCTTGTCTTCTTGTAAAAGAAACTCTTTCTCTAAAGACAGCATGCATCAAACAAACACCTTTGTTCCTCGGCATTGTAGAATTGATATCCTCTTGTTTCTTTAGGATATCCTACGAACAAACACTTGTCGATTTTGCTTCAAGCTTATCGACTTTGTCCGCTTCACATAAGCAGGACAACTCCATACTTTCAAATAAGAAAGATAAGGTTTCTTGTTAGTCCACATCTCATATGGAGTAACATTAAGCATCTTTGATGGAACTCTGTTTAACAAGTAAGCAAATGTCTCAAGTGCATATCCCCAAAGGATTTTGGTAAGCTGTGCAAAGCCCATCATAGATCGAACCATGTCCAGAAGGTTCGATTTCTCCTTCTCGCCACACCATTGTCTTTGTGGTGTGTAAGGAGGAGTCCCGAGATAAGATCCCATTATCTGGAGATAATCCAAAACTCTTGGTCTAAGTATTCACCACCACGATCGGATCGTAATGTTTTGATACTTTTACCAAGTTGTTTTTCTACTTCATTCTCAATTGTTTGAACTTTTCAAACGCTTCAGATTTGTATCTCATCGAATCTGAGATACCCATATCGAGAATAATCATCGATGAAGGTAATGAAGTAACAACAACCATTTCGCATGGATGGACATCGGACCACATACATCCGAATGTATTAGGTCTAATAATCCATCGCTCGTTCACCCTTTCCCTTAAAGGTAACTTAGTCATCTTGCCTAATAAACAAGATTCACATGTGTCATATGATTCATAATCAAATGACCCTAAACTTCCACTCTTGTGGAGCTTAGCGGCGCCTCTCATTTATATGGCCAAGCGACAATGCCATAAATAAGTTGATTTTAAATTATCTCTTTATGTCTTTTAGCGTCATTGACATTCATAACCGGATGTGACATATCTAATATGTATATTCCATTGCATAATGTACCATACCATAAAGCATTCCATTTGAGCTAATAGAACAACCATTGTTACCAAAAGACAAATGGAAACCAGCTCTATTTAAACAAGAAATGATAATATGTTCTTTGTTAACACGGTACAAAATAACAATCATCCAAGTTAAGTACAAGCCCACCGGGAGTGTCAAAACATAAGTTCCTACGGCTAATGCAGCAACTCTTGCTCCATTGCCAACACGCAGTCCATTTCTCCTTTATGAGTCGCTTTCATCGTCCTCGAGGCCCCGTGATATCATTGCATATATGTGAGCCACAACCGTATCTAATACCCATATGTTATGATCGAAAGCAAGATTAACCTCAATGACAAACATACCGAAGAAGTCGAGGCATCGATGCCTTCTTCGCTTCGATTATTCCAGATAGACTTTGCGATTCGCCCCAATGACCGATCTTACCGCAATGGAAGCGGTACCTTTTGGTGCAGTATCTTTGGTCTTCTTCTTGCCTTTCGCTGCACTTCCTTTTCGCTTCGAGCCTTTTCTTCTTCTGTTTCCTTTTCTTGGAAGCAGAGGAAGAAGAATCCACCAATAACAACGCCATATCTTGCTTGACGACTTGTTACTCATTGCTTGAGCATGTTGATCAGCTCGGGAATTGTGGAGGATATTTGGTTCATCCGATAGTTCAACACAAACTGTGAATAACTATCTGATAAGCCAACAAGAATCAAGTCTATACTTAACTCTGAATCCATCACAAAACCTAAGACCGCCAACCTCTCAATATAGCCATTCATCTTCAATGCATATTACCTGCAGATGAACCAGGAGTCATCTTCGTTGTAAAGAGCAATCTTGAGGTCTCGAACCGTTCGGACCTAGCTTGCTCATCAAACAACTCTCGTAGATGAAACACTATCGTATGAGCATCCATAGACTCGTGCTGCTTCTGCAGCTCAGGTGACATCGATGCAAGCATAATGCATGTAGCTATGTCACTGTCTTTGAGATGCTTACGATATGCCTTCTGATCATCATCAGAAGCTCCTTCAGGTAGTGGATCAGGAAGCGGAAAATCAAGGATGTATCCAAGATCTTCAGATCTGAGAACAATTCTCAGATTTCGCAGCCAGTCAAGAAAATTCGGTCCAGTTAATTTGTTTGTATCCATTAGTGAGCGTAGATTCACACTAGTCGACATCTTGAATCAACCTAAACATAGAGAGAGAAAGGAAGTTAGAATAGAATTAAATGTATGATCATAAGGACTTAAATGACATACATATGGCTCCCACTAGTTTCAATAGAATCCATAACCCTCATCATGAATCCAAGAAACTAAATGGCACAATGTCTAGTGGGTCGATATCCGACATTGCTAAGAATGACCTTGAGGTTAGCTCAACAAATCACCTTAGGTCAATCGGTAGGTATCGGTCATACCAATTGCATCTCGAATGCAACTATCGCTCGATCTATCAGCAGTTGATGTATGCACATACATTGGGTTATCAACACTTGATGCGTGTACATCGATGTACACTACCCAATTTCGCCTCGTCCACGTTGATTTCGAGGTTAGCTCAACAAATCAACGCTTCTAGGAAAACCGACCCATTAATCCGAAAATCATATTTTCATGGTTCGAACATATCCGTATAGAGTGAGCTTGAGGTTAGCTCAACAACCCAACCCTATAAGAACTCTGGTTCTTACCATATTAATGGAAGGCGTTAGTTTTCATATTTAAATTGAGGGATTTTAGGTCTCATCAAATTAATCTCATCCAAGGATCATAGTCATCTTGACTATATGGACTGATTTAGGGCATTGTATCAATCATATTGAACTTATACCTAAAATCATCCATCATCCCTCCAAAGAATGTGTTTATAGTCGACTGGAGCAAGTTCTGGTCGACTGGTACATGTGCCAGTCGACTGGAACCTTTGTTCTAGTCGACTACGACTATCGTAGACGCTCCAATGACCGAACATGTTCTAGTCATTGGAAGGGTTATCAGACACGCCCAATGATCGACATGTTCTAGTCGACTGGAACCCTTCTTCCAGTCGACTGGAACAAATCCTGGTCGACTGGAATGCTCCTTTCCAGTCGACTGGAGCAATTCCTAGTCGACTGGAATGCTCTCTCAATGACCGAGCAAGTCGATCATTGGAATGAGCTAGGCTTGCTTTTAGTTGGCTAATTCTCAATTCGTGCAGTCCCAATTCACAAAACCAATATACCAAGTATATAAAACATTATATTGATGTGCTAATGAAACTTTTCATCAAATCATGCATGCCATATAGTCAAACTATATTTGAAAAACTTGAAATCGATTAATCAACTATTAATCATTTTGATTTCCACATAATTCAAGGACACCAAATAATCATGCTAAGGATCTCTAGGTAGGTTACACGTTATCAAAATTACTTCGGCACTTGTCACACAAATTGCGACGGCCAAAATAACTAAGATAACGGAATAAGCTAACGAGACTCTAAAGTGACCTATTCGACATCCAAAAATTATTGGAAACCCTAAATTCAAGAATCTCACCTTGGCATGCATACCACATCAACATAACACATTTTTACTCACTATAAAAATGATTCAAGGCATGAGAAAAGAGAATAACACAACCAATCATTCCAAACAAAATAGACCCAGCATGTTTCTCAAAACTGCCAAGCTATGCATTTTGCTCAAAATGATCATTGAAACATTTTCAATAAATGCTGAGAAAATTACAGAGGTTAAAACATGTTCCCAACATGCTCCATGAATTTTTATAGGATTTATTTCCCACAAAATCTCATAGAACCTCAGCAATCTAGCCAAACCAGAATCTGTGTTCTTCAGCACAGACATTCCCAGCAGCATACAAGAAATTCGGAAATAAATAGTAAATCACCTTGAAAACATTTTTTTCATCCACAGAGACATTCACAAACATCTTAGGGACGTGTCGGTGAAAACCAATCCGAAAAACGATTTTTCTAGAATTTATTCTCGAATTTACAAGCATAGCTGTTTCAGAAACGTTCAACAAGACAGCATCCGAAACTTAGGGAATTAAATCAGCAAAACCTTATCAATCGTCATCGATAAAATTTTTCCTTTCATAGACACATTCAGCAACATCTAATGAGCAAGTCTATACAAGAAAATTTCGAAAACCCCAATTCTATACAGAATCGAAATTGCACAGAAGTAGCATGCAACACAGCTCAATTCTCAAAGGAATTCCGACCTAGTTATCCTTTTAACTGTTTATACAACACAAGTGGCTCTGATACCACTGTAGGAAAATCCCGGGATGGACATCACATGCCCAAGGTGCGGAATTAAAATTTTTAAGTCCCGGGACATTCCCGAAAGCCAGGATCCATGTGTATGTATACACAATCAAACCATAACGACCAAAGGAGACCGTCTCTAACGGTATCCACGCAGAGGTCGGAAAATCTAACCGGGACAAACTCTTTTGACCCGGGAATAGCTAGACTAAAGAATAGTGTGCTAGCACTAACCTTAGCCTTGGAGAGCAAAAGAGATGATCTTGGTGGAACCTTGGAAAGGTGGAAGCAAGCTTGAGAGGATGAAATGAAGAAGATGGAAATCACCTTTTAAAGCTTAACATTTAAGCTCTTCGATTCTTCTCCTCCAAAAACCGTGCATGCCTCTTCCTCTAGCCTTCTTATATATGTTTTAACACTTAAAACACAATGAAAAGGCTTGGTGTAGAGTGTTCCACGTATAAGGTATAAAAATGCCTTAATTTGTGTAATAATCATTAACTTTGACTTTTCAAAGTTAATAAAGCTTCCTCTCCATTTTGGTTCCAACGAAAATCATTTATATATATATAATTAATTAATTCTCAATTAATATATATATATATATATTTGCTGAAGAGGTCCAGTCAAACTGGGTTGGTCCTACTAAACTGCCGGCCCCATGGCGAAAACTCACCGAAGCGGTTTTCAAAGAATGTCAATGTCGCGATCTCATCGGGACATATCCCAATCTCATCGGGATCCATTTAATCCTATTGCTCTCCGGATATCGGATCTCCGTCCAAACTATTTCTGATTCTCCGAGTCACTCTTATGCGTGTGACCCATTAGGTTCCGGTTATGTTGGCCACTTAGATTAACACTTAATCTAAGCAAGTCATGAGCGGTATCTAGCAACACATCATGACCCCAATTGACCGGAAAGTAATTGGTTTGACTAATGAAACCATATCACGAACCCTTCCATAGACAATTACCGTGCAATTCGTCCTTTCACCATGCTATACCCCACTTGGTTTGAGTATGGGCAATGTGTCAACTCTTACTAGACCGATTAAATCAAATCTAGTCCAAGTGTAATAAGATCTCGCCCTAGGACTCATTACTTTATATGTCCATGAAGACCATCTTCATGACATATGTATCTTTCGGCGCCAGAGACTTCAAAGTAATGATCCCGATAAGAGGCCATGGGTATCTCTTCGCTATCACGAAGTGGTGAATCCTCTATTGGCTACTCAATTACCTTGAATACCTCAAGTGTGCACCAATCACCACCCTATGGCGACCTCGAAAGGCAACAAGGAATGGAGTCAGTACGTAATCAAGTATCAAGATATCCTTGAGTACCTCAAGTCTAAGGATACTTGCACCATTGCTATGATGAGATTATCAACGACATTTGAATAGTACATCCATGTGATGATCTCATGGCAGGTCATCCAATGTACTTACTACCACTAGTAAGCATCCACATGTCAAATCTAAATATCTCAATATTTACGGTTATTCGAGATCCACCGCTTGATCCAATCAAGACATTTGACATGTGCTAGTCTATCCGGATTAACGATGTCCAGCCTCGTTAATCCTATGACTAGGATAATTTAGATATCTTGACATAATTGCACATGATAGGAATCTCAGAGTATGATCACATCATAATTTCCTTCATGCTATGTCATGTATCGAGGACTTCATTAATTTGATTAAAGATCACTATCAATTCATAATAAAATGAATATCAAATAAATGAAAATGCCTTTGCTTTATTTATTCATAACGTCTGTACATGACTATGAACAAAATGCGCTAAAGGGGATTGCCTTTAGGGCACTACTCTAACAAAACTTGCCTTTCATGAACTTGATATCCTTGTATAAATCATTTCGGAGAACATGATTTCATGTGCATGAATTCTTTGAAAAGAGAAACACTTTTTGAAGCCTTTTTCATCAATCATGAATGTAAATCATATAGCAAACATATAATCATTTCACAATAGCAAATAAGGCATCATTGATGATGCAATTTAAATCATTAAATCTTTCTTGATTTGAACAAAACAATGAGCGGCTTATTTACTCTATTTTAAAAGTGTACCCACCTTGAGTTCCTTGCTTATAAGCTTACCTAGGAATTTCTTTCCTCTTGTTCCTCTTGCTCCTCTTGCCTCACTTGATATCCTTCAACAATAACCAAAATCCCATTCAATTTGGTGTAGAAATCGGAAAGTCATACTTTAACAATTCGAACTGTAACTAAAGCTGAAACAAAAATTTTATGCTTAACTTCCATCCAAAATTTCATATCCTTAGAGACTGATTCAGAACTTCATCCCTTCACAAACTTTGTAGACCTATGACTCTATTTACAGTGAATCAAAAATCACCTCATTTGGACATCTACAGAAAAAGTTATACCCAAAATACTAAAACATATTGGTGCAAGAAAATGGGTCCTCGCCGCGGCGAGCTTCACTGGAGCGCGTCGCGGCGAGGGCATGAGCACGCCGCGGCGTGCAAGCCCAGAATCCTCCCGAAACTTGATTTTTTCACATTCTTCAACCCTAATCCTCCCATATTTCAAACATAAAACATCTAAACCTTAAGTCATGTCTTGAACTTCAGTTCTAAACTCATTACAACCTTAAAATCAAACACAAACACAACATGATCATCAACCCTAAGAGATTTAACCCTTTTTCATAAACCACTCAACCACCATTTTCCTACACAAGCTAAGCTATATTAGGGTTTCATCCAACCAAAAAAAGAAGAAAATAGGCTCAACTTACTTGATGATTCTTTAATTCCTTCAAAATCTTCAAGGATTTGCCAAACCCTATTTTCCTCTTCTCTCCCTTAAGCCACCAACGACACTCTCTTCTTTCTCCCTTCACTTTCACTCTTTCTTTTTCTAATTCTTTCATTTAGGCATTAATGGAATGAGCAAGGACCAATTTTCCCCTCTATGTAATGCCTTAGCCTCTCACACTTAAGTGATCTTCCCATATTGCCCTTAGACACTTTTACTCTTTCGTTTTCACTTACACCATACTATACTCAACTTAATCTTAATTTTCCATTAATACTTCCTATTCATTCACACTAAATAATTAATCACACAATCAAAATCAATTCATACTAAATAACATCAATAAAAATTTGGGGTCCAACATTTCTCCCCTCTTAAAAGAAATTTCGTCCTCGAAATTATTACCTGAGTCATCGAAGAGTTGTGGATACTTCTCCTTCATGACTTCTAATGGCTCCCACGTGGCCTCTTCCACCGAATGGTTTCTCCACAGGACTTTGACTAGCTGAACTGTCTTGTTCTTGAGGACCTTTTCCTTGGTGTCCAAAATCTCTACTGGAATCTCCTCATAACTCAAATCATCTCTCAACTGAACCTCAGTGGTCTGAATGACATGAGAAGGATCTGATCTATACCTCCTCAGCATGGAGACATGAAAGACATCATGGATCTGAGACAATTCTGGGGGTAACGCTAACCTGTAGGCTAGTGGTCCAATCCTCTCAAGAATTTCATAGGGACCCACATATCTCGGACTCAACTTGCCCTTCTTGCCAAACCTCATTACTCCTTTCCAAGGAAACATCTTAAGAAACACTTTCTCATTGACTTCATACTCCATCTCTTTTCGGTGTGCAGCATTATAACTCTTCATCCTATCCTGGGCTGCCTTAAGCCGTTGTTTAACCAGATTGACCTTCTCAACTGTCATCTAAATCAATTCTGGTCCTATCAGTTTCCTCTCTCCTTCTTCATTCCAGCATATCATAGTTCTACACCTCCTTCCATACAGTGCTTCATATGGAGCCATCTAAATGCTCGAATGGTACGAATTATTATAAGCAAATTCTACCAATGGAAAATGCTCATCCCAAACTCCCTTGAAATCCATCACACATGCCCTGAGCATACCCTCAAGTGTCCGAATGGTCCTCTCAGATTGACCATCCATCTGAGGGTGAAAAGCTATGCTAAAATTCAGCTTAGTGCCTAAAGTTTCCTGCAAGCTTCCCCAGAATCTCAAAGTAAACCGAGGGTCTCTATCGAAAACTATGGAATCTGGAATCCCATGTAATCTCACTATCTCATCAATGTACTTCTTTACTAGCACATGCAACGAATCAGTCTGCTTGATTTCCTGAACAATAACCCATATGACATCATGCTTTCTACTGGTCTTGGGCAAACCCATCAGAAAAACCATGGTTACCCTTTGCCACTTCCACTTAGGAATGGACAATGTCTTTAACTTGCCTGAAAATGCCTGGTGTTCATCCTTGACTTGCTGACACACTAGACACTTACTTACATGCTCTGCTACATCCCTCTTCAAGCCCTTCCACTAGAAATGCTCTCTCAAATCTCTGTACGTCCTGGTGCTACCTGGGTGCATGACGTAAGGCGCATTGTGAGCCTCATCCAAAATCTCATCCTTCACCTCCTCGACATCTGGAATACAAAGTCTGTTTCCGACTGTCATGAGTCCATCATCCCTCCCTACCACTTCAGAAATATTACCATTCTGAATTTCCTCTCGAAGCTTGCTCAAATCTGCATCTTGTGCCTGTAACTCCCTAACCTTCTCTCTGAGTATTGGCCTCACTCTGAAGTTAGCTAGAAGGCAATTTGGTTCCTCCTGCTTCAAGCTTATCTTAAGCTTGGCCATCTCTTCTAATAAAGGAAGATAAACTGCCCGAACATGAGCAATTGAAGACTTTCTACTTAAGGCATCTGCTACGACATTTGCCTTGCCTGGGTGGTACTCAATCAACAAATCATAATCCTTAAGCAACTCAATCCACCTTCTCTGTCTCAAATTCAGTTCTTTCTGGCTTAGCAAGTACTTGAGACTCTTATGATCAGTAAAGATCCTCGTCTGAACCCCATATAGGTAATGCCTCCAAAATTTCAAGGCAAAGATCACTGCTGCTAATTCCAAATCATGAGTCGGATAATTCAACTCATATGGCTTCAGTTGCCTTGAAGCATAAGCTACCACCCTGTCTCCCTGCATCAATACACAACCAAGACCCTTTCTCGAAGCATCACTATACACGGTATACCCCTCATCTCCAGAAGCCAAAATCAAAACCGGAGCACTTGTTAATCTGTGCTTGAGCTCCTCATAGCTCTTCTGGCATTCATCACTCCAGATAAACTTCTGATTCTTCCTCAATAGCTTAGTCATCGGAGCAGCTATCATGGAGAATCCTTCCACAAACCTCCTGTAGTAACCTGCCAGACCCAGAAAACTTCTCACCTCTATCACTGTCTTGGGTGCATGCCAATTCACCACTGCTTCAACTTTCCTTGGATCAACATGTACACCATCTTGCGAAATCACATGTCCAAGGAATGTCACCTCAGGAAACCAAAACTCACACTTTCTGAACTTATCATAAAGCTCTCTCTCCCTCAGTGTCTACAATATAGTCCTGAGATGCTCCTCGTGTTCTTCTTCACTCTTGGAATACACTAGAATGTCATCTATAAACACTATGACAAACTGATCCAGATACTCCTTGAATACCCTATTCATAAGATCCATGAAAGCAGCTGGAGCATTGGTCAAACCAAATGGCATGACTAAAAACTCATAATGTCCATACCAAGTCCTGAAGGTTGTCTTGCTTACATCAGACTCCTTGATTCTGAGCTGATGATAGCCTAACCTGAGATCAATCTTAGAGAAGATCCTTGCTCCCTGCAGTTGGTCAAACAAATCATCTATTCGTGGCAGAGGATACTTGTTCTTAATTGTCACCTTGTTGAGTCTTCGATAGTCAATACACATCCGCCATGTTCCATCTTTTTTCTTGAAAAATAGAAACGACACTCCCCAAGGTGACGAACTCGGTCTAACATACACCTTCTCTAACAGTTCCTCCAACTGTTCTTTAAGCTCCTTCAACTCAGCTGGAGCCATCCTATATGACGGTATTGAAATCGGTGCGGTTCTGGGGATCAAGTCGATGACAAACTCGATTCCCCTCACCGGTGGCAAACCCGATAATTCCTCTGGGAACACATTTGGAAACTCCCTCATAATCGAAAAATCCTCTAACTTCCCTTCATTCACCTCGGTATCTACAACATGTGCCAAGAAGGCTTCACACCCCTGGCCCATCATTCTTTCAGCTAGCATAGCCAACATAAGTCTTGGCGATGGTGTTTTCCTATCCCCTCTGAAAATCACCTTCTCACCGTTGCCCAGATCAAATTCCACCTCTTTCCGACCACAATCCAGCTTCACCAAATATTTCTCCATAGTATCCATTCCCAAAATAACATCTAACCCTTTTAGTCTAGGTGTAGTAAATTCACTACCAATCTAGCACCCTTAATAAAGAGTTCACAATCCTCATATACTTGACTGATTACCACATTCCTCCCTAGAGGAGTACTAACAAGCAAGGAATTATCTAAAGGCACTGAAGTCACACCATGTAATGCTATGCTTGCAGAAACAAAAGAATGCGTGGAACCAAAATCAATTAAAACATATACTGCTGAATCAAGTAACTGAGTCATACCCGTGATAACCTCAGGTGCAACTGCAGCTTCCTCCCTAGTCATGGCAAATACTCTTACCTGTGTCTGACCTCTTGGCCTTCCTGGAGGAATAGCCTTCCTTGCAGTTCCAGAGCTGCCTACCTCAGTAATTGGCCTAGTTCCCACTGTTTCTGCTAGTCTTGGGGCTTGAAACTGCGATCCTTCTTATCTCGGTACCTGTGGACACTCCCTGACCATATGTCCCTTCTCTCCGCATCGAAAACAGGCTCCAAGTAACTTGAGACACTCTCCTTGGTGAAGTCTCCCACAATGCTCACATTGAGGGTTAGTGAATCTACTCCTTCCTGCTCTTCCAGTGCCTCCCATATTAGAGGCTTGCCTTGATACTGCCTTTACCTGCTTGTTCCTGGTAGAGCCACTGCTACCCATTTCACTCTAGGTGTGAAAACTCCTTGTGCTCCTCTCAGGACTTGGAGCACTAGTTCCTTTCTTAAAAGTCTGCTCCATGTTCTTCCTCTTCTTACTTACCTCCTACTTAATCTTCTCCAGCTTTTTAGCCTGGAGTGCCGCATCCACCAATTGCTGGTAGTCACAGAAGTTGTGGATCAAGACTTTCTCTTTTATCCCCAAGTGAAGACCTCCTTCAAACTTTCAACATTTATCTTCCTCAGTCGCCACAATGTTGGATGCATAACGAGAAAGCTCTGTGAACTTCAGCTCATACTCGCTCACATTCATGTCCCTCTGAGTGAGGTTTAAAAACTCCCTGGCCTTCTCTTGCACATAAACTATGGAGAGGTATTTCTTTCTGAACACTTCCACAAAATCTCTCCATGTCAGCACCGAAGGAACAACCTGACTGTGAGGCACTAATTCCCACCAATGCAGTGCGTCTCCCTGTAATAAACTAACTGCATAATCTAACTTCTCCTCATCTGAGCATTTCATCTAAACTAGAACCCTCACGGTCCTCTTCAACCAGGCTTCAGCCTCTTCCGGATTCGTCGTTCCATTAAAATCCACATCCCCAAACTTACGGAGCTTGTCATACTGTCCACTCCTATCTACTAGAGCTTGCATCGGAACCTGAGACCTTTGACCCATGGCATACGTGAAAGCCTGAGCAAAGGCTTGAAAGAAACTCGGATCCATGGGATTTGTTTGAGGCATAGGAGGAGGCGGTGGAGGCACTTCTTGTTGCAAACCAGGTGCCTCAGAAATTGGAGCAAAATGTGTCCCAGCATCTTGCGGGATATGGGATTCATCCATGCTCCCTTGGTGAGAATGAGATCGAGTCATAGCTCCTCGAGTTCTCTTTCGAGGTGGCATTTTCAATCCTTTAATATAAAACCATTAAAAACTTTAGTTCAAGAAAAACAATTTTCAAAGTATGCAAAAACAGTTCAAATCATGTAAAGCAATGCAAGTTATTCATTGAAAACAATGCAATGTAAACTTGGACCTAAACCTAGTCGCTCTGATACCACAACATGTCTGTTTTTGGAGCCCAACATCAGAAACGGAAGCGCGGTGCTTGGTGCGTGAGGGGAGGCCTTGGAGTTGATACATATAAGTTAAAAGAAGAAAGGAATCCCTCGGAAGCACAAGTGGGCGACGCCGCGGCTTGTGATGTCTCGCGACGGCGAAACCTCTCGGGTAGCTACGCCGCAGCAAGCAATTGAGCCCTTCCCGCGACGAGCAAAAGAACCCTCGCCGTGGCGAGCGTGTTAGAGTAGTGCCCTAAAGGCAATCCCCTTTAGCGCATTTTGTTCATAGTCATGTACAGACTTTATGAATAAATAAAGCAAGGCATATTTCATTTATTTGATGTTCATTTTATTATGAAATGATAGTGATCTTTAATCAAATTAATGAAGTCCTTGATACATGACATAGCATGAAGGAAATTATGATGCGATCATACTACTGAGATTCCTATCATGTGCAATTATGTCAGTATCTAAATTATCCCTAGTCATAGGATTAATGAGACTGGACATCATTAATTCGGATAGACTAGCACATGTCAAACTCCTTGATTGGATCAAGCAGTGGATCTCAGAAAACTGTAAATATTGAGATATTTAGATTTGACATGTGGATGCTTACTAGTGGTAGTAAGTACATTGGATGACCTGCTATGAGATCATCACATGGATGTCCTATACAAATGTCAGTGATAATCTCATCATAGCAATGGTGCAAGTATCCTTAGACTTGAGGTACTCAAGGATATCTTGAGTCTTGATTCGTATTTTGACTCCATTCCTTGTTGCCTTCGAGGTCGCCATAGGGTGGTGATTGGGTACACTTGAGGTATTCAAGGTAATTGAGTAGCCAATAGAGGATTCACCACTTCGTGATAGCGTAAGAGATACCCATGGCCTCTTATCGGGATCATTACTTTGAAGTCTCTAGCCGAACATACATATGTCATGAAGATGGTCTTCATGGACATATAAAGTAATGAGTCCTAGGACGAGAACTGATTACACTTGGACTAGATTTGATCGATCGGCCTAGTAAGAGTTGACACATTGCCCATACTCAAACCAAGTGGGGTATAGCATGGTGAAAGGACGAATTGCACAGTAATTGTCTATGGAAGGGTTCGTGATATGGTTTCATTAGTCAAACCAATTACTTTCCGGTCAATTGGGGGTCATGATGTGTTGCTAGATACCGTTCATGACTTGCTCAAATTAAGTGTTAATCTAAGTGGCCAACATAACCGGGAACCTAATGGGTCACACGCATAAGAGTGACTCGGAGAATCTGTAAAATAGTTTTGGACAGAGATCCGATATCTGGAGAGCAATAGGATTAAATGGATCCCGATGAGATTCGGATATATCCCGATGAGATCGTGACATCGACATTCTGAAACCGCTTCCGCGATCTTTAGCATGGGTCCTGATAGGTCGGTAGAACCAAACCCCAGTTTGATCGACCTCTTGACAAATATATATATATTAATTAATTAATTAAGAATTAATTAATTATATATATATATATGTTGAATTTCGGTGGAACCAAAATGGTGGAGATGAAATAAGTTTGAAAAGTCAAACTTAATGATCATTTAGCATTTTAAGGCATTTTTTTATGCCATCTACGTGGAAGCCCATCCACCAAGCCTTTCATGTGTGTTTTAACTCATTAAAATAAATATTAGAAGGTATGAAAGTAGCTTGCACGGTTATGGAAGGAGTAGAATCGAAAATGCTTAAGTGTTAAGCTTTGAAAACTTTGTTTTCATCTTCTTCATCTCTTCCATTCAACTTGGCTTCTACTTCTCCAAAGCTCCACCAAGATCATTTCATTTTCTCTCCAAGGCTAAGGTAAGAGCTAGCACTCTTTTCTTTAGTCTAGCTATTCCCGGGTCAAAAGAGTTTGTCCCGGTTAGGTTTTCCGACCTCTGCGTGGATACCGTTAGAGACGATCTCCTTTGGTCGTTATGGTTTGATTGTTTGTACTTACACATGGATCCTGGCTTTCGGGAATGTACCGGGACTCAAAATTTTAAATTCCGCACTGTGTTCATGTGATGAACACCCCGGAATTTTCCTACAGAGCGAAACAATACTCGCTGCGGTTAACCCGCGCATTGGTTTTCACCGACATGTCCCTAAGATGTTTTTGAATGTCTCTGTGGATGTAAAATTGTTTTCAAGGTGATTTACTATTTATTTCCGAATTACTTGTGTGTTGATGGGAATGTACGTGTTGGAGAACACAGATTACATTTCGCTAGATTCTTTGAGGTTCAATGAGTTTTGTGGGAAATAAATCTGGACAAATTCATGGAGCATGTTGGGAACATGTTTTCACCTCTGTAATTTTCTCAGTATTTATTGAAAGTGTTTCAATAGTCATTTTGAGCAAAATGTTGAGCTTAGCAGTTTTGAGAAAGTTCTTTGGGTCTATTTTGTTTGGAATGATTGGTTGTGTTATTTTCAGCCCAATGCCTTGAATCATTTTTATAGTGATTAAAAATGTGTTATATTGATGTGGTATGCATGCCAAGTTGAGATTCTTGAATTTAGGTTTCCAATAATTTTTGGATGTCGAATAGGTCACTTTAGCGTCTCGTTAGCTTATTCCGTTATTTTGGTTATTTTGGCCGTCGCAATTTTTGTGACAAGTGCCAGAGTAATCTTGATAACGTGTAGCCTACCTAGAGATACTTAGCATGATTATTTGGTGTCCTTGAATTATGTGGAAATCTAGTGCTTAATGGTGGATTAATCGGTTTCAAGTTTTTCTCATATAGTATGACTATTTGGCAAGCATGATTTGATGAAAATGTTTCATTAGCACATTAATATAAAGTTTTATATACTTGTTATATTGGTGTTGTGAATTGGGAATGCACGGATTGAGAATTAGCCGATTAGAGAGCATTTCCTGTGCACCAGTCGACTATCATTCTTGCGATGGTCGATTTGGGTCATGCATTGTTGATGCCCTAGTCGACTAGCACTCGTGATAGTCGATCGACATCTGATCACACCAAATCGACTATCACTTGTGTTAGTCGATTGGTAGTACATGTAGTCGATGGCATTCTTGTTAGTCGAGCGCACAGTCTGAAGCAATAGTCGATGGCATTATTGTTAGTCGATCGAAAGCATGAAAACATGGGATGATTTGGTATGAATTCAATGTGATTGATGCAATGCCTAAATTAGACCATATAGTCATGGTGACTATGATCCTTGGATGAGATTAGAAAGATGAGACCTAAAATCCTCAATTTAAATATGAAAACTAACGCCTTCCATTAATATGGTAAGAACCGAGTTCTTATAGGGTTGAGTTGTTGGGCAAACTCAAGCTCGCCTATCGGATATGTTGAACCATGAAAATGAGATTTTCGGATTAATGGGTCGGTTTTCCTAGAAGCGTTGATTTGTTGGGCAAATTCAAGGTCGGCGTGGACGAGACGAAATTGGGTAGTGTACATCGGATGTACACGCATCAAGTGTTGATAACCCAATGTATGTGCATACATCAACCGTTGATAAGATGGGCGATAGTTGCATTTGAGATGCAATTGGTATGTCCGATACCTACCGATTGACCTAAGGTGGCTTGTTGGGCAAACCCAAGGTCATTCTTAGTAATGTCGGATATCGACCCACCAGTCAATGTGCCATTTTGTTTCTTGGATTCATGATGAGGGTTATGGATTACATTGAAACTAGTGGGAGCTATATGTATGTCATTTAAGTCCTTATGGTCATACATTTAATTCTATTCTAACTTTTTTTCTCTCTCTACGTCTAGGTTGGTTGAAGATGTCAACCAGTGTGAATCTTCGCGCTCTAATAGACTCAAACAAATTAACTGGATCAAATTTTCTTGATTGGGCTGCGTGTCGAGAATTGTTCTCAGATCTGAGGATCTAGGATATATCCTTGATTTTCCGCTTCCGGATCCACTTCTGAAGGAGCTTCGATGATGATCGGAAGGCATATCGTAAGCATCTAAAAGACAGTGACATAGCCACCTGCATTATGCTTGCATCGATGTCACCGAGCTGCGAAGCAAAGACGAGTCTATGGATGCTCACACGATAGTGTTTCATCTTAGAGAGTTGTTTGATGAGCAAGCACGGTCCGAGCGGTTCGAGACCTCAAGGTTGCTCTTTACAACGAAGATGACTCTGGTTCATCTGCAAAGGTAATATGCATTGAAGATGAATGGCTATATTGAGAGGTTGGCCGTCTTAGGTTTTTTGATGGATTACGAGTTAAGTATAGACTTAATTCTTGTTGGTTTGTCGATAGTTACTCACGGTTTGTGTTGAACTATCGAATGAACCAAATATCCACTACAATTCTGGTGATCAATCCGCCAAGGCATGCAGAACAAGTCGTCAGCAAGATAGCAAAGCGTTGTTATATGGTGGATTCTTCTTCCTCTGGTTCCAAGAAGAGAAAAGAAGAAGAAAAGGCTCGAAGTCGAAAGGAAGTGCAACGAAGGCAAGAAGAAGACCAAAGAGATCGCACTAAAAGGTACCCGCTTCCATTGCGGTAAGATCGGTCATTGAGGCGTAACTACAAAGTTTATCCGAAGAGGCGAAGCGAAGAAGGCATCGATGCCTCGACTTCTTCGGTATGTTTGTCATTGAGGTTAATCTCGCTTCGATCATAACATATGGGTATTAGATACCGGTTTGGCTCACACATATGCAATGATATCACGGGGCCTCAAGACGATGAGGCGACTCATAAAGGGAGAAATGGACTTGCATGTTGGCAATGGAGCAAGGGGGTTGCATTAGCCGTAGGGACTTATGTTTTAACACTCCCAGGTGGGCTTGTACTTAACTTGGATGATTGTTATTTTGTACCGTGTTAACAAAGAACATATTGTCATTTCTTGTTTAAATAGAGCTGGTTTCCATTTGTCTTTTGGTAACAATGGTTGTTCTATTAGCTCAAATAGAATGCTTTATGGTCTTGGTACATTATGCAATGGTATTTACATATTAGATATGTCACATCCGGTTATGAATGTCAATGACTAAAAGACATAAAAGAGATAATTTAAAATCAACTTACTTATGGCATTATCGCTTGGCCATATAAATGAGAGACGATCGCTAAGCTCCATAAGAATGGAAGTTTAGGGTCATTTGATTATGAATCATATGACACATGTGAATCTTGTTTGTTAGGCAAAATGACGGTTACCTTTTAAGGAAAGGGTGAACAGCGATTGGATTATTAGACCTAATACATTCAGATGTATGTGGTCGATGTCCATCCATGCCGAAGTGGTTGTCGTTACTTCATTACCTTTATCGATGATTATTCTCGATATGGGTACCAGATTCGATGAGATACAAATCAAGCGTGAAAAGTTCAAACAATTGAAATGAAGTAGAAAACCAACTTGGGAAAAGTATTAAAACATTACGATCCGATCGTGGTGGTGAATACTTAGACCAAGAGTTTTGGATTATCTCGTAGATAATGGGATTTTATCTCAGTGGACTCCTCCTTGCACACCACAGCATAATGGTGTGGCAGAAAGGAGAAATCGAACCTTGTTGGACATGGTTCGATCTATGATGGGCTTTGCACAATTGCCAAAATCCTTTTGGGGGTATGCGCTTGAGACAATTGTTTACTTGTTAAACGAGTTCCATCAAAGTCGATTGATGTTACTCCATATGAGATGTGGACTAACAAGAAACCTTATCTTTCTCATTTGAAAGTATGGGGTTGTCTCGCTTATGTAAAGCGGGACGCAATCGAGATAAGCTCAAGCAAAATCGACAAGTGTTTGTTCGTAGGATATCCTAACGAAACAAGGGATATCAATTCTACCTTCCGAGGAACAAAAGGTGTTTGTTTCAAGGCATGCTGTCTTTTTAGAGAAAGAGTTTCTTTTAAAGAGGACGGTCGAGCAAAATTGAGCTTGAAGAAGTTCAAGATGCTCTCGGACGACGCAGATCAATCGCTGAACTCAAGCGTAACTCATACAGATGAGGTAGCAGTTCAACCTTATACTACACACAAAATTGTAAGTCAAGTAGGATACGCTCTGTTCTAGAGATATGGATTTCGTAAGTGAGCAGAATGACGTATTGCTCATAGAGGATGATGAGCCTACTACCTATGAAGAGGTTCTCAAGAGTTGAGTCGAAAAATGGCTTCGTGCCATGAAATCTGAAATGGATTCCATGTATGAAAACCAAGTATGGACTTTGGTTGATGCACTGAAGGGATAAAACCTATAGGGTGCAAATGGGTTTTCAAGAAGAAAACCGACATGGATGGTAATGTGATTACCCATAAAGCGAGGCTTGTGGCTAAAGGCTTTCGTCAAAGACAAGGAGTTGATTATGAAGAGACCTTCAATCCAGTAGCAATGCTTAAATCCATTAGGATACTCTAGCCATTGCCGCCATTATGATTATGAGATATGGCAAATGGATGTGAAGACGACTTTCTGAATGGAAATCTGCCGAGGATGTGTACATGACACAACCCGAGGGCTTCATTTCTGCGATGCGAAAAGGTATGCAAGCTTCAGAAATCCATTTATGGATTGAAGCAAGCATCCAGGAGTTGGAATATCCATTTTGATGAGACAATCAAAGAGTTTGGTTTCTCACAAAATCCGGATGAACACTGTGTGTACAAGAAGGTTAATGGAACTGCGATCATATTCCTTGTGTTATATGTAGATGACATATTGTTGCTAGGAAACGATGTTTCCATGCTACAGTCTGTAAAAATTTAGTTGTCCAAACAATTTGCCATGAAAGACCTTGGAGAAGCAACTTATATCCTTGGGATAAAGATTTATAGAGATAGATCGAAGAGGTTGCTTGGTCTTTCACGATCAACGACACAGAGAAGGTGCTAAAAGGTTTAGCATGGAGCAATCCAAGAGAGGGTTTCTTCCCATTGTTCATGGGATAACACTCTCGAAGTCCATGTGTCCTCGGACACAGGATGAGAGGATGCGTATGAATATGATCCCGTATGCATCTGCGGTAGGATCTATTATGTATAATGCTATGTACGAGACCCGATGTATCATATGCTTTAAGTGTTACGGAGAGATATCAATCGGATCTCGTGAGGGTCCTTTGGGTGGTGTCAAGAATATCCTAAAGTACTGCGAAGAACTAAGGATGTTTTCTTGATATATGGAGATGGAAGTCTCAGTGAGCGGGCATACAGATGCGATTTTCAATCGATAAGGACGATCGCAGTCCCAATCAGTTACGTTTTCACACTAAATGGCGAAGCGATCGGTTGGAAGAGTTCCAAACAGAGACGATCGTCGATTCAACGATCGAGGCGAGTACATTGCCGCATCGACGCAGAAAAGAAGCCGTTTGGATCAAGAAGTTCATTCTTGAACTTGGTGTGGTTCCTAAATGTGATGGACCCATACTGATTGTATTGTGACAACAATGGAGCTATTCATGCAGCAAAGGAACCAAGGTCTCATCAACGGTCCAAACACGCACTCGCCGATACCATTTGATTCGGGAGATCATTGCTCGAGGTGATGTCCCGATAGAGAATTCCACAGAGCAGAGTATTATTGTCGATCTGCTGACAAAGCCATTGTCACGTAAGAATTTTGATTCTCATGTACTCGCTTATGGTATTAGATACCAAGGCGATTGGCTTTAGGTCAAGTGGGAGATTGTTAGAGTAGTGCCTAAAGGCAATCCCTTTATCGTATTTTGTTCATAGTCGTATGCACTTTATGAATAAATAAAGCAAGGAATATTTCATTTATTTGATGTTCATTTTATTATGAAATGATAGTGATCTTTAATCAAATTAATGAAGTCCTTGATACATGACATAGCATGAAGGAAATTATGATGCGATCATACTACCGAGATTCCTATCATGTGCAATTATGTCAAGATATCTAAATTATCCTAGTCATAGGATTAATGAGACCGACATCATTAATCCGGATAGACTAGCACATGTCAAACTCCTTGATTGGATCAAGCGGTGGATCTCGTAAAAGCTGTAAATATTGAGATATTTAGATTTGACATGTGGATGCTTACTAGTGGTAGTAAGTACATTGGATGACCTGCTATGAGATCATCACATGGATGTCCTATACAAATGTCGGTGATAATCTCATCATAGCAATGGTGCAAGTATCCTTAGACTTGAGGTACTCGAGGATATCTTGAGTCTTGATTACGTACTTTGACTCCATTCCTTGTTGCCTTTCGAGGTCGCTCATATGGTGGTGATTGGGTACACTTGAGGTATTCAAGGTAATTGAGTAGCCAATAGAGGATTCACCACTTCGTGATAGCGGAAGAGATACCCATGGCCTCTTATCGGGATCATTACTTTGAAGTCTCGGCGCCGAGCATACATATGTCATGAAGATGGTCTTCATGGACATATAAAGTAATGAGTCCTAGACGAGAACCGATTACACTGGACTAGATTTGATCCGATCGGTCTAGTAAGAGTTGACACATTGCCCATACTCAAACCAAGTGGGGTATAGCATGGTGAAAGGACGAATTGCACAAGAATTGTCTATGGAAGGATTCGTGATATGGTTTCATTAGTCAAACCAATTACTTTCCGGTCAATTGGGGTCATGATGTGTTGCTAGATACCGCCATGACTTGCTCAGATTAAGTGTTAATCTAAGTGGCCAACATAACCGGAACCTAATGGGTCACACGATAAGAGTGACTCGGAGAATCAGAAATAGTTTGAGACGGAGATCCGATATCCGGAGAGCAATAGGATTAAATGGATCCCGATGAGATTGGGATATGTCCCGATGAGATCGTGACATCGACATTCTGAAACCGTTTCGCGATCTTTCGCGGCGGGACCGATAGGCGGTAGAACCAAACCCGTTTGATCGACCTCTTCACAAAATATATATATTAATTAATTAATTAAGAATTAATTAATTATATATATATATGTTGAATTTCGTGGAACCAAATGGTGGAGATGAAATAAGTTTGAAAAGTCAAACTTAATGATCATTTAGCATTTTAAGGCATTTTTTAATGCCATCTACGTGGATGCCCATCCACCAAGCCTTTCATATGTGTTTTAACTCATTAAAATACATATTAGAAGGTATGAAAGTAGCTTGCACGGTTATGGAAGGAGTAGAATCGAAAATGCTTAAGTGTTAAGCTTTGAAAACTTTGTTTTCATCTTCTTCATCTCTTCCATTCAACTTGGCTTCTACTTCTCCAAGGCTCCACCAAGATCATTTCATTTTCTCTCCAAGGCTAAGGTAAGAGCTAGCACTCTTTTCTTTAGTCTAGCTATTCCTGGGTCAAAAGAGTTTGTCCTAGTTATGTTTTCCGACCTCTGCGTGGATACCGTTAGAGACGGTCTCCTTTGGTCGTTATGGTTTGATTGTTTGTACTTACACATGTATCCTGGCTTTCGGGAATGTCCCGGGACTCAAAATTTTAAATTCCGCACTGTGTTCATGTGATGAACACCCCGGGATTTTCCTACAGAGCGAAGCAACACTCGTTGCGGTTAACCCGCGCATGCAGCTTCGCCTCGGCGAGCATACGGCCTCATCATGACGAACACCTCCTTTGGCCCACAGAGAACAAACCTGAAACTTTTTCTCATTTTATTAAATCAACCCAACCTAAAACTTAACAATATACACTCAAGCAAACTTATAAATGATTCAATACGAAAGATTTCGAACAAAACATCCATACCTCATTAATAACCAAAAGATGAGTTTTACAAAGCTTTAATATCATTTCAAACCAAAATACAACCTTTGATTTCAAGAGCTAAAAGTACAAAATACACTTGAACCAATAAAACTTGAAATGTATCTAAAGCCTTGACTTCCAAAAGAATAACTTGAAAATACATAAATATGACAACTCGGAGTGATGCCATAACTCTTGACTTACTCGATCTGTTGCTCATCACCTGAATGGGGAAGGATAAAGGGGGTGAGCTATAAAGCTCATGGGAACATATTTATAATACAGAAATAAGCAAAACTATTTTCAAAAGATAACTCATTGCCGTGATACACTTTTGAAACCATAGTAATTGAGCATGTAAAAGTCATTATCTCGAAATGCTTGATTTTTAAACAATTCATGAGTGGAATTTAACACATGTATGCATGAAACATGATAAAAGATAATAAGCACATAAGCATAGCAGAATGGTTTGGGTTAGTCCGGGTTCATGATGCACTACACATTTCCATCGAAATGGTCCTGTGTAGTTGTAGTTTCTTGAGGGAGTCCTTGTGGGGAGCTCCGTGCCACTAGTGGGCAGGCGGGAGAAGCCTTTACATGAGTCAACGTGCATGTGACGGTTCTTGAGGGACTACCACAAACCCACATAACATGCATGGTTCAAAATCTTGTATACTTGTTGCCAAACTGGCACTTGCTCGTAAACTTGCTTTTCATGAACTTGATATCCTTGTATAAATCATTTCGGAGAACATGATTTCATGTGCATGAATTCTTTGAAAAGAGAAACCCTTTTTAAAGCCTTTTTCATCAATCATGAATGCAAATCATATAGCAAACATATAAACGTGTACTTATTTACATCATTAAATCTTTCTTAATTTGAACAAAACAATGAGCGGCTTATTTACCCTATTATAAACGTGTACCCACCTTGAGTTCCTTGCTTATAAGCTCGCCTACAAATGTCTTTCCTCTTGTTTCTCTTGCTCCTCTTGCCTCACTTGATATCCTTCAACAATAACCAAAATCCCATTCAATTTTGTGTAGAAATCGGAAAGTCATACTTTAACAATTCGAACTGTAACTAAAGCTGAAACAAAAATTTTAGGCTTAACTTCCATCCAAATTTCATATCCTTAAATACTTATTCAGAACTTCATCCCTTCACAAAACTTGTATCCCTATGACTCTAGTTTACAACGAATCAAAAATAACCTCATTTGGACATCTACAGAAAAATTTATGTCCAAAATACCAAAATATATCGGTGCAGGAAAATGGGTCCTCGCCGCGGCGAGAAAACTTGAGCGTGCTGTGGCGTGCGAGCCCAGAATCCTCCCGAAACTTGATTTTTCCACATTCTTCAACCCTAATCCTCCCATATTTCAAACATAACACATCTAAACCTTAAATCATGTCTTGAACTTCAGTTCTAAACTCATTACAACCTTAAAATCAAGCACGAACACAACATGATCATCAACCCTAAGAGATTTAACCCTTTTTCATAAACCACTCAACCACCATTTTCCTACACAAGCTAAACTATATTAGGGTTTCATCCAACCAAAATAAGAAGAAAATAGGCTCAACTTACTTGATGATGCTTTAATTCCTTCAAAATCTTCAAGGATTTGCCAAACCCTATTTTCCTCTTCTCTCCCTTAAGCCACCAACGACACTCTCTTCTTTCTCCCTTCACTTTCACTCTTTCTTTTTCTAATTCTTTCACTTAGGCATTAATGGAATGAGCAAGGACCAATTTGCCCCTCTATGTAATGCCTTAGCCTCTCACACTTAAGTGATCTTCCCATCTTGCCCTTAGACACTTTTACTCTTTCATTTTCACTTACACCATACTATATTCAACTTAATCTTAATTTTTCATTAATACTTCCTATTCAATCACACTAAATAATTAATCACACAATCAAAATCAATTCATACTAAATAAGATCAATAAAAATTTGGCATCCAACGTAACGTGTGATTTACTTCAATTGATATCAGAGCTCGGTTTCCAAGAACCACCTTTACAAAGTGAGGACAAAGATCCATGGCTAAATCACATATTTTTATGTTGCGTTTGGTTACTGCCTTTATTAAACAGGGACTGAACCGTTGGAGTTATGTAAATATAGTGCCCTGGAAAACAAGTGTATTTACATGTAACTTTATCTTCTTCAGTTACAATTTTGTAATGAAAATATTTATTATTAATAAAACAAAAGAGTTTGGTTTTATTTGTATGAACATTATATATCTGGTCGTAAGGTACCAAGATTCTTTTGTAAGTAATATACATATACATAAAGATGTATGGGAAACATGTATATTATTAGAATCTGAATTAATTAATTCACAGTTGAATAATCAAGTTGGTCGCTTGATTATGGTTTAGACTGTAATATTGCGATTTATCTCCATATAAGTAAAGGAGTTTACTTCAAGGGAATGATGAGTTTTATATCATGATAGTAGTTGACTATCGATAATGGCACTATTAAATGAATCTAGAATCAAATATGTTTTCAAGAATAAAATGGACCGTTACTTTAAGCTTAAAACATACAACTTAAGCATTCGCTATTATGAACCATAATCTTGATGAGTGGTGAACTCATATATGTTTCATTATAATTTTGATATGATCGGAATGGATTTTTACAGAGTATTAATCCAAAGGTTATGCATGTTGGAATTATTAATTGAAACATGTATCGTGGAACATTCACTCAAATAAAGAGTTTATAGTGTTATCATCTCTTCTAGATATTTTAAGGAGATTTGGATTAAATCTGCGCCAGAGTTTGATGGACTAGCTACCCATCAAGTCTTAACACCGAGATGAGATCTTATGTGTTAATCACCATATAAAGTCAAATGAGAGATCTAGATCAAATAATAATAATAATAATAATAATAATAATAATAATAATAATAATAATAATAAAAAATAAATAAGAAGAAGAAGAAGAAGAGGAAGAAAAGAGGAAGAAGAAGAAGAATTTTAAATTTTATAATAATAATAAATAATAATAATAATAATAATAATTAATAATAATAATAATAATAATAATAAATTAATAATAATAATGATGATGATGATAATAAGATAATTAATTTTGTATAATAATAATAATAATAGTAATAATAATAAGTTTAAAATTTATAAATAATAATAATAATAATGATGATGATGATGATGATGATGATGACGATGATACGATGATGATGATGATCATGATGAGTTTAATAATATAATTAAGAATAAAAAATTGTTTATGTGTGGGGAGGGGTATTTTTGACATTTCCTTATGTGTTTTGTTTTTGTTTTTAGGACGAGAAATCTTGTACCACAATCTTGGAAGGAACAAAAATTTCTGTCTTTGTTCTCTGAAGACGAAACAAAAATGGGTGAGGACAGCAAGCAAACTCGACGGAACACAGAACTTTTGTGTCCTTATCATCCGTCCTCACTCCTGAGGACACTAACCAAACACTACGTTATAGTTGAAGGCGCATCTGTCACAATACCTCTTGCGTTCAATGGTGAGGATTATCATTATTGGAAGGACAGGATGCAGCTCTTCATCAAATCCACACACGTTGATCTTTGGGATATCATCGAGAATGGACCATACGTACCAATAGATGATGATGGAAATACTATTCCTCGTACTAGATGGTCAGGCAATCACAAAGCTAGATTTCAACTAAACTCCAAAGTCAAATTCCTTCTGAGTTATGCGTTAAGCAGAAGTGAATATGATAAAGTTCATGGATGCGAAACTGCGAAGGAGATCTGGGACACTTTATCCATCGCACATGAAGGCACAAACTAGGTGAAAGAGTCTAAGATCAGCATTCTTGTACATCAATATGAGCTGTTTAAAATGAAAGAAGATGAGTCTATTGATCAGATGTTTGGACAATTTCAAACTATCGTTAATGGACTTAAAGCTCTGGGGAGAATCTACGATAATCAAGACCATGTTAGGAAGATTCTCAGAAGTTTTCCTAAAAGATAGAGACCTAAAGTCACTGCAATACAAGAAGCCAAGGACTTGAGCAAATTAAAGCTAGAAGAATTGCTTGGTTCTTTGAAGTTACATGAAGTAGAGCTTGATGCTGAAGACAAATCTAGAAAAGACAAATCGATAACATTAAAGGCTGGTCAGAAAAATCACAAGGCTTGGAGAAATAGAAGTTCATCGTCAAAAGCATTAAAGATCGAAGAGATCAAGAATGATGACACCAGTGAATCTGAACAAGATTCAAGTGAAGACGATGATGAATTATCTTTTATCTCAAGGAAGATCAGAAGAATGAAAAAGAAGAAAACAAAAGGAAACAAATATTTTTCTTTTAAGAAAAATAGCAAAGATGAATTCAAGAATGAGAAGACCTCTATCATTTGCTATGAATGTAACAAACCAGGACACTACAAGTCTGAATGTCCGTTGCTTAGAAGAAAGCCGAAGAAGAATAAGGAAAATAAAAAGAGTATGATGGCAACTTGGGCAAATTTGGATTCATCCAAATCTGATTCTGATTCAGAAGCTTCAGTACAAGCAAATATATGCTTGGTAGCTTAAAACGAAGGTGACAAGGAGGTAACTTCTAACTTTAATGAACTCCAAGATGCATACTTAGAATTTTTAGAAGATTCACATGTTATACTAAAGCAGTATAGATCCTTAAAAAGAAAGTTTGTTGAAAACTTGAAGAACACGGAAGCCTTAGAGAAAAAAAACATTTGTCTCAAGAAACAAGTAGACGATATGAAGAAAAAAGTAACCATAGATGGATCTGAGGAAATTAGTCAATTAAAACAAAGGATTAATTCTCTCTCAGTAGACTTAGCAACCTTTACTGAAAGTACGAAGAAAATGAATGACATGATTGGGAGATATAGACACCCTAATGATAAGAGTGGTCTAGGGTTTACTAAAAACAATACTCATTACAAAAAAAAAAATTCCTTATAGAAAGAAATATCACCAGTCTTTTTATTATCATTCTATGAATAATTATAAGACTAACCCCAAAAGACCTAAGAAAATTTGGGTACTTAAGAAAAACATAATATCTAATGCAGATCTCCTTCCTTGGAAAAAGTAACCAGCACCAATGGTATTTAGATAATGGATGCTCGCAACATATGACGGGAAGAAGGTCTATATTCCTATATCTTCAAAATAAGAAGGGAAGATCAGTAACTTTTGGAGACAACCAGTAAGGCAAAATAGTTGGAATCGGCAAAATCGGTAAAGATTCCTTTGCATCTATTGATAATGTTCTACTAGTTGAAGGTTTAAAACATAACTTGATTAGTGTACAATTATGTGATTCTGGCTTTGAAGTATCCTTTAATCAAAACTCTTGTGTAGTCAAAAACAAGGACAGTTCCATATTCTTTTTTGTCAAAAGAAAAAATAATCTTTATAAGATTAATTTAGAAAATTTGCAAAGTCAAAATATTTCTTGTTTTATATCAACAGATGAAGAAAAACTGATTTGGCATAAAAAGCTAGGTCATGTTAGTTTTAAACATATTTCCAAGTTGATTAAACATGATTTGGTAAGAGGTTTACCAAAAATAAGTTTTAACAAGTATTTCTTTTGTGAAAGTTGTCATAAAGGAAAACAGGTTGAAACATCTTTTTCTTCTAAAAATTTTGTAACTTCGTCTAGACCTCTAGAGTTGTTACTTATAGATTTATTTGGTCCATCTAGGACATTAAGTCTTGGAGGAAATAGGTATGGTCTTCTAATTGTTGATGACTTCATTAAATTTTGTTGGATATTATTTTTGTCACATAAAGATGAGTCTTTTAAATGTTTTAAAGTTCTTTACAAAAAGTTACAAAATGAAAAAGGAGTTTCTGTTGCTATAATTAGAAGTGATCAAAGTGGTGAATTTGAAAATGAAAAATACAGAATATTCTATGAAAAGAATGGAATTTTCCATAATTTCTCTGCTCTTAGAACTCCACAACAAAATGGAGTAGTAGAAAGAAAGAACAGGACGATTCAGGAAATGGCAAGAACCATGCTGTGTGAAATGAATCTTCCTAAGTATCTCTGGGCAGAAGTTGTACATACAACTTATTATGTTCAAAATAGAATACTTCTGCGACCATGGTTGAATAAAACTCCATATGAGTTATGGAAAGGAAGGAAGCCTAATATTTCTTACTTCCATCCATTTGGTTGCAATTGTACTATATTGAATACAAAAGAAACTTTGCATAAATTTTATTCTAAGTTCTATTATGGAGTTTTTCTAGGATATTCATTATTTTCTACAGCTTATAGGGTTTATAATATTTCTTCTAAATCTGTTGAAGAATCCATTGATGTCAAATTTGATGATGGTTCTCAACCATATAGAAGTAATGATACTGATAATGAAACCCTATCAGTACCCTTAGTTGATAGTGTAGAAGTGTCACCATCAAATGTACCTCTAGATAAAGTAGAAGATGTTCCTGGAAAACTTAGTCTGAAAAAGGACTAGAAATATAAATCTGCTCACCCAGAAAATCTGATTATAGTAGAAACTTCAGAAGGTGTGAGAACTAGGTCTAAATTCAGAAGAGAAGTAAATGTAGCTTTTATTTCTGAAATAGAGCCTAAGAAAATTAATGAAGCTCTTCAGGATGAAGCTTGGATTTTAGCCATGCAAGAGGAGCTGAACCAATTTACTAGGAATAAAGTTTGTTCTTTAGTTCCTAGACCCTCTAAAAAGTCTATCATAGGAACCAGATGGGTTTTTTAAAATAAACTAGACAAGTCAGGTAGAGTGAGTCATAACAAAGCTAGATTAGTAGCTCAAGGCTATAATCAACAAGAAGGAATATACTATAATAAAACTTATGCTCCTGTAGCTAGATTAGAAGCTATTAGGATTTTGCTTGCATGTGTTGTTTGTCATGATATAAAACTGTTTCACATGGATGTGAAAAGTGCCTTTTTGAATGGTTTTATAGATGAAGAGGTTTACGTAAAGCAACCTCCTAGTTTTGAAAATTCTAAGAAACCAGATTATGTCTATAAACTTTATAAAGCTTTGTATGGCTTGAAACAAGTTCCTCGATCTTGGTATGATCGTCTAAGTTCTTTTTTGATTAAAAATGGTTTTAGTAGAGGACATGTAGATAAGACTTTATTTAGAAAGTGCATTAAGAATAATTTCATCATAGTACAGATATATGTTGATGATATTATCTTTGGTGCAATGTCTAAGAAGCTATATTCTAGTTTTGAGAATTTGATGAAAAGTGAATTTGAAATGAGCATGATGGATGAATTAAAATTCTTTCTTGGTTTACAAAGTAAGAAAACCGAAGAATTTTTTTTTATTCATGAACATAAATATATTAAAGAACTATTGGTTAAATATGGAATGGAAAAAGTGAAACCTATGTCTACTCCTATGCATCCTTCAAACCTTTTATTTAAGGATGAAATAGGTAAGAAGGTTGATTAAACCCTTTTTAAAGGTATTATTGGTTCTTTACTCTATCTTACAACAAGCAGATCTGATATTCTATTTAGTGTTTGTTTGTGTGCTAGATTTCAAGCAAATCTTAGAAAATCTCACTATATTGCTGTTAAAAAAAATTTGAGATATCTTTCAAGTTCTACTAATCTTTGCTTAATGTATGAGAAAGGTAAAGATTTCAGGTTAATTAACTACTGTGATGTTGATTACGCTGGAGACAGGATTGATAGAAAGAGCACAAGTGGAGGTTGTCACTTTCTTGGCCATAATCTAGTTTCCTAGTCAAGTAAGAGGTAAAGCTCAATTGATTTATCTACTGCAGAAGCTGAATATATGTCAGCCGCAAGCTGTTGGTCACAGACGTTATAGATCAAGTATCAGTTAGAAAATTATTTAATAAAAGAAGAAAAGATCCCAATTTACTGTGATAACTCAAGTGCCATCAACCTATCAAAGAATCCAATACAACACTCGAGGGTAAAGCATATCGAAGTTAGACATCATTTCCAATGAGACTATATACAAAAGGGAATCATGAGTCTACAATTTGTTGAGACGAATCATCAATGGGAAGATATCTTCACTAAGCCTCTGAATGAAGAAAGATTCAGAGAAATCAAACGAAACTTGAATATGGTTGTGTTGAGTGACCAATCGTCTGACACGTCATGACCCAGATGATTTTAATAGTAAGGAAGATAAAAAGTCGTAAGGTTTCAAGGAAACGGTAACGGTAGGTCACAGACGGTAACTTTTTAAGAAAAGGAGGGAAATCCTCTCAAAGGTTTTAGAATATCACCTACTCTAGAATATTCTTGATATACTCTGAAATCGACTTTTTGCAAAACTCTCAACAAAACATTTCATTACTCTATTCTTTATATCAAGTTCTTTCTATTTACATTCTCATTTTCAGATACTAACCTCATAACTTTGAGAAAAATATTTTTGTGTTTAGTTCTTATTGTATACATATTACAAATGGAGCAGTCTATGATTTACGAAAGGCATGTTGATTTCGACTCCTTGAAGAATAACAAGATGGATATTGGACCAGAAATTGATGCAGTAGGATGGAAAAACTTCTTTCAAGTTTTTGAAACAGTCTACCTGAATGAAGTATATAAGTTCTGGAAGAATGCAAAAGTAGTAGACGAAACCTTAGTTTCAATGGTGGATAGACTGTCGATTATTGTGACACTAGAGTTAATAGAGAAGGTTAGTGAATGTCCATGTGTTGGAGCAGAGGTGTCTCATACCACAAGATGGATGACTAAAAGCAGTATAGAGAAAGCACAAATCAATCGACAACTCTATGGGAGTATTGACCCAAAGGACAAGAAGGCGTCAACTCTTGTTCCGAAGGCTAGGTTTTTACATGCGCTACTCTTTCATTGTATTCTACCAAGAACAGGTTCAAAGAATGTTATGACAACGATAGATGATTAATGCTTGTTTCATCTACTCAATCATCAGCTTATAAATCTTGCACACTTGATTTTAAGGTATATGATGAAGTCAAAGAGAGACTCTAACACCTTACCATATGGTATGCTGCTAACATGTTGGACCCCGATCTTTGAGTGAAAATTTAAATTATGAAAATGAAATTTTATGAGTGCTTTGTATATGTAATGTATAATAGATTACTTAAAATTAAAGGATATTGATAAGAAAAGAAATGATTTGATTTTGATATCTTTGGGGTTTTTTAGTGGATTGGTATAGTTTATGAAATTAAGTGGATGAGTTGATTGAAATTAAGTTGAAATTCATGAACTAAAGAGAGAAAGAGTGAAAAAATGAAAATTTGTGAAAAGTTTGACTTTTTGGCCTTTGAGGGTTGACTTTTTATTTAGGAAAAATTTGAGAAAATGATCTACATGAAACTTGTAGATTATGTTAAGACTTTTCTGTGGCCATAAAGTTTGCTATTTTTCGATGTCGGATTGAGAGATATGATTTTCCAAAGATATGCTTTGTTTTGAAAATGCTATTAAGTATAGATTTGTGTGTTCTATGCTTCGAGGCCACTCGTTGTATGGATTTAGTCTGAATTGGAGTAAGTAGTCTTCATGAAAGTTTTAGATGATGTTTTTATCTTTCCATTGATATAAAGTTTGCAATTAAAAATTGGAAGTCGTTTAGGAAAAGTTGTTTTAGACAGAATCTTTGATTGAGTTTTTGACCTCTTTCGAGACCTAATTTGATTTTGATACTTCATGGAAGTTGTAGAGCTTCCTTTGATCTTTTTAGTGACACCAAATTTTTCAAATTTTGAGTTTGGGATCGAGAGATATGATTTTTGAAAAGTTCGGTTTTAAAGTTCCGTTACTTTGTTTTTAATTCGATCCCTTTTGTAATCTTTTGCTTATAATTCCTTTGTCCGACATCCGATTGATTTGATTCTCAAAGCATTGGATTCCTAAGACAATTAATTTCATTTTTATGAAGAATTATGATTTTTATGAGATTAAATGGAAAGATATTGATTGAACCAAAGTAAGAGATTTGGTTATAGGTTATTAGTTGGATATTTTTTTGAGCATGGTTCAGTATTTTGCAAAATTCGGGAGCTGTACAACTCCGATTGAGTTGATTCTTAAGGGAAAATAAAATTAAGATATAGGGCTACAACTCTTGTGAAGGGATCAAAATTTAATTTCATCCCTATGATTGTCAAATTTCTGGAATTAAATTAGCGCAATGTTCAGTCTCGGATTTTTCGCAGGTCCGATAGTATTTCGACTATAACTTCTTCGTTTCTGATCCGAATTGAGCGCGGTCGGTGACGTTGGATTCGTATGATTGAATTTTAAAGAATAAAGTTTGTCCAAATTATTTCGTTTTGCTGCTCAAATTCTGGACGCAAGGTATCAGATTTTTCAAATGAAGTGCAGGGACAAACTTGGAAATAGGCTTAAAAGTAGGGGCATTTTGGTCTTTTACCCCTCATTTTAATGACATGGAAATAAGATAAAGAGGTGGCTGTCGTTCCTTCATAAGAGAGACACAAAAATGAGAAGAAAAAGGAAAGAAGGAAGAAAAGAAGAAGAGAAAGAAAGTGTTGCCGTGATGGAGAAAGAAGAGAGAAAGCAATCTAAGTTTCGAATTTTTGGGGTTTTGGTATGAGTTTTGAGTATATTTTAAGAGGAAAAAGGTGGAAGAGCATGGGAGCTTCCTCAAGACCCAAGAAATTTCGAAAATAGAGAAGAAAAGAGGTAAGAGGAAACTTTTGAGCTTTGAGATTTTGATGAATTTTTGGTTTAGAAACCTTAGAAATGATATGAGTTTGTTAATTCCACGATCAATTTTGGGAGATTTCATGATGAATTGATTTAATTTTGGATTTATGTGAGTTAGGGATTATGCCTAATTTTAACATTTGGGGATTTTTGGAATTTATGATTTAGATAGATTGATTTTATATGGAATTAGTGTTTTCTAAGTACAATTTGAAGAATTAGGTGATTTATGACATTGAATTTGTGTAAATTGGTTTAGGTCAATTTTAGAAATTGGGGTTTTTGAAAATTGGAGATTTAGATAGCTTGAATATGTGAGGAATTAATGTTTGTTAAGCTCAATTTGAGAAATTAAGTTAAATATGATATTGAATTTGAGTGAATTGGTTTAGGTCAAATATAGAATTTGGGGATTTTAGAAATTGGTGATTTAAATATCTTAGAATTAGTATAAATTGATGAATTATGACATAAATTTTGAAGATTATGATTTTTATGATGTTGAATTTGGATATGTATGGCTTAGGTTATTTTAAAATGGAAGGAAGAAAGAAGAAGCAGTCAAATTGGAGCTTGAAATCAAGTTTCGGGCATTAATTCGAGGTGGGTAGTATATTTATTTATTGAATTTTAAGCTAAGCATGTGAATTTGAAAATTTAAGAAGCGAATTTTTTATAAATTAATGCTTACTTAAATGTTTGAAAATGATGTTTTCGAATGGTTAAATTTCTTATGTTGGAAATGAGCTTTAGAAAATACAAGATTGAAGAAATTCATGGTTTGAAATTATTTGAAAAACTTGGAAAATGTGCATTATGGATATGTATATGCTGGATTTACGTTTTAAAGAAATAAATCGCATTCATATTTATGATTCTGATTGATATGTGATCAAATTGATGAATTTTGATGCAATGTGAATGACTATATGATTTCATGTTTGGATATATGTTTATGTTTTGAAAATATGAAAATCAAGGTTTTCGAAAAGTGCCTTCAGGCATTTCGAATGTTCATTTTCGATTATGTGTTATGTGGGTTTGGTCAGGTCCCATATGTGGGACGAGTGCGCACTTGTCCGTTTTTTTATAGCCTTCTCCCGGCTGCCCGCTAGTGGCATGGAGCTCCGATTTTGGACTCCCTTTACGGCTATACTGGACCATTATGCGAAAAAGTGTAGTACGTTCTATTCACGGCTGCACAGGACCGCTTTGCGGGAATGTGTAGTACGTTCCGTTTTTGGACCAAACCAAGCCGTTTGATATGTTTTATGTGTTTGATTTGTAATTTTATGTGGTTTGTGATTTGCTATGATTGCATTAATGTTTATGAAAAATATGATAATTTTGAAAATTGAGAAAATGAGTTATGAAAGGTTTGAGGAAATTGTTTGAAAAGTCGAAATTTTTGAAAAGTTGCAAAGTTTGAAAAATAAGCTCATTTGGCAAAACGTTTATGAAAAAAAAATGATTTCTGCTTACTGTTCAATTTATAAATATATTATCCATGAGCTTCCGAGCTCACCCCCCCTTTCATCCCCATCTCCAGGTTTTCGAGCTGGAGATCGGATGGAAGAATGTGAAGACTTATGTCTAATCTCGTTTATTTTGGATTTTATGTATTTGGGATTATTGGTATGAGTATATGGCTTGAATTGCTATAATGTGTTGTAAGTATTTTTGTTGATGTATGAGAGGATAAAATTGTGTATAATTAAGTGAATGTATATGAATGAGGAAATTATGTATGGATGTGGGATCTACATTTGTGAATGAGTTTGAAATCTGTATATGACATGATGTATGATGGTGGAATATATCTTTATGCTTGAATTGAGAATTATGGAAGTGTTAGGTATAGGTTTGCGTTTGCGGATGTTTGGATTCCGGATGGGAGAGTCCGATGATTTTGAGATCTGTTTGAGATTATAGAAGTATATTTTACCATTTGCAGGTTTTGGGTTAGGTCAAAGGCAGCCGTTATGCTGCTGAAATTTTGTTAGATAACAAGTTGAAAAAGAAAAATAAATAAGAATTAGATGTTTAAAGGATGGATTTTTGGGATTGGATTGTATGTATAAGAAATTTGGTTATACTTGAGAAAGTAATTGAGGATAATTCCCAAGAATGGGAATTTATTTGTATGTGATTGGCATGAGTTTGAATAAAGATAAGTATAAGAAAGAAAAAAAAAAGTTTATACCGGATTTCGGATCGGTTTAGTCTAGGTGTCCAACGCGATAAGTTGTACATACTTTGTGGTTCCAACGGATGTCGGAATGTGTTTCAGTTCGATTAATTATTTTGTTTGGCTCCGCTTTATGATTCGTATTCGATTATTTCGTTTCGCTACTTGTATTTCGATCCGATTCGCTTTTGATATCGATAAGTATTTGTTTCGCTGCCAATACCTTTGTATTCGATTCGTTGTTCGCTTATTCGATTCGTTTCACTATTTTTGCTTTCACTTTTGTCTCGTTTTAGCTATCTGTCACTTCGTTTTCGTTTCCGTCTTTCACTTTTCCGGTTGGGATCCGATTCCCGGATCGGGTCCCAACATAACAAGAATCTTTAGAGATTCTGGAATCCTTCTTGATAGAGGAAACAGAATGAAAATGAATATAAAAAGCATCATTAATGCGTCAACTATCAGTAGAATGGGTTTGAAGTCTCAAGAGAAGGAGGATACAGATTCTATGGGAAAAGCAAGGACTGAGGGGGAGCGTATTGTTAGACGCAGCTTGAATGAAAAGGATACACCCACAAGGAAGACACAACCTCAGTCCTTAGAAAGAATGCCTATAGAAGAAAAGAAGAGTAAATCGTCAGAGGTATCAATCAAAGCTAAAACGATTTCACACAGAGAAGATAGCTAGGTGAAGCAGTCTGTAAAACAAGTGCCGTTGAAGAGAAAGGTGGAGACACTTTACTCCAAGAAATCCAAACAATCAAGGAAGTCACCAAGACTATTAAACTTGCATAAAAAAGAATAGAAGAAAGGGAAAGGTTTACCTCTTGGTGAAGTTTCTGAAAATACTGGGAAAGTACCACAGATTACTAGATCTTTGATCTCAATTTTTCAAGGACAGCCAGCAAAATTGACTAAAGAAACATAAATTAATAGGAATTTAGTGTTTGAGAAGAAGAAACCTCAACAACAACCTCCTTCTGGACTGGTAGAAGAAAGTAAGAAGCAGAAGACCAGCCATAAAAAGAACACCTCACCTGATGTTTAACAAAAGAAAAAGCCAGTTGAACATAGACCAGTATCGTATAATCCTTCTCAACCTATCAGAAAAGAGGATTTGAGAATGAAGGTGATTGAAGAATTAGTGCCTGTTAGAAACAGAAGCTCGATAATTATAAGAGAACCTATGAAAAGGTTAGTCAAGGTACAAGTTGAACCAATACTGATTAATAATCGATCAATACATCTTCTCAACCGTGAAGAAAGAAGATTATATGGGATTCTGAGAGATGAAAAGTCAGAACCATATCCATTGAAGATTTCCATGGATCGATATACTATTTACCCAGTGACAAATAGAATATTGATCAAGATTGTACTAGACATCCAACCAAGAGCTTCAAACATTGTACGCAATGTAGACAAAGGGAAACAGAAGATGTACCCTGAAGAAAATACAGGTGATCTTACAGAGGAGCAGATACAGGCAGCAGTAAGAAACATAGATGAGGCATGCAATGCGGTTCAATCAAGAGGAATCTATATTTCTCATCACATTTCAAAAGCATTAGGAAGTCAGTGTGGTCGCTTCACCACAGATACAACCTTTCAGGTAGTTGGAAGAGTAATATAAGGACAGTACAGAACTATCAGGGTTGAAGGTATTAGTTTCAACTTAGAGACTTTTGTGCATCTAATCATGCACTTTAGACCTTTGAGTTTTATATCTTCAATAAAAGATGTCCTACACCTTCTTGGAAAACTAATTCAAAAACTACCTAGACCTGATGACCTTGATCTACCCAAGAAAAACAATCTTTCAAACCTCCTGTTATTAAAATCATCGAATTAGATGTGTTACCTTCAAAAACACCTCTCAACAAGTTTCTACTATTGTTCTGGATGAAGTTAGTCACACATAGTAGTGGAGTCAGGAAGCCTTAGTTAAGGATGTTAAGTCAAAATGACTTTAAGATTAATAATTTTAATGAAAACTAAATAATAAAGCAAATAGAAATGAGATGCAAAGCAGATACAAAAATCAGACGCAAGACGTAAGACGCAAGAAGGAAATGAGACGCAATAAAAATGAGACGTAAGCAAAATGAGACACAAGAGAAATGAGATGCAAAAGAAATGAGACGCAAGACAGAAATGAGACCCAAAACATATACAAAAATGACACGCAAGACGCAAGAAGGAAATGAGACGCAAGAGAAATGAGACGCAAGAAGGAAATGAGATGCAAGCAAAATGAGACGCAAGACAGAAATAAGATGCAAGCAAAATGAGACGCAAGCAAAATGAGACGCAAGACAGAAATGAGATGCAAGCAAAATAAGACGCAAGACAAAAATGAGATGCAAGCAAAATGAGATGCAAACAAAATGAGACACAAACAAAATGAGATGCAAACAAAACGAGACGCAAGCGAAAAGTCGTATATAAGACGAAAGAAATGAGATGATAGAAATGAGATGAAAAAAATCAAAGACAAAGACCCGATACTACATCGGATGAACAATCAGTTTGAGTTAGTTACAGAACTCAACTGAATAACTGTTTCTTTAAAGATCAAGAAACAAGAAAAAAGAAGCAATTATCAAGAAGCGATTGAAGACAAAGACTATAAATACGAGTAGGAGTCGAAGATTGAAAAAGTTAGTGATTTTGTCAGTGATTTTCAAAAGGCTAGAAATTTTATTCTACTAAACTTAGAGCTACTATTGTTTGTAACAAAGCTCGAAACATCTTTCAGTAAAAGGAAGAAAGTTGATAGCCTGAAGAGGCTAAGTCAAAAAGAATACTTGTTGTAAGAGACCTGAAGAGGCTCGGAGAAAAGAATACTTGTATCTTTGAGAAGTATAGTGAAAACTTAGAAAAGATTCTGAGGACTAGACGTAGCCCACGATTTGGGGTGAACCAATATAAAATTGTTGTGTCGATTCTCATCTCTTAACTCTCAACTTTTAATTTTTGTTGCTGATATAAATACTTAGAAGAAAATTGCAATACTTTATAATACTGTTTTTCAATTGTTTGAGAAAGCAAGTTTTGTTTTTAAAAGAAGTTTTTTTTAAGGGGATTGTTTTCAAAAATGGATACACATTTCAACCCCCCCTCCCTGTGCGTTTTGTATATCATATATTAAGCCTATACTAACATGTGATTCACTTCAATTGGTATCAGAGCTCGGTGTCCAAGAACCACCGTAACAAAGTGTGGATAAAGATCCATGGTAGAGTCACACATATATATAGCTGAAGGTGCCTCCGTCACTAGACCACCGACGCCCAATGGAGAAGACTACCATTACTGGAAAGACAGGATGCGACTCTTTATTGAATCTACTCATAGTGACCTTTGGGAGATAATAGAAAATGGACCGTATACACCGGTAAATGAAGAAGGAAATGTTGTTCCACGAATCAGATGGTCTGCAGAGCAAAAAGCGAGATTCCAACTGAATTCAAAGGCCAAGTTCTTTTTAAGTTATTCCCTAAGAAAAAGTGAGTACGATAAAGTTCATGGATGCAACACTATGAAGAAGATGTGGGATACGCTATCCATCGCACACGAAGGCACGAATCAAGTAAAGGAGTCTAAGATAAGCATTCTTGTACACCAGTATGAGCTGTTCAAGATGAAGAACAAAGAGAAGAAGAAGAGTCTATCGATCAGATGTTTGGAAGATTTCAAACTATCATCAATGGACTTAAAACTCTTGGTAGAATGTACGACAGTCAAGATCATGTTAGAAAGATCCTCAAAAGTTTACCGAAGAGATGGAGACCAAAAGTCACAGCTATACAAGAAGCAAAGGATTTGAACATATTGAAACTCGATGAATTGCTTGGATCTCTGAAGATACATGAAGTTGAACTCGATGTAGAAGAAATGTAGCATCCCACTCCCGCAAGACCCAAACTCGACATCGAGGGTGATATCCGAGTCCGTGCCTCACGAGGTTGGTATGCTAGAGCAGTCAATTACAGTCCGAAAACTCAGTATGACATTTTTCTTTTTTGAAAATGATTGTATGCGCGGAAGTCAATAAACGATTTGGGTCCAATTTAACACGAAAACATTTTCAATCATACCAATTTCAGTCATAACAGACACTCAATAGTATTTAAACTATCTCATGCACAAAAATCCAAAACCAAATTGGGCCCAATGCTATTCTTGAACAATTTCAGTAATCACATTACAAATACAACTTTTATCAAATTGGGGCCCTCGAAAATAACAGTACTATTCTGCGGAAAAATGTAGAAATACAATTTTACACAATGACAGAATGACACTAATGCAGACGTGAACTGATCCCGACCTCAAATCTCTGACTTGCATGTAGTAGGTATACTCCCATTAGCCTAACAGGGTACTCTTCAATTCCTGAAAAATAGTTGCAATTTTGGGTGAGTTTGCGAACTCAATGAGAAACCATCATCGATGGTTCACTCAATCCATGCATTACGTAAATAGCGTACAGCATATCACAATAACACATTCAAAATACCATATATAACAATTTACAGATTCTCATGCAATCACAGAACTCAGAAATTTAACAAATTAGTTATCATGCACTCTTGCCTATTTCCCATTCACTGTATTCAATCCATCACAATGTGTATGCAATGCATATGTGACTCTTTTCCATTTTATTACAGTGTTGTCACCGAGTGCTTAAACAGTGATCAGTATTCAGTAGACGCGTCTTAGGGGGAGGAGAGCCCTCAGGGAATTCACTTCCACCCTTCGATATTGTTCGCTTTGGCATGGTGGGCCACCCTCACGGTTTTGTTTCGCCCCTACTCGAGGGATGCAAACGTGTCTGTCCCTTTTCGAGCACATTATACGGTGAGCCTGTGACTGTGAAATACGTTGGGCCTGAATGCCCTGATACGGTGAGCCTGTGGCTCTGAATTACGTTGGGCCTGAATGCCCTGATACGGTGAGCCTGTGGCTCTAAATTACATTAGGCTCGAGGCCCTGTTGCGTTGAGCTTTAAGCTCTGAAATACAGTGGCTGCTCTAGTCACAACTGTCATTATCTAAACATGCCTTTATGCATGAATGCATATGTCTCAATTCATAGTAATTACCGTTTTACACACAATTTACACTTCGATATTAAGTACTCAATGCTTCGGACACCTATGGTTCGAAATCAATCAAAATCAAACACATAAACCCTCCATTATCTCCACATGGCATAAGCACATAATTTTAAACACACAAAGATTGAGGAACCAACTAGGTTACTCACCTGTACTTCTGAGCTACTGCTTGGAATTCCTAGCAATATTCGTGAAATATCGTTCCATCGGTGCCTTTAGAACAGTCAAATAAGTACCCATTACTAAATGCACAATCATAATAATTCAATGATGCACAAGTCTTAAATAAAAGATGTATTATGCCTATTCATGACCTTCCCGACGCTATATCCCAATTTCCCCTTTCTTTAGTAAAAATCTAACTTTTCACTCAATTTCTCAGTAATGACTCATTTCAATTTAATAACATGTCATGGAACTTCACAAATTCATTTCTAAAATTCAGTTCACTTCACCAAATCATACACACTAAAATAGTCCCAAGAAAACCTTAAAGCCCAGGTGACTATTCATTTGGTCAAATTCACCCATTATACTCAGTTTCTAAAACCCCAATAGCATTTCCTTAAATTCAGAAATCTCACAATTATATCCCAAATATCATGAAACAACCCTTAGGTTGTAATACCAATCTAAACCCAACTTCCATTCACAAATTGAGATCTTAAAAACCTGAATTCAAACTTTCTTTCTTTACCTCTATTGTAGACCTCTTTCTCTAGATCATAACAAATCAAGAATCACCTCAATTAGAGGTCTACACCATTAGTTATGCCCCAAAAACTAAAATCAATCGGTTCAGAAAAATGGGGCTCGCCGCGGCGAAGGAACTCTTACCGCGACATCCAGGGGTCGCTTCGCCGCAGCGTGAAAAGACGCTCGCCACGGTGTCCACACAGCAGCTCGTCGCGACGTCCAACTTCCCACTCGTCGCGACGTCCTACTCGTCGCGGCTAACCGCTCATCGCGGCGTACTCTCGTTGCGGCGTCTACGCACGTCGCGGCGTACGCTCGTCGCAACGTCCAATAATCCCCTCGTCGCGACGTGCAGATCGCAGGTCATCTTCTCCAACTAAATTTCTCACATTTTCTCTCTAAAACAACCATAACTCCCTTTCAACTACCCCAAACTTTCACATTAAACACAATAAATGCATCAAACTCACTAATAAACAACATATACAGAAATCACTTACCAAATCAAGCTTTCCTTCGAAAACTTCCAAAAATTTCTCTAACCCTTTTACCTTTCTCTAACACCCACGGATCTCTCTCAAAACTTTAACAATCTTCATCTTCTCATGGATTAGGGTTAATCTCAAACAATAAGGAAGGAGCAAGCAAGAATCGTGGGTGAAGGAGGATCAAACGATGAGAGAAAATAACATGCCCTAGGATGGAGGAGACAATATTGTCAAAGTGATTTTCATGTTTGCCAAATGAGAAAGTCAAAAATCTAGGGCATTAAGGGTTATTTAAACAATCAAACGTATGTACTTGTCACTTGCCAATTCCGTAACATATTTCACTTATCAATTTCATTTCTAGTCCAATTCGTCTCCAAATTCCAATGGTTCGACATATAAATTTCTAAAATCATAAATCTAATTTTCCATGGCCATAGGACAGCTATTCAAGTACCATACAATCAATCAGTCCGTCACTTGGAAAATTTCCGGTCCGGACATTTTCTCCCAATTTTCCAAAAAAATTACTAAGGGTCACTAACAATTGATAACCACTCTAAAACAGTTCCAATTCCAATTCTCAAGCACATTTATCTCAGAAATCATAGGACACATCATATTCACAATAAATGTCGGGAATTGTCATGAATGCATGTACCTATATGTGCATGTGCAAAATGTCTCAGTCCTCTAAAACTATAGGCCAAATGTATGCTCATATCAAAGTATGCAATGTGACCCACTAGCCTGTCCCCATTTACCAATATAACCTTCCCATCGGGGATGGGATGTTACAAGAAAAGCCAAGACGGGACAAATCTATAGCATTAAAGGCCGGACAGAAGAATCAGAAGAATCAAAGGAAGAGGAGCTCATCATCGAAAATGTTGAAGATTGAGGAAGTCAAGGATGACGATTCCAGTGAATCAGATCATGTTTCAAGCGAAGAAGATGATGAACTATCCTTTATCTCGAGAAAGATCAGACGCATGTGGAAGAAAAAGGCTAAAGGAAACAAAGAATGCTACCTCAAGAAGAATAGCAAAGATGAAGGGAAGATTAAGAAAACATCCATCATATGCTATGAATGTAATAAACCGGGACACTACAAGTCCAAATGTCTATTGTTAAAAAGAAAGCCAAAGAAGAGTAGAGAAGGCAAGAAAAGCATGATGGCAACATGGGAAGATCTAGATTCGTCTTAATCAGATACTGACTCAGAGGCATCGGTGCAAGCGAATATTTTCCTGGTAGCCGAAGGAGAAAATGATGAAGAGGTAACCTCACAACTTAATGAATTACAAGATGTATACTTAGAATTATTAGAAGATTTTCATGCAATTCTAAAACAGTACAAATTGCTTAAGAAAAAGTACGTAGAAAACTTGAAAAACACGCAAGTGTTAAAAAAGGAGAATGTAAGCTTAAAGAAACAAGTAGACGAGATGAAGAAAAAGGTTGTGGTAGATAGATATGAAGAGATCAATCAGTTAAAACAAATAATAAATAGTCTTTCAGCTGATCTGTCGACATTTACAAAGAGTACGAGAAAAATGAATGATATGCTAGGGAAATACAGACACCCTAACGATAAAACTGGATTACGGTTTGCGAAAAACTATACTCAGCATAAAAAGAATTCCGCTCCTTTTAGGAAGAAATTTCATCAGCCTCGTCATCATCAGAAATGTCATCAGTTGCATCATCATCATACTATGAATTATGTTAGAATTAACCCTAAAGGACCTAAGAAAATCTGGGTACCTAAGAGATAGATAATATCACCTGCAGATATCCTTCCTTGGAAGAAGCAACCAACACCATTGGTACTTGGACAGTGGATTCTCGCGACACATAATGGGAAGAAGGTCTATGTTCCTAGAACTTCAGTATAAGAAGGGAGGATCGGTAACTTTTGGAGACAACCAACAAGGCAAGATAATTAGAATCGGTAAAATCGGTAAAGATTCCTTTGCATGCATTAATAATGTGCTGCTAGTTGATGGTTTAAAACACAATTTGATTAGTGTCAGTCAATTATGTGAATCTGGTTTTGAAGTGTCTTTCAATCAAAATTCTTGTGAAGTCAAAAACAAGGATGGGACCATATTCTTTTCTGTCAAAAGACAAAACAATCTTTACAAAATCAATTTAGAAGATTTTCAAAATCAAAATATTTCCTGTTTTATATCAACTGATCAAAAAAAACTAATTTGGCATAAAAAGCTAGGTCATATTAGTTTTAAACATATTTCCAAGTTGATTAAACATGATTTGGTAAGAGGTTTACCAAAAATAAGTTTTAACAAGGATTTCTTTTGTGAAAGTTGTCAAAAAGAAAAATAGGTTAAAACAACGTTTTCTTCTAAAAATGTTGTAACTTCTTCTAGACCTCTAGAGTTGTTACATATGGATTTATTTGGTCCAACTAGAACATTGAGTCTTGGCGGAAAGAGGTATTGTCTTGTTATTGTTGATGATTTCACTAGATTTTGTTGGATATTATTTTTATCACATAAAGATGAGTCTTTTAAATGTTTTAAAAGTCCTATCCAAAAAGTTACAGGTTGAGAAAGGAATGTCTATAGCAAGTATTAGGAGTGATCATGGTGGTGAGTTTGAAAATGAGAAGTTCAGAATGTACTATGAAGAGAATGGAATTTTTCAGAATTTTTCTGCCCTTAGAACCCCACAACATAATGGAGTTTTTGAAAGGAAGAATAGGACGATTCAAGAAATGGCAAGGACTATGTTGTGTGAGATGGATCTTCCTAAGTACTTTTGGGCAGAAACTGTGAATACAGCTTGTTATATTCAGAATAGAATACTTCTACGAACTCTGTTGAAGAAAATTCCATATGAGTTATGGAATGGAAGGAAACCTAATATATCCTACTTCCATCCTTTTGGTGCAAGAGCTCTATATTGAATACAAAAGAAAGTTTGGATAAATTCAATTTTAAGAGTTATTCTAGAATTTTTCTAGGTTATTCTCTATCATTGAAAGCTTATAGGGTTTACAACCTTACCTCTAAGACTGTTGAGGAAACTATTCATGTCAAGTTTGATGATTGTTCTCAACCAAGTAAGAGAGATGATACTGATAATGGAACTCTATCAGTACTTTTGGTTGATAATGAAGATATCACCATCAGATATTCTCTTAGACAAAGTTGAAGATATTCCTAAGACTTTTGATTTGAAGAGAGATTGAAAATATAAGAGTTCTCATCCAGAAGAGTTGATTATTGTTAAGTCAAAATGACTTTACGATTAATTTTGATGAAAACCAAATAATGATAAAGCTGAAGCAAAATGAGACGGAAACAAAAGCAAAGTGAGATGGAAGCAAAACAAATGTGAGACGGAAGCAACAGCAAAGTGAGAAGGAAACAAAACAAAAATGAGAAGAAAGCAAAACAAAAATGAGACGGAAGCAAAAGCAAAGTGAGACGGAAACAAAAAAAAAGAGATGGAAGCAAAACAAAAATGATACGAAAGCAAAAGCAAAGTGAGACGGAAGCAAGTCAAAAATAAGAAGGAAATGAAGCAAAATAAGACGGAAGAAAAAAGAGATAGAAGCTAAAGCAAAATAAGACAGAAGCAAAATGAGACGGAAGCTAAAGTAAAATAAGACGGAAGCAAAATGAGACGGAAGCTAAAGTAAAATGAGACGGAAGAAAAATGAGACAGAAGCTAAAGCAAAATGAGACGGAAGCAAAATAAAACGGAAGCAAAAACAAAGTGAGACGGAAGCAAAACAAAAATGAGACGGAAGAAAAAGCAAAGTGAGACGGAAGCAAAACAAAAATGAGATGGAAGCAAAACAAAAATGAGACGGAAGCAAAAGCAAAGTGAGACAGAAGCAAGCCAAAAATGAGACAGAAGTGAATCAAAATAAGACGGAAACAAAATGAGACGGAAGCTAAAACAAAATGAGACGGAAGAAAAATGAGACGGAAGCAAAATAAGACGGAAACAAAATAAGACGGAAGCTAAAGCAAAATGAGACAGAAAAAAAATGAGATGGAAACAAAATGAGATGGAAGCTAAAGCAAAATGAGACGGAAGAAAAATGGGACGAAAACTAAAGCAATATGAGACGGAAGCGAAGCAAAAAATGAGGCGAAGGAGTCGTAGACGCAGAATCAAATCAGTTTGAGTTAGTTACAGAACTCAACTGATTAAACGTTTCTTTAAAGATCAAAAATTAAGAAGAAAGGAGAAGTTATCAAGAAGCAGTTGAAGACGAAGACTATAAATATGAGTTAAAGTCAAAGACTGAAAGAGTTAGTGATTTTTCTTCTTAGTGATATTCAAAAGCTAAACACTGTATTTGTGCGAAAACACGAGAGCTATATTTTCTGTAACAAAGCTCGTAATATCTTTCTATAAGAAAGAGGAATAATTGAGAGCCTGAAGAGGCTAAGTGAGAAAAAGAATACTTGCTGTACGAGACCTGAAGAAGCTCGGTGAAAAGAATACTTGTACTGTTGTGAACTATAGTGAACTCTCAGAAGGGATTTTAAGGACTAGACGTAGCCCACATTTTGGGGTGAACCAGTATAAAATTGTTGTGTCGATTCTCTCTCAGCTCTTAACTCCTGTTTCTATTGCTGACATAAATATTTTTTAATATTATTTCTCAATCGTTTTGAGAAAGCAGATTTTTTTTAAAAAAGGGGATTATATTAAAAAATCCGAATGCACAATTCAACCCCCCTTCTTGTGCATTTTGTATATCGTATACTAACGTGTGATTCACTTCAATTGGTATCAGAGCACGGTGTCCAAGAACCACCGTAACAAAGTGTGGATAATGATCCATGGTAGAGTCACACTTATACATGGCTGAAGGTACCTCGGTAACTAGACCTCTGGCGTTCAATGGAGAAGACTATCATTATTGAAAAGACAGGATGCGACTCTTCATTGAATCTACTCATATTGATCTTTGGGAGATAATAGAAAATGGACCTTACACATCGGTAGATAAAGAAGGAAATGCCATTCCACGAATCAGATGGTCTGCAGAACATAAAGCAAGATTCCAACTGAATTCAAAGGCCAAGTTCTTCTTGAGCTGTACCCTAAACATAAGTGAGTATGATAAAGTTCACGGATGCGATACTGCGAAGGAGATGTGGGATACGTTATCCATCACACATGAAGGCACAAATCAAGTAAAGGAGTCCAAGATACGCATTTTTGTACACCAGTATGAGCTGTTTAAAATGAAGGAAAAAGAGTCTATCGATCAAATGTTTGAAAGATTTCAAACTATCATCAATAGACTTAAAGCTCTCGGTAGAACGTACGACAATCAAGATCACATTAGAAAGATCTTAAGAAGTCTACCAAAGAGATGGAGACCAAAAATTACAGCCGTACAAGAAGCCAAAGATTTAAGCATGTTAAAGCTTGATGAATTACTTGGATCTCTAAAAATACATGAAGTTGAACTCGATGCTGAAGTTAAGCCCAGACGGGACAAATCCATAGCATTGAAGGCTAGATAGAAGAATCAGAAGAATCAAAGGAAGAAAAGTTCATCGTCAAAAACATTGAAGATTGAGGCAGTCAAGGATGATGATTCCAGTAACTCAGATCATACTTCAAGCGAGGAAGATGATGAACTATCCTTTATCTCAAGAAAGATCAGACGCATGTGGAAGAAAAAGGCTAAAGGAAGTAGAGAATCCTACTTCAAGAAAAATAGCAAAGATGAAGGGAAGAACGAGAAAACATCCATCACATGCTATGAATGCAATAGACTGGGACATTACAAGTCTGAGTGTCCATTATTGAAGAAAAAGCCAAAGAAGAGTAGAGAAGGCAAGAAAAGCATGATGGCAATGTAGGAAGATCTAGATTCGTCTAAATCATATACGGACTCTGAAGCATCGGTGCAAACAAATATCTGCCTAATAGCTGAGGAAGAAAGTGAAGAGGAGATAACCTCAAAGTTTAATGAATTACAAGATGCTTACTCAGAACTATTGGAAAATTCTCATGAAATTCTAAAGCAATATAAGTTGCTTAAAAAGAAGTATGTAGAAAACTTGAGAAACACGTAAGCATTAGAAGAGGAAAATGTCTGTTTAAAGAAACAAGTAGATGAGTTGAAGAAAAAGTGTGTAGTAGATAGATCTGATGAAATCAATAAGCTGAAGCAGAGAATAAATAGTCTTTAAGTTGATCTATCAACATTTACAAAGAGTACGAGGAAGATGACTGATATGTTAGGGAAATACGGACATCCTAATGATAAAATAGGATTAGGTTTTAGTAAAAACCATTCTCAGCATAAAAAGGTTTCTACTCCTGTTAGGAAGAAATTTCATCAACCGAATCATTATTGGAGATATCATCAATTGCATCATCATACTATAAATTATGCATAGACTGACCCTAAAGGACCTAAGAAAATCTGGGTACCTAAGAGACAAATAATACCACTTGCAGATATCCTTCCTTGGAAAAAGCATCCAGCACCATTGGTACTTGGATAGTGGATGCTCGTAACACATGACGAGAAGAAGGTCTATATTCCTAGATCTTCAGTATAAGAAGGGAGGATCGGTAACTTTTGGAGACAACCGGTAGGGCAAGATAATTAGAATTGGAAAAATCGGTAAAGATTCCTTTGCATGCATTGATAATGTGCTGCTAGTTGATGGTTTAAAACACAATTTGATTAGTGTCAGTCAATTATGTGATTCTGGTTTTGAAGTGTCCTTTAATCAAAATTCTTGTGAATTCAAAAACAAGGATGGGTCCATATTCTTTTCTGCCAAAAGACAAAACAATCTTTACAAAATCAATTTGGAAGATTTTCAAAATCAAAATATTTCTTGTTTTATATCTACTGATCAAGAAAAATTGATTTGGCATAAAAAGCTAGGTCATATCAGTTTTAAACATATTTCCAAGTCGATTAAACATGATTTGGTAAGAGGTTTACCAAAAATATGTTTTAATAAGGATTTCTTCTGTGAAAGTTGTCAAAAAGGAAAACAAGTTAAAACATTTTTTTCTCCCAAAAATGTTGTAACTTCTTCTAGACCTCTAGAGTTGTTACATATGGATTTATTTGGTCCAACTAGAACATTGAGTCTTGGCGGAAAGAGGTATTGTCTTGTTATTGTTGATGATTTCACTAGATTTTGTTGGATATTGTTTTTATCACATAAAGATGAGTCTTTTAAGTGTTTTAAAAGTCCTATCCAAAAAGTTACAAGTTGAGAAAGGAATGTCTATAGCAAGTATTAGGAGTGATCATGGTGGTGAGTTTGAAAATGAGAAATTCAGAATGTACTGTGAAGAGAATGGAATTTTTCAGAATTTCTTTGCCCCTAGAACCCCACAACAGAATGGAGTTATTGAAAGAAAGAATAGGATGATTCAGGAAGTGGCTAGGACTATGCTGTGTGAGATGAATCTTCCTAAGTACTTCTGGGCGGAAGCTGTGAATACAGCATGTTATATTCAAAATAGAATACTTCTGCGACCCTTGTTAAAGAAAACTCCATATGAGTTATGGAATGGCAGGAAACCTAATATATCCTACTTCCATCCTTTGGTTACAAGTGTTTTATATTGAATACAAAAAAAAGTATGGATAAATTCGACTCTAAGAGTTCTTCTGGAATTTTTCTAGGCTATTCTCTATCATCAAAAGCCTATAGGGTTTACAACCTTACCTCTAAGACTATTGAGGAAACCATTCATGTTAAGTTTGATGATAGTTCTCAACCAAGTAGGAGAGATGATCCTGAGATTGAAACCCTTTCAGTACCCTTGGTTAATAATGAAGAAGTATCACAATCAGAAATTTCCTTAGACAAAGTTGAAGATATTCCTGAGACTTTTGATTTGAAGAGAGATTGGAAATATAAGAGTTCTCAACTAGAAGAGTTAATTATAGGAGAGACCTCAGAAGGTGTGTGGACTAGGTCTAAATTCATAAGAGAAGCAAATAGTGCATTTATTTCTGAAATAGAGCCTAAGAAAATTGATGAAGCTCTTCAAGATGAAGCTTGGATTTTAGCCATGCAAGAGGAGCTGAATCAGTTTACTAGGAATAAAGTTTGGTCCTTAGTTCCCAAACCACCGAAAAATCTATCATAGGAACTAGATGGGTTTTTAAGAATAAACTGGACGAATCAGGTAGAGTGAGTCGTAACAAAGCAAGATTAGTAGCACAAGCTATAATCAGCAGGAAGGAATAGACTACAATGAGACCTATGCTCCTGTAGCAAGACTAGAAGCTATTAGGATATTGCTTGCATATACTTTCTGTCACAATAAAAAGTTATTTCAAATGGACGTGAAGAGTGCCTTTCTAAATGGCTTTATAGATGAAGAAGATTATGTGAAGCAACCTCCAAGTTTTGAAGATGTCAAGAAACCGGATCATGTCTATAGACTTTATAAGGCTTTGTATGGCTTGAAACAAGCTCCTTGAGCTTGGTATGATCATCTGAGTTCTTTTAATATTGAGAATAAGTTCATTAGAGGTCAGGTAGATAAAACCTTATTTAGAAAGTGCATAAAGAATGATTCTATTATTGCTCAAATTTATGTTGATGATATTATTTTTGGTGCTACCTTTGAAGTGTTATGTGCTAATTTTGAAATTTTGATGAAAAATGAATTTGAGATGAACATGATGGGTGAATTAAAATTCTTTCTTAGGTTGCAAGTTAAGCAAACTGAAGAAAAGATTTTTATTCATCAACAGAAGTATGTGAAGGAACTATTGATAAAGTATGATATGGGAAAAGTAAAACTAATGTCAACTCCGATGCATCCTTCAAACCATTTGTCCAAGGACGAATCTGGCAAGAAGGTTGATCAAACTCTATATAGAGGGATCATTAGTTCTTTACTTTACCTTACAGCAAACAGACCTGACATTTTGTTTAATGTTTGCTTTGTTAGAGTAGTGCCCTAAAGGCAATCGCCTTTAGCGCATTTTGTACAAAGTTGTGTACATACTTTATGAATAAATAAAGAAAGGCATATTTCATTAATTTGGTGTTCATTATTTATGAATTGATATTGATCTATAAGCAAATTAATGAAGTCCATGATATATGACATAGCATGAAGGAAATTATGATGTGATCATACTACTGAGATTCCTATCATGTGCAATTATGTCAGTATCTAAATTATCCCTAGTCATAGGATTACTGAAACTGGACATCGTTAATCCGGAAAGACTAGCACATGTCAAGCTCCTTGATTTGATCAAGCAGTGGATCTTAGAAAATGTAAATATGAGATATTTAGGGTTGAGATGTGAATGCTTACTAGAGGTAGTAAGTACATTGGATGACCTATCATGAGATCATCACAGGGATGTCTTATTCTAATGTCAGTGATGATCTCATCATAGCAATGGTACAAGTATCCTTAGACTTGAGGTACTCAAGGATATCTTAGATACTGATTATGTGCTTTGACTCCATTCCTTTTTGCCTTACAGAGGTCACTAATAGGGTGGTGATTAGGTACAGCTTGAGATATTCGAAGGTAATTGAGTAGCCAATAGAGGATTCACCACTTCTGTGATAGCAGAAGATGATACCCATGGCCTCTTGTCAGGGTCATTACTTGGAAATCTCTGGCCGGAGTACATATGTCATGAAGAATGTCTTCATTGACATATAAAGTAATGAGTCCCAGGACGAGAACTGATATCACTTGGACTAGATTTGATGTGGTCAGTCTAGTAAGAGTTGACACTTTGCCGATACTCATAACTAAGTGCGGTATAACATGGTGAAAAGACGAATTGCACAATAATTATCTATAGAAGGGCTCGTGATATGGTTCGTGGTGACCATGGGTTCAGTCGTCAAACCAATTACTTTCCGGTCAATTGAGGGTCATGATGTGTTGATAGACACCGCTCATGACTTGCTTGGATTAAGTGTTAATCTAAGTGGCCAACATAACCGAGAACCTAATGGGTCACACGCATAAGAGTGACTCGGAGAATTCGTAAAATAGTTTTGGATAGAGATCCATTATATGGAGAGCAATAGAACTAAATGGATCCTGATGAGATTGGGATATGTCCGATGAGATCGCGACATCGATATTCTTTGAGACAGGTCTTGTGTTTTTTCCGCAAGGACCCGTGAGGACCAACCCCAATGTGGTGAACCACCTCAACATTTTATATATATATATATATATATATATATATATATATATATATATATATATATATATATATATATATATGACTAACGTGGAAGGAGGAGGAGAAGACTTATCTTACTTAACTATATATATATATATATATATATATATATATATGGCTAACGTGGAAAGCTTCACCACTTAAGCATTAAATGTCTTTAATTACTTTAAAGACAAATGAAAAAGATAGACAAAATGAGGATGATTGTCGTGAGTGAATAAAAAGAGTTTTTAAAACAAGTTAAAAACCTAAGTTTGAAAGAAGTTCATCCGAAGCTCTCCTCTCCATCCTCTCTTCAACCTTCATCATCTTCTCCTCTTCTTCACCTTGTGCTCTCCAAGAATAAGGTAAGAGCTAGCACTCTCTTCTTTATTCTATCTATTTCCGGATCAAAGGGTTTGATTAGGTTAGGTTTTCCGACCTCTGTGTGGATACCGTTAGAGACGGTCTCCTTTAGTCGTTGTGGTTTGAGAATTATGATACCTCTTTGTATAGACACATAGATCCTGGACTTTGGGAACGTCCTGGAATAATTTTTTTTTATTTTCTGCATCGTGTGTATGTGATGCACGCACCAGGATTTTCCTACAGTGGTATCAGAGCCACTTGCTTCGTATATAAAGAAGAAATCATAATAAGATTGATGCTGCCTATTGGTTGTGACGATTGTGCATGCTGAATGTGTTGAATTCGAAATCAGTGTAGAAATCTTGTTTTCGAAATTTTCTTACCCAGATTTGCTCATGAGATGTTTCTGAATATGTCTGTGGAAGGAAAAAATTTATCAATGTGATTTGATATGGTTTTGCTAATTTATTCCCTAATGTTCTGGTTGCTGTGTTTATGCACATTCCATGAACAAGCATGCTTGTAAATTCGAGAATAAAATATAGAAATTTTTTTTTTGGAATTTTCTTTCACCAACATGTCTCTAAGATGTTTATAAATTTCTATGAAGATGGAAAAATGTTTTCGAGGTGATTGAGTATTTATTTGAGAATTTCTTGTGAGCTGCTGGGAATGTCTGTGTTGAGGAACACAGATTTTGTATTGGCTTAATTGCTGAGGTTAGTTGAGTTTTTCTTGGAAATAAATTCTGAAAATATTCATGAAGCATTTTGTGGACATTTTGTAGCCTCTTTAATTTTCTAAGAATTTATTGAAAATTTTTCAATGATTTTTTCAAGAAAAAGACAGAACTTGGCAATTTTGAGAAAGTTGCTGGAACTGGTTTGTTTGGAATATTGCTTGTGTGTTTTTTGGTTCCAATGCCTTGGATCATTTTTAATGTGATTAGAAATATGTTACATTGATGTTGTATGCATGCCAAACTGATTTTCTTGAAATTGGGTTTCCAAAAATTTTCGGATGTCAAATATGTCACATTAGCGTCTCATTAATATATTTTATTATCTTGATTGTTTTGGCCGTCACAAGTTATGTGACAAGTGCTGAAGTAGTCTTGATGAAGTGGAGACTACCTAGAGATACTTAGGGTGATGGTTTGATGTTCTCAAATCATTTGGAAATCTAGGAGAATAATAGTGTATTAATCTATTTCGATTATTTCATGTCTAGTATGACTATGTATGGCAAGCACGCTACAATTAGTGTTTCATTGGTACATCAAAGGAGAGGATATTACACTTGGTATATTGGTATTGTGAATTGGAATTGAAAACATACGGATTGATAAATTAGCCGATGCTAACATTAGAAAGCAATTCGGTTCAAGAGTTGAATCGAATGTCAAAGCTGTAGATGCATAACCTGTCACAACCTATATAGGAAAACCTTATGAGATGATTGCATTAAAGAATGCATGCTAGGATTTGTTAGGTGGGATGATGGATGATTATAGGTATAAATTCGATGTGATTGATGAAATGCCCTAAATCATTCCATATAGTCATTGTGACTATAATCCTACGACTTAGATGAGACCAGAGTATGAAATCCCTCACACATAATATGAAAACTAACGCCTTCCATTAATATGGGAAGAACCAGAGTTCTTTCAGAGTTAGAGTTGTTGGGTAAACCCAAGCTCGCTCTATAAGGATATGTTCGAACCATGGAAATAAGATTTTCGGATTAATGGGTCGGTTTTCACTAGAAGCGTTGATTTGTTGAGTAAACTCAAGGTCAACGTAGACAGAGGCGCAATTGGGTAGCGTACATCAGATGTACGCGCATCAAGAGTTGATAACCCAATATGTGTGCATACGTCACAAGTTGATAGCACTAGTCGATAGTTGCATATATGATGCAATTGATATGACCGATACCTACCGATTGACCTAAGGTGGCTTGTTGGATAAACCCAAGGTCATCCTTAGTAATGTCGGATATCGACCCACTACGACACTTTGTCATAATGTTTCTTGGATTCGTAGTGAGGGTTAAGGATTCTTTGAAACTAGTGGGAGCCATATGTATGTCATGCAAGTCCTTATGATCATGCATGTATTAATATTCTAACATTCTTTCTCTCTTTCCCTTTAGGTTTATTGAAGATGTCTTCTAGTGTGAATTTGCACTCACTTATGGACTCTAATAAATTAACTAGACCTAATTTTCTCGATTGGCTGAGAAATTTGAGAATTGTTCTCAGATCTGAAGAGCTGGGCTATGTCCTAGATGTTCCACTTCCTGATCCACCTGCTGTTGATGCTTCTGATGAGGATCAGAAAGTATATCGTAAGCATCTCAAAGATAGTGACATGGCTACCTGTATTATGCTCGCCTCTATGTCACCAGAGTCGCAGAAGAAGATGAGTCTATGGATGCTCATAGCATAGTGTTTCATCTTAGAGAGCTTTTCGATGAGCAAGCTCGGTCTGAAAGGTTCGAGACCTCAAGGCTGCTATTCACTACTAAGATGACTCCGGGGACATCTGCAGTGCAGTATGCACTAAATATGAATGGTTATATTGAGAGGTTGGCCATCTTCAGTTTTGTTATGGATTATGAATTAAGTATTGACTTAATTCTAGTTGGATTGTCTGATAGTTATTCACAGTTTGTGTTGAATTATCGGATGAATCAAATCTCCACGACAATCCCTGAGTTGATCAATCTGCTCAAGACAACAGAGCAAGCTATCAAGAAGGATAGCAAGCCAGTGCTTATGGTGGACTCTTCTTCTTCTGGTTCAAAGAAAAAGAACCTAAAGAAGAAAAATTCTAAGAAACCAAAAGGAAGTGCAGCCAAAAAGAAAACCAAAGAAACTGCGCCAAAAGGAACTTGCTTCCATTGTGGCAAGACTAGCCACTGGAGGCGAAACTGTAAAGTCTATCTGGAATCCTTGAAGCAGAAGAAGGCATCAGATGCTTCGGCTCCTTCAGGTATGTTTGTCATTGAGGTTATCTGTTTTCGATCATAACATATGGGTATTAGATCTGGTTGTGGCTCACATATGCAATGATATCACGGGGCCTCGTGGACGATGAGCGACTCATGAAGGGAGAACTAGACACTGCGTGTAGGAAATGGAGCAAGACTTCTTTGCATTAGCCGTAGGCACTTATTTTTGTCACTCCCGGTGGGCTTGTAATTAAACTGGATGAATGTTATTTTGTACTGTTTTAACAAAGAACAAATTATCATTTCTTGTTTAAATAGAGTGGTTTCCATTTGACTTTTAGTAGCAATGGTTGTTCTATTAGTTTGAATGGAATGCTTTATGGTACTGGTACATTATACAATGGAATTTACATATTGGATATGTCACTTCCAATTATGAATGTCAATGACACGAAAAGACGTAAACGAGATAATTTAAAATCAACTTACTTATGGCATTGTCGCCTTGGCCATATAAATGAGAGACGCATAGCTAAGCTCCATAAGAGTGGTAGTTTAGGGTCATTTGATTATGAATCATATGACACGTGTGAATCTTGTTTATTAGGCAAGATGACTAAGTTACCCTTTAAGGGAACGGGTGAACGAGCGACTGGAGTATTAGACCTAATACATTCAGATGTATGTGGTCCGATGTCCATCCATGCTAGAAGTGGTTGTCTTTACTTCATTACCTTTATCGATGATTATTCTCGATATGGGTACCTGTATCTGATGAGATACAAATCTGAAACATTTGGAAAGTTTAAACAATTCAGAAATGAAGTAGAAAACCAACTTTGGAAATGTATCAAAACATTACGATCCGATCGTGGTGGGGAATACTTAGACCAACAATTTTTAGATTATCTCAGAGATAATGGGATTTTATCTCAATGGACTCCACCTTATACACCACAGCATAATGGTGTGGCTGAAAGGAGAAATCGAACCTTGTTAGACATGGTACGATCGATGATGGGCTTTGCAAAGTTACCAAAATCCTTTTGGGGGTATGCACTCGAGACAGCTGTTTATTTGTTAAGCGAGTTCCATCAAAGGCGATTGATGTTACTCCATATGAGATATGGACTAACAAAGACCCTATCTTACTCATTTGAAAGTTTGGGGTTGTCCTGCTTATGTGAAGCGGATACAGTCAGATAAACTTGATGCAAAATCTGACAAGTGTTTGTTTGTAGAATATCCTAAAGAAACAATGGGATATCAATTCTACCTTGTTGAGGAACAAAAGGTGTTTGTTTCAAAGCATGCTGTTCTTTTAGAGAAAGAGTTTCTTTTACAAGAAGACAGTGGGAGCAAAATTGAACTTGAAGAAGTTCAAGATGCTCGAATAAACGCAGATCAACTGCCTAAACCTGAAACTGTGACTCATACAGATGAAGTAACAGTTCAACCTTCTTCAATACAAGAAGTTCGTAGATCACATAGGATACGCTCTGTTCCCGAGAGATATGAATTTCTCGTGAGTGAACAGAATGACGTATTGCTCATAGAAGATAATGAGCCTACTACCTATTAAGAGGTTTTGAAGAGTTCAGAATCTGAGAAATGGCTTCGTGCCATGAAGGCAAAAATGGATTCCATGTATGAAAACCAAGTATGGACTTTGATTGAGCCACCCGAAGGAATAAAACCCATAGGGTGTAAATGGGTTTTCAAAAAGAAAACCAACATGGATGGTAATGTGATTACCTATAAAGCAAGGCTTGTGACTAAAGGTTTTCGTCAAAGACAAGGAATTGACTACGACGAGACCTTCAGCCCAGTAGCAATGCTTAAATCTATTAGGATACTCCTAGTCATTGCCACTCATTATGATTATGAGATATGGCAAATGGATGTGAAGACAGCTTTCCTAAATGGAAATCTAGCTGAGGATGTGTATATGACACAACCAGAGGGCTTCATCTTCTATGATGGCGAAAAGGTATGCAAGCTTCAGAAATCCATCTATGGATTGAAACAAGCATCCAGGAGTTGGAATATCTGTTTTGATGAGGTAATCAAAGAGTTTGGTTTCTCACAAAATCCGGATAAACACTGTGTGTATAAGAAGGTTAATGGGACTGCAATCGTATTCCTTGTGCTATATGTAGATGACATATTATTACTAGGAAACGATGTCTCTATGCTACAATCTGTGAAGATTTGGTTATCACAACAATTTGCCATGAAAGATCTTGGTGAAGCAACTTATATCCTTAGAATAAAGATCTATAGAGATAGATCAAAAAGATTGCTTGGTCTTTCACAATCAACGTACATAGACAAGATGCTAAAGAGGTTTAGCATGGAGCAGTCTAAGAGAGGGTACCTTCCCATGACTCATGGGATAACACTCTCGAAATCTATGTGTCCTAAGACACAAGATGAGAGGATGCACATGAATATGATCCCGTATGCATCTGCAGTAGGATCTATCATGTACGCTATGCTATGTACGAGACCCGATGTATCGTATGCTCTAAGTGCTACGAGCAGATACCAATCGGATCCTGGTGACGGTCATTGGGTGGCTGTCAAGAATATCCTCAAGTACTTGCGAAGGACTAAAGATGTTTTTGTGATATATGGAGATGGAAATCTAAAAGTGAGCGGGCATACAGATGCTAGTTTTCAATCTGATAAGGATGATTCTAAATCCCAATCAGGTTATATATTCACACTGAATGGAGGGGCGGTCAGTTGGAAGAGTTCCAAACAAGAGACAACTATCGATTCAACAACCGAGGCAGAGTACATTGCCGCTTCAGACGCAGCAAAGGAAGCAGTTTGGATCAAGAAGTTTATTTCTGAACTTGGTGTGGTTCCTAGCTATGATGGGCCCATACTGTTGTATTGTGACAACAATGGGGCTATTGTACAGGTGAAGAAACTAAGGTCTCATCAACGATCCAAACACGTACTCCGCAGATATCATCTGATTAGGGAGATCATTGGTCGAGGTGATGTCCAGATAGAGAAAATTCCCACCGAGCAGAATATTGCTGATCCATTGACAAAGCCATTATCACAGAAGAGCTTTGATTCTCATGTACGCTTTATGGTATTAGATATCAAAGGCGACTGGCTTTAGGTCAAGTGGTAGATTTTGTTAGAGTAGTGCCTTAAAGGCAATCGCCTTTAGCGCGTTTTGTACAAAGTTGTGTACATACTTTATAAATAAATAAAGACATATTTGATTAATTTGGTGTTCATTATTTATGAATTGATATTGATCTATAAGCAAATTAATGAAGTCCATGATATATGACATAGCATGAAGGAAATTATGATGTGATCATACTACTGAGATTCCTATCATGTGCAATTATGTCAGTATCTAAATTATCCCTAGTCATAGGATTACTGAAACTGGACATCGTTAATCCGGAAAGACTAGCACATGTCAAGCTCCTTGATTTGATCAAGCAGTAGATCTCAGAAACTGTAAATATGAGATATTTAGGGTTGAGATGTGAATGCTTACTAGAGGTAGTAAGTACATTGGATGACCTACCATGAGATCATCACATGGATGTGTTAGCGTAGTGCTCTAAAGGCAATCGCCTTTAGCGCGTTTTGTACAAAGTTGTGTACATACTTTATGAATAAATAAAGAAAGGCATATTTCATTAATTTGATATTGATCTATAAGCAAATTAATAAAGTCCATGGTACATGACATAGCATGAAGGAAATTATGATGTGATCATACTACTGAGATTCTTATCATGTGCAATTATGTCAGTATCTAAATTATCCCTAGTCATAGGATTACTGAAACTGGACATCGGCAATCCGGAGAGACTAGCACATGTCAAGCTCCTTGATTTGATCAAGTAGTGGATCTCAGAAACTGTAAATATGAGATGTTTAGGGTTGAGATGTGAATGCTTACTAGAGGTAGTAAGTACTTTGGATTACCTACTATGAGATCATCACATGGATGTCCCATTCTAATGTCAGTGATAATCTCATCATAGCAATGGTGCAAGTATCCTTAGACTTGAGGTACTCAAGGATATCTTGGATACTGATTCTGTGCTTTGACTCCATTCCTTATTGCCTTACACAGGTCGCTCATAGGGTGGTGATTGGATACAGCTTGAGGTATTCGAAGGTGATTGAGTAGCCAATAAAGGATTCATCACTTCTGTAATAGCAGAAGATGATACCCATGGCCTCTTGTCAGGGTCATTACTTGGAAATCTCTGGCTGGAGTACATATGTCATGAAAAATGTCTTCATTGACATATAAAGTAATGAGTACCAGGACAAGAACTGATATCACTTAGACTAGATTTGACGTACTCAGTCTAGTAAGAGTTGACACTTTGCCCATACTCATAACCAAGTGGGGTATAGCATGGTGAAAGGACGAATTGCACAGTAATTGTCTATGGAAGGGTTCGTGATATGGTTCGTGATGAACATAAGTTCATTCGTCAAACCAATTACTTTCTAGTCAATTGGGGGTCATGATGTGTTGCTAGATACCACTCATGACTTGCTCAGATTAAGTATTAATCTAAGTGGCCAACATAACCGGGAACCTAATGGGTCACACGCATAAGAGTGATTCGGAGAATTCGTAAAATAGTTTTGGAAAGAGATCCAATATTTGGAGAGCAATAGGATTAAATGGATCCCGATGAGATTGCGACATCGATATTGCTGAGACAGGTCTTCGTGTTTTTTCCATACCGGGGGCCGGTAGGACCGACGTCAATATGACTGGACCACTTCAGCATTTATATACATACATATATATATATATATATATATATATATCTTATTAATTAATTAAGTAATTAATATATATATATATATGTGGTTTACGTGGAAGGAGAGGAAGCTTCTTCTTTAGCCTTGTCAAAAGTAACCATTAATGGCTTTAAATGACTAAAAGACAAATGGCAAATGAAGAGAGGAGGATGATTGTCGTTGGTTATAAGAAGGGTTTCAAAAATCAAAAGATTTTCTCTCATCATCGATGATCTTCAAGCTTCTCTCCTCTCCAAGCTTCTTCACCATCGTTCTTCCCATAGCTCTCCAAGAATAAGGTAAGATCTAGCAATCTTCACTTTATTCTAGCTATTCCCGGGTCAAAGGGTTTGCCCCGGTTAGGTTCTCCGATCTCTGCGTGGATACCGTTGGAGACGGTCTCCTTTGATCGTTATGGTTTGACATCGTTGTATAGATACATGGATCCTGGCTTTCGGGAAGGTTCTGGAACAAAATATTTTTATTTTCCGCACCGTGTGCATGTGATGCACACACCGGGATTTTCCTAAAGTGATATCAGAGCTACTTGTGTCGTATATAACAAAGAAAACATAACAAGGTTGGAGCTGCCTATTGGTTGTGACGATGATTCATGTTGACTATGTTAAATTCGAAATCAGTATAGAAATCTTGTTTTCAAAATTTTTTTGCTCAGATGTGCTCATAAGATGTTGTTGAATATGTCTGTGGAAGGAAAGAATTTATCAATGTGATTTGATATGGTTTTGCTAATTTATTCCCTAATGTTCTGGTTGCTGTGTTTGTGCACATTCCTTGAACAGGCATGCTTATAAATTCGAGAATAAATTATAGAAAAAAAAATTCGAATTTTCTTTCACCGACATGTCTCTAAGATGTTTATGAATGTCTATGAGAATGGAAAAATGTTTTCGAGGTGATTTACTATTTATTTGAGAATTTATTGTATGCTGCTGGGAATATCTGTGTTGAGGAACACAGATTCAACATTGGTTTTGTTGCTGAGGTTGGTTGAGTTTTTGTTGGAAATAAATCCTGAAAAAATTCATGGAGCATTTTGTGAACATGTTATAACCTCTGTAATGTTTTCAGAATTTATTGAAATCGTTTCAATGAGTTTTTCAAGCAAAAGATAGAGCTTGCCAGTTTTGAGAAAGTTGCTGGAACTGTTTTCTTTGGAATGATTGATTGTGTATTTTTCGGTTACAATGCCTTGGATCATTTTTAATGTGATTAAAAATATGTTACATTGATGTTATATGCTTGCCAAATTGATTTTCTTGAAATTGGGTTTCCAAAAATATTCGGATGTGAAATGTGTCTCATTAGCGTCTCGTTAGTATATTTCCTTGTCTTGATTGTTTTGGCCGTCACCAATTTTGTGACTAGTGCCGAAGTAGTCTTGATAAAGTTTAGACTACCTAGAGACACTTAGGAAGATTATTTGGTATTCACAAAATTATTTGGAAATCTAAGTGAATAATAGTGTATTCATCGATTTTAAGTATTTCATGTATAGTATGATTATATATAGTAAGCATGATACAATGAAAGTGTTTCATTCGTACATCAAAGTAAAGTATATTACACTTGGTATTGTGAATTTGAACTACACGGATTGAGAAATTAGCCGATGAGAGCAATTCCAAAATTAGTCGACTTACACATGCATAAGTCGACTTGCATACTCAAGTTAGTCGACTTACACAAGCACAAGTCGACTTGCTCATGCACAGTAGTCAAGATTAGTCGACTTACACATGCACAAGTCGACTTGTTCGTGCGCAGTAGTCAAAAGTAGTCAACTTACACATGCACAAGTCGACTATCACATGCATAGGTGGGATGATGGATGATTATGGGTATAGATTCAATGTGATTGATGAAATGCCCTAAATCATTCCATATAGTCATGGTGACTATAATCCTACAGCTTGGATGAGACCAGAGTTTGAAATCCCTCACACATAATATGAAAACTAACGCCTTCCATTAATATGGGAGAACAGAGTTCTTATAGAGTTCGGGTTGTTGGGTAAACCCAAGCTCACTCTATACGGATATGTTCGAACCATGGAAATAAGTTTTTCGGATTAATGGGTCGGTTTTCACTAGAAGCGTTGATTTGTTGAGTAAACTCAAGGTCAACGTAGACAGAGGCAAAATTGGGTAGTGTACATCAGATGTACGCGCATCAAAAGTTGATAACCCAATGTGTGTGCATACATCACGAGTTGATAGCACTAGTCAATAATTGCACCTGTGATGTAACTGGTATGACCGATACCTGCCGATAGATCTAAGGTAGCTTGTTGGGTAAACCCAAGGTTATTTTAGTAATGTCGGACAATTATGATGCAATTGATATGGCCGATACCTACCGATTGACCTAAGGTGGCTTGTTGGGTAAACCCAAGGTCATCGTTAGTAATGTCAGATATCGACCCACTAGGACACTTTGTCATAATGTTTCTTGGATTCGTAGTGAGGGTTATGAATTCTTTGAAACTAGTGGGAGCCATATGCATGTCATGCAAGTCCTTATGATCATGCATGTAATTCTATTCTAACATTCTTTCTCTCTTTCTCTTTAGGTTGATTGAAGATGTCTTCTAGTGTGAATTTGCGCTCACTTATGGAATCGAATAAATTAACTAGACCTAATTTTCTTAATTGGCTGAGAAATCTGAGAATTGTTCTCAGATCTGAGGAACTGGGCTATGTCCTAGATGTTCCACTTCCTGATCCACCTGCTGTTGATGCTTCTGATGAGGATCAGAAAGTTTATCGTAAGCATCTCAAAGACAGTGACATGGCTACCTGTATTATGCTCGCCTCTATGTCACCAGAGCTGCAGAAGCAGCATGAGTCTATGGATGCTCATAGCATAGTGTTTCATCTTAGAGAGCTTTTCGATGAGCAAGCTCGGTCTGAAAGGTTCGAGACCTCAAGGCTGCTCTTCACTACTAAGATGACTCCGGGTTCATCTGTAGTGCAGTATGCACTAAAGATGAATGGTTATATTGAGAGGTTGGCCATCTTGGGTTTTGTTAGGGATTATGAATTAAGTGTTGAATTAATTCTGGTTGGATTTTCTGATAGTTATTCACAGTTTGTGTTGAACTATCGGATGAACCAAATATCCACGACAATCCCAGAGTTGATCAATCTGCTCAAGATAGCAGAGCAATCTATCAAGAAGGATAGCAAGTCAGTGCTCGTGGTGGACTCTTCATCTTCTGGTTCGAAGAAAAAGAAACTGAAGAACAAACAGTCTAAGAAACTAAAAGGAAGTGCAGCCAAAAAAAAAAACTAAAGAAACTGCACCAAAAGGAACTTGCTTCCATTGTGGCAAGATTGTCCACTGGAAGCGAAACTGTAAATTCTATCTGGAAGAATTGAAGCAGAAGAAGGCATCAGATGCCTCTGCTCCTTCAGGTATGTTTGTCATTTAGGTTAATACTGTTTCTGATTATAACATATGGGTATTAGATACCGGTTGTGGCTCACACATATGCAATGATATCGCAGGGCCTCGAGGGACGATGAAAACTCATGAAGGAGAACTAGACTGCATGTAGGAAATGGAGCAAGACTTCTTTGCATTAGTCGTAGGCACTTATTTTTGTCACTCCCGGTGGGCTTGTAATTAAATGGATGAATGTTATTTTGTACTGTTTTAACAAAGAACATATTATCATTTCTTGTTTAAATAAATTTGGTTTCCATTTGACTTTTAGTAGCAATGATTGTTCTATTAGTTTGAATGGAATGTTTTATGGTCTTTGGTACATTATGCAATAAATTTACATATTAGATATGTCACATCCAATTATGAATGTCAATGACACGAAAAGACATAAGCGAGATAATTTAAAATCAACTTACTTATGGCATTGTCGCTTAGCCATATAAATGAGAGACGATAGCTAAACTCCATAAGAGTGGTAGTTTAGGGTCATTTGATTATGAATCATATGACACATGTGAAACTTGTTTATTAGGTAAGATGACTAAGTTACCCTTTAAGGAAAGGGTGAGCGAGCGATCGGAGTATTAGACCTAATACATTCAGATGTATGTGGTCCGATGTCCATCCATGCTAGAAGTGGTTGTCTTTACTTCATTACCTTTATCGATGATTATTCTCGATATGGGTACCTGTATCTGATGAGATACAAATCTGAAGCATTTGAAAAGTTCAAACAATTCAGAAATGAAGTAGAAAACTGACTTGGGAAAAGTATCAAAACATTACGATCCGATCGTGGTAGGGAATACTTAGACAAAAAAATTTTAGATTATCTCAGAGATAATGGGATTTTATCTCAATGGACTCCACCTTACATACCACAACATAATGGTGTGGCTGAAAGGAGAAATCGAACCTTGTTAGATATGGTAAGGTCGATGATGGGCTTTGCAAAGTTACCGAAATCCTTTTAGGGTTATGCACTCGAGATAGCTGTTTATTTGTTAAACAGAGTTTCATCTGTTAGAGTAGTGCCCTAAAGGCAATCCTCTTTAGCGCTTTTTGTTCATAGTCATGTACAGACTTTATGAATAAATAAAGAAAGGCATGTTTCACTTATTTGATATTCTTTATGAATTGATATTGATCTTTAATCAAATTAATGAAGTCCATGATATATGACATAGCATGAAGGAAATTATGATGTGATCATAATCCTGAGATTCCTATCATGTGCAATTATGTCAGTGTCTAAATTTTCCCTAGTCATAGGATTAATGAGACTGGACATCATTAATCCGGACAGACTAGCATATGTCATACTCCTTGATTGGATCAAGCAATGGATCTCAAAAACTGTAAATATGAGATATTTAGAGTTGACATATGGATGCTTACTAGTGGTAGTAAGTTCATTGGATGACCTGCCATGAGATCATCACATGAATTTAATGTCAGTGATAATCTCATCATAGCTATGGTGCAAGTATCCTTAGACTTGAGGTACTCAAGGATATCTTGAATCTTGATCCGCATTTTGACTCCATTCCTTGTGGCCTTCCAGAGGTTACTCATAGGGTGGTGCTTGGAGTGCAGTTTGAGGTATTCGAAGGTAATTGAGTAGCCAATAAAGGATTCATCATGAGAGCGAGAAGAGATACCACAACCTCTTGTCGGGATCATTACTTTAAGTCTCTGGCGAGCATGACTATGTCATGAAGAGTGTCTTCATGGACATATAAAGTAATGAGTCCTCGGGCGAACCGATTTCACTGGGCTAGACTTAGTCTAGTAAGAGTTGACATATTAGCCATACTCATAACCAAGTGGGGTATAGGATGATGAAAGGACGAATTGCACAAGAATTGTTCATGGAAGGGTTCGTGATCGGTTCGTGATGAATTCATCAAACCGATTACTTTCCGATCAATCGGGGTCATGATGTGTTGCTAGATACGCTCATGACTTGCTCAGATTAATTGTTAATCTAAGTGGCCAACATGTAGGAAACCTAAAGGGTCACGCGATAAGAGTGTTTCAGAGGATCGTAAAATAGTAATTGGATAGAGTTCCAATTATGGAGAGCATTAGGATTAAATGGATCCCGATGAGATCGAGATATGTCCGATGAGATCGCGACATTGATATTGTTGAAAAAGGTTTTGGTGGTTTTTCCGTGTTCGGGGCCGGTGGGGTAGACTCGGTATGTTGGACCACTTTAGCAATATATATACATATATATATATGATTAATTAATTAAATAATTAATTAATATATATATATATATATATGTGTTGGTTATGTGGATGGAGGAGAAGAATCAAGGAAGCTTCCATTTGGAAGCTTAGTCATCATCTTTCATTTAATTACTAAAAGACAAAATGAAATAAAGTAAGATGAGAAATGAAGATGATGCTCGTTGGTGATATAAACAAGAAAAGAAAGAGTCTTTTCTTGGTGAAATAGAAGGGTTCTTCGTAGGTTTTATGAAAGGAAGAGAAAAGAAAGCTTAAGTGTTAAGCTTTGTAAAGAAAGTTTCATTTTCTTCTTCTTCATCAAGCCATCATCGATTTCTTCTCTTCTCCAAGCACAAGGTTCCAACGTTTTCTCAAGCTCTCCAGGACAGAGGTAGGGTCTAGCAGCTCTTATTCTGTTCTAGCTATTCCCGGGTCAAAAGGGTTTGACTCGGTTAGGTTTTCTGATCTCTGCGTGGATACCTTTAGAGATAGTCTCTATTGGCTATTCAGGTTTGAGGTTTTCATACCGACACCGGGATCCTGGATTTCGAGAAGGTCCCGGGAATTAAACATTTTTGTTTCCGCTGCTGGAACATGTGATGTTCCTCCCGGGATTTTCCTACAGTGGTATCAGAGCGTCTGGTGTCGTGTATGAAGCTTTAACTGAAGCTAGATCATAAACCCTAATTGCTTGTGATGTTGTAGCATGCATTCTGTTCAAATTTCGAATTGCTATAGAGATAGGGTTTTCGAAATTTTTCTGAACAGGAATGTTCATAACATGTTAGAGAATATGTCTATGAATTTTCAGAATTTATCGATTTGATTAGATAAAGTTTTGCTAATTATTTCCCTAAGCTTACAGATGCTGTTTTTGAAACGATTCTGTGAACAGGAAGTAGTATAAAATCAAGAATAAATTCTAGAAAAATCGTTTTCTGGATTTGCCTTCACCTACATGTCTCTAAGATGTTGGTGAATGTATGCGAGCATGGAAATTGGATTTCAAGGTGATTGGATATTTATTTTCGATTTTATTCTATGCTGTTGGGAATTACTGTGTTGATGTACACAGTTTTTGAATCGGTTTTGTTATTTTGGTTGACTGAGTTTTTGATGGCCTAAAATCCTGAAAAAATTCAGGTAGCATTTTCTGAACATTTAGTAACCTATATAACTTTCTAAGAATTTATTGAAAATTTTTCATTGATCATTTCAAGCAATGTACAGAACTGGACAGTTTGGGTGAAAATTGTTGGGACTGTTTTGTTTGGCTTGATTGAGTTTGCTTTTTCAATTCCAATGCCTTGCAGCATTTTTAATGTGATTAAAAATGTGTTATCTTGATGTAGTATGATTACCAAATTGAATTGCTTGAAGTTGCTTTTCCAAGAATTTTTGAATGCCGAATTGGTCACATTTGTGTCTCGTTAGTACATTTCATTTTCTTGCTTGTTTTGGCCGTCACAATTTTTGTGACAAGTGCCGGAGTAGTTTTGAGAGTGTATACACTAGCTTGAGATGCTTAGGGTGAGAATTTGGGTGTTCATAAATTGTTTGGATATTTATGAGTTTTGACTCATTTTAAGCTTTTCATGTATGGTTTAACCATATAAGGCATTCATGGATCAATGAAGTGTTCATTGATACATCAATTTACAGATATTACCTTAGGTATGATAGTGTTGAGAATTGGAATTGCATGGATTGAGGAATTAGCCGATTAGATATAATAGCAATTCTTGTTGGATAAGTCGACTTGTATTGTACATAAGTCGACTTGTTCAAAGTTTTTGGATAAATCGACTTGTATTGTACATAAGTCGACTTGTTCAAAGTTTTTGCATAAGTCGACTTATATCAGACAAGTCGACTTGTGCGTGGGCAGGAGCATAAGTCGACTTATATCAGACAAGTCGACTTGTGTGTGGGCAGAAGCATAAGGTGACTTGCATTTGATTAAAGTCGACTTGTGACATGCTCAGGTTGGATGATGGATGATTATAAGGATTGATTCAATTTGATTGATGAAACCTAAATCATGCCATATAGTCCTAGCGACTATGATCCTTCAGTTTGGAGTCTAGAGTTTCTAAATCCCTCCTCGGTATATGAAAACTAACGCCTTCCATTAATATGGTAAGAACCGAGTTCTTATAAGGATGGGTTGTTGGGTAAACCCAAGCTCACTCTATACTGGATATGTTGAACCATGAAAATATGATTTTACGATTAATGGGTTGGTTTTCACCGAAGGCGTTGGTTTGTTGAGTAAACTCAAGGTCGGCGTGGACAGAGGTGAAATTGGGTAGCATACATCGGATGTATGCGCATCAAAGAGTTGATACCCAATGTAAGTGCATACATCAACAAGTTGATAAAGACCGATCGATAGTTGTGTCTAAGATGTAATTGGTATATCCGATACCTCCCGAGACATAAGGTAGCTTGTTGGGTAAACCCAAGGTCATTCTCAATCGGTTATCGATGATGCAATTGGTATGTTCGATACCTACCGATTGACCTAAGTTATGGCTTGTTGGGTAAACCCAAGGTCATTCTTAGCAATATCGGATATCGACCCACTCAGGACATTATGTCACTTTGTTTCTTTGGATTCAGTAATGAGGGTTATGGATTCTATGAAACTAGTGGGAGCTTTTGCATATCATTCAAGTCCTTATGATTATGCAGCTATTCTATTCTAACATTCTTCCTCTCTATCCGTGTAGGTTGTTTGAAAATGTCGTCAAGTGTGAATCTTCGCTCACTTATGGATTCCAACAAGTTAACTGGACCGAATTTTCTTGACTGGTTAAGGAATCTGAGAATAGTTCTCAGATCTGAAAGTCTGGGATATATCCTAGATTTTCCGCTTCGGATGCACTTCTTGTCGATGCTTCTGATGATGATGAAAGGACATAGTATACATCTAAAGGGCACTGACATGGCGACTTGCATTATGCTTGCGTCGATGTCACCTGAGCTGCAGAAGCAGCACGAGTCCATGGATGCTCACACTATAGTTTTTCATCTTAGGGAGCTGTTTGACGAGCAAGCCCGGTCCGAAAGGTTCGAGACCTCAAGGCTTCTCTTCACTACTAAGATGGCTCCAGGACATCTAACATGCAAGACGCATACGAAGATGAATGGCTATATTGAGAGATTGGCCGTCTTAGGTTTTGCAATGGATTATGAATTAAGTATAGACTTAATTCGGTTGGATTGTCAAGCGATTATGCACATTCGTGCTAAACTATCGGATGAACCAAATATCCACTACAATACGAGGTGATCAATCTTTCAAGACAGTGGCGCAGACTATCAAGAGTGATAGTAAGCAAGTCTTTGGTGGTTGCTTCTTCATCTTTGGGTCCAAGAAGAAGAAGAACCCAAAGAAGAAGAAGGCAAAAACCCAAGGGAGGCGCCATCAAGAAGAAGACCAAAGAAGCTGCCCCAAAGGAACTTGCTTCCATTGCGGTAAAGATGGCCATTGGAGCGCAATTGCAAAGTCTATCTGGAGTATTGAAGCGAAGAAGGCATCGGATGCCTCGACTACTTCAGGTTTGTATGTCATTGAAGTTAATCATTCTTGATCACAACATCTGGGTATTTGATCTGGTTGTGGCTCACACATATGCAATGATATGCAGGCCTTGAGACGATGGGCAACTCATGAAGGAGAAGTAGACCACGTGTTGGAAATGGAGCAAGAGTTCTTTGCATTAGCCGTAGGAACCTATGTTTTGTCTCTCCTCACCGGGCTTGTCTTTGGAATTGGATGATTGTTATTTTGTACCCGTTTGACAAAGAATATATTATACATTTCTTGTCGAATAAATTTGGATTCCATATGAATTTTAATAGCAATGGTTGTTCTATTAATTCTAATGGAATGCTTTATGGAAGCAGTACATTGTGCAATGGTATTTACATATTAGATATGTCTAATCCAATTTTAAATGTCAATGACACCAAACGGCATAAAAGAGATAATCTAAAGTCAACTTACTTATGGCATTGTCGGCTTGGCCATATAAATGAGACACGCATCGCTAAGCTCTACAAGAGTGGCAGTTTAGGGTCATTTGATTATGAATCATATGACACATGCGAATCTTGTTTATTAGGTAAGATGACTAAGTTACCCTTCAAGGGAAAGGGTGAACGAGCGATTGGAGTATTAGACCTAATACATTCAGATGTATGCGGTCCGATGTCCACCCATGCTAGAAGTGGTTGTCGTTACTTCATTACCTTTATCGATGATTATTCACGATATGGGTACTTGTATCTGATGAGATACAAATCTGAAGCGTTTGAAAGGTTCAAACAATTCAGAAATGAAGTAGAAAACTAACTTGGTAAAAGTATCAAGACATTACGATCCGATCGTGGTGGAGAATACTTAGACCAACAGTTTCTGGATTATCTCAGAGATAATGGGATATTATCTCAGTGGACTCCTCCTTACACCCCACAGCACAATGGTGTGGCTGAAAGGAGAAATCGAACCTTGTTGGACATGGTACGATCAATGATGGGTTTCGCAAAGTTACCAAAATCATTTTGGGGATATCGCTAGAGACATTGTTTACTTGATAAGCGAGTTCCCTCTAAGGCAGTTGATGTTACTCCATATGAGATGTGGACTAACGAAAACCTTATCTTTCTCATTTGAAAGTATGGGGTTGTCACCTTCGTGAAGCGGATTGATCGAGATAAGCTTGAAGCAAAGTCGACAAGTGTTTGTTTGTAGGATATCCTAAAGAGACCATGGGATATCAATTCTACCTAGCTGAGGAACAAAAGGTGTTTGTTTCGAAGCATGTTGTCTTTAGAGAAAGAGTTTCTTTTGCAAGAAGGCGGTGGGAGCAAAGTCGAACTTGAAGAAGTTCAAGATGCTCAAACAAGCATGAGATCATTTGCTGAACACGAGACATCACTCATTCGGATGAAATGTAATTCAACCTTACATTGCACCACGAAGTTCGTAGGTCAAGTAGGATCGCACTATTCGAGAGATCTGGTTTCGTAAGTGAGCAGAATGACGTATTGCTCATAGAAAATGATGAGCTGCTACCTATGAAGAGGTTCGAAAAGTTGAGTCGAAAAATGGCTTTATGCCATGAAAGCGAAATGGATTCCATGTACATAAACCAAGTATGGACTTTGGTTGATGCACTGAAGGATAAAACCTATAGGGTGCAAATGGGTTTTCAAGAAGAAAATCGACATAGATGGTAAAGTGATTACCTACAAAGCAAGGCTTGTGGCGAAGGATTTCGTCAAAGACAAGGAGTTGACTATGGCGAGACCTTGATCCGTAGCAATGCTTAAATCCATTCGGATACTCTAGCCATTCTTGCTCATTATGATTATGAGATATGGCAAATGGATGTGAAGGCGACTTTCCTTAACGGAAATCTGGCCGAGGATGTGTACATGACACAACCAGAGGGCTTCACTTCCATTGATGGCGAAAAGGTATGCAAGCTTCAGAAATCCATCTATGGATTGAAGCAAGCATCCAGGAGTTGGAACATCCGTTTTGATGAGTCAATCAAAGAGTTTGGTTTTTCTCAAAATCCGGATGAGTATTGTGTGTACAAAAAGGTTAATGGGAATGCAATCGTTTTCCTTGTACTATATGTGGATGACATATTATTACTAGGAAGCGATGTCTCATTGATCTGTCAGTCAAAATTTGGTTGTCAAGCAATTTGCGATGAAAGACCTTGGTGAAGCAACTTATATCCTTGGGATAAAGATCTATAGAGATAGATCAAGGAGGTTGCTTGGTCTTTCACAATCATCGATACATAGACAAGATGCTAAAGAGGTTTAGCATGGAGCGATCTAAGAGAGGGTTTCTTCCATCACTCATGGGATAACACTCTCGAAATCTATGTCCTAAGACACAAGATGAGAGGATCGCATGGATCGGATCCGTATGCATCTGCGGTAGGATCGATCATGTATGTTATGTTATGTACGAGGCCCGATGTATCGTATTCTCTAAGTGTTACGGCGAGATACCAATCGGATCTGGTGAGGTCCTTTGGGTGGTATCGAGAATATCCTCAAGTACTTGCGAAGGACTAAGGATGTTTTCTTGATATATGGAGATGGAAATCTCAGTGGCGGGCATACGGATGCGGTTTCCAATCGACAAGGATGACTCAGATCCCGATCGGGTTATGTTTTCACGCTTAAACGGCGGAGCGGTCGGTTGGAAGAGTTCCAAACAAGAGACGCATGGCGATTCGACGATCGAAGCGAGTACATTCTTTGCATCGAGGCGGAAGGAAGGCTATTTGGATCGAAGTTCATTTGAACTTGGTGTGGTTCCTAGGCGTGATGGACCCATACGGTTGTATTGTGACAACAATGGGGCTATTGCTCGAGCAAAAGAACCGAGGTCTCACCAACGATCTAAACACGTACTCGCAGATATCATCTGATTTGAGAGATCATTGCTAGAGGTGATGTCGTGATCGAGAGGATTCCAGAGCGAACATTCTTGATCAGTTGACGAAGCCATTGTCACGAAGAATTTTGATTCTCATGTACTCGCTTATGGTATTAGATACCAAGGCGATTGGCTTTAGGTCAAGTGGGAGATTGTTAGAGTAGTGCCCTAAAGACAATCCCCTTTAGCGCTTTTTGTTCATAGTAATGTACAGACTTTATGAATAAATAAAGAAAGGCATGTTTCATTTATTTGATATTCTTTATGAATTGATATTGATCTTTAATCAAATTAATGAAGTCCATGATATATGACATAGCATGAAGGAAATTATGATGTGATCATAATCACGAGATTCCTATCATGTGCAATTATGTCGGTGTCTAAATTTTCCTAGTCATAGGATTAATGAGGCTGGACATCATTAATCGGACAGATTAGCATATGTCATACTCCTTGATTGGATCAGCGGTGGATCTCAAAAGCGTAAATATGAGATATTTAGAGTTGACATATGGATGCTTACTAGTGGTAGTAAGTTCATTGGATGACTCGCCATGAGATCATCACATGAATTTAATGTCGGTGATAATCTCATCATAGCAATGGTGCAAGTATCCTTAGACTTGAGGTACTCAAGGATATCTTGAATCTTGATCACATACTGACTCCATTCCTTGTGGCCTTCGAGAGGTTACTCATAGGGTGGTACTTGAGTGCAGTTTGAGGTATTGAAGGTAATTGAGTAGCCAATAAAGGATTCATCACTACGTGAGAATGAAGAGATACACAACCTCTCGTCGGGATCATTACTTTAAGTCTCGGCTAGAGCATGACTATGTCATGAAGAGTGTCTTCATGGACATATAAAGTAATGAGTCCTCGACAGGCGATTTCACTTGGGCTAGACTAAGTCTAGTAAGAGTTGACATATTAGCCATACTCATAACCAAGTGGGGTATAGGATGATGAAAGGACGAATTGCACTGAAGAATTGTCATGGAAGGGTTCGTGATCTGGTTCGTGATGAATTCATCAAACCGATTACTTTCCGGTCAATTGGGGGTCATGATGTGTTGCTAGATACCGCTCATGACTTGCTCAAATTAATTGTTAATCTAAGTGGCCAACATAACCAGAAACCTAAAGGGTCACACGCATAAGAGTGTTTCAGAGGATCTGTAAAATAGTAATTGGACAGAGTTCCAATTATGGAGAGCATTAGGATTAAATGGATCCCGATGAGATCGAGATATGTCCCGATGAGATCGCGACATTGATATTGCTGAAAAAGGTTTTCGGTGGTTTTTCCGTGTCGGGGCCCGGTAGGACCGACTCCGGTGTGACTGGACCACTTTAGCAATATATATACATATATATATATGATTAATTAATTAAATAATTAATTAATATATATATATGTGTTGGTCACGTGGATGGAGGAGAAGAATCAAGGAAGCTTCCATTTGGAAGCTTAGTCATCATCTTTCATTTAATTACTAAAAGACAAAATGAAATAAAGTAAGATGAGAAATGAAGATGATGCTCGTTGGTGATATAAACAAGAAAAGAAAGAGTCTTTTCTTGGTGAAATAGAAGGGTTCTTCGTAGGTTTTATGAAAGGAAGAGAAAAGAAAGCTTAAGTGTTAAGCTTTGTAAAGAAAGTTTCATTTTCTTCTTCTTCATCAAGCCATCATCGATTTCTTCTCTTCTCCAACACAAGGTTCCAACGTTTTCTCAAGCTCTCCAGACGTAGGTAGGGTCTAGCAGCTCTTATTACGTTCTAGCTATTCCGGGTCAAAAGGGTTTGACTCGGTTAGGTTTTCTGATCTCTGCGTGGATACCTTTAGAGATAGTCTCTATTGGCTATTCAGGTTTGAGGTTTTCATACCGACACCGGGATCCTGGGTTTCGAGAAGGTCCCGAGAATTAAAAATTTTTGTTTCCGCTGTTCGAACATGTGATGTTCCTCCCGGGATTTTCCTACACCATCAAAGACAGTTGATGTTACTCCATATGAGATGTGGACTACCAAAAGACCCTATCTTACTCATTTGAAAGTTTGGGGTTGTCCTGCTTATGTGAAGCGGATACAGTCAGATAAACTTGATGCAAAGTCTGACAAGTATTTGTTTGTAGGATATCCTAAAGAAACAATGGGATATCAATTCTACCTTGCTGAGGAATAAAAGGTGTTTGTTTCAAAGCATGCTGTCTTTTTAGAGAAAGAGTTTCTTTTACAAGAAGACAGTGGGAGCAAAATTGAACTTGAAGAAGTTCAAGATGCTCGAACAGACCCAGATCAACTACCTGAACCTACAACTGTGACTCATACAGATGAAGTAACAGTTCAACTTTCTACAACATACGAAATTCGTAGATCACGTAAGATACGCTTTGTTTCCGAGAGATATGGATTTCTCGTGAATGAACATAATGATGTATTGCTCATAGAAGATAATGAGCCTACTACCTATGAAGAGGTTCTGAAGAGTTCAGAGTCTGAGAAATGGCTTCATGCCATGAAGGCTGAAATGGATTCCATGTATGAAAACCAAGTATGGACTTTGGTTGAGGCACCCGAAGGAATAAAACCCATAGGGTGTAAATGGGTTTTCAAAAAGAAAACCGACATGGATGGTAATGTGATTACCTATAAAGCAAGGCTTGTGGCTAAAGGTTTTCGTCAAAGACAAGAAATTGACTACGACGAGACCTTCAGCCCAGTAGTAATGCTTAAATCCATTAGGATACTTCTAGCCATTGCCACTCATTATGATTATAAGATATGGCAAATGGATGTGAAGACAGCTTTCTTAAATGAAAATCTAGCTGAGGATGTGTATGTGACACAACCTTAGGGCTTCATCTCCTATGATGGCGAAAAGGTATGCAAGCTTCATAAATCAATCTATGGATTGAAAAAAGCATCCAGGAGTTGGAATATCCGTTTTGATGATGTTGGGCCCCGATTTGCATTAAGCATGTTTAAATTATTTTGAGGTTTTAGTTTGATAAAATGTAATTTGGTTGGAATAAATTGAGGTTTTTATTGCTTAAGTTAGGATTATTAAATGAAGGGATTTAGTGAAGTTCGATTTGTTAAGACATTATTATTTTGTGATGCATTGTTGATATTTAAAGAATTATATGAATTGAGGGTTATATGTTTTTTTGGCTAATAAAGATTAAATGGAGGGATTAGAGTTTTATTACATTGTTAAGGTATATTAGGTGGGCTTGTAGCCCTGTTACATATCTTATAAATGAAGAGTAAAGGAAGTGCATGGGCTAAGGTTCATTTAAATAGCAATTACATGAGAAAGATGGAAACTAGGTAACCTTGGGCTTGGAGTCTTGGGCTTAAGTATTAAGTTAAAGTGTTAGGTTAAGAAAATGAAAGGGAAACAAAATGATGGGCTAGGTCCATCTAAGTGATAAGTAAGTAAGTAAATATGTAGGATAAATTAAAAGAGAAAGAAGGAAATAAAATAGAAGAGAAGACAAATGGAGTTGTCGTATGAGAGAAGGGAAGAAAATGAAGAGTGTCGTTTTTAGCTTGGTTTAAGTGAGAATTGTAAGTGATAAGTCGACTTGTACCATGTGTAAGTCGACTTACACATGTTCGGTACCGATAAGTCGACTTGTTCATTGGATAAGTCGACTTATTCAAGGCATCTTGTTTATTTGTGCCTAAAGGCAATCCCTTTAGCGCGTTTTATTCAAAGTCGTGTGAGACTTTATGAATAAATAAAGAAAAGGCATTATTCATTAATTTGATATTCATAAACATTGTTTATGAATTGATTGAATCTTTAATCGAATTAATGAAGTCCATGATATATGACATAGCATGAAGGAAATTATGATGTGATCATACTACCGAGATTCCTATCATGTGCAATTATGTCAATATCTAAATTCTCCTAGTCATAGGATTAATGAGATGGACATCATTAATCCGGATAGACTAACACATGTCATATTCCTTGATTGGATCAAGCGGTGGATCTCGAAGCTGTAAATATGAGATATTTAGAATTGACATGTGGATGCTTACTAAGCGGTAGTAAGTTCATTGGATGACCGCCATGAGATCATCACATGGATATCTTATCTAAGTGTCGTTGATAATCTCATCATAGCAATGGTGCAAGTATCTTTTGACTTGAGGTACTCGAGGATATCTTGAATACCGATCCGTGCTTTGACTCCATTCCTTGTTGCCTTCCGAGGTAACTCGTAGGGTGGTGCTTGGAGTGCGACTCGAGGTATTGAAGATAATTGAGTAGCCAATAAAGGATTCACCACGGATTAGCGTAAGAGATACCCATGGCCTCTTGTCGGGATCATTACTAAGGTGGCCAGCATATATGTCATGAAGAGTGTCTTCATTGACACATAGAGTAATGAGTCCCGTGATGAAACCGATATCACTGGGCTAGACTCGGTCTAGTGAGAGTTGACACTTTGACCATACTCATAACCAAGTGGGGTATAGGATGGTGAAAGGACTAATTGCACGGTAATTGTTCATGGAAGGGTTCGTGATCTGGTTTGTGATGAATACATCAAACCGATTACTTTCCGGTCAATTGGGGGTCATGATGTGTTCTAGATACCGCTCATGACTTGCTCAGTTAATTGTTAATCTAAGTGGCCAACATAACCGGAGCCTAAAGGGTCACACGCATAAGAGTGTTTCAGAGAAACTGTAAAATAGTATTGGACAGAGTTCCAATTATGGAGAGCATTAGGATTAAATGGGTCCCAATGGGATTGGGATATGTCCCGATGAGATCGCGACATCAATATTGCTAAGAAAGGTTTCCTGAGTCAAGCAAAGATGGGGCCGATAAGGCAGTAGAGGGACCAGACCCAGTTGGACTGGACCTTAGCAATTATTTATATCATTAATTAATTAAATAAATAATTAATTAATTATATAAATTAAAGCTACATGTGCGTTGGATGGAGGAAGGAAGAGATAAAACTTTGAAAAAGTCAAAGTTTACTTTAAAGAATGAATGGCCATAAGCCCTCCACATGTCACCTTCTTATGGAAGTATTTTAATGGTTAAAAGACATAAAAGATGGCTTGGAGAGGGTGTGGCCGTATGGTTCTTGTGGATGAAGGCTTGAAGAAGAAGGAAGCTTAAAAGGTTAAGCTTAAGGTGATTTTGAAAGAGTTTCATTTTTCCTTCTTCTTCCATCAAGCATCATCGTTTTCTCCTTCTCCAAGCACATGATCCAACGTCTCCTTCAGCTCTCCAGGACAGAGGTAGGGTCTAGCAGCCTTTAATCTGTTCTAGCTATTCCCGGCTCAAAGGGGTTTGATCCGGTTAGATTTTCTGATCTCTACGTGGATCACCTTTAGAGATAGTCTCTTTTGGCTATTTAGGTTGATGTCTTCATACGGATACCAAGATCCTGGGTTTCGGGAAAGTCCCGGGAACAAAAATTTTTGTTTTCCGCTACCGGTACATGTGATGTACCTCCCGGGATTTTCCTACAGTGGTATCAGAGACAGGTTTCGATCCTGTGACCTAAGCGAGATCAGAAACCCTAATTGAATTTGCTGTTGATGCATGCTTGCTGTCCAAATTTCGTTTCTGTATAGAGATGCATTTTTCGAAATTTTTCTGCCCAGAAATTTTCATAACATGTTAGAGAATATGTCTATGAATTTTCAGAATTTATTGATTTGATTTGATATAGTTTTGCTAATTAATTCCCTAAGGTTACAGATGCTGTTTTGTGAAACGATTCTGGAACAGGCATGACTATAAAATCGAGAATAAATTCTAGAAAAATGTTTTTTCGGATTTTCCTTCACCTACATGTCTCTAAGATGTTGTTGAATGTCTGTGAGCATGTAAATTGGATTTCAAGGTGATTGAATATTTATTCACGAATTTATTCTATGTTGCTGGGAATTGCTGTGCTGATGAACACAGATTTTGAATCGGTTTTGTTATTTAGGTTGATTGAGTTTTTGATGGCCTAAAATCCTGAAAACATTCATGTAGCATGTTCTGAACATGTAATAACCTATGCAATTTTCTCAGAATTTATTGAAATTGTTTCATTGATCATTTCAAGCAATGTACAGAACTGGACAGTTTTTGTGAAAATTGTTGGGACTGTTTTGCTTGGCTTGATTGAGTGTGCTTTTTCAGTTCCAATGCCTTGAACCATTTTTAATGTGATTAAAAATGTGTTATCTTGATGTAATATGATTGTCAAACTGAATTGCTTGAAGTTACTTTTCCAAGAATTTTTGAATGCCGAATTGATCACATTAGCGTCTCGGTAGTATCTTGCATTATCTTGTTTGTTTTGACCGTCATATTTTTATGGCATGTGCTGAAATAAATTTGATAATGTATGTGCTAGCTAGAGATGCTTAGGATGATAATTTGGGTGTTCCTAAATTGTTTGGAAATTAATGAGTTTTGACTCATTTCAAGCTTTTCATATGGTTTGACCATATAAGGCTTTCATGGTTCAATGAATTGTTCATTGATACATCAACTTACAGATATTACCCTAGGTATAATGGTATTGTGAATTGGAATTGCATGGATTGAGGAATTAGCCGATTAGAGATTTTAGCAAAATTTCCTGGATAAGTCGACTTATATTGGACATAAGTCGACTTGTTCGCTTAATAAGTCGACTTGTTTTCTTGATAAGTCGACTTGTTTTCTGGATAAGTCGACTTGTTTGAAGAATAAGTCGACTTGTTCAAGATCTCAGTATAAGTCGACTTGTAGTACCTTGTAAGTCGACTTGTTCATGGGCAGATGACATAAGTCGACTTGTGTCATACAAGTCGACTTGTGTGTGGGCAGAAGCATAAGTCGACTTGCATTTGATGAAAGTCGACTTGTGGCATGCATAGGTGGGATGATGGATGATTATAAGGATTGATTCAATTGGATTGATGAAACCTAAATCATTCCAAATAGTCTTGGTGACTATAATCCTACGGCTTGGAGAAGAAGTAGATGAGACCCGAAATCCCTCCTCGGTATATGAAAACTAACGCCTTCCATTAATATGGTAAGAACTAGAGTTCTTATAGGATTGGGTTGTTGGGCAAACTCAAGCTCACTCTATACTGGATATGTTGAACCATGAAAATAAGATTTTCTGATTAATGGGTTGGTTTTCACTGAGGCGTTAGTTTGTTGAGCAAACTCAAGGTCAGCGTGGACAGAGGCAAAATTGGGTAGCATACATCGGATGTATCGCATCAAAGAGTTGATACCCAATGTAAGTGCACATCAACAAGTTGATAGACCGATCGATAGTTGTGTCTAAGATGTAATTGGTATATCGATACCTCCGAGACATAAGGTGGCTTGTTGAGCAAACTCGAGGTCATTCTCGATATCGGTTATCGATGATACAATTGGTATGACCGATACCTACCGATTGACCTAAGTTGTGGCTTGTTGGGCAAACTCAAGGTCACTCTTAGCAATATCGGATATCGACCCACTAGGACATTATGTCACTTTGTTTCTCTGGATTAGTAAAGAGGGTTATGGATTCTAGGAAACTAGTGGGAGCCATATGCATGTCATGCAAGTCCTTATGATCACGAGGCATTTCTATTCTATCATTCCTTCTCTCTATCGCGCTAGGTTGATTGAAGAAGTCTTTCAGATGAATTTACGCTCTCTATTACGGACCGAATTTTCTTGATTGGCTAAGGAATCGAGAATTGTTCTTAGATCCGAGGCGGGATCGCCCTAGATGTTCCACTTCCGATTGCACTCTTTGTCGATCTTCTTCGATGGGGATCGAAAGCATATTGTAAGCATCTAAAGGCGATGATATGGATACTTGCTTTATGCTCGATGTCACTAGAGCTGCGGGAGCAAAGACGAGTCCATGGATGCTCACTCTATAGTATTTCATCTTAGGGAGCTGTTTGATGAGTAAGCTCGATGCGAAAGGTTCGAGACCTCAAGGCTTCTCTTCACCATTAAAGATGGCTTGAGGGATATCTGGCATGCAAGTATGCCACGAAGATGAATAACTATATTGAGAGATTGGCCGTCTTAGAATTTGTAATGGATTATGAGTTAAGTAGAGACTTAATTCGGTTGGATTGTCGATGGTTATTCACGGTTTGTGATAAACTATCGATAAACCAAATATCCACAACAATTCTGGTGATCAATCTTTCAAGACGGTGAGCGAGCTATCAAGAAGGATAGCAAGCAAGTGCTAATGGTGGATGCTTCTTCTTCTAGTTCAAAGAAGAAAAGGCCAAGAAACCAAAGGAAAGTGCCATCAAAGAAAACCAAAGATTCTCGCCCCAAAGGATTTTGCTTTCATTGTGGCAAGTTTAGCCACTAGAGGCGAAACTGTAAAATCTATCTGGAGTCCCTGAAGCAGTAAAAGGCACCAGATGCCTCTACTCCTTCAATTATGTTTGTCATTGAGGTTAATAATATTCCTGATCCAAACATATCGGTATTTGATACGGATGTGGCTCATACATATGAAATGATGTGCGGGGCCTCGGGGACGAGAAAGCTCATTCAAGGAGAACTAGACCTTTGTGTAGGTAATGGAGCAAGAGTTGCTACATTAGGCATGAACACTTATGTCTTGTTACTCCCTAGTGGGCTTATATTCAAATTGGATGATTGACATTTTGTACTGTTTTAAACAAAGAACATATTGTATGTTTTATGTTTAATTAGAGTCGGTTTCCATTGGACTTTTAGTAGCAATGGTTGTTATATTAGTTGCAATGGAATGCTCTATGCTACTGGTACATTATGTAATTGAATTGACATATTAGATATGTCATATCCAGTTTTGAATGTCAATGATGCGGAAAGACATAATCGAGATAATTTAAAATCAACTTACTTATGGCATTGTCGGCTTGGCCATATAAATGAGATATGCATTGCTAAGCTCCATAAGAGTGGCAGTTTAGGGTCATTTGATTATGAATCATATGACACATGCGAATCTTGTTTATTAGGCAAGATGACTAAGTTATCCTTTAAGGGAAGGGTAAACGAGTGAATGGAATTTTAGACCTAATACATTCGAATGTATGTGGTCTGATGTCCATCCATGCCAGAAGTGGTTGTTTTTACTTCATTACTTTTATCGGTGATTATTCACGATATAGGTATCTGTATCTGATGAGATACAAATCTAAAGCGTTTGAAACGTTCAAACAATTCAGAAATGAAGTAGAAAACTAACTTGGTAAAAGTATGAATACATTACGATCTGATCATGGTGGAAAATGCTTACACCAACAGTTTTGGATTATCTCAGAGATAATGGGATTTTATCTCAGTATACTCCACCTTACACGCCGCAGCACAATGGTGTGGCTGAAAGGAGAAATCGAACCTTGTTAGACATGGTGCGATTATTGATAGGTTTTGCACAGTTTTGGGAATATGCGCTCAAGACAGCTGTTTACTTGTTAAACAGAGTTCCATTAAAGACAGTTGATGTTACTCCATATGGAGATATGGACTAACTGAAAGCCCTATCTTTCTCAACTGAAAGTTTGGGGTTGTCCTGCTTATGTGAAGCGGACACGGTCGATTAACTTGATGCAAAGTCTGACAAGTGTTTGTTCGTGGAATATTAATTCTACCTTGCTTAGGAACAAAAGTGTTTGTTTCAAAGCATGCTGCTTTCTTAAAGAAAGAGTTTCTTTTACAAGAGGACAGTGGGAGCAAAGTTGAACTTGGAGAAGTTCAAGATGCTCGAACAAACATAGATCAACTGCCTGAACTTGAAACTGTAACTCATATAGATGAGGTAACAGTTCAACCTTCTACTACACACGAATTTCGTAGGTTAAGTAAGATACGCTCTGTTCCTGAGAGATATGGATTTCTCGTTAGGAACAGAATGACGTATTGCTCATATGAGATGATGCGCCTACTACTTATGAACAGGTTCTGAAAAGTTCAGAGTCTGGAACATGGCTTTGTGCCATGAAATCTGAAATGGATTCCATGTATGAAAACCAAGTATGGACTTTGGTTGTTACACCTGAAGGGATAAAACCCACAGGGTGCAAAGAAGTTTTCAGAAGAAAACCAACATGGATGGTAATTTGATTACCTATAAAGCAATGCTTCTGGTTAAAGGATTTCGTCACAGACAAAGAGTTGACTATGACAAAACCTTCAGCCCCGTAGCAATGCTTAAATCCATTAGGATACTCTAGCCATTGCCACTCATTATGCTTATGAGATAAGGCAAATGGATGTGAAAACGACTTTCACGAGAGGAAATCACCCGAGGATGTGTATGACACAAACCGAGGGCTTCACTTCCATCGATGGCGAAAAGGTATGCAAGCTTCGTAAATCCATGTGCGGATTGAAGCAAGCATCAAGAGTTGAATATCCGCTTTGATGAGGTACTCAAAGAGTTTGATTTCTCACAAAATCCGGATGATCAATGTGTGTATAAGAAGGTTAATGGGACTGCAATCGTATTCCTTGTGTTGTATGTAGATGACATCACATTACTAGGAAGCGATGTCTCTATCCGCAATCGTTAAAATTTGGTTGTCAATCAATTTGTGATGAAAGACCTTCTTTGAAGCAACTTATATCCTAGGGATATAGATTTATAGAGATAAATCAAAAGGTTGCTTGGTCTTTCACAATCATCGTACATAGATGAGATGCTAAAGAGGTTTAACATGGAACAATGCTATATACGAGGCCCGATGTATCGTATGCTCTAAGTATTCGAGCAGATACCAATCGGATCTGGTGAGGGTCCTTTGGGTGGCGATCGAGAATATCCTCAAGTACTTGTGAAGCACTAAGGATGTTTTCTTGATCTTTGGAGATGAAAATCTCCAAGTGGCGGGCATTCGGATGCTAGTATTTAATCGATAAGGATGATTACGAATCACAATCGGGTTATATACATTCACACTTGAATAAGCGTGGCGGTCGATTGGAAAAGTTCCAAACAAGAGAGGATGCCGATTCATCAACCGAGGCAAAGTACATTGCCGCGTGAGATCTTATGAAAGGAAGCGGTTTGGATCAAGAAGTTCATTATTGAACTTGATCCGGTCCCTAGTTGTGATGGGCCCATAGGATTGTATTGTGATACAATGGGGCTAGTCTTGCAGCAAAGGAACCAAGGTCTTATCGACAATCCGAACTCGTGCCGCCGATTCGGAGATCATTAGTCGAGATGATATCCCGATAGAGAGAATTCCCGAGCAAAGTGTTGATGTTAGTTGACAAAGCCATTGTCACGGAGAATTGTGATTCTCATGGACTCGCTTATGGTATTAGATACTAAGGCGATTGACTTTAGGTCAAGTGGGAGATTTGTAAGTGATAAGTCGACTTGTACCATGTGTAAGTCGACTTACATGTTCGATACCGATAAGTCGACTTGTTCATTGGATAAGTCGACTTATTCAAGGACGATCTTGTTTATTTGTGCCACTGAAGGCAATCCCTTTAGCGCGTTTTATTCAAAGTGGGGTGCGGACTTTATGCATAAATAAAGAAAAGGCATTATTCATTAATTTGATATTCATAAACATTGTTTATGAATTGATTGAATCTTTAATCGAATTAATGAAGTCCATGATATATGACATAGCATGAAGGAAATTATGATGTGATCATACTACCGAGATTCCTATCATGTGCAATTATGTCAATATCTAAATTCTCCTAGTCATAGGATTAATGAGCTGGACATCATTAATCCGAATAGACTAACACATGTCATATTCCTTGATTAGATCAAGCGGTGGATCTCGAAGCGTAAATATGAGATATTTAGAATTGACATGTGGATGCTTACTAGCGATAGTAAGTTCATTGGATGACTGCCATGAGATCATCACATGGATATCTTATCTAAGTGTCGGTGATAATCTCATCATAGCAATGGTGCAAGTATCCTTAGACTTGAGGTACTCGAGGATATCTTGGATCTTGATCACGTGCTTGACTCCATTCCTTGTTGCCTTCGGAGGTAACTCATAGGGTGGTGCTTAGAGTGCGACTTGAGGTATTGAAGATAATTGAGTAGCCAATAAAGGATTCACCACTTCTGGATTAGCAGAAGAGATACCCATAGCCTCTTGTCGGGATCATTACTAAGGCTGGCCAGCATATATGTCATGAAGAGTGTCTTCATTGACACATAGAGTAATGAGTCCCGTGGAAGAAGCGATATCACTGGGCTAGACTCGGTCTAGTGAGAGTTGACACTGACCATACTTATAACCAAGTGGGGTATAGGATGGTGAAAGGACGAATTACGGTAATTGTACATGGAAGGGTTCGTGATCCGGTTTGTGATGAATACATCAAACCGATTACTTTCCGGTCAATTGGGGGTCATGATGTGTTGCTAGATACCGCTCATGACTTGCTCAGATTAATTGTTAATCTAAGTGGCCAACATAGCCGGAGCCTAAAGGGTCACACGCATAAGAGTGTTTGAAATGTAAAATAGTATTGGACGAGTTCCAATTATGGAGAACATTAGGATTAAATGGGTCCCAATGGGATTGGGATATGTCGATGAGATCGCGACATCAATATTGCTAAGAAAGGTTTAGGAGTGCCAAAGATCGGGGGCACAATAAGCCGTGGGACCGACCCAGTTGGACTGGACCTTAGCAATTATTTATATCATTAATTAATTAAATAAATAATTAATTAATTATATAAATTAAAGCTACATGTGCGTTGGATGGAGGAAGGAAGAGATAAAACTTTGAAAAAGTCAAAGTTTACTTTAAAGAATGAATGGCCATAAGCCCTCCACATGTCACCTTCTTATGGAAGTATTTTTAATGGTTAAAAAGACATAAAAGATGGCTTGGAGAGGGTGTGGCCGTATGGTTTGCGTGGATGAAGGCTTGAAGAAGAAGAGGAAGCTTAAAAGGTTAAGCTTAAGGTGATTTTGAAAGAGTTTCATTTTTCCTTCTTCTTCCATCAAGCATCATCGTTTTCTCCTTCTCCAAGCACATGATCCAACGTCTCCTTGACTCTCGGAGACGGAGGGGTCTAGCACCTTTAATCTGTTCTAGCTATTCCGGGTCAAAGGGTTTGATCGGTTAGATTTTCGATCTCTACGTGGATCACCTATAGAGATAGTCTCTTTGGCTATTTAGGTTTATGTCTTCATACGGATACCAAGATCACGGGTTTGGAAAGTCCAGGAACAAAAATTTTTGTTTTCCGCTGCCGGTACATGTGATGTACCTCCCGGGATTTTCCTACAGTGAGAATAAGAGAAGTGAAAGTGGTGAGTAATCTGAGATAGAATGAAGAAATAGTTAAGGAAGTGAACGACCAAATAAGGGATAGCAAGACTGGTAAGTCTATTGACTATGATCATGTATCAACAATTCTTCGAGTAAAGAAGTTACATGAGGAAATAAATGACTTGATGATTATTCAGTGGAAATTTCGAGGACGAAATTCTTTTAAGAGGGGGAGAAATGTTGGGCCCCGATTCGCATTAAGCATGTTTAAATTATTTTGAGGTTTTAGTTTGATAAAATGTAATTTGGTTGGAATAAATTGAGGTTTTTATTGCTTAAGTTAGGATTATTAAATGAAGGGATTTAGTGAAGTTCGATTTGTTAAGACATTATTATTTTGTGATGCATTGTTGATATTTAAAGAATTATATGAATTGAGGGTTATATGTTTTTTTGGCTAATAAAGATTAAATGGAGGGATTAGAGTTTTATTACATTGTTAAGGTATATTAGGTGGGCTTGTAGCCCTGTTACATATCTTATAAATGAAGAGTAAAGGAAGTGCATGGGCTAAGGTTCATTTAAATAGCAATTACATGAGAAAGATGGAAACTAGGTAACCTTGGGCTTGGAGTCTTGGGCTTAAGTATTAAGTTAAAGTGTTAGGTTAAGAAAATGAAAGGGAAACAAAATGATGGGCTAGGTCCATCTAAGTGATAAGTAAGTAAGTAAATATGTAGGATAAATTAAAAAGAAAGAAGGAAATAAAATAGAGAGAAGACAAATGGGTTGTCGTATGAGAGAAGGGAAGAAAATGAAGAGTGTCGTTTTTAGCTTGGTTTAAGTGAGAATAAGAGAAGCTTCAAGAATTTCCTAGAAGAAGAGAAGATCGTTTTTTTAGAAAAGGGGAGAGGAGTTTCGAAATTCTAGAAAGAAAAGGGAGGAGATGGGTTTCGGCTAGTGGAGAAGAAGGAGAAGAGAAAGAAAAGTTTGGGTTTTTGTGTTGTAAGCAAGAAGAAAGTGCAAAGAAAGAGTTTACCCTCCATTAGAAACAAGAAGAGGATTTCGTGGGTTTCATATAAGGTAAGGGATTTCGAAATTTCTTGGTTTTCTTGTTAGGATTTGTGTCTTCCTTGCTTAATCATGGTAGATTGAAGAGTTAATTATGAAAGAACAAGAAAAGAAAAGAAGAAGAGTGATGGGAGTTTCCAAAATCTGATTTTCATGGGAGGGGTTTCTAAGATTAGGAATTTCGAATTTTGTTGCTTATTTAGCTAAGTTTTGATGCTAATGATTTAATTAAAGTATGGATAAGATGATATGAAATTAATGTCATGTTTTCGTTTCCTAAAGTTTATGAATTTTTGTTATCTCTTATAAGATGGGATTTTGCTTTCATGTTTCAAATGGTGGGTGAAGAGTGTTGTATGTAGTGAATTAAGTAGGAAAGAAAGGAAAGAAGAATAATACTTGAAACTTGGAAAAAAAAAAGAAAAAAGAATCAGATTGTTGTGAGTGTGTATAAGGTGAGATTTTCGACAAGTGTGACTAGGTTTGAGAAGAGGTTATGGTTGTTATAGAATATGAATGGTATAGGAAAGGTTTAAGTGAGGTTATGTAGGGTTAGATTCAAGTTTGATCTGTAGGAAAATCCCGGGAGGTACATCACATGTACCAGGTGCGGAAAACAAAAATTTTTGTCGCCGGGACCTTCCCGAAGCCAGGATCCATGTGTCTGTATGCAAACTCAAACCTAAACAGCCAATAGAGACTGTCTTTAAAGGTATCCACGCAGAGATCAGAAAACCTAACCGGGACAAACCCCTTTGACCCGGAATAGCTAGGACAAATTAAAGACTGCTAGATCTTACCTTTGTCCTCGGAGAGCTATAGGAAACGATTCTGAAGCCTTGGAGGAGAAGAAAAATCGTGAACCTTTTTTAGAGAAACCTTGAAAACCATTTTCAAGGACTTAACAATTAAGTCTCTCTCAACTCACTACCATAACTCTCGACCATCAAGCATCCTTCCTTAGTCTTCAATTTGTTTATCACATAAACAAAAGGAAGACAACGAAAAATGCTAAGGAAGAGAGTGTCATCGTGAGCCTTTTGAGAGAAATCCTTTAAAACACTTTTAAAGGTTACTTAACAAGTAAGGCTTCCAAACTCTTATATAAGTTACACGACCATCAACTTCTCCTTACTTTCATTGCCACTTGTCAATTACTTAATTAAGTAAAAGCTAATGAACCAAAGCCTCCCACGTTGATGCCTTAGGTCATTAAATGAAGGGTGAGTCATTAGGTTTGACTTAGTCAAACCTAATCCTCTCCTAAGGCTAACGACAAAAGCATATATATATATTAATTAATTAATTCTCAATTAATTAATTGATATATATATATAATTCTTGGAGAGGTTGATCCACACCGAGGTCGGTCCTAAAGCCTCACAAGCCCCGATGGCGAAAAAATCGCCGGAGACCCTTTTCAAAGAATGCTAATGTCGCGATCTTATCGGGACATATCCCAATCTCATCGGGATCCATTTAATCCTAATGCTCTCCATAATGGATCTCATCCAATACTATTTCTGATTCTCTGAATCACTCTTATCGTGTGACCCTTTAGGTTCCGGTTATGTTGGCCACTTAGATTAACAATTAATCTGAGCAAGTCATGGCGGCGTCTAGCAACACATCATGACCCCCAATTGACGGAAAGTAATTGGTTTGATGAGTTCATCATAAACGGATCACGAACCCTTCCATAGACAATTACCGTGCAATTAGTCCTTTCACCATCCTATACCCCACTTGGTTACGAGTATGGTCAAAGTGTCAACTCTCACTAGACCGAGTCTAGCCAGTGATATTAGTTCTGTCCGGGACTCATTACTTTATATGTCCGTGAAGACACTCTTCATGACATAATTATCTTCGCCAAGACTTCAAGTAATGATCTGACAAGAGGCGTGGTATCTCTTACGCTATTTGAAGTGGTAAATCCTTTATTGGCTACTCAATTACCTTGAATACCTCAAGTCTGTACTCCAATCACCACCTATGGCGACCTCGGAAGGCAATAAGGAATGGAGTCAAAGCACAGAATCAGTATCCAAGATATCCTTGAGTACCTCAAGTCTAAGGATACTTGCACCATTGCTATGATGAGATTATCACTGACATTTAAATAGGATATCCATGTGATGATCTCATGGCAGGTCATCAATGTACTTACTACCCTTAGTAAGCATCCACGTATCAAATCTAAATATCTCAATATTTACAGTTTCGAGATCCTTGCTTGATCCAATCGAGGAATATGATATGTGCTAGTCTATCCGGATTAACGATGTCGGTCTCATTAATCCTATGACTAGGGATAATTTAGATATTGACATAATTGCACATGATAGGAATCTCAGAGTATGATGCATCATAATTTCCTTCATGCTATGTCATATATCATGGACTTCATTAATTCGATTAAAGATCCATATCAATTCATAAAGACTGTTCATGAATATCAAATTAATGAAATATGCCTTTCTTTATTTATTCATAAAGTCTGCACACGACTTTGAATAAAACACGCTAAAGGGGATTGCCTTTAGGGCACAAATTAACAGTACCGTCCTTGAATAAGTCGACTTACCCATGTACAAGTCGACTTATCGGTACTGAATACGTGTAAGTCGACTTACCGAAGTGTACAAGTCGACTTACACTTACAAATCTCCCACTTGACCTAAAGCCAATCGCCTTAGTATCTAATACCATAAGCGAGTACATGAGAATCACAATTCTCCTGTGACAATGGCTTTGTCAATGGATCAGCAACACTTTGCTCTGTGGGAATTCTCTCTATCAGGACATCATCTCGACCGATGATTTCCCGAATCAGATGAAATCGGCGGAGTACGTGTTTGGATCAATGCTGAGACCTTGGTTCCTTTCCCTGCGTACTAGCCCCATTGTATCACAATACAATCCTATGGGCTCATCACAGCTGGGAACCACATCAGGTTCAGTAATGAACTTTTTGATCCGAACTGCTTCCTCTGCGCATCTCATGCGCCAATATACTCTGCCTCGGTTGTTGAATCGGCAGTTGTCTCCTGTCTGGAACTCTTTCCAACTGACCGTCGCGCTATTCAGAGTGAATGTATATAACCTGATTATGATTCAGAATCATCCTATCAGATTAAATATTAGCATTTGTATGCCCGCTCACTTGGAGATTTCCATCTCCATAACTCAAGAAAACATCCTTAGTTCTTCGCAAGTACTTAAGGATATTCTTGACTGCCACCTGGTGACCCTCACCAGGATCTGATTGATATCTGCTCGTAACGCTTAGACCATATGATACATCGGGTCTCATACATAGTAATGCGTACATGATAGATCCTACTGCAGATGCATTCGGGATCATTCTCATGCGCATTCTCTGATGGATTGCTTCATTCTAAACTTCTTTAGCATCTTGTCCATCTTGTCTATGTACGTTGATGGTGAAAGACCAAGCAACCTTTGATTTATCTCTATAAATCTTTATTGCTTTACCAAGGTCTTTCATGGCAAATTGTTTGGACAACCAAATCTTTACAGATTGTAGCATAGAGACATCGTTTCCTAGTAATAATATGTCATCTACATATAACACAAGGAATACGATTGCAGTCCCACTAACCTTCTTGTACACATAATGTTCATCCGGATTTTGTGAGAAACCAAACTTTTTGATTGTCTCATCAAAACGGATATTCCAACTCCCGGATGCTTGCTTCAATCCATACATGGATTTCTAAAGCTTGCATACCTTTTTGTCATCATAAGAGGTGAAGCCCTCAGGTTGTGTCATGTACACATCCTCGGATAGATTTCCTCTCAGGAGATCTGTCTTCACATCCATTTGCCATATCTCATACTCATAATGAGAGGAAATGGCTAGGAGTATCCTAATGGATTTAAGCATTGCTACTAGGCTGAAGGTCTCGTCGTAGTCAACTCCTTGTCTCTGACTAAAGCCTTTAGCCACAAGCCTTGCTTTATAGGTAATCATATTACCATCCATGTCGGTTTTTCTTTTGAAAACCCTTTTGCACCCTATGGGTTTTATTCCTTTAGGTGCAACAACCAAAGTCCATACTTGGTTTTCATACATGGAATCCATTTCAGATTTCATGGCATGGAGCCATTTGTCAGACTCTGAACTCTTCAGAACCTCTTCATAGGTAGCAGGCTCATCATGTTCCATGAGCAATACGTCATTCTGTTCACTTACGAGAAATCCATATCTCTCGGGAACAGTGCATATCCTACTTGACCTACGAACTTCGTGTGTAGTAGAAGGTTGAACTGTTACTTCATCTGTATGAGTCACAGTTTGAGTTGAGCGGTTAGCATTTGTGTTTGTTCGAGCATCTTGAACTTCTCCAAGTTCAACTTTGCTCCCTTGTCTTCTTGTAAAGAAACTCTTTCTAAGAAAACAGCATGCTTTGAAACAAACAACTTTTGTTCCTCAGCAAGGTAGAATTGATATCCCACGATATCCTACGAACAAACACTTGTCAGCTTTTACATCAAATGTATCTGACTGTGTCCGCTTCACATAAGCAGGACAACCCCAAACTTTCAGATGAGAAAGATAGGGTTTTCTGTTAGTCCACATCTAATATGGAGTAACATCAACTGTCTTTGATGGAACTTTGTTTAGCAAGTAAACAGCTGTCTCGAGCACAAACCCCCAAAACCTGTGCAAAACCTATCCTTAATCGCACCATGTCTAATAAGGTTCGATTTCTTCTTTCAGCCACACCATTACGCTGCGGCGTAAAAGATGGAGTTCACTGAGATAAAATCCCATTATCTCTGAGATAACCCAAAACCTGTTGGTTTAAGTATTTCCCACCACGATCCGATCGCAATGGCTTGATACTTTTACCAAGTTGGTTTTCTACTTCATTTATGAATTATTTGAACTTTTCAAATACTTCAGATTTGTATCTCATCAGATACAGGTACCGATATCGAGAACACTCAGCGATAAAGGCAATGAAGTAAAGCAACCACTTCTGGCATGGATGGACATCGGACCATATACATCTTAATGTATTAGGTCTAATACTCCAATCACTCGTTCACCATTTCCCTTAAAAGGTAACTTAGTCATCTTGCCTAATAAACAAGATTCACATGTGTCATATGATTCATAATCAAATGACCCTAAACATCCACTCTTGGAGCTTAGCAATGTGTCTCTCATTTATATGGCCAAGGCGAAAATGCCATAAGTAAGTTGAGTTTAAATTATCTCGATTATGTCTTTTCGAGTCATTGACATTCATAATTGGATGTAACATATCTAATATGTCAATTCTGTTGCATAATGTACCAGTACCATAGAGCATTCCATTCGAACTAATAGAATAACCATTGCTTCCAAAAGTTCAATGGAAACCAGCTCTAGCTAAACAAGAAACATACAATATGTTCTTTGTTAAAACAGGTACAAAATGACAATCATCCAACTTGAATACAAGCTCACTGGGAATGACAAGACATAAGTGTCTATGGTCAATGTAGCAACACTTGCTTCATTACCTACACGAAGGTCAAGTTCTCCTTTATGAGCTTTCATCGTCACGAGGCCCTGCATATCATTACATATGCGTGAGCCACATCAGGTATCACATACTCATATGTTTTGATCAGAAACAGTGTTAACCTCAATGACAAACATTAATGAAGCAGGTGAGGCATCTCATGTCTTCTTCTGCTTCAAGGACTCCAGATAGACTTTCGGTTTGCCTCCAGGTGGCGGTCTTGCCTGAGGAAGCAAATTCCTTTTGGGGTAGACATTTTGGTTTTTCTTTTGGCTGCACTTCCTACTTTCTGATCTCTATCAGAAACATCAACAACAAGTGGATCAGGAAGTGGAACATCTAGGACAAAGTCCAGTTCCTCAAATCTGAGAACAATTCTCAGATTTTTCAGCCTATCGAGAAAATTAAGTCCAGAAGAGTGAGCGTAAAATCACACTGAAAAGTGTCTTCAGTCAACCTAAACGCGATAGAGAGAAGGAATGCTAGAATAGAAATGTCTGCATGCTCATAAGGACTTGCATGACATGCATATGGCTCCCACTAGTTTCTAAGAATCCATAACCCTCTTTACGAATCCAAAGAAAATTATGACAGAATGTCCTAGTGAGTCGATATCCGATATTGCTAAGAATGACCTTGGGTTTGCCCAACAAGCCATACCTTAGGTCAATCGGTAGGTATCGGTCATACCAATTGCATCATCGATAACCGACTTTGAGAATGACCTTGGGTTTGCCCAACAAGCCACCTTAAGTCTCGGGAGGTATCAGCCATACCAATTACATCTCAGACACAACTATCGCCCAGTGCTATCAACTTGTTGATGTATGCACAAACATTGGGTTATCAACACTTGATGCGCGTACATCTAATGTACACTACCCAACTTCGCCTCTGTCCACGTTGACCTTGAGTTTGCTCAACAAATCAACGCTTCCAAGAAAACCGACCCATTAATCAGAAAATCTTATTTTCATGGTTCGAACATATTCGTATAGAGTGAGCTTGAGTTAGCCCAACAACCCAGCCCTATAAGAACTCTGGTTCTTACCATATTAATGGAAGGCGTAAGTTTTCATATTCCGAGGAGGGATTTGAAATTCTGGTCTCATCCAAGCTCTGGGATTATAGTCATCATGACTCTATGGAATGATTTAGGTTTCATCAATCACATTGAATCTATCCTTAGAATCATCCATCATCCCACCTAAGCATGTTATAAGTCGAGTTACATGAGAATGTAAGTCGCCTTATGCTCCTGTGCTCCATCAAGTCACCTTGTATCCTACAAGTCGACTTACGCATCTGGTCCTGTACAAGTCGACTTGTTCTGATGTGCAAGTCGACTTATACAACTGCGCCTGTACAAGTCGACTTGTTCTGCTCATGCACGTATAAGTCGACTTATTTCTCTTACAAGTCGACTTATGCTGCATGTGCAAATCGACTTACACTAGAATTGCTAACAAATCGCTAATTTCTCAATCCATGCATTTCCAATTCACAATACCAATATACTAAGTATATTGTCCTTTATATTGATGTGCTAATGAAACATTTTCATTGTATCATGCTTGCCATATAGTCATACTATACATGAAAATCTTGAAACAGATTAATCCACTATTAATCACTTAGAATTTCACATAATTCAAAAACATCAAATAATCACCCTAAGCATCTCTAGTTAGTCTACACACTATCAAAACTACTTCGGCACTTGTCACAAAAAATTTGTGACGGCCAAAACAATCAAGACAACGAAATATACTAACGAGACACTAATGTGACCTATTTGATATCCGAAAATTATCGGAAAATTAATTTCAAGAAATTCAGTTTGGAAAGCATACCACATCAATATAAAACATTTTCAATCACATTAAAAATGGTCCAAGGCATTGGAATTGAAACATGCACATTCAATTATGCCAAGCAAAACAGTCCTAGCAAGTTTCACAAAACTGCCAAGTTCTGTACATTTCTCGAAATAATCATTGAAACAATTTCAATAAATTCTGAGAAAATTACACAGGTTACTACATGTTCAGAACATGCTTCATGACTTTTTGCAGGATTTATAGCCATCAAAAACTCAGTCAACCTAAGTAACAAAACCGATTCAAAATCTATGTTCATCAACACAGCAATTCCCAACAGCATAGAATAAATTCGAAAATAAATAGTTAATCACCTTGAAAACAATTTTCCATCCACAAAGACATTCACAAACATCGTAGGGACGTTTCGGTGAAAACCAATCCGAAAAAGATTTTTCTAGAATTTATGCCCGAATTTATACTCATGCTTGTTCGCAGAATGTTTCAAAAAACAGCATCTGGAATCTTAGGGAAACAATTAGCAAAACTATATCAAATCAAATTGATAAATTCTCATCTTTCACATACATATTCTATAACATGTTATGAACAATTCTGGGCAGAAAAATTTCGAAAAACATATCTCTATATAGAATCGAAATTCAAACAGATCAGATGCATCAGCTACAAACTCAAATAGGAATTCTGACCTAGCTAGGGTTTTAGCTTCATACACGACACAAGTGGCTCTGATACCACTGTAGGAAAATCCCGGGAGGTACATCACATGTACCAGGTGCGGAAAACAAAAATTTTTGTCGCCGGGACCTTCCCGAAGCCAGGATCCATGTGTCTGTATGCAAACTCGAACCTAAACGACCAATAGACTGCTCTAAAGGTATCCACGCAGAGATCAGAAAACCTAACTGGGACAAACCCCTTTGACCCGGAATAGCTAAGACAAATTAAAGACTGCTAGATCTTACCTTTGTCCTCGGAGAGCTATAGGAAACGATTCTGAAGCCTTGGAGGAGAAGAAAAATCGTGAACCTTTTTGAGAGAAACCTTGAAAACCATTTTCAAGGACTTAACAATTAAGTCTCTCTCAACTCACTACCATAACTCTCGACCATCAAGCATCCTTCCTTAGTCTTCAATTTGTTTATCACATAAACAAAAGGAAGACAACGAAAATGCTAAGGAAGAGAGTGTCATCGTGAGCCTTTTTGAGAAATCCTTTAAAACACTTTTAAAGGTTACTTAACAAGTAAGGCTTCCAAACTCTTATATAAGTTACACGACCATCAACTTCTCCTTACTTTCATTGCCACTTGTCAATTACTTAATTAAGTAAAAGCTAATGAACCAAAGCCTCCCACGTTGATGCCTTAGGTCATTAAATGAAGGGTGAGTCATTAGGTTTGACTTAGTCAAACCTAATCCTCTCCTAAGGCTAACGACAAAAGCATATATATATATTAATTAATTAATTCTCAATTAATTAATTGATATATATATATAATTGCTGGAGAGGTTCAGTCACACTGAGGTCGGTCCTACCGGCCTACCGGGCCCCGGTGGCGAAAAATCGCCGGAGACCCTTTTCAGCAATGCTAATGTCGCGATCTTATCGGGACATATCCCAATCTCATCGGGATCCATTTAATCCTAATGCTCTCCATAATTGGATCTCTGTCAATACTATTTCTGATTCTCGAATCACTCTTATCGTGTGACCCTTTAGGTTCCGGTTATGTTGGCCACTTAGATTAACAATTAATGCGAGCAAGTCATGAGCGGCGTCTAGCAACACATCATGACCCCAATTGACGAAAGTAATTGGTTTGATGAGTTCATCATAAACGGATCACGAACCCTTCCATAGACAATTACCGTGCAATTAGTCCTTTCACCATCCTATACCCCACTTGGTTACGAGTATGGTCAAAGTGTCAACTCTCACTAGGCGAGTCTAGCCCAGTGATATTAGTTCTGTCCGGGACTCATTACTTTATATGTCCATGAAGACACTCTTCATGACATAATTATCTTCGGTAGAAGACTTCAAGTAATGATCGACAAGAGGCGTGGTATCTCTTCGCTATTTGAAGTGGTAAATCCTTTATTGACTACTCAATTACCTTGAATACCTCAAGTGTGCACTCCAATCACCACCCCATGGCGACCTGAAGGCAACAAGGAATGGAGTCAAAGCAGAATCGGTATCAAGATATCCTTGAGTACCTCAAGTCTAAGGATACTTGCACCATTGCTATGATGAGATTATCACTGACATTTAAATAGGATATCCATGTGATGATCTCATGGCGGGTCATCAATCTACTTACTACCCTTAGTAAGCATCCACATGTCAAATCTAAATATCTCAATATTTACAGTTTCTGAGATCCACTGCTTGATCCAATCAAGGAATATGATATGTGCTAGTCTATCCGGATTAACGATGTCCAATCTCATTAATCCTATGACTAGGGATAATTTAGATATTGACATAATTGCACATGATAGGAATCTCGGTAGTATGATGCATCATAATTTCCTTCATGCTATGTCATATATCATGGACTTCATTAATTAGATTAAAGATCCATATCAATTCATAAAGACATTCATGAATATCAAATTAATGAAATATGCCTTTCTTTATTTATTCATAAAGTGCGCTACGACTTTGAATAAAACACGCTAAAGGGGATTGCCTTTAGGGCACAAATTAACAGTACCGTCCTTGAATAAGTCGACTTACCCATGTACAAGTCGACTTATCGGTACTGAATACGTGTAAGTCGACTTACCGAAGTGTACAAGTCGACTTACACTTACATGATCTTTGTGGGAAAATTCCAGCATAGTGAATATGTGAGAGTTTTGCATTTTTGTTTAACATGGTGGTTTGAAGTGTGAATATGAAGGAAAGGGAAGGTTAGATTAGTTTCAAATGTAAGTTGTTTCATTCCTTGAAAATTTCAGCATGTTGATCATTGGTTAATTCATGGTTTTGTGTTAGCATTTGGCCTTTCTGGCTTAGAAAGGAAGGTGTAAAATGGTTCATTCTGAATAAAGGAAAAAAGAAGGGTTATGGAGGCTTAGCAAAAATCAGATTTCGTGGGTGTCTTTAGGGCATGAGATTTTCGAACATTTTGATTAGTTTTGAGAGGGGTTTTGGTTGTTATAGCTTAGGAAAGGTATAGGGAAGGTTAGCTTAGTTTAAATGCAAGTTTTTCCATTCCTTAAATTTTTCAGCATTGTCGTCTTTTGTTAATTGGGACTTTATGCTTTGATTAAGGTCAAATAAGGCAATTGGAGGTTGAGGAAAGACTAGCTAACCAATTGCAAAGCCAAAGGAATCAAGGTGGGTAATATATTTATAACGTGAATTATGAGCCAATTAATTGTTTTGAAAAATAAAGAAAGTGAATTATTGATTCAAATGATTTGATAAAGAGCTACACCGTTTTCTTGATAAAGAATTTTCATAAATTGCTATGATTTTTGCATTCCATGAGTTTATGTGATTTGATTGATTGAAATATGATGCGGTTAAGATCATATGATTTCGATTATGTTATAAGATCACATGATATCGATAATATGTGTTATTCGGGTGAGAGAGTAGCGTTACGATAGTCCGTGCACGCCGCCTTATAGCCTTCTCCGGCTGCCGCTTTGGGCCTCGAGATCCGAAATCGGACTCGTTACATTTCTGATATAACCTTGGATTGTCCGTTACATTTCTGGGACTCTCGAACCGTTTGGTTGCGCATTGCATTAGTGCATGATTGGGTGTTATATGGTGCATATCTGAATTGCATGATTTATATATGGAAAGGTTTGAAAAATATGTTTTGGAAAGGATTTCTACTGTGTAAAATGATTTAAAAAGAGTTTAAAAAGGTTTTGCTTGTGTTCCATTATAAATGTATTATCCACGAAGCCGTCATGCTCACCCCCCATTTTTCCCTCCTCAGGTAGCAAGCAAGAATCCGGGTCGTCGCATCGGGATTGAGGAAAATCCGATGTATTTTTGTTGGTTTAGAAGTCTCAAGGCTTTAGTTTGTTCTTTGTAAATGCAGTTTTATCTTTTTGGTTGTATTTGGGCTAAAATGCCTTGAAAGCATTGTATTTACTTATGTCCGTGAAAATGTAAGAGTTTTGAAATTAAAGTGTATTGTTTGTAAGATTGGAAATGATAAAAACAAGGACGAGGTGGTATTCCTTTAGGAATTCAAATGATAAATGCCTATGATTGAGTTTTGGACTTGATGTTGAAATAATTAAATTGACATTGTTGTTGAGATTGTTAGATTGGATTGTAGTTGGATGTTTGATAATGACAAAAAGAAAAGAATGGGATTGTAAGATTTTATGGATTAGAAATGAGTAGATGCTTAGGAATGGAAATGCTTGATGATTTGAGAAATATGTAGAAGCCTAGGAGTGTGTTGCTGCCTTTAGATATTGAGTTTTTATGCAGGTACATGTGTTGGAATGAACCTAATTGAAGATTTTGGGTTAGATGTAAAATAGGGGAGGTGTTGTCCAATTTTTGTAAAAATTGGGCAGCAACTTCACCTAGGTTTTAGAGTACTTTAGAACCTGAATTAGCTTAGGTGGTCTTCTTGAAGAATGTATAAGATAATTAGATCTTTCCAATGGCATAAAGTTTGTCACATTCGGACATAAGATAAAGAAGTTATAGGGTTTGAAAGTTTTCATATTTTTCTACACGGATACTGTTCATTCTGCATTTTTGCAGAATCTTTGGAGGCGTTTTTCACCCTCTTGGAGATTGATCTGATTTTTGTGTTCTTCATGAAAAATGTAGATTATCTTTCTACCTTTAAAATGAGGTATGATTTGCAGTAATTGGAGTTAGAAATAAAAAGTTATGGGGTTGGGAGTGTTGACAGTTACTGTTCACTTAGGTAATTTACTGTTCCATTGGCTAGTTTTCTTGGCTGAACCTTTGAGTGTGTTTTTACCCTAGTTAATGATTGAATTAATTTTTGCACCCTTCATGAAACTTGTAGAGCATCTTTTTATCTTTCCAATGAGGTAAAATGTGCCATTTTTAGATTTGTGTGCTAAAAGATATGAATTCTCAAATTTATGTCAATGTGTAGGGAAAACTTAATTTTTAATGGCAGCAATCTTTGAAGCACTTTAGGACCCTCTTAATGGCTAGGTTAGTGTTTAAATCCCTCAAGGAAGTTGTAGAGCTTCTTTTTCTCTTTTAAATTCTGAAATTTTCCTGACATCCATACTTTATCCTTAGACGTGCCCACGCCTAATCTCGGAAGATCCTCCTCGCACTCTTCTGGCTGTAACTTCTTCGTATTGACCTCAGATTTACTCAGTTTTCAAAGCAATTGAGTTTCTAAAACAAATTCATACCCCTTTTTGATAAAAACACTTTGTTATCCGATTCGATTCGTTTCAGTCTGTTTTGCTTTCGATTTCGAGCCTTCGATTTGCTTTGTAATTTGCTTCGGATTCAATTCTTTAGTCTTTGATTTTCATGTGCTTCGTAATTTGTTTTCAGTATGTTTCTTCGTTTCCCTATATTTTTCTTCCGTTTCGTTCGATTTACTTTTGCTTTGTTCCTCGTTTCGTTCTCCGGTTAAGACCCGAACCTTGTTTAAGTATGATAATGGTTTTTAAGATGAATGAAAAAAAAATTTATATCGGGATTTTCGGATTAGAAATTGGATATTCGGTAACGGGTTATAAGAGTTCATAAGGAATCATGTATGCGTATTGAGGAATATGTATAAGTAGTTGGGTTCTGGATTAGGGATCCAACATTTATAGTATCGAGCCGATAATAGGATCTTACTTGGGCACATGTATTTGAGTTACGCATAAGTTTTGGGGTGATAAAACGAGTGAAGAAAAGGATGATACTCTTTCAGGATATGAGAAAATGAAACGTTGTGGATATTTAGAGAAGCCCAGTAGTAGGATTTTACTTAGACTATATGTTTGTAAGATTGAATTAGGGAGAATGTGCTAAGTGATTGTTTGATTGAGATGATGAGAATGATGATTTTACATGGGTAATCTTCGGATGAGTGTCAGAGCGCCAATATTAGGAGCTTTCATGGGCACATGTGTATAAGTTACATACATAAGAAATTGTTAAGAGTTTCAGTTGATAGAATTAGTAGAAAGGAGAATCAGTGCGTGGGTAAATATGGTAATTAGAGATTTAATGCCATTACATTGGAGGTTTCGAAAGTCTTTGGTTGAGAATTGGAGTCTCGGATTGTTAAGTTGACGTCCTAAACGGTCGGATGATTTCGATCTCGATCGAGTACGAGATTGAAATGTAAACTACGTGGGAGTGTCTGGAAATATTGATATGATATGATATTGGTGTTATCGACCAAGAAGTGAAAGTGGTGAGTAATCGAGATAGAATGAAGAACTAGTTAAGGAAGTGAGCGACCAAATAAGGGATAGCAAGACCGGTAAGTCTATTGACTATGATCATGTATCAACAATTCTTCGAGTAAAGAAGTTACATGAGGAAATAAATGACTTGATGATTATTCAGTGGGAATTTCGAGGACGAAATTCTTTTAAGAGGGGGAGAAATGTTGGGCCCCGATTCGCATTAAGCATGTTTAAATTATTTTGAGGTTTTAGTTTGATAAAATGTAATTTGGTTGGAATAAATTGAGGTTTTTATTGCTTAAGTTAGGATTATTAAATGAAGGGATTTAGTGAAGTTCGATTTGTTAAGACATTATTATTTTGTGATGCATTGTTGATATTTAAAGAATTATATGAATTGAGGGTTATATGTTTTTTGGCTAATAAAGATTAAATGGAGGGATTAGAGTTTTATTACATTGTTAAGGTATATTAGGTGGGCTTGTAGCCTGTTACATATCTTATAAATGAAGAGTAAAGGAAGTGCATGGGCTAAGGTTCATTTAAATAGCAATTACATGAGAAAGATGGAAACTAGGTAACCTTGGGCTTGGAGTCTTGGGCTTAAGTATTAAGTTAAAGTGTTAGGTTAAGAAAATGAAAGGAAACAAAATGATGGGCTAGGTCCATCTAAGTGATAAATAAGTAAGTAAATATGTAGGATAAATTAAAAAGAAAGAAGGAAATAAAATAAGAGAAGACAAATGGGTTGTCGATGAGAGAAGGGAAGAAAATGAAGAGTGTCGTTTTAGCTTGGTTTAAGTGAGAATAAGAGAAGCTTCAAGAATTTCCTAGAAGAAGAAGATCGTTTTTAGAAAAGGGAGAGGAGTTTGAAATTCTAGAAAGAAAAGGAGGAGATGGGTTTGACTAGTGGAGAAGAAGGAGAAGAGAAAGAAAAGTTTGGGTTTTGTGTTGTAAGCAAGAAGAAAGTGCAAAGAAAGAGTTTACCCTCCATTAGAAACAAGAAGAGGATTTAGTGGGTTTCATATAAGGTAAGGATTTGAAATTTCTTGGTTTTCTTGTTAGGATTTGTGTCTTCCTTGCTTAATCATGGTAGATTGAAGAGTTAATTATGAAAGAACAAGAAAAGAAAAGAAGAAGAGTGATGGGAGTTTCCAAAATCTGATTTTCGTGGGAGGGGTTTCTAAGATTAGGAATTTCGAATTTTGTTGCTTATTTAGCTAAGTTTTGATGCTAATGATTTAATTAAAGTATGGATAAGATGATATGAAATTAATGTCATGTTTTCGTTTCCTAAAGTTTATGAATTTTTGTTATCTCTTGTAAGATGGGATTTTGCTTTCATGTTTCAAATGGTGGGTGAAGAGTGTTGTATGTAGTGAATTAAGTAAGAAAGAAAGGAAAGAAGAATAATACTTGAAACTTGGAAAAAAAAAAGAAAAAAGAATCAGATTGTTGTGAGTGTGTATAAGGTGAGATTTTCGACAAGTGTGACTAGGTTTGAGAAGAGGTTATGGTTGTTATAGAATATGAATGGTATAGGAAAGGTTTAAGTGAGGTTATGTAGGGTTAGATTCAAGTTTGATCTTTGTGGGAAAATTCCAGCATAGTGAATATGTGAGAGTTTTGCATTTTTGCTTAACATGGTGGTTTGAAGTGTGAATATGAAGGAAAGGGAAGGTTAGATTAGTTTCAAATGTAAGTTGTTTCATTCCTTGAAAATTTCAGCATGTTGATCATTGGTTAATTCATGGTTTTGTGTTAGCATTTGGCCTTTCTGGCTTAGAAAGGAAGGTGTAAAATGGTTCATTCTGAGTAAAGGAAAGATGTTGGACCCCGAACCTTGAGTGACAATTTGATTTAGTAATATGAATGATCAAGTGGATGAGTTGATTGAAATGAAGTTATATAGCAAGAATTAGAAAGAAAAAGTGTGAAAATTTGCAGGATTTAGAAAGTTTGACTTTTTGGAGAGAGAATGTTTGACTTTGAGAGTTGACTTATGATTTAGGCAAAATTTGATAAAATGGTCTTCTGGAAACTTGTAGGTTATGTTAAGATATTTTTGTGGACATAAAGTTTGTAATTTTTCGATATCGGGAGTGAAAGTTATGATCAGTCAAAGTTTATGTTTGATCGAGTTTGACTTTTATTATGGTTGAAACTTTGACTGAGAAATTAACCTAGTTAGAGGTTAATTGAGCTTTGATGTTCTTCATGAAAATTGAAGGATTTGTTTTGATCTTTATTTCGATATCAAGTATGAAATTTTTCGATCTTGGAATATTAAGTATGATTTTTATAAGTTTGTATAGAGGATAGTATCTTTGACCGGCAAATGGACTCCCGTAGGAGTTGAATTGAGTTTTATGTTCTTCTTGGAAGATTTAGAGCTTCTCTCAAGTTTTCTATAGAGACTAAGTTTGTCAAAATTGGAGTTCGGGATTAAGAGTTATGAATTTCGGAAGTTTTTGTTAATAAGGGGAAAAAAAAAAAAGTTTGATGTTGCTGCGGCGCCTCGCTAGGTAAGGCTCGCCTAGCAGGCGGGCACCAGCGGCGCCCTCGCTGAGGCGACGCCTCGCCTAGCGAGGCGGTGCTCTCGCCCTCGCGAGGGCAAGGCTCGCCCTCGCGAGCTGTGCGCCCTCGCTAGGGCGACGTCTCGCCCTAGCGAGCGGGTGCCTCGCCCTAGCGAGCGGGCGACTCGCCCTCGCGAGTTCGGCGTCCGTACGCCATCCGACGCCGTTTTGCTTCTTAAATTTCTTGATTTCTTTGTTTTCAATCCGACCTTTGCTCACTATTTTGCCTATATCTTTTCCGTCCGACATCCGATTGAGTTGATTCTTTTTGCGTTGGATTCCTAAGACAATGAATTTCATTTTATAAGAAATTTGTGAACTTTTGAGATTAAATTAATGGTGATTAATTTAATCAAAGTGAGTCGGGAAATTTTCCGAGCATGATTCAGTGTTTTATGAAATTCGGGATCTGTAGAGATCCGATTGAAGCGATTCTTGAGGCGAAATAAAGATAAGACAAGGGGCTACAAATCATATGAAGACATGAAATGTCAATTTTGCCCTTAGGACTTTTAATTTTTGAATTTAAATTCGGATTGGGGTGTAATTTTTGGATTGGGAACACCTGTGAGTAAATTGAGTATAACTTTTGATCTGGGAATCGAAATGAGGCGATTCTTGTTTTGAATTAAACTAGCGACATAAGGATACAATTGTTATGAAGACATTGAGTTTCAATTCTGAGATTAAGAATGTGAAATTTTGGACGGAAATAATCGTACATGAAAAATGTGTTAGAATATGGATATTCCCGAACTGTTTTGTGCATAACTTTTGATGTAGTGCTCGGAATTGAGCGCGGTCATTGGCGTTGGATTCGTATGAGTGAGAGGAACATTTCTTGAGAAGGAAGTTTTGACAAATTCCTTCAAATCGATAGTGCGAATCAAACCGCAAGTAAGCGTAACTTTAAGTTTTAAATGAAGGACAATTTGGTCATTTGACCATCAATTAATGAAACACATAAAGGAAGTGTCGTTTTGGCTTATTAAAAGCCACGAATGGGCTGGAGAAGTCTGGAAAATTATAGAAGAAAGAAGAAGAAATAAGAAGAAGAATGGAGAAGAGTTCGTAGAGAAAAGAAGAGGGAGAAAGTTTCGTTTTAATTTTTCTACTCAATTCTTAAGGCTTTTGGGATTTTTCCAAGAAGGAAAAGAGTGGAGAATGATGAGAGCTTCCTAAGGAACCAAGAAAATTCGAATTTGGAGGAGAAATGAGGTAAGAGACATATTTAAACTTTGAGTTTTTGATGGATTTTTAGTTTAGAATTGTGAAAAAAGATTTGGGTTTGTGGTTTATGATGTTAGTTTTGATATTAATGCTTTAGGCTGGGTTTAATTTTGGATGAAAAATTGATTAAGGTTTAGGCTTAATTTTATGATTGAGAATTTTGAGATATTTTGGTGTAGAATTATAGGAAATATGATGAATTGATGATATATGAAATCAATTTCGAAAAATTGTATTTTATGGTATTGAATTGGGATAAATTGGTTTAGGCCAATTTTAAGATTTGGGAATTTTTGAAATTGAGGATTTAAATAGTTTGGAATTAATGTGAATTGATGAATTGTGAGATTAATTTTGAAGAAATTATGTTTTATGAGATTTAATTTGGGTGTATTGGTTTAGGCCAATTTTGAAAATTGGGGATTTTCAAAATTGGAGATTGAAATAGCTTGGAGTTATGATAATTATGTTTTTCCTATGGTTGAGTTTGAGAATTATGCAAATTATGATGATGAATTTGGATGTTATTGGCTTAGAATTCCCAACGCGATTCTGTTTCCTGTTCTTTGCTTATTCACGGATGTCGGAAAGTGTTTCAGTTTAAATTGATTTGTTTGCTTACTTTGTTTTCTATCCGTATTCGATTTGCATTCGATTCGATCCCGCTTTCGCTTATTCATTCCGCTTTGTGATTCGTATTCGATTATTTCGCTTCGCTATATTCGATTGGTTTTCGCTTTGTTATCCGTAATCCGAGTTCTCAAATGCAATTTGTATTCCGATTAGCGGTTTCTCGCTTTTCGAAATTTTCGTTTCCATTCGATTCCATTTTCCGTTACCATCTATGTTGGATCCCGTTTCTGAAATCCAACTATGCATACAGATTCCCTCATACGAACGCATGATTCCTTATAAGCTCTTCTTTCTCTGATACCATAAATGTTGGATCCCGTTATCGGAACCCAACTACATACGTAGAACGGAAAACGAAGCAAACGGAAATGAAGGGAAGCGGAAATTTGGATCGAAATTCGAATCGAAAACAACTTTTCGAAACAAATGCAAAGCGAATGCGAAGCGAAAATAGCGAAGCGAATCGAGTAAGCGAATCGAAACAAATCGAAAAGTAGCGGCGGAAGCAAATGCAAGCGGAAGCCAATACTAATCGAATCAAGCGAGCAGATTGCAAAGTTTAAACGAAATCAAAGGACACATCCGACATCCTAAACAATAATCAAAGAAAACTTATCGAATGAACATAATCGCGTTGGGAATCTAAGGCGTTCCAAAATCCGTTATGAATTTTTTCTTTTCTTATTCTCATTCCTTATTCATTTCTTCTCTTACTCAAACACATTTAAAACATAACCAATGCATCCAATTTCCAAAATTACACTTTTATCCCAAATCTTATCGAAAATTCTAAAGATAACTTTTGCCTTTATCTAACCCAAAAATTCTGCAAAGGCAAAATACACTTCTATAATCTCAACAGACCTCAGAATCATCGGACACTCCCGTCCGGAAATCCAAACACCAGCAAAACGCAAACCTAACATCTAAAACTTCCATAATTCTCAAATCAATCAATACCAAACTCATAATTCAATTTCATTTCCAAATTCACACATATATATTCCCAAATTATCCATAATTTCATATACAAATTTCACAATCATTCACAATTCTCAACCTTGTACACAAATGCATTTTTCCCCAACTTATCTAAAGTTATAAACATACTCATAATCAAGATCCAAATTACTCAAAAGCTAACGTATTCAAAAGTCGGCGGCGTCTTCACATTCTTTCATCCGATCTCCGTCAAACACGGAGATGAGGATGAAAGAAGTGACTTCTCTAAGCTCGTGGATAACACATTTATAAACCGATAAATAAGCGAAAATATTTCTTTATAAACTTTTTGCCAAAGGGCTAATGTTTCAAACTTTTCAACTTTGAAATATTTCTCTCAAACTCTTTTCAATTTTTCCAAACTTTTCATATCAAATTTCATAAATTTCCGATTGAAAACCCTTTTCTTCATTTTTCCAAAATTTCTCATAAACATGAATGCAATCACATCGGCAAATTATCACGCACATTAACAAAATCAAAATCACATAACAGATCAAAATGGTGCTGGTTTGGTCCAACGAGCGTCTTGCATACCCGCATAGCGGTCCATGCGATCAGAATAGAAACGTACTACACTTTCCATAAGCGGTCCATTATAGCCGTGAGAATCGAAATCGGAGTTCCGTGCCACTAGCGGGCAGTCGAGTGAAGGCTTTACGAATAGAGACAGCGCTGACTCACCAAAGGACCTAACCGACCCACATAACACATAATCGAAACGAGATTTCAGAATGCTGAAGGCACTTTTCAAATTCTTGATTTTCCACACATTCACATAATGCATACAATTCGATCAATTCATCATTCAAATACTAATTTCAAAAATCAAATCATTCAATCAGTGTGCATAATTCAATAATGCATTTATGACAATTGAATTTAAACTTGTACCAATTTCTCGGGAAATCATATTTTCCAACTTTAAATCAATTCTTATTTTCAAACATTTCCAATAATCTATCAAGCATACAAAATTTTGCTTTCTTTCATTTTCAAAAATTCATATTAAGCTTACAGATCAAATTATAAATATGCTACCCACTTCGAAATGACGCTAGAAGCTTGTCCAAATAGTCAATTCTCCAAATTCCTTCCTCTTTCTTCAATTTAAAAAAAATTCCTAAGCCAATAACATCCAAATTCATCATCATAATTTGCATAATTCTCAAACTCAACCATAGGAAAAACATAACTATCATAACTCCAAGCTATTTCAATCTCCAATTTTGAAAATCCCCAATTTTCAAAATTGGCCTAAACCAATACACCCAAATTAAATCTCATAAAACATAATTTCTTCAAAATTAATCTCACAATTCATCAATTCACATTAATTCCAAACTATTTAAATCCTCAATTTCAAAAATCCCCAAATCTTAAAATTGGCCTAAACCAATTTATCCCAATTCAATACCATAAAATACAAATTCTTCGAAATTGATTTCATATATCATCAATTCATCATATTTCCTATAATTCTACACCAAAATATCTCAAAATTCTCAATCATAAAATTAAGCCTAAACCTTAATCAATTTTTCATCCAAAATTAAACCCAGCCTAAAGCATTAATATCAAAACTAACATCATAAACCACAAACCCAAATCCTTTTTCACAATTCTAAACTAAAAATCCATCAAAAACTCAAAGTTTAAATATTTCTTTTACCTCATTTCTCCTCCAAATTCGAATTTTCTTGGTTCCTTAGGAAGCTCTCATCATTCTCCACTCTTTTCCTTCTTGGAAAAATCCCAAAAGCCTTAAGAATTGAGTAGAAAAATTAAAACGAAACTTTCTCCCTCTTCTTTTCTCTACGAACTCTTCTCCATTCTTCTTCTTATTTCTTCTTCTTTCTTCTATAATTTTCCAGACTTCTCCAGCCCATTCGTGGCTTTTAATAAGCCAAAACGACACTTCCTTTATGTGTTTCATTAATTGATGGTCAAATGACCAAATTGTCCTTCATTTAAAACTTAAAGTTACGCTTACTTGCGGTTTGATTCGCACTATCGATTTGAAGGAATTTGTCAAAACTTTCTTCTCAAGAAATGTTCCTCTCACTCATACGAATCCAACGCCACTGACCGCGCTCAATTCCGAGCACTACATCAAAAGTTATGCACAAAACAGTTCGGGAATATCCATATTCTAACTCATTTTTCATGTACGATTATTTCCGTCCAATATTTCACATTCTTAATCCCAGAATTGAAACTCAATGTCTTCATAACAATTGTATCCTTATGTCTCTAGTTTAATTCAAAACAAGAATCGCCTCATTTCGATTCCCAGATCAAAAGTTATACTCAATTTACTCACAGGTGTTCCCAATCCAAAAATTACACCCCAATCCGAACTTAAATTCAAAAATTAAAAGTCCTAAGGGCAAAATTGACATTTCATGTCTTCATATGATTTGTAGCCCCTTGTCTTATCTTTATTTCGCCTCAAGAATCGCTTCAATCGGATCTCTACAGATCCCGAATTTCATAAAACACTGAATCATGCTCGGAAAATTTCCCGACTCACTTTGATTAAATTAATCACCATTAATTTAATCTCAAAAGTTCTAAATTTCTTATAAAATGAAATTCATTGTCTTAGGAATCCAACGCAAAAGAATCAACTCAATCGGATGTCGGACGGAAAGATATAGGCAAAATAGTGAGCAAAGGTCGGATTGAAAACAAAGAAATCAAGAAATTTAAGAAGCAAAACGGCGTCGGATGGCGTACGGACGCCGAACTCGCGAGGGCGAGTCGCCCGCTCGCTAGGGCGAGGCGCCCGCTCGCTAGGGCGAGACATCGCCCTAGCGAGGCGACAGCTTCATGAGGCGAGTCGCCCGCTTCGCTAGGCGAGACATCGCCTAGCGAGGGCCTGTGACTTCGCGAGGCGAGCCTTGCCTCGCGAGGCGAGGCGACCCGCCTCGCTAGGCGGCGTCGCCTAGCGAGGGCAAGACGCTGGCGCCCGCCCGCTAGGCGACCTGTCGCCCTAGCGAGGGCGCACGCTGGCGCCCGCCCCGCTAAGGCGAGCCTTCGCCCTAGCGAGGGCGCTTGCAGGCAACATCAAACTTTATTTTATTTTATTTTTTTTCCCCTTATTAACAAAAACTTCCGAAATTCATAACTCTTAATCCCGAACTCCAATTTTGACAAACTTAGTCTCTATAGAAAACTTGAGAGAAGCTCTAAATCTTCCAAGCAGAACATAAAACTCAATTCAACTCCTACGGGAGTCCATTTTCCGGTCAAAGATACTATCCTCTATACAAACTTATAAAAATCATAATTAATATTCCGAGATCGAAAAATTTCATACTTGATATCGAAATAAAGATCAAAACAAATCCTTCAATTTTCATGAAGAACATCAAAGCTCAATTAACCTCTAACTAGGTTAATTTCTCAGTCAAAGTTTCAACCATAATAAAAGTCAAACTCGATCAAACATAAACTTTGACTGATCATAACTTTCACTCCCGATATCGAAAAATTACAAACTTTATGTCCACAAAAATATCTTAACATAACCTACAAGTTTCCAGAAGACCATTTTATCAAATTTTGCCTAAATCATAAGTCAACTCTCAAAGTCAAACATTCTCTCTCCAAAAGTCAAACTTTCTAAATCTCGCAAATTTTCACACTTTTCTTTCTAATTCTTGCTATATAACTTCATTTCAATCAACTCATCCACTTGATCATTCATATTACTAAATCAAATTGTCACTCAAGGTTCGGGGTCCAACAAAAGAAGAAGGGTTATGGAGGCTTAGCAAAAATCAGATTTCGTGGGTGTCTTTAGGGCATGAGATTTTCGAACATTTTGATTAGTTTGGAGAGGGGTTTTGGTTGTTATAGCTTAGGAAAGGTATAGGGAAGGTTAGCTTAGTTTAAATGCAAGTTTTTCCATTCCTTAAATTTTTCAGTATTGTCGTCTTTTGTTAATTGGGACTTTATGCTTTGATTAAGGTCAAATAAGGCAATTGGAGGTTAAGGAAAGACTAGCTAACCAATTGCAAAGCCAAAGGAATCAAGGTGGGTAATATATTTATAACGTGAATTATGAGCCAATTAATTGTTTTTGAAAAATAAAGAAAGTGAATTATTGATTCAAATGATTTGATAAAGAATTTTCATAAATTGCTATGATTTTTGCATTCCATGAGTTTATGTGATTTGATTGATTGAAATATGACTGCCTGTTAAGATCATATGATTTCGATTATGTTATAAGATCACATGATATCTGATAATATGTGTTATTTGGGTGAGAGAGTAGCGTTCGATAGTCCGTGCACGTCGACTTATAGCCTTCTCCTTTGCCGCTTTGGGCCTCTGAGATCCAAATCAGACTCGTTTTGTTTACGGTATAACCTTCGGGTTGTCCGTTCTGTTTTACGGGACTCTCGAACCGTTTGGTTGCGCATTGCATTAGTGCATGATTGAGTGTTATATGGTGCATATCTAAATTGCATGATTTATATATGGAATGGTTTGAAAAATATGTTTTGGAAAGGATTTCTACTGTGTAAAATGATTTAAAAGAGTTTAAAAGGTTTTGCTTGTATTCCATTATAAATGTATTATCCACGAGCCGTCGTGCTCACCCCCATTTTCCCTCCTCGGGTAGCAAGCAAGAATCGGGTCGTCGATCGGGATTGAGGAAAATCCGATGCATTTTTGTTGGTTTAGAAGTCTCAAGGCTTTAGTTTGTTCTTTGTAAATGCAGTTTTATCTTTTTGGTTGTATTTGGGCTAAAATGCCTTGAAAGCATTGTATTTACTTATGTCCGTGAAAATGTAAGAGTTTTGAAATTAAAGTGTATTGTTTGTAAGATTGGAAATGATAAAAACAAGGACGAGGTGGTATTCCTTTAGAAATTCAAATGATAAATGCCTATGATTGAGTTTTGGACTTGATGTTGAAATAATTAAATTGACATTGTTGTTGAGATTGTTAGATTGGATTGTAGTTGGATGTTTGATAATGACAAAAAGAAAAGAATGGGATTGTAAGATTTTATGGATTGGAAATGAGTAGATGCTTAGGGTGGAAATGCTTGATGATTTGAGAAATATGTAGAAGCCTAGGGTGTGTTGCTGCCTTTAGATATTGAGTTTTTATGCAGGTACATGTGTTGGAATGAACCTAATTGAAGATTTTGGGTTAGACGTAAAATAGGGGAGGTGCTGTCCAATTTTTGTAAAAATTGGGCGGCAACTTCACCTAGGTTTTAGAGTACTTTAGAACCTGAATTAGCTTAGGTGGTCTTCTTGAAGAATGTAGAAGATGATTAGATCTTTCCAATGGCATAAAGTTTGTCACATTCGGACGTAAGATGAAGAAGTTATAGGGTTTGAAAGTTTTCAGATTTTTCTACACGGATACTGTTCATTCTGCATTTTTGCAGAATCTTTGGAGGCGTTTTTCACCCTCTTGGAGATTGATCTGATTTTTGTGTTCTTCACGAAAAATGTAGATTATCTTTCTACCTTTAAAATGAGGTATGATTTACAGTAATTAGAGTTAGAAATAAAAAGTTATGGGGTTGGGAGTGTTGACAGTTACTGTTCACTTAGGTAATTTACTGTTCCATTGGCTAGTTTTCTTGGCTGAACCTTTGAGTGTGTTTTTACCCTAGTTAATGATTGAATTAATTTTTTCACCCTTCATGAAACTTGTAGAGCATCTTTTTATCTTTCCAATGAGGTAAAATGTGCCATTTTTAGATTTGTGTGCTAAAAGATATGAATTCTCAAATTTATGTCAATGTGTAGGGAAAACTTAATTTTTAATGGCAGCAATCTTTGAAGCACTTTAGGACCCTCTTAATGGCTAGGTTAGTGTTTAAATCCCTCAAGGAAGTTGTTGAGCTTCTTTTTCTCTTTTAAATTCTGAAATTTTCCTGACATCCAGACTTCATCCTTAAACGTGCCCACGCCTAATCTCAGAAGATCCTCCTCGCACTCTTCTGGCTGTAACTTCTTCGTATTGACTTCAGATTCACTCAGTTTTCAAAGCAATTGAGTTTCTAAAACAAATTCATACCCCTTTTTGATAAAAACACTTTGTTATCCGATTTGATTCGTTTCAGTCTGTTTTGCTTTCGATTTCGAGCCTTCGATTTGCTTTGTAATTTGCTTCGGATTCAATTCTTTAGTCTTTGATTTTCATGTGCTTCGTAATTTATTTTCAGTATGTTTCTTCGTTTCCGTATGCTTTTCTTCCGTTTCGTTCGATTTACTTTTTCTTTGTTCCTCGTTTCGTTCTCCGGTTGAGACCCGAACCTTGTTTAAGTATGATAATGGTTTTTAAGATGAATGAAAAAAAAATTTATATCGGGATTTTCGGATTAGAAATTGGATATTCGGTAACGGGTTATAAGAGTTCATAAGGAATCATGTGTACGTATTGAGGGAATATGTATAAGTTCGGGATCCAACAGATGAGGTAATCAAAGAGTTTGGTTTCTCACAAAATCCGGATGAACACTGTGTGTATAAGAAGGTTAGTGGGACTACAATCGTATTTCTTGTGCTATATGTAGATGACATATTATTACTAGGAAACGATGTCTCTATGCTACAATTTGTGAAGATTTGGTTGTCCAAACAATTTGCCATGAAAGACCTTGGTAAAACAACTTATATCCTTGGGATAAAGATTTATAGAGATAGATCAAAAAGATTGCTTGGTCTTTCACAATCAACGTACATAGACAAGATGCTAAAGAGGTTTAGCATGGAACAATCCAAGAGAGGGTATCTTCCCGTGACTCGTGGGATAACACTCTCGAAATCTATGTGTCCTAAGACACAAGATGAGAGGACGCGCATGAATATGATCCCGTATGCATCTGCAGTAGGATCTATCATGTACGCAATGCTATGTACGAGACCCAATGTATCATATGCTCTAAGTGTTACGAGTAGATACCAATCGAATCCTAGTGAGGGTCACTGTGTGGCTGTCAAGAATATCCTCAATTACTTGCGAAGGACTAGGGATGTTTTCTTGGTATATGGAGATGGAAATCTCCAGGTGAGCGGGCATACAGATGATAGTTTTCAATCTAATAAGGATGATTCTAAATCCCAATCAGGTTATATATTCACACTGAACGGCGAGGCGGTCAGTTGGAAGAGTTCCAAACAAGAGACAACTGCTGATTCAACAACCGAGGCAGAGTACATTGCCGCTTCAGACGCAGCAAAGGAAGCAGTTTTGATCAAAAAATTCCTTACTGAACTTGGTGTGGTTCCTAGCTATGATGGGCCCTTACAGTTGTATTGTGACAACAATGGGGCTATTGCGCAGGCGAAGGAAGCAAGGTCTCATCAACGATCCAAACAAGTACTCCGCAGATATCATCTGATTAGGGAGATCATTGGTCGAGGTGATGTCCAGATAGAGAGAATTCTCACAGAGCAGAATATTGTTGATCTATTGACAAAGTCATTATCACAGAAGAGCTTTGATTCTCATGTACTCGCCTATGGTATTAGATACCAAGGCGATTGGCTTTAGGTCTAGTGGGAGATTTTGTTAGAGTAGTGCCCTAAAGGCAATCGCCTTTAGCGCGTTTTGTACAAAGTTGTGTGCAGACTTTATGAATAAATAAAGAAAGGCATATTTCATTAATTTGATATTGATCTATAAGCAAATTAATGAAGTCCATGGTACATGACATAGCATGAAGGAAATTATGATGTGATCATACTACTGAGATTCCTATCATGTGCAATTATGTCAAGATATCTAAATTATCCTAGTCATAGGATTATTGGCTGGACATCGATAATCGGAGAGACTAGCACATGTCAAGCTCCTTGATTAGATCAGCGGTGGATCTCGAAGCTGTAAATATGAGATGTTTAGGGTTGAGATGTGAATGCTTACTAGAGGTAATAAGTACATTGGATGACTACTATGAGATCATCACATGGATGTCCTATTCTAATGTCGGTGATAATCTCATCATAGAATGGTGCAAGTATCCTTAGACTTGAGGTACTCGAGGATATCTTGAATCTTGATTTTGTATTTTGACTCCATTCCTTGTTGCCTTACGAATTGTCGCTCATAGGGTGGTGATTGGGTGCGACTTGAGGTATTCGAAAGTAATTGAGTAGCCAATAAAGGATTCATCACTACGTAATAGCGTAAGATGATACCCGTAGCCTCTTGTCGGTCATTACTTGGAAATCTCGGCGAGTACATATTTCATGAAGAATGTCTTCATTGACATATAAAGTAATGAGTCCCAGGACAAGAACTGATATCACTTGGACTAGATTTGACGTACTCAGTCTAGTAAGAGTTGACACTTTGCCCATACTCATAACCAAGTGGGGTATAGCATGGTGAAAGGACGAATTGCACAGTAATTATCTATAGAAGGGTTCGTGATATGGTTCGTGATGAACATAGGTTCATTTTTCAAACCAATTACTTTCCGGTCAATTAGGGGTCATGATGTGTTGCTAGATACCGCTCATGACTTGCTCAGATTACGTGTTAATCTAAGTGACCAACATAACCGGGAACCTAATGGGTCACACGCATAAGAGTGATTCGGAGAATTCGTAAAATAGTTTTTGACAGAGATCCAATATTTGGAGAGCAATAGGATTAAATGGATCCTGATGAGATCGACATATGTCCCGATGAGATCGCGATATCGATATTGCTGAGACAAGTCTTCGGTGTTTTTTCCATATCGGGGGCCGGTAGGACCGACCCCAGTATGACTGGACCACTTCAGCATTTATATACATATTTATATATCTTATTAATTAATTAAGTAATTAATTAATATATATATATATGTGTGGTTTACGTGGAAGGAGAGGAAGTTTCTTCTTTAGCCTTGTCAAAAGTAGCCATTAATGGCTTTAAATGACTAAAAGACAAATGGCAAATGAAGAGAGGAGGATGATTGTCGTTGGTTATAAGAAGGGTTTCAAAAATCAAAAGCTTTTCTCTAATGATCGATGATCTTCAAGCTTCTCTCCTCTCCAAGCTTCTTCACCATCGTTCTTCCCATAGCTCTCCAAGAATAAGGTAAGATCTAGCAGTCTTCACTTTATTCTAGCTATTCTCGGGTCAAAGGGTTTGCCCCGGTTAGGTTCTCTAATCTCTGCGTGGATACCGTTAGAGACAGTCTCCTTTGGTCGTTATGGTTTGACATCGTTGTATAGACACATGGATCCTGGCTTTCGGGAAGGTTCCGGAACAAAAAAATTTTGTTTTCTGCACCGTGTGCATGTGATGTACACACCGGGATTTTCCTACAGGATGTCCTATTCTAATGTCAGTGATGATCTCATCATAGCAATGGTACAAGTATCCTTAGACTTGAGGTACTCAAGGATATCTTGGATACTGATTCTGTGTTTTGACTCCATTCCTTGTTGCCTTACAGTCGCTCATAGGGTGGTGATTAGGTGCGACTTGGTATTGAAGGCAATTGAGTAGCCAATAGAGGATTCACCACTTCTGTGATAGCAGAAGATGATACCCATGGCCTCTTGTCAGGGTCATTACTTGGAAATCTCTGGCCAGAGTACATATGTCATGAAGACTGTCTTCATTGACATATAAAGTAATGAGTCCCAGGATGAGAATTGATATCACTTGGACTAGATTTGATGTGGTCTGTCTAGTAAGAGTTGACACTTTGCCCATACTCATAACCAAGTGTTGTATAGCATGGTGAAAGGACGAATTGCACAGTAATTGTCTATGGAAGGGTTCGTGATATGGTTCATGGTGAGCATGGGTTCAGTCGTCAAACCAATTACTTTCCGGTCAATTGGGGGTCATGATGTGTTGCTAGACACCGCTCATGACTTGCTTGGATTAAGTGTTAATCTAAGTGGCCAACATAATCGGGAACCTAATGGGTCATACGCATAAGAGTGACTCGGAGAATTCGTAAAATAGTTTTGGATAGAGATCCATTATATGCAGAGCAATAGAAATAAATGGATCCTGATGAGATTGGGATATGTCCCGATGAGATCGCGACATCGATATTCTTGAGGCAGTATTGGTGTTTTTCCATAGGACCTGTAGGACCGACCCAGTGTGTTGGACCACCTCAAAGCATTTTATATATATATATATATATATAACGTGGAAGGAGGAGGAGAAGACTTATCTTACTTAACTATATATATATATATATATATATATATATATATATATATATATGGCTAACGTGGAAAGCTTTACCACTTTAGCATTAAATGTCTTTAATTACTTTAAAGACAAATGAAAAAGATAGACAAAATGAGGATGATTGTCGTGAGTGAATAAAAAGAGTTTTTAAAACAAGTTAAAAACCTAAGTTTGAAAGAAGTTCATCCGAAGCTCTCCTCTCCATCCTCTCTTCAACCTTCATCATCTTCTCCTCTTCTTCACCTTGTGGTCTCCAAGAATAAGGTAAGAGCTAGCACTCTCTTCTTTATTCTAGCTATTTCCGGATCAAAGGGTTTGATTCGGTTAGGTTTTCCGACCTCTGCGTGGATACCGTTAGAGACGGTCTCCTTTGGTCGTTGTGGTTTGAGAATTATGATACCTCTTTGTATAGACACATAGATCTTGGACTTCGGGAACGTCCTGGAATAATTTTTTTTGTTTTCCGCATCGTGTGTATGTGATGCACGCACCGGGATTTTCCTACATGCTTGTGTGCAAGATTTCAGGCAGATCCTAGAGAATCTCATTATATTGTTGTCAAAAGAATTTTGAGATATCTATTAGGTACTATTGATACTTGCTTAATGTATGAGAAAGGTAAATATTTCAGGTTGATTGGCTACTGTGATACGGATTATGCCGGAGATAGGATTGATAGAAAAAGTACGAGTGAAGGATGTCACTTTCTTGGCAATAATCCAATTTCATGGTCAAGTAAGACGTAAAGCTCAATTGCTCTATCTGTAGGAAAATCCCGGGGTGTTCATCACATGAACACAGTGCGGAATTTAAAATTTTGAGTCCCGAGACATTCCCGAAAGCCAGGATCCATGTGTATGTATAACTAGTCAAACTATAACGACCAAAGGAGACCGCCTCTAACTGATCCACGCAGAGGTCGAAACCTAACCGACAAACCCTTTGACCCGAATAACTAGAACAAGGTAAAGAGTGTGCTAGCACTAACCTTGATCTTGGAGAGGAAGTGAGATAACTAGGAGAAGCCTTGGAGAGGAAGAGAGGAATGAAGAAAGCCTTGAAAATCAAAATTTTCCTAAACTTAACAAGTAAGTTTCGCCATCAACCTTCATCAACGAGCTTTCGCCACTTCTAAGGCTTCTCATGCCTTCTTATATCATTATTTAACTAATTACGGTATAAGAAAGCATGGTTAAGAGCCTAGCCACGTTGGTGGCTTAAAACCAATTAAAAGTCAAGGTAATCATAAGTTTGACCAAGTCAAACTTTGATTCTTAAGGCATCCACGAAACTAGCATATATATATAATAATTAATCAATTCTTAATTAATTAATTAACATATATATATTTGTCAAGAGGTCGATCAAATTAGAATTGATCCTACCGCCTATCGGGCCCCGCCGCGTAAAGATCGCGGAAGCGGTTTCAAGAATGTCAATGTCGCGATCTCATCGGGATATATCCCAATCTCATCTGGATCCATTTAATCCTATTGCTCTCCGGATATCGGATCTCGTCCAAACTATTTTCTGATTCTCCGAGTCACTCTTATCGTGTGACCCATTAGGTTCCGGTTATGTTGGCCACTTAGATTAACACTTAACTGAGCAAATCATGAGCGGTATCTAGCAACACATCATGACCCCAATTGACCGGAAAGTAATTGGTTTGACTAGTGAAACCATATCACGAACCCTTCCATAGACAATTCTTGTGCAATTCGTCCTTTCAACATGCTATACCCCACTTGGTTTGAGTATGGGCAATGTGTCAACTCTTACTAGACCGACGATCAAATCTAGTCCAAGTGTAATCGGTTCTCGCCCTAGACTCATTACTTGATATGTCCACGAAGACCTCTTCATGACACATGTGTGTCTCGGCGCCAGAGACTTCCAAGTAATGATCCCGATAAGAGGTCATGGGTATCTCTTTCGCTATCACCAAGTGGTGAATCCTCTATTGGCTACTCAATTACCTTCAATACCTCAAACTGCACTCCAATCACCACCCTATGAGCGACCTCTCGAAAGGTAACAAGGAATGGAGTCAAAGCACAGAATCAGTACCCAAGATATCCTTGAGTACCTCAAGTATAAGGATACTTGCACCATTGCTATGATGAGATTATCACTGACATTTGTATAGGACATCCATGTGATGATCTCATGGCAGGTCATCCAATGTACTTACTACCACTAGTAAGCATCCACATGTCAAATCTAAATATCTCAATATTTACAGTTTTTTGAGATCCACTGCTTGATCCAATCAAGGAGTTTGACATGTGCTAGTCTATCCGGATTAACGATGTCCAGTCTCATTAATCCTATGACTAGGGATAATTTAGATATTGACATAATTGCACATGATAGGAATCTCGATGAGTATGATCGCATCATAATTTCCTTCATGCTATGTCATATATCATGGACTTCATAAATTTGATTAAAGATCACAATCAATTCATAATAAAATGAACATCAAATAAATGAAATATGCCTTGCTTTATTTATTCATAAAGTCTGTACATGACTATGAACAAAAGCAGCTAAAGGGATTGCCTTTAGGCACTACTCTAACAATCTTATGGTATCAGTATACATATAAGTCGACTTACACGAGTGGACAAGTCGACTTATCGATCGAAAGAAGCACAAGTCGCCTTACACATGGTACAAGTCGACTTACACTTACAAATCTCCCACTTGACCTAAAGCCAATTGCCTTGGTATCTAATACCATAAGCGAGTACATGAGAATCAAAATTCTTCTGTGACAATGGCTTTGTCAACGGATCAGCAATATTACGCTCAGGAATTTCTCTATCGTGACATCACCCGAGCAATGATCTCCTGAATCAAATGGTATCGGTGGAGTACGTGTTTGGATCGCTGATGAGACCTTGGTTCCTTTGCCTGCGCAATAGCTCCATTGTTGTCACAATACAAGTGTATGGGTCCATCACAGCTAGGAACCACACCAAGTTCAGTAATGAACTTCTTGATCCAAACGGCTTCTTTTGCTACGTCTGATGCGGCAATGTACTCTGCCTCGGTCGTTGAATCGTGATCGTCTCTGTTTGAACTCTTCCAACCGATCGCTCCGCCGCTCGATGTGAAAACATAACTTGATTGGGACTTGGAATCGCCCTTATCGATTGAAAACGGCATCCGTATGCCCGCCACTTGAAATTTCCATCTCCATATATCAAGAAAACATCCTTAGTTCTTCGCAAGTACTTTAGATATTCTCGATACCACCCAAAGGACCTTCACCAGATCCGATTGGTATCCGTCGTAACACTTAGAGCATATGATACATCGGGTCTCGTACATAGCATTGCGCACATAATAGATCCTACTGCAGACGCACGGATCATATTCATACGCATCCTCTCGCCCCGTGTCCGAGGACACATAGACTTCGAGAGTGTTATCCCATGAGCAATGGGAAGAAACCCTCTCTTGGATTGCTCCATGCTAAACCTCTTTAGCACCTTGTCTATGTGTCGTTGATTTGTGAAAGACCAAGCAACATCTTCGATCTATCTCTATAAATCTTTATCCCAAGGATATAAGTTGCTTCTCCAAGGTCTTTCATGGCAAATTGTTTGGACAATCAAATTTTACAGATCAAGAAGATAGAGACATCGCTTCCTAGTAACAATATGTCATCTACATATAACACAAGGAATACGATTGCAGTTCCATTAACCTTCTTGTACACATAATGTTCATCCGGATTTTTGAGAAACCAAATTCTTTGATTGTCTCATCAAAACGGATATTCCAACTCTGGATGCTTGCTTCAATCCATAAATGGATTTCAAGCTTGCATACCGCTTCACCATCGCCGAAATGAAGCCCTCGGGTTGTGTCATGTACACATCCTCACCTGATTTCTATTCGGAAAGCGACTTCACATCCATTTTCATATCTCATAATCATAATGAGCGGAATGGCTAGGAGTATCCTAATGGATTTAAGCATTGCTCATCGGGTCAAGGTCTCTTCATAGTCAACTCCTTGTCTTTGTGAAAGCCTTTAGCCACAAGCCTCGCTTTATAGGTAATCACATTACCATCCATGTCGGTTTTCTTCTTGAAAACCCATTTGCACCCTATAGATTTTATCCCTTCAGTGCATCAACCAAAGTCCATACTGGTTTTCATACATGGAATCCATTTGATTTCATGGCACGAAGCCATTTTTCGACTCAACTCTTCGTAACCTCTTCATAGTCGTAGGCTCATCATCCTCTATGAGCAATACATCATTCTGTTCACTTACGAAATCCATATCTCTCGGGAGCAGGCGCGATCCTACTTGACCTACAATTTCGTGTGAAGTAGAAGGTTGAACTATTACCTCATCTGTATGAGTTCTGATTTGAGTGTTGAGCGATTGATCTGCGTCGTCCGAGCATCTTGAACTTCTTCAAGTTCAACTTTGCTCCCATCGTCCCTCTTTAAAAGAAACTCTTTCTCTAAAAAGACAGCATGCGTTGAAACAAACACCTTTGTTCCTCAACAAGGTAGAATTGATATCCTCTTGTTTCTTTAGGATATCCTACTAACAAACACTTGTCGATTTTGCTTCAAGTTTATCGACTTTGTCCTCTTCACATAAGCGAGACAACCCCATACTTTCAAATAAGAAAGATAAGGTTTCTTGTTAGTCCACATCTCATATGGAGTAACATCAAGCTATCTTTGATGGAACTCTGTTTAACAAGTAAACAAATTATCTCTCAGTGCATACCCCAAAAGGATTTTGGTAAGCTGTAAAGCCCATCATAGATCGTACCATGTCCAACAAGGTTCGATTTCTCCTTTCTCGCCACACCATTATCTTTGTGGTGTGTAAGGAGGAGTCCACCGAGATAAAATCCCATTATCTACGAGATAATCCAAAACTCTTGGTTTAAGTATTCACCACCACGATTGGATCGTAATGTTTTGATACTTTTACCAAGTTGTTTTTCTACTTCATTTCAATTGTTTGAACTTTTCAAACGCTCAGATTTGTATCTCATTAGATACAGATACCCATATCGAGAATAATCATCGATAAAGGTAATGAAGTAACAACAACCATTTCTGGCATGGATGGACATCGGACCACATACATCTGAATGTATTAGATCTAATAATCCAGTCGCTCGTTCACCCTTTCCCTTAAAAGGTAACTTAGTCATCTTGCCTAATAAACAAGATTCACATGTGTCATAAGATTCATAATCGAATGACCCTAAACTTCCATTCTTATGGAGCTTAGCGATGCGTCTCTCATTTATATGGCCAAGGCGACAATGCCATAAGTAAGTTGATTTTAAATTATCTCTTTTATGTCTTTTTGCGTCATTGACATTCATAACCGAATGTGACATATCTAATATGTAAATACCGTTGCATAATGTACCAGTACCATAAAGCATTCCATTTGAGCTAATAGAACAACCATTGTTACCATAAGACAAATGGAAACCAAATTTATTTAAACAAGAAATGCATAATATGTTCTTTGTTAACACGGTACAAAATAACAATCATCCAAGTTAAGTACAAGCCCACTGGGAGTGTCAAAACATAAGTCCTACGGCTAATGCAGAACTCTTGCTCCATTACCAACACGCAGTCCATTTCTCCCTTTATGAGCCGCCATCGTCCTCGAGGCCTGCGATATCATTGCATATATGTGAGCCACAACCGTATCTAATACCCATATGTTATGATCGAAACAAGATTAACCTCAATGACAAACATACGAAGAAGTCGAGGCATCGATGCCTTCTTCGCTTCGATTCTTCCAGATAGACTTTGCGATTCGCCCAATGACCGGTCTTACCGATGGAAGCAGTACCTTTTAGTGCGATCTCTTTGGTCTTCTTCTTGCCTTTGGCAGTGCTTCCTTTGGATTTTCCTTGGGTTTCTTACCCTTCTTCTTTTCTGTTTCTTTTCTTGGAACCAGAGGAAGAAGAATCCACCAATAGAACGCCTTGCTATCTTGCTTGACAAATTGTTTCATTGTCTTGAGCAGATTGATCATTTCGGGAATTGTGGTGGATATTTGGTTCATCCGATAGTTCAACACAAACCGTGAATAACTATCGACAAGCCAACAAGAATCAAGTCTATACTTAACTCACAATCCATCACAAAACCTAAGACAACCAACCTCTCAATATAGCCATTCATCTTCAATGCATATTGCACTGCAGATGAACCAGGAGTCATTTTCGTTGTAAAGAACAACCTTGAGGTCTCGAACCGTTCGGACCGAACTTGCTCATCAAACAACTCGTAGATGAAACACTATCGTGTGAGCATCCATAGACTCGTCTTTATCGCAGCTCGGTGACATCGATGCAAGCATAATGCGGTGGCTATGTCATCGTTTTTAGATGCTTACGATATGCCTTCCGATCATCATCGAAGCTCCTTCAACAAGTGGATCCGAAGCGGAAAATCAAGGATATATCCTAGATCCTCGGATCGAGAACAATTCTCGATTTTGCAGCCAATCAAGAAAATTTGGTCCGATTAATTTGTTTGAGTCCATTAGTAGCGAAGATTCACACCGGTGACATCTTGACCAACCTAAACATAGAGAGAAAGAAAGTTAGAATAGAATTAAATGTATGATCATAAGGACTTAAATGACATACATATGGCTCCCACTAGTTTCAATAGAATCCATAACCCTCATCATGAATCCAAGAAACAAAATGGCACAATGACCTGGTGGGTCGATATCCGACATTGCTAAGAATGACCTTGGGTTAGCCCAACAAGCCACCTTAGGTCAATCGGTAGGTATCGGTCATACCAATTGCATCACGAATGCAACTATCGCTCGATGCTATCAACGGTTGATGTATGCACATACATTGGGTTATCAACACTTGATGCGTGTACATCGATGTACACTACCCAATGTCGCCTCGTCCACGTTGACGCGAGGTTAGCTCAACAAATCAACGCTTCTAGGAAAACCGACCCATTAATCCGAAAATCACATTTTCATAGTTTGAACATATTCATATAGAGTGAGCTTGAGGTTAGCTCAACAACCCAACCCTATAAGAACTCTGGTTCTTACCATATTAATGGAAGGCGTTAGTTTTCATATTTTAAGTGAGGGATTTTAGGTCTCATCTTTTTGATCTCATCCAAGCTATAGGATCATAGTCACTTGACTATATGGACTGATTTAGGCATTATATCAATCATATTGAATTCATACGAAAATCATCCATCATCCCACCTCGACTGATACAAGTCGACTTATTCGATACAAGTCAACTTATGCTTTTGCACGCATAAGTCGCTTTATACCAAAGGTACAAGTCGACTTATACGACTCTTTGCATGTAAGTCGACTTATCAACTGCATAAGTCGCCTTACAAAAGGAAATTTGCTATCTAGTCGGCTAATTCTCAATCCAGCATTTCCAATTCACAATACCATATACCAAGTATATTATCCTTTATATTAATGTGCTAATGAAACATTTTCATTGAAACATGCATGCCATATAGTCAAACTATATATGAAAACCTTGAAACCGATTAATCCACCATTAATCACTAGATTTCCATATAATTCAAGGACACCAAATAATCATACTATATAGCTCTAGATAGTCTACACATTATCAAGATTACTCCGGCACTAGTCACAAAAATTGCGACGGCCAAAATAAGCAAGATAATGGAATAAGCTAATAAGACGCTAAAGTAACCTATTCACCATCCGAAAATTATTGGAAACCCAATTTCAAGAATCTCATTTTGGGATGCATGCCACATCAATATAACACATTTTTAATCACTATAAAAATGATTCAAGGCATTGGAACCGAAAATAACACAAGCAATCATTTCAAACAAAACAGCCCCAGCATGTTTCTCAAAACTGCCAAGCTCTGACTTTTGCTCAAAATGATCATTGAAACAATTTCAATAAATTCTGAGAAAATTACAGAGGTTAAAACATGTTCCTAACATGCTCCATGAATATTTCCAGGATTTATTTCCCACAAAAACTCATTTAACCTCAGCAATCTAGCTGAACCAGAATCTGTGTTTTTCAACACAGACATTCCCAGCAGCATACAAGAAATTCGGAAATAAATAGTAAATTACCTTGAAAACATTTTTCCATCCACAGAGACATTCAAAAACATCTTAGGGACATGTAGGTGAAAACCAATCCCAAAAAAAAGTTTTCTAGAATTTATTCTCGAATTTACAAGCATACCTGTTTAAGAAACGTTCAACAAGACAGCATCCGAAACTTGAGGGAATTAAATAGCAAAAACATATCAAACGACATCGATAAATTTTTTCCTTTTATAGAAACATTCAGAAACATCTTATGAGCAGGTCTATGCAAGAAAATTTCGAAAACCCTAATTCTACACTGGTTCGAAATTGCACACAGTCAGCATGCTACACAGCTAAATTCACAAAGGAACTCCGACCTAGTTATCATTTCGACTATTTATACAACACAAGCGGCTCTGATACCACTGTAGGAAAATCCCGGGGTGTTCATCACATGAACACAGTGCGGAATTTAAAATTTTGAGTCCCGAGACATTCCCGAAAGCCAGGATCCATGTGTATGTATAACTAGTCAAACTATAACGACCAAAGGAGACCGTCTCTAACGGTATCCACGCAGAGGTCAGAAAACCTAACCGGGACAAACCCCTTTGACCCGGGAATAGCTAGAACAAGGTAAAGAGTGTGCTAGCACTAACCTTGATCTTGGAGAGAAAGTGAGATAACTAGGAGAAGCCTTGGAGAGGAAGAGAGGAATGAAGAAAGCCTTGAAAAATCAAAATTTTCCTAAACTTAACAAGTAAGTTTCGGCCATCAACCTTCATCAACGAGCTTTCTGCCACTTCTAAGGCTTCTCATGCCTTCTTATATCATTATTTAACTAATTAAAGGTATAAGAAAGCATGGTTAAGAGCCTAGCCACGTTGGTGGCTTAAAACCAATTAAAAAGTCAAGGTAATCATAAGTTTGACCAAGTCAAACTTTGATTCCTTAAGGCATCCACCGAAACTAGCATATATATATAATAATTAATCAATTCTTAATTAATTAATTAACATATATATATTTGCTGAAGAGGTCCAGTCAAATTGGGGTCGGTCCTACCGGCCTACCGAGCCCCGCCGACGAAAGATCGCCTAAAGCGGTTGCCAAGATGTCAATGTCGCGATCTCATCGCGACATATCCCAATCTCATCGGGATCCATTTAATCCTATTGCTCTCCAGATATCGGATCTCTGTCCGAAACTATTTTACAGATTCTCCGAGTCACTCTTATGCGTGTGACCCATTAGGTTCCCGGTTATGTTGGCCACTTAGATTAACACTTAATCTGAGCAAGTCATGAGCGGTATCTAGTAACACATCATGACCCCCAATTGACCGGAAAGTAATTGGTTTGACTAATGAAACCATATCACGAACCCTTCCATAGACAATTCTTGTGCAATTCGTCCTTTCAACATGCTATACCCCACTTGGTTTGAGTATGGGCAATGTGTCAACTCTTACTAGACCGATCGATCAAATCTAGTCCAAGTGTAATCGGTTCGCCCTAGACTCATTACTTGATATGTCCATGAAGACCCTCTTCATGACACATGTGTGCTCGGCGCCAGAGACTTCTAAGTAATGATCCCGATAAGAGGCCATGGGTATCCCTTCGCTATCACGTAGTGGTGAATCCTCTATTGGCTACTCAATTACCTTCAATACCTCAAACTGCACTCTAATCACCACCCTATGGCGACCTCGAAAGGCAACAAGGAATGGAGTCAAAGCACGTAATCAAGACTCAAGATATCCTCGAGTACCTCAAGTATAAGGATACTTGCACCATTGCTATGATGAGATTATCACCGACATTTGTATAGACATCCATGTGATGATCTCATGGCAGTCATCCAATGTACTTACTACCACTAGTTAGCATCCACATGTCAAATCTAAATATCTCAATATTTACAGCTCGAGATCCACCGCTGATCCAATCAAGGAGTTTGACATGTGCTAGTCTATCCGGATTAACGATGTCCAGCCTCATTAATCCTATGACTAGGATAATTTAGATATCGACATAATTGCACATGATAGGAATCTCATAGTATGATCACATCATAATTTCCTTCATGCTATGTCATATATCATGGACTTCATAAATTTGATTAAAGATCACAATCAATTCATAATAAAATGAACATCAAATAAATGAAATATGCCTTGCTTTATTTATTCATAAAGTCTGTACATGACTATGAACAAAACGCGCTAAAGGGGATTGCCTTTAGGGCACTACTCTAACAATCTTATGGTACTGTATACATATAAGTCGACTTACACGAGTGGACAAGTCGACTTATCAGTACTGAGCAAGCACAAGTCGCCTTACACATGGTACAAGTCGACTTACACTTACACTATCAACATCAGAAACCAAGTATATGTCAGTCGCAAGTTGCTATTCACAGACGTTGTGGATTAAGTACTAGCTAGATGACTATGCAATACAAGAAGAAGAAATCTCAATCTACTGTGACAACACAAGTGCCATCAATCTGTCGAAGACTCCCATACAATATTCGAGAGTTAAACATATCGAAGTCAGACACCATTTTCTACGAGACTACATTCAGAGGAAGATCGTGAGTCTTCAGTTTGTTGAGACAAACCATCAATGAGCGTACATCTTCACTAAGCCATTAAGTGAAGAAAGATTCAAAGAAATCAGACGAAATGTTAATATGGTGATGTTAAGTAATCAACCGTCTGACAAGTCATGACCCAGATGAAAAGGTTGAAAGAGTTAACGGTAACCGTAACTATGAGTTATAGCTAATAACGTCCGTTAGAAGAAATTTTTAGAGGGAAGGTTTCTCATAGCCTTGAGAACATCACCTATTCTAGAACACTCATGATATATTCTGAAAACCAACCCTTGAAGAACCCTCAACAAAAACCTTTCATTACTCTGTTTGGATTTCAAACTTTCCTTACTCACACTCTCAACCTTACAAACCGACTTCACTTCTTTGAAAAACTTCTCTGTTTTTAGTTCGTTGTTAACTACAAGAAATGGAGACAGCCATGACAAGTAGAAGACTTGTTAACTTTGAATCCCTGAAGCAGGATGATCGCGGCTTATCGTTCAATCCTAAGATTGATCCTTGGAAACCGGTCAAAATCAATTTATACCAAGAATTGCAACACAGGGTGCAACCTCGGGTCGACTCTCAAGGAACCAGTGCAGAATTGATCCTAAGACTAGCCTAATGTTTGAATTATGCAAGAAAGCAGTTAAAACGGGGGTTTCGATTTAGTCTTTAAAATTAAAGAAAGCTAAGTATGAAATAAATGTTTTTGGGATTTTTGAAAGGCAAGACAATTTGAAATAATTAAGATTGAAAACAATTAACTAAAGTTCTCCCGAAAATACATTTCGGGTCATCATCGCTCAAAATAAATGTCGGGGTTTGAAATCCACTAAGTTTCAAAACACAACCTTAATAACTCGTTAAGTCCAAGATTTAATTGATCAACTCGATAAATTAAAACTTGTTAAAACCCTTAGTGTATGGTATGAAATGATTTATGCAATAAATCAATCGATAATAACATAACCAACTTAACCAAACACAACTAGGCGATTAGGTTAATTAATGCAAAATCGACCGATATACATGAGACTTCATGTATTCAGCACAATATTCAACACAAACCAATCCTTAACATAGATCAAAGTTTAACATCCTACTAAACTATAGCAAGATTCATTCGGTCATACAATGCAATCTCCAACTCGGAGTTGTTACAAAACCATGATGTAAATTCAAAACAATGATCGACACCCTCAAGCTCATGGAACTCGCATCGCTGCTACATCTTCTTGAAATCCGACGCCTTAGCCACGCATGATGCCGGGTGAGTCCATCATCGCTGGAATATCACATCGGTCCATGACTCCAACGATGAACAATGAGAGTGAGTGCGATTTAACGATGGAAGAGATGAAGATGGTAATGGTGGACGCCGTCTGAGGTGGTCGCTTAACTGCAAAACAGAGGAAACAAAACCTATCAGAAAAATAGAGAAGACGAAAGATGGAGAGCTACCGGGAATGCGGCCTCTGTTTTAACCTAAAATGGAAGGTTTTATAGGAGTTGTAAGCGGGCCGGGCCGAATAAAGGCAAAATTTGCCATTTAAAGGTCGGTATCAGACATTCGTCGCGACTAATGAATAAAATTAAATCATGACGATAAAATGGTCACTGTCATGATTTAATTAATTTATACCAAATTAATTTGTCGCGATTTAATGGGAGTGTTGGTTCGTCCCGACGAATGGATGGCTTCTCACGACGTGTTGACTTTCTCGTTGACTCCATGTTCCTATTTAAATGTAACACATTTGCAGATCAATTGTCCCGATAAAAGTTATGCAGAAATTAGTATCAACTCGACAACAAAATACGGCAATGTGCAAATTATAAAAGCTCAATACGAGAACCCAACTTAAGCACAAAAATCATGAATTAGAGTCAACAAATGCATAATTACTTAAGAAAACAGGCCAATTTATAGTATAAATTTGGCTCAATCAAATTCCCCACACTTAGACCTTTGTACTCTGGACAAAGCTTACAAGAGTCAAAAGGTACAAGAGTAAAAGAAAATTCTACCATGCTCAAATAATAATGTAAATGATGCAATCTACTTCATCGAATTTAAACGCAAAGAAATTGAAAGAGTGTTAATAAAATAAACACTGAAAGAATTTAAGCACATGAGATTGAACAACAGAGAATCACTCGGGATATGGTGTTTACGCTCAACTCACTTGTGTTTAAGGATATTTTCTCTCAATCTGCTTAATGCATCTCCTACCATAGGCTTGTATCAATTCTATTTCTCCACTACAAGGACTATCATTTTGAAGATCAAGAGGTCTTTCAGGGTTGTAATGAGCGGAGGGCTAGATGAATGGATGAAGTAAAAGAAAGAAAAATATGAGCATGCACACTAAATGAGGAATTGATGTCAATAGCCCAACTAAAACTAAACACTGAAATAAATTGAATACACACTTTTTTTTTCAATCATTTTGGCTATCTCATTTTGAGATGCTAATCCCTTTTTGGGATACAACACATTATTATCCCTTTTTGGGATACACAAGACTAACACTTTTCCATTTTCCAACTTTTTTTAATCTAATAACAAAACACGTATCACCGACATCATCTTAATATGTATGCAAATGCTCATGAATAAAGGCTCGAGGGCTAGCAAAGGAAAAGTGTTTAAGGGTTGGTGTTTGGGGAAAGAAATTTGAAAGAAGGAACGCCTATCATATCAACAAAATTCTAGTCCATCAAGCTTTGAGTAAAATTGACACAAGTTACGAGAAGTATGAACTAAACAGATGCACACACAAAGATATAGAAGAAAATTTTGGCTCAATATCCTTCCAACAAGTGGCTTTGTCCCAATGATCAATCTCAAGTCTTAAAACTAAAATGCTACCTTGTTAGCATGCTCCCATTCACTTTGTTTTGAAAACTTCAAAAGTTAAAATTTTGCGAGATCCAATTATCGCTCAAGAATGGAGAGTATTTTCAAAACTCAAGTATCGATTTTTGAAACTTGTAAATGATTTGCATGCAAGGCACAAAAGAACGAAAGCAGAAAATGTCTGATTGAGTTTTTGAAAATTTATCAGTAAAAGCAGTGGGCCCACAAAAGTATGCACAAATTCTAATAGGTATGCAATGCAAAATATAATAGGGAACTAGCTCCCCCACACTTAAACATGGCATTGTCCACAATGGCAGAAGTAACAAGGCACACAAAAAAGCATGAAACAAGAATTGACAAAAGAGAAATGGGGATATATCATTAAGCTCAAAACGTAAGTGGACAAAAGGAAGGATCCGAAGAACTAGCTAAAAATTACAGCAAGGAAAAGAAAAGAGAAATTCAGCAAACACAAAATACAAACGAAAGGTGGACAAATTACCAAGGGGAGGGTCGTCGAATGGCAGATCTGGAGGGGCAACGGCAGAAAAACTAGGAGCAGGAGACACAACCGGGGCCGGTGGCGGGAGAGGCAAGCCGAGGTGTGCCGCAATCAAAGTGAGCAGCGAATGAGTGGCGGTGGTCTGAGCCTGAGTAGCGGTGAGTTGCGTTTCAAGCCGGTAGACGTCCTCGCGCAGCAGAGCAATCTCAGAGGGGGCAGGGGTAACTGGAGTAGGGATACGAGGCGGAGAGGGTGGAAGGACTGGAGGGCTAGGAGGAGGAGAGGGTGGAAGGTCGCGAGGGCGATCGAGACGGACGTAAACAAAAGGAGGGGCAGGCAAAAAAGGGAGATCGGCAGGATGCTCCGGGACTCGATAGGCCCAGAACAGGTCGGAAATGAGGTGGGGAAAAAAAGTTTGTGTTTAATGTTGGTGGCTATGATGCATCTGGCGGAGGCGGTGGATATGGCGGAGGCTAGATCAGCAGTATGGCGATCATTACTGAGTAGATATAAAGGGCCTGCTCCTTGGGAATGTTGGTGAGGTGGAGGGTAGGCAGGATATTGTGACATATGAAATGTAACCAGGTACGAGCTTGAGGAAGGAGGGTAGTACGACGGATATACCGTTGAGAACCCCGGGGTTGATACCACTGAGTCCCTGCGGGGCAGAGAGTACCAATGACATCATCCCATGGGTAGTCACGGATGAGATCAGAGTAGGTACAGTGGGGGACAACAGGAAGGTGGTAATGCTCCCGGATTATGGTAGAAGTGAAAGCATCGGGAATAGAGACACCCCGAAAATTAATTCCGTAGGTGTGGGAGTAGCGGGCATGGGAATAGTATTGGCGGATGAAGGAGAGGTTTCCAACAGTTCTTGGTTGAGCGAGGCCGGTCAACTCGAGTTGAAAGAGCTGACCACAAAAGGGTTGGTTGCTGGGATAAGGGGAAATGGTTTCTCCTTGAGTATTTCTTGACTGGCAACTCGAGTTGCCAGCTGATCATACTCAGGATCCACCGGATGAGAGGAAGAAGGGGGAGGATGCGAAGAAGGGGAAGGGGTGCAATCGGTAGAATCGAAGATGAAGAGGAAAGCTGCTGCCGGTTCAGAGGCTCGCTTCATTCGAGGCATGATCCGCGCACACAACGTTAGAAACAAGTGTTATCGAGAAATCTACGTAATCAGCCTCCTCGTCGCAGCCTAATGTTCATTCGTCGCGAAGAGTCGAGGTCCTTCCCATTCGCCGTGATTGAACATGAGAGTTTATTGCGACGAGGAAGTCCTCTTCCATTCGCCGCGACTCTGTGGATGTTCACTGCAATGAATCGGCACACACGTTCGCCGGGGCGAGGTATGAACTCGTCGCGACGAACGGCAATTTTGCAAACAGACGCGGCGAACAACGCTCGCTATTCGTCCTAAATCTAACAAATAACAACGAGAATGGACAAAATGAAAGAATAAGAACACTTACCTAAGGTCGAAAACGAAGATGGGAGAAGATTTGAGAAAGTTGGGAGCTTCAAACGCAAGGGCACAAATGGGAGCTTTAGCGAAGGCAAGGCGAAGGAAGAAGCGAGGAAGAAGGAGAGAAAAGAGAAGGAGAAAAAAAAATAAGGCGGGAGGCAGACGAAAAGACGCAAAGGAGAAAAGACTAAAAAGGGCTCCGAAAAACAGAGAAGTTAAACGGTCAAGAGGGGCAAAACTGGGCTTATTCGTCGTGACGAGGCAATCGTTAGCCGCAGCGAACAAAACAGAAAAACCCTAGATACGTCGCGACGAACAGCGATGTTCGTTGCGGCGAACCACCCAAAACAGAACAAAATTTCTAAGGATCCTACACAAATTGCACAAACATTCAATTTATCAATCCACATATCACTCAATCTCATTAATCTATTTCAAGCTTCATCGAACAAGGAACATGCGGAGCTAACAAGAGGGAATCAATTTATTGAAACAGAAATGAAAATCCTACTTAACTACAGCTATTCCTACTGGATGGGTTGCTCCCCTCACACTTAATCAACACATTCATGCAACACAACATTTCAAGTTAAATCAAATAATGTGCACAAATATATTGAAAATGCAGGAAAAGAAACACCTGGTGCTCATGGTGGATCTTGTAGTTCGGGATGGACGTGCGGTTGATATCCAAGCTCCATGTCAACAGCTTGGGTCCTCGGCAGCCCATGTCCATTCCCGTATCCGAATAAGCACCTGCACTATCATCAAAATAGAAACTACCTCTAAAGAGATCATTAGTGGTCGGGGTTAGAGTTTCTGCAAATTCAGAACAAGCATCATCAATCACAACATCAAGCATATTCACCCCAAGCAAGGAGTAATCCTCATTAGGTGCTTCATAGCTTCATACATGTTGAAGCTAACGTGTTGATCACCAACCTCCATGGTGATCTTCCTTCCTTCATCTCGATCATTGTACTTGTCGTCCAGAAGGAAGGGTCGCCCATGATTAGAGAAGTGTCTTGCACCACTTGAGAGACATATCCAAAGACGTAGAAATCGCCAGGAACACTAATCCTTTCACTTGGACCGTAATGTCCTCGATGATGCCCACAGGATGTCGGAAGGATCTGTCACCAACCGTAACACTACCAAGTAGGTTTTACGCCTTAACTCCTGTGGCTTCATAAAATGATTTTGGCATCACATTGATTGCCGCTCCCAAATCCAGCAACGCTCTTCCAATTGTCACCTTTCCTATGACACAAGGAATGGTGAACGATCCTGGATCTTGACACTTTACCGGAATTTGGGGCTTAAACAAAGCTGACACGTTTGAGCTCACCTGGACTCTCTCATTCGGCCTAAACTTACGCTTGTTTGTGCACAAGTCCTTCAAATATTTAGCGAGGCGGAATCCTCTTCACCAGTCGGCGAGGGCACATTCACTTCCACCTTTCCAAACAGTCAATAATTTCTTTTTCATGTTTGAGCTCGTTGACCTTCTTACTCATCAAGTAAGAATTTGGAAAAGGAGATCCTTTAAGTTCACTTCCCACTTGGTTACTTCACTTCTACCAGATTTTTCCTTTGCAGCACTTTCTCCTGGACTACTTGATGGTTGCTCTGTTTCCTCAATGGTTGATTTCTTCTTTCTCTTCAGCAATTCTTCTTCGCGATCACTCTTTGATCGTACAGCCTTCTTTTCTCTTACTTGAGGTGTCTCTTCAACCTCAATTTCTTCGGCGCATTCTTCTTCTTCAGGGATGCTAAATTGCACTTTCTTTCCACTCCTTAATTCAATTGCGTTGGGCTTTTTGATTTATGACCGTGTTGGAGGGAATTGATCCGCTACTCCTCGCTTGATTTTCACTCAAGTTGTTGGATAACTGAGTGACGTATGAGTTCAGGTTTTCTGCCTTAGTTTCCCATTGATCCATTCGTTTTTCAGAAGCAGTAAAACGCGCAGCATTCTTCGAGGAGTCCTGCTGGATTAATTTTGCGATGGCGTTGAACTGATTAGTTGTAGAGGCTCTTTCTTCCTTCATCAACGTCATCATACCATGCGAAGCTGGTTGGTGTCCTCCTTGATGGTTGTGGTTGCACCGCCAATGCTTCACGATCCGAACTGGTTTATGGATGGTCCAGCTCCACCTCCTTGTTGAAAGCGGTTGGGTGCTCTTCCTCATTATTCCTCCAATCGAAATTGGATGGGATCTTCATCCTCATTATACGTCTTTGAGTCTGGGTCCCACTTAGGATTTTGTCTTCCGGGTAGACAGAAACTTCTTCATACCTTCCGGCGATACTAGAAATGTGCATCATCGACCCACAAGATTATGAATCAGGTGCGATCAATTGAGAGAAGATGAAGGCGATGCACATTCAAATTCTTCACCGGTAGAATCGATGACAACCGTGAAGTTATCCTATGCTCTAGGAATCCACCTTTGATTCCGTGCTTTCCATCCTTTTGTCCGAGCCAACATGGCTCCTACTTCATGAACATTCACGGAATCACGAACACTATATCATTGATGGTTGAGGCCATCCTCTTGATCAAGGCCTACGCTTCAAAGTGCGGTGAGGTCGATCAACGATCCTCCAAGCAAAGATCTAACATTCCCTTTTCTCGATTCTTCACCCCATCATAGAAATATTGAACAAGCTGCTCATCGTGAATTTGATGATGGGGCACCGAGACAACAGATCCTGAACTGCTCCAAAAATCATACAAGGACTCGTCATAGTCTTGCTTGGCGTATAGATTTCTTTCCTCATCGACGCGGCGTCCTCGAGGCTGGAAAATACTTTTCCAGAAAGCTTTTCTCAAGTTGGCCCAACTATGGTAGGCATTCGCGACATGCCTTGGGAGGCTCATGTACCACTCCGGGCCTTTCCTTCTAGGGATAAGTGAAACACCTTCCACAAAGACATGATCTAGGGAGCTCCTACGGGTTTCATGTTTTGACAAATCATTGTCGGTAACTTGTAAATGCATGTAGGATCTTCTCCCGCCAAACCGTGAAATTTGGGAGAGAATTGATCAATAGCCCTTAACTTCAAATTCACGTCGAAGTTCGGGCAGGCATGCAGTGAAGGGTCATAATTGACGTCCGAGGTCGTAGCTTCTCGATCGTTCTCGCTGTTGTTCCCTATGTTCTCATCGACTCTTTCCCGATCACCATTTAATCCATGATCTCCGTTCCTAGGTTGGTGACCGAAATTTTTGACGCCACCATTTCTCCTACTTGATGTTCTAGTGTGCTAAAGGTTGCTTGCTCTCTTACATCCTTCCCACGCTTCCTTAAGTATCGCCGATTTCAAGTTGAAAATGAACTAACCTAAGTCTACGGGCATGCACAAAAGAAGTTCTCTAAATTAGCTCACTAAACGACAAATGGATAAAACGAGGTGAAATTACATAGTTCATCGCGGCTCGTAGGAACTCGCTGCGGCGAATAGAGCAAAATTCGAAAAGTCATCGCGATGAATATATGAACTCGTTGTGACGAATGATGAACTCATCGCAGCCAAGAATCAGAGCAAAGCACAATCACTCGAAATTAAGAACAATAAACCGAAACAATCGAACTAAACACTTAAAGCAAAACAGAATCGAAATCACAAAACACAAGCAAATAAACCAACACTTAAGAGATGCAAACAATGAAAATTAACATGTAAACTAAAACAAATAAGATGCAGAAACAAAATGACTTGGCTAACCTAGAAAACCAATTAATTTGGTTCCCAACAGCAGCGCCAATTTGATTACGGCTTATCGCTCAATCCTAAGATTGATCCTCGAAACCGTCAAAATCAATTTATACCAAGAATTGCAACACGAGGTGCAACCTCGAATTCGACTCTCAAGGAACCGGTCAGAATTGATCCTAAGACTAGCCTAATGTTTGAATTATGCAAGAAAGCAGTTAAAACGGGGGTTTCGATTTAGTCTTTAAAATTAAAGAAAGCTAAGTATGAAATAAATGTTTTTGGGATTTTTGAAAGGCAAAACAATTTGAAATAATTAAGATTGAAAACAATTAACTAAAGTTCTCCTGAAAATACAGCTCGGGTCATCATCGTTCAAAATAAATGTCGGGGTTTGAAATCCACTAAGTTTCGAAAACACAACCTTAACAACTCGTTAAGTCCAAGATTTAATTGATCAACTCGATAAACTAAAACTTGTTAAAACCCTTAGTGTATGGTATGAAATGATTTATGCAATAAATCAATCAGATAATAACATAACCAACTTATCCAAAACAACTAGGCGATTAGGTTAATTAATGCAAAATCGATCGATATACATGAGACTTCATGTATTCAGCACAATATTCAACACAAACCAATCCTTAACATAGATCAAAGTTTAACATCCTACTAAACTATAGCAAGATTCATTCGGTCATACAATGCAATCTCCAACTCGGAGTTGTTACAAAACCATGATGTAAATTCAAAACAATGATCGATTACCCTTGAAGCTCATGGAACTCGCACCGTTGCTACATCTTGAAATCCGACGCCTTAGCCATGCATGATGCCGGTGAGTCCATCATCGCTGGAATATCACCTCGGTCCATGACTCCAACGACGAGCAGTTGAGAGTGAGTGCGATTTAACGATGGAAGAGATGAAGATGGTGATGGTGGACGTCGTCTGGAGGTGGTCGCCTAATCTGCAAAACAGAGGAAACAAAACCTATCAGAAAAATAGAGAAGACGAAAGATGGAGAGCTACCTCGGGAATGCGGCCTCCTGTTTTAACCTAAAATGGAAGGTTTTATAGGAGCTGTAAGCGGGCCGAATTAAATAAAGGCAAAATTTGCCATTTAAGGGCCGGGTATCCGACATTTGTCGCGACTAATGAATAAAGTTCGTCGCGACGCATAAAAATGGTCACTCGTCGTGACAAATTAATTTATACCAAATTAATTTGTCGCGACGAATGGGAGTGTTGGTTCGTCCCGACGAATGGATGGCTTCTCACGACGTGTTGACTTTCGGTTGACTCCATGTTCCTATTTAAATGTAACACATTTGCAGTATCAATTGTCCCGATAAAAGTTATGCGAAATTAGTATCAATCGACAACAAAATACGGCAATGTGCAAATTATAAAAGCTCAATACGAGAACCCAACTTAAGCACAAAAATCATGAATTAGGAGTCAACAAGTGCATAATTACTTAAGAAAACAGGGCCAATTTATAGTATAAATTTGGCTCAATCACAGGACAACATGGATATTGAACCAGAGATTATAGCAGCTGGATGTAGGAATTTCTTTCAAATTCGAGAGACAATCTACATGAACAAAGTTTATGATTTCTGGAAGAATATGGAATTGATAGCCGATACGCTTGTATCTTCGGTGGATAACTTGTCGATTATTGTGACCATGAAGATGATTGAGAAGGTCACGGAGTGTCCATTTAAAGGAGAGAAGTTCACAAGCAAAGCTAGATGGATGTCACAAACTAGCATGAAGGAAACCCAGATCAATTTGCAGTTATATGGAGGCAATGATTCAAGGGAAAAGAAGGCGTCCAATCTTATTCCAAATGCTAGGGTATTACACTCACAACTTTTTCATTATGTACTACAGAGAACAGGGTCAAGGCATTTGGTAACAACACTAGATGAACAATGCCTATTTCATCTACTAAATCGTCAGCCTATCAACTTACCATTCCTTATCTTTCATTATATGGTAAAGTCTAAGAAAGACTCAACTGCTCTACCATACGGAATGATACTAACAAGGATATTCAGAGACTCTGGGGTATGTCCGGATAGGGGAAACAGGATGATGATGAATATCAAAAGTGTCATCAACTCTGCAACAATTGGCAAAATGGGCTTGAAGAATCTAGAGAAAGTAGAAGCTGATTCTAAGAAGAAAGCCAGGATTGAAGGGGAGCATGCTAGAAAAGAGTCTCCCACAACAAAATCAAAATCTCGATCTGTTGAGAGGATACCTGCAGAAAGAGGAAAGGAATCGTCAGGAAAATCAATGGGAAGGACAATATCTCTTAAAGAAGGAAGCCAGGTGCAGCAAAAAGAGACAGTAACCTTAAAAAGAAAAGGGATATGCTACTTTCGAAGAAGCCAAAGCAAACAAAAAGGTCGCCTAGAGTTCCAACCTTGCGTCAACAAGAACAAAAGAACATAAAAAAGTTTATTCATGGTGAAAACTCTGAGAAGACAACATCTCAGGAAACTAGGTCCTTAGTTTCAATTTTGAGAGAAGAATCACCAAAATTGACTAAAGTGACTGAAATCAGGAAGAAATTGGAGTTTGAGAAAGTAAAACCTCAATCTCAACAGACTTTCAAACTGATTAAGGAGAATAAAAAGGAGAAAATCAGTATTGAGAAGAGCACTCCTATTACTATTCAGAAGAAGAAGAAGACAATGGAACGCAGTCTAGGACAGGTCAATATTTCTCAACTGTTAAGAAAAGAAGACTTGAGAGTCAAGAATATTGTAAAAATTCAACCTGTCAGGAGTAGCAACTCAATAATAATCAGAGAAATCTCAAAAAGGTCAGTTAAGGTACAATTTCAACCTATACTGGTAAATAGTAGTACCATGCATCTGTTGAGTGAGGATGAGAAAGGTATGTATAATGTTCTGAAGGATGAAGGAACCAGACCATATCCCATATAGATGACAAAACAGAACTACACTATTTTTCCAATCACAAGGAAATTTGTGATCAAGATTGTGCCTGATATTCAACCTCGACCTTTCATTGTTCACAATGAGGATAAAGGGAAGAAGAAAATGTATCCTGAAAGGATAACTGATCTGACAGATGAACAGATTGAAGTTGAAGTGAGAAATATTGATGAAGCATGTCATACAGGCCAGCAGACTGGAACGTATATTTCCCATTTCATTTCAACAGTGTCAGGAAGCAAGTGTGGTTAGCAAAACACTGAAGATTCTTTTCAAGTAGGTGGAAGACTTTCAGAAGGGTCGTACAGATCCATTAAGGTGGGAGATCGAAGCTATGCGGTCAGCAAACCAATGAAGATTCTTTTCAAGTAGGTGAAAGACTTTCAGAAGGGTCGTACAGATCCATGAAGGTTGGAGACTGAAGTTACTAGGTAGAGTTCTTTGTGCATCTCATTATGCACATTTGACCGTTATCAACTGTATCTTCATTTGGTGATGTTCCACACCTATTAGGAAGACAAGTTCTACGTCTAATTGGCCTTGATGATCTTGATCTTCCAGAACCTAACCTATCTATTCAACCTCCTACCATTACAATAATTGAACTAGATGTTACATCTACATATGCATATACTACGACTGTTGGTGTTGGAGTCTCACAACAAAATCCAGATGAAGATATTGAAGAAAAAGTTGATTATCTATGTGCTTCTGTGGGTGACTTGCATAAAGAAGTAGCTGATATTCACCAAGATATCAAGTCACCTCGCATTGAGATAAGAAAAATGTTTTTTAAAGTTATGAAGCATCTGCGATCATGATTCCTTTTGATAAATAACAAATAGGGGGAGAAAGAAGATGAAGAAGAAATGACAAAGATAGGGGGAGAAGACGAAAAGAAAAGGAGAACACAACAGAAGATGGGAGATAAAAATTTTTTATGATTATTTGTTATCATCAAAAAGGGGGAGATTGTTAAGTCAAAATGACTTTACGATTAATTTTGATGAAAACCAAATAATGATGAAGCTGAAGCAAAATGAGACGGAAGCAAAAGCAAAGTGAGACGGAAGCAAAACAAAAATGAGACGGAAGCAAAACAAAAATGAGATGGAAGCAAAACCAAAGTGAGACGGAAGCAAAAAAAAATGAGACGGAAGTAAAAAAAATGAGACGGAAGCAAAAGCAAAGTGAGACGGAAGCAAGCAAAAAATGAGACAGAAGCGAAACAAAATAAGACGGAAGCAAAATGAGACAGAAGCTAAAGCAAAATAAGACAGAGGTAAAATGAGACAGAAGCTAAAGCAAAATAAGACGGAACCAGAATGAGATGGAAGCTAAAGCAAAATGAGATGGAAGAAAAATGAGACGAAAGCTAAAGCAAAATGAGACGGAAGCAAAAGCAAAGTGAGACAGAAACAAAACAAAAATGAGACGGAAGCAAACGCAAAGTGAGACAGAAGCAAAAAAAATGAGATGGAAGCAAAACAAAAATGAGACGGAAGCAAAAGCAAAGTGAGACAGAAGCAAGCCAAAAATGAGACGGAAGCGAAGCAAAATAAGATGGAAGCAAAATGAGACGAAAGAAAAATGAGACGGAAACAAAATATGACGGAAGCAATATGTGACAGAAGCTAAAGCAAAATGAGACGGAAGAAAAATGAGACGGAAGCAAAATGAGACAGAAGCTAAAGCAAAATGAGACGGAAGAAAAATAAGACGGAAGCTAAAGCAATATGAGACGGAAGCGAAGCAAAAATGAGACGAAGGAGTTGTAGACGCAGAATCAAATCAGTTTAAGTTAGTTACAGAACTCAACTGATTAACCGTTTCTTTAAAGATCAAGAATCAAAAAGAAAGAAGCAGTTATCAAGAAGCAGTTGAAGACAAAGACTATAAATATGAGTTGAAGTCGAAGACTGAAAGAGTTAGTGATTTTTCTTCTTAGTGATATTCAAAAGCTAAACATTATATTTGTGTGAAAATACGAGAGTTATATTTTCTGTAACAAAGCTCGCAATATCTTTCTGAAAAAAAGAGGAATAGCTGAGAGCCTGAAGAGGCTAAGTGAGAAAAAGAATACTTGTTGTACGAGACCTGAAGAGGCTCGGTGAAAAGAATACTTGTACTGTTGTGAAGTATAGTGAAATCTCATAAGGGATTCTGAGGACTGGACATAGCCTGCGGTTTGGGTTGAACCAGTATAAAACTGCTGTGTCGATTCTCTCTCAACTCTTAACTCCTGTTTCTATTACTGACATAATACCTTTGTGCATTCAGTTCGTTGTTAACTACAGAAACAATGGAGCCAGTGATGTCAAGTGGAAGACTTGTTGATTTTGAGTCCTTGAAGCCGGACAACATGGATATTGAACCAGAGATTGTGGCAACCGGGTGGAGGAATTTCTTTCAAGTTTAAGAGATAGTTTACATAAATGAAGTGTATGACTTCTGAAAAAAATATGGAAGTGGTAGCTGATACTCTTGTATCTACAGTGGATAAATTGTCAATTATAGTGACAAAGGAGATGATCGAGAAGGCCATTGAGTGTCCATATGAAGGAGAGAAGCTCACAAACAAGCTAGATGGATGACGCAAGCTAAGGTGAAGGAGACTCAGATCAATTGGCAGTTATATGGAAGCAATGATCCAAAGGAGAAGAAGGCGTCAAGTCTTGTTCCAAAGGCTAGGGTACTACACTCACTTCTTTTCCATTGTGTATTATTGAGAACAGGATCAAAGCATTTGGTGACAACACTAGATGAACAATGCTTATTTCATCTATTAAATCGTCAGCCTATAAACCTACCATTCCTTATTTTCCATTATATAGAAAAGACTAAGAAAGACTCAATTGCTCTACCATATGGAATGATGCTGACGAGAATATTAAGAGATTCTGGAGTCCTTCTGGAGAGAGGAAATAGGATGAAGCTGAATATCAAAAGTGTCATCAATTATGCAACAATTGGCAGAATGGGCTTGAAGAATTTGGAGAAAGTAGAAATAGATTCTAAGACGAAAGTAAGGATTGAGGGGGAGCGTGTAATTTTTAAGGTAAGAAAATCTCCCTCAAGGAAATGAAAATCTCAATCCATTGAGAGAATGCCTACAGAAGGAGAAAAGAAATCATCAGGGAAATCAATGAAGGAAAAGGTGATTTCTCATAATGAAGGAAGTCAGGTGCAATCTCAAGAGAAAATAACCTTGAAAAGAAAAGGGGAAATACTCCTTTCGGAGAAACTGAAGCAAGCAAAAAGGTCACCTAGAGTTCGAACCTTACGTCAACAAGAAGAAAGGAAAGGGAGAGAGTTTACTCATGGTGGAGAATCTGAGAAGAAAACACCTCAAGCAACAAAGTCTTTAGTTGCAATTTTGAAAGAAGATTTAGCAAAAGTGGCTAAAGAGACTGAGATTAAGAGAAAATTAGAGTTTGAGAAAGAGAAACTTCAATCTCAACAGACTTCAAGACTGATTAGAGAAGATAAAAGGAAGAAAATCAGTGAGAAGAAGAGCACTCCTACTGCTGTTTAGAAGAAGAAGAAGATAGTTGAACGCAGTCCAGTACAGGTCAATATCTCTCAACCATTAAGAAAAGAAGACTTGAGAGTCAGGATTATTGAAGAAAGCCAACCTGTCAGGAGTAGCAACTTTGTAATCATCAGGGACACCTCAAAAAGGTCAGTCAAGGCACAATTACAACCAATCTTGGTAAATAATAGTACAATGCATCTATTGAATGATGACGAGAAAAGTATGTATGATTTTCTGAGGGATGAAGGAAACAAACCATATCCCACACAGATAATAAGGTAGAAGTATACTATTCTACCAATCACAAAGAGAACTATGATTAAGGTTGTGCCTGACATACAATCAAGACCTTACAGTGTTTGCAATGAGGAAAAAGGGAAGAAGAAATTGTTTTCTGAAGGAACAACAGGTGATCTGACAGAAGAACATATCGAAACTGAAGTGAGAAACATTGATGAAGCTTGCTATGCAGTCCAGCAGAAAAGAACATATGTTTCCCACTACATTTCGAAAGCATTAGGAAGCAATTGTGGTCAGCGAACCATTGAAGACACTTCTCAGGTGGTTGGAAGACTTACAGAAGGGCAGTACAGATCCATTATGATTAGAGACCGTAACTACTCAATAGAGTCAATTGTGCTTCACATTATGCACATTAGACCCTTGACAACTGTGTCTTCAATTGGAGATGTTCTACACCTATTTGGAAGACAAATTCCACGACTAACCAGCCCCGATGATCTTGATCTCCCTGAGTCAAACTTATCTGTCAAACCTCCTATCCTTAAAATAACTAAACCAAGTGTCATTTCTTCAGATGCATATACTACAACTGTTGGTCTTGAAGTAGTACAACAGAAGCATGATGAAGAAATTGAAGAGAAAGTTGATAATCTATGTGCTTCTATGGGTGACTTGCATAGAGAAGTAGCGTATATTCGAAAAGATCTCAAGTCACTTCAAACTGAAATGAGAGAAATATTTTCTGAAGTTATGAAGCATCTGCGATCATGATCTTTTTGATCAATAACAAATATGGGGAGAAAGGAGAAAAGAGAATAGAGAAAGAAATGACAAAGATAGGGGGAGAACAAGAAGAGAAGAAAACAGAAGAAGAAGAAGATTTTTGGTATTGACTATATTCTTTCATTAATTGTTTTTGCTATAATTTTTTCTCATTTTATGATTATTTTTTATCATCAAAAAGGGGAAGATTGTTAAGTCAAAATGACAACGATTAATAATTTTGATGAAAAAATAATAATAAATCAAATAGAAATGAAACGCAAAGTAGATACAAAAATGAGACGCAAGACGCAAGAAGGAAATGAGATGCAAGCAAAATGAGACGCAAGAGAAATGAGACACAAGATAGAAATGAGACGCAAAGCAGATACAAAAATGAGATGCAAGAAGGAAATGAGACGCAAGAGAAATGAGACGCAAGAAGGAAATGAGGCGCAAGCAAAATGAGACGAGAGACAGAAATGAGACGCAAGCAAAATGTGATGCAAGCGGAAAGTCGAATATGAGACAGAAGAAATGAGACAATATAAATGAGACAAAAAAAATCAAAGACGAAGACCCTATACTACGTCGGATGAATAATCAGTTTGAGTTAGTTACAGAACTCAACTGAATAATTTTTTCTTCAAAGATCAAGAAACAAGAAGAAAGAAGCAGTTATCAAGAAGCGGTTGAAGAAAAAGACTATAAATACGAGTCGGAGTCTAAGACTGAAAAAGTTAGTGATTTTTTCAGTGATTTTCAAAAAGCTAGAAATTTTATTATGCTAAACTTAGAGCTACTATTATCTGTAACAAAGCTCGAAACATCTTTCAGTAGAAGGAAGAAAGCTGATAGCCTGAAGAGGCTAAGTAAAAAAGAATACTTGTTGTAAGAGACTTGAAGAGGCTCAGAGAAAAGAATACTTGTATCTTTGAGAAGTATAGTGAAAACTCAAAAAAGATTCTGAAGACTGGACGTAGTCCACCATTTGGGGTGAATTAGTATAAAATTGTTGTGCCGAATCTCATCTCTTAACTCTCAACTTTTAATTTTTGTTGTTGATATAAATACTTAGAAACAAATTACAATACTTCATAATACTGTTTTTCAATTGTTTGAGAAAACAAGTTTTGTTTTTAAAAGAAGTTTTTTTAAGGGAATTGTTTTCAAAAACGAATACACAATTCAACCCCCCTCCTTCTTGTGCGTTTTGTATATCATATATTAAGTCTATACTAACGTGTGATTCACTTCAAAGGAGATTGAAGAAATTCATACTAAGGTTGATGATTTGAGTGACTCAGTGGGTGATCTACATGAGGAAGTGGTGTATCTACGAGTTTCTGTTAAAGAAGACCTCAAGTTGATCAAAACTGATATGCAACAGATATTTTCTGAAATCATGAAGCATCTTCGGTAAAGCTTTTTGATCAATAACAAATATGGGGAGAAGAGCAGAAGCATAAGAAAGATAGCAAATGGGGGAAACCAGTAAGAAGAAAAGAAGATAGGATTACAAGTTTGTTTATATGTGTATTTTAATATGCATGTGTATATCTTTTGTTGTGTATATCTTTTGTTGTCTTCTTATTCGTTATATGAATAATAGTCACTTATTCATTTTTATCTTTCCAAAAATATAATAATTTGTTATAATCAAAAAGGGAAGATTGTTAAGTCAAAAAGACTTCACATTTATTAATTTTGTTGATAATCAAATAATAATAATGTTATAAATAAATGAATTGTTTTGATGTGTGTGTTACGCGTGCAGGAAAACACAGAAGAAGCACAAAACACAGAAGAAGTTGAAAACACTGAAGAAGCGCAAAACACAGAAGAAGTTCAAAACATAGAAGAAGTTCAAAACAAAGAAGAAGCGCAAAACACTGAAGAAGTTTAAAATACCGAAGAAGCGCAAAACACAAAAGAAGTTCAAAACACAAAAGAAGTTGAAAACACAGAAGAAACGCAAAACACAGAAGAAGCATAAAACACAGAAGAAGTTCAAAACACAGAAGAAGCGCAAAACATAGAATAAGCGCAAAACACAGAAGAAGTTGAAAACACAGAAGAAGCGCAAACACAGAAGAAATTGAAAACACAGAAGAAGCGCAAAACACAAAAGAAGTTAAAAACACAGAAGAAGGGCAAAACACAGAAGAACCGCAAATCATAGAAGAAGTTGAAAATACAGAAGAAGTTGAAAACACAGACGATACAAAGATGAAGACACTCTAGTACGTAGATAGTTAGTCAGTTGGAGTTGGTTACATAACTCAACTAATTGCCGATTTACAAGAAGTAAGAAGCAAGAAGCAGTTGGAGACTTAGGCTATAAATATTAGTCATAGTTGAAGACTGAACAATCTTTTAGCTTTCAAGTTATTACTTACAAAAATTCTATATTCAAAGTGCAATACATGAGAGCAAACTCTACTGTAACAAAAGCTCACAATATCTTTCTAGTGAGAGAAAGAAAAGGCTAAGAGCCTGGAGAAGTTAAGATAGTAGAAAGAATACTCAGTGTAAGAGACCTACAGAGGCTCTGGAAGAGAAGAAAGAATACTTGTAAATTTGACGAAGTATAGTGAAATCTTAGAAGAACTTTGAGGACTAGACGTAGCCCAAGGTTTGGGGTGAACCAATATAAAAATCGTAACGTCTATCTTCTAACTCTTTACTTTTATTTTCTCTTGTTCTTATACAAGTATATAGAAGTTATTTGCGATTTAACTACGTAACTATTTTTGTATAACATTTATGGTACTCTTTAACATTTGAAAAAGTTTCTTTTTCAAGAAATATCAAAGGTTTTGTATTCACGAAAAGAATACACAATTCAACCCCCTTCTTGTGTACTTCGTATATTGTACATAAGTTCTATATTAACGTGTGATTTACTACAATAAAGATGTATTACTGCTATTAAATAATAATGTTAAACATTAGGGAGTTTTGTAATGTGTATATGTATAGCATTAAATAGAATTGTATACCTTGAATGCGTGTACAAGAATTTAGTTACTATGTGTATGGATGGTTGTAGGTTCCATATAAGGGGTGTTACATAACTAGTATACGTGAGCCCTCGTGCGAAACAACTACTGTGTTGCTTGGTCCTTGTTCTTTATGTGAGAGACTTTTGTCTCTTACGTCTCCTTTCAATTATTGGAACATGTTATTTTCTATGAGACTATTTTTTGATAAATTTTGTTGGATTTTGTTGACTTTTTATTAAAATATCACTAAAAAGATGGATTTTTACCAATTTTCTTGGAATTCTCAAATAGAAACTAACTCATGCAAAAATATAATATGTATTTAAGCAAAAAAAATATTAATTTTTTTATTTCTCATGCAAAAATTTGAAAATCTCCATTTTATTCGTACAATTATGGAATCATTCTAATACCACATATTAAACATAATACAAACTTTATGAATCGATAATAGGATTAACCTTGGACTTGTTTAAATAGAGATAATGCAACATACATGGTTTGCTATCCATTTTGAGTAAGTTGTTGAAGACCTCGAGTAAGCTTGTTAACCTGGACAATCAGATAAGATTATCAATTGTCCTTAAAAAAGTTGCTTATAATGATGTCAATAAGATCTTTCTCTACCTTTCTTAATGCACAAAAATCTTAATAGGTTACAGAAAAATGTATAATTTTGAAACTTTATTTAAGCACATGTATTAAACATAGCAATTATTTATAATAGTTGTAATGGACTTCTCCATCATAAGTTCAATAAGAACCTAACCAATATTAATAATGTATCATTTTGAGTGGATTTTAACTAAATTAGATTAGAATAGACTATTTATTGGAATACCTTATTATCTTTATATTAGATATAATTTTAATTTTAATTTTAAAAACAATTATTAACAAATATATGTATTTTGCCCACATATAGAAATTATCAAATAAATTCTAAGAAATGAGAACAATACAGTGAACAAAATTAGGTGACACCCAGCAAAAGGAAAATTAACTTTGTGGTGTAAGTTCGCTAAGGAATTCTCCAGTAGATTTAAAGGAGAAACTATAGGGGACTTAATCTATGCATAAGATGTTATAAAAAGATTTTGAATAAATTACTAATGTTTTAAAAGTCAAACTAGTTTGCCCGATTTTACAGTAAAATTTTTGAATTGGCTAACTTTTTGGTTCAATTTTTAACTTTTGGCTCAATTTAGTTTAATAATCTTGTCGTTAAAAATCAATTAGTTTATTAATTAATCAGTCAATTTTCTTATACTAATCAAATTTTATAAATCAAATAAATTGATTAATTTTTATTCAAATAGATCGATAGGTAATGATAGTTTTCTTTACTCATTTTAAATTATTTAATTTTATTTAATATTTAATCAATTTTATAACGGTCCAATAACCGTTAAACCTTTTAAAACTTAAAATTTTTATCTTATCAATTTTTACTTTGAGTCCAATTTTTAAAATATCACAAATGACAGTAATCTGCAAAGACCTCCCTACTTGATATCATATATAATGTAAGCGTTTACACAAAAAATGGATATATTGCTTTGTAAGATATAAAATAAAACAAACCCTAACTTTTTTCCCCCTCCTTTTATGTCTTTACCGTTTTTATTCTATTTGATCTAAACATAACTTTTTTTAGCTTTAATTAATGTACCATGACCATATAATCCACTTAAATATTTAATTATTGCTCAAATGACACCTTAAAACACTACAATAAAAATGTTAAATTGCGACGGAAAAATACCGACGGTATTAAAACCGTTGAAATTACTGACCAAAAATGCATATCCGTCGCTGAAATTGGTTGTCGAATAAAAGTGTTGCGATGGAAAAGCATTCCGTCGCTGAATGTTGGTGAGGACATTTACCGACACACATTTCGATCGGTAAAGTCGTTGGTGAAAATGTTGGATACGCGCCCTTCATTTAAACGAAAATGACGTCGTTTTCGTTTAAACCAAAACGACGTCGTTTTGGTTTTAATTAAACCTCCTTCTCTTCTCCTTCCTCCCTCTCCTCGCGCAGACTTTCTCTTCTCCATTATTTCTCCTTCCTCTGCTACTTTCTTCCTCCAACGTTCTCCTCCTACGCCGCTGCCGCTCGCCACTGTGGCTCTTCCTCGTCGTCTCCGACAGGTAAGTCACTTCTCCTCCCTCCCCTCTATCTCTGATACATGTGAATAGGTTATGGTATTTTCGTTTTTATATGTAAAATTGTTATTGTATTTATATTTAAAAATAAATGTTGATTTATTGAGAGGCAACCTAATGATTTTGATTTTTATTTCATTTAGTGGTTTTAGGATTTTAGTATTAAATTTATTATGTTTTTCTTGATGGTGGTTATTTTACAAATGTTTTTAGTTAAAAGTAGTTTTAAAGTCATGGAATTAAGTATTTTAAATTTTTTCATTATTAGGCAAATTTTTTCATTATTAGGAAAATGTTTAATTTCTAAAGAATATTGATTGAGCTAATTTATTGAATTTTGGTTGTTAAATGATTTGATTTGTTTAGATAAATAGTTATGAGCTTTGATGGTTAAGTTAATTTTAATTCTTTTGTTAATTTTGGAAGTACATACATAATTTGCACTATGGAGCTTTTGTATAACTTAGAGATACAATTAAGTAAGAAGTGAATTCTTTTAAACAATTTTAGCATCCCTTGAAAAAATAACGTGAATAAGTAAGTATAAAATAAATTCACTTTACTGGCTTTAAACAAAGTAAACACTTTGAAGTTAAAAACTAGTGTTAGAAATTGTTTGAAATAGTGACCTAATTGTGTAGTTATGCGTACTCATGTTAAAGAGATATTTTTCTCATTAAAAGATTTGATGACTTTTCAAACAAGCCTTTAATCATCTTTTAGGTTACATGAAACATTTGTATCCTTCTTTCATCAAAATTTTTTGTTTGTAATACAAAGGGTTGATTATTTTATATCTTAGAGTTTCCGTGCTAATGCTTTCTTATGGTCCTATAGAACCTGTAGTAACTTATACTTTTCTTTATATCTATTTAACCTATAATCAATTATCATTGACAACTTTAAATTATCCCTAAAAAATTCTTGTTGAAGGTATGATGGTAATTATTTCAATTCCAATTATGATGATTTCTTTATAGATGTTTTCAACTTTTACTTGGTTATTTTCACTTCATCTTCTTAGTCTCTTCTTATTAAAATATCCTTTTTTGCTTCTAAATAGGTTACTTGCTTGCTCTTACAACTCCTCATTTTTAAAGTTTATCTCTTTTCCTTTGATAATGCAATGCATAAAGGTATCTTTCTCTATAGCTCTCTACATGGAATTAGATACTTTAGTTTCAAGTACTTAAGGAGTGACAAGAATCATCACCTATAATTGGTTATTTAAATGCATTTGGAATCTTGAATATTAATGTTTAATCTCCATCTCTAAGTGTTAGTTTCCTTTCTAAACATTTATTATAGTTTTACTACAATAAAGAATGATCAACTAGTATTATAGTTAATTAAATTTATTCTTCCATGTAAAAGAATACAAAATCATGTGGAAAAAATTAATTTATATACCTTAACCAATACAACTTTAGTTATGCACCTAAAATACTTAATTGATCTATCAAATAATTGTAAACTAACCTAAATCGTTTAGGATTATGCAATCCTAACCTTTCAAATAAAATAAGGCATCAATTTAATGTTAAAACTTAAATCATGTAATATCTTCTCAATAAATAAACTACCTATAATATAAGGGATATTGAAACTCTTTAAATCCTTAAGCTTTTATGATAGGTTATTTTAGTAGATATCATAGCCAGCCTTATTTAATTTATTGGTGGATAGCTCCTCCGCTTCCTTTGTGTTTCTTAAGATCTCCTTAAGAAACTTAGCTTATTGAGGATTTTAACAAAGAGCTACCATAAAACAAATTTTAATATGAAGTCATTTAAGGAGTTTAAGGAACTTACTAAAGTTTTCATCAATTTTTTTGTTTTGGCCTCATAAGGTAAAGGATTCTTGGTATATATTCCTCTTCCAAATCCTTTAGTCTAATTTTCTCTTTCTGCTTATTATTTGGCTCAAAAATAATCCTATTAATTTCCCCTTTATTTAATGGGTTAGGTCCTTTATACTCATTAGGGTAATCTTATAAGTTTGCTCTTTATGGATAAGTTTAGTATCGCTAGATAATGTTCTTAGATCTATGAAGAGTGATGGTTTTTAGAAATATGTGTGAGCATATAATTGAAATCACAAATACAATAACGAGACAAAGATCTATGAGAATGAAAGTGAGTGAAAGTTTCCCTGTCTTGATTAACTCGTTGCCTCTTGAATATAATCCATTTGTTATAATCCTGTAAAGGATAAATGGAATGTCAATGAATTATCAAGTATACTTATTCAAGATGATGTAATGTTTAAGAAATAAGGAGTTCACTTGATTAATGTTGTGGTTATTAAGGATCCAGCAAAAAGACTAGAAAGGACACGAGAAAGGGAAAGCATGTGCCATATAAGGTTAATGTTTCATTAGCATCAGTCTATAAGAAGGAATTGATTAATGAAAGATGTCAATTCTATAAGAAGAATGAACACAATCAAAAAAATTGCATGAAACGTAAGTTGAGGTTTCGATGGAAACGTAAGCTTAATTCTTTAATATGTTTCCATTCAAATTTAGATAAGTTCCTTATAATACATGTTGGATTGACTATAAATATGCCATATGTGTTATTAATACCATATAGAGATTTTTTAATAATTTAGACCATATATTCAAATAAAAAATTTGTCTCAATGAAAAACTGTGTCAAAGCCCATGTTAAAGCTATATATACCTATGGTTTGAATTTAGATACTGGACATCATTCATATATTTTTCAAACTCTTTATGTTCCTACCAGATCTTGAAATTTATTTTATTTATTAAAACTTGATACTATTAGATATTCTTTAAATTTGGTAATCGATGTTTTAGTTTATTCAAACTTAATTTCCTTTTTAATTATGATGTTCTATGTTAGAGTTTTATTCAAATTAAAACTTACTATTATTTTTAATGAAACTTTAATGTCCTTGCTTTGAAATTAGAGACCTTTAGTTGAGGATCATTAATTGGAACTTGCATCGTATATACAATTGGATTAGAATGCCTTTGTAAGGAATCGATCTCATTAGAGGCTCTAGTGTTCGAGGCCTTAGCCTTATTCCTATCATTCTCCTTTATCTTATCATAATCAACTCTCTTAAAAAATTTTCCGTTATGTTTTCATTCAATTTTTCCTTTACCTTATGGTTTCCAATTAAGGTATGAATGATTTTATTGTTGATTTTCATTGCAGCTCTATCATCTTCATCTCCGATGACGTACTTCAGCAACATTTCTCTGCATTTCGATTGAGGTCAGTGCTTATGCTTTTGTTACTATTTTCTGGCTCTTGATTCATGTGCTTGTATGTGAACTTCCCATAGCATGTTCCTAAATTGTTTATTGACGTCTTGCACGATGTGAAACTTGACAACACACTTGTAGTATGGAGACCCAATTTGCGGTGTGATTACTGGTTGAGATACAAGTGTGTTTTTATTACAGGGGGACCCTTATTTCATAAGGGGGTGTCCAAATTATAGGGGAAATGCTGCCAAAATTTCAATAGGATCCTCGTAGTAGATGATGTTTAAATTAGAACATGAGCTCATTAGTTTAATTATTTGAGGATGATAAATGTCATGCATTGAGTATAATATGTCATGTGCTGAGTATAATATTTCCAATTAAGGTATGAATGATTTTATTATTGGTTTTCATTGTAGCTCTATCATCTTCATCACCCGTGACGTTCTTCATCGCCCGTGATGTACTTCAGGAACATTTCTCTGCATTTCAATTAAGGTCAGTGCTTATGCTTTTGTTACTATTTTTATTGCCTGATTCATGTGCTTGCAAATGAACTTCCCATAGCATGTTCCTAAATCTTTTATTGATGTCTTGCACGTTGTGAAATTTGATTGCGGTATAAATGTCGTTTTCATAATAATTTATACATGACGAAGGTGACTAATGTAATTGTTGCACTTACCTTAATTAATTTGAGCCATAATTTGATGGATGCCTTGTAAAATGGATATCTCTTAACTTGTAATATGGACATAATTTGATAGGTTTATGAGAAATTGTATATGTACAACGAATTAATGAGAATAGGTTTTTACAATAATATTCAAACTTGTATGAATACTTATTTGGCAAATGTTGGATATTTAATATCCATTGAATATCAAATTGTGATCAACCATTATCTTATAACATATATGACTACGAACATATATGTTGGTTATTCAGTTTAAATATTGTAGGAGCTTAGCTCGGCATGAAACATGAAAACCTGATGTTTAATCACATGTCTGTTATGATTTGTTTTCTTATATGTGGCTAACATAGCAACCTAACGTTGGATTCGATGTTGTAGAATAACATTCCTCCAGTTATGAGTTTCAGCGATAGATCTTGGATGTATAGACGTTTAACCGCTGATGGTTTCATTAATCCTGAATTTGTTGAGGGAGTTGATGCATTTATTCATTATGAATCTTCGTAACCTGCATATATGGATGGGTCAAAGATAAGATGTCCATGTAAAAAGTGCAAATACAAATGCTTCCTTTTTATTGATGAAGTTCATTTGCGTTTGTTGAGAAAAGGGTTTGTTCCCAATTATTTCCAGTGGACCCAACATGGGGAATCCTTGATTGCTAGCACCTTAAGGAGAACTGAAGAACATACATCTATGAACTTAAATGAGAATGACGTAGAGGATGGATATGGAAGAAATTATGTTGATGGACCTGAAAACTCTTACAGAAAAATGGTTCACGATGGGGTCGGTTATACATTTGAGCCAAATGGGGAAAATGTTGACGAAGAATCTAACCCACAAGCAAAACAATTTTTTGACTTACTACAGTCAGCTAACCGAGAATTGTGGCCAAATTGTGAGACAATGACCCAATTGTCATCAATTGCTCGAATATTGAACATAAAGAGTGAAGGTCATATTTCGGATCGCAGTTTGATAAAATTGTGGAGTGGTACAATGAATCATTGCCTGCTGATCATACAATGGTTGATAGTTTTTACAATATGAAGAAACTTATTCGTGGTCTTGGTTTGCCTATCGAAAAAATTAACTGTTGTCGAATCGGATGTATGTTGTAATGGGGAGATGATATGAACTTAGACCAGTGCAAATTTTGTGGTCAACCTAAGTTTAAGCCCAGAAAACGTTCAACGAAACAGAAATTAATTCCATGGAAGCGGATGTATTATTTTCCTCTCACTCCGAGGTTGCAGAGGCTTTATGCTTCTGATGTGACTGCATCTCACATGAGATGGCATGCTGAACACGAACAGGAAGATGGAGTAATGACTCATCCATCAAATGCATTGGCATGGAAACATTTTAATGACACCCATGTTAATTTTGCAGTTGACAATCGAAATGTTCGGTTGGGATTGTCAATGGATGGATTTCAACCTTTTGGTCAATCTGGTCAGCAATATTCTTCGTGACCAATTATAATAACTCCTTATAATTTACCTCCTTAGATGTGTATGAAAGAGGCATATATGTTCTTGACAGTGATTGTCCTAGAGCCAACAAATCCGAAGCAAAAAATATATATGTTCTTACAGCCAGTGATATCTGAATTGCAACAGTTTTGGGACTATGGTGTTCAAACTTGTGATGTATCTCAGAAACATAATTTTGCGTTGAGAGCATCTTTGATGTGGACTATTAGTGACTTCCCAGCCTTTGGCATGTTATCTGGATGGACCACCGCTGGGGAAATTGGCCTGTCCTTATTATGGCAATGATTCTGATGCGTTTTATCTGCCAAACGGAGGCAAAATATGTTGGTTTGACAATCACAGGAAATTTCTACCTTCAGATCATCCGTTTAGGTGCAATAAATATAAGTTTAGAAAAAATAGGACGGTAAACACTCGTCCTCCTCCTATAAAATCCGGTGAAGAGATTTTGCAAGAGATTGAGGAATTAGGCTTGCTGAAAGTAACAAAATTAGAGGCCAATGAAGTAAATTTAACCATTAGTCAGAACTTTGGTTAGCAGAAACGAAGCAAATTTTGGGATTTGCCATATTGGAAAACGAATTTGATTCATCATAATCTAGATGTGATGCACATTGAGAAAAACATTTTTGAAAACTTGTTCAATACCATTATGAACATTGAAGGGAGGACAAAAGACAATACAAAATCTAGAGCTGATTTGCAACTTTTATGTAAAAGAAATGAGTTACATAAAGATCTTCGCACTAATAAATATCTGAAAGCATGTTATACTTTGGACAAGACACAAAAGGGGCTTTTATGTGAATGGTTGAAAAGTCTTAAGTTTCCTGATGGATATGTTTCAAATTTGACTAGGTGTATGGATCTAAGGAAGTACAAATTATTTGGGATGAAAAGTCATGATTGTCATGTATTTATGCACAGGCTTATCCCAATTGCATTCCGAGAGTTGCTACCTTGTAAGGTATGGGAAGCTATAACAGAGTTAAGCTTGTTTTTTAAAAGCTTAACCTCGGTTGAAATCAAGTTTGGTGATATGAAAAAATTAGAACATGAAATTCCCGTTATTTTGTGCAAGTTAGAAGGAATTTTTCCTCTAAGCTTCTTTGACTGTATGGAGCATTTACCTGTGCATTTAGCACACGAGGCAAAACTCACTGGTTCAGTTCAATATCGATGGATGCATCCATTTGAGAGCTACGTCGACAAATATTACTGCAATAACCATTTACATGCTTTATCAACTACATTGTAATAACTATTTTGCCTAATATAGGTATCTGCATCACTTGAAAAAAAATGTAAAAAACAAAGCTAGAGTTGAAGGCTCCATATGTAATGCTTATTTAGTGTAGGAAGCTAGTACGTTTTGTGGGTATTATTTTGAGCTGCATGTTGACACAAGAGCAAGAAAAGTTCCTCATAATGACGATGGGGGAGGAACGAGTCGTGCTGATGGAAACTTGTCCATTTTTCATATTCTGGACAAACATATGAACGTGCGACAAGAAGAATGTTAACTGAGGAAGAAATTAAGGCTGCACATGGTTACATTGTATTGAACTGTGAAGAGGTTCTGCCTTTCGTTTAGTAAGTTGCACATGAATATTTCTGTATTTAACTTTGTGTGTTGTTCATAACTAAAAATAGTCATTATATATTTAGATTATCCGAGACATTGTTAGGGAGATAATGCCGGGTATGACGCAGGATGATATAAATAAAAAAGTTAGAAAACACTTTCCTCGATGGTTCGAGAGATATGTAAGTTTTCACTTACAAGTAATCTTAATTATAAATAAACGGTATATTTTACTTTTCTCATGACACTATACTCTTTGCTATGATAAATTTACTTTTGTAGGCTTTAGAAAATCCAATCGAGAACAAGATGATTTGTGATCTTGCAAAGGGACCTCTACGAACTGTTAAATCGTATCCGGTGTATATCATTAATGGATACAAATATCATACAGAATCTCATGGACATAGCATGTCAACAATAAACAGTGGGGTTTCAATACAGGGAGAAATGATGGATTACTATGGAAAAATTATTGAAATATTAGAAGTTAAATACCCTACTTTGCCAGTCAAGCGATGTGTGATATTTAAATGTGACTGGCATGACCTGACACCAAATGTTGGAATAAAGGTGCATAGAGAGTACAATTTAGTTGAAATCAATCACTGAAGAAGATTGAGACAATTTGAACGTTTTGTCTTAGCTGTGCAAGCAAAATAGGTTTGTTATATCCCTTTTCCAAGGTTACGACGAGATAAGACAGATTGGTTAGCGGTTTGCAAAGTTAAACCTAGAGGTATTTATGAATCACATGGAAGAGGAGATCATAGTCTTCAACGTAAGGCGTTTCAGGAAGATGTCACTTTTATTAATGCATCTGTTACCTATGACGATAATGAACCTTTGAATGATCCATCAAACGAATATGTCGATATTTCATCTGGAGAGGATGACGAGGGTCTGAGATCTGACGAGGAGCTGGAATTTGATTCTTATTCTTCTGAAGAAGAAGATGATTGTAATTTACCATTAAGTTTTGATAGCGAATGACTTGTGTTTGTAATTGCATATTTTAACTTAAAAATGAACATTATTTTCATTTCAATATATTATGTAAGGTCTTTCATTGAATTTCTTTTGAAAGGAATGTTGACATGGCGATTGGTTCCGGATGGTAAAAATTCTTTCCGTTGGGAGGAATGTGGCAAAATTGTCCTAGCCCATGGAATCAAAACTACAGAACATATCGCTCCATCATACACTACCAATCATTTGCCTTCTATGGCCGATCTGTTACTTGAAGGTGTTTAGTATGATCTGCACGTCGTCTTTTTCCGTGTTATGTACATCTCATAACATTTATTAAAGTTATCATACATATTCTCATTTCATTGTCAATCTTACATGTTTAAGCTTCCTTTAAACTCGAAGAGGACATGTATGCCGATAAAGGTGAGAACAATGTCACGACAGCTTATAAACGAATAGGAAGATCGGGTATTGTCGACAATTCTTCTATTCCTTAAAACTCGTCTGCACAATCACGTATGCATTAATATACCGTTTTCGTTACTTATATGGTTTTTTAATATCACAGTTTCAACATTTCTTCACTGATTATGTTTTAGGTAGATTTGTTGTTGTTAGTAGTTCATCCGGAGAATTAGTCTTCCATTCTAAGAGCGGCAACTCATTCACTATTTCCTCAACAAGTCTAGCTATAGCTTCAAAACTATTGTAAGAAGATGTTCAACAACGTACAGCAGGTGGACGAAGTTTCACTGTTTCCATTGGTGCGTTTGAACATGCGAGGACCCTTCTCGGGAACCCAGATATTGGGGACTCTTTTACCTTTACCGACTCCCATATTACATGGAATCAAACAAAATAATTATATCAATGTGTTTTTGTACTGCTAGACATTATTACACTAAGCTTTCACGTTAATTTATTGTTGTATCTGTAAGACTTCGTTAAATAGTACATATTTGTATTATTGTTAAGGTTCATTTATTGTTGATATCAATATGTTAACCTTCATATATTGCCTTAGTTTCTTCTCTATGTGTTGTGTAAAATATTGCTTTCAAAGTATTAATTATACTTGTAGAGAATTGGGCAAAATTGAATTTCAGGAAAACAAATGGGACCGAAGAGACAGCGTGAGGTCATGCGACCGAGGTTTAGAGTCATGTTCGGGGGAACTTACAGTGAAGGTGGTTCGTCACAATCTGCAGCTCCTACTGACTCACCTCCTCCACCTCTCGTGCCGACTGTTGTAGTTGAGGCATCACCTACTACTCCTCATCTTACATCATCCCCTTCTCCAACGCATATATCATCCAACACTAGCTTATCGAAAGCAGGAGACGTCCGCCAGCCTGGCGCTGAGGGACCTGATGGAAGAAAGTTTGTATCTATTGTCAATGACTAGTAAGTGAAATCAAAACACTTCACAGTTTGCTTATTATCAACTTTTACTTTTATCAATTTTTACATAGGATAACATAATTTGGCATGTTAGGTTGGTTCCGTCTGGATCAACTTCAAGAAATATGACTTCGTCGTTTAAGCAAAGAATTGAACCAGAGGGTTATGTGTAGAAGAATTTATCTGACACCACAAAGCAATTATACTTTCAGGAGTTTGAGGTACAAATAATAGTTATTTTCTTGTTACATTGCTTTATATTCACAATGTTCATACAAATTTTAACATTTTGTTATTTTTCCCCTTTTTATTTCAGAAAGAATTTTACTGGGATTCTTGTTTCGACGTCAGCATGTATAAACAGTGGAAAAAGAAAGCTCGTATACGTTATCGCGACTTAACTAATGCGATACGCAAGGTTGGTGCATGATGACGTTATATTCCGGAGGAAATTTGGATTCGTTGGACCGAATATTGGACATCACCTGAGGCAATGTCTATATTAGAGCGTAATTCGGCCAACAACGTGGAGGGCTGGGGGGTACGAGTCTTCCAGTGCACACGGGAGGATCAATTACCCAATACGAGCATACACATAGACTAGTAAGTATCTACACTTCACACCTATTATATATATATTTTTATTTGCTTTATTGAACATAGTGATTATGATATAAATGTCTGGTGCCATATATGGTTGTGTGAAGTTGTTTTCTTTGTTGAATAGGGGGCAAATATCATATATATAGAGGAAACTCTGCCGATTTTTTTTTAAATTCTAGTTCACATCTGACAATTTAGGTTATACATGTAGGAAAAGTCATTGGACACGAAGCCTACACCTATCCAGCTATTTTTGCACACCCACACGAAGAAACATGATGATATCACCTTCATCAACACTCGATGTAGAGAATTGAATGTAAGTAAAATTAAAACATTTTTATAATTTGTTAACAATATACCTTAATTACTAATGTAAAGATTGCTTCTTAATAGGACCAAATATAACAAAATATTAAGCGACAGTCTCAGGAGGAACAACCAATGGACGAGACTCAGACATATCTTGATGTCGTGGGTGGTAGGGACCGTCGTGGAAGAATATTCAGCCTGGGCTCATATGCAAACACCTGTTATTCGTGCTCTTCCCTGTCCAGTACAGCAGCATGTGCTCAGCCATCGCAAAGTCATGAAGTATTTGAGCTCCGGGCCACAGTGGACACATTAAGAGAGCAGCTAGTTAATCAACGTGTGTAGCATATGGAGGAGATAGCTAAGATGAGAGAAGAGATTAGTCTGCAGATGAGAGAAGAGATGAGTCTTCAGATGAGTGAGAAGATGAGGGCGGAGCTGGAGCAGGTATCAAATATTAGAGAGTCGATGGAGCAGATGGAGCAGGCAGCTAAGAAGAGAGAGGAGATGGAGCGGCTTGCTAAAATGAGAGCGGAGGAGGAGCAGATGACTAAGGAGAGAGAGCACATGGAGCAAATGACTCAGCTTAGGCAGGAGATGGAACTGTTAAAGAGGGGGGCTAACAGTTCAGAGCATCCACGATCACCATGACATTAGTTTATCTTTGTCATTTGTTTTCAATTAAAAAACATAAGATTTGTTCTTTGTTATGTTTTAATTATTACACTAAATTCTTTATACGTTATATTATTAATTATTTTTTTCATTAATCAAATTATATATACAAATTAATATATTATGAACAAATAATATAACGTAATACAAATAAATAAATTATATATATAATATAACATTGTTATAACAACAAAACAATGAAATTAAAAAAATATATACTCAGTTCTTTTCGTCGGAAATGTTCATCATATTTACTGACGGTTAAAACAACCGTCAAAAAATTGGTTGAAGATACCTTCGAATCATCGACAGAAAGTACTCCGTTGCTAAATTTCGTCGACGGTATCTTACTTAGCCTTTTCCGTCGTTATATAGATGCTGACAACAAGGTATCATCGTTAAAATACCGACATAATTTGACGATTGGTAATTTTACCTATGGAAACTTTAGCGACCGATTTAGCGGTCACCAAATTCTGTCGATAATTAATTTTACCGACGGAAATATCTCATTTATCGACAAAAATTTCCGTCGGTAAATTGATAATTTCTTGTAATGAAAGGTAGTTATTCTAAATCAATCTCTTTTACTTTAGCACTAAATATTGATTAAACAAATATAAGTATGCATAAATAGTTTGTCTTCTTGTTGAGAACTATATTAGCAATATTTTCTTTAAATTAGGTTGTTGATAGACTAAAAAATAAAATTATAAAAATTGGCGAACAAATTGGGAAAAAAAAAAACAATGAGGAATATGACGAAGAGAAGCAAATTTCCGATATTTTGGAACAGTGAGATATTTAATTACGACCAACTTATCCGTACGAGAAGGGTTAAAATTAGGAGAGATACTGCCCGAGATCCCTCTGATAGAATCTAGCAGTGCACGTATTTAAACGTTCTTTGAATGACCAAAATACCCCCAAAAATCAACGAGTTATCTCTTTGTGGGCTGTCCACTACGTGCTGTTATAAAAGAAACTCCCAAAACCCTAGCCACTCTGCACAAGGGTTTTAGGGAATCTGAGCTCTGAACATAGAGAGTTGAAGAGCGAGCGAGGGGGAGAGACGAATAAGCATGGTTGCTCACAAGGAAAAAAAGATCAAAATATCGGAAAAAGTCGATGAGGAGACCAACCAAATCGACGAACAGCTTGTCCTCTCCATAGAGAAGCTCCAGGAGATCCAAGACGATCTCGAAAAGGTACTGTCTTTTACACTCTGTTTAGTTCTTCAGCTTTAGGCCTCAATTGGGTTGCTACGTATCCTTGAGATATTTTTTTATTGTGTTACGTCTTTGTTTACGGTCTGTTTTGTTTCATCATAAATTTGACCTGCATTGTTGTTTGACTGAATGTCTATTGGATGCTGGCTGTTTTTGCTTGATGGTTCGCTCACGGGAACTAAATTGTTGAATTTTGTGATTGTTTGCTGTAGTCAATATTGAGAAATTAGGCTGGATCAGATTTTGTGTGTAGTGAGATAAGAAGGAAATATTTGCTTATGATTTATCAAGTCAAGATCACGTAAAATTTATAATATTGTTAACACAAAATATAATAAAGTATAAATCATAATTCATAATTTGGTGTAAAATTTGATTTTATTTCTTGTCTTTTTTTGTGAATTGTTTTTGAAATTGTTACATCTCAACAATCCAAATGTCTAATTTCTAACCGTATTCACAGTACTTATTAAAAGAACCTTTTAACTGTTGTAGAGAGAGTTAGACAAAAATGCTAGTTCTTTTGAAATCTTAGCGATTTAATTAAATAAAATTTAATTGTAATTAAATATCAATTGTATTTGAGTAAGATACAATATCTTATATTAATCTTTAATTATTAAATATTTCATATTTAATCATAAAATTTATTAAATTTAATATTAAAATCAAACTTGATTGAAACATTTTCTCTCTTTAACCTATTCTTTGTGTGCGACTCATTAAGTTCTTAAATACATCGACAATAAATATAAATTATAACCTTAAATTATATTTAGGATTAGATAAATTGAACTCCTTTAATATATCTTTAATTCTCTAATTATATATTCTAATTATATATTGATCACTCAATTATATACATATAGTTTATACTATATCTAATGACTAACGATTGAGCTATTATTGACTATAATAGATCATTATAGTATAAAAATAACAATCTCTATGAGATACTTTGGAGATTTCAAGTCAAATGATCACTTATATAGTTATCACAATAAGAGTTTCATATTCATATAAGTAATGTTTCAAACATAAATCTCACATAGGGTCAGTTTAGTGAATTTTTCTTTAAGAAGCATACACATTTTTGTTTAAGTATGTCTATGTTTTAGTTTATGAGATCGACTATTTTCATAAAGAAAAATATAATGTGTAATATTTTTTACATTCTATTAATGTTGAATTTTAATAAAATAATGATTATGAATAATTTAAGGATGATACATAAATATAATATAATTCTTATAATTACGATCTCATTTACAATATATGCTTATCCGATAACTTTATTGTATACATTTAAATATGTATAAAATAAAGAATGTCTTTAAATAATTATGTCATTAAATTCTAACCAACTGATTAGTAGTAGGACATAAACTAACAAAAGATAAGGGCTGAAATTTAGATTACATTAGGATTCCTTCTTAGATAAGAAGTAGTAGAAAGTTAAATATGTTATTCTATTTCACATATGTTACTCCAGTTGCTTACGGTTTATAGAATTTTATTAGAACTTGATATATGTGTACACAGTCCTTCAATAATAAGAAGCAATCTAAAATTTTTCTATAAACTTGAGATTTCAACTAAAAGATGTAATACTTTTTTTATAAGAGTGATTACTAGTTTCCTACCTTCCATTCTTTGTGTTCCTTACTAAATTCCAGAAAACCTAGCCAACATTCTAGTTATCTCAAAACTATATTTTAGCCATATTAAACTCTAAAATCCTAAGCCTAAATTTCCAGCAATCAAACCTTAAAATTCCAACCGTACAAAATCTGAAATTTCCTAGCCAAAATTCAACTTGGAAACTTGATATTCCAGCAAACTAATATCAATCATATTTCCTAATTTTGTGCTTTTAGCTACTATTTAATAATCCTTCTATTTTTCCTACATTATCTATTCTCTTTTTTTTAGTAATTTGAGTAGCTTAATTGAAAAGTATAGTAACTTGGACAAAAAAAAATCAATATACCAATGAAATCTCTAAAGGAACTAGCAGAAAATAAAAGATAACTAAAAATGTGAATGCGGAATATCAATAACATGGCTAGACATATGTTGAGAACACAACAAACATGCATTCTATAAGCTAAAATGATTCATAACAAATTTAAATCATGTTCTAATAAAATTCTATAAACCCTAAACAAGTGGAGTAACATATGTGAAATAGAATAACATATTTAACTTACTACTACTACTTATCTAATAAGGAATCCTAACATAATCTAAATTTCAGCCCTTATCTTTTATTGTCAACTCAATTCTTAATCTTCATCCCACCAAATTAAGACTTGTAGTTGGCTAATTTTTCTCTCTTTTATTTCTTTTATTGACTTTAAGTCCTTTTGCATCAATAAAGTTATGTGATTTCATGATTAAAATGGATTTCAAGAAGTAGTACTTCTTCAGGAAGAATTTAGGGGAATGTTGACAGTTTAATTATTCATCATATAGTTTTTAAAATTTTTATTTATGTTTTTCTTTTAATGGATGAAATTTTGTTAACATATGTGGTATAATCACTAGATTTGGATGTTTCTAGATCAATGAAGAAGCAAGTGATAAGGTCTTGGAGGTAGAGCAGAAATATAACGAGATACGAAAGCCAGTGTATCAAAAGAGGAATGAGATCATCAAATCAATTCCAGATTTCTGGTTAACTGCTGTCAGTGATCTGTGCTAATCTGTTAAGATTAAGCAACATGTATTATTAACATTTTTCTTAGTAGAATATGGCTTTTATGCTTTGATCATGGCATTTTTTGCAGTTTTTAAGTCATCCTGTTCTTGGCACACTTTTGACAGAGGAGGATCAAAAGGTTAGGTTTATATTCTCATATGCTCCAAAATACTACTGCATGGTTCTGCAGATTTGCTATAATTTCCTTTCCCCACTGCAATAATTATACTTCTGTTTTTTAAATCTATCTGTTAAATTTTAATCTTACTTTATGGTAGTGTAATACTGGTGACAAGTGTTGCTTTCACTGCATAGTGATTTTTAAATTTTCCTTGCTTGTTAATAGATATTCAAACACTTGAGCTCTTTGGAAGTGGAGGATTTCAAAGATCTGAAGTCGGGTTATTCTATAACATTTGTAAGTATCTTGTTAGATCTTTCATTCAGAAACTTGGTTTTCAGTGAATGAATTGGGTCCTGACTATATAGTCTTCCTTCAGAACTTTGAGCCGAATCGATATTTTGAGGATACAAAGCTTACAAAATCTTTCACCTTCCTTGATGAAGGATCAACAGAAATTACAGCAACAGAAATTAAGTGGAAAGAGGGAATGGTAAGTGCTTCTGATGTTGCGGCAAAAGAAACTTTGGTTTTTTTTCTATTCTTGCTTGATATTGTTGTTGTTTCTGGACTATATGCTTTGGTTCTTTTCCATTCTTGCTTGATATTGATGTTGTTTCTGGACCTTATGAAGGGTCTGCCTAATGGAATTAATCATGGGAAGAAACGAAAGAATAGGCTTTTGGCTGAGGAAAGGTTGGTTTTTCTTGACTTGTTACCTGCTCGTTCTCCATTTTCTCAATAATTGTGTATGAAAATACATCACTTTTGTTTCAGGAATTTGTTGTGTTGTGGTTAAATCAATGGCTGCTGAATACTTTCTGTTTCTAATAACAATCCTAGTTCATGGTCAACTGCTCTCAAATTTTGTTTCCAATGAACCAATGGTTGCTTTTTTATATCTAGGTGAAGTCCAAGGCTGCAGATTAAACATGTTTCATATTCCAAATAAGTTAATCATCTCCATAAATTGTACCCATTTTCACTAATTCAAATATCATTTGGAGGTTGTGGAAGATAACTCTGTCTGGAAGTTCTTAAATATTTTTGCCTCTTTTGAATTTTCCATTTATAATTAGTCTGTAGACATTATTTTATATGCAAGATTTTGTTTTGACTCTAGGATATTGAATTTCTCACATCTTCGCTAACAAGAGGGTGACCTTTAAACGTAAGAATGAGATTGCTGTATTTTGACCTGACAGGTTTAAATCATTGGAACTGTCTTTCTGCAACTTATTGGGAATGCTGTGTGAATCTGACCTTGATCTCAATTCCTAAATGTGGATTTTGTGCAATACGACTCCCTATTCCATGTATTTGCATTTATGGGTTAACTTGCCCCTGAATTTATCTCCTTAATGCAGCTTCTTTAGCTGGTTTAGCAACACTCAGCAGAAAAGTTTAATAGATGAAATACAGGATGAGGTGAGTTGCTTATGCATGTAGAGATTGCTCTAGATCCGTATTTTCTGCTTTGAGGTTATGTAAAGGATTACTTCTTTAGTGAAGCTGCTGATCTTTCCTTGAAAATTTCAGGTTGCAGATATAATCAAGGAGGACTTATGGCCCAATCCACTGTCTTACTTCAACAGCGTAATATTTCTTGTGATTTAACCATCCCATTTTGTTTTGCAGTAAAGTTAGCCTGAATGTGATTGACTATATTCAACTTGTCCAATGCAGGATCCTGATGAAGAGGATTCTGATGGAGATGAAGGCGACGACATGGTATATGACTTGTATTAATATGAGCCATGCAAATAGTTTCACATGCCAGTGCTTAGCTTTTCATTTTTAAATTCTTCACTGTTACTGCCATAAAAGAAAATCCCATTAGTTTCAGTTCCGTGGTGTTTGATACTTGGGCAGTAATGATTGCAAATTTAATTAAAGGTTCATTAAGTATTTAGCTTAGACTGTTGTTAATTTTTTCTTTCTGGAAGTAAAGATATGTATGGGTAGAGATGATCTTTTTTGGTGCTTTCTCTTTTTTGTTAAAGTTGCTGAGGTTGCAGAGTAAACAAAGGAGAACATGCTAGATTTAAACATAGTGCAGTCAAACTTCTCTACAACATAACAGTCTTAGTTGCAATTAACACTTTGACTTGCTCCCAAGGTGACTGCTAGATAACCTTATTTTGTTATGACATATTTGAGGGAATGAGCTCTTACAAACTAGTTGGACACCTATGATTAGATTTTGATTGGATTGTCACGTGTACTCCATGCTACTCTACAGAGGCTGGATGTTTTTAATTGTCAATCACGCATTTTAATTGGAAAATTGGTTAAATTGTTTTGGTGTTTCTGTGGCAGTAATGAAGTTTTTTTTGGATGTTGAAGGTTACATTTGGCATTGTTGTCTACTTAAAAACATGCCTAAATATAGTGCCTGATGATCTGTTTGAATGGCTATGTTAACCGCACTTGCATATATAACATTTACAACTAGTCCGAAGGCATTTAAACTGTCTATGACTTTTATTTATATTGTATAACAGCATGATAAAGATGGGGATGACTCTGAAGAGGATGATGACGAAGACGATGACGACGGAGAAGGAGATGAGGAAGATGATGAGGATGCAGAGGAATGAATTCTTCTGTCATGATGTTATTTATGTCACCTTGCACTTGGTGAATAACTTCTTGCGTAAAGTGGTCTTCAATGGTCGATGAAGTACAAGGTGATATGGAGGATAACCGATAACTTATAATAGCTATCTCAACTTCGTAGGCGACTGACTAAACTGCAGTTGGTTGTTGAGGTTTTGACTTGCTTCTATTTCATTCAAGGCTTTTCTTTCCTGATCTTCGGCTTGGTTTGTTGTGGTTTTTCCCGATAGGCAGGCTTTTTGAAGGAAAGTGTTGTGTTGGGATACAATACATTTACTTTCTTAACTTTTGGAGATGGGAAAGAGTAGAAATATAGTAATGTGATATAAATTTAATCCGGACATAACTATGTAATATATCCTTGAGTCGGGATATTACTTTGCAGCATGTAATGGCTGTCTTTATATTAGTTTAATTTTAATTTATTGTGCCCGTAGTCCTTTAGATTTGTTGCTAGTTATCCACGGCTACACATTTTGGTACTGAAAATCAAGTGTTTGATCTCATATAGGTCGGGTTGGAGCGTTCTGTTTCTACTAGGGTTGTTTCAATCCTGTATCACTTAATTTTGTCTATACATTTGTGTCACTTAATTTTATCTATATATTTGTGTAGATTTTATATAAATGTGTGGATAAGATTTAATACAATAAAGTAAGAACTGGTTAATGGAAACAGAGGATCTGATTCCATATATGTCATGGGTTGAAAACTGGTCTTTTGTTCCTGAATTGGTCAGGTTGTCGTGGCAAGTTTGAACCTAACTTGTTAGAATAAGATTCATTCAGAATGAAATAAAAGTTTGTTGACTAGTCTTTGCTTGTTTGTCAAGTACCACCAGTAAAACAGCAAGTGACCAATGGAAATGTAGTATTAATACCCTCATAGGTACATCCACACGCAGGTTCTGAGTCTCTGCTGATACTCTCCAGCCTATGCAATCCAATTAATGGAATTCTGTTTCGTATAAATAACTTTCTATGTTTGCCAAGGCTTTCTGACCTTCCATTCTAGTTTTATTCTCCTTTTCAACTTATGATAAATATATAATTTAAGATTAATCAGTGGCAAGTGGTATTGTTGCTTGTAGTCAATGGGACTGGATTAGTATTTTTAGATAACGAATCATAGTTTTTCTAATATTCATATTAGCACGTGACAAGTCAACTTGCTTTGCTTATCAATTGGGTATGTCTGTTTTGAGTCTAGATCTTCTGTTTAGTTTTATGGTGTCTTATTGTGTCCGATAAATTTCAGTCATTTATTTATGTGGGTCTTATATGAGCTCCACATAAATAAATGTTGAGCCTGCATAAATGAATGACTGAGATTTGCTGAACACGATAAGATACTATAAAACTGAACAGAAGATCTGGTTTCGTCTGTTTTCACCTTAAGTAGGCAACAAGATATGAATAATTCTTAGCTCATGGAAAGTCTTGTATCTGATTGCAACTACCGAATAATTTACAAATTGAAAAGAGTACAAGCGTGTCTTGGCGTAAATATGTTAAATCTAAAAAATGCCAGGACTTGAAGTCCATTGCAGACCAGGTTTCTGTATGCTTCGTTTAACAAAATTTAAGGCTTGGATGTAGCCTAAACCTCAAATTAATGGGTCTGTAAATTAAGTATTCCCAAAAGGTCAATCTTTGCAACTTAGCTTTAAGGATAGAAGCGATTATTTTTACATTTCATAATCTTTTTATAATTTACAATTTTATAGATAATATGAATGCTATTTGTTATTAATATATAAAATTATATTTTTTTATCATATTAATATGCTATGTTGTCTTTTTTGGAAAGTTAAGTTGTATAAATAATCAGAAAAGGCCGATGGCCATACAGATAGTCCAATGCACAAAAGAATCCATACCACCAAGGGCACAGACCACACAGCTTAGGTAAACTACTAGTCCTCTTCACTGATATTAATTTGTAATGTTAACATTAGTAATTAACAATATACTAATTTATCTTAATAATTAATATGTATATTAACCATTTTAACATTATATTCAACTAATTCGTTCATTAAACTTTTACCTTATTATGATTTATTTTTGTTTATATTAATTTATTATTTTTACATATCATTATTTACGTTAAATAGTACAATAATATTTAGTACGCAGTATCAACTTATTTTATTAGTAATTAGTAAATATAATTTATTATAATTTATTAATAATTAATAATATATTTATTAATTTATAATATTAATAAGTAAGATATTTTATAATTCATATTTTGTAAAATATACAAAATTTGAGTGTTTAAATCTTAGTGTTAAGGAATTTGCCATGCCTCGTTAGTCCACTACAATACGAATGTCGAATAATTACTGTTAATAAACTATTCATAAATTTTTATTTATATTTATTTAGAAAAGAAAGATCAGAAAATAAGAATAATGTAATTATTACATAATTATAAATTAATTATAAGATATTAATTATCTCATTTATTATTATAGTTATATAATAAAATAAGAAATAATGAAAGACTTATTCTGATATCATTTTAAACTAATTAATATGCTAATAACTACTATTAAAATATTTCAGTTTATTAAAATGAATTAAACATTACATATTAAATAATACTTTTGGTATCATTAGTGAAATGTAAATATGATAACTTATTTATTGAAAATATAAATTCAATTTAGTTATTTATAAATTTAATGAGAAATTTAATTTATTATTATATAAAATAAAAATAAAAATAAATTAATATAAAATGTTTTAAGTACCATTTTTGTAATTTATTAATTCTTATTCATTCTTTCTTGACGTCGTTTTAATGTGAAGTGTTACCTACAAATTGTCACTCAATCGGAGTTAAAAATAATTTAATAAAATAATTGTTTTAACTTTTCATAAAATATGATAATCTCTTAATAAAATTAATAAAATTGTATGAAAGGCTTTTGTCTTTTACTCAATGTTATGAATAACGTACCAGTATCGAAATTGATTAAAATATGGTACTATACTCATTCCTATTAATATATGGTACCATTTCAATTAATTTTAAATTATAAAATAATCCTTAATTCTTTTAAAATTATAAATAGTCCGTCAATATATAATACTATATAATTTATAATTTTACATCAATTATGTCTCCAAAAATCATAATAGGAGAAATTTGAAATAAAAATAATATTTTCATTTTATTAATATTACTTTTACATATTTAACATATAAACAATAACCAAAATTAATATGAAAAAGATCATTTAATTATTATAAAATATAACATTAAGGGTAGACTCTTACAATTTTATCATATAATAAATAATAATTATATCAAAATATCAAATAAAAAGAATAAAAAGATCCATCACTCTAAATATTACAACAAGAGTTTATTATGAGAAAATAACCAATTAGAAGTGAAACCGAAAAAAAATTTATAGTTATATTTATATTGCATATATAAAATTTAACATATGCATCAATTATAAATGAAATTAAAAGAATGAAAGAAATGAAAACCTAGAACATTAAATATAAGTGAAATTAAAAGAAAAGAAGAAATAAAAACTAAAACTTCATTAAAACGAATATCTGCTCAAATTGTTTTGACTTCAATTCTCATTTAATACAAATTTCTTATCATTGAAAGGAGTCTTATCATTGTCATCATTTAATTGCACTAAACGACATGTTAATATTTTTACATTCAAGATTATATTTGAAATCACTTTCATTTATCAAACTCGATTCCTTATAAACCTAATTTGCCAAAAGATTGATATGGTCAAGGCAAATTAAATTTACAAAACTACTTATTCTATTAAGAGTCTTATTAAACAAATACAATAAAATAATTAAGAAATTACAAGAAATTATATTCAACTTAATAATGATAATAACATACTTTTCTCGAATCTTTAAATTGTATCAAACAAATATCAAGTTGTTCAATCTTTTATATTTTAATTTATTCATTTTCTTGGAATGGATGAATTTAAATGTGTTTTAATTCTTTTCACACCCTGTTGTACTCACAAGTTGACTCAAAATTTGAATTGTAAACTTTTACAATTCTGGAACACTATTTTTGAATTAGCCCACCAAGCAACTGTAAGATAACAATAATATTATAAATAAAATAAAGTGATGATTAATTTTCGATAAGTAACAAAAGTGAAAAATATATACCTAAATTAATTTTGTCTCTTTGATGAATAGCAATGAGTATCCCAAAATTACTTGAAGCATCCTTAAAAATCTCTATTTTTGAGTGTAGGAGATCCTTCATCATCTTATAGGCAATAATTGTTGTAATAGTTAATAACATTCCCTTATTAACTTCAATTTTCTTTACAAAACTTGTTCTTAAATAGACACTATGATTCAAAAATGACCCAACTACAAACAATAGAGAGTAAAATTACCTTTTATATCTCTCATTGATAAGGTGTGTACAAAGAAGGCTTATTTTTCAAATTGGCCTTGATTGCTTGCTTTTCCCTCTTCATGACAACATAAAAATAATACTTTATTGTCTTCTTATCACTATTAGCTAGATGAAGTATCCACACCAATGACTCATAAAATTGAATGGAAAATTGATATTGGGAACAAAATTTATGATCTTCAAGTATAATTATATAAACCTAAAATCTAGCATTAGATCTAGCATGCTGAGATGTAACTCATTTATAACTTCTAATCATTTGCCTCAACTCCTTCTTGTTAGAGAAGTGCTCTAAAGGTGATCATTTTAATCATTTATTGTACAAATCATTTTATGATTAATAAAGAAAATTTTATTATTTCGATGTTCATACATTTATGGATTTGATGTTGATCTTAAATTGATTTAATGAAGTCCTTGATACAAAACAAAATATGTAGGAAAACATATTTAGATTATGATAATGAAATTCCTATTATGTGTAATTATGTTAGTATCTAAACTTTCTCCAGTTATAGGATTAATGAGATGGGATATCATTAATTAAGATAAACAAGCACATATTATACTCCTTGATTGGATCAAGCAGTAGATCTCATAAGCTATAGACATGAGTTGTTTAGAGTTAACATGTGAGACAATCATATATATATTCTATTCCAGTGTCAATGATCGTCTCATCATAACAATGGTGTAAGTATCATTTGACTTGAAGTGCTTACTCGGATATTGATCCTGTGTTTTGACTCCATTATCGGTTCCTTTTAGGGGTTAATTTGAGATATTTAGAGGTAACTGAGTAGTCAATAAACGATTCATCACTCCTGATAGACAGAGATGATACCCACGGTCTCTTGTCAGGGTCATCACTCGGGAGTCTCTGGCCATAGTAGATATATGTCATGAAGAGAGTCCTCAATGGTACATAGAGTAATGAGATTCTTAGGACAAGATCTAATACCATTTGGACTAGATGTGACGTAGTCAATATAGTGGGAGTTGACAGTTTGACCATACTTTGAGCCAAGAGGGGTATAGATGGTGAAGGGACGAATTGTATGGTAACATTGTGTATAGAAGAGTTCGTAATCAAAAGACTAACTTTTCGATCAATTGGGGGGTCATGACATATTGATAGATACTACTCTTAACTTACTTGAATTAAGTGTTAATTCAAGTGACCAATATAACCGGGAATCAAATGGGTCACACACATATAAGATTAAAAGGATGAGTAAAATGGTCTTGAATGGTAATTCAAGATATGAGAGAATGTTTCGAGATTGTATCGCGATATGATCGTGGTCGAAAATGTTGCATGGAATGGATTAGAAACAAGATTGTTAGCTTCCCATTTGGTTATTAACTTCCCAAAACTTCCATTAATGCATGCTATTCATGGTCACTAACTTCTGTTGGATCGGAAAAAGAAAGCATGCTTAGTATGGAGAAACGATAGATTTCAAAACTTTTTAAGAAATCATCTTGCAGCGGAAACAATATATCCAAATCAACATGCTAATCCATACATGATATGGTATAAGGATAATAAAACCAAGAACAAGATAAAAGTAATTACCGACTCCTTCGCTCATGACTTTTAAATCCTCGCGCTATCCTCTCCTTCTTATATCCAAATCCTTTGCCTTTGAGTCTTTTCCTTTAGCAATCTATCTTCTTCATTGTTGTAGTATCCTCAACCAATTAGATTTACCACTTGTTCTTCAAGGACAACTAGGTTAACAAAATCCTTTGGTGGGAAAGGAGAAGAAATATTTGGAGGAGATTTTCTTAGAAGAAGAAGAACCAAAATTGAAACTCTTTCAATTCTTTCACTTAGGAATTTCGGTTCTACCTTGCATGAAAGGAAAGAATGTCTAAAAACCATGCAAGAACCCTTTCTTACATCTCAATTTCGAAATATGCATGAATGGAAAAAGTGAGAGGCATCCAATGCATCACTTCTTACATTAATCACTCATCAAATAGCCAATAAATGAGACTTACTTCATTTATCTTTAAAATGGCTATTTGAAAAGACCATAACCTATAATTTGTAGGAAAATCCCGGGAGGAACATCACATGTTCCAGCAGCGGAAACAAAAAATTTTTATTCCCGGGACCTTCCCGAAACCCAGGATCCAGGTGTCGGTATGAAAACTCAAACCTGAATAGCCAATAGAGACTATCTCTAAAGGTATCCACGCAGAGATCAGAAAACCTAACCGAGTCAAACCCTTTTGACCCGAGAATAGCTAGAACAGAATAAAGCCTGCTAGAGCCTACCTCATCCGGAGAGCTTGAGATTCACGTTGAACCCTTGCCTTGAGAAGAGAAGAATCGATGATGCCTTTGGAAGAAGAAGAAAATGAAACTCTTTCAAAGCTTTTCCTTAACCCTTAAGAAAACTTTGCTCTTCCTCTCCTTGCCAAAACCCGACCATCATCTTCCATAAGCCTTCTTATGTTGATTTTAACACTTAAAATCAATCCATAAGCTAGGACAAATGGAGGCTTTATATCCATTAGTTTATTTAATGAATAAAGTAATAAACTTTGACTTTTCAAAGTTTTATCCTCTCCTTTCCTCATTCCAATGTCCCACATGGCTTATATATATAATAATTAATTAATTAATTTACTTAATTAATTAATTAGAATATAAATGCTAAGGTCCGATCCAACTGGGTTGGTCCTACCGACTCTACGGGCCCCGATCTTTGAAATAGCTCCGGAAACCTTTCTTAGCAATATTGATGTCGCGATCTCATCGGGACATATCCCAATCCCATTGGGATCCATTTAATCCAAATGCTCTCCATAATTGAAACTCGGTCCAATACTATTTTACATATTCTCTGAGTCACTCTTATGCGTGTGACCCTTTAGGTTCCCGGTTATGTTGGCCACTTAGATTAACAATTAATCTGAGCAAGTCATGAGCGGTATCTAGCAACACATCATGACCCCCAATTGACCGGAAAGTAATCGGTTTGATGAATTCATCACGAACCAGATCACAAACCCTTCCATAGACAATTACCGTGCAATTCGTCCTTTCATCATCCTATACCCCACTTGGTTATGAGTATGGCTAATATGTCAACTCTTACTAGACTAAGTCTAGCCCAGTGAAATCGGTTCTGTCGAGGACTCATTACTTTATATGTCCATGAAGACACTCTTCATGACATAGTCATGCTCGCCGAGACTTAAAGTAATGATCTGACAAGAGGCGAGTATCTCTTCTTTTCACGTAGTGATGAATCCTTTATTGGCTACTCAATTAACTTCGAATACCTCAAACTGTACCCAAGCACCATCCTATGAGTAACCTCTGGAAGGCAACAAGGAATGGAGTGAAAGTACAGGATCAGTATCCAAGATATCCTTGAGTACCTCAAGTCTAAGGATACTTGCACCATTGCTATGATGAGATTATCACTGACATTAAATCCATGTGATGATCTCATGGCAGGTCATCCAATGAACTTACTACCGCTAGTAATCATCCACATGTCAATTCTAAATATCTCATATTTACAGTTTCTGAGATCCACTGCTTGATCCAATCAAGGAATATGACATGTGCTAGTCTATCCGGATTAATGATGTCCAGTCTCATTAATCCTATGACTAGGGAAAATTTAGATACTGACATAATTGCACATGATAGGAATCTCAGGATTATGATCACATCATAATTTCCTTCATGCTATGTCATATATCATGGACTTCATTAATTTGATTAAAGATCAATATCAATTCATAAAGAACATCAAATAAATGAAACATGCCTTTCTTTATTTATTCATAAAGTCCATACATGACTATGAACAAAAAGCGCTAAAGGGATTGCCTTTGGGCACTACTCTAACAATCTCCCACTTGACCTAAAGCCAATCGCCTTGGTATCTAATACCATAAGCGAGTACATGAGAATCAAAATTCTTCTATGACAATGGCTTCGTCAACGGATCAGCAATGTTACGCGCTGGGAATCCTCTCGATCGCGACATCACCTCTAGCAATGATCTCTCGATTCGGATGATATCTGCGGAGTACGTGTTTAGATCGTTGGTGAGACCTCGGTTCTTTTGCCTGAGCAATAGCCCCATTGTTGTCACAATACAACTGTATGGGTCCATCACGACTAGGAACCACACCAAGTTCAAAATGAACTTCTTGATCCAAACGACTTCCTTTCGCCTCGATGCAAAGAATGTACTCTGCCTCGGTCGTCGAATCGTGATCGTCTCTTGTTTGGAACTCTTCCAACCGACCGCTCCGCCGTTTAGCGTGAAAACATAACTTTGTTGGGATCCGAGTCATCCTTGTCAGATTGGAAACTAGCATCCGTATGCCCGCTCACTTGAAGATTTCCATCTCCATATATCAAGAAAACATCCTTAGTCCTTCGCAAGTACTTGAGAATATTCTTGACAGCCACCCAAAGTGACCCTCACCAGATCCGATTGGTATCTCGCCGTGACACTCGAGCATACGATACATCGGGCCTCGTACATAACATAGCATACATGATCGATCCTCATCAGATGCATACGGATCGATCCATGCGAATCCTCTCATCTTGTGTCTTAGGACACATAGATTTCGAGAGTGTTATCCCATGAGTAATGGGAAGAAACCCTCTCTTGGATTGCTCCATGCTAAACCTCTTTAGCATCTTGTCTATGTACGATGATTGTGAAAGACCAAGCAACCTCTTTGATCTATCTCTATAGATCTTTATGTAGGAAAATCCCGGGAGGTACATCACATGTACCGCAGCAATGAAAACAAAATTTTGTTCCAGGACTTTCCGAATCCAGGATCCGGTATCGGTATGAAGACATCAACCTAAATAGCCAAAGAGACTATCTCTAAAGGTGATCCACGCAGAGATCGAAAATCTAACGGATCAAACCCTTTGACCGGGAATAGCTAGAAACAGATTAAAGGTGCTAGACCCTACCTCATCCTTGGAGAGCTTGAATCAACGTTGAGAAGAAGGAGAAGCTTGAAGGATCGATGATGAAAGATGAATTTCCTTTAGGTTTCACAAAACCCATTCTTCCTTCACCTTCTATGATCCACGATCATCACACCTCATCTCTACCTTTTCTATGTCTTTTAACACTTAAAAGACATGTAGAAAACTTATGGTGGAGGAGTGTCACGTTTAGACACTTTATATATATATATATAATAAAGTTAAAGTATAAAGCTTTATCCTCTCATCCCTCCATCCACGTAAACCCATATATATATATATATATATTAATTATTTAATTAATTAATATAATATATATATATTTATTATCGCTGGTGGTCCATCATATGGTTGGTCCTACCACCTACCTAGGGCCCCGATCTTTGGCTTGACTCAGGAAACCTTTCTTAGCAATATTGATGTCGCGATCTCATCGGGACATATCCCAATCCCATTGGGATCCATTTAATCCATTTGCTCTCCATAATTGGAACTCTGTCCAATTACTATTTTACAGATTCTCTGAAACACTCTTATGCGTGTGACCCTTTAGGCTCCCGGTTATGTTGGCCACTTAGATTAACAATTAATCTGAGTAAGTCATGAGCGGTATCTAGCAACACATCATGACCCCCAATTGACCGGAAAGTAATCGGTTTGATGTATTCATCACGAACCAGATCACGAACCCTTCCATAGACAATTACTGTGCAATTCGTCCTTTCACCATCCTATACCCCACTTGGTTATGAGTATGGTCAAAGTGTCAACTCTCACTAGACTGAGTCTAGCCCAAGTGATATCAGTTCTCGTCCTGGGACTCATTACTTTATATGTCAATGAAGACACTCTTCATGACATACATGTTGGCTAGCCTTAGTAATGATCCCGACAAGAGGCCATGGGTATCTCTTCTGCTAATCCAGAAGTGGTGAATCCTTTATTGGCTACTCAATTATCTTCGAATACCTCAAGTCGTACCCAAGCACCACCCTATGAGTTACCTCGGAAGGCAACAAGGAATGGAGTCAAAGCAGGATCAAGTATTCAAGATATCCTTGAGTATCTCAAGTCTAAGGATACTTGCACCATTGCTATGATGAGATTATCAACGACACTTAGATAAGATATCCATGTGATGATCTCATGGCGGTCATCCAATGAACTTACTACCATTAGTAAGCATCCACATGTCAATTCTAAATATCTCATATTTACGGTTTCGAGATCCACCGCTTGATCCAATCAAGGAATATGACATGTGCTAGTCTATCCGGATTAATGATGTCGGTCTCATTAATCCTATGACTAGGAGAATTTAGATCTTGACATAATTGCACATGATAGGAATCTCGGGAGTATGAACACATCATAATTTCCTTCATGCTATGTCATATATCATGGACTTCATTAATTGATTAAAGATCAATCAATTCATAAACAATGTTTATGAATATCAAATTAATGAATAATGCCTTTTCTTTATTTATTCATAAAGTCGCACTTTACGACTTTGAATAAAGCGCGATCTTGAACAAGTCGACTTATCCAATGAACAAGTCGACTTATCGATACCGAACATGTGTAAGTCGACTTCACACATGGTACAATCGACTTATCACTTACAAATCTCCCACTGACCTAAAGCCAATCGCCTTAGTATCTAATACCATAAGCGAGTCCATGAGAATCACAATTCTCTTGTGACAATGGCTTTGTCAGCGAACAACAACACTTTGCTCGTGGAATTCTCTCTATCGGATATCATCTCGACTAATGATCTCCCAAATCGGTAATCACGAGTTCGGATCGTCGATAAGACCTTGGTTCCTTTGCTTCAAGACTAGCCCCATTGTATCCAATACAATCCTATGGGCCCATCACAGTAGGGACGGATCAAGTTCGATAATGAACTTCTTGATCCAAACCGCTTCCTTCTGCGCATCTCACGTGGCAATGTACTCGCCTCGGTTGATGAATCAGCGATCCTCTCTTGTTTGGAACTTTTCAATTGACCGCCACGCTATTCGGTGTGAATGTATATAACCTGATTGTGATTCGAATCATCCTTATCGATTAAATACTAGCATCCGAATGCCCGCTCACTGGAGATTTCCATCTCCAAAGATCAAGAAAACATCCTTAGGCTTGCAAGTACTTGAGGATATTCTTGGCGCCACCCGATGACCCTCACCAGGATCCGATTGGTATCTGCTCGTAACACTTAGAGCATACGATACATCGGGCCTCGTACATAGCATTGTTTCATGCTAAACCTCTTTAGCATCTCATCTATGTACGATGATTGTGAAAGACCAAGCAACCTTTTGATTTATCTCTATAAATCTATATCCCTAGGATATAAGTTGCTTCACAAAGGTCTTTCATCTCAAATTGATTGGACAACCAAATTTTAACTGATTGCAGCATAGAGACATCGTTTCCTAGTAACAGTATGTCATCTACATACAACACAAGGAATACGATTGCAGTCCCATTAACCTTCTTATACACACAATGATCATCCGGATTTGTGAGAAATCAAACTCTTTGAGTACCTCATCAAAGCGGATATTGAACTCTGGATGCTTGCTTCAATCCAAACATGGATTTGAAGCTTGCATACCTTTTCATCATCGATGGAAGTGAAGCCCTCGGGTTGTGTCATACACATCCTCGGTAGATTTCCTCTCGGAAAGCTGTCTTCACATCCATTTTCCATATCTCATAATCATAATGAGTGGCAATGGCTAGGAGTATCCTAATGGATTTAAGCATTGCTACTGGTGAAGATTTTGTCATAGTCAACTCTTTATATGTGATTGAAATCCTTTAACCGACGCATTGCTTTATAGGTAATCAAATTACCATCCATGTTGGTTTTCTTCCGAAAACTCCTTTGCATACAATGGGTTTATCCTTCAGTGTAACAACCAAAGTCCATACTTGGTTTTCATACATGGAATCCATTTGATTTCATGGCATAAAGCCATGTTCCGGACTCGAACTTTTGAACACATTCATAGGTAGTAAGCGCATCATCTCATATGAGCAATCGCCATTCTGCTCACTTATAAGAAATTCATATCTCTAGGAGCGGTCGTATCCTACTTAACCTCTGAAATAAGGTGTGTAGTAGAAGGTTGAACTGTTACCTCATCTATATGAGTTCTGATTTGATTGACGATTGATCTATGTTTGTTCGAGCATCTTGAACTTCTCCAAGTTCAACTTTGCTCCCACTGTCCTCTTGTAAAAGAAACTCTTTCTTTAAGAAAACAACATGCTTGGAAACAAACAACTTTTGTTCCTAAGCAAGGTAGAATTGATATTCCACGAACAAACACTTATCAGATTTTGCATCAAGCTAATCTGACTGTGTCCGCTTCACGTAAGCAGGACAATCCCAAACTTTCAGATGAGAAAGATAGGGCTTTCAGTTAGTCCATATCTCCATATGGAGTAACCACAACTGTCTTTAATGGAACTCTGTTTAGCAAGTAAACAATTTGTCTTGGCGCATATTCCCAAGCTGCATGCAAAACCTATCATCAATCGCACTAAGTCTAACAAGGTTCGATTTCTCCTTTCACCACACCATTGTCTTTGCGGCGTGTAAGGTGGAGTATCTTTGAGATAAAATCCCATTATCTCGAGATAATCAAAACTATTGGTCTAAGCATTTTCCACCACGCTTTCGGATCGTAATGTATTCATACTTTTACCAAGTTAGTTTTCTACTTCATTTCGAATTATTTGAGCGTTTCAAGCGCTTGATTTGTATCTCATCGAATCTGAGATACCTATATTGTGAATAATCACCGATAAAAGTAATGAAGTAAAAACAACCACTTATGGCATAGATGGACATCGGACCACATACATCCGAATGTATTAGGTCTAATATTCCATTCACTCGTTTACCCTTCCTTTAAAGGATTACTTAGTCATCTTGCCTAATAAACAAGATTCACATGTGTCATATGATTCATAATCAAATGACCCTAAACATCCACTCTTATGGAGCTTAGCGATGCGTGTCTCATTTATATGGCCAAGCCGACAATGCCATAAGTAAGTTGATTTTAAATTATCTCGATTATGTCTTTCCGCGTCATTGGCATTCATAATTGGATATGACATATCTCATATGTCAATTCCATTGCATAATGTACGAGTACCATAGAGCATTCCATTGCAACTAATATAACAATCATTGCTACTAAAAGTCCAATGGAAATCAGCTCTAATTAAACATAAAACATACAATATGTTCTTTGTTTAAAACAGGTACAAAATGTCAATTATCAAATTTGAATACAAGCCCAGTAGGGAGTAACAAGACATAAGTGTCTACGGCTAATGTAGCAACTCTTGCTGCATTATCTACATGAAGGTCTAGTTCTCCTTGAATGAGCTTTCTACTGTCCCTAAGGCCCTACATATCATTTCATATGTGTGAGCCACAACCGGTATCTAATACCGATATGTTTTGATCAGGAATAGTATTAACCTCAATGACAAACATATTTGAAGAAGTAGAGGCATCTGGTGCCTTTTCTTCGCTTGAGGACTCAGATAGATTTTACGGTTTAGCCTCTGGTGGCTAGACTTGCCTGATGAAAGCAAAATCTTTTTGGGGCAGAATCTTTGGTTTTTCCTTGATGGCACTTCCTTTTGGTTTCTTGGCCTTTTTCTTCTTTGAACTAGAAGAAGAAGCCTCCACCATTAGCACTTGCTTGCTATCCTTCTTGATAGCTGCTTTCAATTTGTCTTGAAAGTGATTGATCATTCGAGAATGGTTGTGGATATTTGGTTTATCCGATAGTTTATCCAAACCGTGAATAACCATCCAGACAATCCAACTAGAATTAAGTCTCTACTTAACTCATAATCCATTACAAATCCTAAGACGGCCAATCTTTCAATATAGCCATTCATCTTCAGGACATCTTGCCGAGATATCCACAGAGCCATCTTTGTGGTGAAGAGAAGCCTTGAGGTCTCGAACCTTTCAGACCGAGCTTACTCATCAAACAGCTCCCAAAGATGAAATACTATAGAGTGAGCATCCATGGACTCGTGCTGCTCCTGCAGCTCTAGTGACATCGAGGCAAGCATAAAGCAAGTATCCATATCACTGTCCTTTAGATGCTTACAATATGCTTTCTGATCCTTATCAGAAGCATCGACAGTAGGTGCAACTGGAAGTGGAACATCTAGGACGTATCCCAGTTCCTCAGATCTGAGAACAATTCTCAGATTCCTTAGGCAATCAAGAAAATTCGGTCCAGAATAGAGAGCGAAAATTCAAACTGAAAGACTTCTTCAATCAACCTAGCGCGATAGAGAGAAGGAATGATAGGATATATATGCCTGCATGATCATAAGGACTTGCATGATATGCATATGGCTCCCACTAGTTTCCTAGAATCCATAACCCTCTTTACGAATCTAGAGAAACAAAGTGACATAATGTCCTAGTGGGTCGATATCCGACATTGCTAAGAGTGACCTTGGGTTTACCCAATAAGCCACAAATTAGGTCAATCGGTAGGTATCGGTCATACCAATTGTATCATCGATAACCGACATTAAGAATGACCTTGGGTTTACCCAACAAGCCACCTTATGTCTCGGGAGGTATCGGATATACCAATTACATCTTAGACACTGACTATCGATCGGTCTATCAACTTGTTGATGTATGCACTTACATTGGGTATCAACTCTTTGATGCGCATACATCTGATGTATGCTACCCAATTTCGCCTCTATCCACGTTGACCTTGAGGTTAGCTCAACAAATCAACGCTTCTAGGAAAACCGACCCATTAATCCGAAAATCTCATTTTCATGGTTGAACATATCCGTATAAAGCGAGCTTGAGGTTAGCTCAACAACCCGACCTATAAGAACTACGGTTCTTACCATATTAATGGAAGGCTTTAGTTTTCATATCTGAGGAGGGATTTGGGTCTCATCTACTTCTTCTCCAAGCCGTAGGATTATAGTCACCATGACTATATGATATGACTTAGGGCATTTCATCAATCACATTGAGTCTATACCTAAAATCATCCATCATCCCACCTATGCATGCCACAAGTGGACTTTCATCAAATGCAAGTCGACTTATGCTTCTGCCACACACACAAGTCGACTTGTATAACACAAGTGGACTTATATCATCTGCCCATGAACAAGTGGACTTATAAGGTACTACAAGTGGGCTTATATCTGAGATCTTGAACAAGTCGACTTATTACATCCACAAGTCGACTTATCCAAAATCTTGAACAAGTCGACTTATACCATATACAAATCGACTTATTCAGGAATTTTGCTAAAATCTCTAATCGGCTAATTCCTCAATCAGTACAATTCCAATTCTCAACACCATCATACCTAGGGTAATATCTGTGAATTGATGCCTCAATGAACACTTCATTGATTCATGAATGCCTTAAATAGTCAAACTATATGAAAAACTTGAAATGAGTCAAAACTCATTAATTTCCAAATAATTTAGGAACACCCTAATTATCAACCTAAGCATCTCTAGCTAGCACATACATTATCAAATTTACTTCAGCACATGCCATAAAAATATGACGGTCAAAACAAACAAGATAATGCAAGATGCTAACGAGACGCTATAGTGATCAATTAGGCATTCAAAAATTCTTGGAAAAGCAACTTCAAGAAATTCAGTTTGGAAATCATATTACATCAAGATAACACATTTTTAATCACATTAAAAATGGTTCAAGGCATTGGAACTGAAAAAGCACACTCAATCAAGCCAAGCAAAACAGTCCCAACAATTTTCACAAAACTGTCCAGTTCTGTACATTGCTCGAAATGATCAATGAAACAATTTCAATAAATTCTGAGAAAATTGCATTGGTTAGTACATGTTCAGAACATGCTACATGAATTTTTTCAGGATTTTAGGCCATCAAAAACTCAGTCAACCTAAATAACAAATCCGATTCAAAATCTGTGTTCATCAGCACAGCAATTCCCAACGGCATAGAATAAATTCGTGAATAAATATCCAATCACCTTGAAATCCAATTTCCATGCTCACAGACATTCACCAACATCTTAGAGACATGTAGGTGAAGGAAAATCCGAAAAAACATTTTTCTAGGATTTATTCTCGATTTTATACTCATGCCTATTCCAGAATCGTTTCACAAAACAGCATCTGTAACCTTAGGGGATTAATTAGAAAAACTATATCAAATCAAATCGATAAATTCTCAAATTTCATAGACATATTCTATAACATGTTATGAACAATTCTGGGCAGAAAAATTTCGAAAACCATATCACAATATAAATTCGAAATCTGAACAGATAGCATGCATCAACAGAAAATTCCATTAGGGTTTCTGATCTCGCTTAGGTTATAGCTTCATACGGGATACCAGACGCTTTGATACCACTGTAGGAAAATCCCGGGAGGTACATCACATGTACCGGCAGCGGAAAACAAAAATTTTGTTCCCAGGACTTTCCGAATCCAGGATCCAGGTATCGGTATGAAGACATCAACCTAAATAGCCAAAAGAGACTATCTCTAAAGGTGATCCACGCAGAGATCAGAAAATCTAACCGGATCAAACCCCTTTGACCCGGGAATAACTAGAACAGATTAAAGGATGCTAGACCCTACCTCTGTCCTTGGAGAGCTTGAATCAACGTTGAGAAGAAGGAGAAGCTTGAAGGATCGATGATGAAAGATGAATTTCCTTTAGGTTTTCACAAAACCCATTCTTCCTTCACCTTCTATGATCCACGATCATCACACCTCATCTCTACCTTTTCTATGTCTTTTTAACACTTAAAAGACATGTAGAAAACTTATGGTGGAGGAGTGTCCACGTTTAGACACTTTATATATATATATATATAATAAAGTTAAAGGATAAAGCTTTATCCTCTCATCCCCTCCATCCACGTAAACCCATATATATATATATATTAATTAATTATTTAATTAATTAATATAATATATATATATTTATTCTCGCTTAGGTGGTCCGGTCATCTTTGAATTTGGTCTCTACCCTCTAGGGCCCCGATCTCAAGCGACTCGGAAACCTTTCTCTAGCAATATTGATGTCGCGATCTCATGGGACATATCCCAATCCATTGGGATCCATTTAATCCATTTGCTCTCCATAATTGGAACTCGTCCAATTACTATTTCTGATTCTCTGAAACACTCTTATCGTGTGACCCTTTAGGCTCCGGTTATGTTGGCCCTTAGATTAACAATTAATAAAAGCAAGTCATGGCGGTATCTAGCAACACATCATGACCCCAATTGGCCGGAAAGTAATCGGTTTGATGTATTCATCACGAACGGATCACGAACCCTTCCATGAACAATTACCGTGCAATTCGTCCTTTCACCATCCTATACCCCACTTGGTTATGAGTATGGTCAAGTGTCAACTCTCACTAGATCGAGTCTAGCCCAGTGATATCGGTTCTCGTCACGGGACTCATTACTTTATATGTCAATGAAGACACTCTTCATGACATACATCTTTGCTAGCCTTAGTAATGATCGACAAGAGGCCATGGGTATCTCTTACGCTAATCCGAAGTGGTGAATCCTTTATTGGCTACTCAATTATCTTGAATACCTCAAAGTGTACCCAAGCACCACCCTATGAGTTACCTCGGAAAGCAACAAGGAATGGAGTCAAAGCAGGATCGATATCAAGATATCCTTGAGTATCTCAAGTCTAAGGATACTTGCACCATTGCTATGATGAGATTATCAACGACACTTAGATAAGATATCCATGTGATGATCTCATGGCGGGTCATCAATGAACTTACTACATTAGTAAGCATCCACATATCAATTCTAAATATCTCATATTTACGGTTTCGAGATCCTTGCTTGATCCAATCAAGGAATATGACATGTGTTAGTCTATCCGGATTAATGATGTCGGTCTCATTAATCCTATGACTAGGAGAATTTGAATCTTGACATAATTGCACATGATAGGAATCTCGGGAGTATGAACACATCATAATTTCCTTCATGCTATGTCATATATCATGGACTTCATTAATTCGATTAAAGATCCAATCAATTCATAAACAATGTTTATGAATATCAAATTAATGAATAATGCCTTTTCTTTATTTATTCATAAAGTGCGCGCACGACTTTGAATAAAAGCAGCGCTAAAGGGATTGCCTTTAGGGCGCAATTAAACAATCTGGAGCCTTGAACAAGTCGACTTATCCAATGAACAAGTCGACTTATCGATGCCGAACATGTAATAAGTCGACTTACACATGGTACAATCGATTTATCACTTACACTTTATCGAGGATATAAGTTGCTTCACCGAGGTCTTTCATCGCAAATTGCTTGGACAACCAAATTTTAGCGATTGCATCGATGAGACATCGTTTAGAGTAACGATATGTCATCTACATACAACACAAGGAAAGCGATTGCATTCCCATTAACCTTCTTGTACACACGGTGTTCATCCGGATTTTGTGAGAAACCAAACTCTTTGATTGACTCATCAAAGCGGATGTTCCAACTCTGGATGCTTGCTTGATCCATAGATGGATTTGAAGCTTGCATACCTTTTCGCCATCCTTTGGAAGTGAAGCCCTCTGGTTGTGTCATGTACACATCCTCGGCGATTTTCGTTAAGGAAAGGCTGTCTTCACATCCATTGCCATATCTCATAATCATAATGGCGGCGATGGCTAGGAGTATCCGAATGGATTTAAGCATTGCTATTTGGTGAAGGTCTCGTCATAGTCAACTCCTTGTCTTTGGCGAAATCCTTTGGCCAAGCCTTCTTTGTAGGTAATCACATTACCATCCATGTCGGTTTCTTCTTGAAAACCCATTTGCACCTATAGGTTTTATCCTTGGTGCATCAACCAAAGTCCATACTTGGTTTATGTACATGGAATCCATTTCGACTTTCATGGCACAAAGCCATTTTTCAGACTCTGAACTTTTCAGAACCTCTTCATAGGTAGTAGGCTCATCATCTTCTATGAGCAATCGTCATTCTGTTCACTTACGAAATCCATATTTCTCGGGGCGATCTTGCATCCCTCTTGACCTCTGAACTTCGTGTGTAGTGGAAGGTTGAGCTGTTACTACATCCGAATGAGTGGCGGTCTCGAGTTCGAGCGGTTGATCATGCTTGTTTGAGCATCTTGAACTTCTTCAAGTTCGACTTTGCTCCCCTTGTCCTCTTGCGGAAGAAACTCTTTCTCTAAGAAGACAGCATGCTTTGAAACAAACACCTTTTGTTCCTCAAAGAAGGTAGAATTGATATCCCATGGTCTCTTTAGGATATCCTACAAACAAACACTTGTCGGACTTTGCTTCAAGCTTATCGATTTGAATCCGCTTCACGTAAGCGGGACAACCCCATACTTTCGGATGAGAAAGATAAGGTTTTACTGTTAGTCCACATCTCATATGGAGTAACATCAAGCTGTCTTAGAGGAACTCTGTTTAACAAGTAAGCAGTTGTCTCTAGCGCATACCCCAAAACGATTTTGGTAACTGCGAAACCATCATTGATCGTACCATGTCCAACAAGGTTGATTTCTTCTTTCAGCCACACCATTGTCTTTGCGGCGTGTAAGGAGGAGTCCATCGAGATAATATGCCATTATCTACGAGATAATCAAAAGCTGTTGGTCTAAGTATTCTCCACCACGATCGGATCGTAATGCCTTGATACTTTTACCAAGCTGGTTTTCTACTTCATTTCGAATTGTTTGAACCTTTCAAACGCTTCAGATTTGTATCTCATCGATACAAGTACCCATATCGTGAATAATCATCGATAAAGGCAATGAAATAATGACAACCACTTCGGCATGGATGGACATCGGACCGCATACATCTGAATGTATTAGGTCTAATACTCAATCGCTCGTTCACCCTTTCCTTGAAGGGTAACTTAGTCATCTTGCCTAATAAACAAGATTCGCGTGTGTCATATGATTCATAATCAAATGACCCTAAAGCATCACTCTTGTGGAGCTTAGCGATCGTGTCTCATTTATATGGGCAAGTCGACAATACCATAAGTAAGTTGACTTTAAATTATCTCTTTTATGTCGTTTGGTGTCATTGACATTTAAAATTGGATTAGACATATCTAATATGTAAATACCATTGCATAATGTACAGTTCCATAAAGCATTCCATTAGAATTAATAGAACAACCATTGCTATTAAAATTCATATGGAATCCATTTCTATTCGCATAAGAAAGCAGACAATATATTCTTTGTCAAAATGGGTACAAAATAACAATCATCCAATTCGGTACAAGCCCGGTAGGAGAGACAAAACATAGGTTCCTACGGCTAATCAAAGCAACTCTTGCTCCATTTCCAACACGTGGGTCTACTTCTCCCTTCATGGGTTGCCCTCTTGTCACGAAGGCCCCGCATATCATTGCATATGTGTGAGCCACAACCAGTATCAAATACCCGGATGTTGTGATCGATAGCAGTATTAACCTCGATGACATACAAACTGAAGTAGTCGAGGCATCGATGCCTTCTTACGCTTCGGCGACTCGAATAGACTTTGCAATTGCGCCTCCAATGGCCATCTTTACCATGATGGAAGCAAGTTCCTTTCGGGATGACTTCTTTGGTCTTTTCTTGATGGCGCTTTCCTTTGGTTTCTTTGCCTTCTTCTTCTTTGGGTTCTTTTCTTCTTGGAACTGAAGAAGAAGAAGCTACTACCAACACTTGCTTACTATCATTCTTGATAGTGCGCTTTCATTGTCTTGAAAGATTGATCATTTCGGTATTGTAGTGGATATTTGGTTCATCCGATAGTTTAACACGAAGCGTGCATAAGCGCCGGACAATCCAACGAAATTAAGTCTATACTTAACTCATGATCCATTGCAAAACCTAAGGCGGCCAATCTCTCAATATAGCCATTCATCTTGGGGCATAATGCGGCAGATGTCCTGGAGCCATCTTTGTGGTGAAGAGAAGCCTTGAGGTCTCGAACCTTTGGACCGGGCTTGCTCGTCAAACAGCTCCCTAAGATGAAATACTATAGTGTGAGCATCCATGGACTCGTCTTTTCGCAGCTCTGGTGACATCGAGGCAAGCATGATGCAAATAGCAATGTCATCGTCCTTTAGATGCTTACTATATGCCTTCGATCATCATCGAAGCATCGGCGGCAGTGCATCGAAGCGGAAAATCTAGGATATATCCGGACTTTCGGATCGAGAACTATTCTCGATTCCTTAACGATCGAAAATTCGGTCCGATTAACTTGTTGGAATCCATCAATGACGAAGATTCACACTTGACGATATTTTCAAACAACCTACACGGATAGAGAGGAAGAATGTTAGAATAGGAATAGCTGCATAATCATAAGGACTTGAATGATATGCAAAAAGAGCTCCCACTAGTTTCATAGAATCCATAACCTTCATTACGAATCCAAAGAAACAAAATGACATAATGTCTAGTAGGTTGATATCCGATATTGCTAAGAATGACCTTGGGTTTACCCAACAAGCCCTGACTTAGGTCAATCGGTGAGATGTCGAACATACCAATTGCATCATCGATAACAGAAATTGAGAATGACCTTGGGTTTACCCAACAAGCCACCTTATGTCTCGGGAGGTATCGGATATACCAATTACATCTTAGACCTGACTATCGATCAGTCTTATCAACTTGTTGATGTATGCACTACATTGGGTATCAACTCTTTGATGCGTATACATCCGATGTATGCTACCCAATTTCACCTCATCCACGTTGACCTTGAGTTTACTCAACAAACCAACGCTTCGGTGAAAACCAACCCATTAATCGAAAATCATATTTTCATGGTTGAATATATCCATTATAGAGTGAGCTTGGGTTTACCTAACAACCCATCCTATAAGAACTCTGGTTCTTACCATATTAATGGAAGGCGTTAGTTTTCATATCTGAGGAGGACTTAGAAACTCTAGACTCCAAGTGAAGGATCATAGTCACTGGGACTATATGGCATGATTTAGGTTTCATCAATCCAATTGAATCGATCTTTATAATCATCCATCATCCAACTGAGCATGCCACATGTCGACTTACAGCGAATGCAAGTCGCCTTATGCTCCTGCCCATACACAAGTCGACTTATATGATGCTACAAGTCGCCTTATCTTTTGTCACGCACAAGTAAGCCTTGTATACTACTACAAGTAAGCCTTATGCACTGGACCTTGAACAAGTCACCTTATGCACTGGCCAAGTCGACTTATCCATCAAAATTTGCTATTTTCTAATCGGCTAATTCCTCAATCAATGCAATTCCAATTCTCAACACCATCATACCTAGGGTAATATCGTACATTGATGCCTCGATGAACACTTCATTGATTCATGAATGCCTTAAATAGTTAAACTATATGAAAAGCTTGAAATGAGTCAAAACTCATAAATATCCAAATAATTTAGGAACACCCAAATTCTCACCTAAGCATCTCAAGCTAGTGTATACACTCTCAAAACTACTCGGCACTTGTCACAAAAATTGTGTGGCCAAAACAAACAAGAAAATGAAATATACTAACGAGACACAAATGTGACCAATTCGGCATTCAAAAATTCTTGGAAAAGCAACTTCAAGCAATTCACTTTGGCAATCATAATACATCAAGATAACTCATTTTTAATCACATTAAAAATGCTGCAAGGCATTGGAATTGAAAAAGCAAACTCAATCAAGCCAAGCAAAACAGTCCCAACAATTCTCACCAAAACTGTCCAGTTCTGTACATTGCTTGAAATGATCAATGAAACAATTTCAATAAATTCTGAGAAACTTATATAGGTTATTACATGTTCTGAGCATGCTACCTGAATTCTTTCAGGATTTTAGGCCATCAAAAACTCAGTCAACCAAAATAACAAAGCCGATTCCAAAACTGTGTTCATCAGCACAGCAATTCCCAACAGCATAGAATAAAATCGAAAATAAATAACCAATCACCTTTAAATACAATTTCCATGCTCACAGACATTCACCAACATCTTAGAGACATGTAGGTGAAGGATAATCCAGAAAACGATTTTTCTAGAATTTATTCTTGATTTTATACTACTTCCTGTTCACAGAATCGTTTCAAAAACAGCATCTGTAAGCTTAGGGAAATAATTAGCAAAACTTTATCTAATCAAATCGATAAATTCTGAAAATTCATAGACATATTCTCTAACATGTTATGAACATTCCTGGGCAGAAAAATTTCGAAAACCCTATCTCTATAGAAATTCGAAATCTGAACAGAATGCATGCTACAACATCACAAGCAATTAGGGTTTGTGATCTAGCTTCAGTTAAAGCTTCATACACGACACCAGACGCTCTGATACCACTGTAGGAAAATCCTGGGAGGAACATCACATGTTCCAGCAGCGGAAACAAAAATTTTTTATTCCCGGGACCTTCCCGAAACCCAGGATCCAGGTGTCGGTATGAAAACTCAAACCTGAATAGCCAATAGAGACTATCTCTAAAGGTATCCACGCAGAGATCAGAAAACCTAACCGAGTCAAACCCTTTTGACCCGAGAATAGCTAGAACAGAATAAAGCCTGCTAGAGCCTACCTATGTCCTGGAGAGCTTGAGATTCACGTTGAACCCTTGCCTTGGAGAAGAGAAGAATCGATGATGCCTTTGGAAGAAGAAGAAAATGAAACTCTTTCAAAGCTTTTCCTTAACCCTTAAGAAAACTTTGCTCTTCCTCTCCTTGCCAAAACCCACGACCATCATCTTCCATAAGCCTTCTTATGTTGATTTTTAACACTTAAAAATCAATCCATAAGCTTAGGACAAATGGAGGCTTTATATCCATTAGTTTATTTAATGAATAAAGTAATAAACTTTGACTTTTCAAAGTTTTATCCTCTCCTTTCCTCATTCCAACGTCCCACATGGCTTATATATATAATAATTAATTAATTAATTTACTTAATTAATTAATTAGAATATAAATGCTAAGGTCCAGTCCAACTGGGGTCGGTCCTACCGGCCTACCGGGCCCCGATGCTGAAATAGCTCCGGAAACCTTTCTTAGCAATATTGATGTCGCGATCTCATCGGGACATATCCCAATCCCATTGGGATCCATTTAATCCAAATGCTCTCCATAATTGGAACTCGGTCCAATACTATTTCTGATTCTCCGAGTCACTCTTATGCGTGTGACCCTTTAGGTTCCGGTTATGTTGGCCACTTAGATTAACAATTAATGAAAGCAAGTCATGAGCGGTATCTAGAACACATCATGACCCCAATTGACCGGAAAGTAATCGGTTTGATGAATTCATCACGAACCGGATCACAAACCCTTCCATGAACAATTCTGGTGCAATTCGTCCTTTCATCGCCGTATACCCCACTTGGTTATGAGTATGGCTAATATGTCAACTCTTACTAGACTAAGTCTAGCCAAGTGAAATCAGTTCTGTCGAGGACTCATTACTTTATATGTCCATGAAGACACTCTTCATGACATAGTCATGCTCTGCCGGAGACTTAAAGTAATGATCTGACAAGAGGCCGTGGTATCTCTTTTGTTTTCACGTAGTGATGAATCCTTTATTGGCTACTCAATTACCTTGAATACCTCAAATCGTACCCAAGCACCATCCTATGAGTAACCTCGGAAGGCAACAAGGAATGAGTCAAAATGCAGGATCGGTATCAAGATATCCTTGAGTACCTCAAGTCTAAGGATACTTGCACCATTCTATGATGAGATTATCAACGACATTAAATCCATGTGATGATCTCATGGCGAATCATCAATGAACTTACTACCAATAGTAAGCATCCATATGTCAACTCTAAATATCTCATATTTACGGTTTACGAGATCCTTTGCTTGATCCAATCAAGGAGTATGACATATCTAGTCTTTTAGGATTAATGATGTCGATCTCATTAATCCTATGACTAGGAAAATTTGAATCTTGACATAATTGCACATGATAGGAATCTCGGGATTATGATCACATCATAATTTCCTTCATGCTATGTCATATATCATGGACTTCATTAATTTGATTAAAGATCAATATCAATTCATAAAGAACATCAAATAAATGAAACATGCCTTTCTTTATTTATTCATAAAGTCTGTACATGACTATGAACAAAAAGCGCTAAAGGGGATTGCCTTTAGGGCACTACTCTAACATAATTGAATACCCATTTCGGTTTGTAGGAAAATCCCGGGGTAGGCATCACATGCCCACAGTGCGGAATTTAAAATTTTGAGTCCCGGGACATTCCCGAAAGCCAGGATCCATGTGTAAGTACAAACAATCAAACCATAACGACCAAAGGAGACCGTCTCTAACGGTATCCACCTTGAGGTCGGAAAACCTAAGGGACAAACTCTTTTGACCCGGGAATAGCTAGACTAAAGAAAAGAGTGCTAGCTCTTACCTTAGCCTTGGAGAGCAAATGAGATGATCTTGGTGGAACCTTGGAGAAGTAGAAGCAACTTGAATGGATGATAGGAAGAAGATGAAAAACAAATTTTTTCAAGCTTAACTCTTAAGCTTTGACTCTTCTCCTTCAACCTACATACAAGCTTCTTCCAATGCCTTCTTATATATCTATTTAACAACTTAAAAGACATATGAAGGCTTGGTAGAATGGCTATCACGTTGGTAGCTTAATATACATTGAAATGCTAAATAATGATTAGGTTTGACTTTTCAAACCATTTCATCTCCACCATTTGGTGGTTCCACCGAAAATCACATATATATATAATTAATTAATTATTTACTTAATTAATTAATATATATAATTCTTTGAAGTGGTCCGGTCAAGCCGGGTTTGGTCTACACCAGCGCCCCTCATCGTAGGGTACACATCGGAAACCCGTAGAGGTCGCTCAAACACGTATCCCACGATAAAGGTTCACTACTAGAAAATTTCGCTAAAATCCACATGGCATCTTGATATTTTAAGTCACAAAATAACGGTAATCAACAAATTAACATCCAAAGTAATAATTATCGAGACGATAATCCGATCCGAATAGACAAGTCTATCGGTCTCTAACAAAACCAAAAGGAAGCGACAAACATCTATCCTAAGTCATCCTCAAAACACTAATCCGGTGACCGACTGTGTGCCATCACGACCCTCGCGGCAACTCGCACGGCAGAAAGAAAGATCTTGAGCTAGAGTCTACTCTATGATCACGAAAAATAGGTTGCAAATTTGGGTGAGTTTGCGAACTCGGTGAGAAACCATCATCGATGGTTCACTAAATCATGCATTACGCATTGGCATACAGCATAATCTGATAATATTTATTGTCGATATAATATAACGATTTGAAGATCATTAGCAATTTACGGTACATGTAACAATAAGCGATAATCCGAATCGGTTTGCGTTAAGAATAAGTAATCTACAATAATTCACGTCATCACATATTTGATGTCGTCACCACACAAATCAATTATGTAAATGCAATGCATATATGACTCTTTCGATTATTGATTTTGTGCCCAAGTGCTCGATCAAGAATCGGTGTGGACGCGCTGTGATTTTCTCCCTCGGGCTAAGCCCGGTCGATGCGATATCTGAGCTCGAAGCTCTTTTCGGTGAAAATAGCAACTTGGGACACATTCCATTATGTGATCATGCATTTATGCATGCGGTGTCATGTTCGATAATTTACATGTGTGGCTATAAAGCCCAAATACATCGATGCTCGATAGTTTGATGGTATGGCTATAAAGCCCAATATTGATCAAATATCACGTATGTGATGCGATTCTATTCGATGAAACCGGTAGTCATATGGTAGTCATATAATTCACCTTTCCATGTAATTCACGATGAAGCATGTAGCAACTGAGATTTGAGAAACCAACTAGGTTACTCACTTTGTAACTTCCGAGCCACTTGCCGAAGTCCCAAAGAATGTCCGTGGAGCGATGATCCAACGGTGCTCTACCTTGATGAAAGTACAGTCCCATTACTAGATGCTCAATTTACCGATGCAAGAATGCATATGTCTCGATGAAATGATGTACAATGCATGTTCACGATTTAAGTGCTAATACCCAATTTTGGACTCTTAGGTCCAATTCCTGACTCTTAGTTCAGTTGATCGACAGTAATTGCCCCATTCCTATAATTCAGTCAATTTCCTCAATTCATACTCTCTATAACAATTTCCTATTCATTCGGTCAAAACCTCTATTGCAATTTCCAATTAAAACTCCAATTTGAATTTAATCCTTAGTCGACTGAATTTGTAAATTCCTAAGTCCCAATTCCAAAAACCTCAAACACACCTCTTCGGACAACTAGGGTGGAGGTCGCGACCAGGGGTGCGCCTGGTGCTCACCCGTATGCCCATAGGCCGCCTCAGAGTTATTGCTCCTCTACCAGTTCTCGCCCGTCTACCGAGCTCTCGCTCCTCTACCAGTTCTCGCCCGTCTACCGAGCTCTCGCTCCTCTACCAGTTCTCGCCTGAGTCACCGAGCTCTCGCTCCTCTACCAGTTCTCGCCCGTCTACCGAGCTCTCGCTCCTCTACCAGTTCTCCTTCTTCCCCAACACATCCTTAAACACAATTCCAGTGTTCCAGATCCCCGACTCTGAAACTCTAACCCAAATTTTCCTCTGTGAACAACTCTCAATTAATTCGATACACAAAATACAACAAATCCTTAGCTTCTATTCCTTCCAAGAACCATTTCCTTAATTTATCAACACACGTAACTCATCAATTTCATCGTCGAAACCTTAATATATATAATCATCAAATATCTAAACCAATCATCAATATAACTCAATCATCAACGAATACGTACTATCTAAGGCAAGAAAAAGCAAACTTTCTTGATGAAAGCCTCAAGCTTACAACGATCACCAATCTTTAACTCTTACACACTCATGATAACACCCGAGTAGAACCCATCAAGAAACACTCTCAACCACCCAATCGGACATAATAAATGCCATAAATGCAGAGAAACCATTAATGACAACATTAAAACCATAAAACTTACCAATCACAGATCGAATCCACAGATCTCTCAAAACCACGAAACCCTAGAAATCCTTCAAAATCCTCGATCTACCAATCTCAAGGCTTCCAACCTTTATCAATCGGTAGAGACATATTAGACTAATCACCATAAGGAAGAAGCCAAAAGAAATCAAAGGATCTCTCACCGTTGGGAGGAATCGAAATCACCGTAGTAAAGGGAAAGAAGAGAAGCGGAAAATGCCTTAGCAAACTTTTCCCAATTTCTTTCAACCCTAGTATTTATAAATGACTCTCCAAATCGGTCAAATTTGGTCTCACGAATTTCAATGGCTTAACACATAAATTTTCTATCAGAACAATTCTAATTTTTCCATTGCCATTGGACAGTTCTTTCAGTACTATACGATCAATCAGTCAATTGCTCAATTATTTCCAGTCCGGGCATTTTCTCCCGAATTTCCCGAAACTTTCCTATAAGTCACTATAAATTACCAGTCACTCATAAACAGTGTTAAACCAGTCAATTGCACTCGATTACTCTAATTTCTCAGTTAATCCCCAAACCAATCAGTCCAGTCAGTATACTCATAAATGAATCCCGGAAATCATGAACGCATGTACCAAAAAAATAAATGCATATGCAATAAACCTGTTCCTCTTATAATTAGAGGCCGAATATTACTCATCGATGAATCTGATGCAATCCTATCAAGATTATGACTCATAATTACCAAAATACCCTTAATGACCAGAACCGGGGATGTTACAATTCACCCTCCTAATAAAAATTTCGTCCTCGAAATTTCATACTGTCCCATCGAATAAATGAGGATACTGATTCCTCATATGCTCCTCAGTCTCCCATGTAGCTTCCTCAAGAAAGTGGTTCTTCGAAGGACTTTCACTGATGGAATCACCGGTTCCTCAATTGCTTGACCCGTGATCCAATAATCCGTCTGGCTCCTCCACATAACTCATATCATGGCTATCTCAATGTCCCGAGCGGAATCACATGTGTCGGGTCTGATCGGTACCGTCGGAGCATACTTACATGAAATACATCATGCAACTGGGACATCTCACTCGGTAAAGCCAATCTGTAAGCCAATGGTCCTATCCTCTCAAGGACTTCATACGGACCAATGTACCGAGGGCTCAACTTGCCCTTGTGGCCAAATCTCAATACTCCTTTCCAAGGAGACACTCGAAGGAACACTCGATCACCCACACTGTACTCCATATCTCTCCGATGCTGATCCGCATAACTCTTCTGTCTGTCTTGAGCCGCTTTGATGCGACTCCGAATCAACTGTATCTTATCTACTGTATCCTGGATCAGCTCGGGTCCCTCTATCAATCTCTGACCCTCTTCATCCCAATACAATGGTGATCTACACGGCACGCCATACAAGGCCTCATCAGTGCCATCCAATCTGCTCGATCTTTGGTTGTTGTATGCAAACTCTATCAATGCCAAATCTTGATCCCATACACCTCACGAACTCCATTACATGCTCGAAGCATGTCCTCGACGATCTGATCGTCCTCTCACTGCATCCATCATGCGAGGATGAAATGCGGTCTTTGAAATTGATCCTAGTACCCATAGCGATCAGGCTCTTCCGAACCTCGATGTGAACACAGGATCCCATGCGAAACTATTGACAACGGAACCCCATGCAACCGTACAATCTCTGCAACATACTTCTGGGCCAACTGATCGAGAGTATTACTCTCCCTTACCGGCAAAAAGTGAGCCGATTTAGTCAATCGGTCCACTATGACCCAGATAGCATCATGTTGCCTCGGTGTCCTAGGCAACCCTGTCACGAAGTCCATAGTAATTCGCTCCCACTTCCACTCCGGAATGGGCAACGAATGCAACTTTCCCACTGGAGCCTGATGCTCTGCCTTAACCTGTTGACATATCAGACATCTAGACACGTACTCTGCCACTTGCTTCTTCATACCAGGCCACCAGAAATGCCGTCTCAGAGTATTATACATCTTGGTCGAACCAGGATGCATAGCGTACGCGGCCACATGAGCCTCCTCTAGGATCTCTGTCTCGAGATCATCAATATCCGCACACACGGCCTCCGTCCCATCCACAATGTCCCATCTCTCAACTCGAACTCGAATCGACACCGGATCGAACTCTATCAATCGGTCTCACTAAGCAGGGTCACGATCCGAACCTCCGAATCTGTCATGCAAAGATCGGCCTAAGCCTCGAGTAGCAATCAATTGCTCCATCCCCACCAGATCCAAGCAGTACATTCGGCGCTCTCATTTGAATCAGACTAAACAATCTATCAACTGAATAAAATTTGCACTCCCATAAGATCTCCTATCGAGTGCCGGCCACCACATTGGCCTTTCCGGATGGTACTCAATCGTATAATCATAATCCTTGATAACTCTACCCATCTCCTTTGTCTCGAGTTGAGATCCCTCGCTCGTGCAGATACCTCAGACTCTTATGATCGGTGAAGATCCGGAACATCTCACCATACAAATAATGTCTCCAGATCTTGAGGCAAATACCATCGCATTTAACTCCAAGTCATGGATGGATAATTTACCTCGTGAGGCCTCAACTGTCTCGAGGCATACGCTATAACTCTCCCATGCTGCATCAATACACATCCCAATCCCTGATGCGAGGCATCACTGTAAACCACAAAGCCTCCAGTCCCGGAAGGAATACCTAACATCGGCGCGGTCGTCAACCAATGTTTCAGCTCCTCAAAGCTCTTCTGGCATTCCTCAGTCCATCTGAACGGTACATTCTTCCTCAATAACCCGTCAAAGGCGGAGATCAACGAAACCGCTCGGCGAATCTCCGATAATATCCGCCAATCCTAGAAAACTTGCAACTCGCATATCCTGGGGCCTCCCACTCATCATCGCCTCTATCTTGTGAGGATCCACCTGGATACCCTCACCAGACACCACGTGTCCCAGAAATACAATCTCATCAAGCCAAAATTTACACTTAGCAAATTTGGCGAATAACTGCCTCTCTCTCATGACCTGCAGTACAATCCTCAGATGCTCGGCGTGCTCCTGACTATCCCTCGAATAAACGGTATGTCATCAATAAATACAATCACAAATCGATCCAGGTAGGGCTGAAATATCCTATTCATCAAAGCCATAAAGGCTGCCGGGGCATTAGTCAACCCAAACGGCATCACTAAGAACTCGAAGTGCCCATACCTACTCCGGAAAGCACTCTTAGGCACATCGGCCTCCGCAATCCTCAGCTGATAGTAACCCGATCGCAGGTCTAACTTAGTAAACACCTGAGCTCCCTGCAACTGATCAAATAGATCGTCAATCCTAGGCAGTGGATACTTATTCTTCACTGTCACTCGGTTCAACTGCCTATAATCAATGCACAGTCTCAGAGTCCCATCCTTCTTCTTTACAAATAATACCGGAGCTCCCCATGGCGAAACACTCGGTCTGATAAACCCCTTATCCAATAGCTCCTGTAACTGAGCCTTAAGCTCTCTCAGTTCCACCGGTGCCATCCTATACGGAGGGATCGATATAGGAGCGGTACCGGGAACGAGATCGATCTCAAACTCTATCTCTCGCTCTGGCGGCAATCCCGGTAACTCCTCGGGAAATACATCCGGAAAGTCCCTCACTACGGGAACCTCCTCCAATCTCCGCTCCACTCTAGAATCCACTACGTGAGCCAAATAGGCCTCACATCCTCCACGAATCAATCTCGGCGCTCATAAAGGATATCATCCTCATGAGCCTTTGCTGACTGACTCCTCTAAACACCACTCTGGGCTGGCCAGGAGATTCCAACACGACCTCCTTGGCGTAACAGTCCATAACAGCCCTATGCATAGTCAACCAATCCATCCCCAATATCACGTCAATCTCTCTCGGAGGCAATATAATCAAATCAAGACTCAATCGCTTTCGGTCAATCTGGATCGGACATCCTATACATACCTCTCCCAATACAACAGACTACCCAGAGGTGTACTCACCTCCAACCCATCTGTAACCTCCGCCTATTCCCATGCGGTCTACATGCTAAATGCGGTGCAATAAAGGAATGGGTGGATCCGGGATCAACAATGCATATACTTCTATGCCAGAAATAAGAAGCATACCCGCAACAACATCCGGTGAGTCCTGGGCCTCCTGCCGTGTCATGGCATAGACCCTCGTCTGTGATTGTTGCCGCCACTCGGTCCCTCGGACCTCACTACAGAACCCTCTACTTGGCCTCGGCCTCGACCTCGGCTTCTCCATCCTGATCCACCACCACGGCTCCATTTGGACCGTGGTATTATCGCCGATCCGCGGTCATAGTAGGCGGGCTCCCAATCTCGGGCGGTTCCTCACTAGGTGCTCCATCGAGCCACACCTCAAGCAGGCTCCGATAACCATCGGCACTCTCCACTGTGCCTCTTGCCACAGTGCTCACAGTCTGGGACAGTCTGTCCTGACCCTCTGGCGCTACCGCCACCACTAGCGATCTGTCGCGAATCGCCCTCTGCCCATACCCGGTCTGTTCGGCCCTCCAGTGGACTGAAGGGCTGCTCGGCGTTTACTATAACCTCTCGCCAAGATCGCTCAAGCTATCACTAGTCTCTTATGCCGGGTCCCTGTCCGGTCTCGATCGCAACACATGCGTCAGAAAGTGCTCTATCTGACAAATGCAGCTCTCAACTTCAGTAAATGAGCTCATATCGGATCGGCCAGCCAAAAGTGCGAATCTCAAATTGAGTCCACCCTTAAATCTCCGGCATCCGTCGACCTCGAGAGTAATCGGTGCGAAGCATAGCCCATCAACTCGTTGAGGCCGAACTTCATAGTCACCACAATCATTTGTCCGCCTCGACTCTAGGAACTCTTGCATCTTCATCTCTAAGTAGACCTTGGGCATGTAATTGTCTGAAGGCCCTCGGAAAATCGTCCCATGTCGAGTGCGAGGCTGGTGGTACCGCCGGACGATCCTCCACCACCGATATGCAGAGGACCTCAGAAGCAAGGAGACAGAGTAGTCGAACCTCTCCTCAGGGTCGCAGTCCATCTGATCGAGGACTCGCTCAGTCCTCTCAAGCCATCCCTCAGCCTCCGCAGGGTCAGTGCTACCATAGAAATCAACTGCCCCCTACTTGCGCAGTCGATCGTACCGTCGTTCCCGTCTCACAGGAACTCGAGGAGGTAACTCCTCTGAGAGAGGCATAGGGGACTCCCTACTAGCTCCTACCGATTCTTGGTCAGCTGGCTGCTCTACTCGATCTCCCATAACGGATGACCTAAAACAGACAAGAAATTCTGATCAGTTCTGTTATTCTTACACAGTGATTCCGGCCTAATAATGCTCTATGCCCAAAAGATGCCAACCATGCTCTGATACCACTAAATGTAGCGCCCCCTCATCGTAGGGTACACATCGGGAAACCCGTAGGTCGCTCCGACACGTATCCCACGATAAAGGTTCACTACCAGAAAATTTCGCTAAAATCCACATGGCATCGCAGTATTTTAAGTCACAAAATAACAGTAATCAATAAATTAACATCCAAAGTAATAATTATCCAGTACAGTAATCCAATCCAGAATAGACAAGTCTATCAGTCTCCTAACAAAACCAAAAGGAAGCGTACAAACATCTATCCTAAGTCATCCTCAAAACACTAATCCGGTGGCCCGGCTGTGTGCCATCACGACCTGTACGCAACTTCGCACGGCAGAAAGAAAGATCTTGAGCTGAGTCTACTCTAACGATCTGAAAAATAGGTTGCAAATTTGGGTGAGTTTGCGAACTTCGGTGAGAAACCATCATCGATGGTTCACTCAAATCATGCATTACGCATTACGACGCATAAAGCATAGTACAGTAATATTTATTGTCAGTATAATATAACAGTTGCAGTATCAGTAGCAATTTACAGTACATGTAACAATAAACGAGAATCCGAATCGGTTTGCGATAAGAATAAGTAATAGTCTACATAATTCACGTCATCACATATTTGATGAATCGTCACCACACGATCAATCATGTAAATGCAATGCATATGTGACTCTTTCGATTATTGATTTTGTGCCCAAGTGCTCGATCGAGAATCGGTGTGGGCGCGTCGATTTTCTCCCTCGGGCTAACAAGTCGAAAGATATCTTGAGCTCAAGCTCTTTTCAGTGAAAATAGCAACTTGGGACACATTCCATTATGTGATCATGCATTTATGCATGTAGTGTCATGTTCAGTAATTTACAGTGTGTGGCTATAAAGCCCAGTACATCAGTGCTCAGTAGTTCAATGGTATGGCTATAAAGCCCAATATTGATCGATTATCACGTATGATGCGATTGATTCGATAAACCAGTAGTCATATGGTAGTCATATAATTCACCTTTCCATGTAATTCACAGTAAGCATGTAAGCAACCAGAGATTTGAGAAACCAACTAGGTTACTCACAGTAACTTCAGAGCCATTTGGAAGTCCCAAAGAATGTCCGTGGAGCGATGATCCAGCGGTGCCTCTACAATGAAGAAATGCAGTCCCATTACTAGATGCTCAATTTACCGACGATAATGCATATGTCTCGATGAAATGATGTACAATGCATGTTCACGATTTAGGTGCTAATACCCAATTTGGACTCTTAGGTCCAATTCGACTCTTAGTTCAGTTGATCGATGAATTGCCCCATTCCTATAATTGGTCAATTTCCTCAATTCATACTCTATAACAATTTCCTATTCATTGGTCAAAACCTCTATTGCAATTTCCAATTAAAACTCCAATTTGAATTTAATCCTTAGTCGATTGAATTTGTAAATTCCTAAGTCCCAATTCAAAACCTCAAACACACCTCTTGGACAACTAGGGTGGAGGTCGCGACGAAGGTGCTTTGGTGCTCACCGTATGCCCATAGGCCGCCTCGAGTTATTGCTCCTCTACCAGTTCTCGCCCGTCACCGAGCTCTCGCTCCTCTACCGTTCTCGCCCGTCTCACCGAGCTCTCGCTCTCTGCCGATTCTCGCCCGTCTCCGAGAGCTCGCTCCTCTACCGATTCTCGCCCGTCTCCGAGCTCTCGCTCCTCTACCAGTTCTCGCCTGTCACCGAGCTCTCGCTCCTCTACCAGTTCTCGCTTGATCTCCGAGCTCTCGCTCCTCTACCAGTTCTCGCCCGTCTCAGAGCTCTCGCTCCTCTACCGATTCTCGCCCGTCTCACCGAGCTCTCGCTCTCTACCAGTTCTCCTTCTTCCCAACACATCCTTAAACACAATTCCGAGTGTTCCGGATCCCCGACTCTGAAACTCTAACCCAAATTTTCCTCTGTGAACAACTCTCAATTAATTCGATACACAAATACAACAAATCCTTAGCTTATTCCTTCCAAGAACCATTTCCTTAATTTATCAACACTGCGTAACTCATCAATTTCATCGTGGAAACCTTAATATATATAATCATCAAATATCTAAACCAATCATCAATATAACTCAATCGGTCAACGAATCGTACTATCTAAGGCAAGAAAAAAGCAAACTTTCTTGATGAAAGCCTCAAGCTTACAACGATCTCCAATCCCTTAACTCTTACACACTCGCGATAACACCAGTAGAACCCATCGATAAACACTCTGACCACCCAATCGGACATAATAAATGCCATAAATGCGGTAGAAACCATTAATGACAACATTAAAACCATAAAACTTACCAATCACAGATCGAATCCACAGATCTCTCAAAACCACGAAACCCTAGAAATCCTTCAAAATCCTCGATCTACCAATCTCGAGGCTTCCAACCTTTATCAATCGGTAGAGACATATTAGACTAATCACCATAAGGAAGAAGCCAAAAGAAATCAAAGGATCTCTCACCGTTGGGAGAATCGAAATCACCGTAAAGGGAAAGAAGAGAAAGCGGAAAATGCCTTAGCAAACTTTTCCCAATTTCTTTCAACCCTAGTATTTATAAATGACTCTCCAAATCGGTCCAAATTTGATGTACGAATTTCAATGGCTTAACACATAAATTTTCTATCAGAACAATTCTAATTTTCCATTGCCATTGGACAGTTCTTTCGATCTTATACTAATAATCGGTCAATTGCTCAATTATTTCCGGTCAGGGCATTTTCTCCGAATTTCCGAAACTTTCCTATAAGTCACTATAAATTACAGTCACTCATAAGCGATGTTAAACCGGTCAATTGCACTCGATTACTCTAATTTCTCGATTAATCCCCAAACCAATCGGTCCGGTCGGTATACTCATAAACGAATCCGGAAATCATGGCGCGTGTACAAAAAATAAATGCATATGCAATAAACCATTCCTCTTATAATTAGAGGCGATGTATTGCTCGATCGATGAATGCGGTGCAATCCTATCAAGTATGACTCATAATTACCAAAATACCCTTAATAGCGATGGCAGGATGTTACACTCAAGCTGCGGAGCCCGCCGATGAAAAATCACGGAAGCGGTTTTCAGCAATGTCGATGTCGCGATCTCATCGGGACATATCCCAATCTCATCGGGATCCATTTAATCCTATTGCTCTCCGGATATCGGATCTCATCAAACTATTTCTGATTCTCCGAGTCACTCTTATGCGTGTGACCCATTAGGTTCCGGTTATGTTGGCCACTTAGATTAATAATTAATCTGAGCAAGTCATGAGCGGTATCTAGCAACACATCATGACCCCCAATTGACCGGAAAGTAATTGATTTGACTAATGAAACCATATCACGAACCCTTCCATAGACAATTACTGGTGCAATTCGTTCTTTCACCATGCTATATCCCACTTGGTTTGAGTATGGGCAATGTGTCAACTCTTACTAGGCGATCGGATCAAATCTAGTCCAAGTGTAATCGGTTCTCGTCTAGGACTCATTACTTTATATGTCCATGAAGACCATCTTCATGACATATGTATGCTTCGGCGCAGAGACTTCAAAGTAATGATCGATAAGAGGCCATGGGTATCTCTTCCGCTATAATGAAGTGGTGAATCCTCTATTGGCTACTCAATTACCTTGAATACCTCAAGTTGTACCCAATCACCACCCTATGGCGACCTCGAAAGCAACAAGGAATGGAGTCAAAATACGTAATCGGTACCAAGATATCCTTGAGTACCTCAAGTCTAAGGATACTTGCACCATTGCTATGATGAGATTATCGCGACATTTGTATAGGACATCCATGTGATGATCTCATAGCAGGTCATCCAATGTACTTACTACCACTAGTAAGCATCCACATGTCAAATCCAAATATCTCAATATTTACGGTTTTACGAGATCCATTGCTTGATCCAATCAAGGAGTTTGACATGTCTAGTCTATCCGGATTAACGATGTCGGTCTCATTAATCCTATGACTAGGGATAATTTGAATCTTGACATAATTGCACATGATAGGAATCTCGATAGTATGATCACATCATAATTTCCTTCATGCTATGTCATGTATCGAGGACTTCATTAATTTGATTAAAGATCATTATCAATTCATAATAAAATGAATATCAAATAAATGAAATATGCCTTGCTTTATTTATTCATAAAAGTGCATACATGACTATGAACAAAATGCGCTAAAGGGGATTGCCTTTAGGCACTACTCTAACAATCTCCCACTTGACCTAAAGCCAATCGCCTTGGTATCTAATACCATAAGCGAGTACATGAGAATCAAAATTCTTACGTGGCAATGGCTTTGTCAGCGGATCGACAATGTTGTGCTCGTGGAATTCTCTCTATCGGGACATCACCCCGCGCAATGATCTCCCGAATCAAATGGTATCGGTGAGATGCGTGTTTGGACCGTTGATGAGACCTTGGCTCCTTTGCTGCTTGAATAGCTCCATTGTTGTCACAATACAATTGTATGGGTCCATCACGACTAGGAACCACACCAAGTTGAAATGAACTTCTTGATCAAAGCGCTTCCTTTCTTTGCGTCGATGCGAGCAATGTACTCTGCCTCGATCGTTGAATCGTGATCGTCTCTGTTTGGAACTCTTCCAACCGATCGCTCCGCCATTTAGTGTGAAAACATAACCTGATTGGGACTGGGTTGTCCTTATCAGATTGAAAACTGGCATCTGTATGCGCTCACTGGAGATTTCCATCTCCATATATCGAAAACATCCTTAGTTCTTCAAGTACTTTAGGATATTCTTGTGACCACCCGATGACCCTCACCAGGATCCGATTGGTATCGCTTTCGTAACACTTAGAGCATATGATACATCGGGTCTCGTACATAACATTAACGTGCATAATAGATCCCATGTAGGCGCATACGGGATCATATTCATACGCATCCTCTCATCCTGTGTCTTAGGACACATGGACTTGAGAGTGTTATCCCATGAGTAATGGGAAGAAACCCTCTCTTGGATTGCTCCATGCTAAACCTCTTTAGCACCTTGTCTATGTCGTTGATTGTGAAAGACCAAGCAACCTCTTCGATCTATCTCTATAAATCTTTATCCCGAGGATATAAGTTGCTTCTCCAAGGTCTTTCATGGCAAATTGTTTGGACAACCAAATTTTCTTGATTGTAGCATTGAGACATCGTTTCCTAGCAACAATATGTCATCTACATATAACACAAGGAATACGATCGCGGTTCCATTAATTTTCTTGTACACACAGTGTTCATCCGGATTTTGTGAGAAACCAAACTCTTTGATTGTCTCATCAAGCGGATATTCCAACTCTGGATGCTTGCTTCAATCCATAAATGGATTTACGAAGCTTGCATACCTTTTCGCCATCGGCGGAAATGAAGCCCTCGAGGTTGTGTCATGTACACATCCTCGGCAGATTTCCATTCGGGAAAGTCGTCTTCACATCCATTTGCCATATCTCATAATCATAATGGCGGCAATGGGTAGGAGTATCTAATGGATTTAAGCGTTACTCTTTGGATGAAGGTCTCGTCATAGTCAACTCCTTGTCTTTGTGAAAGCCTTTAGCCACAAGCCTTGCTTTATAGGTAATCACATTACCATCCATGTCGATTTTCTTCTTGAAAACCCATTTGCACCCTATAGGTTTTATCCTTGGTGCATTAACCAAAGTCCATACTTGGTTTTCATACATGGAATCCATTTGATTTCATGGCACGAAGCCATTTTGGACTCGAACTCTTCGGAACCTCTTCATAGGTGGTAGGCTCATCATCCTCTATGAGCAATACGTCATTCTGTTCACTCACGAAATCCATATCTCTCGGGGCAGAGCGTATCCTACTTGACCCACGACTTTCGTGTGTAGTAGAAGGTTGAGCTGTTACCTCATCTCGTATGAGTTACTGGTTTGAGTTCGAGCGATTGATCGCGTCGTCGAAAGCATCTTGAACTTCTTCAAGTTCAACTTTGCTCCCCTTGTCCTCTTTAAAAGAAACTCTTTCTCTAAAAGACAGCATGCATCGAAACAAACACCTTTTGTTCCTCAAAGAAAGTAGAATTGATATCCTCTTGTTTCTTTAGGATATCCTACGAACAAACACTTGTCGATTTTGCTTCAAGCTTATCTCGACCGTGTCCGCTTCACATAAGCGAGGACAACCCCATACTTTCAAATAAGAAAGATAAGGTTTCTTGTTAGTCCACATCTCATATGGAGTAACATCAAGCTGTCTTTGATGGAACTCATTTAACAAGTAAACAAATTTGCCTCGAGGGCATACCCCCAAAGGATTTTAGTAGCGTGCAAAGCCCATCATGGATCGTACCATGTCCAACAAGGTTCGATTTCTCCTTCGCCACACCATTATCTTTGTGGTGTGTAAGGAGGGTCCACCGAGATAAAATCCCATTATCTCCGAGATAATCCAAAACTCTTGGTCTAAGTATTCACCACCACGATCGGATCGTAATGTTTTGATACTTTTATCAAGTTGTTTTCTACTTCATTTCTGAATTGTTTGAACTTTTCAAAAGCTTGAGATTTGTATCTCATCGAATCTGGTACCCATATCGAGAATAATCATCGATAAAGGTAATGAAGTAACGGCAACCACTTCGGCATGGATGGACATTGGACCACATACATCCGAATGTATTAGGTCTAATAATCCGATCGCTTGTTCACCCTTTCCTTAAAGGTAACTTAGTCATCTTGCCTAATAAACAAGATTCACATGTCATATGATTCATAATCGAATGACCCTAAACTTCCACTCTTGTGGAGCTTAGCGATGCGTCTCTCATTTATATGGCCAAGGCGACAATGCCATAAGTAAGTTGATTTTAAATTATCTCTTTTATGTCTTTTAGCGTCATTGACATTCATAACCGGATGTGACATATCTAATATGTAAATTCCATTGCATAATGTACCATTACCATAAAGCATTCCATTTGAACTAATAGAACAACCATTGTTACCAAAAGACAAATGGAAACCAGCTCTATTTAAACAAGAAATGACAAGTATGTTCTTTGTTAACACGGGTACAAAATAACAATCATCCAAGTTAAGTACAAGCCCATTTGGGAGTGTCAAAACATAAGTTCCTACGGCTAATGCAGAACTCTTGCTCCATTGCCAACACGCAGGTCCATATCTCCCTTTATGAGCGCCATCGTCCACGAGGCCCTGCATATCATTGCATATGTGTGAGCCACAACCGGTATCTAATACCCATATGTTATGATCAGAAACAGTATTAACCTCAATGACAAACATACGAAGAAGTCGAGGCGGTGATGCCTTCTTTTGCTTGATTCTTCAGATAGATTTTGCGATTCGCCTCCGATGACCAGTCTTACCATGAATGGAAGCGGTACCTTTTAGTGCGTCTCTTTGGTCTTCTTCTTGCCTTTTCGCTGCACTTCCTTTCGCTTCGAGCCTTTTCTTCTTCATTTCCTCTTCTTGGAAGCAGAGGAAGAAGAATCCACCAATAACAACGCCTTGCTATCTTGCTTGTGATTTTTTCTGCTTGCATCTTGGCGAGATTGATCACTCGGGAATTGTGGTGGATATTTGGTTCATTCGATAGTTCAACACTGTTGTGAATAACTATCGACAAACCAACAAGAATTAAGTCTATACTTAACTCGTAATCCATCACAAAACCTAAGACGGCCAACCTCTCAATATAGCCATTCATCTTCAATGCATATTGCATCGCAGATGAACCAGAGTCATCTTCGTTGTAAAGAGAAACCTTGATGTCTCGAACCGTTCGGACCGTGCTTGCTCATCAAACAACTCTCTAGATGAAACACTATCGTGTGAGCATCCATAGACTCGTCTTTATACGCGGCTCGGGTGACATCGATGCAAGCATAATGCGGTAGCTATGTCACTTTGTCTTTTAGATGCTACGATATGCCTTCTGATCATCATCAGAAGCTCCTTCAGGAAGTGGATCCGGAAGCGGAAAATCAAGGATGTATCCTAGATCCTCAGATCTGAGAACAATTCTCAGATTCCTCAGCCAATCAAGAAAATTTGGTCCGGTTAATTTGTTTGCATCCATTAGTGAGCGAAGATTCACACTAGTCGACATCTTGATCAACCTAAACATAGAGAGAAAGAAAGTTAGAATAGGATTAAATGTATGCTCATAAGGACTTAAATGACATACATATGGCTCCCACTAGTTTCAATAGAATCCATAACCCTCATCATGAATCCAAGAAACAAAATGGCACAATGACCTAGTGGGTCGATATCCGACATTGCTAAGAATGACCTTGAGGTTAGCTCAACAAGTCACCTTAGGTCAATCGGTAGGTATCGGTCATACCAATTGCATCATCGATGACCGACATTAAGAATGACCTTGAGGTTAGCTCAACAAGCCATCTTATGTCTCAGGAGGTATCAGACATACCAATTACATCATAGACACAACTATCGATCAGTGCTATCAACAGTTGATGTATGCACATACATTGGGTTATCAACACTTGATGCGTGTACATCTGATGTACACTACCCAATTTCGCCTCTGTCACGTTGACCTTGAGGTTAGCTCAACAAATCAACGCTTAGGAAAACCGACCCATTAATCCAAAATCATATTTTCATGGTTTGAACATATTCGTATAAGAGTGAGCTTGAGGTTAGCTCAACAACCCAACCCTATAAGAACTCTGGTTCTTACCATATTAATGGAAGGCGTTAGTTTTCATATTTTAAGTGAGGGATTTTAGGTCTCATCTTTCTAATCTCATCCAAGGATCATAGTCACCATGACTATATGGTGCGATTTAAGGCATTGCATCAATCACATTGAATTTATACGAAAATCACCCATCATCCCACCAAGGCATGATATAAGTCGACTTGTATATGTATAAGTCGACTTATGGCTCTGTATAAGTCGACTTATGTATGTGTAAGTCAACTTGTGCAACTGTGCATGAACAAGTCGACTTGTACCATTGTGCAAGTCGACTTATCAGTCTACAGTGCATCAAACAAGTCGACTTATGAACATATAAGTCGACTTGTTCATTTGTGCATTTGGAATTGCTATCTAATCGGCTAATTCTCAATCCAGTCATTTCCAATTCACAACACCAATATAACAAGTATATAAACCTTTATATTAATGTGCTAATGAAACATTTTCATCAACTCATGCATGCCATATAGTCTAACTATATATGAAAACCTTGAAACTGATTAATCCACCATTAATCACTAGATTTCCACATAATTCAAGGACACCAAATTATCATGCTAAGTATCTCTAGGTAGGCTACACGTTATCAAGATTACTCCGGCACTTGTCACAAAAAATTGCGACGGCCAAAATAACCAAGATAACGGAATAAGCTAACGAGACGCTAAAGTGACCTATTCGATATCCAAAAATTATTGGAAACCTAAATTCAAGAATCTCAACTTGGAATGCATACCACATCAATATAACACATTTTTAATCACTATAAAAATGATTCATGGCATTGGAACAGAAAATAACACAATCAATCATTCCAAACAAAACAGCCCCAGCAAGTTTCTCAAAACTGCTAAGCTCAACATTTTGCTCAAAATGACCATTGAAACACTTTCAATAAGTACTGAGAAAATTACAGAGGTTAAAACATGTTCCCAACATGCTCCATGAATGTTTCCAGGATTTATTTCCCACAAAAACTCATTGAAGCTCAGCAATCTAGCCGAACCAGAATCTGTGTTCTCCAACACAGACATTCCCATCAGCACACAAGTAATTCGGAAATAAATAGTAAATCACCTTGAAAACAATTTTCCATCCACAGAGACATTCAAAAACATCTTAGGGACATGTCGGTGAAAACCAATCCGAAAATTGTTTTTTCTAGAATTTTTTCCCGAATTTACAAGCATACCTGTTTCAGAAACGTTCAACAAGACAGCATCCGAAACTTGAGGGAATTAAATAGCAAAACCATATCAAATCAAATTGATAAATTCTCATCTTTCACAAACATATTCTATAACATGTTATGAACAATTATGAGCAACAAATTTCGAAAACATGCATCTCTATACTGATTCGAAATTCACACAAATAACATGCATCAGCAGCTCATTCACTAAGGAACTCCGACCTAGTTATCATTTTAACTGTTTATACAACACAAGTGGCTCTGATACCACTGTAGGAAAATCCCGGGGTAGGCATCACATGCCCACAGTGCGGAATTTAAAATTTTGAGTCCCGGGACATTCCCGAAAGCTAGGATCCATGTGTAAGTACAAACAATCAAACCATAACGACCAAAGGAGACCGTCTCTAACGGTATCCACGCAGAGGTCGGAAAACCTAACCGGGACAAACTCTTTTGACCCGGGAATAGCTAGACTAAAGAAAAGAGTGCTAGCTCTTACCTTAGCCTTGGAGAGCAAATGAGATGATCTTGGTGGAACCTTGGAGAAGTAGAAGCAACTTGAATGGATGATAGGAAGAAGATGAAAAACAAAATTTTTCAAGCTTAACTCTTAAGCTTTCGACTCTTCTCCTTCAACCTACGTACAAGCTTCTTCCAATGCCTTCTTATATATCTATTTAACAACTTAAAAGACATATGAAGGCTTGGTAGAATGGCTATCCACGTTGGTAGCTTAATATACATTGAAATGCTAAATAATGATTAGGTTTGACTTTTCAAACCATTTCATCTCCACCATTTGGTGGTTCCACCGAAAATCACATATATATATATATATATATAATTAATTATTAACTTAATTAATTAATATATATAATTGCTGAAGTGGTCGATCAAGCTGGGTCGGTCCTACCGCTTGTGAGCCCCATGGCGAAAAATCACCGGAAACGGTTTTCAGCAATGTCGATGTCGCGATCTCATCGGGACATATCCCAATCTCATCGGGATCCATTTAATCCTATTGCTCTCTAGATATCGGATCTCTGTCTGAAACTATTTTACTGATTCTCCGAGTCACTCTTATGCGTGTGACCCATTAGGTTCCCGGTTATGTTGGCCACTTAGATTAACAATTAATCTGAGTAAGTCATGAGCGGTATCTAGCAACACATCATGACCCCCAATTGACCGGAAAGTAATTGGTTTGACTAATGAAACCATATCACGAACCCTTCCATAGACAATTACCGTGCAATTAGTCCTTTCACCATGCTATACCCCACTTGGTTTGAGCATGGGCAATGTGTCAACTCTTACTAGGTGATCAGATCAAATCTAGTCCAAGTGTAATCAGTTCTCGTCCTAGGACTCATTACTTTATATGTCCATGAAGACCATTTTCATGACATATGTATGCTCTGGCGCCAGAGACTTCAAAGTAATGATCCTGATAAGAGGCCATGGGTATCTCTTCTGCTATAATGAAGTGGTGAATCCTCTATTGGCTACTCAATTACCTTGAATACCTCAAGTCGCACTCCAATCACCACCCTATGAGCGACCTCGAAAGGCAACAAGGAATGGAGTCAAAGTACGTAATCAAGACCAAGATATCCTTGAGTACCTCAAGTCTAAGGATACTTGCACCATTCTATGATGAGATTATCACTGACATTTGTATAGGACATCCATGTGATGATTTCATAGCAGGTCATCCAATGTACTTACTACCACTAGTAAGCATCCACATGTCAAATCCAAATATCTCAATATTTACAGTTTTCTGAGATCCACCGCTTGATCCAATCAAGGAGTTTGACATGTCTTAGCCTATCCGGATTAACGATGTCCGGTCTCATTAATCCTATGACTAGGGATAATTTAGATACTGACATAATTGCACATGATAGGAATCTCAATAGTATGATCACATCATAATTTCCTTCATGCTATGTCATGTATCAGGGACTTCATTAATTTGATTAAAGATCATTATCAATTCATAATAAAATGAATATCGAATAAATGAAATATGCCTTGCTTTATTTATTCATAAAGTCTGTACATGACTATGAACAAAATGCGCTAAAGGGGATTGCCTTTAGGGCACTACTCTAACACGGTTTTGGCAAGAAGAAAGAAGGAAGATGGTCCATCTAATGCACATCTTTCATCTTTAATCTAATGAATGCAAATAGGTTACATGCCAACATTAAAAGCCAACCATTAAACCATTTAATGGTAAGTTCATAACTCCATTTAATAATGATGAACCATAATAAAGACCATCTTTATTTAGTATTTTAATGTCAAATGTGTGGTTACACATCTAACCTAACACAATTTCGAAATTGCTTCTTCTCCATTTAAATTTTTTTTAATATAATTAATCTAATCAATTACATTTAACCAAAACAAGCCCATTTCTAAATGAACATATGGGCTTCCAATTAACCATTAATTAGTATAAGCCCATCATTCAATTATGGACTTCTAAAGCCTCCAAACTACTTCTTACTTAGCTTGATAACCTTCCTTAAAGCCAAGTGGGGAATCTTATTGGACTTTGATAATTCAAGCTCCAATAAGCCCAGAAATAATTCAATCTCATTGGAATTAATTCTAGCTTATTAACTAAATTTCATTCCACTAAAGACAATTAGTTGAACTCTTGAATTATTAAATATTATGAGAATATGTCCAATTGCAAACCCTATTTAGAACCTTATTATAGCCATCCGCACAACAAAGGGTAAAATTACCGTTTTGCCCTTATGTTGGTTTTTCCTTCTAGATCTCTCATTTTACTTTATATGGTGATTAACACATAAGATCTCATCTTAGTGTTAAGACTTGATGGGTAGCTAGTCCATCAAACTACTGGCGCCAGCTTAATCACCAAATCTCCTTAAAACATCTAGAAGAGATGATAACACTATAAACTCTTTATTTGAGTGAATGTTCTCGATACATGTTTCAATTAATAATTCCAACATGCAGAACCTTCGGATTAATACCTGTAAAATCCATTCTGATCATATCAAGAATTATAATGAAACACATATGAGTTCACCACTCATCAAGATTGTGGTTCATAATAGCGAATGCTTAAGTTGTATGTTTTAAGATTAAAGTAACGACCCACTTTATTCTTGAAAACATACTTGATTCCAATTCATTTAATAGTGCCATTATCGATAGTCTACTACTATCATGATATGAAACTCATCATTCCCTTTAAGTAAACTCCTTTACTTATATGGAGATAAATCGCAACACTACTGATCTAAACCATAATCAAACGACCAACTTGATTATTCAACGTGAATCAATTAATTGATTCTAATAATATACATGTTTCCCATACATCTCTATGTATATGTATATTACTTACAAATGAATCTTGGTACCTTATGACCGGATATATAATGCTCATACAGATAAAACCAAACTCTTTTGTTTTATTAATAATAAATATTTTCATTACAAAAGCAGAATCGAAGAAGATAAAGTTACATGTAAATACACTTGCTTTCCGTGGCACTATATTTACATAACTCCAACAATCTCCCACTTGTCCTAAAGCAAGTTTGACATATCCTTCATTCCCATCCCTTCTAGGTGACCCTCAAAGCTCTTTTGAGTCAATGTCTTTGTGAACGGATCAGCAAGGTTTTGCTCAGAGGAATCTTTACCACATCCACTTCTCCACGTTGTATTATCTCCCTTATGAGATGATACTTTCGCTCAATGTGTTTGGCGCTTTGTGGTTTCGAGGTTTTTAGAATTAGTCAACGCCCACTATTATCACAATAAAGTGTAATGACTTTTACGCCTCTGGAACTACCTCCAAATCATTTAGGAACTTCCGAGCCAGATCGCTTCCTTTCACGCTTCACTGGCAGACAACATACTCAACCTCCATAGTCGAATCAGCAATACAAGATTGCTTGACACTCCTCCAAACTATGGCTCCACCTCCTAAAGTAAATATAGAACCGAAGTTGATTTCCTTGAATCAACATCGATTGGAAATCGAATCCGATATCCTGTCGGAATAAGATTACCTCCAGAGTAAACAAGCATTAAGTTCTTCGTCCCTACGAAGATACTTAAATATACACTTAACCATGATTCAATGTTCTATTCTGGATTGGACTGAAATCGCTACCGATCCCATGCGTAATGAGATATCTCTGGTCTAGTGCTGACATTGCATACATCAAACTACCAACTGCCGAAGCATATGGAATGTTACGCATGCGTTCAACCTCCTCTTGGGTTTTAGGTGCTTGTTCCTTTGAAAGTTTGATTCCATGTCTAGTAGGAGTGAAACCCCTCTTGGAATCTTGCATGGCGAACTTATTGAGTATATTCTCAATGTAGGTTAGTTGAGACAAAACTATCTTCTTTTCTTACGATCCCTTATAAGTTTGATCCCTAGAACATAGGTAGCCCTCCCAAATCCTTCATTGAAAATCTGTTCATTCAGCCATCCTTAATCGCAGATAACATTCCCACATCATTCCCAATGAGCAGAATGTCATCAACATACATGATTAGGAAAGTAACCTTACCTTCTTGTATTATTTTGTAAACACAAGGCTCATCTAGGTTTTGTATGAACCCATAGGTTTTGATAGCCTTATCAAACCTAATGTTCCAAGACCTAGATGCTTGCTTAAGTCCATAAATGGACCTTTGCAACTTGCAAACCTTATGCTCATTACCTAGCTCAATGAATCCTTCTGGTTGGGCCATATAAATGGTCTCCTCAAGATCTCCATTCAGAAATGCGGTCTTGACATCCATTTGCCATATTTCATAATCAAAATAGGTCTGCTATGGCCAAAAGAATCCTGATGGACTTAAGCATGGCAACCGGAGAAAAAGTCTCCTCGTAGTCTATACCCTCCTTTTGAGTATAGCCTTTAGCTACCAATCTAGCTTTAAAGGTCTCTACCTTTCCATCCGATCCCCTTTTCCTTTTTTTAGATCCATTTACACCCTATGGTTTTTAGACCTGGTGGTAGATCTACAAGGACCCAGACTTCATTAGTATACATAGAATCTATTTCCGATTCCATTGCCTTGAGCCATTTTCCTGCATCAACATCATTAATAGCCTGTGTATACGTAATGGGATCTATTTCTTCTTGGTGCGAGATGGAAATTAAGCCTTCTCCTAAACCCAGATACCTATCGATTGTCTCACAACCCTCCCACTACGTCTAGGCACATCTTGATGTTGGGTTGCACTTCGATTCAACTCTTGAATCCATTTCGACATCTTGTTTCATCATATCTAAAACAACTCTTGGTTTGGATGAAATTGCTAACTCCTTTAGTACTACTTCACTTCTTCCTTTGTGATTTCTCACAAACTCTTCCTCTAAGAAGTTTGCATTTGTCGACACAAATACCTTCCTATCATGAGGATTTGTAAAATAATACCCTCGAGTTCGTAGGATATCCTACAAACAAACATACTTCGACCTTGGTTCCATCTTTGTGGATTCAGGGCTTTAGAATATGGGCTGGACAGCCCTAAGTCCTCAAGTGCCTCAATGAAGGCACTCGGCCGATCCACAACTCCCTAGGTGTTTTAGGCACCGATTTGGATGGAGCAAAGTTAAGAAGATATGTTGCCGTTTGTATAGCATATCCCCGAGCGATTCGGAAGGCTAGCATAGGACATAATTGATCTTACCATTTCCAATAGAGTTCTATTTCTCCTCTCTGCTACACCATTCATTGAGGTGTACGAGGAGTCGACAAATTGAAACAATTCTATTGTCAATTAAATATTCTTGGAACTCTCAGATAAATACTCACCACCTCGATATGATCGAAGCTATTTTAATGGCTTGCCAAGTTGCTTCTCAGCTTCAGCTTTGAATTCTTTGAACTTTTCAAAAGATTCACTCTTTTTATGCATCAAATACAAATAGCCATGTCTTGAGTAATCATCTATAAAAGTTATGAAATATTCATAACCTCCTCTAGCTTGTACATTCATGGGCCCACACATCGGTATGTACCATGTCCAATGTGGATTCAAATCTGTTTCCTTTAGAAGGAAATGAGGCTTTTGTCATTTTCCTTCAATACAAGATTCACAGTGGGTAATGGATCACTATCCAAGCCCATAAGGATCCCATTCTTTACTAGCTGTCAAGTCTTTTTCGATTGATATGACCCATCCTTAGATGCCACAGATACTTTGAATTAATGCTAGAGATATTGAATTGTCTTGGTTTTATCAATTTCGTGGTGTTTAGTGAGCCTTTCATAGGTTCTATAAAAACAATCCTGTTTAATTATCGCTTCACAAATAAAATCATTATTTTCATATATTGAAACAACCTTTTCAAAATATAAGGAATAGCCAGATTTTATTAGACAAAAACAGAAATCATGTTCCTTACAATCATTGACATGTAATAAACATCTTCCAAATATAACCTATGACCACTAGGAAAGTCCAAGATAACTACTCCCACCGATTCTCGCTGAAACATAGGAACCATCTCGCTATCTTAACTTGGCGGCCTTTAGGAAGTCTTTTCCTTCTTTGGAACCCCGCAAAGAATTACAAACATGGTTAGTGGCTCCTGAATCTAATATCCAAGAAGTAGATAAATCGCCACATTTCTAGTTCCTAACAAACTTAGGAAGCCCATACCTTGTTTGCTTTTGAGGGACTCTAGGTAGACCGGGCGGTTTCTTTTCCAGTGGCCCATCTCATCACAAGTGGAAACACTTTCCTTTGATGTTCTCTTTGGCCTTCTTTTCATGGGTTTGGCCTTGACCCTATTTGGGTCTTCTTTTCATTGGACCCTTCTTCTTTTCCTTGCCCTTACCCTGGGCTTAGAAAAAGAAGCTACATTAGCCGGCCCATGAGCCTTAATATTCAATATTTCCTCCGTGCTCGGAGGGTATTCATCAACTCACTCAAGGTGTAATCTTCTTTGTTGAGCTCATAGTCCAACTTAAACTGCTGAAAAGAAGAGTTTAAGCTATTGATGATCATAATCATCTGCGTGTCCGCATCCATATCCGCCCTAAGCATCTCGGCCTCAAGTGACCGCAGAGATTACCTTCATCATGTAATCCCGCACCGGTTCACCGTGTTTCATCTCGAGATTATGAAAGGTTTGGATAGCTTTCACTCTTGCAGACCTAGTCCTCACACCAAACATCTCATGTAGGTGATGGACCATTGTACTAGCAGTTTTATACAAGCAATTTGCTTTTGCAACATGCCGTTGTGAAGCGAATATAACACTTAGTAGTCTTGTCACGATTCTCGGCAACGCCATGTTGTTGGACTTGCTCGGGAGTTGCATCTCCACTTAGAGGTGTAGGCTCATTTTCGTTAACACCCATGAAATACGTTCATATTGAAGAACAATGTCAAGGTTACGTCTCCATTCATTAAACTTGTCTCCATTTTCCAATTTGTTATTAGTCAAGAAGCGGGGTGAGTGGATTCATTTTGTGGTTGATTATGTCCGAAAATATAAATTATTAAAACATGAGCATACTAGTCGACAATTTATGGAACTTTGTATAAAATCATGATGCATGTATGCATGATGATAGATTTAACAAAATTAAAAATTAAAACATTATCTGACGGTTATTTTCTTATCTATAACAGACTAAGTGACGGTGGGCCATCTTATCTATTAAAAGAAAAGCGGGACCCTCCCACTCAAAAACTACCAAGCATCTCATGCTCAATTTTTAAGAAGCGTCTTAATTTGGTCCATACTTTTACCAATGAGCTACGATTGGGCGGTTTATTGATAAAAATGTTGAGTATATAACCATTTGATTCATTCACTAAAGATACCTACAAATCATGCCTCGATGGGAGGTCACATTTGCTATCATTAAGTGGACTTATCCTTAAGGAGACCCAAACCATGCAAGATCTAGGATCCATGGCCTCCGATGGGGAGTAACACTTCACCACATGCAAGCGGGCCATCATTTGGAGACCGTGGACTCTCAAGAGCATCCTCTCCCACTCAATCTTTTGGGCTTTAAGTTTTAAATACCATCTTGTCTAGATGCAATTTATTATCCATCCTATATTGTTTCATTATATATCTCATACATAATGAATGCATGGCAAGGCCTAGGGTTGGCAATTTTCTAATTGACATGCAATCACATATTACAAGCATTCATTTCTCCATTCATCACATGAACTAATAAAGCCACTTTTGATTGTCCATCCTAGAAACATAAAATAATTACAAGCCTTTTAGGCCCAAAATATGCTTCTTCATCTTGGATCTTCCGCTTTGAACTCTTCGCTAACATGATCCGGCCCATTCGGTAAACAAAATGTAATGGCATTTATGAAATTAGAATTTTGTCATTTTGAAAAATAAAATTCCAGCACTAGATTTTTAGAAAACCAAATCTTTGTTTTGACAAAAAATTCCAGCACTTGTTTTATTAAAACCGAAACTCATTTCATGAAAATTAAAAACAGCACTTAGTATTTTAGCAAAACCGAAATTGGATTCTTTGAAACAAAAAACCAGCACTTGTTTTCCAATCATAACTGAAATATGATTCATTGAAATAAAAATTCCAGCAACTTAGTTTTCACAAAACTTATGCCAAAACACAAAAGGATACACCGAAAATTTTACCTTTCCATTTCTTCAATCCATGGCTGCTCCTTCTTCATCATTACATCAATTTGTACATTACAAAATCAAATAAAATAGAAAAAAGAAACCAAGGAGGAAACATGGTGATGATAGACCACCCTCCTTGTTACAACCAACTTACAAGATAAAATTTAACTTCTATGGACAACCAAAAGAGCAACATACACCATATATATTTCTATCACATAAAAATATGCAGTATACATAAAAAGATTGCCAACCCATGCATCCACCATATAGAAACCGAAATCATGCATGAAAAACCGGCTCTGATACCAATTGTTGGATCGGAAAAAGAAAGCATGCTTAGTATGGAGAAACGATAGATTTCAAAACTTTTTAAGAAATCATCTTGCAGCGAAAGCAATATATCCAAATCAACATGCTAATCCATACATGATATGGTATAAGGATAATAAAACCAAGAACAAGATAAAAGGAATTACCGACTCCTTCGCACTGACTTTAAATCCTCGCTGCGCTATCCTCTCCTTCTTATATCCAAATCTTTTGCCTTTGAGTCTTTTCCTTTAGCAATCTATCTTCTTCCTTGTTGTAGTATCCTCAACCAATTAGATTTACCACTTGTTCTTCAAGGACAACTAGGTTAACAAAATCCTTTGGTGGGAAAGGAGAAGAAATATTTGGAGGAGATTTTCTTAGAAGAAGAAGAACCAAAATTGAAACTCTTTCAATTCTTTCACTTAGGAATTTCGGTTCTACCTTGCATGAAAGGAGAGAATGTCTAAAAACCATGCAAGAACCCTTTCTTACATCTCAATTTCGAAATATGCATGAATGGAAAGAGTGAGAGGCATCCAATGCATCACTTCACATTAATCACTCATCAAATAGCCAATAAATGAGACTTACTTCATTTATCTTTAAAATGGCTATTTGAAAAGACCATAACCTATAATTGAATACCCATTTCGGTTTTGGCAAGAAGAAAGAAGGAAGATGGTCCATCTAATGCACATCTTTCATCTTTAATCTAATGAATGCAAATAGGTTACATGCCAACATTAAAAGCCAACCATTAAACCATTTAATGGTAAGTTCATAACTCCATTTAATAATGATGAACCATAATAAAGACCATCTTTATTTAGTATTTTAATGTCAAATGTGTGGTTACACATCTAACCTAACACAATTTTGAAATTGCTTCTTCCCCATTTAAATTTTTTTAATATAATTAATCTAATCAATTACATTAAGCCAAAACAAGCCCATTTCTAAATGAACATATGGGCTTCCAATTAACCATTAATTAGTATAAGCCCATCATTCAATTATGGACTTCTAAAGCCTCCAAACTACTTCTTACTTAGCTTGATAACCTTCCTTAAAGCCAAGTGGGGAATCTTATTGGACTTTGATAATTCAAGCTCCAATAAGCCCAGAAATAATTCAATCTCATTGGAATTAATTCTAGCTTATTAACTAAATGTCATTCCACTAAAGACAATTAGTTGAACTCTTGAATTATTAAATATTATGAGAATATGTCCAATTGCAAACCCTATTTAGAACCTTATTATAGCCATCCGCACAACAAAGGGTAAAATTACGTTTTGCCCTTATGTTGGTTTTTCCTTCTAGATCTCTCATTTTACTTTATATGGTGATTAACACATAAGATCTCATCTTAGTGTTAAGACTTGATGGGTAGCTAGTCCATCAAACTCGGCGCCAGATTTAATCACCAAATCTCCTTAAAACATCTAGAAGAGATGATAACACTATAAACTCTTTATTTGAGTGAATGTTCCACGATACAAGTTTCAATTAATAATTCCAACATGCGAATAATCGGATTAATACCTGTAAAAATCCATTCCGATCATATCAAGAATTATAATGAAACACATATGAGTTCACCACTCATCAAGATTGTGGTTCATAATAGCGAATGCTTAAGTTGTATGTTTTAAGATTAAAGTAACGACCCACTTTATTCTTGAAAACATACTTGATTCCAATTCATTTAATAGTGCCATTATCGATAGTCTACTACTATCATGATATGAAACTCATCATTCCCTTTAAGTAAACTCCTTTACTTATATGGAGATAAATCGCAACACTACAGTCTAAACCATAATCAAACGACCAACTTGATTATTCAACTGTGAATCAATTAATTCAGATTTTAATAATATACATGTTTCCCATACATCTCTATGTATATGTATATTACTTACAAATGAATCTTGGTACCTTATGACCAGATATATAATGCTCATACAGATAAAACCAAACTCTTTTATTTTATTAATAATAAATATTTTCATTACAAAACTGTAACTGAAGAAGATAAAGTTACATGTAAATACACTTGCTTTCCAGGGCACTATATTTACATAACTCCAACAACTTCCCATAACTTCCATTAATGCATACTATTCATGACTATTAACTTCCCATAACTCTCTATTGGTAATGGGGTTATGGAAGGTCAAATGGTGCAGAAAATAGAGATGATTTTCGTGCATCTTGTGTGAAACACAAGTGAAAGAAAGGTTCTTTCTTACACACACACAGACACTCTTTTTCTCTCTAACTCTCATAAGAGTTCTTGTCTTTGCCAACACAAAGAAAGAATTCTAGCCATCTCCTAGTGAGGTTTCATCCTTCTACATTCGTGTGGACTTTCATTAGAGACTATCTACATTAATCATCGTGGTTTACAACATCCCAAAGAGGAGAAGATTAAAGAATGACGGAGATCGTCTGAAAGGTATATAGACATCTTACATTTCATGTTTTTGATTTCTATATCTATATACATGAGTAGATCTAGTTTTTGAGGTTTCGTTTTATTTTTTGCTGCATATATTTGATATATATTATGTATGAGATGCATAATCAGAACCTTACAGTGGTATCAGAGACATCTTGTGCCTTATTAGATGTAGAATACATGACATGTGAAAATTGTTTTTATGGTTATGACAATTTAGAATCCTGTAATGTTTTGTTCAAAATTAATTATAGAAAAATGATTTTAACGATTTCTTTCACCGATCTATTCATATGATGTATGTAAATGATTTAGTGTGATTAAAAATATTTTTAATATGATTAAAATATTTAATTTCAAATTTACAAGAACATGCATGACATATGTCTTTGTGCTGGGCATGTGATGTCTATTGGCTAAACTGATGAGGTTACACATGATTTTCTTGTAATTTGATTATGGAAAAATTATGTGAACATATTTGGGATGTTTTTATGGCTCTTTAATTTTTGTAGAATTATTAAAAATGTTTAAACAATTTTATCAAACAATTTTTCAGATCTGGATAGTTTTTCAAAAATTGTAGGATCTGTTTTGTTTGATGTTTTTGTATGTTTACATTTCGGTTCCTGAACCTTATAAATTTTTTTATGTGAAAAATGTGTTAATTTGATGTTTGATGCATATCTCATATTTTTTGTTTTTAGTGTCTTATCGGTATTTTGGTGATCATAATAATTTTTGTGTGATTCCTAAATTATTTTGATCATCATAAAACGACATGGAGATGCTTGGAATGATGATTTGATGTTCCTAAAATTTTGAAAAATTATAGAAAATAATTTTAGTAGAGCAATAGATTTTCTAGTAAGACTAGAAAAATTAGCACGTGTGACAAAATTGAATTGTTTAATTTTGGACATTAAATAATTATTTTAAGGTAAATTAATTACGAATTAATTTCTAGAATTAGGAATTCATGATGATTAGATTAATATTAATTCCAAATGGAATAACATACAATAGTAATTTTAGCCAAGTTAGTAAAAGGAAGATAGTAGATCCAAGTGTTGGATTGAGCCTTTCATGTTAGGATCCGTAAGATGTCATAACAAAAAATGATATGTTTACATATATGCATTAGAGAATGCATTGTTAGGAGAATGTGTGGGCTTGCATGATGGATGATTATGTGCTTAGGCCCAATTTGATTGGGTAGTCCATATATATGTATGTATGTATGTATGTATGTATGTATAAGACCCTCAAAGTTAGATGAGACCTTAGTCAAACCCCTCATTTAAAATATTAAAACTAACACCTTCTTTTAATATAGAAAGAACTAGAGTCCTTTTAAAGTTAGGGTTGTTGGGCAAACCCCAGCCCACTTTACACGGATATATTTGAACGATGGAAATAAAATTTTCAGATTAATGGGTTGTTTTTAACTAGAAGCATTGGTTTGTTGGGCAAACCCAAGATCAACATAGACAGAAACAAAGTTCGGTAGTGTACATTAGATGTCACTTGTCAAGTGTAATATCCTGCGTCCTAAAATTGTTAAGAGATAAAACTGTTAGATTGGGTCACATGAGTTATTTCATTTAAAAATTTACAAGGTGCATTTCATTCACTTGAATAATATTCGTATACATATATGAATCATGATTTGGAAAACATTGTAAGGTAGTATATGCACTCAATTGACATATTCTGGTGTATGGAATGAAAATGAATGTGCATTCCCAATGTTTTGCATTTTTTTAGTAAATCAGTAACTTTATAAAGAATAAAGAGTTATATACAAACAAGAGTTACCATAGGTAATCTCTTAACACGCAAAATACATAATAGCGAGCAACTATCTGCCCTACCATCAATCTCCTCTTCTAAGTCCTACATGTCAATAGTAACTAGTATCCTTCCAGAGTATGCACAATAAAAAAAGAAACAATACCAAGCTAAACTAAAGACCGCATATGCCTAGTTATGCACCGAGCAACAATACATCATCAAATACTGTAAAATGTCAGCATATGCCCAAATATACACAAGCTAAACCACAGTCCAATTAAGTAAAAGATCAAGACATCATCAAAAACCTGCTAATTTATCTTCATAATCTTAGTTATTCCAGCAGGAGCTTCCATAGGCAACGATTTTCTGTGCAGAAACCATTGCCTATCAAAGCTCCAAGTTACCTGAATTGCATTTGGAAAGCTTGCTGTGCCTTGAATATGTGTCCATCTATGAGGTCTCATCCATTGGGGAGGGAGGGTAAAATTTGGCCCCCCAGCTGAACAACAATCTACATCACAAAGTTAGTGCAAAATAGATCTAATTACCTCTCTATGTGTTTAGGTTGAGATGCTCCAAAACTTGGAAGATTATCCTGGCTTATAAGCTCTCCACCTCCATAGCTACATCCTTGAATGTTCTTGAATTCCTTTCGATCCAAATGTGGTAAAATGTTATGGATAAAAGAATAAGGAAGATGGAATTCTGTGGAGGTGTTTTGTGAAACCAAGTTAGGATAGAAGGAAGGCTTGATGAGTTGGGAATAGGGATTTGGAAGTGATTGAGGCAGTGTTTCCATACAGAATTTGAGAATGGGCAGTTAAAAAACAGATGTTTATTGGATTCCATATCTGAAGTACAAAGGGAACAATGGTTGGGAGTATATAAAAAGTGAAGTTTATCCCTTGTTTGAAGTTTTTATAGGACAACTAACCAAAGAATGAAGGAACACCTTGGGCTATTATTGTTGAATCAAACTAGGTTAAACCGAGGTACTTGTTGGGTTGAAGGTCTCAAGAGTTTGTAAGCTGAACCATTGGTGCAAGTTTTTAAAGAACTAGGAAGCCATTCCAAATAATCCGAAGAACTACTTGGTTGGTATTGAATGGGTTCAAAATCAACAATGAGCTCCATAGGAAAATTCTGCCACCTCCACACATTATTACTGATTATATCAAAAACTTTTGCTGTCATAAGTAAGCCCGACCTATTTGTGTCTCTCGGTGATAAGCAATTCCTTAGGATTCCCCTTGGATGCCAAGGATCCTGCCATAAGAGAGTGGACTACCCATTAGCTATCCTAAATCTGAATTGATTCCCTAATTTATCCCTCACAATTAAGATTTTCCTCTAACTCAAGGAACTATTATTGGTAGGTTATGCACTCCAAAAAATTTTCCGTCTTAAAATGATCTTATGCACCCATCTAACCGACATGGCCTCTCTATCATAGAAAAGGTACCAAATCCTCTTTCCTAACAAAACTAGGTTCTAAGTTGGCAAATGATTAATCCCTAACCCACCTCCTTTTTTTGGTTTAGTAAGGTCGCTTCATTTTACTTTAGATTGATAGCGACTATCCACCCTCCCAGGCCATAGAAAATTCCTAAGTTTAGCTTCTATTTCCTTAAGGACAGAAGATGGGAGAATAAAGTGAGAGGCCCAATACACCTGGAAGGAAGAAAGAATAGAACTCACTAGTTGTAGTCTACCCGCATAAGAAAAGTTTTTATGGGTGCATTTAATTCTCACATCAATCTTATCCAATAAGGGTAAACACTCTCTCCATGATAACCTATCTATAATGACAGGAACACCTAGATACTTTATGGGTAGGGATCCTTTCCTAAGGCCAAAAATTTGTTCCACTTGGTTTGTTAAGTGATCCATGTCATAAGAAAGGAAAAACTGACTTTTGGAAGGATTCATATCATTCCTGAAAATTGAGAGAAAGAGTTTAGACAATTGAACAAAATTTGAGCTGAACTGATGTCAGCATGACAGAACAATAGTAGGTCATCCGCAAACAGGAGATGGGTAAGTTTAAGAGTTTTGCATCTCCAGTGGTATTTGAAGGAAGGATTTCTAACTATGAAATCATACAAGCTCCTAGAGAAAACTTCCATGCAAATAATAAAGAGGAAAGGGGATAAAAGGTCTCCTTATCTAAGCCCAGATTTTCCTTTGAAGAATTTGGAAGGTGATCCATTGATCAAAATTGAGTATGAAGGGGAAGAAATGCCCTCTTCGATCCAAGCTATGAACTTAAGAGGAAGGGTCTATAGCTCCAAAAAAATTAATGAGAAAATCCCAATGGATGGAGTCATAGGCTTTTTGGAGGTTGATTTTAAAGGCACATCTCTTTTGATTATTAAAAAGGTGGTAGTTTTTGAAAAGTTGGGCTAGCAAGTTGTTATCACCAATTCTCCTATCCTTAATGAATGCACTGTGGTTAGGACTAATAATGTGAAAAAGAATTTCTCTAAGCCTATTTGCGATGATCTTAGCTATCACTTTGTACACCATATTGCAACAAGAGATAGGCCTATAATCTACCACTGTGGATAGATGAATTTTTTTAGGGATAAGAGTAATAAAGGTAGAATTAGGCTCTTTAAGAAATTTTCCATGTTGAAAAAAATCTTGGATAGCCTTAGTAATGTCCTGCCCAATAATGTGCCAAGTTTGTTTAAAGAAAAAACCATTGAACCCTTCCTGGCTAGGAGCCTTATTCAGATTGAAAGAGTAGAAAACCTCTCTAATCTCTTGAGCGAAAACATTAGCTATAAGGGAGTTACAAGGGCTTTTAGATAAGGCTTGAGGAAAAAGAGGATCCACAAAGTCCTTTGAAGGAAGAAGGGATTTCCTACTACCAATTGAACATTGAAAGAATTCAACAAATCGTTCTTGGATCTCTTCATGGCTTACTATCCTTACCCACTTCTCGAGAATCAATAGTGTTTCAATTTCTGTTGGATATTAAGGAGTTGTGAAAAAACTTGGTCTTCCTATCCTCTTCCGTTAACCATTTGATCCTGGATGCCTATTTAAAGATTGACTCTTGATCATCTAAGGTACTAATTAGGTCATTGATGGCTTCGGATTCTTGACTAAGTAACTCCTTAGGTAAATGCCTCAATTTATCTTGAATGACATCAAGAGTTTCTTGACAAATCCTGTGTTCGGTCCGAAACCCAACTGCTTAAACTTAACACTATCACTCTTGCTCTGATACCATAAATATTGGGACCCGATCAGAAAATCGGATCCAAACTGAATAAAAAAAAATGAATATGAAACGAAAACAAAAATAGGTACCCAGTACCCCATTAATCAGTATTAAATGTTGAGATCCAATCCCGAAAATCGGATCCCAACCGGAGAAACAAAAAACAAAAAACGAAAACGAACTAAAGCACAATCGAAAGAAAGGAACATAAGGAAGAAGCAAAATCATAAGCGAAAGCGAAGAATGATATTTACAACACGAAGGCAAATCCAATCTTAATGCGAAAGAATTGGAAGCAAATCAAAATGAAACAAACATCGGATCAAATAGAATTGAAACCAATTTCTGACATCCGTGAACAAATATCAAAGAAAACGTTTGCGTTGGAAACCTTAAGACTATTGGTCTAAACTAATCCAATTCTGTGTACATTTTTTTTTCTTTCCTTCTTTCTTTCATTTTCATTCCATCTCTTACAAGTGACTTCAATATCCTCAATTCAATTACATCCACATACAATCGCATTATCCAAAGTCCAATACACATTCATTCATATTCATATATATACCCCAATTACATTCATATCTCAATTCAATTTATATACAAAACCAATATGCACCATCCATAGCCAATACATTTCCAATTCCATTTGGATAATCCAAATACATCATGAACTAAACATTTGCAATACACTAATGGTATTCCAAGCCATACGCCATTACCAATAATTATAAATCAAAATACACAAAGCACAATGATTCTAAAATTCTCAACAACATTCTAAACTTAACAATAATTCAATAGGAACCCATATAATCGGAATCCCTCATTTTCTTTCACCCGATCTTCTTCTCATCACATGTGGATGAGAATGAAGGGGGGTGAGCTTAAAAAGCTCGTGGGTAACATTTTATAACAAATAAATAAGCAAAACCTTTAAAAACATTTTTCTTTTCTTTTCTTGCAGAAACTTGGTTTGAAACCCATAAAGCACATTTTCAAAAGTTCTTTTCTCGCAATAGTTGAAATCACAATTTCCAAAATATGGATGCATCAATTATATCACTTCATAATGCAAATGCACACATAATGGCTCGAGAGTTCCTTAAACACAACGGTTTACACCGTAACACAACGAGTCCGATTTCTCAGGATCTTGTGGCCTCAAGTGGGCAACCGGGAGAAGGCTATGGGTCATCGTGCACAAGACTAACGAAACAGGTTCTCTCTTGCCCAATCACAAGCACATAATCATTCTTAAATCAATTTATCGAATGTTCTTTTCCGAATATACGAAATGCCATGGAATTTTCGAGGCATAACACAAATGTATTTTGCAATTCATCAAGAGTTCATGCATTGAATCAATAATGATTTTTCAAATAAAATGATGCAAAATTTATGATGCAATTGAAATCAGAAAATCTCTTTATTTAAAGAAAGCAGTAGTGGCTTATAAATTCTATTATAAACAGGTACCCACCTCATTTCCATGCTTGAAGCTTGTCCTTAGCTTTAATTTGACCATTTCTTCTTTTATTCTTCCAATTGAAAATTTCTTACACCAATTTCACACAAATTCAACCTCATAAATAACATAATCCTTAAAATTGAACTTAGAAAACACTAATTTCACAAAAAATCAAACTATCTAAATCATCAATTTTCAAAATCCCTAGTTCACAAAATTGGGCATAACCCTAATTAATTTTCATCCAAAATTAAACCCATAATATGAAGCAATCACCAAAATTGACTTCATAATACACAAACCCATATCATTTTCCATGATTCTAAACCAAAAATCTTCCAAAATTCACAAGTCAAAATTTCGGGTCTTACCTCATCCTTCGCCATTTTGGATTTCTTCTTGGTTTGGAAGGAAGCTTTCATAATCTTCCATCCTTTTTCCCTTGGAAAAGCATCAAAAACCCCTCAAGGAACTTGGAGAAAACCAAACCTTAGCTCTCTCCCCTTTTTCTTTCTTCTTCTCTCCCGAAGCTCCTCTCATTCTCCTCTCTTCTTATTCTTTTCTTCTCTTGTTGTTTTTCTGTGTAAGTGTCGTGCATTCTCCTTATATATACTAAAGCTCACTCTTCTTATTTACCAACTTGCCATTAATGAGTGCATAATGTCCAATTTGCCCTTACATGTAAGTCTTATAACATAACAGCTTAAGTGATCTTCCAACAATGTCCTTCCTAAAAACTGACATCTTGTCTCCTTATTACGATAGGGTAGCTGAAGTCATTTGATAAAACTTTCTTCTAGAGAAATGTCCATCTATGTCTTACAAATCCATCACTTTAAGAATCAGATCGTTTGGAGCTCTATAGTTCAAGATATCTCCAAAATACTGTAGTATGTTCTTCAGACTCGAGGCTGAACACTACATCTAAATTCCGATCCGAAATTGAAAGCCTTAGAGGCTAAATTGTCAATCTGCTTCTGCAGATAAATTTTAGATCCATGTCTCTAGTTTAATTAGAAAAAAGAATCTGATCGATCGGAGCTTTATAGCACGAAATATCTCCAAAATACCGAACACTGTTTGGCAATTACAAAACCGAGACTAAACACTACACTTAACTTCGAACCAAAAATTGAAAGTCTTAGAGGCTACATTATTGATCGGCTCCTTCATAACATTTGTAGCCCCATATCACTATTTTAAGTTGCTAAAAGAATCAGATTGATCGGAGCTCTACTGATCGAGATATCTCCAAAATACTAAACCATGTTCAAACTTTTACAATCGATCAGCTCACTTTAATCCGATCTATATTTCTCCATTTAATGAGAAAACTGATCTATCTAGTATGGAAAGATAGAAAAATGTCTTAGGAATCCAACGCTTAAAAAATCGGGTCGATCGGATGTCGGACGAAAAAGTTATGGCCAAAAGAGTGAAGGGAGGTCAGAGCTCGGCCAGAAAATCAAAACTCGGCCAGAACGCAGATCGGTCGGCCAACAGAGGTCGGTTGGCCAACAGAGGTTGGTTAGCAATCAGAGGTCGGTCTGCCAACAGAGGTCGGCTAATAGAGGTCGGCCAACAGAGGTCGGCCAACAACCAATCCGACCTTCAAACTTCTAACACTCATAACTTTTGACTCCGAGCTCTGAATTTTACAAACTCGGTATTGTTGGAAAGACAAAAGACAGATCTACAATTTTCAAGCAGGACTCAAAAGCAATCTTGGTCTACAAAGAGGTCAAAAATGCACTCAAAGATGAACGATCGATAATCTCCTCAAAACTTTACACAACACCTCAATTTGCAAACATCATAATTTTTGACCCAGAACTCCAAATTTGACAAACTCGGTGTCTATAGAAAGGTAAAAGAACTCTTTAAAACTTTCATGAAGGCCTTAAAAATCAGATCGACCCATAAATGGGACAAAAACTCCACACAAACTGACTGGTCGATCAGTTTCACACTAAACAGCATCAGAACATCTAAAAATCATAACTTTCTACTCCCTTGTCCAATATTTTTGTGCTTTATATCAATGGAAAGATAAAAACAAGCTCTACAATGTTCATGAAGAACTCCAAAGCAACTTCAATCTCTAGCTAAGTCAATTATTCAATCAAAGTTTCTGCCCTGTTAGCAATCACCTAAGCAATATCCAAACTTCACATTATCATAACTTCTTGCCCCGATATCGAAAAATTGCATACTTTATATCATTTTAAAGCTATTCTAATGCTATATAACTTTCATGTAAACCATTTACTCCAATTCAAGCCACATCAGTACGACGATCGGCCTCAAAGCACAATACACACAAATCTATACTTCATAGTATTTTTCCAAAACAACGCCAAATACACTTAAGTTCGAAATCTCATAACTTTTGATTCTAATATCGAAAACTCTCAAATTTTATGGCTACAGAAAGCTCTCAACATAATCTACAAATTTCATGAAGATCATTTCCTCAAATTCTGCCTAAATCAAAAAGTCAACTTTCAAGTCAAACTTTCTATTTTCTTCAAAATTTCACACTTTCACTTTCTATTTCATGCTTTTCAACTCCATTTAAATCAACCCATTCACTTTAACTTTCATAACTCATACAACTCTAATCAAATTTCAAAGTCATTAAATCCAATCACTTCATTTCTCATCAATTTCCTTTAAGCACAATAACATCTATAATACAATTCATATCCGAAAACACTCATTGAATTCATTTAATATTTCTAATTTCCACCGAAAGTTCAGGGTCCAACAATTCTCCCCCTCTTAAAAGAATTTCGCCCTCGAAATTCCTATATGAATAATCACCAAGTAACTTATTCTCTTAAATAATTTCTACGAAATAATCATATTCAATCACTTTCTTAACTAATTCCTCATCATACACATTTATCAACTTACTCACAATTTATCACTTCTTGTATCAAATACCACCAATATCCCAACCAGTATTAAATGTTGAGACCCGATCCCGAAAATCGAATCCCAACTGGAGAAATGGAAAATGAAAACGAGCGAAAGCACAATCGAAAGAAAGGAACATAAGGCGGAAGCAAAATCATAAGTGAAAGCGAAGAATGGCATTTACAACACGAAAGCAAATCCAATCTTAATGCGAAAGAATTGGAAGCAAATCAAAACGAAAAAAACATCGGATCAAATCGAATTGAAACCAATTTCTGATATCCGTGTACAAATATCGAAGAAAATGTTTGCGTTAGAAACCTTAAGACTATTGGTCTAAACTAATCCAATTCTGTGTACATTTTTTTCTTTCATTCTTTCTTTCATTTTCATTCCATCTCTTACAAGTGACTTCAATATCCTCAATCCAATTACATCCACATACAATCGCATTATCCAAAGTCCAATACACATTCATTCATATTCATATATATACCCCAATTACATTCATATCTCAATTCAATTTATATACAAAACCAATATGCACCATCCATAGCCAATACATTTCCAATTCCATTTGGATAATCCAAATACATCATGAACCAAACATTTGCAATACACTAATGGTATTCCAAGCCATACGCCATTACCAATAATCATAAATCAAAATACACAAAGCACAATGATTCTAAATTTCTCAACAAGATTCTAAACTTAACAATAATTCAATAGGAACCCATACAATCGGAATCCCTCATTTTCTTTCACCCGATCTTCTTCTCATCACCTGTGGATGGGAATGAAGGGGGTGAGCTTAAAAAGCTCCTGGGTAACATTTTATAACAAATAAATAAGCAAAACCTTTAAAAACATTTTTCTTTTCTATTCTTGTAGAAACTTGGTTTGAAACCCATAAAGCACATTTTCAAAAGTTCTTTTCTCGCAGTAGTTGAAATCACAATTTCCAAAATATGGATGCATCAATTATATCACTTCATAATGCAAATGCACACATAATGGCTCGAGAGTTCCTTAAACACAACGGTTTACACCGTAACACAACGAGTTCGATTTCTCAGGATCTCGTGGCGTCAAGCGGGCAGCCGGGAGAAGGCTATGGGTCATCGTGCATGAGACTAACGAAACAGGTTCTCTCTTGCCCAATCACAACCACATAATCATGCTTAAATCAATTTATCGAATGCTCTTTTCTGAATATACAAAATTCCATGGAATTTTCGAGGCATAACACAAATGTATTTTGCAATTCATCAAAAGTTCATGTATTGAATCAATAATAATTTTTGAAATCATTCATGCAATGATGCAACATTTATGATGCAATTGAAATAAGAAATTCTCTTTTTTTAAAGAAAGCAGTAGTGGATTATAAATTCTATTATAAATAGGTACCCACCTAATTTCCATGCTTGAAGCTTATCCTTAGCTTCAATTTGACCATTTCTTCTTTTTTTCTTCAAATTGAAAATTCCCTACACCAATTTCACACAAATTCAACCTCATAAATAAAATAATCCTTAAAATTGAACTTAGAAAACACTAATTCCACAAAAAAATCAAGCTATCTGAATCATCAATTTTCAAAATCCCCAATTCACAAAATTGGACATAACCCTAATTAATTTCCATCCAAAATTAAACCCATAATACGAAGCAATCACCAAAATTGACTTCATAATACACAAACCCATATCATTTTCCATGATTCTAAACCAAAAATCTTCCAAAATTCACAAGTCAAAATTTCGGGTCTTACCTCATCCTTCACCATTTCGGATTTCTTCTTGGTTTGGAAGGAAGCTTTCATCATCTTCCATCCTTTTTCCCTTAGAAAAGCATCAAAAACCCTTCAAGGAACTTGGAGAAAACCTAACCTTAGCTCTCTCCCCTTTTCTTTCTTCTTATCTCCCGAAGCTCCTCTCATTCTCCTCTATTCTTATTCTTTTCTTCTCTTGCTGTTTTTCTGTGTAAGTGTCGTGCATTCTCCTTATATATACTAAAGCTCACTCTTCTTATTTACCAACTTGCCATTAATGAGTGCATAATGTCCAATTTGCCCTTACATGTAAGTCTTATAACATAACAACTTAAGTGATCTTCCAACAATGTCCTTCCTAAAAACTGACATCTTGTCTCCTTATTTCGATCGGGTAGATGAAGTCATTTGACAAAACTTTCTTCTAGAAAAATGTCCATCTATGTCTTAAAAATCCATCACTTCAAGAATCAGATCATTCAGAGCTCTATAATTCAAGATATCTCCAAAATACTGTAGTCTATTCTTCAGACTCGAGGCTTAACACTACATTTAAATTCCGATCCAAAATTGAAAGCCTTAGAGGCTAAATTGTCGATCAGTTTCTGCAGATAAATTTTAGATCCATGTCTCTAGTTTAATTAGAAAAATGAATCAGATCGATCGGAGCTCTATAGCTTGAAATATCTGCAAAATACCGAAGTCTGTTTGGCCATTACAAAACTAAGACTAAACACTACACTTAACTTTGACCCAGAAATTGAAAGTCTTAGAGGCTACATTGTTGATTGGCTCCTTCATAAAATTTGTAGCCCCATATCTCTATTTTAATTTTCAAAAAGAATCAGATCGATCGGAGCTCTACCGATCGAGATATCTCTAAAATACTAAACCATGTTCAAACTTTTACAACCGATCAGCTCACTTTAATCCGATCTATCTTTCTCCATTTAATGCCAAAACTGATCTATATAGTATGGAAAGATAGAAAAATGTCTTAGGAATCCAACGCTTTGAAAATCTGGTCGATTGGATGTCGGACGAAGAAGTTATGGCCAAAAGAGTGAAGGGAGGTCAGAGCTCGGCCAGAAAATTAAAGCTCGGCCAGAACGAAGATCGGTTGGCCAATAGAGGTCGGTCAACAGAGGTCGGTCGGCCAACAGAGGTCAGCCAACAGAGGTCGGTCGGCCAACAGAGGTCAGCCAACAGAGGTCGGTCGGCCAACAGAGGTCGGTCGGCCATCAGAGGTCGGTCGGCCAACAGAGGTCGGCCAATACCCAATCTGACCTTCAAACTTCTAACACTCATAACTTTTGACTCCGAGCTCCGAATTTTACAAACTTGATATCGTTGGAAAGATAAAAGACATATATACAATTTTGCAAGGACTAAAAAGCAAGCTCGGTCTCTAAAGGGGTAAAAAATGCACTCAAAGATGACCGATCGATAATCTCCTCAAAACTTTACACAACACCTAAACTTGAAAACATCATAACTTTTGACCCAGAACTCCAAATTTGACAAACTTTGTGTCTATAGAAAGGTAAAAGAACCTTCTACAACTTTAAGGTAGGCCTTAAAAATCAGATCGACCTCTAAATGGGTCAAAAACTCCACACAAGCTGACTGGTCGATCAGCTTCACACTAAACAGCATCAGAACTTCTAAAAATCATAACTTTCTACTCCATTGTCCAATATTTTAGTGCTTTATATCAATGGAAAGACAAAAACAAGCTCTACAATGTTAATGAAGAACTCCAAAGCAACTTCAACCTTTAGCTAAGTCAATTATTCAATCAAAGTTTCTGCCCTGTTAGCAATCACCTAAGCAATATCCAAACTTCACATTTTCATAACTTCTTGCCCCGATATTGAAAAATTGCATACTTTACATCATTTTAAAGCTATTCTAATTCTCTATAACTTTCATGTAAACCATTTACTCCAATTTAAACCACATCAGTACAGCGATCGGCCTCAAAGCACAATACACACAAATCTATACTTCATAGTATTTTTCCAAAATAACACCAAATACACTTAACTTCGAGATCTCATAACTTTTGATTATGATATCGAAAACTGTCAAACTTTATGGCTACAGAAAGCTCTCAACATAATCTACAAATTTCATGAAGATCATTTCATCAAATTCTGCCTAAATCAAAAAGTCAACTTTCAAGTCAAACTTTCTATTTTCTTCAAAATTTCACAATTTCACTTTCTATTTCTTGCTTTTCAACTCCATTTAAATCAACCCATTCGCTTTAACTTTCATAACTCATACAATTCTACTCAAATTTTAAAGTCATTAAAACCAATCACTTCATTTCTCATCAATTTCCTTTAAGCACAATAACATCTATAACACAATTTATATCCGAAAACACTCATTGAATTCATTTAATATTTCTAATTTCCACCGAAAGTTCAGGGTCCAACATCCTGATCCTCTCATTAACATCTCCAACTTGTCCTAAATTAAGAGCTTTGAGTTCTTTTTTAACTATCTTAAGCTTGGACATTACACAAAACATAAGAGACCCCCGAATTTGAGATGAACAAGATTCCTCCACTAGTTGAAGAATATTAGGCTGAGAGGAAAGAAAGTTAGAGAACCTAAAAGGAGATGCTCTTCTGTGAATGGAGTTACCAAACTTGACCTCTATTGGAGAATGATCTAATATGTTCAGATAATGAATGACATTATAAAAAATAGGAAAATTTGAGCTCCAAGCAAAATTAATGAGACTCCTATCTAGCTTCCTAGCCACAAAATTATCCCCACTTTATTTGTTATTCCAAGTGAAACAAGGACCATTGGAGTTGAGGTCATACAGTGCATTACCATCAACCCAATGTCTAAAGTCACTCATACTTTGGAGAGCTAAGTGACTAATAGGTTCTGCCTCATGTGGGTATAGGATGGCATTAAAGTCACTCGTAATTATCCAAGGCATGGAGGATGTGGATAGTTTAAGAGTTGATAAGTCATTCCAGAGGGTTTTCTTATGGTTTAGGTTGTTGGACTCATATACACAAGTCACTAGGAAAGGAAGAGAATTGTTTCTAGGAGACAACTCGACATGCACTAACTGATCAATAGAACTCAGGATTTGACAATGATAACTATTCGGATCCCATGCTAGCACTATTTTGGCATTAGAGGCACAATATATATTGCTATAAAAAGCCCACTTAGGGAGCATTGAGGAGCATGCATTAATCAAATAAGATGGGACCTAATCCTAGATTCTATCAAGCACACGAAATGCATTGACAATCTCTTAAGCCAAGCCTATACAACTAATTGTATTTTTAGGGTTATTAAGCCCCCCAATATTCCAAAAGACTAAATCCATTATTCCAAAACTAAAAGCCACAACTACTTTTGCTTTTTCCTAGGTTTCTTACTTTTTTCAAAGTAAATTCCCCCTCTATCCCCCTTCAATTCCAAGACTGTTAGGAATCAATTCAGATATAAGAGAGAAAGAGTTTGTACCCACTTGACTTATGGCATTGACCTGTGGATCCTCAAGGTTTCTAGCTGGAGCTTCTTGGTCTAGCTTTGCCTTACCATGTGTATTTAGACTTCTAGCAGCATTGGAGAACTGTTCCATTAATTGATTCATCCCAACTATGTGTTCCATCAACAATGGTCCTAAGCGTTTGCATTGGAAGTCAGATGTCTCCTTTTCCATCTGGGTGAGTTGGCTTGTGGATGTTAACTCCCCACTTTGTTGCTCTTGGTTAATTGGTTGTAGCTCTTTTTTTGTTCCCAATTCATGGTATTCTCCAGTTAAAAAAACCCTCCCTGTCGAGGAACCAGCTCAGGTCTCCATTCATATTCGATTCTAACTTCTTTGAATGTTCACTCCCCATCCTTAGTATATGTTGCTAGCTGGAATTATGTAGGCCAGTGGTTTTTTAGTTCCATTTCAACACACATCCTAGCATACACTATCCGTGCCATCCAAGTAGTTGGTGAATCCATTAGGAGTGGGTGTCCAACTGCACTTGCAATACAACCCAGTCCTTTGGTGGTCCAGTACTTAACAGGAATGTTAAAAAAATTTTCCCACACTGGAGCTTTCCGCACATCGTCCTGTTCTCCTCCACTCAAACTCTATTTCTTCAGAAATAAGGGTTTACCTTGGATATGCCAAGGGCACTTTTCCATAATTTACATTACTCCTACTTCATATTCAAACTTAAACTGAAAGTTGTCAAAACTTGTAATCAGAATTTTTGTCAACCCAAACTCAAACCAGGATTTATTTAAAGCATGTTGAACTACTAGGAAGGCTAGTCTCTTACCTATGAAGAAACCAATAAGTGCGAACCTGAAATTGGTAACTCCTTCTTTCGCTAGCTTTGGAGGGGGTCTAATAAAATTTTGATTTTTTTTGTCTCCGGCGGGTAGTAAGTTAGCGTAGGGTTTGTCGAAGTTTCTGCCCCATTCGCAACAAAATTTTCCACGATTTAGTAAACCCCTGTGAAACTGGGTTTACCACATTATGAAACATGTCAATTGCTTCAACTTTTAGGGTTCTTGATGCAGGCTGATCTAGTTTAGAGGGGGACTTTGGGATAGGTTTGAGAGTCGAGGTTGTTGGGAGATTTGGGTCAGAGTTTTGATTTTGAGGTAGGGTGTGGCTAGGGATTTTAGATGTTGGTTTGAGGGGAGGTTGTGGAAGGGTCGATAGAGGAGAATATGATAAGGGCCACAGGGGGGTGGGAGGAGAAGAAGTGAAGACATGGAGTTGAGTAGCTCAACTTGGAATCTTCAAGGTGCCAGAAACCGTCGCTACTTTACTCTCGCACACCGCTGTCGCTATCGCACATCGCTCTCAATGTTTTGCATTTTGATTTACCAATAACAATAATTGATGGACTATAATTACTGAATTGGGAAGTTACTATTACAATTGAGTAATTGATGAGGTGATATGTGCATTTAGTTTAAGAAAGATGTTAAAGAGCAAGACAAATTATACATGGGAATTTTGGTTGATTAGGCCTATGAAATGGTGACATGTGGCATTGGGAATAAGTGACAAATGTCTCAGTTAAGTGGATGCCAAGTGGCTTGAGTATAATAGTGACAAGTGGCCTTTTAATTTTGTGACAAATGGCATTTTAGACTTGTGATATGTGGAGCATTAGAATGGTGACATGTGTAGCTTTACAAATGATGACATATATAGCCTTATAATTGGTGACATGTGTAGCCTTACAATTGGTGAAATGTGTAGCCTTACAAGTAGTGACATATGGAGGCTTAAAATGATTGACATGTGGAGTCTAAAGTAAGTGACAGATAGACCAATAGAATATTAACATATGAACTAATAGAAGGATAACATATGTACCGATATAATGGAGACCCATGAACCAATGAAATGGTGACGCATGGATTAGTTTGAATTTTTTTAATTTTCTAGAGAAGATGAATAAAAAGGAAATAGAAGTAAGAGTAAAGGTCTGCCATAAGGTTAGAAGAGGGAGAAAAAAAGAAAATGAGAAGAGAAGGATAGAAAAAGGGGAAGAGAAGGGGAGAAGGAAAGAAGTTATCAAGATAAGTTGAAATTATGGTTTCAATTTCATCTTTCTCTTTCGATCTATTTTTCATATTCTTCGAACATGAATTTGAAGAAAAAGAATGAAAGTTGGAGATATAGTCTTAACTTGACCTCTGTGAAAGTGGATTGACAAAATAGTGAATAAACCCCTGTGCAGAAACCTTGTATTCTTTCCTAATTTTTTAGGACCTTAGAGTCCAAATTAGTGAAAGTATAAAACATGAAAAATAATTATTGATGTCTTATTAATGCTTTTATGAAATGGTTTTTTTGATGTCTTATTATTTGTTGTTTGTCGGTTTCTTCCCAAAAATAGGACATAATTTGTATGGAGATTATATTTTAAAGGGAGATACTGTTTGTGTAATTTTTAGATATATTAATACTAATGGAAGTCTAGTTTCAGGGGGTATAAGAATCATGACATTTGGATTTTTTAAAGAGAGTTATGATTAAAAGAAGACAGTTTGTTCATAAAGGAACATTAGGAAGAAAATGATGTAAACATTGCGCATAAGTTTAGGTTAGCTTGATGGTTGAGGAAACATTGAGATGAATTAGTAAGTGAATTTTTGACCTATTGACATATGTAAGAATAACATTTATGATGATTGATTAGGGATGAATTTGATTATGGTGGTGGATGAATATGAGATACATGTTTGAGCAGTAAATACATTATATATTTGTATGTATAAAGGCTCAGGAGCTATAGATCAAGGAGCTCACACCGAAGATTGTTGAAGTCAAGGGAGTGTACACCTTCTTTTAATGTGAGTTGGGGAAACCATATCTCTTAAATGGGATTAGGACATCCCAAGATATTTATAATGACTTGTATGTGAATTTTGAACCTAGGTAATGCATAATAGAATTGAATCTCAAATAGACGCTAGTATACTTGTGTATTTAATAAATGACACTATTTTGAATTATATATTTTGAGAAATGATATTGTTTTCAACAAATCTACACTTGAATTGCTAAGGATAATGTTTTATTTTTTGAAACTATATTCCTGAACAACTTTGCACTTGGAGTGCAATAGATGATTTTTATTGCATAAAATAATGTTTTGAAATTTACATACGCATAATTGAGTCATGTATGTTGTGTATATGTATTCTTTTTTGGCTTAGAGCCATCGCAAGGTTCCATTTTATTAGTTGGATCGATAAATAAAGACATGGTGCCTTACTTGATTTTTGTACTTAATATTTTTATATGATTTTTTGTGATTGGTGAGGCAACGACTAGCCAATCGTGTGCTAGGCATAACAGATTAAGTGACCCCCATATCCTTGATGCTAGTACATAAAAGTCGAGTCCTCATATCGGCATCTTTCTATGAGACTTGCGGATGATTCCACATTTAGGGTTTGGACACCGACGGGGTCATCACCTAGGGTCATGATGTTCTTGTCGACTATAGTTCAAACTCATCAAGGACGAGCCAATACCGAGAATCGGTGGGTGTGCATGCTAGTTAAGCCGGCTGGTGGTGACACACATGATTGTTTTGAATTATTTTGAGATTTGTTTTCTGACAAGATTTGATTTATACATGTGATGTTTTTCTGTTTTTGTGTACTAGAACTAGAACCCATGTTCATCAGATGAGTGATTAATGGGATAAACCTATATAGTTCCTAAACAGTATACGTTGAGTCATAGGCTAGGCCTATGTGTTTCTATATCATGTACGTTCGCTTCAGAGGTTATTTACACCGTCATGTTTTTTTTGCTCACTGAGTACATAGTGTACTCATCCCCTCCATCCTCCAACCATGCAGGTTAATTTGATGAGCTTGAAGCTTTGAGTGTAACGTACAGTTTTTTGACAATTTCAGGGCATTACCGCACGTGAATAATATCTATTTTGTACTTCTGTTGTATAGTGGCTCATGAATTGTGTTCATTAAGTTGGTTATATTGATATGATTTATGATTTTGTAAATTAATTTTTGACTGGCTTTTTTTTTATAAATGGCCTTATGTATAAACCTTTTGTACTATTGTTAAGATTGTTCTTGAGTGAACATAAAAGTCTAGAAGTTGTGGTAGAGTTTTAAATGTGAATATAAAAGTGCGTTTAAAACTGATTTATAGATATTTTAGTTAAGTTTTGGGATTTTCAAAATACAACCGTTGTGTTGTCCAAATGCTTTCAAAGAATATTCAGTTAGCCTTACATATTCGGGTTAAGGGTACCGTGAGTATCCTTAGTCTAGGTATGCGGTAGTTTTCATTTGCCCGATGTGGTTCTGGGTTGTGACATCAAGAGTTGATAACCTAATGAGTGTACACACATCAATAGTTGATAGCACTAGAGTCGATAGTTGCATTGGAAATGCAATTGGTATGATCGATACCTACTGGTTGAACTAAGGTGGTTTGTTACGTAAACCAAATGTCATTCTTAGGGATATTGGATATCAACCCACTAGGAGAATTTCTCTATAAGTTCTTTTGGATTAATATTAAGGGTTATGAATACATGAAAAATAGTGGGCGCCATAATATGTGTTATTACAGTCCTTATAGACATGCATTAAAGTACATTCTAATTTTTCTCTCTTTGAAGAAGGGTTGCTATTGCTTGAGTCAACACCAGGTGTACTAGTGTGAATCTAAGATCATTATTGGAAGCTAACAAGTTGACTGGACCAAACTTCCTTGACTAACTTAGGAACTTGAGAATAGTTCTCAAGTTCGAGAAGCTTGGTTGTGTCTTGGAAGAAACACTTCTCAATTCCCCTACTGCTGATGCCTACGATGATGATCGTAGGGCATATGGGAAGCTTCTCGATGATAGGGAGGCTAGTTGTATTGTGCTAGCCACTATATCAGTGGAGCTGCAAAAGCAGCACAAGGCTATGGATGCTCTACCATAGTCTATCATCTTAGGGAGCTCTTTAATGAGTAAGCAAGGTCTGAAAGGTTTGAGACTTCACGATTACTCTTTCGCTCCAAGATGGTTGAAGGGACATCTCCAGTGAAGTATGCACTAAAGATGAATGGCTACATCGAGTGGTTGACCTACTTGGGATTTGTTTTGGATCATGAATTAAGTATTGACTTAATTTTAACGTGTTTAACTGATAGTTACTCACAATTTGTGTTTAACTATCGGATGAACAATATAACTAACAGAATTTTAGAGTTGGTCAACATGCTCAAGGCAGTTGAGCTATCTGTCCGTCAGGACATAATTGTGATGTTGGTGGACTCTTCTGTTTTGAAAAAAAAGGGCCAAAAAGAAGAAGAAGTTTGCAGGGCTTAAGGGAGGTGTTAAGAAAGCACTGGCTCGAAGGGAACTTGCTTCCATTGTTGCAAGGATGGCCACTAGAAAAGAAACTATAAGGCCAATCTTGAGTCCTTGAAGCAAAAAAAGAAATCTGATGACTTTTAGACCTAATACATACTGATGTATGTGGTTTGATGTCCATACATTCCAAAGGTGGTTTCATATACTTCATTACCTTATCGATGATCATTCTCGATATAGGTATGTGTATCTATGAGATACAAGTCTGAAGCCTTTGAAAAGTTTAAAAAATTCACAAATAAAGTTAAGAAACAACTTGGATGAATTATTAAATCACTTCGATCAGATCGAGGTGGTGAATACTTAAGCCAAGAGATTTGGATCATCTCAGAGATAATGGAATATTGTCCTAATGGATTCCACCTTATACGCCACAACCCAATGGTGTGGTTGAGAGGAAAAACTGAACCTTGTTAGACATGGTGAGTTTTATTATGAGTTTAGTAGATTTACCAAAATCCTTGTGGAAGTTTAATATGCTCAAACATTCACAGATCAATTATCTAGACTCGAGACTATTGTTCATAAAGATGAAACAATAGTTTAACCTTTTGACACACAAGAAGTTCGTAAGACACGTATGATACGCAATGTTCCTGAGAGATATAGATTTCTCATAAGTGAACTTAACAACATATTGCTCATAGAAAATGATGAGCCTACTACCTATGAAGAGGTTCTGAAGAGTTCAAAATATGTCAAATGTCTTCAAGCTATGAAATTCGAAATGGATTCCATGTATGAAAGCTAAGTATGGAAGTTGGTTGACCCACACAAAGGGATAAAACCTATAGGGTGCAAGGTTTTCAAGAAGAAAACTAACATGGAGGGTAATGTAGTTACCTATAAAGCTAGGCTTATAGATAAAAGTTATCATCCAAGGCAAGGTGTTGACTATGAAGAAATGTTTAGCCTGGTAGCTATGCTTAAGTCCATTAGGATAATCCTAGCCATTGTCGCTCATTATGATTATGAGATATGCAAAATTGATGTAAAGACAACTTTCCTTAATGGAAACCTAACCGAGGACGTGTATCTAACACAACTTGATGGTTTCAAATCTATGAATGGAGAAAAGTTATGCAAGCTCTAGAAATCCATTTATGGATTGAAGCAAGCATCTAAGAGTTGGAATATCCGATTTGATAAGACAATCAAAGAGTTTGGTTTCTCACAAAATCTGGATGAGATTTGTGTGTATAAAAAGGTTAGTGGGAGTGCAATCATGTTCCTTGTACTATATGTAGATGACATATTGTCTCTACTTTGCACTTAGTCAAAATTTAGTTAGCTAAGAACGTCTCTATAAAAGATATTGGAGAAACAACTTATAATTTGGGGACAAGGATCTACAAAGATAGATCTAAAAGGTTGCTTGGTCTTTTTTAGTCAACATACATCGATAAGATGCTAAGAGGTTTAGTATGGAGCAGCCCAAGAGAGGTTATCTTTCTATGGTATATGGGATTACACTCTCTAAATCTATGTGTCCAAAGACACAAGATGAGAGAACCCGTATGAGTGTGATTCCTTTATGCTTCGGCTATAGGATTAATTATGTATGTTATGTTATGTACTAGACCTGATGTATCGTATGCTCTAAGTGTTACGAGTAGATACTAGTTAGACTCTGGTAAGGGTCATTTGGTGGCTATCAAGAATATTCTTAAGTACTTAAGAAGAACTAAGGATGTATTCTTGGTATATGAAGAAGATGATCTTGTGGTAAGTGGATATACTGATGCTAGTTTCCAATCCGATAGAGATGACTCCAAATCTTAGTCCAGATATGTATTGACGCTAAATGGTAGTGCAATCAATTAGAAAAGTTTCAAATAAGAGATGACTGTAGTTCGATGACGGAGGCAGAATACATTGTAGCTTCAGAAGTGGCAAAGGAAGTGGTTTAGATCAAAAAGTTAATCGTGGAACTTAGTGTGGTTTCGAACATTGCTGACCAAGTGCAATTGTATTGTGACAACAACAGGGCTATAGCGTAGACGAAGGAACCAAGGTCTCATTAGATGTAACATCCCATCACCGATGGGAAGGGTATTTTGGTCAATTGGGACGAGTTAGGCGTGTTTAAACATATCTCGGCATGCACATGCATCTTGTGGCCTCTATATTTATATGAATGGTAATTTTTGCACATGTACATGATTGTACATGCATTCATGACATTTCCCGACATATGGGTCTAAATGAAATTTTGTATGATTGATGTGATAATTGTGTTTGAAAAATTGAATTGAAGTGATTTAGGTGTGTTTTTCATTTTCAGGGAATTTTAGAGATTTTATTGAAATTTTTCGGAGAAAATTTCCGGATCAAAAAAATTGTCAAGTGGCAGACTGATTGGACTTCCGGTACTGAAAATGACTGTCCAATGGTACTGGACTATGAGACATACGATTTTAGGAATTATGAACTTTGAGCCATTGGAATTTGGAGACAAATTGGACTAGAAATTGAATTGAAAGAAGAAAGAAGCTAAAGAGTATCTAAGAAGAAGACATGTGGCAAGTGACACTTGTCACTTGCTTAGGGATGTCTTAGTATAATGGTTTATTATTTATCTTAAGTGTGCTAGTCTTCTACGACTTTCCAAGTTAGAAAGTTTAAAAATCCCACTTTTAATACTCATTCTCTCCTCCATCCGTGGGTGCTTCATCCTCCCTTCTTCATTGATTTTTCTCCCTCCTTTTTGCTAGAATTTCTACTCTTCTTCACTACACAAAGACCCGACCTATGTTTTGTACTTCCTCTTCCTTTGTTCACAAAGAAAAATCCTAAGCTAAGCTTTGAGAGTTGATGGTTGTATATGATAGGGAAAGTTGGAGAGTTGGTCAGAAGTTTGAGAAATTGAAGAAGGTTGAAGTTTAAATAGGTAAGATTATGTTTTATGTTAGTTTAATGCATGAATTGTGATGTTTGTGCATCTAATTGCATGAGAAATTGTGTTGGTTGAAATGGGTAGGATGTGTTCTTGATTGATTAAGGATGAATGTAAGTAGAGATTTTTATGATGATTTGAAGTGAAATTTGTGATTAATGACGAGGGTAGAAAATGAAGTTGGATAGGTGTTAATTTAAGGACAGAAAATTGTGTGTGTGTGCTGCCAATTGGTGTCTTCTTATTCAAATAAATGGATTGATCAATTTGTGGCTGATTTTATGGCTAAATGGATGCTTATTGATGTAGGTTTAGTGATGAAATGAAAAGAGTTGAGGTAGGGAGGAAATCTGAAAAATGTGACTTTGTGTAGGTTTCAGATTTTGGCTCATAATTTTTGATATGGTTGTCCAATTGAGTTGAATTTTGTTTTAAATTAAACTTAAGAATTATGGCTAGATTTCATATGAAGGAAGTTTTGTCCAATTCTGACCCTAAGGATTTTAATTTTGGCATGCAAAGTGAATTATTAGGTGCTGTGTGAACAGTATCCAAACCTTGTGACCTGAAACTTCGATGATTTTTTTAGGATTGAATTGGATTGAATTTGCTACTTTGATCTTCATGAAAGTTGAATATTTTTGTGTTAGCTTTCTAACGCCACTAAGTATGAATTTTTTTTATTTGTACGTTGAAAGTTATGGTGTGTTAATGTTTAGATGGTCATTCGGCTAAAAATGTGTTTTGTGTGTAAGTGACTCTAAGTGTATAGGTTTTGTGCTATTTATGTTCTGATATTTATTTGGGACGTTTAGTGGTAAAATTGGCTTTAGTGACCAGCTGGAAAGTTGTATAGGATTGTTGTAGCTTTCTAATGAGGTATTTTGTGTGAATTTTGGATGTAAGGATTGTTGGATATAAATTTGTAAAGTTTTGGTATAGTTTAGTTTAAATGTTGATTTCATGAACCCTAACAGGACAGCCACCTTAGTGAGAGTATTTGACCTAGTTTTAATGGGAATTTGCTTTGAAGTCCTTCTTGAGAATTGTAGTATATTATCTGAGCTTTTTATTGCTATATGGAATGTAATTGTTCGACAATGGGTTGGAAAGTTATGAATGTTGGAAGATTCTATTACTGTGAGAATGAGACTTATATAGGCAGAAGTTTGGCTTGAGAATTTGAGTTGTTTATAGGTTGATTTTGCTTCCAAGTTATTCATGAAACTTGTAGAACCTGTTTTGATCTTTCTTTTGACATAAATTTTAAAATTTTGGGCATAAGGAATGGAAAGATAGGTTTTTTGTAGTAGAGTGCAGTTACTGTTCAAATGGTAGTTTTACTGTTTCATTGGGCAGAACATTTGTTTGTATTTTTGACCCTCTTATAGATTGAATTGGATTGGGGAGTCTTCTTGAAGATTGTATAAAATGTTTAGACCTTTCTAATGGTGTATAATTTACCTTATTTGGAGTTATGAGTAAAAAGTTATGAGGATTGGAAGAACACAATTACTGTTCATATGGTCATTTATGAGCAGTAACTTTGAAGTAGTTTTTGGCACCCTTAGAGGTGAGATTGGTTTGTGAGCCCTTCATGGAACTTGTAGGGTTTCTTATCACCTTTCCAATGAGACCTTGTTTGTCATTTTTGGATAAGTGTGTAAAAAGTTATGCATGTTAGAAATTCAGATGGTGAAGAGAGGGAAATAAGTGCAAACCCTCTTATCTTTTGTTTTATCCTAAAGCTTCTTTTGCTTATATCTTCGTCATCCGACCTTCGATTGACCTGATTCTCAAGGCGTCGAATCCATAAGACAATGATCAACCTCTCTATGTGGAATTGTGGACTTTGTGGGATTTAATTGAGATTTAGGGATTGAATCCAAGTGAGAGAATTGATTAAAGTTTGGCAATATCCGGACCTATAGAGGTCCAAATTGAGTAATTCTGGTGTCTATAGATTCCTAAGACATAGGGGAATATTTTGTAATGTGAATTATGAGAAATGCCGGGAATGTCACGAACATGCATTGTACACATCTAAATTGCTACATGTGCATTATTTACTATTTCTAATTGTGCATTTGGTCACATGTGAATATTGTGATTATTATAGAGGCACAGTTGGAACGTCATCCCACGGACGTTGCCGAGACTTCTCGGCATTAGCTCGGAAGCTATTTGGTGAGTAACCTAGATGGTTTCTCGATTATTAATTGTTTATATTTTACACTTATGACACTGTGGAGAATAATGGTGGGCTTTGTGTTTGTTTATGCTAGTTTCGGACCGAAGGTGTACGAGATATTGGAAGAATATGACATAGAAGTGCTATATGTGATTTGGAATGTGATTAATTGTGAATTACTTGTGTGAATGTGGTAATTTGAGACCGAATATGATGTGAACTTTGCTTTATATTGCCATGTGCATTCCATGCATAATGCATGATCAGTAATTGACAGTTGTGACCAGAGCAGCCACCGAAAGCTTAAAGCTCAACGTATTTGAGCCTCAAGCCCACAGTGCTTTAGAGCCTTAGGCTCAACGAATAATGCGCCCTTATTGGGACAGTTTAGGCGCTCGGTCACAACAACGTAATAAGTTGAAAAAAGGGTCACATACGCATTACATATACATTTGACTGAATATCTGTGATTTGAGTGAAAAGCCAAAAGCTTTGTGTTAATGTAAATAATCATGTGGTACACATGAATGAGTTATTATCAAAAAGCGGATCCGCTTACATTAGGCTAGAAACCGCATGCAAAGCGGGTTGATAATCTTAAGCATTGATTTGTTTCGATGCAAATTGATGCAAATCAATACCGATATTTTGGGACCGTTTCGCAAAAAATAAAAAGTTGAGGGACGAAAATGCAAATAAAAAAATAAAACCTAAAAATATCTAACCGCACGCCCCCCCCGCCTACCTTCTCTTGTTCTTCGGTTTCTCTCCTCCGGTCCCTCTCGTCGCCGCTGGTTGCTCCTCGGATCTACTCCTCCCTCCTCGCCGCTCGTCGCTGCTCCTCCGTCGTCGGATTTGCTTGTCCCTCCCTGCTTGGATCTGGTCCACCCTCCTCCGTCCTCGGACCTGCTCGTCGCTCCTCGGATCTACTCGCCGCTCGTCGCCGCTCCTTCCCGCCTGCTCCTCCGTTCTCCTCGTCGTCGACGCACGACACGACCACCGACCGAAGAAAGACCCGACGGCCGACCCTCACCGGAGACCCGATTGTTTTGGGTGTATATTTTTAACTTTTTGTTTGATTTTTAATGAAAATTTGTTGTTGATTGCTGCTGTGATCCTAGATTTGTAGGTGTTGTGGAGTTGCTATTGATTTCTGCTGAGATTGAGAATGAGGGAAAAAATGGTGGAAATGAATGGAAAATCCAAAAATGGTTGAGGAGGTTGAGTTGTTAGGTTGATTTCGGATGAAGGTTTGAAACTTTGAATTTGATTGGGGAAAAATAAATTGATTTCAGATGAAGGTTTGATTGGGGTAAATCCGAAAATGAAGGTTTGAACTTTGAAGGCTTGAAGGTTGAATGAATTGGATTGATTGAGTTTGTGAAACTGATTTGTGAAAATGAGTTTGTGAATTAAGTTTGTGAAATTGATTTGAATCCCAATTCAGTTGTTTTGATTGAGTTTGTGAAATTGAGTTTGATAATTAAAATCAAAGCAACATTTAAACCAAATTGAACAATTGACAAATAATTGATTAAATGTGAAATTAATAATTAAATATAAAATTGATAATTAAAATTGATAATCATTAATTGACACATATTTTATATTTGTTAAATGGTCATTAATTTTAATATTGGGTTGTTGAATTTTGATAAATAATTAGTTAAGTACAAAATTATGGAATTGGAATTGGAATTGGAATTGGGATTGAAAATCGATTGAATGTAAAGGAATTATGAATGTTTTGTAATTGTTAGGATTGGAGTATGTTTTGAAATGAATTGGAATTGAATTAAATTTGGATTAAATTGAATTGGAATGTAATTGAATTAAATGTAATTGAATTGAATTGGAATGGAATTGAATTGGAATAGAATTGAAATAGAGTTGAATTGAATTGGATTGGATTGGAATTGAATTGAATTGGAATGGAATGGAATTGAATTGGAATTGGAATTGAATTGAATTGCAATGTAATTGAATTGAAATGAATTGGATTGGATTGAATTGAATTGAATTGAATTGGATTGGATTGGACTGAATTGAATTGAATTGAATTGAATTGGATTGGAATTGAATTGAATTGGAATGGAATTGAATTGAATTGAATTGCAATGGAATTGGATTGGATTGGATTGAATTGAATTTGATTGAATTGAATTGGATTGGATTGGATTGGATTGGATTGAATTGAATTGAATTGGATTATAATTGAATTGAATTGGGATGGAATTGAATTAAATGTAATTGAATTGAATTGGAAAGGAATTGAATTGGAATAAAATTGAGGAGTTTAATTGAATTGGAATGGAATTGGATTGAATTGGATTGGATTGGAATTGAATTGAATTGGAATGGAATTGAATTGAATTGGAATTGGAATTGAATTGAATTGCAATGGAATTGAATTTGAATTGCATAGCATTGAATTGAATTGGATTGGATTGGATTGAATTGGATTGGATTGGATTGGAATGAATTGAATTGAATTGAATTGGATTAGAATTGAATTGAATTGGAATGGAATTGAATTGAATTGAATTGCAATGGAATTGAATTGGATTGGATTTGATTGAATTGAATTGAATTTGACTGAATTGAATTAGATTGAATTGGATTGGATTAAATTGGAGTTGGAATTGAATTGAATTGCAATGGAATTGAATTTGAATTGCATTGCATTGCATTGAATTGAATTGAATTGAATTGAATTGAGATTGGATTGGATTGAATTGTATTGTATTGGATTGGATTGGATTGAATTGAATTGGATTGGAATTGAATTGAATTGGAATGGAATTGAATTGAATTGAATTGCAATGGAATTAGATTGGATTGGATTGGATTGAATTGAATTGAATTTGATTGAATTGAATTGGATTGGATTGGATTGGATTGGATTGGATTGGATTGAACTGAATTGAATTGTATTATAATTGAATTAAATTGGGATGGAATTGAATTGGAATTGGATTGCATTGAATTGAATTGAATTTGATTGAATTGAATTGAATGGAATGGAATTGAATTGGAATTGAATTGCATTGGAATTGAATGGGAATTGAATGGAATGAATGAAATTGGATTAGATTGAATTGGATTGGATTGGATTGGATTAGATTGGATTGGATTGGATTTAATTGGATTGGATTGGATTGAATTGAATTGAATTGAATTGAATTGAATTGGGTTGAATTGAATTGGATTGAATTGGGTTGAATTGAATTGAATTGAATTGAATTGGATTGCATTGAATTGAATTGAATTTGATTGGATTGGATTGGATTGAATTGGATTGGATTGGATTGAATTAGATTGAATTGGATTGGATTGGATTGAATTAGATTGAATTTGATTGGATTGGATTGGATTGGATTGGATTGAATTGGATTGGATTGGATTGGATTGAATTGGATTGAATTTGATTGAATTGGATTGGAATTGAATTGAATGGAATGAAATTGAATTGGAATTGAATTGCATTGAATTGAATTAAATTTGATTGAATTGAATTGAATTGGATTGAATTGAATGGAATGGAATTGAATTGCATTGGAATTGAATGGGAATTGAATGGAATTGGAATTAGAATTGGAATGGATTGAATTGAATTGGATTGAATTGGATTGGATTGAATTGGATTGGATTGAATTGGGTTAAATTGAATTGAATTGAATTGGATTGCATTGCATTGAATTGAATTGAATTTGATTGGATTGGATTGAATTGAATTGGATTGGATTGAATTGAATTAAATTGAATTTGATTGAATTGAATTGGAATGAATTTGATTGGATTGGATTGAATTGAATTGAATTTGATTGAATTGAATTGGATTGGATTGGATTGAATTGAATTGGATTGGATTGGATTGGATTGAATTGAATTGAATTGAATAGAATTGAATTGGATTGGAATTGAATAGAATGGAATGGAATTGAGTTGGAATTGAATTGCATTGAATTGAATTAAGTTTGATTGAATTGAATTGATTGAATTGAATTGAATGGAATGGAATTGAATTGGAATTGAATTGCATTGGAATTGAATGGGAATTGAATGGAATGAATGGAATTGGAATTGGAATTGGATTGGATTCAATTGAATTGGATTAGATTGAATTGGATTGAATTGGATTGGATTGAATTAGATTGAATTGATCGATTAGGGTCGGTCTTGATTCAGCGGGTATCACTTGATTGACGATTGAACTTCAGGTTTTTATTTTTCCTCTTCTTTTAATTTTACTTATATTTGATCATTGATGTTTATGTTAAATTATATGTATGTAATGTAAATATAATATTTTGTTTCAGTTCAACTTCTACTTGATTGCTTATTCGTCATCAACTCTTTTGTAATATTTATTGTTCTTTTATCAAATGTTTTGAACCTTTTGATGTAAATATGTAATATTATTTATTGTAATGATGAAATTGTATGATTTTAATATTTTAAATACTTTGTATTATTCTTAGTTTTATAATTGTATGATGATGATTGTTTTATTTATATTAATTGTGGTTATTATTTATATGTAAAATATTTAAAATTATTGTTATTTCAAATTAATTTTCATTATTATTTATTATTAAGATTTTTAAAACATGGTTGATGTAAACGATAAACTAGTAAAGTATCTGATAGATTGTATAATATATCAATATTGACTATTTTGCAATTTTTTAAAAGTTTAGGGACTATTTTATAAAATTTAAAATATCCGAAAGCAAACGGTACTTGCATCAATCTAAGATGCGATACAGCTGTTCCAAAGCCCAATTCGATCAACACGTATGCAGTATTCATAACATTGGTTATTATGCTATACTGTGATTTATTTGACTATGTATGAATTGGGTGAACCATCGATGATGGTTCCTCACTGAGTTCGCAAACTCACCCAAAATTGTAAATTATTTTTCAGGACCGAGAGAGTAGACTCGTAGCTCCTGAGAGACTTTTCCTGCCGTGTAGATCGAGTTGGGAAGAGAAGTCATGGCTCACAGGTCGGTCAGCTGGCACTTTTTGAGGGATGACCTAGTTATGGTTTTTTGTATTTGATTTCCTTTTTGGAGTAATGTACAAACAAGGAAAAACTGACAGTTATGTAAATTATTGTTTTTGATGATATGAAATGAGAAAAAAATTTATGGTTTCAAAAAATTAGTGATTTTCATATTGATGCTTTATGATTATTGATGCCATGTGAAGTGTTAGTGATGCTCGTAGCGCACCCTCTTCGTAGGGTATGTATCGGGATGACCTACGGGCGTCCCGGTGTATACCCTATGGTAAGGGGGTGCTACATTAGAAGTCCAAACATGTACTCAGGCGCTACCATTTGATTAGAGAAATCATTAGTGGAAATGATGTCAAGATAGTGATCCATTGACTAAGTTTTTTCCAAAAGATTTTTGTGTCACATGTACACGCCTATGGTATTAGATATCAAGGTGATTGGATTTAGTGCAAACGGGAGATTGTTAGAGAAGTGTTCTAAAGGCAATCACCTTTAACACTTATTGTATAAATCATTTTATGATTAATAAAGACATTTTCCATTATTTCAATGTTTATACATTTATGGATTTGATGTTGATCTTAAATTGATTTAATGAAGTCCTTAATACAAAACATAGCATGGAGGAAATCATTATGAGATCATGATAATGAGATTCCTATCATGTGTAATTATGATAGTATCTAAACTTTCCTAGTCATAGGATTAATGACATAGGATATCATTAATCTGGATAAACTAGCACATATTATACTCCTTGATTGGATCAAGTAGTAGATCTCATAAGCTGTAGACATAAGTTGTTTAGAGTTAACATGTAGATGCTTACCAAAGGTAGTAAGTACATTGGATTGACCTACTATAAGACAATCATATGGATATTCTATTCCAGTGTCATTGATAGCCTCATCATAGCAATGATGCAAGTATCCTTTGACTTAATATGCTCAAGGATATCATAGATACTGATCCTGTGCTTTGACCGGATTCATCGATGCCTTCTAGGGGTTAGTCATAAGGTAGTGATTGGGTACAATTTGAAGTATTCAAAGATAATCGAGTATCTAATAAAGGATTCACCACTCTTGATAGAAAGAGATGATACCCACGACCTCTTATCAGGGTCATTACTCGAGATTCTCTGGCCAGAGCAGATATGTGTCTTGAAGAGAGTCTTCAATGATATATAAAGTAATGGGATCCTCAGGACAAGATCTATTATCACTTAGACTATATGTGATGTAGTCAGTCCAGTAGGAGTTGACACTTTGACCATACTCTGAGCCAAGTAGGATATAGATGGTGAAAGGGCGAGTTGCATAGCAGCATTGTGTATAGAAGGGTTCGTATTCAAACCACTGACTTTCTGTCAATTGCGAGCCATGACGTGTTTCTAAATATCGCTCTTGACTTATTTGAATTAAGTGTTAATTCAAGTGCCCAACATAATTAGGAACCTAATGGGTAAACATACATAGGAGATCTGAAGGATGAGTAAAATGGTCTTGAATGGTGATTCAAGCTATGAGAGAGTGTTTCGGGATTGTATCGTCATGTGATTGTGGTAGAAAACATTGCATGGAATGGATTAGAAACAAATGTTATTGGCTGCCAATTTATTCATTAACTTCCCAAAACTTCCATTAATGCATGCTATCCATGGTTATTAACTTCCCATAACTTCCATTAATGCATGTTATTTATGGTCATTAACTTCCCATAACTTCTATTAATGCATGTTATTCATGACCATTAACTTCTCATAACTCTCCATTAGTGATGAGGGTTATGGAAGGTCAAATGGTGCAGAAAACAGAGATAATTTTTGTGTATCTTGTGTGAGACATAAGTGAAAGAAAGTTTTTTCTTATACACACACTCTTTTTCTCTCTAACTCTCACAAGAGTTCTTGTCTTTGCTAGATAAAGAATTCTAACCATCTCTAGTGAGGTTTCATCCTTCTATCTTCATGTGGACTTTCATTAGAGATTGTCTACGATGATCGTTTTGGTTTATGACATCCCAACATAGAGAATATTAAATAACGAAGGAGATCGTCGAAAAGGTATGTAAACATCTTACATTTCATGTTTTTCTTTTCTATATCTATATGCATGAGTAGATCTGGTTTTTTAGGTTCTGTTTTATTTTCCACTATGTATATTTGACATATATTACATATTAGATGCATGATAGGAATCTTACACTTCTTTATCAGAATAAAACACTAAAGTGATAAGAAATTAGTCACAAATCTTGTAATAGTAAGATACCATCAATTCCTACCATTGGTGAAATGTTTTCTCATTAAATTTAGGACCCACGCGTAACTATAAATAATCTTGGTTATCTTTTTTGCTTTCTGCAAAGTCTCATCAATAATAGGAAAATATCTAACAATTTTTTTATTTTCCATCATTAGGTCAATGAAATGTGTAGCACAAGGAGTCCAATAAAAAGAATTATACCTGCTTTGCAATCTTTTTCTAGTTATTTTATAAGTAGATCATTGTTATTAATGAATTGAACAATATTTTCTGAACCAACTTGATTCACAACTTCATCAAATATTTGAAACAAAGTATTAGCATTCCTAATAAGGTTAGATGGATCACAGACTTCAAAAACATTATTCCTTAAAACAAAAAATTAATAATAGACTCATTTCTTCTATTTGTCCAACTATCACGTATGATTGAACACTTATAAGTAGCCAAAGTCATTTTTCTTTCATCCAAATAACTTTTTATTTCATAAATAAAGCTACTCAAAAGTTTATCTCCATAGTATCAATTGAAGGAGCTTTGTATCATGGATTGTAAGAGGAAATAACATCTATCATAGGTTGATAATAATAAAACTAGGCAATATTAAATGCTATACATAAATCATACTACCATCTAGTCGTTACCATGTCCACATTACAAGTTGCTTCTCTAGATTGTAAGACATTACAGACTGAAGGTTGAGTTCTATGAGTTGTTTATAGTGCAAAAAAGTTAGACACATGTCTTCTTTTTTTCCTAACATTAGGTGTAACATTCCCTTCTTGTTAAATAGGAATACTACCACTTTCAACATTTCCACTATTATGCTAATCACCAATAAAAGAACTTGCACTACTAATTTCGTAGTTCAATCTTTTCCTTCTATCGTTCTTATGATGATACTCTTTCAACAGTCTTCATCTTCAATTTTATTGTTTAAAAAGGACCTAAAAGAAATCTTTTGGACAAATTACTAAATAGGATATATGATTGGTCTTATAATCGTGGTTACATAGATGCTTTTTATGCAAAATTTTAAACTAGAGGTACATGAAAATTAGCAGTATTGACTCTTTTTTTTGGTAAGCGAGGGCTTGATGGACTATTTCACATCATGGCTCACTCTCTTACAAGGTTTCATATCACTTTTGATCCCAACTAAATGCCTCTTTAATTTGATGATTCCCCTACCGTTCAGATGCTTGTTATAATACAAACAATAGTATGGTTCCTTATTCTAGGAACCAATCTACCATGAGCCTAAGTTGGATCATTGAATATTCTAAATCTAAAGTAACTAATAAATAATGAAATATGTCAAAATTAAATTAATAAATTTATTATTAACTATTATCAAAAATGAGTATCACTTAACTCAAAATAAATATAAATGCACATTTTAGATTCTAAAAGCATACATAACTTAAAACTTTAAAAATATAGATGCACCTTATATTCAAAGTTAATAGTACAAGAATCATTGTTACCAAGTCTTGATGACTTGAAAATGTGAAATAAGTTATGTAAAATCATTAGAAGAAATAGAGTGACAACAACTTCTCAACATTCATATGATCTAGAAATGTAAGTGAACTTCACTAACTTATTTAAATGATTATTACGCTTTCAAAACTATGATCTATTGTGTGATTACATAATTCAATTATCAACTCACATCTATAACATGTTTTGTATGATTATACATAATTCAACCATAACTCACAACTATAACCTATTTTGTATGATTACATAATCCAACCATAACTATAACTCATATAATGTGATCACATAATTCAACCATAATCATAACTATTTTTTGTAAGTACATAATTCAACATTTCAACTATAAACTTACAAATATAGCTAGTACATAATTCAACACTTCAACTATAAACTTACAAATATAACTTATAATGTATGATTATATAATTCAATATTAAAATTAAATTTTCATTAAATATCATTCTTTTTAGTTTTCCTCTATAAACCATAACGAATAAACACTCACTCAACTATCAAATCTCTAATATTTTAGAGAGCGATGAGAGAGAGAGTGATCTTTTGAGACTCCTACTTCGGTGAGGCACCCTCTCCATGATTTCGTCTTCCCCTTCTCCACCAAAAACTCTATCTCTTCTAAAACCTTTATCATCTCCTACAACCCATGCACCACCAAATCATCCTTCTCCAAACCCTATTTGCGACCAAAACCTCATCCCTAACCATAAAACTTTATCGATCTCGTCCTCTCCTAAAGTTAATCAAAACTCCCACCACCTTCGAACCCTTTCCCCTCACCTGCCCTCTCAACCGGACCAGAGACCAGCCTTTGTTTCAACCTTATCCCCGATGGAGAAACTTTCAGGAAGTCTCAGAACTGGAAAGAAGTTGTTTCCGCAGGACTTGATACTTCATCCCAGGCCAAATCCTTGACCTACTATCCTCCGGAACTGAAGGAAAATCAAATCTTTATTACTCCTCCTCTAGAATTGGTCAAGCAAGGAACAACTCAATTCAAAACCTCCCTCATTGATTTTTTTGGTAAACGCCTGACTTTTCCTTTAGTACAAAGAGCATTATCTAGATCATCCATTGTTTTTGGTCTTAAGGAAATTTTAATCACTAGTTCCAACAACTTCATCTTTAAATTTGAATTTGAGGAAGGAATGAATGAGGTTCTGGAGAAAGGACCATGGCACATACAAGGAAAGCCTTTGTTTATAAGGAAATGGTGTTTGAATGGAGGTGAGCAGGAAGTTATTAGCTCAGCTCCTGTTTGGATTCAGTTTTGTAATGTCCTAATTGAATACTGGACTACATAAGGTTTAGGAATAATATCTAGTGTAGTAGGTGTCCCATTAATCATGGACACTCCTACTGTAAAGATGACCAGAATTGTGTATGCCCGTGTATGTGTGGATTTAGACTTACAAAGGAATTGGCCTAATTCCTTTCTGTTGGCAACTTGTAATGAAGATGGGCAGTTAACATACAAGGAAATCCACATAGAGTATGAATAGAAACCAGACCCCTAAAACCCTAAGCAAAAATGGGCACCAACTGGAAGGAAATTTGAAATAGGAATGCAGCAATAATCAATGAAAGAGAAGGAATCTCCTCAAACTAACCCCTAGAGCCCCCAAAAGTAGTCCATTACCTTAGAACCATCTAGGTTATCGTGCAACCCAAGTGAAGATCCCCAACCAGATCCAAATTCTTCTCTGGTAGTACCTCAGACAGAACATGAGAGTCAGCAGATATGCCAAGGAGTTCAGGAAGTAATTACCTCAACCTCAGCTAAAGAGGAATGCCAACAGGAAACAGACCCACAAGGAGCTTTTGATGACCCAACTCTATCTACAATAAACTAGGTAAGTAGTTCTCCCCCCCTCCCAGTTTTGAATTGGTTCCTAGTAGCTTAGGTATAAAGGGGGTGGGGGGGAGGGCAGAAAGGGATTTAACTAGAAAAAATAGGAAAACAAGAAGGAAGCATAAGTAGAAGTCTGATATGGTAGATAGTCTTATGGATTTAGTCTTTGGAATGTAATAGGGCTCAATAGCCCTAGTAAACATTTAGCTGTCAAGGCTTGTTTTAAGAGTCTTTCTACTGCTTTTGTGAGCATGAATAAATCCCGAATAAGAACCCCCTTAATTCTAAACAATATTTTTCCTTGATATTCCCTAGATGGCAATACTTCTCCAACATTGATCTTGTTTCAAATGCTAGGATAGTTATAGCTTGGAATGAAGATAGTCTCTCCTACTCTAAGTTAAACTCTACTGACCAATTAATCCATTTAGAGGTTACTCCCATTAATAGCTCCTCTCCCTTCCTTATCATTTGCGTGTATGGGTCCAATAATCTCAATCATAGGAAACATCTTTGGACTGCCTTGAACCATATCTCTTCCATAGTTGGTAATCAACCTTGGCTTATAGCTGGGGACTTCAATGCGATTTTATATTCTCATGAGGCAAAACCCATGAGTTCCATGGCCTTGCAAGGCATGTGAGACTTTAAGAAGTGTGTAGAAGAATGTGCAGTATTTGATCTAAATGCTAGTGGCCCTATCTTCACATGGACCAATAAAAAAAGTGGAGATCTCTATATAGCCAGAAAACTAGATAGAATTTACATCAATTCTGAGTGGTCCTCCAAGTTTCCCAGCTCTTATAGTGTCACTCTCAATCCGAATATCTCAGATCACTCTCCATTAGTGGTTAAGGCCTTACTCAGTCATCAGAAGAGATCCTCCCCCTTTAGGTTCTCTAACTTCCTTGTCAACCAACCTAACTTTCTTCAAAAGATTGATAAAGTTTGGTCTAGTCAAATAAGAGGCACACCTATGTATAAGGTAGTGTCTAAACTTAAATTGTTTAAAAGAGCCCTCAAATCCCTTAACTTGGGTCAAATAGGAGATGTTAGTGTTCGAGTGGAGAGATGTCAGGCCAATCTCAACTGTAAGCAAGAGCAGATGATAATTGATCCTCAATCTACCCTTTTGAAAGACAAAGAGACTGAAGCCATCCAAGATTTACTTAGAGCGCTTAGAGATCAGGAATCCTTTTTCAAGCAAGCTTCTCGTATTAAATGGCTTTAAGAAGGGGATAGGAACACTAAATTTTTTCACCATTCTCTCATTGCAAATAGAATTAGGAACTCTATTCACTCGTTACACTTAGCCAATGGTACAAGAATTGTAGGGTTTCAAGAGATTCAAGATCAGTTCTTGGATCATTTCCAGAATTCCATAGGGAGCTCTAAATCTCTTCCTTCTTCTTAAGAGTTTGTGGCCTCTCTCTTTCCTCTCCCTTTACCTGAAAGTCTCAACCCGCTTATAGTTGAAGTCTTAGTATAAGAGATAAGAGAGGCTTTTCATTCCCTTAACCCCAACAAAGCCCCAGGCCTAAATGGTTTTAATGGGTATTTTTTAGGCATTCTTGACAAACAATAGGACAAGAAGTCACTGAAGCCATAAAGAATTTCTTTGATTAGGGGAAACTCCGTAAAGAGCTTAATTCTACATTTGTATCTCTCATCCCTAAGAAATCTCAACCAACCACAGTGCAAGATTATATACCCATTTCATGTTGCAATTTTCTTTATAAGGTCATTGCTAAGATCACAGCTAACAGACTTCGAGAGTCTCTTCCCCACATTGTTAGCCATAACCAAAATGCCTTCGTTAAAAATCGTCACATAGGTGATAATGTTTTGTTGGCTCAGGAAATTCTAAGGAATTATCACCTTTCCAATACTCACAAGCATTGTGCTTTCAAAATAGACCTCAATAAAGCCTATGACACTATTCATTGGGAGTTTCTCATCAATGTTTTAAAATCTGTGGGGCTTCCTGGGCAATTCATTGCTTGGATAGCAAAATGTATTTGTCCCCGTCTTACTCTATCCTCATTAATGGTACCCCTTCCAAATTCTTCAGAGGGAATTCAGGTCTAAGACAAGGAGATCCTTTATCCCTATTCCTTTTCATTTTATGTATGGAAGTTCTTTCTAGATGGTTGAACAAGGCTTTAGATGGTAATCCCTCATACCAATACCATTGGAGGTGTACATCTCTTAAAATAAACCATCTTCTATTCGCTGATGATCTCATGCTATTCTATCATGTTGATTTAGACTTTGTTAACTCTTTGCTCGACTGTCTGAGGACCTTCTCCCAATTTTCTGGCTTGGAAATAAGAGCTACTTTTTCTTATCCCCCGAGTCGTTTAACTTGACTCCTCAAATTGAACTGATGTTTGGGCTAAAGAGAGGTAGTCTTCCCATTAAATATTTGGGGGTTACACTCATTACTGGAAGGCTGTCCAGAAGGGATTGTAGTCCCCTTTTGGAAACAATCGAAGTTAGGATCAACAAGTGGACTAATAAAAACCTTTCCTATGCTGGTAGGCTTCAATTGATTATCTCGGTGTTTTCTTCCTTTCAAGTCTATTGGTCTTTGATGTTCATTCTACATTTTTCAATCCTAAAGGAGATAGAGGCCAAACTTAGGAACTTTATTTAGTCAGGGTAGGGATCCTCTCATTCTAATGCTAAGGTCAAATGGTATGACATATGTAGAACTAAAAAGGAAGGAGACCTTGGGATTAAACAGTTACCTACATGGAATAATGTGTTACTTGGAAATAGGTTTTGGATTTTGTTTCATGACCCTGAAGCTGTCTGGGTGAAGTGGGTACACTCTATAATCCTTAAGAGGGGGAATTTTTGGAGTATCCAACCTAATAGTAATAGCTCCTAGAGTTGGAGGAAAATTTTAGCAGTGAGGGACAAATTAGGAAACCAATTCAGATTTAGGATGGGAAATGGAGCTTCAACTTACTTCTGACAGGACCCCTGGAATCCGAGAGGAATTCTCCAGCATTTCTCTGCTTCAAGTGCTACAGTTACAGTTTCAAAGGTGATCAAGAACAACATGTGGAGCTGGCAAGTGTTAATAGCTGATACATTGGGCCACCTGGAACCTATCTAATATCAACTGATTAGCTCTCAACAAGATAGTTCGAAGTGGTTAGCTGGGTCAGCGAACTAGCACGCTTACACTAATTCATCAACTTATACCTTTTAAAGACCCCCCATACAAATAACCCCTTGGCATACCTTGGTTTGGTTCTGCTGGACCCCGCTTTCGGAGCTCAACATTCGGAGTCATTGACAGAAATAGTACTTGCCCTCAACCATACTAAACCTATTTCGGGACATTTAGCATAACTTTCTTTAGAGAGCTTGGATTAAGGTTTTATTTAGATGAATTGAAAGAGAACTTCAAGATCTACAACTTTCATGAAGACCTTTAAGACCAATTCTATCATCTAGAGAGTCAAATTTGGACTAAAAGATGTTCTGGTCAACGTAAGATGAAACAAAAAGTCAACCTAAGTCGAAAGGTGAGACGAATTAGAAAAATAGTCATAACTTTCTCTAGAGATCTTAGATTAAGATTTTATTTAGATGAATTGAAATAGGACTTCAAGATCTACAACTTTAATGCAGACCTTGAAGACCAATTCTGTCATCTAGAGGGAAAAATTTGGATCAGAAGATGTTCTGGTCAACGTAAGATGAAACAGTAAGTCAACCTAAGATGAAAGAGTGAGATGAATTGGAAGAATGATCATAACTTTCCCTATAGATATCAGATTTGGGTGTTCTTTAGATGGTTCGAAATAAAACTTTAAGATCTACAATGTTTATGAAGACCTTGAAGATAGATTCTATCATCAGAATGGAGCAGACGATAGGATCAGACGAAACCAAAGGAAAAAGTATATGAATTGGAAAAACCAGAAGAATTGGAAAAATTACCATAACTATCCCTAAAGATATTAGATTAGAGTTTTATTTAGATGGTTCGAAAGAGGACTTAAATATCTACAACTTTCATGCAGACCTTGAAGACAAATTCTATCTTTTGAAGGGTCAAAAATGAAACAAAAGATAGGATCACATGAAACCAAAGGAAAAAGTAGACAAATTGGAAAAAGCAAACGAATAGGAAAAATTGCCATAACTTTCCCTAAAGATATCAGATTTGTGTGTTCTTTAGATGGTTTAAAGGGGAATTCAAGATATAAAATTTTTATGAAGATCTTGAAGATAGATTCTATTATTTGAAGGGTCAAAAATGGAGCAGACGATAGGATCAGACGAAACTAAAGGAAAAAGCAGACGAATTGGAAAAATTGCCATAACTTTCTCGACAGATATCGGATTAGGGTGCTCTTTGGATGGTTTGAAAGAGGACTTCAAGATAAACAATTTCATGAGACCTTGATGACAAATTCTAACATCTGGATGGTCAAAAATGGAACAGACGATAGAACACAAAATGAGAAGTTTTGATTAACAACAAAAGAAGCAGAAAATCGACTATAGACGATATGAAGTCATCACAGACGATATATTTTTATAGACGATATGACGTCATCATAGACGATACATTTTTACAAACAATATGACATCATCATAGACGATATGACATCATCACAAACGATACATTCTATACTCCTGAGTATCTCCCTTTATAAAGATCGTAACTTTCAACCCAACTTTAACTAATTTTGTCTCAATTAGTTTAGTTTTTCCCTCGAAGTCAGTACACAATCTATAAAAGACTTGGATTTTGAAATGTACAACTACAAAGGAAACATGCACATGCACCTGTGGAACTTTTCAGTTCTAACTCATTTTCCAAATCAAAAGAAATTCATACATAACTTTAATGCATAATTTACATTATGATCAAAAGCTTTACACATAATTCAACATACATAGGATGCTCAATGTTTAACATGCTTATGAAGCTATCCCAAAATGATCGAACTAACTTAGTTACACAAGTTTCTAATATCTTGTAATTTCCGATGCCTTGCAAGGATTGTTAATTTTCTTGTTCTGCACCTGAGGAGGGAATAGTGGGGTGAGCTACACAACTTAATGACTAACATATTTATAGCCATTGGCCATTGATCACAAGTTCAAACATATGCATATATATATATATATATATTATATGTATGCGTATATTCAATAATTCAAGCATTCTTCAATTTAGTTTAACACTCATAGCATATAACACTCAAATTCTCCATTCATGACAAATTAAAGATGCAATGCACATAAAATAGCTCGAGGGTTCCATGGAAACAGAATGGAGAAACTGAAGTTTACCCCATAAACAGAATGGGTCCAATTTTGAAACTCATATGCCACATGTGGGCAGCCGGGAGAAGGCTCTTTTCAATGTGCACGTGACGAATAGAATGGTTCCACTCTCGCCCAAATAAAAGACACATATTTGTTTTCTCATATGCTTATACTTTTATGTTTTTTCTTCATTTTTATTTAATGCAAAAATCATGACCTCTTTTGAGGTAAAACATAGTCATGTTTCATCATGCATTTTTCAACATTTACAAACAAGTCAATTTTAACAAATCAATTTGAACATACACACCTAGGCAAGAATTTTCCCAATTACACTATAACCATAGATATGTTACCCACCTAATTAACTTGCGAAATCCAAGTCAAGCTTGCCTTTCCTCTTGCTCTTGGGTAGGATTTCCTTGGTTTCCTACAACAACCAAGGTTCTATTCAAAACAACATTCCAATAAAATTCATAAACTTCAAAATCACCAAATTTTTAACAAACACAAATTAAACTCAAATCTAACCTACCCATAACCTGTCTAGGTTAGAAAACCTAAAACCTAGTTTAGAAACCCTAAAATCAATTGGGTTCTCCTAATCCATCTTCTTCCGACACAAACTTTTCATTCTCTACACTAACCCCTTTTTTCTTTCTAACTCCTTCATCGACAACACAACTCATTCCTTTAATAAAGCAAGAAGAAAAGATGGTTAACCTATCTTAACAAGTTTGATTTCTCTTCTTTCCTTCTTTCACTGAAACCTCTCTTCCTCTCTCTTAATTTCGTTTCTCACTCTTCTCGATCTTCAACTCACATTTTTCTCCTCTTAACAAGCAAAACAACATAATCTTTATCTATTTCTACCCTTAATGAGCCCAAAAAGTCCATCTTACCCTTCCTTATAAGCTTATGTTGTTTCATCCTTAAGTGATCTCCTAAAAATATCCTTGAATATCTTTATTACATTAACACTTTAATTCCACTTACCCATTCAACAAATCCTACTAACCTTGACATAATTATAGCTCCAAAATTAAATCTATTAAAACTCCAAAATTATTTTTTAAATCATGCTTAACCTAAAAAAAAAATTTAGGGTCCAACAGGTTCAAAAGGAATAGCCCGAGATGTTCTTTCATCTTATGGTTGGCCTTTTGTGGAAAATTACAAATTAGATACAGACTTCCTTTCTTCCATACTCCACATCATTGTTCCTTATGTCTCAATGACAAGGAAACAATTGATCGTCTCTTCTTTGACTGCCTTTTCTCCAACTCAGTATGGGTTTACTGCCTCTCGTACTTCCATCTCAACCTTCCACCACAACTCAACCTCCACACAATCCCCTTTTGGTTGAACCATCCCCAAAATCTCTTAACTATAAATCCCAATGTACTCCCAATTATCCTTTCAGTTGCAGTATACTATTTGCGGAAAGAAAGAAATGTCTGGACTTTTAAAGATGAAGCTATGGAGGTGGATGGATTGAAAGCCAGAGTGATCACCCTAGTACAGGAGCAACCCAGAGCAAACATCGAGGGAAGGCAAAGGTAGGAGAGTTTTTAAATCACTAACATCTTTTACGCAGTTTTTTATTTCAAGAAAAAGCAAGAAATTTTTAGGGAATGAAGGCTGCAAATGCTCACCCCACTGCCAACTCAGAGAAGGAGAGCATAGTAAAACATCACCTCTCCAAATTCTATCTACAATAGCAGCTAGTTAAACCTCAATGGTAAGGGTATCAACATAAACAACAAGATCTAAGTGACTCAGAAGAATGCAGGTGCAACTTAGTGGCCATGGATCAGGCAGAGAGATCTAGATGGGGAAGTCCAATCCAAACCACCAAAACACACAGCAAAGTAGACACGAGCCAGTCTCCTACACCCAAGGATAGTTATGGTCAAAGGAATACAACACACATTAAGGAAGGTTAAGAGGACAACTACTGGTAGTTTTCTGAAGTTTTTAACCCTTCCACTGCAGAGATATACGATAACTTCTAGTCTTATTGTTTTTGCTGAATGATCAAATAACTGTCTATCTCTTTGGATTTTAGACTCTTATGAAGCTTATAACTAGTTCAGGCTTTGGTGTATTGTCATATGTAAAGCTTGTCTAAAGGAACTTTTGTTAGTATAGGGATCTTCTCTTTTGATAGCACCAGGAAGGTGTTCATCGTAAGCAAAGGAAGAACAACAGATGCCGAGATAGCCTCATTTTCCACTGAGCATTGCAGAAATAGTTGGGAAACCACGGCGTACAAGCTACATGGTGACCTCCATCGGTTCTACTAGTGGGTGTCAATTGATGCACATAGGAGTTCGACTAAGGTAATGGTCTTATAGGGGTAAGGATTGGTTTAATTGCTTACTGAGGTTGGGTATGGTTTGAATTACTGGTAGCAAGTTTTGTCATGGAAAATGAGATTGATGTTATGGTTTGGCTTGTTATTGTGTTGTCTTGACTGAAGGAAAATTGGTAAGACTCATGTTGATCATTTATAAGTTAGTACACGGATTTGGACAAGAGATTATAGTTTGGACAATCTCAAGTTGTACATTAATTCTAATTATTTATATACCTTCTAAATTACCCAAAAAATAAATACACACTCACTCACATACACACCCTTATGTTTTGTCGATAGTGGACATTAATTAGCTTTGTCTGGTATGGTACATTATGTTCTGTACTAGTTTCTAGCTATTGCCGATCACAAAATCAAACACTATGCTTTGTCCTATTAAAAATATGATATCTCCTATCAATAAAGAAATGGACCTACGTTGTAAAATGTCTGTCGTACAATAAAAATATATTAAACTATACTATGTCAACCATGAATTTGACAACATCACTATAGAAGTGAAGGCGTATGAAAGGAAAAGTGTACTTTAGATCCATTAGCAAGACGAAAAAAGAAGTCAATACATGCATTTATTCAAAGTTATTATCTGCATTTATTCAAATTCTCTGTAATTGTTTTTACTTATTTATATATGTTTAAGGCAACAAAGTATGCTTACTTTGTTTTAAACAGTAAACCGTCCAAAACTACTCGTTTGAAAAAGTGTATCTTCTACCAAGCACCTTTAAGCTGGAAGGAAATCAAATTGTTATTTTTCAGGAAGCATAACAATGCTCTCCTTTACACTCAAATTAAAGTATAAACTGCTATAATAAAAATAAAATGTAATATAAGTTTTTACAAAATTATAAATTTTAATCATTACGTAACAACTAAATTAATAAAATAAGGGATTATGTTAGCACAAAATTTTATAATTAAAATTAGTAAATTAAATTTAACAAATAATAAAAGCAAATTATTAGTGAAAATAACCTTGATTTACAATTTCATCCATCATCGTAATTACAATTAATTATTGATATAAAGAAAATTATTTTATTATTGAAACATTAAATCGTAATAATTAATACCTATCTTTCTTTATAATTAGCTAACAAGATAATTATAATTAGAAATATATAATCCAATTAACCTTTATTGTTCAATAATCGTAGATACAATCCCAAATTTGATTAAACAAAAACTTTAAGAATAAGAAAACCAATGAAACAAGATACCACAACATCTGCAGTTGTAGTTAGTTAACATTCTTTGTAGGAGTTAATGATTCATGATGTAACAAATTATGAGCTCCTAGTCTCTATAAAGATTAAACGGATTAAACAAGTATTGTGTTTAATATTTAATCTAACAATTGATTATTTTAATCAATAAACTAATTAAAAGTACTAGAGATTGATAAAAACTTATGACATGTAAGCACGAAATAATAATTCAATATTTGAATAAATAAAATGATTTGTAATAAAATAAAAACATCTCACAATCCACAATGTTCCATTTTCAACCAACAAAAAGAAACTAAGTCACTAAAGGTCGTAATTTAGCACTAACAATTTTTTGAATAAAAGAAGAAAAGAAATGATAAAGAAAATGAAGCAACAAGAGGTTCCTCCTACTTATTACCCCAAACCGAAATATATATTTGAAATATTCCCACTTTTTGTTGATTATGTCATCTTGTTTTAATTCTCTAGTCCTAAAATATCATAACCCATAGATTGTTTTATAGATATGGCCCAAATAGGATTTAAAAATCCTAAAAACTTTAGCTATGAATTTGATGTTTGGGAGTTTTAATCACTACTAAACATGCATTATATTTCTCGAGCTACATCTCAATTTATTGCTTTTTCATTCCTTTTAACTCTAATTTTGTCAAAGAATATCCGAATACAAAAGATAAACAAAACTTTTAGATATAGTCAAAATTTGTACACAATAATAGGGAAATAAGATTTAAAATATCAACATTCAATAGCTTTATTAAATTTCTCCACGCTTATATTTTGCTTGTCCTTGAGTAACACATAGTCAAAACTTAAAAAAAAGAAAAATAAAATGGTTCCATTAATCTACTTATCATGAAATCGAAGAGTATGTATACCTTAAAATTCAAACCAATTAAGATTAAAGCAATAACGCACATCATAAACTAATTTTGCAAGAAAATATGCACAAAAGATAAATGAAGACAATCGCATTCTAAAATATATATGAAATTCTATTGAAATTCCTTACAATTATATCACTCCTGCCACCTATATATTTAATGGTTCAGTGTTTGTCTCAAGTTCTAATACAAACACTCCACCAAATGCTTGCTTATACACCAAATCTCCACTATATACATATGTAGAAATCAAAAAGATCTTTTATTATAGGTTATAATGGGCTTGTAAGTTAAGGTGAGGAATAATTGATACAAGAAGTTGAAACCATAAATACAAGGCAAAAAGTTGAAACCATAAATACAAGGCAAAGGCAACACCAAAGACTTCTACTCCTATATTTCATAAAATTTCTTATCACACCATTTGATCCCTATACCCCCCACACTCAAATTTTCATGTCACTTTAGTTTAAATGCCTTACTTACATCTACAATTGGGTAAGGATTTAAGTAAAGGTTCAAGCTTGTAATATAGATGCAATCCAAAGAAAAAGGACTTATAACTAAAAGGATATTAAATCAGGTAGGCTATTTAAGTTAAAAGCTCCAAAAATAAGGATGATCTTTTATCATTTTCATACATGCACATACCAATGTGGTCTCAAAATGGTTCAAAATAAGTTCTAAGGATATGTTCATATAGAAGAAGACAACACATCAAAGAAAATATAGATTGAAATTTACATATTAATCTTTTATAGCTCAAATGTTCACATGTTAATATAATTAACCTCAACTTCACACAATGATCTGTCACTTGACTATCAAAATTTATATAAGTGTATTCTCATCATTCAATATGTTATTAGTCTCTTACTTAAATGGTTTGATCATTTGATATACACATAATTCAACCTATTTAAAATGCAATTAATGAAACCATATGGTGGACCAACACAAAATAAACGAGCCCACTAAATAAAACAATACAAAAACAAACAATCAGAACACTAACTAAAACAAAAAAAATGAAATTAAACATATTGTACAATGCAAGAAAAACAAAAAAAAGGAAACATAACAAAACCCTTCCCTACACTTAAACCAAACATTCTCCACAATGGAATATACAAAGTACAAAAAGAGAGATAGGAAGGAGGACTTCCCTCAATATGAGGGGAGAGAGACAAAGTGAGCACCTATGGAGAAGGGGATAAGTAGGTGTGAACCGCTGGTCCGCAAAGAAGGCCATCAAATTATACTACATTTGACTCAATTTGTGTTTAATTCTATCCAAGCAAACTTGAATTCAAAGGGGTATAAGTGTGGTGGAAGAAGATGCAATGTCTTCTAGTGTTTGGCTACTAATTAGTCTAACTTCAACTACTTCCCTATTGCAGTAGACAATCGAGAAGGAAGGTAAAATAGTTGGACTAGGTGGCACAAAGCTAAAGCTATCATCGGGTTGTTGAATGACGATACCTATCATGCCTAAACATTACAAATCCAAGAATTTCATCTCATAAGGAATATGCATATCAGTGTTAAATATATCCAATATATGTAAATTAATTGTAAGTTTAGTGATATAAGAGCTTAAGATCAAACGTTTAGTTTTTTTTTGTACCGCAAATTGAAACTATATAAGCAAGTAATAAACTAAGTTAACTGAAATATTCCACTTTATACACCACAAAAAATAAAACTCTAACTAAGAGAAAGTTCTTGCACTATCCCTTCTACATGAAAAATCATAAGCAAGAAATCGTTGCAAATATTTGGTTTTTTTAAGTAAGAATTTTTTAAGCATTAGGGTTATCTAGAGTAGAATCAACAAATGTTTCATTCTATAAATTGGTAGGTTTAAAATCAAAGCTGTAATCACACCTTCAACTCATAAATGACTCTCTTTTAGTATTAAATTTCTTTACAAATTCCATGAAATATTAAACTCAACAATTAAAAAAGAAAATTTCGTCCCTGTCATCCTAAATTCATCTATCTCCTTTGTGAAAAATTAAGCTTAAAATCATCATTTGAATTTTAAAATGGTGTAAAATTCATGAGTGAATTCAATAAAAGCAGGATACCTTACAGTCCTATAAATTTGCCAACCCCGTTGAACAACCATCACATCAAATTCCTCGTAAAATTTCAAGTCATCTAGAATCTGAGTATGAATATACTTACAAGGGGTATCTTTTTCATATAACTCTTCATGCTTGTTTTTATCTTGTGCATCAATGAAAGTGTTAAATCCATTAATCTTGAGCTTTAATTTACTTAATAACTCCACCTTCTTTCCTTTTGGGGTTCAGGAGCACAGAGTATAACATTTTGTTTCCATACAAAGGGTTTGAACCATAGAAATTTGGTACAAGTGAGTTCAATCAGAGAAATTAGGAAAACACATCTCATGCTCATGCATTACATAAGGTGCTCATGCACATAAATAGTGAATCTTTGCACATAACAATAACTATACATGCATTCATTGACATTCTGGGTATAATTATTAATAAATGTGATTGTTATTGAGAATTGTGATTTGTTGGTCTTGAAAATTGTCTTGGAGAGTGTACTTGTTGATTTAGAATTTTTTGGAGAATTTTGGGAAAAATTTTCTGAAAAATTTGGGACAATTTCTGGACTGGGAAAAATGCCAAGTGGCAAGACATTTGTTAAGTGGTAGTAGAATTTACTGTCAAATGGAAATGAAAACTTAGATAAATGATTTTTGGATTTATTAACTAGAGCCATTGAAATTTTGGGGAAAAATTAGAGTAGAAATTGAAATTTGATTGGAAATAAGCCAACTTAGTGCCTTAGAAATAAGACATGTGGCAAGTGACAAGTGTCACTTGCCTAACCATGTCTTAAAATTTTATGTGTATTAAAAGACCCTCCCTTTTTATTGTGCTCCACGATGCTTCTCCTTTTAAAGGCCATTGGTGATTTATTTTGGCTTTCCTCCATCAATTTCGTGGCTTCTCTTCTTCCTCTCTTCTTTTTGATCTTTGACCATCTTTCATGCTACTCTTTTATCTTGCTTTCTCTTCCATTCTCACTAAAAATTCAAACCTTCCAACCTCAAGATGATGATGAACGTGGGTTGCTTGGGAGCTAGGGTTGAGTGAGAGTTTGAAGAGTTTGGAGCTAAATCAAGTAAGTATCTTGTCAAATATCATGGGTTTTGGTTAAATGAAGCATTTTTGATGTTATTTAGAGGTTAATTTCATGAGATGTGGTTTTAGGTATATGGGTGTCATGTATACTGAAGGATGTGTAAAATTTGTGTTATTAATGAGCAATGATTTATAGAAATATTATAGAGGCCAAATGACCTTGATAAGGAGTTTGGTTTTGTAGGAAAATCCCGGGAGGTACATCACATGTACCGGCAGCGGAAAACAAAATTTTGTTCTGGGACTTTCCGAATCCGGGATCCGTATCGGTATGAAGACATCAACCTAAATAGCCAAAGAGACTATCTCTAAAGGTGATCCACGCAGAGATCGAGAAAATCTAACCGGATCAAACCCTTTGACCGGGAATAGCTAGAACAGATTAAAGCCTGCTAGAGCCTACCTATATCCTGGAGAGCTTGAGGAGACGTTGGAATCCTTGCCTTGGAGAAGAGAAGAAACGATGATGATGAATGAGGAAGAAGAAAATCACCCTTTTCAAAGTAAGCTTAACCATTAAGCTTTCATCTTCTATTTCCTCTAGCCACCACCGTCGACCATCCTCCTCTTAGCCTTTTTATTTGTCTCCTTTTAACTCTTAAAAGTGTTCCATAAGAAGAAGCCAAGTGGTGGCTTTATGGCCATTCATTCTTTAATGAATAAATTATAAATGTTGACTTTTCAACCATCTTATCTCTTCTTTCTCCCATTCCAACGTGCAAGGCTAATTTATATAATAAATAAATAATTAATTTACTTAATTAATTAATTAGAATATAAATGCTAAGTTCCAGTCCAACTGGAATTGGTCTCTAAACCTCTATCGCCCCGATCTTTGAAAACGACTCTAAATCTTTCTTAGCAATATCGATGTCGCGATCTCATGGGACATATCCCAATCCCATTGGGATCCATTTAATCCTAATGCTCTCCATAATTGGAACTCTGTCCAATAACTATTTTACAGATTCTCTGAAACACTCTTATGCGTGTGATGTAACATCCCACCCCCCCTACTGGAAGGGTAAAATGGTAAAATTGGCATAGGATGGGATAGATTGAGATTGCATAGGACTGCTCATGCATAATAGGATTGCTACACAGTAGCAATTGTGCACATGAAATTACAGTACATGCATTCATGACATTTCCCGGCTTAGGTTTCAAATTGAGATCTTTTGTGAAATTTATGGGAAAATGGTATTTGGAAAATTATTCTAAGTGCGCCAAAAATTGTTTTATATTTTATGGGATTTTCAGGAATTTTTTTTGGAATTTTTCGGAGAAAATTCCCGAACTGGCAAAATCGCCGGTATATGACCTAAAGGTGTTTTGTTATGGAAAACGTGGTTTTCGTGCTTTAAAAATTATTTGGAGTGAACTGTTAAGTGTTTTACAATTTTGGGCAATTTAGGTAATTGTCAAAAAAATAATTCGGGGAAAATGCCCGGACCGGAAAATTTCCAACTGATTGACTGATTTGGGGTTTTTGTACTAGACATGACTTTCCAATGGCACTGAAAAATTTGATACATGATTTTGGGATTTATAAATGTCGAGCCATTGGAATTTGAAGTCGAAATTCGATTGTATTTGGAAAAAAAGACCTGAAACATACTTTAACTCTGGACACGTGGCAAGTGACACATGTCACTTGCCTATTTTCTTTCCTTTGTTTATATAAATATCTAAGGATGGGCAAGCCTTCCACGGCACTTTGTTGTTAAAAGCAAGGTGATGTGTGTTCTTTTGAAATGAGCTTCCACGACTCTTCTTTTAAAGAGTACAAAAAAATTACTTTGAAAGGGCAAGTGTTCGTGGGTGCTCCTTCTCCTCCATGCACGGTTTCTTTTTTTTATCTTGGTTAACCTTTCTACTCATTCAAAAGATGATACTGATTGTTGAGAAGTGGAGTGATGACCAAAGATGTTGGGGAGAAGTAGAAGATTTGGGATAGTTTGAGAATTGTAGAGTTTAAAGCTTTTATTAGGTAAGGTTTTAATTATGCTTTGATTATGCATTTATTGAATCATAGTAGTTTGGAAGTGATTGTGCATTTAATATGATTTATGATGCATGAATTTCATGAAACTTATGGCTTGATTACTTAGTATAAAGGTATGTTGTGTGAGGGTAAGTGAATGAATATGGTTTAGATTAGTTTGAGCTTGGTTTTGATTGATTCTTGATGACTACTCTTGCATGGAATTTATGAAGTAAGTGTTGCCAAATTGAGATGGGTATTCCTAGTGAATGTATGAATGTTGAAGGGACTGATTTGTGTTTATTTGGATGCTTAATGATGTGTTAAAGGCATTGGAAATGAGAGAAACTAAGATGGAACCAAATCTGGAAAATTAGAGTTTTTAATCGATTGTACTGTTTTAATCATAACTAATTGTGTGGTTATCCAAATGAGGTGAGGTTTGTGCCCAAGTAAACTTTGGGATGTTGGCTTCATTTTAGTGTGAAATAGGTGTTGGTAAATTTTAATGTTAGAAGGTCGAAAATTGGCATGGAAAGTTTCTGTTTTTGGGTCTGGGAACAGTACCCGCAAATAGGTCAAATGAGATTTGCTAATTTTTCTAAATTAATTGGTATGGAATTAGGGAAAATGGTCTTCATGAAAGTTGTAGCCTATTGAGCTAGCTTTCCATTGCCACTGATCTTTCTATTTTTCAAGTTGTATATTGGGAGATATGACCTGATTACTGATGACTGTTTTTATGCATTGGCTGAAACTTAGCTGGATTGGCACATTTAGTGCACATTCGGGTTTGGAGGAATTTTAGGAATTTTTGTAATTTGATTTGGAGTTTGCATTGTACTGAAGAGTTCTAGATAACAGATTGATCTTGAAAATGATATATGGCTTATAATATTTGGAAATCAGATGTGGGAGATATGGAATTTCAAAATCTGGACCTACATTGTGATGTTAAGTGTTGTTTAGGTCAGAAACTTGCATGACAGATTTGAAAATGTTAGAAATCGAATTGGAGTTTGAGTTCTTCATGAACATTGAAGTTTGGGATCTTATCTTTTCAGGAACATAAGGTTGTGATTTTTGTGACATTTGTGCTATGAGATATGTTGAATGGAAAATTACTGTCCAGATTGGTTGATTTCAGAAGACAGATTGTTTATGGAATTGTATGATATAGTTAACAATCGAATTTGATGTTGGGTTGTTCATGAGAGTTGTAGATAACATTGTGAACTGATTGCTCATATTTTGTGGTAATTTTAACTAAAGAATCAGTGAGTTATGGAATTGGTAAGGTACTGTCCTGTTGTGATAGGTTTTGTGTAGGCGGTTGGTGTGATTGGATTTTTGACACCTTTAGGGGTGAAATTGATTTTCATGGTCTTCTTGAGAATTATAGAGCTTTTCATGATCTTTCCAACAAGCTATGACTTGTATTTTTCCGAATTGTATGCTAAGAATTATAGGAGTTGGAAATTTGGATTGAAATCAGGAAAAAAAAAAGGGAAGAGGAATGGGTTGAAGCCGGTCACTGTGTATGACGCGTCATACAATAATGAAACTTAGCGTCACCAAGCGACGCGTCGCCCTGGTGACGACAAGAGGTCGCCATGAGGCGACATCTCGCCCCAATGACGCTGCTTTTCCATTTTTTATTTATTTTATTGGTTAATTGGTTAATTTGAATTTTGGTTTCTTTTGTCAATTTCTTTTCCGTCCGTCGTCCGATTGACCTGATTCTAGAGGCATCGGATTTGTAAAATATTGAATTTCATTTTGTAAGAAATTGGGAATTTTGGACGGAAATTGGCGTGGGCCGTAACTGAGCCTTTACTCCTTATTTTATTTAATTGGGGACCTATAGAGGTCCAAATTGAGCGTCGACTCAAGTGATTTCTTATTTTTAAGCGGATTTTCTGATAGAAAATACTGGATTAGGGTCGGAATCTCATGAACATGCATTTATCACGCATACGTGTGCATTATTACGATTCGGATTGAAGAGTTAGTGATCGATTTCTTTTGCTTATTATAGAGTGCAGTTGGGCGTCGACCTACCGACGTTGCGAGACTTCCGGCATTAGCTTGGAAATGCAGGTGAGTAACCTAGTTGGTTCCTCGACCTTTATGTGTTTCTGATTTTGCAATTATGCCATGTGGAATCTTTGGAAGGTTTATGTGTGTTTGATTTTGATTGATTTGGACCATAGGTGTCGAAATATTTGGAATGAGATAAAGAAGTGCTACTTGTGTGTGCTTGTTTGTGAATGGGGATCTCGGACCAAAGGTCCGAGGAATGGGTAATGTCGATATTGAAGTGTTAATTGTTGGTTTCTATACATTGGATGTGTCTTTAATATGATATGGTATGATACAAGAAAGGGCAAATAGCATTGACATATAAATGGAAATGTGGTCATTGAATTATAACCGATGTAAATGGGAATTGGAGCATAGGCATTCATGCATAAAGGTATGATCGATAAAGGCGATTGTGGCTGAAGGCAGATCCGTATCGGGGCATATCATGCCTAACGTATATGAGCTTTCAGCTCAACGACAGACCTCGGGTCCAACGTATTTAGAGCCTCAGCTCGATGTATCGTGGCTTCAAGCCCGATGTTTTCGAGCCAGCGGCTCAACGCAATGTGCCCATCATGGGACGAGCCAGCGCATCGGTCACAACAACGTAATAAAATGGAAAGGGTCTCATGTGCATTGCATAAGTGGTTTGATTAATGTGAATTGTATTGCATTTATGAATTGTGATCATGTATGATAATTGGTATCTTGATTGACTATGCATGAGTTGAGTGAACCATCGATGATGGTTTCTCACCGAGTTCGCAAACTCACCCAACATTGCAACTATTTTTCAGAATTGAAGAGTACCCGTCGATGAGATGGGAGTATGATTTACGGCAAGAAAGTCGGTGTTTGGAGTCGGGATCAGTTCACGTCTGCATTTGTATCATTTTGAATTTTGTATCAATTGTCTTTTCCGCATATTTGTACTGTTATTGAAAAGGGCCCAATTGATTTGTAATATAGTCTTGAAAGAATATTTTGATAGCAAATGTATGCGCGCTTTTCGATTGGTTTCAAAAAATATTACCGAAGTTTTAAACCGCATTGATCGCTAAAGCATACCACCTCTCATGGTCACGGGCTCGGATATCACCGTCGATGTCGGGTTCGGGTCTCGTGGGAGTGGGATGCTACATTTGTGGTATCAGAGCCCAGCAGTACGTAATGTATCTGGGCACAGTCTGAAACATAGGTCAAATTGCATGCATTTGAGTCGTGTCGTTACAGACCGTGGTAACTGATCCCTAGTATGAGGCATACGAGGATAAATCCTACGTGTGCATACGTGTTAAGTGACTAAGTGAGAGAAAAGTGAGACCGTATTAGAAAGTGAACCCATGAATGTGTTTGAGCAATGAGGAATGGGAAAAAGGAAACGTAACTAATGAGAATTATAATGTATTGTGGTGTGTATGACTGATTAAGGAAAGATTACGACGACAGAGAACGAATATGTCTAGAACTTGGAGAGGTCCATTAGAAATATGAGAAGTATATTGGTTATAGGCCGTAGTAAAAGTTAAAGTTCGGGAATGAGAGCTTTGATTGTAAATGCGATGAACTGGGAAATATTGAAACTAAGTAAAACGTAGATGGTCTGATTAGGCAAATATTGATTCATTATATTACACCTATTGGTGTTAGACATCAGTAGATATCATAGAGAGATGATGATAGTGAGACTGTAATAAGAGCAATATTGTACCGTAATGGTTTACCTAGAACTGAAAGAGTACCTAGTAGGGTAAGAAAAAGTAGACATGGTGAGATCAAAGTGTACAGATAAACTGAAATGAACTTGTGAAACGGGAAGGATCGTGAACGCATTAGCGTGAGACTGAAATGGTTATGTGAATATTGTGATAAGGGTTTGGAAATCAGTATAATAAAATCGTAAGGGAAAAAGATAAACTGACAATTCTTACTGATTGTATATTGGGAAATTTTGGATTAGTTGAATATGTGGATTTGGACACAGAAATGATAAATGGATGGAGATATAGTGGAATTGTGTTAACGGATTTGTTAGGTATTGGGGATTGTGAATCTTGAGGAAAATAAAGAGATACGTAGTAATAAGGAAATGACGATGTATGAGTCAAGTTGTAATGACCTTACAAGATCAAGCTCGCATGTGACGGATATGAAAATAAAATGATGAGACATATAGTTCAATGATCGTGGAAAATGAAACAATGATAGTGATATATGAAAAGAGTTGTCGCATTTATCGTTGAGAGTATCTATTGGATAGTAAAGTCAATCGTGATGAATGAAATGTATGTGAAAGATACATGGAAAACATAGAGGAGATGATCGGTGACTGAGTATAATGGCTATAAGTGTAAGGGTTATAATGGATTAAAGTAATTATGGAATCAGTCCTCTATTTGAGGATCAACATATATAGAGAGGAGTTTGGTGAAAGTCTAAAGGGTATAGGTTATTAATTGGTCTCCGGATAAGATGAAATATGTTCTGGTGATGTGTAGCTGAATAAGTGTTGAAGAAGTGTTTAGGTGATTGTCGAATGGGACCTTAGTGCAAGGAATGTTCTGTTCTTTTATTGATGGCATATAGTGCGTATAGTTAAGAATGATTGAAAAGCAATTTGGGACACTAATTGGCTGATGAGATTTTGTGAACAATATTATGATGGTAGCAAGACTTATGCGAATGACTAGAATAAAACGAGAGTATGTATGTATTAAATCAAAATGTGAATTGGAGTCATGTCTCAGGAGGAGATTTAGGCATACTACTGAGGTTTTATGCACTGTATGTACGGAAATGTAAAGTATTCAATGACAGAAATGGAATGTTGATTAGAGGTGATCCTATTGCAAAGTGAATTCTAGTTGGATCAATATAATTTGTGGATGAATTAGTGTTTGAACATGGCATATTGGGAGATTAAATGAAATAAATTGCGAAGTCGTAAGGCATATATATATATATATATATGGAATTTGGAGTTACTTGGGATTGGTTATAGGCTGGATACATCCGAAGTTCGAAGCTCAAAAATTGGAGGAAAAGCGTATGAGTTATAAGATTGATAATTGTAAAAGGAGACATTTGGAAAAAATTTATAAATTGAGTATTGATTGTATCGCTCAACTGGAGACTTGGCAATCTGTATAGAAATGTTCCAGTAAATGTTATGATACAGTCTGATGAAATTGTGTGAAGTGATTTTGTGTGCATAGGGACAAGTATAATCGCATGGGCTGCTTTGTGACTAGTGATTGAAATATATTGTTTGGAAAAAATTGGAGACTCTATTCGTACAGAAATGTGTTTAGAGGTAGCCATGATACGTATAGTGATAATGATTAAGATAAATTAAGCCGACGTTGATAAAAAGGTATTGGAGACTTTAGATTCCTATAAGGATACATTGTGTTAATTCGAGGAAAAAGATGGGCATAAATGACTATTATATTGACAATTTTGAAATAAACAGAAAATTTTGCCTACTAAATTCACATAGTGAATAGTTAAAGGAACAAATTACGAGATATTGGGATTTCAATGAATGTCAAGTAGATTATGGGTAAGTGTGCGGTGTTTCGGAAAATGGAATCTTGGATAAGGGTAAGAATGGTTAATAATGCAGGAGTTTAAGTAGTGAATATGCAAGTCAAATCGGAATTACAATATCGAATGATTCAAAGAAAAGGTATGTGTGCAGATAAAAGTGCTAGACTAAAAAAGTGAATAAGAAAGTGAATAGTCAAAGTTAGACATTCTAGTAATCATATGTGAAAAGTGAAATTGTTTATAGATTTGAATGGTCAACAGCACAATCGTAAGTGGTTTAGGTTTCATAGGGTTATAACCATGTTATAGAGTTACGATTTCTTGTAGGAAATCTCGCTACACCGCACAATGCTTAACGGAGTCAAAGACCAATATGGATTTGAGGCGTGATGTGAGAGACAAAGGAAAGTAACTTAGGAAAACTGAATGGGTTAGTGGAGGTAAAACCGGATCGGACAAATGAATTAGCGTAAAGTACATATTCGAATAGAGTGTATGAATACCATAGAATAATGAATTGTCTAAGGAGAGTTGAAATTGAACAGAAAGTCAATAGACTATAAAGAATGACTGCAGTAGGTAAATTACCACTGGCTTTATCAAAATGGAGCTAAGTGTCATTGTCTTAGTATCAAAAGGAAAGTGAAGGGACAAGGACAAGATAAATGATGTTATTGTAAGTAACACCTTGAACAGATGTACTCAATGGAATATGAATTAGTCTGTATATTACTGGAGAAAAAGGTATTGGATGGTAGTGAGAATAAGATAATATTAGTAATCTAGACTGGATGAATAAAACGTGATAAGTGAACAGGTTCGGAAATAAGGAAATGAATCATAACATCGGAACAAAAGGGTATAGCTAATCTGAAAATGGTAAGTGATATAGTTAAGAGAGTGAGATCGCCAACCCGGTCTTGTGGGGTATGTTTATCATGACGAGTGATAATGAATTATGGAATGGAAAAGTGTATGGGACATGCAGGAACATATGATTATTGTCATACTGAACCATTGATTGAGAATTTGATTGAGAATTTCGAGGACGAAATTTTTATAAGGAGGGGAATTGTAACATCCCACCCCCCTTTGGAAGGGTAAAATGGTAAAATTGGCATAGGATGGGATAGATTGAGATTGCATAGGATGCTCATGCATAATAGGATTGCTACACAGTAGCAATTGTGCACATGAAATTACAGTACATGCATTCATGACATTTCCCGGCTTAGGTTTCAAATTGAGATCTTTTGTGAAATTTATGGGAAAATGGTATTTGGAAAATTATTCTAAGTGCGCCAAAAATTGTTTTATATTTTATGGGATTTTCAGGAATTTTTTTTGGAATTTTTCGGAGAAAATTCCCGAACTCGCAAAATCGCAGGTATATGACCTAAAGGTGTTTTGTTATGGAAAACGTGGTTTTCGTGCTTTAAAATTATTTGGAGTGAATCGTTAAGTGTTTTACAATTTTGGGCAATTTAGGTAATTGTCAAAAAATAATTCGGGAAAATGCCCGGACCGGAAAATTTCAAGCGATTGGTGATTTGGGGTTTTGTACTAGACATGACTTTCCAATGGCACTGAAAAATTTGATACATGATTTTGGGATTTATAAATGTCGAGCCATTGGAATTTGAAGTCGAAATTGATTGTATTTGGAAAAAAGACACAAACATACTTTAACTTTCTGGACACGTGGCAAGTGACACATGTCACTTGCCTATTTTCTTTCCTTTGTTTATATAAATATCTAAGGATGGGCAAGCCTTCCACGGCACTTTGTTGTTAAAAGCAAGGTGATGTGTGTTCTTTTGAAATGAGCTTCCACGACTCTTCTTTAAAGAGTACAAAAAATTACTTTGAAAGGGCAAGTGTTCGTGGGTGCTCCTTCTCCTCCATGCACGGTTTCTTTTTTTTATCTTGGTTAACCTTTCTACTCATTCAAAAGATGATACTGATTGTTGAGAAGTGGAGTGATGACCAAAGATGTTGGGGAGAAGTAGAAGATTTGGGATAGTTTGAGAATTGTAGAGTTTAAAGCTTTTATTAGGTAAGGTTTTAATTATGCTTTGATTATGCATTTATTGAATCATAGTAGTTTGGAAGTGATTGTGCATTTAATATGATTTATGATGCATGAATTTCATGAAACTTATGGCTTGATTACTTAGTATAAAGGTATGTTGTGTGAGGGTAAGTGAATGAATATGGTTTAGATTAGTTTGAGCTTGGTTTTGATTGATTCTTGATGACTACTCTTGCATGGAATTTATGAAGTAAGTGTTGCCAAATTGAGATGGGTATTCCTAGTGAATGTATGAATGTTGAAGGGACTGATTTGTGTTTATTTGGATGCTTAATGATGTGTTAAAGGCATTGGAAATGAGAGAAACTAAGATGGAACCAAATCTGGAAAATTAGAGTTTTTAATCGATTGTACTGTTTTAATCATAACTAATTGTGTGGTTATCCAAATGAGGTGAGGTTTGTGCCCAAGTAAACTTTGGGATGTTGGCTTCATTTTAGTGTGAAATAGGTGTTGGTAAATTTTAATGTTAGAAGGTCGAAAATTGGCATGGAAAGTTTCTGTTTTTGGGTCTGGGAACAGTACCCGCAAATAGGTCAAATGAGATTTGCTAATTTTTCTAAATTAATTGGTATGGAATTAGGGAAAATGGTCTTCATGAAAGTTGTAGCCTATTGAGTTAGCTTTCCATTGCCACTGATCTTTCTATTTTTCAAGTTGTATATTGGGAGATATGACCTGATTACTGATGACTGTTTTTATGCATTGGCTGAAACTTAGCTGGATTGGCACATTTAGTGCACATTCGGGTTTGGAGGAATTTTAGGAATTTTTGTAATTTGATTTGGAGTTTGCATTGTACTGAAGAGTTCTAGATAACAGATTGATCTTGAAAATGATATATGGCTTATAATATTTGGAAATCAGATGTGGGAGATATGGAATTTCAAAATCTGGACCTACATTGTGATGTTAAGTGTTGTTTAGGTCAGAAACTTGCATGACAGATTTGAAAATGTTAGAAATCGAATTGGAGTTTGAGTTCTTCATGAACATTGAAGTTTGGGATCTTATCTTTTCAGGAACATAAGGTTGTGATTTTGTGACATTTGTGCTATGAGATATGTTGAATGGAAAATTACTGTCCAGATTGGTTGATTTCAGAAGACAGATTGTTTATGGAATTGTATGATATAGTTAACAATCGAATTTGATGTTGGGTTGTTCATGAGAGTTGTAGATAACATTGTGAACTGATTGCTCATATTTTTGTGGTAATTTTAACTAAAGAATCAGTGAGTTATGGAATTGGTAAGGTACTGTCCTGTTGTGATAGGTTTTGTGTAGGCGGTTGGTGTGATTGGATTTTGACACCTTTAGGGTGAAATTGATTTTCATGGTCTTCTTGAGAATTATAGAGCTTTTCATGATCTTTCCAACAAGCTATGACTTGTATTTTTCCGAATTGTATGCTAAGAATTATAGGAGTTGGAAATTTGGATTGAAATCGGGAAAAAAAAAAGGAAGAGGAATGGGGTTGAAGCGGTCACTGTATGACGCGTCACTACGGTAATGAGGGCTTAGCGTCACCAGGCGACGCGTCGCCCTGGTGACGACTTTAGGTCGCCATGGGGCGACATCTCGCCTCAGCGACGCTGCTTTTCCATTTTTTTATTTATTTTATTGGTTAATTGGTTAATTTGAATTTTGGTTTCTTTTGTCAATTTCTTTTCCGTCCGGCCGTCCGATTGACCTGATTCTAGAGGCATCGGATTTGTAAAATATTGAATTTCATTTTGTAAGAAATTGGGAATTTTGGACGGAAATTGACGTGGGCCCGGTAATGAGCCTTTACTCACTGCTTTATTTAATTGGGGACTATAGAGGTCCAAATTGAGCCGTCGACTCCAGCAGATTTCTTATTTTTAAACGGATTTTTCGATAGAAAATACTGGATTAGGGTCGGAATCTCATGAACATGCATTTATCACGCATACGTATGCATTATTACGATTCGGATTGAAGAGTTAGTGATCGATTTCTTTTACGCTTATTATAGAGGTGCAGTTGGGCGTCGACCACCGACGTTGCGAGACTTCCGGCATTAGCTTGGAAATGCAGGTGAGTAACCTAGTTGGTTCCTCGACCTTTATGTGTTTACGATTTTGCAATTATGCCATGTGGAGATTTGGAAGGTTTACGTGTGTTTGATTTTGATTGATTTGGACCATAGGTGTCCAAATATTTGGAATGAGATAAAGAAGTGCTACTTGTGTAAATGTTTGTGAATGGGGATCTCGGACCAAAGGTCCGAGGGAATGGGTAATGTCGATATTGAAGTGTTAATTGTTGGTTTCTATACATTGGATGTGTCTTTAATATGATATGGTATGATACAAGAAAGGGCAAATAGCATTGACATATAAATGGAAACGTGGTCATTGAATTATAAGCGATCGTAAATGGGAATTGGAGCATAGGCATTCATGCATAAAGGTATGATCGAGATAAAAAGCGGTTGTGGCAATGACCGTATCGGGCATATCACGCCTAACGATATGAGAGCTTTCACCAACGCACGTGACCTCGTGTCCAACGTATTTAGAGCCTCGGGCTCAATGTATCGTGGCTTCAAGCCCATGTTTTCGAGCCAGCGGCTCAACGCAATGTGCCAAAATCCTTGGGACGAGCCAGTATGCAGTCACAACAACGTAATAAAAATGGAAAGGGTCTCATGTGCATTGCATAAGTGGTTTGATTAATGTGAATTGTATTGCATTTATGAATTGTGATCATGTATGATAATTGGTATACTGATTGACTATGCATGAGTTGAGTGAACCATCGATGATGGTTTCTCACTGAGTTCGCAAACTCACCCAACATTGCAACTATTTTTCAGGAATTGAAGAGTACCCCGTCAGTGAGATGGGAGTATGATTTCCGGCAAGAAAGTCGGTGTTTGGAGTCGGGATCAGTTCACGTCTGCATTTGTATCATTTTGAATTTTGTATCAATTGTCTTTTCCGCATATTTGTACTGTTATTGAAAAGGGCCCAATTGATTTGTAATATGAGTACTGAAAGAATATTTTGATAGCAAATGTATGCGCGCACTCGATTGGTTTCAAAAAAAAATATTACCGAGTTTTTAAACTGCATTGACTGCTCTAGCATACCACCCTCGCGGGTCACGGGCTCGGATATCACCGTCGATGTCGGGTTCGGGTCTCGTGGGAGTGGGATGCTACATGTGACCCTTTAGGCTCCCGGTTATGTTGGCCACTTAGATTAACAATTAATCTGAGCAAGTCATGAGCGGTATCTAGCAACACATCATGACCTCCAATTGACCGGAAAGTAATCGGTTTGATGTATTCATCACGAACCAGATCACAAACCCTTCCATAGACAATTACCGTGCAATTCGTCCTTTCACCATCCTATACCCCACTTGGTTATGAGTATGGTCAAAGTGTCAACTCTCACTAGATCGAGTCTAGCCCAGTGAAATCGGTTCTAGATCACGGGACTCATTACTTTATATGTCAATGAAGACACTCTTCATGACATACATGCCGCCACCTTAGTAATGATCCGACAAGAGGCCATGGGTATCTCTTACGCTAATCCGTAGTGGTGAATCCTTTATTGGCTACTCAATTATCTTGAATACCTCAAGTCGTACCCAAGCACCACCCTATGAGTTACCTCCGAAGGCAACAAGGAATGAAGTCAAAGCACGGATCAAGATTCAAGATATCCTCGAGTACCTCAAGTCCAAGGATACTTGCACCATTGCTATGATGAGATTATCACCGACACTTAGATAAGATATCTATGTGATGATCTCATGGCGGTCATCCAATGAACTTACTACCGCTAGTAAGCATCCACATGTCAATTCTAAATATCTCATATTTACGGTTTCGAGATCCACCGCTTGATCCAATCAAGGAATATGACATGTGCTAGTCTATCCGGATTAATGATGTCCAGTATCATTAATCCTATGACTAGGGAGAATTCTGATACTGACATAATTGCACATGATAGGAATCTCAGGAGTATGAACACATCATAATTTCCTTCATGTTATGTCATATATCATGGACTTCATTAATTCGATTAAATATCCAATCAATTCATAAATAATGTTTATGAATATCAAATTAATGAATAATGCCTTTTCTTTATTTATTCATAAAGTCTGCACACGACTTTGAATAAAACGCACTAAAGGGGATTGCCTTTAGGGCACAAATAAACAGTACCGACCTTGAACAAGTCGACTTATCCAATGAACAAGTCGACTTATCGGTACCAAACATGTGTAAGTCGACTTACACATGGTACAAGTCAACTTATCACTTACAAATCTCCCACTTGACCTAAAGCCAATCGCCTTAGTATCTAATACCATAAGCGAGTCCATGAGAATCACAATTCTCCTGTGACAATAGCTTTGTCAACAAACAACAACACTTTGCTCGTGGAATTCTCTATCGGGATATCATCTCGACTAATGATCTCCCGAATCGGCAAAATACGAGTTCGGATCGTCGATAAGACCTTGGTTCCTTTGCTGCGCAGACTAGCCCCATTGTATCACAATACAATCCTATGGGCCCATCACGGTAGGGACGGATCAAGTTCGATAATGAACTTCTTGATCCAAACCGCTTCCTTTGCACATCTCATGCGGCAATGTACTTTGCCTCGGTTGATGAATCAACAGTCCTCTCTTGTTTGGAACTTTTCCAAATTGACCTCCACGCTATTCAGTGTGAATGTATATAACCTGATTGTGATTCAGAATTATCCTTATCAGATTAAATACTAGCATCTGAATGCCCGTTCACTTGGAGATTTCCATCTCCATAGATCAAGAAAACATCCTTAGTGCTTCGCAAGTACTTGAGGATATTCTTGACACCACCCGATGACCCTCACCAGATCCGATTGGTATCGCTTCGTAACACTTAGAGCATACGATACATCGGGCCTCGTCATAGCATTGTTCCATGCTAAACCTCTTTAGCATCTCATCTATGTACGATGATTGTGAAAGACCAAGCAACCTTTTGATTTATCTCTATAAATCTATATCCTAGGATATAAGTTGCTTCACCAAGGTCTTTCATCGCAAATTGATTGACAACCAAATCTTAGCGATTGCGGCATAGAGACATCGTTTCCTAGTAACGATATGTCATCTACATACAACACAAGGAATACGATTGCAGTCCCATTAACCTTCTTATACACACAATGATCATCCGGATTTTGTGAGAAATCAAACTCTTTGATTGACTCATCAAAGCGGATAATCCAACTCTGGATGTTTGCTTCAATCCAAACATGGATTTACGAAGCTTGCATACCTTTTCGCCATCGATGGAAGTGAAGTCCTCGGGTTGTGTCATACACATCCTCGGCAGAATTTCCTCTCGGAAAGTCGTCTTCACATCCATTTGCCATATCTCATAATCATAATGAGTGGCAATGGCTAGGAGTATCCTAATGGATTTAAGCATTGCTCTACGGGTGAAGGTTTTGTCATAGTCAACTCTTTGTGCGTGGCGAAATCCTTTAACCAGAAGCATTGCTTTATAGGTAATCAAATTACCATCCATGTTTTTTTTCTTCTGAAAACTCCTTTGCACCCTGTGGGTTTTATCCCTTCAGGTGTAACAACCAAAGTCCAAACTTGGTTTTCATACATGGAATCCATTTCAGATTTCATGGCACAAAGCCATGTTCGGACTCGAACTTTTAGAACTGTTCATAGGTAGTAGGCGCTTCATCTCATATGAGCAATCGCCATTCTGTTCACTTACGAAATTCATATCTCGGGAGCAGTGCGTATCCTACTTAACCCTCTGAAATTGTGTGTAGTAGAAGGTTGAACTGTTACCTCATCTATATGAGTTCTGATTTGATTGAGCGATTGATCTATGTTTGTTCGAGCATCTTGAACTTCTCCAAGTTCAACTTTGCTCCTTTGTCCTCTTGTAAAAGAAACTCTTTTTTTAAGAAAACAGCATGCTTGGAAACAAACAACTTTTGTTCCTAAACAAGGTAGAATTGATATTCCACGAACAAACACTTATCAGCTTTTGCATCAAGCTAATCTGACTGTGTCTGCTTCACGTAAGCAGGATAACCCCAAACTTTCAGATGAGAAAGATAGGGCTTTCAGTTAGTCCATATCTCCATATGGAGTAACCACAACTGCCTTTAATGGAACTCTGTTTAGCAAGTAAACAGCTGTCTCAAGCGCATATTCCCAAAACTGTGCAAAACCTATCATCAATCGCACCATGTCTAACAAGGTTCGATTTCTCCTTTCAGCCACACCATTGTGCTGCGGCGTGTAAGGTGGAGTATACTGAGTTAAAATCCCATTATCTCTGAGATAATCCAAAACTGTTGGTCTAAGCATTTTCCACCACGATCAGATCGTAATGTATTCATACTTTTACCAAGTTAGTTTTCTACTTCATTTCGAATTATTTGAGCGTTTCAAGCGCTTGATTTGTATCTCATCGAGATCTGAATCGTATATCGTGAATAATCACCGATAAAAGTAATGAAGTAAAAACAACCACTTATGGCATGGATGGACATCGGACCACATACATCCGAATGTATTAGGTCTAATATTCCATTCACTCGTTCACCCTTTCCTTTAAAGGATTACTTAGTCATCTTGCTTAATAAACAAGCTTCGCATGTGTCATATGATTCATAATCAAATGACCCTAAACATCCACTCTTATGGAGCTTAGCGATGCGTGTCTCATTTATTTATGGCCAAGCCAACAATGCCATAAGTAAGTTGATTTTAAATTATCTCGATTATGTCTTTCCGCGTCATTTACATTCAGAACTGGATATGACATATCTAATATGTCAATTCAATTGCATAATGTACCAGTAGCATAGAGCATTCCATTCGAACTAATAGAACAACCATTGCTTCTAAAGGTCAAATGGAAATCAGCTCTAATTAAACATAAAACATACAATATGTTCTTTGTTTAAAACAGGTACAAAATGACAATCATCCAATTTGAATATAAGCCCACTAGGGAGGAACAAGACATAAGTGTCTACGGCTGATGTAGCAACTCTTGCTGCATTACCACGAAGGTCTAGTTCTCCTTGAATGAGCTTTCTCGTCCACGAGGCCCTACATATCATTTCATATGTATGAGCCACATCCGGTATCAAATACCGATATGTTTGGATCAGGAATAGTATTAACCTCAATGACAAACATATTTGAAGAAGTAGAGGCATCTGATGCCTTCTTTTGCTTCAAGGAACTCCAGATAGACTTTACAGTTTCGCCTCTAGTGGCCAGTCTTGCCACAATGAAAGCAAAATCCTTTTGGGGTAGTATCTTTGGTTTTTCCTTGATGGCACTTCCCTTTGATTTCTTAGCCTTTTTCTTCTTTGAACTAGAAGAAGAAGCATCCACTATTAGCACTTGCTTGCTATCTTTCTTGATAGCCTGCTCAGCTGTCTTGAGCAGATTGATCAGCTCAGGAATTGTTGTGGATATTTGGTTTATCCGATAGTTTATCACAAACTGTGAATAACCATCAGACAATCCAACTAGAATTAAGTCTCTACTTAACTCATAATCCATTACAAATCCTAAGACGGCCAATCTCTCAATATAGCCATTCATCTTCAGGGCATCTTGCATGCCAGATATCCTGGAGCCATCTTTGTGGTGAAGAGAAGCCTTGAGGTCTCGAACCTTTCAGATCGAGCTTACTCATCAAACCGCTCCCTAAGATGAAATACTATAGAGTGAGCATCCATGGACTCGTGCTGCTCCTGCAGCTCTAGTGACATCGAGGCAAGCATAAAGCAAGTATCCATATCACTGTCCTTTAGATGCTTACAATATGCTTTCTGATCCTTATCAGAAGCATCGACAGCAGGTGCAAATGGAAGTGGAACATCTAGGACGTATCCCAGTTCCTCAGATCTAAGAACAATTCTCAGATTCCTCAACCAATCAAGAAAATTCGGTCCAGAATAGAGAGCGAAAATTCACACTAAAAGACTTCTTCAATCAACCTAGCGCGATAGAGAGAAGGAATGATAGAATAGAAATGCCTGCATGATCATAAGGACTTGCATGACATGCATATGGCTCCCACTAGTTTCCTAGAATCCATAACCCTCTTTACGGAATCCAGAGAAACAAAGTGACATAATGTCCTAGTGGGTCGATATCGACATTGCTAAGAGTGACCTTGGGTTTACCCAACAAGCCACAACTTAGGTCAATCGGTAGGTAACGGTCATACCAATTGTATCATCGATAACCGACATTAAGAATGACCTTGGGTTTACCCAACAAGCCACCTTATGTCTCGGGAGGTATCAGATATACCAATTACATCTTAGACACAACTATCGATCAGTGCTATCAACTTGTTGATGTATGCACTTACATTGGGTATCAACTCTTTGATGCGCATACATCTGATGTATGCTACCCAATTTCGCCTCTGTCCACGTTGACCTTGAGTTTACTCAACAAACCAACGCTTCCAGTGAAAACCAACCCATTAATCCGAAAATCTTATTTTCATGGTTCGAACATATTCGTATAGAGCGAGCTTGAGGTTAGCTCAACAACCCAACCCTATAAGAACTCTGGTTCTTACCATATTAATGGAAGGCGTTAGTTTTCATATACCGAGGAGGGATTTCGGGTCTCATCTACTTCTTCTCCAAGCCGTAGGATTATAGTCACCATGACTATATGATATGATTTAGGGCATTTCATCAATCACATTGAGTCTATACCTAAAATCATCCATCATCCCACCGATGCATGCCACAAGTCGACTTTCATCAAATGCAAGTCGACTTATGCTTCTGCCCACACACAAGTCGACTTGTATGACACAAGTCGACTTATGTCATCTGCCCATGAACAAGTTGACTTACAAGGTACTACAAGTCGACTTATACTGAGATCTTGAACAAGTCGACTTATTCTATCTACAAGTCGACTTATCCAAAAATCTTGAACAAGTCGACTTATACCATATACAAGTCGACTTATTCAGGGAATTTTGCTAAAATCTCTAATCAGCTAATTCCTCAATCAGTACAATTCCAATTCTCAACACCATCATACCTAGAGTAATATCTGTGAATTGATGCCTCAATGAACACTTCATTGATTCATGAATGCCTTAAATAGTCAAACTATATGAAAAGCTTGGAATGAGTCAAAACTCATTAATTTCCAAATAATTTAGGAACACCCAAATCATCATCCTAAGCATCTCTAAATAGCACATACATTATCAAATTTACTTCAGCACATGCCATAAAAATATGACGGTCAAAACAAACAAGATAATGCAAGATACTACCGAGACGCTAATGTGATCAATTCGGCATTCAAAAATTCTTGGAAAAGAAACTTCAAGCAATTCAGTTTGGAAATCATATTACATCAATATAACACATTTTTAATCACATTAAAAATGGTTCAAGGCATTGGAACTGAAAAAGCACACTCAATCAAGCCAAGCAAAACAGTCCCAACAATTTTCACCAAAACTGTCCAGTTCTGTACATTGCTTTAAATGATCAATGAAACAATTTCAATAAATCATGAGAAAATTATATAGGTTACTACATGTTCAGAAAATGCTACATGAATTTTTTTCAGGATTTTAGGCCATCAAAAACTCAGTTAACCTAAATAACAAAACTGATTCAAAATCTGTGTTCATCAGCACAGCAATTCCCAACAGCATAGAATAAATTCGTGAATAAATATCCAATAACCTTGAAATCCAATTTCCAAGATCGCAGACATTCAACAACATCTTAGAGACATGTAGGTGAACGAAAATCCGAAAAACCATTTTTATAGAATTTATTCTCGATTTTATACTCATGCCTGTTCCAGAATCGTTTCACAAAACAGCATCTGTAACCTTAGGGGATTAATTAGAAAAACTATATCAAATCAAATCGATAAATTCTCAAATTTCATAGACATATTCTCTAACATGTTATGAATAATTCTGGGCAGAAAAATTTCGAAAAGCATATCATAATATAAATTCGAAATCTGAACAGATAGCATGCATCAACAGCAAATTCCATTAGGGATTCTGATCTCGCTTAGGTTTTAGCTTCATCCGGGATACCAGACGCTCTGATACCACTGTAGGAAAATCTCGGGAGGTACATCACATGTACCGGCAGCGGAAAACAAAAATTTTTGTTCCCAGGACTTTCCCGAATCCCAGGATCCAGGTATCGGTATGAAGACATCAACCTAAATAGCCAAAAGAGACTATCTCTAAAGGTGATCCACGCAGAGATCAGAAAATCTAACCGGATCAAACCCCTTTGACCCGGGAATAGCTAGAACAGATTAAAGCCTGCTAGAGCCTACCTCTGTCCTGGAGAGCTTGAGGAGACGTTGGAATCCTTGCCTTGGAGAAGAGAAGAAACGATGATGATGAATGAGGAAGAAGAAAATCACCCTTTTCAAAGTAAGCTTAACCATTAAGCTTTCATCTTCTATTTCCTCTAGCCACCACCGTCGACCATCCTCCTCTTAGACTTTTTATTTGTCTCCTTTTAACTCTTAAAAGTGTTCCATAAGAAGAAGCCAAGTGGTGGCTTTATGGCCATTCATTCTTTAATGAATAAAGTATAAATGTTGACTTTTCAACCATCTTATCTCTTCTTTCTCCCATTCCAACGTGCAAGGCTAATTTATATAATAAATAATTAATTAATTTACTTAATTAATTAATTAGAATATAAATGCTAAGTTCGATCAACTGGGTTGGTCTCATCGCTCATAGGGCCCCGTCTTTGAAACGACTCTAAACCTTTCTTAGCAATATCGATGTCGCGATCTCATGGGACATATCCCAATCCATTGGGATCCATTTAATCTAATGCTCTCCATAATTGGAACTCGTCCAATAACTATTTTCTGATTCTCTGAAACACTCTTATGCGTGTGACCCTTTAGGCTCCCGGTTATGTTGGCCACTTAGATTAACAATTAATCTGAGCAAGTCATGAGCGGTATCTAGCAACACATCATGACCCCCAATTGATCGGAAAGTAATCAGTTTGATGTATTCATCACGAACCAGATCACAAACCCTTCCATAGACAATTACCGTGCAATTCGTCCTTTCACCATCCTATACCCCACTTGGTTATGAGTATGGTCAAAGTGTCAACTCTCACTAGACTGAGTCTAGCCCAAGTGAAATCAGTTCTCGTCCTGGGACTCATTACTTTATATGTCAATGAAGACACTCTTCATGACATACATGCCGCCGACCTTAGTAATGATCCCGACAAGAGGCCATGGGTATCTCTTCGCTAATCCAGAAGTGGTGAATCCTTTATTGGCTACTCAATTATCTTGAATACCTCAAGTCGTATCCAAGCACCACCCTATGAGTTACCTCCGAAGGCAACAAGGAATGGAGTCAAAGCACGGATCAATATCAAGATATCCTTGAGTACCTCAAGTCGAGGATACTTGCACCATTGCTATGATGAGATTATCAACGACACTTAGATAAGATATCCATGTGATGATCTCATGGCAGATCATCCAATGAACTTACTACCGCTAGTAAGCATCCACATGTCAATTCTAAATATCTCATATTTACAGTTTCTGAGATCCACTGCTTGATCCGATCAAGGAATATGACATGTGCTAGTCTATTCGGATTAATGATGTCCAGTCTCATTAATCCTATGACTAGGGAGAATTCTGATACTGACATAATTGCACATGATAGGAATCTCAGGAGTATGAACACATCATAATTTCCTTCATGCTATGTCATATATCATGGACTTCATTAATTCGATTAAAGATCCAATCAATTCATAAACAATGTTTATGAATATCAAATTAATGAATAATGCCTTTTCTTTATTTATTCATAAAGTCTGCATACGACTTTGAATAAAACGCGCTAAAGGGGATTGCCTTTAGGGCACAAATAAACAGTACCGACCTTGAACAAGTCGACTTATCCAATGAACAAGTCGATTTATCAGTACCAAACATGTGTAAGTCGACTTACACATGGTACAAGTCGACTTATCACTTACAGGTTTATGCTAGAATGAAGGGTAAATTGAGATTTGATGACTTGATTTTGTAAAGTTTATGTATGTGTTATAGGTGATGAAAAACAATTATGTACATGTCTTGTTTTTGAATATGTAGAATGAGTAATAATTCATGTAATGGTCTAGAGCTGTTGAGGTTGATTGATCTTCAAAGTGAGGTTTAGATGAGTGTAGAAAATTGGTTATGAATGGGTAGGTATATATGCTCTGTATTTGGTTAGTGACCATTATAGATTATGATTTGTTTTTTATTTATGCATTGAGTGGAATTGGGTAGATAATGATGAGGAAATGTAGTGAGGAAATGTAATGGAAGAAGTAGAAGATGAGTTAAATGTAAAATAGTGAAAGTTTGAAAATCTGGAAATTTTTGCAGCAACATGATCTTTGAATATGCTTCTGTGAAGACATTGACTTTTAATTTTGTCTTTAAGAGTCCCAAATCTTGACATGAATTTAGGAAATTGAGTGCAACAAAAGTTATGGATAAATGTTTATGTTGTGTTATGTTTTGGGTGTGTGGGAATGTATTATATTTGGGTGTTTATGATCAAGTGGGGAAGATGAGATGTGCATGGAGGATGTTGAGTTGAAATTGGATATATTTGAAGGAGTTATCCATAGAGATGATGGTTTAAATGAGTTGGGATTTGGTAGTGAATGCATTATAATTTGTGTTTAAATGGTTATGGAGTGATAATTGCATAAGAAGAGGTGAATTTGGGATGCTTAAGAGTGTATGTAAGGTTAGAATGGGTTTAGGACCTTTTGGAGGAGTTTTGGAGATGAAAATTTTAGTTGACCCGAAGGTTACACGGCCTGCCCGTGTAAATTCACACGAGCCGTGTGTTTTTGGGCGTGGGGACACTATTTCAACAGAAGGTTACACGGCATAACCGTGTTGGATCACACGGTCCGTGTGTTTTGACCCATAAAAAGACAACATTTCAATTTTTTTTCTTCATGAAAGTTTTATCTCTAGATGTCCTATTTCTAACCGTCTAAAAACAAAATCATTCCGACATCTATAGTGAAAGTTATGGCAATCGCGCCAACATAGGTTTGTTAAGAGTGAGAACTTGAACATGGTTGCTTCTTTTGATCATAACTTCTTCTCTAGACCTCAAAATGACATGATTTTTGAACCAATGGATTCCTACCACATTTTTGAACCTCTATATGAAAATTTGTATTAATTGGTGTTGAATTGGAAAAGATGGATTAAATGAAAATGAAAGAATCTGTTGGAAGTGTATGAACTGGTGTGATTTGACTGAACATGTTGGGTATTTCGGTTATATCTTGATCTATACTCATACAAATGAGATGGTTTTTGATTTGGAATGAAGTAGAGAAATAGGAATACTAATTATCTGAAGAAGTGGAATTTTGATTCATTCTCTAAGATGTTCAATTTCTAGATGGAAATTGGCTATAGTACACTGTTTTTGTATATGAACAACTCAAAAAAATGGTTGAAGCTAAGCTTCCAATTTTCTTGACCAAATTGAGTGATTTTGGTGTCAATAGAAACATAAGACATTGGGAAACACTTTCCTAGAAGAGATTAGTACCAAATTACATCAATTTCACTTTTTGAATTGAAAGTGAACAATAGACCAAAGGTCTGGAATTTTGGGAGAATTTATAAGAAGAAATAAAAGTTTTGATAAGGTATGATCATGTAATGTTGGAATAACATTAATGAGTGAATTATTGGTATTAAAGTACCAAATACATGTGTTTAATGGAGATTAAGTGGTCCATATAAGTAAAGTTGTGATTCAAAAAGAGAAGTAAAGTTTATCTGGTGAAGATGACGAGTAATTGAGTTATAAAATGGGAAATTTGATAAGATTTGAAATTTGATTGTATACCCGGGATTGTCATTGGTTATGCATTGTACATAGTCCATATACATATTTGTGCATAAATAAATGCTATAGTTGTGCAAAGTTATTAATGTGTATATGCAATGTGTGTATTGCATAATTGTGATGTGCAGGTTAATTGTTCACATTCAAACGTTTCCAAATCTTGGAAGCAATTGCTAATCTGGAGCATACTGTGAGTAGATCGAGATACTTTCACTTTATTGTTTCCTTTGTTTCATTTTGTATAAATTGACTACTGAATGTGATTGACTGTATTGGTTTCCAGACAGGAGGTCCGATGATTGTAATGCTGATTTGGATATTGAAGTGCTACTTGAATGTGAATTGGATGAACTATGTGTACTTAATGTGATTGATAAATGTGTTATGAATGTGCATTTGCATATAAATGAATGTGTGAATTCTCAACTCTAATATTGAATGCCGAACTAAGGTCCGATGACATGAGAAAGTGATTGAATGGGATATGCAAATGTGAGTGATGCATTCCATTGTATGAATGCATGAAATATAATGGCAGTTGTGACCAAAGTAGCCAACGATTAGAGTTTAAAGCTTAATGAGTGAAAATGAGCCTCGAGCTCAAAAGTGAAACAGAGCCTTAGGCTCAATATTTAATGAGCCCTGTATCCCCCAAGTGGATAAGGGATAGTTATTTATAAGCCCTATGTGGGATAGTTTAGGCACTCGGTCATAACAAAGTAACAAATGAAAAGTGAGTCTCATGTGCATTGTATATGCATAATATAAACGATTAAGTGTATCGAATGTGAAATAATGTGAATGTGAAATAATGTAAAATGTGAAATAAAGTGAGATGTGTGAATTATGTGTTACGTGACTGGGTGAGCCATCGACCATGGTTACTCATTGAGTTCGCAAAACTCACCCAAAATTTGCAATTATTTTTCAGGGCTCAGAAGAATACCCCGTTAGGTAACGGAAGTATATCTATTGCATGTGAGTGAAAGAAGAGGTCGGGATCGGTTGGCATCTGTATTAGTGTTTTTCTATTGTATAAATTGGTATTCCGGGACTTTTTTGTATAAATAATGGATTCTGAAATTTTTGTACCATGTGTATACAAATGGATTTATGTTGTGATGTAAAGTCATTATGACAAAAAAATTATATTTGTAATGGGCCCCAAATGATTATTAAAATTCTATTGATTGTATTGTTATGACTGAAAATGGTTAAGAAACAAAGCAAGCCCAAATGGTTTACTGATTTCTGCACATTTGATCGTATTTCATAAAAAATTATGTACTAAGCTTTGGCTTATTGAATTTGCTAGCAAGCTGCCCTCGCGGAGCACGAATTCGGATATCACCACGATGTCGGATTCGGGTCTTGCGGGAGTGGGGTGTTACATAGAGAGTGGCCTTATTATTATTCCAGCTGTGGCGAGTAAGCCAAAGAATGAGGTGCAATGGGCACGAAAGGATAAGGTCAATAGCAACTTACTCTAATGACGAAGGTCGAGAGTGTGATAAGTGACGAGGTGATTTCGATAATGGTGGATCTCATGGTGGGTTGATAAGTGATATTTGTTATAGGATTATCTAAGTCATTTCATATGATAATATGTATGTTTAGTATACATACTAGGATATTTAGCCTTGGTTTTTGTTATTTTCATAAAACTTTCATGTTTACATGATTGCATATGATAAATTGCATGTTAGGTTATAAATGAAGGTTTTTAAACTTAGGCTTTGTATGTTTTTCATGTGTTTTGATGCATATGCATTTTGCATGGTTGTATGTCAATGTTTGGGCAAGATACCTTATTTGTATTGATCATCAAGTTACTAACATGTGGACTTGTTGTAGGTATAAAAGGAGAAACAAAAGAGCAAAATAAGGTTGGAAAACAACAAGTCAATCGTCACTTGTTGGTCATGATTGTGACCTAGGTAAAATATGGAATTTTCCAACTTTTCAGCTAGCAACTCTAGCTTGCTCCACTTGCATCTCAAGTCAGTTTAAACCCTAAAGAAGGAAGAGGGTTATGTAGCACACCAAAAGGAGGAAGATATGTTTTTAGGTGGATTTTCAAGGAGAATCAAATGATTTCAAGAGATCTTAAGGTTGCCACACCAAGTTCTAGCTTTGTTCTTCAACTCATAAGCTTTATATTCTCTCTTCTCTCATTTGTTTTTGTTTAGTTATTGTACGGAGAAGATGTATGGTCTTATTATGAGTATGTTGTTGATAATTGTAATATATTTCTAAGTAGATTTTACGGTTGTTCTTACCATAAATATGTAAGAACTGACTTTGGTTTAATGTATGGTTTGTTTTATTGCTTATGATGTGTGGATTTTATATGCCTTCCATACATTGAGAAATGGATTTAGGAAATCAGTTTGGATGTATCACGAGAGTGGGTAACCTTGAGAACACTTCACATACTAAGCTAACATGACATTTAGAGTGAGATCTTGGATGTTTAGATGGCTGTCCAATAGTTTACTTCATATCCACTTAACAGTTAAGTAAAGTATGTAGGTTGAGAGATCACATATTGAACTTTAATTGTTATGTCAGGCTTAATTGGTTCAAGTATTGAAATAGAAAAGGCAAATACATTAACATTAGAATGCCTAGGACTAACCATGATTACATTACCAAAGTGAGGATTGCGTGGTATGGAGAGAATGATCCTAACCTTTATAATTTGATTCTTTAAACCAAAATTGTGTTCTTATTTTTATGACATTTTGAAGTGTGTTTGTAAGCTTTTAAATTATGAATTTTTTGCAATTTCAATTTCTCATTATTTAGTTTACTTAAACAAAATTCAATTTGAATTACAAGATGACTAACCAATCCTCAAGGGAATGATACCTTGCTATACTATTTTATACAAGTCGTATACTTGCGGTATAGCAATTTCAATTAATTTTGAAACTTTAAGCTAAATACGAAGGAGTTATCAAGTTTTTGGAGTTGTTGCCGAGAATTGTGCCTAACATTAAGTGTGATTTGAATTGTTTTGATTCAAGCTTTATTTTATTTTTATTTTTATTTGATACTCTTTTCTTGTGTGTAACATAGGTATGCACATGACAAGTTTCGGAAGTGCGAGTAAATTAAGCGAACTTGGCATCACCAAACTTGAAAGGGAATTGAGTAAAGAAAGGCTTCAAGATAAAATAAAAAATATAATGGCAGATCAAGGCAGTAATCAAAGAAAATTAATGGATTTTATGTAGTCCAGGTTCAATTCGAACCAATATGGGATCGCCAGGTTGCCTGTTAACATGAACAATTTTGAAATCAAGTATGCCTTATTGAATATTTTGCAAACTAATGTTCAATTTTATGGTTTAACACATGAGCATCTAAATGCTCACCTAGATAATTTTTTGGAAATTTGCAGTACATTTACGTATAATGGATTATCTGAGGTGGTAACAAGGATGAGGCTCTTTCCCTTCACATTAAAAGATCGGACAAAGGCATGGCTAAATTCTCTTAATCTAGAGAACGTAACGACATGGGACCAGTTAGTGCAAGCTTTCCTAGCTAAATAATTTCCATTAATAAAGACAACCCGAATTGTTAAAGTGATCACAACCATTCAGCAGTATGATGGAGAATCCCTCAATCAGGTATGGGAGAGTCTCAAGGAGCTACAAAGAAGTTGTCATCATCACAACCTGTCAAGAGAGTTTTTATTACATACATTTTATAATGGAGTTACCGTAGCATCTGGGAGTACAATTGATGCAATAGCTAAAGGCTCGTTGATGAGAAAAATCATTGATGTTGCATATGATCTAAGTGAGGATATGGCTAAGAACAACTATTTATGGTCAACTGAAAGAAGTATACCATACAATGTGAAGGAACAAAAGGGAATCATGGCAATAGAATTAGCTTCAACCATACGGGCACAGATAGAAACATTAACCAGAAAGCTGAACAACATCAATTCCTTATTTAGTTCAACAAATGCAATGGATCAGGTTTGTGAAATATGTGGACAATATGACCATAGGTCAACATAATGTTATGTGATGAATAATGATGGAATAGAATACGCAAATTCTTTGGGTGTGCCACAATCGTTAGGTAGCAATACTTTCTCGAACACTTACAACTCTGGGTGGAAAAACCATCCAAATTTTTCCTGTGTTAACAATATAGGTACAAATTTGATACCAAAAACACTGCTAGGATTCTAATACAAGCCCAGAAATTAGAAGTGAAAGTACAAAACCCTTGAGTCAAAGATAAAAACCTAATTTTTCATAGTAATGGATACGAAAGGCTTTATTATCTTGAAGGTTAATAGTATGGATGAAAAACAGAAGAAGTCACAAGCAAGCGCTTGTGACTGACCTAATACTCAAGAATCATGCATCTTCCATTCACAACTTGGACGTAAAGGTGGGCTAGCTTAAAACTACTTTGACCGTCAAATTTTTATCTAACCTTCCTAGTACTACTGAACCCGAAGGAGAAAGTGAAAGCAATGCATCTAAGAAATGGGAAGGAGTTGGCGTAACTAGTTTAGTAGGAAGCCAAATATCAGGTTGAGACACTTCAAAAAAAACGCAAATAGAAGGTTATAGAAGAGGAGGAACCCCCTACATTACACCTCCACTATATGCACCCAAGTTACCATTTCCACAGAGATTAAGGTAGAACCCTGCAAAGACTCAATTTTCAAAATTTTTTGGAAAAACTTAAGAAACTACATTTGAGTTTTACTTTTAGAAGTGTTTGAACATGTTCCTAAGTATGTGCAATTTTTAAAGGAGCTATTTTCTTGTAAGCAAACATAGGATTCAAAGCAAATAGTATCCTTAACAACTAGCTTTAGTTCGATGATTACCAACAACATGTCATCAAAATTATAAGATCTAGGTAGTTACACTATTCCTTGCATTATTAATGGTTTGGAGTTTTTTAAATGTCTACATGATATTGGTGCAAGTATTATTCTTATTCCATTGACTATTTTTAGGAAAATGAAACAATACTATATAAAGTTAACATCAATGAAAATTTAGTTAGCAGATTAGTCGATAACGAAACCATTTAGGGTTATGGAAGATGTTTTGGTAAAGTTTGACAAATTTGTTATTGCTGCGGATTTTCTAATTCTTGATATTACAAAAGACAGGCAATTTCCACTCATTCTGGGATGTCAATTCATGAAAACTGGGTGCACACTCATTGATGTTAATGATGGGATCTTAATTCTACGTATTGGTGATGAAAAGGTCGAATTCAACATGAATAGGACATTGAAAAGCAAGGCTAAATGAAAATTTTGTATGAAAGTTGATGTGGTAGATGATTGTATGGAGGAACAATAAAGAGTAATGATTGAGAAGAAAAGTGAAGTAGATGATAATGAGATAACTGTAAAATAAGGGGAGTTAGATGAAAATTAAAAGCAAGAACCCCTTAGAGAGAATAGAGTCACCAATCTTACCTTTATGTGAGAAACTACCAACTATTGAGCTCAAACCACTACCAACGCATTTAAGGTATACATTTCTAAGTAAGGATCAAACACTACCAATAATTATTTAAAATAAGTTGGATAAGGAACAAAGAAAGAAATTGGTTGAGATTATAAAGAAAAGAATGAGAGCTATGGGGTTGAAAATACCAAACATCCAAGGGATAAGTCCTAGCATTGTTATACGTAGAATAAATCTAGAGGATGGATGTAAGATAGCAAGCGATAAGCAGTAGTGATTGAATCTGAACATGTAGGAAGTTGAGATTTTCAAGCTTTTAGATGCAAGAATTATATACTCAATATTAGGTAACGAATGGGTAAGTCCAGTACAATGCATACCCAAGAAAGGTAGGACAATAGTGGTGGAAAATGAGAAGGGTGAGCTGATATCAACCCAAATATTTATCAAGAGGTGGGTATGTATAGATTACGGTAAGCTCAACTTGGTGACAAAGAAAAATCTTTTTTCATTGCCTTTTGTTAATTAGATGATAGAGCAAGTTGTTGGACATGCATTTTATTACTTTTGGATCTATATTCTGACTACAATTAGGCATTTATATATCCTGATGGGTGTTGATTATACATCAAAATTGGATAAGGTTATGGCAAATCCAACGAATGATGGCTGAGTAGTTCAAAGATTTATCAAGTGAATATTTAACAAGTTCAGAGTGCTATGGGTCATAATTAGTGATGGAGGTACAAGTTTCTATAGCAGACGATTCGAGGCTCTGTTGAAAAGATATGGGTGCAATAACAAGTCGCAATGCCTTACCAACCCCAGACGACTAGGCAAATAGAAGTGGTGAACAGAGTTGAAAAAGATCTTGGAGAATACTATCAACAGTTTAAAAAAAGATTGGGCAACTAGCTTAGATGATGCAGTTTGGGCCTACTGGACAATCTTCAAGACAACCACTAGCACCACACCCTACCAATTAGTTTATGAAAGGCTTGTTAGTGGAGTTAGAGCATAAGGTGTACTGGGCAATCAAAGTGCTAAACTTTGACTTAAAAGTAGTCGATGAGAGAAGATCACTGCAGTTGAATGAATTTAAGGAGTTAAGATTGCAAGCGAATCAAAATGCCAAACTGTATAAGGAACAAATCAAGAAATGACATGATGCTCATACAAAAATGAAGGAATTTGAGGTCAAAGATAAGGTTTTATTGTTCCAATCTAGCCTTTGACTATTCCCTAGTAAGTTGAAATTAAGATGGAGTGGCCCATTTCAAGTCCCTAAAATTTTCTCACATGGTGCATTAGAGTTGATCAATGACAAAGGTGAGACATTCAAAATCAGTAGCCACTAGTGTAAACCTTTTTTCTTAGGAAATTTTCCCCAAGACCAGGAAGTGTTTTGCCTCTCCCCCTTAAGTAATCCAAACATAATGAAGAAGTCCCACTAGTGACTTTAAACCTAACATTGGTTTGTATATACATTTATTCTCTTTATCTTTGTGTGTTTTTCTTAATTAACATTTTTTTAGTTTTTCTTTGTTTGTTACAAAAAAGAGTGATTAAGGCATAGTTGGCAAAGATGGAGAGTTAACAACATTACCAGATGAAGAAGCTCCTCAATTTTTTTAAACTTTAATGAGTACGTGTCGTCGTCAACACCTTCGCCACCACAATCTCCGTAAACATTATCCTGCCTTTACTTTTTATATGTCTTATTTATGTTTTATATTTATGTTATATGTTTATTTTTCTCATTACATATCACTTTCACATATAAATTAATGATAGTGTGTCATTCTCGAGTGGCGAGTGGTATACAATTGCATTTGCATTGCATGTTGCTTGTATATTTGACTCCCTATGTTTATGTAATGCATTTTTTTACATGATTTTCTGATTTTTGTCTTTTTTAGATTTGGTTTACATATGCTTGACTGTGTGAAAGGGTTAATGACTGAAATTTTAATGAGAATTAGCTTATTTTAAACAAAATTGTTTAACTTATGAAAATATATTAGCTTAGGAAGTTATTTTTTTATTTTAAACAAAATTGTTTAACTTATGAAAATATCTTAGCTTAGGAAGTTATTTCTTAAGTGTCTTTAATATAAATATGTATGTTAATTAGGATATAACATATAGTTTTACATTTTATCACTCAATTTCTTATTTTATCATTATAATTCATTTAAATAGGTAAATAGTCCTAGTTACCTTTCATGTAAATAATTGTCTATAAAGAAATGAAGTAGGTTAAAAATGTGAAAAAATAGGAAAAAATGTGTATGTTTTGAATAAATAAATATTCCACTGACCCGTAAGATTCATAACATAGCTAGTAGCTAGTTGTGAGCAGAGATATAGCTGAATAATTGTAACATCTCATCCCCTATGGGAAAGGTAAAATGGTAATTTTGGAATGGTTTATGATTGTGTAAACTAGTCTCGACATGTTCATGCCTAATATGGCCTCCATATATGCATAAATTGTAATTTTTGTATATGCACATGATTGTACATGCATTCATGACTTTTCCCGGCATATGTGTTATTGTGAGAAACATATGATTTAGTGCTTGAAAATCCAATTGAAGTGGATTTTTGTGTGTTTTTAATTTTTATGAAATTTTAGAAATTTTTTTGAAAATTTTTCGAGACTAATTTATAAGTGACAGACTAATTTAGTTTCCGATACCGAAAATGACTGTCCAATGGCACTGAAAAATTAGATACATGATTTTAGGATTTATTACTTTGAGCCATTGGAATTTAGACCGAAATTGGACTAGAAATTGAATTGAAATTTGGAAAAAAAAGACCTGAGGAGTACTTAAAACCAGGACAAGTGGCAAGTGATACATGTCACTTGCCTACTTAGTCTTGCTATATAAATATCCTATCTAATTTACGTGCTTCCACAACACTTCTCTTTTGAAGGAATACAAAGTGTTTTAGATGGATTTTTGTCTCCTCCATCTTCGTAGCCTCCTTCATCTTCTGTTCTTCATCGATTTTTCTCCTTCTTTTTAACTAGAATTGCTACTCTTCTCTTCTCCCTTAAGTGCTTCCTCTTCATGTGTCCAAGCCTCAGCATGTTGCCTCCCTTATAGTGATGATCGTATGGTGAGAGAGGAAGGTAGAGGATGGGTGAAAAGTGGAAGAAAAGAAGAATTAAAGGCTTGTTAAGTGAGTATTTTGTTTTTATGGTTTTAAATTGGTAGTTGATGCTTTATTTGTGATGTCTTGAACATTAATTTCATGGTACTTGGGATTAGCTTGGATGGGTATAAATTCATGTTTGTGTAAGGAGGAATAATATATCATGTAAAGTATAGTTAAATTGTGTGTTTTGGATGGATTTTAGTATGTTAGATGCTTACTTCTTAAATGAAAATGATTGAGTATTTGTGCTGGAATTTTGTGGGGTTATGTTCAAGTGAATGTCTAGATGAACTTGTGGCTGAATTAGAGACTAAATTGGATGCTTATTGATGTAGGATTGGTGTTGGAATGAAAGAAGTTGAGTTGGATATGAAATCTGGAAAACGTTACTTTGTGTAGGTTTCAGATTTTTGCTCATAACTTTTGATGTGGTAGTCCGATTGAGATGAGCTTGGGCTTAAATTAAACTTAAGAAATATGGCTAGATTTCATATTAAGGAATTTTGGTTCAATTATGGCTTTAAGGGTTTTTAATTTGGCTTGGAAAGTGAGTTGTAGGTGCTGTATGAACAGTAATCCGAACCTTGTGACCTGAAACTTTGATGATTTTTTTTAGGTTGATTTGGATTGAATTTGCTAATTTGGTCTTCATGAAAGTTGAATATTTTTGTGTTAGCTTTCTAACACCACTAAGTATAAATTTGTTTGATTTGTAGGTTAAAAGTTATGTTTTGTTAATGTTCAGGTGGTAATTCGGCCTAAAATGTGTGTTGGTGGGCAAATGCTCTAAATGCATAGGTTTTATGCTTTTTGTGTTTTGATATTAATTTTGTACTGTTAAGGTTGAAATTGGCTCAAGTGACCTTCTGGAAAGTTGTAGAGGATTGTTGTAGCTTTCTAATGAGGTATTATATGCGAATTTTGGATGTAAGGATTGCAAGAGATGAATTTGTAAAGTTTTGTTATGGTTTAGGTTAAATGCTGATTTCATAAACCCTAACTGGACAGCCACATAAATGGGAGGATTAATGGGAGGATTTGAGCCAGTGAGAGATGGAATTTGGTTCTAAGTCCTTCTTAAGAATTGTAGTATATTGTCTGAGATTTTTATTGCTATATGGTATGGGATTTTTCGCCAAGGGGATGTGGAGGTATGAATTTTGGAAGATTGGGTTATTGTTGAGAATAATTTGGGTAGGCAGAAACTTTGCTTGAGAATTTCATTTGGTTAGAGCTAGAATTGGCTTCCAAGTTGTTAATGAAAGTTGTAGCATTTGTTTTTCTCTTTTGATTGATATAAAATTTGGAATTTGTGGCTAAGTGAATGAAAAGTTATGATTTTTTTAGAAAGTGTTGTTCTGTTGTGGTAGATGTGTGACTAGGCAGTATCTTTGAGTGCATTTTTGACACCCTTAAAGGTGAAATTGGATTTTTAGCTCTTCATGAAACTTGTAGGATTTTTCAAGATCTTTCCAATGAGACCTTATTTGTGATTTTTGGACAATTATATGAAAAGATAGGTTATGTGAAAGACAAGATGGTATATGAATAGGAAGAAAGAAAGGTTATTATGAAATTGGAAAATGAGGTTTAACAAAAAAATGAGTTACGAAACCTCGCATCTCGCGAGGGCGAGACCCATGTCTAATATTTTTTTATTTGTTTTTTTTTTTATTATTTAGTTTGAATTCTAAATGTTATTTCTTTTGCGCATAACTTTTGCGTCCGACATCCGATTGACCTGATTCTTGAGGCATCGGATTCATATAAAATTTAATTTCATTTATTTGTGAAATTGGAAATTTTTAGAGCTGAAATTGATGGTGGTTGCTTAGGTCAAAGTGAGGGGACCGGATAATTATTTTTATGGTCCATATTTTATTAATAATTGGACCTATAGAGGTCCGAATTGAGTGATTTTGGTATCAATGAGTCTGTAAAATTTAGAGGAAAATTTTGTAACGGAAAATTTTAGTATAATGCTGGGATTGTCACAAACATGCATACATGTGCATCATTAACTATTTCTGAGTGTACATTTGGTAATGTTTGAATATTTTGACTGGTTTAGTGGCGCATTTGGAACGTCAACCCACAGACATTGCCGAGACTTCCAGGCATTAGCTTCAGAAGCAAAGATGAGTGACCTAAACGGTTCCTCAATTCTTATTTGTTTTATTTATAGTTCTATGGCGAATAATGGTGGGAATTGTGTCTTGATTATGGATTTTGGACAGAAGGTCTGGTGTGTTCGGAGATTTTGACATAGAAGTGCTATTTGTCTGAGAATTTGGGACCTCCGTGTTTAAATGTGATAAATTATGATCGTAATTTTAATGTGAATAATTGTGAACTATTTGGTTAAATGTGATAATTTGGGAATGAGTGTGATGTTGATATTGCTACATTGCGACATATGCATTCCATGCATGAATGCATGGTCAGTTAATGACAGTTATGACCGGAGCAGCCACCGAGAGCTACAAGCTCAACGTTTATATTTGGGTCTCGAGCCCTATAGTGATTGAGAGACTCGGGCTCAACGATTAATACGCCCATATTGGGACAGTTCAGAGCCTCAGGCTCAACGATTAATGCGTCCATTTTGGGACAGTTCAGGCGCTCAGTTACAACACTGAAATAAATTTGGAAAAGTGTCACATGCGCATGTCATATGCATATGATTTTTAATCTCTTTCATTGAGTGAAAGGCTTATGTTTCTGTGGTACCAATCATTCCGAATGTGAATTATGAAACAATTGGCTTATGCTTGAGTGTTTTATGAATTCGATTGGTTATGGATGTCAAATAGAATGAAATGTATCAAATTGTCTACGTTCACTTGAAATTGTGGAATGTGATTAAATATACAACAATGTGAATATATGTTATCTGAAACGATGTGTTGCATGAATTGAGTGAACCATTGATGATGGTTTCTCACTGAGTTCTCAAAACTCACCCAAAATTTGCAATTATTTTTCAGGACCCAGAAGAATACCTCGTTAGGCAACGAGCATATAGCAACCGCATGCGAGTAAGAAAAGAGGTCGGGATCAGTTCGTGTCTGCATTAGAGTTTAATAAAAAAATTATACTTTTTGAATTTTTATACAAATGGATAGGTCATGTTGAAAAGTCAACAAACTGAATGAAATTGTATTTACAAAAGGCCCCTCGTGGTCATTGAACTCACCGATGATTATTTATGTAAATTGTTTTCCGCATAATATATAAAGTATGTGTATATTTAAAAAAAAATTATAATGAGTTTTGACTGAGTGATGTGGCACGCCACCCTCACAGGGCACGGACTCGGGTTCGGGTTCGGGTCATGCGAGAGTGGGATGTTACATTTAGGTGGTATCAGAGCCCAGAAGTACGAACTTCTATGGGCATTTACTGAAACATGGGTAAATTCACCTACATTAAAGTCATGTCATAGCAGACCGTAGCAACTGATCCCTAGTCTGAGTCGTATGGGTATGGGTCATACGCATGAACATGTGTTAAGTGATGAAGTCTGAGAAAAGTGGTGATGTGTCAGAATATGAGCCAATGAAGGTATATGGGCAACTGGAAATGGGAAAGGAATAATGAAAAATGACATTCATATTGTACTGTGATTAAAAACCCTCGAATGTGATCTGCATGTGAATACATTGGAAAGGGTTGATTTAGAAAGAAGTGATATCAAAATAAATAATGAGATTTAAAGTGTATAAATCGAGTTGAACGAAAAACGAAACTTGCGATAGTTTGGAGAGGTCAAATATGGACACAAAAAAACATTGGTTAAAAGTGATGGGAGTTATGATTTAGCTTAAGCATATGTGAATATGTCTATGAGAGATCAAAAACTCAGGATGACTAGGTCGTTATGATTTAGACTTGTATGTGCGATAAAATGGGGATAATTGAAAATGAGAAAAAGTACTTGGTTCGATATGGTAGATAAAGATTTACTACAGTTATGGTGATTTGTGTATTATGGAATATAGTGTATTGTAAGTGAAGATATTGTTTAAGAAAAAGCAGAGTGTGCAAGCTCGGTCAAAAGAAATAACTTTCTATTACTGTGAAAGGATAGATTTGGATTTGAAGTGTGATAAAAGTCATGATTTGGCATAATAATATGTCTGAGATATTGAGATGACACTTCTTGATGCTTCTGCGTCTATAATTTGAAATAAATTGAGAATATACATATGGACGATGAAATAATAGAAATATGGCCTTATCAGTGCGTAAAATGCGCCTGAGTTTGGGTTGCATGTGTGTATGCAATTATGGAAAATATGATAAAGCAAAGGAGTAGAGTGAATTCACTCAAAATGTAAATTTTATAATTATGATAAGAGGTTGCATAAGAAGAAGAGGTAAATACTGGAAAACTGGCGTAAAATCACTGTCAATATGTGGGGTAATGTGAGGTAAAAGTGCAGGCCACGATATGGGCCTACAAAAATAAGTTTTTGCTATGATCAAATAGCAACCTCCAGTTATGGACAGGAACAAGGATAGAAATGTTATCTAGAGTTAATTGGAATGTAAGTAGCACTAGCGAATTTTAGTACGTGGCTATATGATATAAAGACATCTTTCAATAAGATGTCAGAATTTTGAATGGTATCAGCCAGGGTGTAAGTGTAAATGAAATTGCTAAATGCTTCATTGAGCCTTAGTATCGAGGATACATTGACCATAGAAATCATAAGACAAATTGATCTTTTAAAGATCTTGTGAAATGTTGTAATTGATTTTTTCTTGAGCTATTAGGAATGAAATGGATAATAGGTGAGTGACAATATCGAGGTTTGTACCAAGAATCACTGATATAGGGTCATAAAGCTGGGTAATTTAATTTATGACTAGTGAAGACAGGCTTTCCATGACCAGTAGCTGGGATCATAAGCTCTTCTCTCGATTTAACAATGCAATCGAGTAATTTTTCCATAGTGGGCCAAGGCCCCTCGCTTGAGTCAATCGGGTTTGCTTCAGAAAGGAATTGATAGACGTAATGGAGGGATTTTGAAATAAGATGACAGGTCCCCCGGAAAGATTGTGATGTGCTGTCTTCTTTAAAAAAAATTGAAAAATGAAATGAGAATACTGGAGTTATTCCATAACAAAGATTCAAGCAAAAGGGTTAGAAAAGGCTATCGGGAGTGTATATATTTTTGTTGATGTAAAATATTCAACAATTCGAGGAGACATTCTTGTTCATGTGAGGTGAAATTTGGTCCACAATATAGGCTGTGTTTTTAAATCTATTTGGGAACCATAAATTATCTATGATGAAGGGGTTTTCAACACAGGAAATTACGGTTGTAGATAGATTGAAATGTGTCGAGCAACAGGTATAAATGAACAGACATTAGCATAAGTCAATGTATAATCATTGGGAAAGTGATAGAACTACTGAAATCCGTCTAGAAAAAGGAAGTTTAAGGAAAAAATTTGAGGATAGCATGTGATCATATTACTGCACTGATGAATTAGTTACTCAAGAACTAAATAGAAGCACAATGAGTTTGAGGTTATATCTATTGGAGTTAACCATACCCCGATAGGATTATGTTATTGAAGGTTAATGTGATCCAAGCAACAGGATATCAATGAGCGACTATGATCATATTGACAAATGAATATGAAATTTTAATGGTTTGAGGGAAAAATATGTAAGCCACGTCAGTGATAAATGAAAACAAAATAATTATGGTGTTAAGTATGCCATTCGGATTTGGAGCTTTTGTCGTATCTACAATAGAGGTTTCCAATTGAGATCAAGAGGGCATTGGTTGTAATGTATAAGGTGATTTTGTATAGCTCGAGATGAATATAGCTGCATGAGCTAAATTTAGGTACATGACTTGAAGATTTCTGCAATAGTAGTTGGTTTGGAAGCATAGAATCATGATGTGGACAGAAACATATGAGATATACATATGATTAGACAGATTAGTAGAGATTAAGGTAAGACTAGAATTGGACAAGATTGAAAGGATTGTGCAGAGGGACTTGTCAGTACCACATATGTGGATATTAGGTTACTAAATCTAGTGCAATAAAAAATGGAGCAAAAAGGAATTATTATTAGTTATGGGGAAAAGAAACACTAGTTTTGCAAACAGGAATTAGGAAAGCCCAAATTGAGGATTTGAGGAATAAAGTATGTGTCCTAGTAATGTGTACCTCAAAAGAGCACTTGTCGGCTAAGAATATCAAATTGAGTGAATATATCTGTGAGTTCCTTATAGTCTTAACTATTGGAGACAGATATAAAGCTTATATGTCTGGAATGTTTCAAAATATAAGATAAATGTATAGTGCAAAGTGACTACAAGTAAAAATCATCATTTTCCTGGTGAGGCAACAAAAAGAGTCAATCACCCTGGGTAAAAGTCAGAACAAGTTGGAATACCATTAGTGAGTGAAATGAATCTTAAAATCTAAAAAAAGTGGTTTTGATAGACGAATGGATTTTGGTGGATTACATCGAAGTTGTGACTATATGGAGAAAAATGTGAAGGTTTAGTTTACTATATCAAAAAAACAGAGAGAGAGAGATGTCTTGTCCTTGAGTGTATCACCTATGCCAAAGTGTAGTTAGATGAGGTACAAAGGAAATATAGGAAGCTAAGTGGGACATCAAGTGGTCCTTATATAATGAGGGCAAAAATGAGACTAAGGCATTATGAGTGATTTTATGATTAGGATTGTTATCATTCGAAATATGTGGCTTTGGAACTGAAAAGAAAGAATTGAGTACCTTGAAACTCATCAAGGGTATAATTGAGGAAGAATGATAGCTAAATAGAGAATTGATAAGAAACAGTTGAGTGTAGGGTAACAGTACCCCTACCTTATTTAGTATCAAAAATGAATTTGGAGGATGAAATTTTTATTAGGAGGAGAGACTTGTAACATCACATCCCCTATGGGAAGGGTAAAATGGTAATTTTGGAATGGGTTATGAGTGTGTAAACTAGTCTCGGCATGTTCATGCCTAATATGGCCTCCATATATGCAAAAATTGTAATTTTTGTATATGCACATGATTGTACATGCATTCATTACATTTCCCAACATATGTGTTATTGTGAGAAACATATGATTTAGTGCTTGAAAATCAAATTGGAGTGGATTTTTGTGTGTTTTTCATTTTTGTGGAATTTTAGAAATTTTTCTGGAAATTTTTCGAGATACGTTTTCGGACTGAAAATTTTACAAGTGACAAATTGATTTTGTTTCCGGTAATGAAAATGACTGTCCAATGACAATGAAAAATTAGATACATGATTTTAGGATTTATTACTTTGAACCATTGGAATTTGGAGCGAAATTAGACTAGAAATTGAATTGAAATTTGGAAAAAAGACCTGAGGAGTACTTAAAACCAGGACAAGTGGCAAGTGACACATGTCACTTGCCTACTTACTCTTGCTATATAAATATCCTATCAAATTTAAGTGCTTCCACTTCACTTCTCTTTTGAAGGAATACAAAGTGTTTTAGATGGATTTTTTTGTCCTCCATCTTCGTAGCCTCCTTCATCGATTTTTCTCCTTTTTAACTAGAATTGCAACTCTTCTCTTCTCCCTTAAGTGCTTCTTCTTCATGTGTCCAAGCCTAAGCATGTTGCCTCCCTTATAGTGATGATCATATGGTGAGAGAGGAAGGTAGAGGATGGGTCAAAAGTGGAAGAAAAGAAAAATTAAAGGCTTGTTAAGTGAGTATTTTGTTTTTATGGCTTTAAATTGGTAGTTTATGCTTTATTTGTGATGTCTTGAACATTAATTTCATGGTACTTGGGATTAGCTTGGATGGGTATAAATTCATGTTTGTGTAAGCAGGAATAATATAACATGTAAAGTATAGTTAAATTGTGTGTTTTGGATTGATTTTAGTATGTTAGATGCTTACTTCTTAAATGAAAATGGTTGAGTATTGGTGTTGGAATGAAAGAAGTTGAGTTGGATATGAAATCTGGAAAATGTTACTTTGTGTAGGTTTCAGATTTTTGCTCATAACTTTTGATGTGGTTGTCCGATTGAGATGAGCTTGAGCTTAAATTAAATTTAAGAAATATGGCTAGATTTCATATGAAGGAATTTTGGTTCAATTATGGCTTTAAGGGTTTTAAATTTGGCTTGTAAAGTGAGTTGTAGGTGCTGTATGAACAGTAATCTGAACCTTGTGACCTGAAACTTTGATGATTTTCTTTAGGTTGATTTGGATTGAATTTGCTAATTTGGTCTTCATGAAAGTTGAATATTTTTGTGTTAGCTTTCTAACACCGCTAAGTATGAATTTTTTTTATTTATAGGTTAAAAGTTATGGTTTGTTAATGTTCAGGTGGTAATTCAGCCCAAAATGTGTGTTGGTGGGCAAATGCTCTAAGTGCATAGGTTTTGTGCTTTTTGTGTTCTAATATTAATTTTGGACTGTTAAGGGTGAAATTGGCTCAAGTGACCTTCTGTAAAGTTGTATAGGATTGTTGTAGCTTTCTAATGAAGTATTATATACGAATTTCAGATGTAAGGATTGTAAGAGATAAATTTGTAAAGTTTTGTTATGGTTTAGGTTAAATGCTGATTTCATAAACCCTAACTGGACAACCACATTAATGGGAGGATTTGACCTAGTTAGAGATGGAATTTGGTTCTAAGTCCTTCTTGATAATTGTAGTATATTGTCTGAGATTTTTATTGCTATATGATATGGGATTTTTCGCCAAGGGGATGTGGAGTTATGAATTTTGGAAGATTGGGTTATTGTTGAGAATAATTTGGGTAGGCAGAAACTTTGCTTGAGAATTTGATTTGGTTAGAGTTGGAATTGGCTTCCAAGTTGTAGCATTTGTTTTGCTCTTTTGATTGATATAAAATTTGGAATTTTTTGTTAAGGGAATGAAAAGTTATGATTTTGTTAGAAAGTGTTGTTTTGTTGTGGTAAATGTGTGATTAGGCAGTATCTTTGAGTGCATTTTTGACACCCTTAAAGGTGAAATTGGATTTTTAGCTCTTCATAAAACTTGTAGGATTTTTCAAGATCTTTCTAATAAGACCTTATTTGTGATTTTTGGAGAATTATGTGAAAAGATAGGTTATGTGAAAGACAAGATGGTATATGAATAGGAAGAAAGAAAGGTTATTATGAAATTGGAAAATGAGGTTTAAAAAAAAAAAAGAGTTACGAAACCTCGCATCTCGCGAGGGCGACAAATTGCCCTCGCGAGACAGTGGTCTCGCCCTCGCGACAAATCGCGAGGTTGAGACCCATCTCTGATATTTTTTATTTTTTTTTATTTGTTTTTTTTTTATTATTTAGTTTGAATTCTAAATGCTATTTCTTTTGCGCATACCTTTTGCGTCCGACATCCGATTGACCTGATTCTTGAGGCATCGGATTCGTATAAAATTTAATTTCATTTATTTGTGAAATTGAAACTTTTTAGAGCTAAAATTGATGGCGATTGCTTAGGTCGAAGTGAGGAGACCGGATAATTATTTTTCTGGTCTATATTTTATTAATAATTGGATTTATAGAGGTCCGAATTGAGTGATTTTGGTATCAATGAGTTTCTAAATTTTAGAGAAAAATTTTGTAACGGAAAATTTTAGTATAATGCCGGGAATGTCACGAACATGCATACATGTGCATCATAAACTATTTCTGAGTGTACATTTGGTAACGTTTGAATATTTTGACTGGTTTAGTGGCGCATTTGGAACGCCAACCCACAGACGTTGCCGAGACTTCCAAGCATTAGCTTCGGAAGCAAAAGTGAGTGACCTAAACGGTTCCTCAATTCTTATTTGTTTTATTTATAGTTCTGTGGCAAATAATGGTGGGAATTATGTCTTGATTATGGATTCCGGACAGATGGTCCGGTGTATTGGGAGATTTTTGACATAGAAGTGCTATTTGTCTGAGAATTTGGGACCTTCGTGTTTAAATGTGATAAATTGTGATCGTGATTTTAATGTGATTAATTGTGAACTATTTGGTTAAATGTGATAATTTGGTAATGAGTGTGATGTTGATATTGCTACATTGTGACATATGCATTCCATGCATGAATGCATGGTCAGTTAATGACAGTTGTGACTGAAGCAGCCACCGAGAGCTACAAGCTCAACGTTTATATTTGGGTCTCGAGCTCCACAGTGATTCAGAGCCTCAGGCTCAACGATTAATGCGCCCATATTGGGACATTTCAGAGCCTCAGGCTCAACGATTACTGCGCCCATTTTGGGATAGTTCTGAAGCTCGATCACAACACCGAAATAAATTTGGAAAAGTGTCACATGCGTATGTCATATGCATCTGATTTTTAATCTCTTTGATTGAGTGAAAGGATTATGTTTCTGTGGTACCAATCATTCCGAATGTGAATTATGAAACAATTGGCTTATGCTTGGGTGTTTTATGAATTCGATTGGTTATGGATGTCAAATAGAATGAAATGTATCAAATTGTCTATGTTCACGTGAAATTGTGCAATGTGATTAAATATAAAACAATGTGAATATATGTTATGTGAAACGATGTGTTGCATGAATTGAGTGAACCATCAATGATGGTTCCTCACTGAGTTTGCAAGACTCTCCCAAAATTTGCAATTATTTTTCAGGACCCAGAAGAATACCCCGTTAGGCAACGAGCATATAGCAACCGCATGCGAGTGAGAAGAGAGGTCGGGATCAGTTCGCGTCTGCATTAGAGTTTAATAAAAAAATTGTACTTTCTGAACTTTTATACAAATGGATAGGTCATGTTGAAAAGTCAACAAATTGAATGAAATTGTATTTACAAAAGGGCCCCCGTGGTCATTGAACTCACCAATGATTATTTATGTAAATTGTTTTCCGCATAATATATAAAGTATGTGTATGTTTCAAAAAAAAAATTTATACTGAGTTTTGACTGAGTGATGTAGCACGCCACCCTCACAGGGCACGGACTCGGATATCACCGTCGATGTCAAGTTCGGGTCATTCGGGAGTGGGGTGTTACAATAATTGAGGACATTTATCACAAATGTTTCTTTTCGTGTCGAAAGACTAACTTGTCTCTCCAACCAATAGAATAAAAAACGCATCCTAGTTGAGTAATCGAGAGACATTAACCATAAAATATTTACCTTCGTATTAAAAGACTAGTTTAGTGTTAAAAAACTTTAAAAAGTGATGTGTGTGAATAAAAACCTTTTGATCTTGTAAAAGCAGCAATAATTTTCACAGGAGGATAATAAGTGATAGTTAACCTTTTTAATTGATCAATAATAGTAAGCACATGTTTGTACATCTCATAGTTGTAAGACTAAGTTGTTTATATCTTGATTGATATATATGTTTATATTAAGAAACGAGTGTGTTTTTCCAACTCACAAATTTCACAATGAAAATTTGAAACGCCTAATCCTTTGAACATGTTAGGAAATAAGAATTTAAGGACTCTAAATGTAAGATGACCAAGGCGAAGATGATAGAGCCGAATGGTCTCTTTATTGGAAGAACTAAACAAAGACATGAACAAATTATTCATCAAAGTTTAAAAAGAATTAAGGTGATAAAGGCCATTCCTTTCCTTAGCAGGTCCAATCTTCCTCCTTGAGCCCTACTAAAAAAAAACACAGTAAGAAGGAGAAAAAATTACAAAGCATTTGAGTTCATGAGTAAGTTTTTTTTATTGACACAAGGTTGGTTGATAATTTTGGCACATGAAGTACATTTTTAAGAGTGAGAATAGGTGTAAACATGATGTTTCCTACACCTGCAACAGTAGTTAATGATCTTTCTATTAGTAGGTTAAGTGTTATAGGTATTGAAAAGCTGTGATGAATGAGTTATATGGTTTTTGGCTCAGGAATCAATTATCCATGCATTGGTGTAGGTTGTATCGGATACATTCACGTAACTGGAGAATGAAGACTTACCTGAGAGAGCCAATGAAAAAGCCTCAAATGGTTTTTCAAGGAAATCTAGCAAGTTTTTCATTTTTACTCTCTCGTCGCTGTTGAATCTACCATTATCTACCTTTACTTCCTCATTGAATTGTTCTACTGAGTAAGCTTAAGGTTAAGTTCTTTAAAGGAACCTTGGTTGCCCTCCACAGTTTCCCCACTCATGACTTGGTGGTTTATCATTTAATTTCAAGCATCTTTCTTTTGATGTCTTGGCTTCTTGCAATATGTACACTATATGTAGTCTTTTTTATCCTTCAACTCTCTCTTGTTGATTTTTACCTCATAAATTCTAGCTGCATCACAATCTTTTGAGTAGGTATGTTAGATAAACTCTCAAATCTCTTTTGTAGAAGCAAGAAACATACAGGTGTCATTAATGGTAGAATCCATCGAGTCCCAAAATCATGACATATTTCATCCCATGCCTTAAATGTTGGGTCTTAATTTTTTGATCCCTTTCCTGTAATATGGCTAAGTCTTCCTTTAGCCTTTAGGTATGTATGAATAAATTGAGACCACTTTAGATAGTTTTTTCCATTGAGTCAATACGAAACTCTAATGTTTTGTAACTCACCAATTTTTTGGGCCAAATTTACCTCCTCTGAGATGGAAGTTTTGATCATAGACATAGTGAAGGAATAAAAGGATAAAAATACAAAAAACTTTGGAAAAAAATTATAGTAATTATGGCTATGAAAAATGGAGAAAACTAATATTAATGAAGGTTGTACGACGACAAAACTTTGACAAAGAAACCCTAAAGCTCTGATACCATGTTGAAGAAAAGTTGAGAGGAAAATTCTTTATCTCTCTCACTTACTTTGGGTTATAATGCATCAAAATATATACAATAAACCCTAAGTACAAAATCAAAAACTACCTAATCTAGGAATAAAGAAAATCTTAACTAAAATCCCTCAATTTAAGGGATATCATTAACACCCCTAATATCTATCAAATAATAATATTTATAGCTAATATACATCTAAGCAATTTATAACTAATATATATCTTTAACTAATAAAGTGTATAAGGTGTTTAATATAAAAAGGCTTACTATAGAAGAATTTTTAAGTGATGTTTAACAAGGGGTAATAACTAGATTTCATCTCAGAGATTTATATCATCTTGCTTTTATTTCTCAAGTTGAACCTAATAAAATAGAAGAGATACTTAATGACGAAAGCTAAGTTCTTAATATGAATGAAGAGTTGAATCAACTTGAGAGAAATAAGGTATGGACTTTAGTGCCTAGACTTAGTTATCACAAAATCATAGGTATCAAGTGGGTTTTTAAAAATAAATTAGATGAATAGGGTACTATTGTGAGAAATAAAGCTAGATTTATAGAAAAAGGGTACAATCAAAGGGAAGGCATAAACTTCAAGGAAACATTTGCTCCAGTAGCCAGGCTAGAAGCCATTAGGTTTTTACTTTGATTTACATCCTATAAAAATTTCAAATTGTTTCAAATGGATATTAAAAGTGCTTTCTTAAATGGTCTAATCTAAGAAGAAGTTTATGTTGATCAACCTCTTGATTTTGAAAAACAAATGCACTCAACCATGTCTAAAAATTTTCCAAAGCTTTATATGGTTTAAAACAAGCCCTTAGAGCTTCGTATGATAGGTTAAGTGCATTCCTTTTAGAGAATAAATTCTATAAAGGAAAGGTTAAGTCTACACTTTTTATTAAATCAAACAAACATGATTTAATAATTGCATAAATTTATATTGATGATATTATTTTAGTGCTATAAATGAGAGTATGTACGAAGAATTTTTCAGTGTATGAGTAAAGATTTTGAAATGAGCATGACAGGAGAACTTAACTTCCTTTTTATACTCCAAATTAAGCAAATGAAGGAAAAAAAATCATTATCAATCAAACAAAGTATGATTGGTACACCTATAAACAATAAAAAATTGAGAAAAGATGAAGAGGGTAAGTCAGTTGATGTAAAGCTTTATTGAAGTTTGAATGGTAGCTTACTTTATCTTAGCACAAATAAGCCTAATATCATGTTTAGTGTTTGCCTATGTGCGAAATTTCAATTAATCCTTAAAATATCAAATTTATTAGCGGTTAATCACATCCTTAGATACTTATATAGGATGATTTCATTAGGACATTAATACTATAAGAATATGTTCTTTGACTTAATTGGTTATTGAAATGTGGATTTTACTAGTAACCTTTTGTATAAAAAAAGAACATCTAGTACTTGTCAATTCCTAGGAGATGCATTAGTTTCTTAGTTTAGTAAAAATAAAATTCAATTGGTTTACCATTAACAAATGTTGTATACATGGTGATCGATAATTTTATGCTCAAATCCTTTGGATTGAAAAATAAATTAAAGACTATGGATTAGATCTTAGTATGATATCGATGAAGTGTGATAATACTAGTGCCATTTATCTCACAAAGAATCTTATTCAACATTATAAGACCAAACACATAGAAAATAAACTTCATTTTATTAGAGATTATGTACAAATTAGAGATATGGAGTTAGAATTCATAGATACACAAAATCAATTGGATACTATTTTTGCTAAACCTATGGACAAGGATAGATTTCATTCAATTATAAGAGAATTAAGGATGATTGATATAAATTCCCTTGGTTAAATGAGTTTTGAATTTTTTTTTCAGTTTATTTATGTTTCTACTATGTTATTTTGTTTTGATTTGAACTCTAAAAACTATGTTCTAAGATTCTAGGAATTCCTAGCTTAATTGACCAATATACTCAAAATAATGAATTTGGTTCACTTCCAAGAGTTTGAATTCTATCTAGTCGCATGTCTAGTAACCAAACCAGTCACGCTAACTAACCAATGTTCCTGACCCTAGGATTTTTTTTCTCCTAAGAGATTAGGTAGAGTTTGGTCGTATATATTGATCGACCAAACACCCTCAGTGGCCCATTAATATCACTTATTGGTTGACAAATATTAATTGATCCCTTAAATATTTTGGTTTTAGTGAGCTTGTGGAAACATTAGTTACCACCTTTGGTTGACCAACAACATACTTTGTTTTACTTATAAATCATGGGTTTAACTCAAAAACTCCATCTCGTTCTTCCTCACTACACCTACAATACTTCCCTTTCTCTCTACAAAATTGCTTGTAGAACCCTACCTTCATAATATCATTCAACCTCTAAATAAAATTCTATCTAACTCCCTTGTTCTCTTCCTAACAATCTTATCATCTCTTTATTGTTAAAGACAATAGAATTGTAACATCTCATTAGCCACGTTGAGGCTAAAATAGTATATATATGGGAGATTATTGAGAGATTAGAAAATGCATTTCATACTTATGCATTATATGATATGAACATGCACGTGAATATTGAACTTATGCACACTAAAATTATTGTACATGCATTCATTGACATGTTCCAGGTATAATTGCTTATAAATGTGATTATATTGAGAATTGTGGTTTTTATATGTTGAAAACAGATTTGGAGAGTGTATTTAGTGATCTAGAATTTTTTGGTGAATTTAAGGAAAATTTTTGAAAATTTGGGTTATTTTTGGACTAGGAAAAATGTCAAGTGGCAAGACAAATGATTAATGGTAGTAGAATTTACTATCAAATGGCAATGGAAATTTTGATAAATGAATTTAGGATTTATTGACAAGTGTCAATAAAAATTGGGAGACGATTGGAGTAGAAATTGGATTTGATTGGACTAGTTAAATGAAAGAACCTAGTTTAAAGCTATAAAAATTGGACATGTGACAAGTGACAAGTGTCACTTGAAAGACCACATTTACTTTTTTTACTCTTGCTTTCTTCTCTTCTATGTGACTTCTCCATTTTCTTCTCCTTCTTCTCCTTCTTTATGAATTTTGTTGCCAACCTTCACCAACTTTGAACCTATCTCTCTCATCTTTCAATTACTACTTCCACCATATTGTTTTCTTCATTGCCTCAAGAAAACCTATATAAACCTTCCAACCTCCATGGTGATGCCTATGGAAAATTAGGGATTTTTGGTGTTCTTAAAAGGTTTAAAGAATTGAAAGCTAAACCAAGTTATGTTTTAAATAACATAGGTATAGTTAAATGAAGCTAGAATGATGAGTGAATTAAGATTGGTAACTTGATTATTGTGTCTTATGTATGATGAACATGAGTGATAAAAAGTTTATGTAAATGTCTTGTTTTTTTGTACATATATAATGAGTAATAATTCATATATTGCTATAGAGATGATGTAGAGGTAGAATGATTTTCATAGAGGAGATAGAATGAGTACAGAAAAATCAATCATGAATGGGTAAATGTATATATTCTTTTTGTTTGTGAATGATATTGAGTTGCAATGGAGTTAAGAATAAAGAGTAGATGAAGTAAAAAGGGCTATCTTTGTACAAGATATGTTAGGTGTAAGATGTTGGATGTTGTAAAATATGAAAATCGGAAGATGAGTCCTGTTTGTTGCTTTCTGTGAAAGTTCGTCGTGACCAACTATTTGTTTCACCATAACCAACTTGTAGGATTTTATGAGGATTTCCTCTCTGGACACTTTCGTTATGGCCAACTTTCTTGCACAACTTAAACATGCTTCCTTATTTTGCCAATATATTGATCTGTAGTTATCCAAATGGAATGATTATTAATTTAGATTAAACTAGAGACATAAAGTTACATTTTTTTTGAAGAAATAAAATTTAAATTCTATCTCTAGAATTCCAGAATCTGACTTGAAGATGAGCATAGAATACCATTTTAGTTTAAGAATAGTCCCAATTATTTGGAATATAACTTTTGGAGTATTGAACCAAATTGATTCATCTTAGTGTCATTAGAAACTTAAGATAATGGAGAACATTTGTTTAGAAGAAAGTGTTGCCAAATTACTTCATTTTCATTGTCAAATTGATCATGTACAGTAGACTCGAAGGTATGTTTCAGGAAAAATTTGAATTGACGAAATGAGTTGTTAATTTCGATTTTAATGGTTTTATTGAGGTATAAACCATAAGTATAAATGATACTTATATGAGTTTGGAAATATGAATGTTTACACATGATGACAATAATAGAGCGATACCCAGGATTGTCATGAGCATGCATTGTGCATATTTCATATACATACATGTGCATTAACAAATATTTATAATTGTGTAAAAGTGTGATATGTGTATATTGCTTGATATAGAGGAGCAATTGGAACGTCAACATCCAGACGTTGTTAGAGCTTCGAGGCAGTAGTTTTGGGAGCAATCTGTGAGTAACCTAGATAATCTCACTTAATTATTTATTTGTTTAAATTCTTTTTTGAATTATCTTACAAATGTGATTTGATTGTTTGATTCCAAACATTGAAGGTCCGAGGTTTTGATGCATGAATATGACAGTTAAAGTGTTCCTTGTATGTGAATGTAAAGAAATAAATGTTGCTCAACAATTTTGTTGAATGCCAGACTAAGTCCAATGATAAATGTGTTCTGAGTGTGAATTTGAAATCATGAGATTGATTGAGAAAGTGTTAATGTGAATCATTCCATTATATGAATGCATGAAAGATAAAGGCAGTGCGACTGGAGTCGCCAATATAAAGAGCTTAAAGCTCAGACTGTGATAAGAGCCTTTGGCTCAGTTATGAATATACTTGATATCCAATAAAGAATATAGGATATTATTTGATACAACTCGGTATTTACTAAGAGATATAGGCTAACAAAATGACACTCGGTCACAACGATAATAATAAATAAAATTGAGTCTCACGTGTATTGCATTTATGATTGATATGTGTATTTTTGTATGAATGAAGTGATTGGTATTATTGTTCGGAAAGTGATGTGTGATGCTTTATGCAAAAATGCAAGGATGTGGATCATAAGTTATATGCATTGATGTGATGCATGAATTGAGTGAATCATTGATGATGGTTACCTCATTGAGTTCACAAAACTCACCAAAATTACAACATTAATTTTTCAGGACCGTGAGAGGACATTAGCTACTGAGAGACGGTACAAGAATTATAGTCTTGTACTTTTGGGAGAAGAAATGACTCAAAGGTCAATCAGCTAAGATCGAAATATTAGATAGATTTTTGCGTAATTTCCTCTTTCATGTGGCATATTTTGTATTAGGATATGATGATGTACATGTTCGGATGATATTGAAAACAATCAATGTAAATATTTTGTTTTTATGAAATGAAAGGAGGAATTTGGTTTTAAAATATGGTGTTTTTTTCCTTATGATGTCTTATAAGAGAATAAAGAATGTTGATGCCATGTTAAGTAAATGTTGTGATGGAACGTAACGGGCCCATTATCATAGGTTATGTACTAGAATGTCCTCAGGGTGTTCCAGTGCATACCCCGTGGTAATGGTGCATTACAAGAACTCTCCCATTATAGCACAACTCCTCTATGATGTAAACCTCCCCTCTTTTGTGAGATTTCAGTGCTTGCTTCAACTTCAATTAGTCCTTTAACATCTCTAAAGAGCTTGCTTATCAACCTATAACCTTCATTCTTCTTTTCACTCTGAGGGTAAACCCCAATGTAATCATATTTGAGGATTTACCTAACTTCGCCTTTTTTCCTTCCCCAATTGATGATTCCTTTAGTTAGTAATCTCCTTTGTTGATATGTTTATACATTCTCATGCATTACTATCAATTTGGCTTTCAAGAAAAATTAGTGTTTTAGAATTATGAATTGTTTATTTTCATGATTTTTTTACTGAATTTTTCCTTGTTTAATCGAAGATTGCTTTAAGGTTTTTCAATGGTGAATTCCATTGAATTGTGTTTAATTTTATCTAAATCAAAATTATTAGTCTTTTTTTTTAATTTAAATGAATTAATATGAAGTAAGATTTAAGAGTACATCCCTTATCCTTGAAAGGATAACAATCCTACAACCCATATGCTATCGTTCAAAAGGATAACAAAACTACAACCCATATGGCATTGTTAATAAAAGAGAAAACAAATGTCATCATATGCCAAGTCATGGATAAGCTAAATTAGGCTTTTGTCTTTTCTCCATCTAATTACGAGCTTTCGATGGTGAAGATGTAAATGATTCTAGCTTAATGTTTGTATATAAGTCTTTTCCTTTCTTCTTTGACTTTTTTTAACTTTTTATGTCTACTCAACAGTCATCTTGCCTATTCGGGTTGGTTCTCTTGCCTGTTCCTCTTCATCACCCTCCGAGGATCCAACTTAAGGGACTCATATAGGAGATTCTCTATAAGGTAAGTCTTCGATTCAAACCTCTTCATAACTGCTATGTTTGCTCTTTTATGCTTTTTTGATCTCATAGTAACTCAGCAATCTGACATTAGGAGTCATGATCTCCTCTTCCTTATTTTGTTTATAGAGGCAAGATTTGTCTTTTTTTTTATGAATGGTTCTTGAATGCTAGAAAGTAGTTAGAAAGAACTCTGGTATTGCCTTTATTGAATAAAAGGGGCGGGGACTAGATTCTCCATGTGAGAGCTATTCCTTTCCTACAGTGGGAGTTCAACTAGTTTATAATCAGTTGTTCTCTTATGCTAGCTACAATAAACTTTATAATTGAGGGTAGGGATGTAGTCTTCTGTACAAAACTTTTGTAGTTTCTCTCTTTTCAAATTTTGTGAGTGCATGTGGCAACTAAGATTAAGATCACTTCTTTATCAAATTTTGACACATGTAGATGGGATAACTTAGTAAGTATGTCATAAAGGTTGTTCAGGATTGGATCAACAGTACTTAGTTTAAAGATTTTATACAAAATTTCTTTAGAGTAATCAAACTCAAAGAAAAGATGGTCTTTAGTCTCTTGCTTTAGATTACATAGGATGCACATCTTTGAGGAGGGCAGGAATTGCAGCCTATCTATTGTGCTGAGTCTAGTCAGCATTGCTAGCTAAAAGAAAAAGCTTGTTTTAGGTCTGAAAACCTTGTTCCAAACTATAGAGTACCATTCCACTCTATTAAATGGCCCTCCCCTCAATTTCTTAGCTTCCTTTAGCATCATTTCTGAAAATGGAACTCCTTTCCATAAATAAGTGTCCTTTTCTCTGAGACTGCTGAATTGTCGAATGGATAGAAATCTAATCGATTGACAGTGACCAGCTTCTATTTGTAACAATGTCATTGGGCTTTGTATTCATATGAAACCTTTCTAGTAAGGTTCTTGCCATCTAATTTTGAAACCTTGCCTCATCCAATTATCAAACCATAAGGAAAAACCTTCCCTATCCCTTATTTGATAAGAGATATTATGTTGTACTTCATACTTTAATTTTAGAATTTGGTTAAAAAAAACCAAGTATAACTGTCCTTGATTCTTAAAGCCCAAAAGCTCTCACCTTTTAACATGAAAAAGTGAATCCATTTGATCCACAATGACTACTTATCACTATGAAGAATATATTACTAGGAAGAATATAGATTTCAGACCCCATCCCCCCTCTTTTTTAGGTTAATAGATCCTCTTCCAGTTGACTTTTGCTTTCCATTTCTCTCCATTCTTATTCCCCCATAAGAACTACTTCATCATTGTTTCTATGGTTTTGATAAGCCCTTTAGAAAGGAAAAGATAAGAGCACCAATAAGTTTCCATTGAAGAAATAACTAACTTTAAAAGCTAAAGTTTCCCTCTATGAGAAAGAGCTCTATTAGTCCATGAACCCAATCTTTTCTTTTCTTTTTCAATTAGAGGAATACATTTACAAAACCTTAGTCTTCCAGATGAGATAGGAATTCTCAAATAAAGGAGAGGAGGCTCCTTAGTCAATGCATTTGAGAGGTGATAAGCACTTTTTGATAGCATGAAATAACTCTTTTGAAGATTAATACTTAACCCTGACATCTCTTTGAAAGCATTGAGAGTGCTCATTAGGAGAGTGACTGAGTGGACATTCACCTTGCTTAGGAGAATGAGATCCTCTGCGAAACATAAGCTAGTTAGTGAAAAACTTCTTACATTTTGAATGGTATTTGAAGGCTGGGTTCTTAAAAGAGTTATATTTCAATATTTGAGTGAGAATCTTCATGCAAATTAGGAATAGGTGAGATGATAGTGGATCTCTTTGCCAAGGTCCTTTTTATAATTAAACATCTCCATAGGGCTTCTATTTATCATAATACCATAGGAAGTAGTAGTAATGCATTCCTTAATCCACCTTAAGAACTTATGAGGGAATTGTATGACCTCCATAGATTATAGGAAAAAGCTCCAATGTACACTATCAAAAGCTTTCTGTGGTTCACTTTGATAGTACAGTTGTGGGGGCTTTTCCTTCGATTATACCCTTTCATTAACTCTTAAACTATAAGAATATTATCCCCAATATCCCTATTTTTCATGAATGCTCCTCGATTTTCATTGATGAGAGGCTGGATAGCCTCCTCCAGCCTGTTTTCCAAGATCTTTACAATGATCTTAAAGAGAAAATTTGTATAAAAAATAGGTCTAAACTCATTCCAATAGGATGGATTTGATTTTTTAAGGATTAGACATAGAAAAGTCTTGTTAATCTCCTTTAGCATTACCCCTTTTTAGAAGAACTCATGAACTGCCTCCTTTACTAACCCCCCATTGTACTCTAAGTTTTTTTATAGAAGAAATCATTCAAACCATCAGGGCCTAGAGCTTTAGAGCCATTCATATAAAAAACCACCCTCTTTATTTCTTGGTCTATTATAGGCCTAATTAAAAGGGAAACCATATGGTCTAGAATTCTTGCTATAACAAAATTCCTAAGATCCTCTCTTATGTCTGGAGAGGAATCTACTAAGTCTAGAAGTTTCTTGTAAAAAGAGATTGCTTCCTTAGCCAATCCTTCTTGACTAGCCACTACATTCCTTCTAGCTTGCACCAAGTTAAAGAATAATTTAGTACATCTATCCCCATCCTTTAGCCAGTTAACTCTAGATCTCTAATTCCAAAGTGAGCTTTGGTTATCCACCATTTGCAAGTATTCCTTTAGAGCTTCCTTTCCAGTTAAAGCTAGTAAAGCATTAGTAGCGTTTTCTGCTAATGAAATCTGGATAGCTAATAATTTATCTTTAGCCTTATTAATTTCCTCCTAGAGATCTTGTCCTCTTTTAAAATTGAGGAATTTCAATTCTTGCTTAATAGACTTGAGCTTTTGTAGACAAATGTACTGTTTAGTTCCAAGCAGTCATACTCCATCCCCTTTAATATAGCTTCATCGAAGGATTCCATAGTTCCCAAGAAATTGTTAAATCTGAAAGGATGAAATATTCTAGCTGAATTGAACAAATTCTCTATCCGTATGGGAGTATTGTTGGGACCCGATCCGGGAACCAGATCCCAACCCAACATTTATGGTATCAAAGCGAATACACATCGGAATTGAATGCGAAAACGAATTGAATAAAATACGAAAGCCAATCGAACTGAATTAAATGCCGACATCCGTGGGAACCGCAAAGTATGGACAACTTATCGCATTGGACACCTAGACTAAACCGATCCGAAATTCGGTATAAACTTTTTTTTTCTTTCATACATTTCTGTTCTCTTTATTCAAACTCATTCAAACATAACCAATCCATACAATTTTTTTTTTGGAAACTCATCCGCGCACAAATGTCAATTCACTTAAATCTCAAACAACATTTCGATTCATATTATTTTTCTTAATCAATCACACAAATCCCAAAAATTTCATCTTCTTAACTAAACACTTATCTTTAACAAACTAACTTCTTATTCTTATTCTTATTCTTATCTTAACCCGATTTTTACCGAAAATCGGGCAGTATAACGACTATATTTTGACAGCCCAAAAATTTCTGCAAAGGCAAAAACACACTTCTATATCACAATCCAACAACACAAATCAACATCGGACCTCCCGTCCGGAATCCGAAACACTAGCAAACGCAAACCTATTTCTAAACACTTCCATAGTTCTCAAACAGTCAACCTAAACAATCTCATTTTCCAATTCAATCTCTTACATTCTTCAAAAACAAATCCATAAACCATACACAAATCTAAATCCATAAATCAAATCTTGATACAATTTCATTAATTCATACATATCACCAATTAGGTGCTTACAAATCCTTAATGGCGTTTCAAGCCATTTACAAACCAAATACTCAAATCCAAAGAATACGAATTACAAACGAGACATAAATCAGACAGATGACTGGTCTTTCTTTCATTCGATCTCCTGCTTGAAAACCTGGAGATGGGGATAGAAGGGGGGTGAGCTGAAATAGCTCGTGGATAACATATTTATAAATTGAAAAATAAGCAGAAAATATTTTTCATAAACTTTCTGCCAAAAGGGCTAATTTTTCAAACTTTGTAACCTTTCAAACGGCTTCCTCAAACCTTTCCATTTTTCAAGCTTTTCATATAAATCCCTTTTTTTTCTCAATTTCAAACATGAATGCAGCACATAGAAACAAATCAAAAACATGTAACATATCAAAATGGTCTGGTTCGGTCCGAAAGAACGCATCGCACATTCTCAAGAGCGGTCCATGCGTAAATGTGGATGTAACGTACTACACTTTTCCGCATAGCGGTCCAGTGTAGCCGTGAAGGGAGTCCGAAATCGAAGCTCCGTGCCACTAGCGGGAAGCCTGGAAAAGGCTATAAACGAATAGAGACAGTGCACTGACTCACAAGGACCTGACCAAACCCACATAATCACATAATTCAAAACTGAAACTTTCGGATTGCCCGAAGGCACAAATCAAAAATTTGATTTTATACATTCACCAAATGCACACAATTCAATCAATTCATCATTCAAATACTATTTTCAACAATCAAATCATTCAATCAATTTTTTCAACAATGTGCATAATTCAATAATGCATTTATAACAAATGAATTTAAACAGTACTAATTTCTCAGAAATCGTTCGGAAATCATATTTTCAAACATCAATCAACATTGTTTCAAACATTTACAAAAACAATAATTCATCAAAAGTCCAAATTTTGCTTTCTTTAAATCTTTCAAAATTGTTTTCTTTAATTTTTCTAAATTGCATGTATAGCTTACAAATCAAAATATAAATACGCTACCCACCTCGAATTAATGCCCGAAACTTGTTCCATGCTCCAAATTGACTACTTCTTCTTTCTTCCTTCCAATTTAAAATTCCCTAAAGCAATTTCATCAAAATTCAACCTCATAAATAACTTAATCCTTAAAATTGATGTCATAATTCATCAATTCATACTAATTCCAAAATATTTAAATCATCAATTTCTAAATTCCCCAAATTCCAAATTTGAGCTAAACCGAATTATTCAAATTCAATACCATAAATCACAATTTCTTCAAAATTGTTATCATATCTCACAAACTCATCATATTTCAAGCCATCTTAATCCAACAATTTCAAAAAAATCCCAAAACCCCAAAATTTGACATAAATCCTACACACTATTATCCAAAATTGAACATCACAAATCATATAATCTTTCAATTGACTTAGGAATTCATCAATTCCTCACATATTCAAGCTATTTAACTCTCCAATTTTCAAAATCCCCAATTTCCACAATTGGCCTAAACCCCCAATTTACAATTTTTCAAATTAAACCTCACTTAAGGCATAAACATCAAAATTGACTTAAGAAATCTCAAATTCATCATTAATCCAAGCTATTTAAAGCATCAATTTCAAAAACCCATAATTCCAAACTTTGACATAAACCCCAAATTCATAAAATCAACATAATCATAGCCTAATCTCTTCAATAAACCTTAGAAACGAATCGGGTCCCAACAAGTATGGTCAGAAATACTAGAGTCTAGATATTTTTCTATACTTCCTAAAAAGGAATTAAGCCAATCCACATTTATTAAGGCCCTATCTAACTTTTTTTCTTATGCCAATTAGAACTTTGAATGTTAGACCATGTAAATCTATGGCCTTCGGATTTCAAATGTATAAGTTCCACCTCCTACATACAATCAAACATATCTAAAGAGTAATTGTTTAGATTACAGTTACCCTCTGCTTCAGATCTGAGTAGTGTTATGTTAAAATCACCACACACTAACCATAAAGAGTTTATTAATGCCTTTAATCATCTGATAGAGTTCCATAGTTTAGTCCTTTGAAATCCAAGGTTAAGCTTATATACAAAAGTATCTAGAACACTAGATTTTTCCTTCTCTTTGTGTGAATAAACTGTTGATTTGTTTCAAGGGCTTTCAACTCCATTGAATCACCATCATAAGCAATAATAATTCTACCATAGGCATGGCTTTAGTTGTTTGATAATAACTACCATTTCCTACCCAAAATACATAGTTTGTTCTGATTTATTTCCATATTTTTTGTTTCCAAAAGACAAAAAACATGAGGTTTCTCTTTCAAGACAAAATCCCTTAAAGCATTAAGCTTGGAAGGGTTATTTATTCCACATACTTTCCATACTATCACAGTCATAGGAGATTGCTCCTACCTTTGGAACTTTTCTTGTAAACGATCTAGAAGGGGGGTTGAATAGATCTTTAACCTTTTTCGTAAAGCTCTACAAAAAAATCAAAAGTTAGTACACATAAAATAATTTAAACAAAATTAGATGTAAAGAGTAGGGAAGAAAAGCAAACATTGTTTTTATAGAGGTTCGGTGCTAAGACCTACGTCCTCTACCTATTCTCCCACTTAGGATTTGGCAAACCACTATATTGTACACTTTTTAGTTCAGTGCAAACTTTTACAACCACTTGAATTCCAGCTCAAGCAACCCTTACAATCAATCTGTCTTCCAGCACAAATCCTACCTCACTAGTGATTCTCCTCTAATCAATTGAAGTAAGGCTCGATATGTAGGTGGAAGTCGACTTGTACCATCTGTAAGTCGACTTATGCTTGCTCGGTACTGATAAGTCGCCTTGTTCACCAGTGTAAGTCGACTTATGTATGTCCAGTACCATAAGATTGTTAGAGTAGTGCCCTAAAGGCAATCCCTTTAGCACATTTTATTCATAGTCATATATGGACTTTATGAATAAATAAAGCAAGGCATATTTCATTTATTTGATGTTCATTTTGTTATGAATTGATGTTGATCTTTAATCAAATTAATGAAGTCCATGATATATGACATAGCATGAAGGAAATTATGATGTGATCATACTACTGAGATTCCTATCATGTGCAATTATGTCAGTATCTAAATTATCCCTAGTCATAGGATTAACGAGACTGGACATTGTTAATCCGGATAGACTAGCACATGTCATATTCCTTGATTGGATCAGCGGTGGATCTCGTAAACCGTAAATATTGAGATATTTAGATTTGACATGTGGATGCTTACTAGAGGTAGTAAGTACATTGGATGACCTGCCATGAGATCATCACATGGGTATTCTATTATAATGTCAGTGATAATCTCATCATAGCAATGGTGCAAGTATCCTTAGACTTGAGGTACTCGAGGATATCTTGAATCTTGATTACGTGCTTTGACTCCATTCCTTGTTGCCTTCGGAGGTCGCTCATAGGGTGGTGCTTGGGTACAGTTTGAGGTATTCGAAGGTAATTGAGTAGCCAATAAAGGATTCACCACTTCTGGAATAGCAGAAGAGATACCCATAGCTTCTTGTCGGGATCATTACTTGAAGTCTCCGCGCCGAGCACACCCGTGTCATGAAGAGGGTCTTCATGGACATATAAAGTAATGAGTCCGGACGAGACCCGATATCACTGGGCTAGACTCGATCTAGTGAGAGTTGATACTTTGACCATACTCATAACCAAGTGGGGTATAGGATGGTGAAAGGACGAATTGCACAGTAATTGTCTATGGAAAGGTTCGTGATCCGTTCTTGATGAGCTCGGGTTCATTAGTCAAACCAATTACTTTCCGGTCAATTGGGGGTCATGATGTGTTGCTAGACGCCGCTCATGACTTGCTTAGATTAAGTGTTAATCTAAGTAGCCAACATAACCGGGAACCTAATGGGTCACACGCATAAGAGTGGATCGGAAATCTGTAAAATAGTTTTGGATAGTGATCCAATATTTGGAGAGCAATAGGATTAAATGGATCCCGATGAGATTGGGATATGTCCCGATGAGATCGCGACATTGACATTGCTGAAAAACATTTCCGGTGATTTTTCACCGGCGGGGCCCAGCAGGCCGGTAGGACCGACCCCAGTATGTCTGGACCACTTCAGCAACCATAAATATATCATTAATTAATGAGATTAATTAATATATATATATGGACACATGTCATTAACCTAAAGGAGGAGATGAAGTTTGAAAAGTCAAACTTCATCATTAATTGATTTATTAATCAATTTCTTTAGCCACCAATGGCCACCAACGTGGCTAAGGCTTCACCAAGCCTTAAGTGTCCCTTTAATTAGCTAAGGGGCATGAGAAAGATGCTTTAACACTTAAGGAAGGTGAAAGTGTCGTTGTCTAAAGATTTAAGGAGAAGTAAAGTTTGACTTTGTCAAACTTAATGATTAACTTGTTTTTTCAAATGGCTTAAGGGTCTCCCACGTGGGAGACCCTCCACCAAGCCATTAGTTAGTCTTTTACTTATGTTAAAAGGCTAATGAGAAGTCTTAAGGGTTAAGGAAGCATGGAGGTCGTCGATGGTGAGCATGAGATTCGAAACTTGATGGTTTAAACTTATGAAAATTGGATTTTCTAAAGGCTTTTCTCATCTCACTCTTCTTCAAGCTACTTCTCCAAGGTTGAATCCTAAGCTCTCCAAGGCTAAGGTGAGATCTAGCAGTCTTTTCTTTAGTCTAGTTATTCCCGGGTCAAAGGAGTTTGTCCCGGTTAGGTTTCCGACCTCTGCGTGGATACCGTTAGAGACGGTCTCCTTTGGTCGTTATGGTTTGACTATTTATACATACACTTGGATCCTGGCTTTCGGGAACTTCCCGGAACAAAAAAGTTTTGTTTTCCGCATTGTGTCCATGTGATGGACACCCCGGGATTTTCCTACACGATATAGCTAGATATACTTGAATGTGCAGAGAGAAATTTTGAGTAATGACAATGATGATTATGAAAGCTGAGTAGAAAGCTTTTTTATTTTTCAACTCTAATTGATCTCTTGATCTTCCTCTATTTATTTGCAGGCTTCTACATCAATATAGACATTGTAGATCATCTATTAGCTTTTGCTTGATATCTCCTAGCCGTTCCTTGATTTCCTCCTTTCCATTTGTGATTGATCTGGATGAATTTTGCTCAGTTTCACCTGATAGTTAACTAGTCGACTAGTGTTAGTCGACTGGAACCAGTGTTTTTATGAAAAATTTCATCTTCACTCCACGATCAGTCGACTGGAATGATTGTAGTCGACTGGAATGATTATCCAACTTACTGGTCCTTTTCTTTTAGTCGACTTAATAGATTTCGGTCGACTTGTTTAAACCCCACTTTACAGAAATGATAATTCTTAGTCGACTTGGAATGTTCTGGTCGATTGGGGCCAGCTACAACGGACATATTTCAGATAATCTTGAACTTTAAATGTTAGGATACATATCTTTGATTATAATCTTCACAACAATCATCTTTTGCACATTTTTTATCTCTTGAACGTTGGTGATGATCACTGACTTGATTTGCATGTTGTCTATCTCTTGATTTGTAGATATGTCACTCTTAAATTATATTAATCCTTTAATTGCAATCCAAATCACCTGAAATAATTTCTTAACCAATTCTATACATTTTATTATTATCAAAACATAACCTTGCAAAAACAAATTCATAAAATTGGTATAAGCCATAATTTTAATTGCAAATCAAGATAGACTCAATTCAAAGACAATTATCACATACTCCCCCTTAATCAAGTAACTAAAGAATATCCAATTTCCCATTTTACTCCCCCTTTTTGTTATAATCAAAACAACTAATACAAACCAACAAGATGAAATAGAGGAAACACAAATAGTCATCAATATAAAACACAAATATGAAGAGGAAAAATTATCGCAATTAAATAGAGAAACAACTCATCAAATACAAATAGTCTCAAGTAGTAAGCAAATAAAAATAATATGAAATGTTGGTCTTGGCTAGATACAAAAACCATCATGGTGTAGAAACATCATCATGAAGAAGTCTCAAAGGTAGAAGAGAATGTGTTTTCGGAGATTTGAGGAAAATGACTGATAGTCGACTGGTAGGGTATTAGTCGACTAATAAAAATAAAATGAAGAGTGGGGGTTGTCTGATGGAGAACTAGTCGACTGGTCGAAGCCGCTTAGTCAACTGGTTTGAAAAAATATGTGTATTAGTCGACTATGGCTGTAATACTCGAATGAAGCATTTAAACCTTATCTCTTGATGCAATAGTCAACAAGCCAATCAATAATTACTCGACTAATTCCTCAACCTCAATTGACTTAAACTCCAATTAGTCGACTGGAATATTTCTAAACTCCAGAAAAATAATATTTTAGCCTAAACATAGATCATAATGATGTATTCTCATATGGCATTGCATATTTGCCTAATATCTTGACCATTTTGCTTTGCTAGTGTATGCAGAAAATTACAATCGACCAATAGAATTCAAATCACACATACCAAGTCTCAATTTAATGTTCACAAACAATTCTTCCTTAAGAGGTTTAGTAAGTATATCAGCTAATTGGTCACTAGAAGAAACATGCTTCAAACAAATATCACCTTTTAAGCAATGATCACGTATAAAGTGATGTCTAATTTCTGTATGCTTTGTTCTACTATGCAATATTGGATTTTTACTCAAGAAAATTGCACTGGTATTATCACAATAAATTGGAACATTTTTAACAACAATACCATAATCAAGCAATTGATATTTAATCCAAAGGACTTGGGCACATGCACTTCAAGCTGCTACATATTTAGATTCAGCAGTGGAAATAGCTACACTTGCTTTTTGCTAGCCCAAGAAATTAAGGATGATCCTAAGAAATGACATAAACCACTAGTACTTTTTCTATCAACCCTACAACCACCATAACCAACATCACTATATGCATACAAGTCAAAAGAATCACAACTAGGATACCACAAACCATGATTAACAGTTTTACTCAGGTATCTAAAAATTCTTTTGCAAGCACTCAAATGAGACATTTTTGGACAAGATTGAAATCTAGCACAAAGACATGTAGCAAAAATAATATCAGGTCTAGAAGCAGTTAAATACAAAAGAGAGTCGATCATACCTCTATAAAGTTTTTGATCAACATCCTCCTCATGTTCAAATTTTTCCAAGACCAGATTTGTTGCCATTGGTGTTGCTGCTACTTTGCATCCTTCCATTTTGAACTTCTTTAGAAGTTCCTTGATATATTTTGATTGGTGAATGAAGATGCCATCTTTGTTAAGTCCAAATGACTTTACTTAGATATGATTTTAATGTATAACAAAAGAGCAAAATAAAAAGAAAATACATACAGACGAAGTCATACAGACGAAGGAACACAGACGCAGACGCTAAGAAAAGCAGACGCAGACGCAGATGCGAAATAGTAAAACAGACAAAGTAAAAGCAGACACAGACGAAGTAAAAGCGAACACAGATGAAGTAAAAACAGACGTGATTTAAGTAAAAGCGAACATGCATTTAAGTAAAAGCGCATATGATGAAGTAAAAGGCATACCTGATTTGAAGCACGCAGCGATAAAATACAGACGAAGAAAAACAGATGCGGAATTAAAATAGAAGACGAAGGAGTCAGTTCGAGTTAGTTACAGAACTCAACTGAATAACCATTTCTTTAAAGATTCAAGAAACAAGAATCAAGAAGCAGTTGGAGATGAAGGCTATAAATACAAGTCGAAGTCGAAGATTGCAAAAGTTAGCCAAAGTTAGAAAAAGTGAGCAAAAGTTAGCGAAAGTTAACAAAAAAGCATTCTGTTCAATTTAGCTGAGAGTTATTTTACTGTAACAAGTGTGCAAACACTTTTCTGAGAAAAAGTAGTGCAGATAGCCTGCAGAGGCTAAGTGTGAAAGAATACTGGTTGTAGAGACCTGAAGAGGCTCGAAAAGAATACTTGTAACGTTGAAAGAGATAGTGGAAATCTCATAAAGAACTCTGAGGACTGGACGTAGCCCATGGTTTGGGGTGAACCAGGATAAATTGATGTGTCGACTACTCTCACTCTATCTCTATTTTAGATTCAAGTTTTATCAGTACTTAATCAGTAAACAAAGTTTTTAAAGTTTTGATTAATTAGAATTTATCGGAAGTTCTGTAAAGAACTTTATTTCTAACAAACAGTTTTGAAAGATTTTTCAAAAAGGGGAATACACAATTCAACCCCCCCCCCCTTCTCGTGCATTCTATATCGTTTTATAAGTATTGTATTAACATGTGATTCACTTCAATTGGAATCAAAGACTGGTATCCAAGGATCACTTTAGCAAAGTGTGGATCAAAGATAATGGCGGAATCACATGTATACATCGCAGAAGGAGCATCAGTCACTAGACCTCCAACATTCAACGGAGAAGATTATCATTACTGGAAAGATAGGATGCGGCTATTCATAAAATCTACTCATGTCGACCTTTGAGACGTAATAGAGAACGGACCTTATACACCAGTAGATGAAGATGGCAATTCCATTCCACGAGTCAGATGGACGGCTGACCAGAAGGCGAGAATACAACTGAAGGCGAGAATACAACTGAACTCAAAGGCGAAGTTCTTCTTGATGTCTGCCCTAAGCAGGAGCGAGTATGACAAAGTCCACGGATGCGATACCGTGAAGGAGATGTGGGACACATTTTCCATCGCTCACGAAGGCACAAGCTAAGTTAAAAAATCCAAGATAAGTATTCTTGTGCACCAGTATGAACTTTTCAGGATGAAAGATGAAGAATCTATTGATCAAATGTTTGGAAGATTTCAAACAATTGTCAATGGATTGAAACCTCTTGGAAGAACGTACAACAATCAAGACCATGTTCGAAAGATCTTAAGAAGTCTTTCAAAGAGGTGGAGACCTAAAGTTACTGCGGTGCAAGAAGTGAAAGATTTGAGCGTGCTAAAACTTGACGAGTTGCTTGGATCCTTAAAGATTCATGAAGTTGAACTCGATGATGAAGACAAGCCCAAACGGGACAAGTCGATAGCGTTGAAGGCAGGACATAAGAATCACAAGACTCAAAGATGGAGGAAATCATCAAAAGCGTTAAAGATTGAAGAAGCAAAGGATGACGACTCCAGCCAATCAGAACCAGAGTCAACTGATGAGGACGACGAGTTATCTTTCATCTCTAGAAAGATAAGACGCATGTGGAAGAAGAAGTCCAGAGCAAACCAGACTTTCAAGAAGAATGTCAAAGATGAAGCTAAGCCAGAGAAGTCATCTGTAATCTGCTACGAGTGCAATCAGGCTGGACACTACAAGTTCGAATGTCCGAATCTAAAGAAGAAACCAAAGAAGAGTAGAGAAGGCAAGAAAACCATGATGGCAACGTGGGAGGACCTAGATTCATCGTAATCAGATCTGAGTTCTGAATCGTGCGAACATGCAAACTTCACCGTAAGCGAGGAAGATAGTGATGAGGAGGTAAAATCGACTACGATAATTTGCATGATGCCCGCTTTCGAGAACTATTAGAAGATTCTCATGCTATTCAAACAAGACAAACTGTTAAAGAAAAGTATAGAAAATATTAGACGTCTTGAAAAAATAGAGAGAAAATGTACATCTAAAGAAGCAATTAGAGGAGAAAAATAAAGTCATAGACAGACCAGAAGAGATTATTCAGCTTAAACTAAGAATTAAAAATCATCGGTGATTTAGCTACCTTCACAGAGAGCACTAAGAAAATGAATGAAATGCTTGGAAAATGTAGACATCCGAAAGTGATAAAGCGGATTAGGGTTTCTGACTAACAAGACTCAATCTCATAGAAAACCTTTCTTTTAAAAGAGAAACCCTAATAAATCTCGTTTTGATCAACGTTCTAGTTATATGCATCAAAGAACTCATCATATGCATACTACTAACCATAAAGGACCTAAGAAAATTTTGGTACCAAAAAATAAAATAGTTTCTCCTGCAGATATCCTTCCTTGGAAGATACGGCAAGAACCATTGGTATTTAGACAGTGGATGCTCGCGACATATGCGGGAAAAGGTCTATGTTCCTAGACCTTCAGTATAAGAAGGGAGGATCGGTAACTTTCGGAGACAACCAGCAGGGCAAGATCATTGGAATCGGTAAAATAGGTAAAGATTCCTTTCCATGCATAAATAATGTACTGCTTGTTGATGGTATGAAGCATAACTTGATTAGCGTCAGTCAATTGTGTGGTTCTGGTTTCACTGTCACATTCAATCAAAATTTTTGCGAAGTCAGAAACAAAGATGGGTCTATACTTTTCTCTGCCAAGAGAAGAAACAATCTTTACAAAATTGATTTAGAAGATTTTCAAAGCCAAAATGTTTCATGTTTTCTATCTTCCAAAGAAGAAAGACTAATCTGGCATAAAAAGCTAGATCATGTCTCTTTTAAACATATTTCAAAGTTGGCAAAACATGATTTGGTAAGAGGATTGCCAAAAATAAGTTTTGACAAAGAGTTTTTCTGTGAAAACTGTTTGAAAGGAAAACAAGTTAAAACTTCTTTTCTTCTAAAATTTTGTAACATCATCTAGACCTTTAGATTGTTACATATGGATTTATTTGGTCCAACAAGGATGATAAGTCTTAGCGGAAAGAAATATGGACTTGTTATTGTTGATGACTTTACTCGATTTTGTTGGAAATTGTTTTATCACACAAAGATGAATCTTTTAAGTGCTTTAGGACCTTATCCAAAAATTCTGAGAATGAAAAAGAGTGTCTATAGCCGATGTCGGGAGTAACCATGGTGGAGAATTTGAGAATGAGAAGTTTAGGTTATTCTGTGAGGAGAATGGAATTTTCCACAATTTCTCTGCTCCCAGGACTCCACGACAGAATGGAGTTGTTGAAAGGAAGAACAGCACGATTCAAGAGATGGCAAGGACCATGCTGTGTGAGATGAATCTTCCTAAATACTTTTGGGCAGAAGCAGTGAATACAGCTTGCTACATACAGAATAGAATTCTGTTGCGACCCATGTTGAAGAAGAATCCTTATGAGTTATGGAATGAAAGAAAACCAAACGTATATTACTTTCATCCATTCGAGTGCAAGTGCTCTATTCTGAATACAAAGGAGCTGTTGGATAAATTCGACTCAAAGACTTATCCAGGAATCTTTCTAGGCTACTCATTATCGTCTAAGGCATTTCGGGTGTACAACCTTACTTCAAAGACAGTTAAGGAGACCATCCATGTCAAATTTGATGATAGTTCCCAACCTCATAATGAAGATGACATGGAAACTGAAGGTCCTTTAAAGAGCTTAGATGATAGTACAGAAACTCCATCATCAGGAACTCATGTAGAAAAAGTTGAAGATATTCCAAAAACTATCGGACTGAAAAGAGACTGGAAATATAAAAGTTCTCATCCAGAAGAGTTGATTATCGGAGAGACCTCAGAAGGAGTTAGAACAAGATCCAAATTCAGAAGAGAAGCTAATGTGGCTTTTATCTCTGAAATAGAACCTAAGAAGGTTGAGGAAGCTCTTCAAGACGAAGCTTGGGTGTTAGCCATGCAAGAGGAGCTGAATCAATTTACTAGGAATAATGTGTGGTCCTTAGTTCCGAAACCCTATAAGAAATCCATCATAGGAACCAGATGGGTCTTTAAGAATAAGTTAGACGAATCAGGAAGAGTGAGTCGAAATAAGGCTAGATTAGTAGCACAAGGCTATAATCAGCAAGAAGGAATAGACTACAATGAGACGTATGCTCCAGTAGCAAGACTTGAAGCCATTAGGATTCTACTGGCATATGTTGTGTGTCATGATATAAAGCTTTTTCAGATGGATGTGAAGAGTGCCTTTCTGAATCGTTTTATAGACGAAGAGGTGTATGTTAAGCAACCACCTGGTTTCGAGGATGTTAAGAATCCAGACCATGTCTATAGACTTCATAAAGCCTCATAAGGACTGAAGCAAGCTCCTAGAGCTTGGTATGATCGTCTGAGTACTTTTCTCTTAGAGAATGGTTTTAGTAGAGGTCAAATTGATAAGACGCTCTTTAGGAAGAATTTTCAGAATGATTTTATTTTAGTTCAGATTTACATTGATGATATTATTTTTGGTGCTACTTCAAACAAGCTATGCATGAAGTTTGAGAGTCTAATGAAGAAAGAGTTTGAAATGAGCATGATGGGTGAATTAAAGTTCTTTCTTGGGTTGCAAGTTAAGCAGACCGAAGAGAAGATCTTTATTCATCAACAAAAGTACGTGAAAGAATTGTTGCTTAAATTTGATATGCAGAATGTGAAGCCAATGGCGACTCCGATGCACCCTTCAAACCTTTTGTCGAAAGATGAACTTGGTAAGAAGGTGGATCAAACCCTGTATAGAGGGATGATCGGTTCTTTACTGTATCTTACAGTAAGTAGACCTGATATTTTATTCAGTGTATGCTTGTGTTCAAGATTTCAGGCCGATCCTAGAGAGTCTCATTTTATTGCTGTTAAAAGAATTATGAGATATCTTGCAGGTACTACTGATCTTTGCTTAATGTTTGAGAAAGGTAGAGATTTCAGGTTAATTTGATATTGCGATGCGGACTATGTCGAAGATAGAATTGAAAGGAATAGCACAAGTGGAGGATGTCACTTTCTTGGCGCAAACCTAGTTTCCTGGTCAAGCAAGAGACAAAGCTTGATAGCTCTATCAACTGCCGAAGCAGAATATATGTCTACCGCAAGCTGTTGCTCACAGACGTTGTGGATCAAATATCAACTTGAAGACTATTCAGTTCGAGAAGAGGAGATTCCAATCTACTGCGACAACACCAGTGCAATCAACCTGTCAAAGAATCCGATTCAGCATTCTAGAGTGAAGCACATCGAAATTAGACATCACTTCCTAAGAGACTATGTTCAGAGAAAGGTGGTGCGTCTACAGTTCATCGAAACAGAGTCTCAGTGGGCAAACATCTTCACTAAACCATTGAGTGAAGAACGGTTCCAGAAGATCAGACGCAATCTTAACATGGTCATGTTAAGTGAACAGTCAGGCTAAAGGGACGTCAAAACTAACGGCGTCAGGAACAGTGAGTTACAGCTGGTAACTTCTCTGACAAGAAAGTTTTGGAGGGAAACGCCTCACGATTTTCAGAATCCCTATGATTCTAGAATACGCGTGATAAGACCCTTCAAGTTGCCTGAAGTTGATATCATTGCAGTTACTCTGATCACCAGACGATTCATCTTGCTTTCCAAATTCTCTCAATCATCCTACCCTAGACGAAAAGCTAACCAGAGACAGTTTTTGTTCTGAAACAATGGAAGCAGCTATGATATTCGAAAGACATGTGGATTTCGAGTCATTGAGAAATGATGGTATGGACGTAGAACCGGAGATTGTAAGAGCTGGTTGGAGGAATTTCTTCCAGGTACGAGAACCAATCTACACCAATGAGGTTTTCAATTTTTGGAAGAATGCTCAGCTTGTAAACAACACTGTGGTATCTTCAGTAGATGGTATATCTGCTGTTGTGACCAAGGAGCTGATAAAGAAAGTGACCGATTGTCCATCGGTTAGTGAGACTCTGTCTACCAAGACTGGTTGGATGTCTCAAGTTGGTATGAGAGAAGAAGATGTCAGAAGACAACTATATGGAGCCAATAACCCTTCGGAGAGGAAGACTTTGAATCTAGTCCCAAAAACTAGGGTTCTCCATGCAATTTTGTTTAATTGCATCTTACCCAGAGTAGGTTCCAGACATTTGGTGACTACCCTGGATGAACAATGCCTGTTCTACCTACTGAATCGTAATCCCATCGATTTACCCTTCTTAATCTTTCACTATTAAGGGGATGAAGGATACAAATAGATATCCTTACGACATGCTTCTTACAAGTATTTTTAAGGAATCCAGAATCCTTCTCCACAGAGGAAATAGAAGTATTGTTCCAGTGAAAAATAAGATTGATTGAATCACTATACAGCGAATGGGTCTGAGGACAGTGAATAAAGAAGAAACAGAATCTTCAAGGAGAATAAGAACTGAGAGGGAGCGTGTATCGAAGAAGTCTCCCGCATCAAGTCTCCGAACTCAACTGAGTATAAGATCGCCTGCGGATGAAATAAGAAGACTTACAGGAAGACCGCTGATAAAACGGGCGAGTCCTCAGGTCGAAGTAAGTCTACCACGAAGAATAGAAGAAGGTGCGCCAAAAAGACAAGGAGAAAGTCTTTTAAGTGAAGTTACGAAGAAGGCGAAGAGATCACCGAGGATTCGGACTCTAAGGCAACAAGAAGAGAAGATTGCCAGAGAGCAGAGTCAGGAACAATCCTCTCAATCTCGTGTACCTAAAGCGACAAGGTCGTTAGTTTCTATTCTGGAAGAGGATACAGCTAGAAAAGCCAAAGAGACTAACAAGAAGAGAAAATTAAAATCTGAAATAGAAAAATCTCAAGTTCAGAAATCTTCAAGACTGACTGAAGCAGAAGACAAGACTAAGAAGATTAGTCGGAAGAAGACAGTGTCAACTGCTGGGGAGGTTAGTCAAAAGAAAGAAATCTTTGAAGGTGCTCAAAAAGAAAAAGAAAAAGAAACTGAGCAGAGCACAGTTCAGGAAATCTCCATTGCTCAACAGGAGGAACCAGTGGAGCAAAGCCTGGTTCAGGATAATCCTATTGAAGCACAACCAGAGGCCACAGCAGAATCAGACTCGGAAAATGATAAACCTTGTCTGATGGTATACAACTATCATAAGTTTTTTAGAAAACAAAAGCTGAAGATCAAAATAATTCATTATGTTACCAGGACAACTGCTATCGCCATCGGTAGTCAACCAATGAAGAAGACAGTAGTTCTTGTACAACCTATGTCAATAAATAGTGACACGTGGGACTTACTGAAAGAAGATGAAAAGATGTTCTACTATGCTATGAGGGATGCTTCTACGAAGCCATACCCTACAAAAATTCCCTGTAAGTCGTGTACTATTTTTTCGATCTCAGAAAAGACGGAAATAAAGATTGTACCGGATATCCAGCCAAGATATCCTTTGGATTTGACTAAGGGGAAGTCAAAGCTATTTCCTGAAGAAGTTCGTGATGATCTGTCCGCAGATCAAATTGAAGAAGGAGTGCGTAGAATTGATGATGAATACGCTTCGAATAAGAATGAAGATGGTGCTAGTTGCAGCCATACTAACAAGCAAGCAGACTGTCCAGTAGGGGGAAGAATAATAACAGGGACGTTTATTGAGTTCCTTGTTCAGACAGTTTTGCGTATCAGACCTTTATCTGGTACACTGTTTATTGAAGCTGAAGGCATACCCCTGCAAGGAAGACAGTTGTTGATGCTGCCTGCTCCGTTTGACTTAGATCTTCCTGAAGCTGATACATTTATTCGTCCACCAACTATTAAGATCAATGATGAATACATTCCTACCTCTGATGCTTATACTACGACAATTCCGTTCACTGCTCCCTCAGCAGATGCTGATCAATCCTCCTCACCGTTGGACTCACAAGTTGAAATCAGCAAATTATGTGGTGAAGTCAACGAGATCAAGGAGACGATGAATGACCTGAAGAAAATGATTACAGAACTGCTGAAGAGCTATCATCGTTAATCATTTTTTATTATAACAAATAGGGGGAGAAGAGCAGAAAAAAGAAGAGAATGAACAAGGGGAGAAGAGAATGAGTAGAAGAGAAGAGGATGTTCAAAATGTTCAGTATAGAAGGTGTGACTGAAGAAGACGAAGAAAGGAAGAAGTCAAAGAAGAAGTTCTGCAGATAAGTTTTTTTTATGTTCTTTTCAAAACATTGTATTTTGTTTTCTTTTGTATATAATTTGTTATCATCAAAAAGAGGGAGATTGTTAAGTCCAAATGAATTTACTTAGATATGATTTTGATGTATAACAAAAGAGAAAAATAAAAAGAAAATACATACAGACGAAGGACACAGACGCAGACGCTAAGAAAAGCAGACGCAGACAGACGCAGATTCGAAATAGTAAAAGCAGGCAAGTAAGCGAACCATACATTTAAGTAAAAGCGAACACGAGTAAGTAAGCGAGACATAGACAAAGTAAAAGTAGACGCAGACGCAAAAGCACAGACGATAAAATACAGACGAAGAAAAACAGATGCGGAATTAAAATAGAAGACGAAGGAGTCAGTTCGAGTTAATTCTGTAACTCAATGAATAACCGTTTCTTTAAAGATTTAAGAAACAAGAATCAAGAAGCAGTTGGAGACGAAGGCTATAAATACAAGTCGAAGTCGAAGATTGCAAAAGTTAGCCAAAGTTAGAAAAAGTGAGCAAAAGTTAGCGAAAGTTAACAAAAAAGCATTCTGTTCAATTTAGCTGAGAGTTATTTTACTGTAACAAGTGTGCAAACACTTTTTTGAGAAAAAGTAGTGCAGATAGCCTGCAGAGGCTAAGTATGAAAGAATATTGGTTGTAGAGACCTGAAGAGGCTCGAAAAGAATACTTGTAACGTTGAAAGAGATAGTGGAAATCTCAGAAAGAACTCTGAGGACTGGACGTAGCCCACGGTTTGGGGTGAACCAGGATAAATTGCTATGTCGACTACTCTCACTCTATCTCTATTTTAGATTCAAGTTTTATCAGTACTTAATCAGTAAACAAAGTTTTTAAAGTTTTGATTAATTAGAATTTATCGAAAGTTCTATAAAGAACTTTATTTCTAACAAACAGTTTTGAAAGATTTTTCAAAAAGGGGAATACACAATTCAACCTTCTCGTGCATTCTATATCGTTTTATAAGTATTGTATTAACGTGTGATTCACTTCAATCTTTGTATTGCTTGATTTGTAATCCAAGAAAGAACTTGAGTTCTCCTATCATGCTCATCTCAAATTCACTTTGCATAAGATCACTAAATCCTTTACACAAAATTTCATTAGTATAGCACCAAAAACAATATCATCAACATATATTTGACAAATTAACATATCTTGATCAACATGTTTTATAAACAAAGTATTATCTATTTTACCACGAATATAACCATTTTGAGTTAGAAAAGTACTTAACCTTTCATACCAAGCCCTTGGTGCCTGCTTCAATCCATAAAGTGCCTTTTTGAGCTTGTAGACGTAATCCGGATGTTCATGGTCTTCAAAACCCGGTGGTTGTTTGACATAGACCTCCTCTTAGATGTAGCCATTTAGAAATTCACTTTTGACATCCATTTGATTTAATTTGATCCTCTTATGCGATGCAAAAGCACATAATAGTCTAATTGCCTCCAATCGAGCCACAGGAGCATATGTCTCATTATAATCAAGGCCTTCTTCTTGATAAAATCCTTGAGCTACTAACCTTGATTTATTCTTGATTGCTTCACCATTCTCATCATACTTTATCCTATTTACACATTTTACTACAATAATAGTTTTGTCCACTGGTGGAGCTACCAAATCCCATACATTATTTCTCTTGAATTGATTAAGCTCTTCTTGCATAGCTAATAGCCAATTTTCATCTTCAAGAGCCTCTTTTATATTCTTGGGTTCCACTAATGAGATGAAGGCTGAATTGTTCATGTGTTCATAAACATTTCTTCTAGTTCTTAAACCATCATCCAAGCTACCAATTACTTGCTCCATAGGGTGATTCTTTGCTTTTGCCCAAGTTTTGGTGCTTGGTACATGGTCTTCCTCATTTAACATTAATTCCCCAATCTTGGATTCAACTTCTTCAACTCCATTTCCTGAATTTCCTGCATCATTATCAAAACAAATCTTTCTCGGGGGTGAAATCATATCATCGAATTTAACATGAATACTTTCCTCAACAAACTTAGTTCTATTATTATAAACTCTAAAAGCCTTACTAGTTAGAGAATAACCAAGAAATACACCAACATCAGATTTTGAATAAAATTTTCCTAAGTTATTCTTTCCATTATTATGAATAAAAACTTTGCAACCGAATGGGTGAAGATATGAAATGTTGGGTTTCTTACCTTTCCATAACTCGTATGGTGTCTTGTTTTTGTCTTGTCTGAGATGTACCCTATTAATAACATAGCATGTGGTATTGACTGCTTCCGCCCAAAATGCTTTAGGAAGATTGTATTCATTCAGCATCGTTCTACTCATTTCTTCAAGTGAGCGATTTTTCCTTTCTACAACACCGTTTTGTTGTGGTGTTCTAGGTGTTGAGAAGTTGTGCTCCATTCCATATTTGTCGCAAACCCTCGAATGATTCACACTTAAATTCACCGCCGTGATCAGTCCTTATTGCAACAATTGTCACATTCTTTTCATTTTGAACCAACCTACACCACTTAGTAAACTCGTTAAAGGCATCACTTTTATTTGTAAGAAATCTCACCCAAGAAAATCTGGAAAAATCATCAACAATTACAAGAACATATAATTTACCACTTAGACTAACATGCTTAGATGGTCCAATCAAATCCATATGAACAAGTTCAAGAATGCGAGATGTACAAATTTCTTTCTTTGGTTTGAACGATTCCCTAACATGTTTGCCTTTTAAGCAAGATTCACATAAGTGATCTTTAACAAATTTTATCTTAGGCAAACCTCTCACTATATCATTTTTAGAAAGTTTAGAAATTAAAGGCAATGGTGCATGTCCTAATTTTCTATGCCACAAAAATGCATTTTCTTCTAATGTCACCAAACACTTTTCATTAAAAGAACTATCATTATGTAAATCAACAATATATGTATTTCCATGCCTCAAACCAATGAAAGCAACATGATCATCCTTCTTAACCAAGCAATGAGATGATTCAAAAAACACATTAAAATTCATATCACATAATTGAGAAACACTTAGCAAATTATGTTTCAAACCATCAACAAGCAAAACATTGTCAATGGTAGGCAAAGGTTCCTTACCCACTTTACCAATACCAATGACTTTACCTTTGTTGTTGTCTCCAAATGTGACATATCCTTGATTCTTTGGTCTAATTTCTGCAAATAGGCTCTTGTCTCCGCTCATATGCCTTGAACATCCACTATCAATGTACCATGTGCTTGATGAATTTTCATTCCTTGCTTGTATCTGCCATATAAACATTCTTTCTTCTTATAGATATCCAAGCCATTTTGGGTCCATTTTGGTTAGTCATATAAACCACATTAGGAGGTGTGGTACCTTTTTCAACCCAGATTTTCCTAACATTAATACATCTCCTAATACTCTTACAAGCAATTTCTATATGACCATCTTTTAAACATCTAGCGCATTTTGAAACTTTTCCATCTTTAGTGAATTTAGAAATCAAAGAGCAATCTCTATCAAAAGGATCATATTCTAAACCATGTCTAGAAATTGAGTATCGTTGTAAAGACAACATCTTTTCAAACTTCTCATTTTCATTAGTAAACTTTCAAACCACATAAGAAAACTCCTTTCTAAGTCTATCAAGCTCACAAGTAAGATTTTCTTTTTCAGCAAGGCATGCAGAATGATCTTCCTTGGGACAATCTAAATCATCAATAGTCTCATGTAAAGCACTATTTTCAGCAACTAATTCTCTTATTTTCTTTCTCAATTTCTTGTTGATTTCAATAGCTTCTTCAAAATCAATTTGTAAAGCATTAAAAGAATCTCTAAGATCTTGATCAATGAAAGTTACCTCATCTTCGTCATCACTTATTGAGGAGCTATTTGTCATAAGCGCTAAATTGTTTTCATCATTACTTTGGTATGCTTCTTCATCATCACTCCAAGTGGCTACTAGGCTAGCTTTGTTTTTCCCTTTGTCATACTTATCATTTTTCTGGAAATTTGAAGTGGAAGATGAGCTTCGCATTCTCTAGCATGATGTCCACTTTTTCCACATTTCCAACATTCTTCATTGCTCTACTTTTCTTCATAGCCCTTAGATCTTCTCTCCATTGTGAACTTCTTTCTTTCTCCATTTCTTCCACCATTTAATTCTTTCCTCCTATTTTTGAGTAGTCCTTTGAACTTTCTCAAATTTCTGGCATACATTGCTATTTCTTCATCTTCTTCCTCTTCATCTATTTCTTCGTCACTTTCATTAAGAGAAGAAGTATTAGCTTTTAAAGAAATTGATTTTTGTAACTTACCTCTTCCTCCTCTTGATTTGAGAATGATCTCATAGTTTATGAGAGATCCCACCAAGGCATTGAATTCCAAATGATTGAGATCCTTAGACTCCATAATAGCTGTGACTTGTGAGTCCCATTCTTTCGGCAATGAACATAGAATCTTTTTCACCTTCTCGCTATCCGTCATGTGCTTTCCAAGATTGCCTAATTTATTGATAATTTCTGCAAAATGATCAAGCATAGTAGAAATAAACTCACCTTCCTTCATGACAAACATTTCATAGTCATGGAGAAGCATGTTGATTTTTGTCTCTCGAACTTGATTGGTTCCTTCATACGTGATGCGAAGTCTTTCCCACATTTCTTTCGCACTAGTACACGAGTTCACTCGATTTCTCTCCTCAACGGTGAGAGCACAGTATATCAATTTCATTGCTTTTACGTTGATGTAGGCTTGCTTCCAATCATTGTCATCATATTCCAACTCCGTTTTAACCTCTCCATTTTCTTTTATCGGAACATGTGGACCGAAGATGATGATCTTCCAATACTCCACTCCCTCGCTTATAATATGATACTTCATAGGATTTTTTCAAGAAGAATAGTTAGTGCCATTAAACAAAGGAGGGCGATTATTAGTGTTACCTTCTTCCGCTAGGTTATTATGTGTCATCCTTGGATACTTCTGCTCTGATACCAATTGTAAACGATCTAGAAGGGAGGTTGAATAGATCTTTAACCTTTTTCGTAAAGCTCTACAAAAAAATCAGAAGTTAGTACACACAAAATAATTTAAACAAAATTAGATGTAAAGAGTAGGGAAGAAAAGCAAACACTGTTTTTATAGAGGTTCGGTGCTAAGACCTATGTCCTCTACCTAAGCTCCCACATAGGATTTAGCAAAACACTATATTGTACACTTTTTAGTTCATTGCGAACTTTTACAACCATTTGAATTCCGGCTCAAGCAACCCTTACAATCAATCTGTCTTCCGGCACAAATCCTACCTCACTAGTGATTCTTCTCTAATCACTAAGCTTACAATAAAGATGATAAATAATTGAATTAAGGTTCGATATAGCTAGATACACTTGAATGTGCAGAGATAAATTTTGAGTAATAACAATGATGATTATGAAAGATGAGCAGAAAGCTTTTCTATTTTTCGACTCTAATTGATCTCTTGATCTTCCTCTATTTATTTGCAAGCTTCTAGATCAATATAGACGTTGTATATCATCTATTAGTTGTTGCTTGATATCTCCTAGTCGTTCCTTGATTTCCTCCTTTCCATTTGTGATTGATCTGGATGAATTTTGCCCAGTTACACTTGATAGTCGACTAGTTGACTAGTGCTAGTCGACTGGAACAAATGTTTTTATGAAAAATTTCATCTTCGCTCCACGATCAGTCGACTAGAATGATTTTAGTCGACTGGAATGATTATAGTCGACTGGAATGATTGTAGTCGACTAGAATGATTGTAGTCGACTAGAATGATTATCCAACTTACTGGTCTTTTGCTTTTAGTCAACTTAATAGATTTCGGTCGACTAGTTTAAACCCCACTTTACAGAAATGATAATTCTCAGTCGACTTGGAATGTTCTGGTCGACTGGGGCCAGCTACAACGGATATATTTCAGATAATCTTGAACTTTAAATGTTGGGATACGTATCTTTGATTATAATCTTCACAACAATCATCTTTTTCACATTGTTTATCTCTTGAACGTTGGTGATGATCACTGACTTCATTTGCATGTTGTCTATCTCTTGATTTGTAGATATGTCACTCTTAAACTGTATTAATCCTTTAATTGCAATCCAAATCACCTAAAATAATTTCTTAACCAATTCTATACATTTTATTATTATCAAAACATAAGTAGGATTTAATTTTTCAACCACCATTGGTGCAACATTTCCTATTGCTCCTGTTACTTTTTTCTAGAAGTTACCTATTCAAAATGATCCTCTTGAATTCCTCCATTCAATGGTTTAGCCTTTTGAATGGCTTGTTCATTCTATTATGAATTAAAGACTTCTTCTTCTTGATTTGTATCATAGTTCTCCAGTCTTTTTACCTCCTTATCCATTTGAGCATTATTTTGGTCAATTAAAAAAAACTAGATCTGAACCTCCTTTCCTATCTTAGTCTGGACAATTCTTTCTTTGAATGTTTCCCTCTATTTTAAGTGAAACTTCCTCTAAGTGACTTGATTTAGAAATTCTAGTTACCTGTTCATCCTTCGCATCCTCTTTCTTTTCTTTTGAATCACTCTTTTCTATACCCATCACCTCCCAAAAGTCTCCTCTAGTAAAGATTTTTCCATTAGTTTTCTGTTCTTTACCTTGGGCTGTAAGTGATGGTTTCCATTGGTATGTTACCATAACTCTATCATCTCTGAGAGAATGCTTATTTGTTAGCCTTAATATAGGAATGTAATCCTTCATTTCTTTAGAAACATCTATGCTCACACACTATCTGGAAAACCTACCTTTTTCCTCAATGTTGTGTTTTCATCCGTGCATATAAGTTTCCCCAAATAACTAGCTAGCGTACCCAAACCTTTGGTAGTCCAATATTCTAGAGGAATGTTGTGAATGTTTATCCATAATGGAATGTTTTTAATTCTAATTTTTTCCAATTCCATTTCCAACTGCCAACTTTGAAGGAATAGGGGGTGTTGTGAAATGTTCCATAGACCTTCTTCAATTATTTTTTGTGCTTCTGATTTTGAGGAGAAAGTGAAGATAATATTATCCTTCTCAATGAGCATTACCTCCATTAAACCTCTACCTCTTTAATTCCTCTGAGCCCAAGCTTGTATCATTGGAAATGCTGGTCTCTTATCCATGAAAAAGCCAACTAGGGTAGATTCCCATGTTCTAGCTCCTTCCAGTAGAAGTTCTAGGCCAGGAGCCACCATTAATTTCCCTTCCACCTCTACTAAAGGACTGAAAATCAAAGGGGAGTAAGAAGTATCTCCTATAACTTACTTCCATGTCTTCCCAGCTTTTATAAAAGAAACTCCTTCTGTTGCATATATTTTCTTAGGGGGAAAATATGTAGTTGAAAGTGGGGTGTTTTTAGAGAGGGGTGGAGAGGAAGAATAGGTTGAGGAGGCTTTGGAAGGGGAGTAGGAGTTCATATGAAGGTTTGCAGTGTTTTTGGATCATTGGTTCATGGGAGAGAGAAGATGAGGAAAAATGGAAATTGATCAAGGGTAAAGGGGGAAATTCAATTGGGTTAGGGAGCATGGTGTCAGTCATTGTATGAGAAAGAAGAAAAGAAAGCTAGTTTTGGTAAGGTGGCAGACTTTTAGAGATTTGTACAGGGAGTTTAGGTCTTTTAAACGATAAGGAAAATAGGGCGGGAAAAGTTTTGAGGTGGCACAGACAGCAATGCCCCTTGATTAAGAAAAAATTATAGAAGGATAGGGGATGGTGTATTGAGGGCTTATTGGGGGACAAGGGAAAGTGATGAAAAGAAATTAATCAGCTAGAGAAAAATGGAAGATGAGGTGGTGGTGGGTATGGAAGGAAGCTAGATTGATCTTAATGGTAAGAAGAGTTGGTTAGTGAAAAGGTTGAGGCTCTCTCTCTAACTTATGTTGGACAAACTTTTTTAATTCTTGGTCATTTTTCCTAAATGAAATTTGGGAATTTTTTTATTTACAGACAAATTTTCAAAACTAAATATTTATTAGTTCACTTGAAGATTAATTTAAGGTTTTCCAACTGCGAGCTGCATTAAATTATGTCCATCTTTGTTTGAATTAAAATTTTTAATAGTTTTGTATAAATGTTACCAGAGAATTAGAAGTTCCATGGTTATCAAATTTAGTCCATTTTTATGACTTTGATGGCTTTCTAATTCAATTACAAACATATTTTACATAATTTATTCAATTTAAATATTTTTTTATTCAGGAAAGTTATTTGGTTTCTTAAAGGAATTACGTTATGAATAATTTTTTATTTAACTTAGTTCATATTGTTTGCATCCTTCCATTTCCTTTTTCATGCCTTGCAGTAATAGATGAATAATTGAAGTTTATGGAATTGGAATTATAGTATTTTTTCTTATGGGTGTTTCTTCATACTGTCTTTATCATATTTTTGAACCCTTCCTCTCATTCCTTATCTTGTAAATCACCCCTCCTCTTAGGCCAAGAACTAGAGAGAACACTAATCATATGCCTAGGACACTCACACGAGATAGAGCTACCTGCACCTTCTTTAGGACATATAGGACTCAAGAAAGATCACCAACCCTTCCTTCTTCCATGACCCCTCTTCATAAGGATGAGTACTTTTATACTGACTCACCTATATTTCAAGATTATGTTTCTTATGAGCTAAGTAAGAGCCATATAATCCCTTCTTCCACTTTAGAAGAATCCAAGGATTGTGACCTTCTTCACTATTTTATTGACCAAGTTTTAGAATCCCTCCTTACTAACCTATTGTATTAATCCTTTTAATGTTTAGTTATTCTATAAAGATCTCGATGTCTATATAATTCATGGTGACACCTAAATCTTATCCACAATCCATGGTATTGACATCTATCTCACTTCTAATCTCAAAAACAAGATCCAAGGCATCTTCATTCTAAAGCATCCTTCGTAATATAAACCAAATACACCATTTGACCTTATCTTTCAGTTAGGCCTCTATGAAAAGATCCATAGAAAACCCAATAATGTTCATGGCCTCAAATTCATTCCTCGTTTCCTCCATCTTTTCATCAAATATAATTTCGTCTGTACTTGTGGACACTTTACTTTTTTATGATACGATGATCTGTGGATTCTTATGTACTCTTATATTACGAAACTGTATTCATATTGGTCATTTTATTTTACTTAATATGGTTAATTATCACCAAACTAAAAAGAAGAACTAAAACATTCCTTATACCCTTATGGCCTCATCTTCTACTTTTTTGATATTCCTCTTACTAATGATGAGATTGAATTCGATTTCCTCTTTGATTCTGCTACTCTTAATCACATAGAGTACCAATTGATTGATGATCAAATAACCAAACCAAATTAACGACAACATCTTTACCCTTAGCAACTGTCACCAGTATATGAGGCTCTACTATGTGCTAATGGTCCTAATACGCCTCTCTTGAGCTACATTATTAGGCTACCTATAGATGATGAGGCTACCACTATATAAACATATCATTGCTCTACATCAAATGCTTGTTTAGTGGCTATTAACTATCAGCTCACCATGTTGTGAAGAGAGCTTAACTTTTTTCAAGACATCAAGATGCATAAACTTGATGACTTACACAGTTTGATCAAGTATCGCTTTGTCTCCTTAAGCTAGTTGATTTTTTATGTTTAGAAAAAGGAGGGATAATAATTTTTGTGATATTGAAGGGAAATGCTGCACTTACAGGGAGTATTTATTCTTTTGTATATCTTACATTTTCTTATGTGATGAACAATTATAGATTTTTTATGACTTCTTTATGTGATGAACAATTATAGATATTTGACTATGTCTTCTTTATGTAATGACCAATTATAGATATTTCTTTGATAATGAATAGTTTTTAAGTTTTTTCTCATTTTATTTATGTTTATGACATTGAATTAAATTTTATGCATAAATTAAGGAGAGCTAATTACTATCTTGATATGTATATTTATTTGTTTAATTAAATTCTCTTGTTTTTCTAATATTAAAATATTGTGCCATCATAAAAAAGGAGATTTTTTAATTAAGGAGTTTTAATCAATATTTTGGTGATGATAAAACATAAGTACTACTAAAGAGTTTAATGATGTTGATGAGAAGGAATATGAGAATAAGATATTCTTGTATTGAAGGAATGTGAAAGAAAAGACAAAGTTTGCAATCTTCAATATCAAGATCAAGTCAAGATGAGGATCGAGATACATCAATGTTTTTTTTATGTATTACTTATTATAAGCTCATCTTGTTTGTTTTTGATAGTTTAACAAACTCACAATGCATAAATCTTTTCTCATTATTTCATTATATGAGTTTTCCATTCATTAAAAGGCTTTAAAGTTTTTGTTTTTAATATAAAAACCTTTCGATCGTTTAAATAAAGTTTTATAGAACATTTTAGGATGTTTAATACATAATTGCATTAATCAAATTAAGTTTGACTATTTGAAGGTGTTAATTAGGGTTATTGGTCGAACTGTATGAGTTAGTGGTCAACCAATATAGGTTAAAGTTGTTAAATTTAATACATTATGAGTTTCCTATAACATTATTTGATGTATTAGTCGACCAATATACCTACTGGTCAACCAGTGTTTTGATGATTAGTGAAATCGAGGCTTTTAATCATACTGGTCTACTATTATTCTATACTGATTGACCAGTGCTCTACATATAGTTAAGTTAATAACTAGTTCTTCGCTTCATGGCTACTAGAGGTCCTAAAAACATTATAAATAGGTGTTTTCTCATTGACTTTAGTATCAAGAAGCATTTGAATATTTTTTACATATATTTTTAAAAAAATTTCAAATATTTGAGCATTCATTTTCTCATTTAGCATATATGAGCCCTTTGTGATTATCAAAATAATCAAGTCAGCAAGTTTGAGTTGTTAGCCATCCTTGGGATTTTTTTATCAATGTATTGGGAGTACCTAAAGTGTTTTGCCTCTTTAACTTGAAGAAAGATTGAAAAGGAGGTTCTTTTTTTCCAAAATAAAAGATTATACAAAGGTTATTATTTGCCTTGAAAGAAAAATTATAGTGGAAATCCAAGAAGGGTCTTGGAAGTGGACGTAGGCAAGGATTGATTGTTGAACTACTATAAATCAGTTTGCACTTCTTTTCGCTTACTCTTTACTTTTTTGTCTATAAGCATAGTTAAATTCCTTTACTTTTATTTCATTCTTGCATTTTTGTCATATGCAAGCATTGTTTTGTAAGTAGGTATCTTTAATTGAAATCTTTAATTCACCCAATTCACTCTCCTTTTAGCTACCATTACGGAATAATAATAAGATTATAAGGTTATTTACAAAAAGTCATCTTTCTATTATCCCTTGTGTTATCTATAATGATATACTTAAAAAAAATATTGTTGACATAACTTTTTATGTTTGATTAAAGGATAAAAATAAATTTAATAAGGATTATAATGATGTAGTCTTACTTTTAAAAAAAATAATGCAGTCTTCATTTTCAATATATCTTTTGATTTAAGTTCGAAGACTCATGAAAGACGGGGTTCGTTTTACCCTAATCGAATAACGTTAGGCATTTTGGTTGAACGTCGTCATTTAATGCAAACATCTTGTGCTCTGTGTATTAAGTGGTTCTTCCGCACATGAGAAAGACTCTCAAAATGTAAACTTATTTGATTAATGAAAATTTTTTATTTCTCGAAAAAATACATCTTTTGATTTGATCTTTCAATTTCAATAATATGTGAAGGTCACTTAATTTGATTTTATTCATGTGTTTTACTTGTCTTTGCAAGGGTTAAATGATTGTTCTCACTTCAATGTCAACCGGTTTGTAGTTTTTTCATTTTTTTTATAAACTTGATGAAAATTCAAGGTATTTTAGAATTTAAAAGCACTTTTGAAGCTACAGAGAGGTCTAAGATGCTTTTCAATTTGATTTTTCTTTAAAATAAGTTGAAGCCTTCAATTTATAAAATATTTGATGACATTAATTTAAATGTCATATATCACTTTATATATAGTTATCGATGTTTTTCCTTTGAATTATTCTTAACTTGTGTATAACATTACAAATTAAATCATATGACAACTTTCAATTAGGCGAAATCAACAATAGAAAGAAATAATTTTATGTAAATGTAATTAGGAAGCTAATATAATTCACTAATAATGACAAAATAGTCAAGTTATTTACTTGAATTGGTATATAGAGTAATTAAGCTTTTTAATAAATGACATAATTACTTTATTCAATATTTATAATAATTAATTTAATATTAAAATTGATGTAACTTATTAAAAGATCAAATAATCAAAAACTCTTCTTTGGAATACATAAAATAGTCCTTATTCCAAAAAAGAAATTTTTGTTAAATTAGTTAATAATACATATAATTACTTAATACTTTATTTATTGACTTATTAATACTAATTTAATGAATAGAAGGCTACAAATTGGTTTTTTGGAAATTAAATAATTGAATTAATGCAAGGAAAAAGCCTAAGGAATACAAAGTCCATCAAATAAGAATAAACTAATTAACAAGTCATAGAAAAACAAAACTAAAAATAACCAACAAGAAACAAATCCTCGGTGATTACTCTTGCAGAGAACTACTATTTGTTGACCTTAATCATTTGTCTCTAAAAAAGGAGAATAAGGTTAGATCTTTGCTACTAGAGACCAATAATTAACCTTTATAACTACCAATTGGATAATATTTGAGGTGATAAAAAAAGTTCAGCTCCCCTAATCCTTACCATCTCTCATATCATGTCGAAGTTAGTAAGTTGTAAGTCCTAACTTTTCATTGTTCCCTCCATAAATTATACACTATGCATCCCATTTCCATTTGAATGAGTGTATAATCATACTTGCTCATGTTATGCAGCTTAATGCTCCACAAGACAATCTATTTCCACCTATAGTAAGGACAAGTAACTCTACACCTCACTAGAGTGTCCTGCTAGTGTGCTTAAAATCAAAAGTTAAAAAATAATTAGTTTAAAAATTTTAGATATTCATCCCAAAACTTATATTTGAGGTTTGATAGTGTCAAATAGGAGCTCCTAATTCTATTATAAGTAGTTAACCTTTCCCTTACAGCTACCCACAACATAAAGGAAACTTTAGGGGCCGTTAGTTTATTCTATATCATATTATGCTAGAGATACCTAGGTGCAAAATTTTGAATGTTTCCCTCAAAGAATTAGCCATGTAAGTAAGGAGCCAGTCTTATAGCAAGCTTGTTGATCTATTCGATTGATTCCACCCTTCATTAAAGATGATGCAGTTGATAAAGGAATCATTAGGATAAAAGTTCATTAGAGCATTAAAGTTGGATAGAGATAAAAGGGCATATAGGGACTCCAATCATCATTCATAAGAGAAGTGGAGAGTTCATTCCTATATGTATCTAAATTTATTATTAAATAGAGTCTCTTAACTTAAAATTTTGAATTATGCTCCAAGAAAAGTCAGCTCTTACTTTATATATCTAGATTTTTTTTCTTTTTAGATATTATCCATTGATCCCTTTAATCTGCAGAGATTTTTTTTAGTGATATCTCTTTATAATCTTTTATATAGTAAAGATTTGCTCATCAACTATATTGAAATGATCCCTAAGGCTCCCTCATCATTTGGTAATTATAGATTATCCAAGTTAACCTAAGCAAAATGCCTAGTGTTGATATTACTAGTCTAAATGAAGTTTCTCAAGATCTTTTTAGCTTCCTTAGTTTTTTAGGGGGTAATAGGAATGAGTTAATAAGTTGCTTAACATTGAGATGACAAACTGGAGTCTACTAGCAAAAGAAACACATTTATTTTCCCTTCCAACTTTTCCCTTAATGGAATCAAAAGGAACCTAGTAATATTACTAGGATACTTTTATTAAATAAATAGAGAATCCAGGATATTTGAAAGGTGGAGATGAAGCAACTATTCCTTTAATTATCTCTAATTATTTAGTTGTTTGCTCAAAATTCCTTGAGACCCATAGACAACAATTCTACTTGTCAATTTCAATCCCAAATAATTGATTGAATTCCTCTCAGGATCTCATTAGGCATTGGAGCGAGAGCTCACTAGCTCCACATAAAAGTATAAGGTCATCTACAAAAACAAGGCAAGTGATTTGTAGCATAGAACATTTCTTATGAAATTTAAAGTATTGTCTTTATTAATGCTAGTTTGAATAATTCTGGATAGCATTATCATACAAATTGTGAAAGGATATGGGCACAAAGGATCCCCCTATCTTATGTCCCTAACCTCTTTAAAGATTGGAGAAGCTTCAGCATTCACAAGCACACTAAATAAATTTATTGATATGCATTAACTTATCCACTTGAAAAATACTTTTAAAAATCTTATAGCTCTCATAGTGAGTAGGATGAACTCCTATTCCACTGTATCAATAGCTTTATGACTATCCACCTTCAGATCATAATTTTTACCTAAGCCTTAGATGTGATAATTTTTTAATAAGCCCAAAGGTAACAAGATGTGATAATTTTTGAATAAGTCTGAAGGCAACAATATGTTATCATTGATGCATCTGCCCTCAATGAAGGTAGCTTGAAATTTATTCAACAAACTAGGAATGATTAGCTTTAGTCCATTAGCTATAATCCTTAAGATGATCTTGTAAAACATATTACATCATGAGATTGATCTATATTCCTTCAATGAGAAGGGGTTGGATGATTTGAGGATCAAGCAAAGAAAGGCCTTACTCCAAGACCTCAACATTCCAAAGATTGAGAAAAATTCTTTTACATCTTCACTAATATATCTTTTAATGAACTTCTTAGGCTTTATGAAAGAAAATTCCATTAAATCCGTTAGGCCTGGGGGATTTTTTAGGGCTAATACTAAACACTACCTTTTGAAGGTTATTGAGGTATCTAAGATCTTTCCAAAGTACTCCTTATTATAGTTCGGGAGTCTCACTTACACTATGATTACTTCCCATTTTCAGTAATAAGTTTTTTCATTTTATTTTTATTCCTTTAAGAAAGGAGATATCTATGAAAAACTTAGAATTAGAGTCTTCATCTTTTAACCAATTGATCCTAGATTTTTTTCACAATTACTAAATTTTGTTCTTGTAGCACTTCCAAATATAATTTTAAAGCTTATGCCTCAAACTGCTTCCTTATTAGATCTATTAAGTAGATCCATCTTCGCCTTATCAACTGAAGGCTTAAAACTGATTGAAGAAAGCTGATTGAGTTTTTCTAACTCTAGTTTAATAGTTTGGAATTTTTTGTAAAGCTTGAAAGATACATGAATCTAGATTTTAATTCCCAAACCTTTTTGGATAGCCTCATCATAGCCCTCTTTATTCACAATATAATTAAAGAATCTAAATAGGACTTTCTTACTCCGGTATTCATCAAGCCTGACATTACTATATGACTATGATCAAAGTATAGATTATCGCTGAAGTTTTTAAAACTATTAGGAAACTTGATAAGCTATTCATAGTTACCTAATGCTCTATCCAATTTCCTTCTTTTGGACCAAGGAGCTCTTGTTTGTTACTCCAAGTAAAATTACATACCCCTGATTTAATATCTTAACTTCCAATTTGGTCAGACAAAAGAGGAATCCTTTGTTAAGTCTAGCATCACACATGGTACCCTCTAAGTCCATAGCATATAAGGTGCAGTTATAATCTCTAGAAAACAAATGGGGACACTTGATAGAAGCTTTATAATCTAGTAGATCTTTCCATAACAATTTTTTAAAAAAAATAAAGCATAAATAAAATTGATAAATACATCATGTGTCAATTCTTTACAGCTCTACCAGTAAGTGAACTCAATAAAATAAGGAATTTACACTTTTAATATTCACAAAACAAAGGTCTCATACTACTAAAATACAAACAAGGTAATGATAAGCATAATTGGAAATAAATTTTTGCTTATTTTTAAGAAACCAAACCTTGGAATAGGTTTCAACACTCATTTTTGTTTATGACTGGCCAAAGATCAAGGGGTTTACAGAGTTGACAAAATCAGTTATTGCTAATTGCTTTTGGGATTGATCATCCCCTATTATTCCATGTAAATATTGATATTACTTAGATTTTGATATTACCTTTGTATTGTTCTTACATCCATATCTCCCCCTTTCCATATTGGTAAACTCAACTTGATAATTAGGGGAGGTTATTAGTTCAACTAGTGCAAATCCAATCCCTGCAACTGTATAATCCATCTTTACTTTTAAAGCACTTTGCATCACTTGTTCTCTAAAGAGAGAGACATTAATATGGTCAAGATTAACCCCTATTATAGAATAACTTCTTTTTAGTTTATATTCTTTTTAGTACTAGAGTGTTCCAAAGTTAAATCTTCCCATTAGGTTTGTTATACATTTGAATCCTTCTCCTATATGGTTGTTTTATCTTGTAAGGTTGAGGACACCAAGCATAGAGCATGTCCTATTAGTTACTTAAAGTGACCATAATAAGAGTTTTACATATTAGATGTCAAGCCTTGCCTTAGTGACCAAAAGAAATGCCTTCATTGGTAGGTTACTCTGTTAATTTTTCTTTCTGACCTATTATGAGTATTGGGATCTCATATGAAAGGTCTTGCTTTAAGTCCATATTAATACAAATACATGTATAGCTCACCCTTCTATAAGAAGAGGTAGCTTCATCCATATAAATTGATCTTCCTATTTAACTTGCTAGTAAGTTGAATCCATTTATAGACCAATATTTAAGGGAAATTTTATGAAATTCTCCCAAATTGGACCTTTTTTCTATTTCACTAGTTTAGGTTTTATACTCCACATTTGTAAGAAAATAGGTTCTACTAAAGTTCCTTAGACCCTTTTATATTATCTCTTTAGCCTTCCTTTTACAAGAAAACTTGAAAAGGAAGAGGCGGTCTTCATTAAATAGGAAATTGCAGTGCCCTCTTGTTTTCCAGTGTAAAGTGGCCCATCACTTAACTAAAGGGAAGATGGAAGATGGTCTTTTTCCAAGGAAAAAGCTAACCATAATTGAGGACCAAGAAGCAACTCTTTGCTTAAGAACTTCTATAGAGGGGAAAAAATGGTTACTCCATCCTTTAAAACTAGGGGCTATCGTAGAGAAAGGAGGAAGGAGGTTGACAAACTTTTGGCTAGTTGAAAGCCTAGATAATCTTAAAGCCATTTGTTAAAGGGACAAGCATATAAGCTCGGGGCAAAGAGCATGAGTCGAGACAAAGAAGGAGGGCTCCTCCTAAAGGGAAAAGGGAGAATGGAAAAATTGGAATGTTGCCCCAAGTTTGTGACATGTTTCTCCATTTCCAAACAAAGGAAAAGTGAAGGCTGACAAGAGAAAAAAAAATTCAAAATAGAGTTACCAGAAATGATAACTAAAACTACAAGAGAAAGAAGATCTTAAAAAAGCCTCTAGAGTAAGTTGCACTTTCAATTAAAGCTTTAAACCAAGATTAAGGTTAACTACATTTCAACCCAAGATTGAGAAAAAAAATTTGATCAAATTTTGTGAGCAAGAGAAGGAAGTGTCAGAGAACTAGCTCTACTTCCATTAACGAGGAAAGAAGAATAATCAACATTCTTGTTCTTGTTTACCCAAATTGTAAAAAGTAAAATTTTGAGGAATTCTAAAATTTGGTGTTAATATTTAATTTACTATTTAAATTTTAAAGTTACTTAAATTGATTTTTTTAATATAGTAAAAGAAGCAAATGTCTTTTATGTTATTTTTACTATTTTTCTCTTTCTTTTCTTTTACGTGCTTATTTTTTTCTCCTCCTTAGTATGCTATTTTTTGAGGAAAAAAAACCTACGTACTAATATAACAGAGAAATATTATCTGTATTTTTTCTCTCTCTTTCTTACTATGCTATATATAGTTTTTCTAACACTGTGTATTAATAAAACAGAGAGGTATCCTCTACGTGTCTGCTATTCACATGGTCATTGATGTTCTAAGTCAGCAAAGAATGCTTTGGTTTGATTTAAATAGTATCTTGTCCATTTATTATCTCTTAGACAGGAACGTATCTATCAAATATAACAACAATGATGGGAAAGGGAATTGTAGTTTCCCGTATATTGTCATCTGCAGCTTTACAATTTATATATAAGAGTATAATAGTATGTACAACGAAAAGTACCTATTCTATTGTAACTTCAAAATATACAATCCTTATTTAATAATTCAAATCATTCTTGTCCTCTAGTAACCTCAACACCCCAAGTCAAGTTGGTGCAAAGATATCACAAACACTCAATTTGATCACATCATTTTCAAACGAGCTTCTTGAAATCCTCCTTCGTTAATATGTTTGCTAACTGATAATCAGAACTAACAAATGGAAATAAAATAATCTCCGCATCCAACTTTTCTTTAATGAAGAACCTGTCTATCTCAACATGTTTAGTCTGATCGTGTTGTATAGGATTCAAAGCAATTTCAATCGCAAATTTATTATCATAGTGAAATCTCATAGGTGCATCCAAACCAAAACCAAGTTCCTCCACTAATCTATTTAACCATAATAATTGAGCCACAGGTGCAAAGGTCTCTTGGTAATCTACCCCATATAATTGAGCATATCCCTTAACCACCAAGTGAGCCTTATGTCTTTCCATACTACCATTTGCATAATTTTTAATTACAAAAACCCAATGGCACCATACAATCCTCTTCCCTGCAGGCAAGTCAACTAAAGTCCACGTCCCATCAACTTCCAACTCCTCCAATTCTTCCTCCATAGCCTTAGTCCATTTTGGATCTTCTAATATTGTCTGCACATCACTAGGAATAAAGACAGAGGACACACTAGACATAAAAAATGCATAAGAATCATTTAACCTATAAGTAGAGACAAAATTCACTATAGGGCATTTAGACTTGGATGAAATTTCAGGCTCATATGTAGTAGGTAGTTTCCCTCTATCAACACGAATAAGTAAATTCACTATAGGATATTTAGACTTGGATGAAATTTCAGGCTCATATGTAGTAGGTAGTTTCCCTCTATCAACACGAATAAGTAAATTCACTATAGGATATTTAGACTTGGATGAAATTTCAGACTCATATCTAGTAGGTTGTTTCCTTCTATCAGCACGAACAGGTAATTGATAAGTAGAACAGGAAAGAATTTGTTCAGGTTCAAACTGATTTGAGATAGCTAAGTCAAGAGGATATACCTCAGAAGGAGACACTGGTTGTGTTAAAGAAGAAGAAGGAGATGTATTTTCTAGGTTCTACTCAGGACTTGCATCTAAATATGAAATTTGTAACTCATCTTGGCTACTAAGTCCATAACTTTAATCACCCGAATTATTATTTATGTGCAATACAACTGGGAATAGGGCATTCATCAAACATAAGATATTGTGATTTCATTGACAAATCCTTTACTTCTATGTCATTTCCCCCTTGAAATAAAGTGTTAGATTTATAAAACATTTCATGTTCATTAACGACGACATCCATAGTAATAAACACTGTATCAGAAGAGGGGTGATATGCTTTATAACACCTTTTTAGTATCGTAGCCAAGAAAAACATATTTAAGTGAGCGTGGAGTAGGTTTAATGCGCTAGTGAGAAAACAAATAGACATAGGCAACACAAACAAAAATTTTGGGGGGTAATCGCACTATAGAGTGTAAATTGCACTATAGCCAACAACAAAAAAGTTCTTGTTGTTGGGCCCCATTTTTGGAGCCCAACCCTAGAATCATAAAACGACAGTGTATTACCCTATAGGGTTATTTCAAAGAACCCTCATTAGCCAACATCAGTTCATCTTCATTCTCTAATATCATAAGTGTTGGGCACCCCGCCTTTGCGAGACTCATGTCCAATGTCCTATATGACATCTGAACACGCATCCCATAAGGAAGGGCCCACACTAGTTAGATAGTAGAAATTCAAAGAGGATTCTTTAAAAAGATTGTAGCTCCACGTCTCTAGTTTATTTTGAAATAAGAACCATCTCATTCAAAGCTCTATAGCTCGAGATATGATTAAAAAGCCAAAGTATGTTCATGATCAATTCATGCTCTTCCAATTGATGCCCTCATTTTCTTTCCACCAATCCTTTTCAAGTCAACACCAAAGGCTACCAATTTTTATGGAGAGATAGAAAAATGTGTTAGGAATCTACTAGTAAAAAATGTGTTAGGAATCTATTGGTTCAAGAATCAAGTCATTTAGAGGTCGAATGACAAAGTTATGGCCAAAAATCCCGAGTGTAATTGCACTAGATACTCTCGCGATTGCACCAGTATGATATTGTTCTTCCTTTAATCCACAACTTCTGTCATGCTCGCACCATTGTTCCTCGCAATCGCAACAGATACATATTTAGGCATAACTTTCACAGAGAGATATGATTAAGGTCATTTCTAGACTGTTTCAAAAAAGACTTCTAGACCTATAACTTCTACAAAGACCCTAAGGTAAGTTTTTGCCTCTAAACTGGTCAAAATTTCAAAGTAATATAGTTGTCCTATATGTACATCCCATGCAGCATCACTAACTTATAATGATCATATCTCTCAACTCCGACATCCAAAAATTTCAAACTTCATATCATTGGAAAGCTAGAAAGATAAGCTATAACTTCAAGAAGAAAACTTTGTCTAATTTAACCAAGATCAATACAGTTTTTTCCCTAAAGTCATAATACAAATTTTCATCCCTATGAAAGACTTGAAAATGCAATTTACAACTTGGAAGGTCATGAGAAAAACACAATCATATTTCATTAACATCAAAAGATAAGAGTTTTACAAAGCTTCAATGGGCATTCGAGCCATAATATAACATTTTGCAAAATCTTAAAATAAGAAAAGGTACTTGAACAAATAATACTTGAAATATGACTAAAGTCTCATGTTTACAAAGTCTAGCTTAAAATACAAAAATATGCCTAATGGAGTGATGCCTTGACTCTTTACTACTTGGTCTCTTGCTCATCACCTGAATATGGAAAGGAGAATGTGGGTGAGCATAAATGCTCATGAGTAACAAGTTTATAATCAAAAATAAACAAACCATTGAAAATGCTCAATGTCATAATATTTTTGCATCAAATCCATAAAACACATATTTCCCAAAATCTCACATTATCAAGCAATTCATAAACACATAAATCATGCATTCATCAAACTTGTCAACACATTCTAAGCACATAATCACATCAGAAATAGCTTGGGTAGGTCCGTAAACAGCACATACTAACATATTTCCACATATTGGTCTTGTGTAGTCATAAATAGAACGTACTATCGCAATCCCACATAATGGTTTTGTGTAGTTGTAAACATGAGAGAGTCCATGAAGGAGCTCCACGCCACTAGCGGATAGGAGGGAGAAGCCTTCAATAAAGTCAAAGTGCACTTGACATAATAGAACAAAACATTACAAACCTACATAAACATGCATTTCACATCTTGTAAAAACATGTTGCCCAAAATGGCACATTTCCAAAACATGAATTTATAAACTTAATATCTTTTCAAAAACCATTTTCATATTCTTTCCATACATTATCAAGACAATTCATATGCCAAACATGTAGCAATTTCTCAATCATTCAAAGAAGCAATAAATGCAACATTCATAAAGTAGTTGAAATCATTTATTTGAAAAAACATTTATGGTTTATTAATTCAATTATAAACATGAAACTCACCTTGAATTCCTTGCTTAAAATTTGCTTATGAAAGCCTCTCATGTTGCACCTTTTGCCTTTCTTGATTTCCTTGACACTTCTCTAAATGAAGAGATGTTTGGCTCAAATGAAAGCTTTTCTCTTCCTCTTTCTTTTTCTTACCTCTTGAAAACTAAGAATGATGAAACCCTAGTTTTTTCTTCCTTCCTTTTCCTTAAAGAATCGAAACCTCTCTTCTTTCTCTTTTATTTCCATTTCTTCTCTTTTTTCTATCTTTAATTCATGATTTTCTTCCTCGTAAAAGCAAGATAACATTTTCCTCTTCCTATAATACCCTCAATGAGTGTGTAAAGTCCACTTTGCCCTTCCTTTCATGCTTTATGTCTTTTAACCTTAAGTGTTATGCTAAATTTGCCCTTATGTATTCTTACCTTTTTTAATTCAACAATCCAATGAAATAAATCCTACTAATACAGACATAGCAATTAAACTCCAAAAATAAATCTATCAAAACCTCATAATTTATTTAAATCATGCTTAACTAAAGAAAAAAAAATCCAGGGGCCAACACTTATAGAGGAGTTTGATATTGTAAAACACATGTGGGAGTATGATTCATCAGGTAAATAGCAGTGGTAACTGCCTCAGTCCAAAAAGTAAGTGGAACATCACTATAAATTAAAAGAGCTCTATCAATATTTAAAATATATCTATTTTGACAATCAAAAATTTCATTCTGTTGCTGAGAGTACACACAAGAAGTTTGATGTTGAATACCCTTTTCTTTAAATAAGTTTTGGACAACATTTGAGATATACTCACTACCATTATCCATCGAAACATTTTTCATCACAAAATGAATTTGATTCTCAATGAAATGGACAAAATTACAAATTATATCAAAAACATCACTTTTAGATTTCATTTAAAAAAAACCAAGTCATTCGAGTCTTATCATCTGTAAAAATTATAAACCATCACATACCATTATGAGAAGTGGTAGGTGAAAGACCCCATATGTCAATATGAATGAGATCAAATGGCAAGGTAGATATAGATTTAGACAATGAAAAAGTAGTACGATGATTTTTTGCCAAAATATAAGTCTCACAAAAGAAATTAGATAACTTAAATCCTTTGAACCTAGATGGAAACAACTATTTCAAATAAGCAAAAGATGGGTGGCTCAAACGCGTATGTCATGCCCAAATATTAATTTTATTTTGTTCAAAGTGATGACTACTAGCAAGATGAGCTACTAAACCAGTCGAATCGGGAATAAAATCTGGAAAGTACAACCTATTCTTCTCCTTTCCACTACCAATCGTCTTCAAAGTGTGATTATCCTGAAACACACAATCAATAGACGAAAATGATGCTATGCAATTATGGGATTTGGTAATTTGGCAAATAGATAAAAGGCTACAATCAAAATTATACACATAAAGTAAATCATTAAGAGTAAGAGAACAAGAGATTTTGATCATACCAATACCCTCAACTTTTGATGATTCACTATCAGTAATAAAAATGGTTGTTTTGGATACAAAAGAAGAAAGGTTAGTGAATTTATCTCTATCACATGTCATATGATCAAATGCACCAGTATCGATAATCCAGTCTCTACTACTAGTAATAGCTCTAGCAATATCAAAGTTAGAAATACATGACGTTGTTGTCAAACTAGTTGTGATTATATTCCTTGACTATAAACTGGTAAGTTATCTAGAATCCTTCCTGTCGCTGTCACTTTTTTTCTTTCCTTTTGGGTGCCAATCAGGGAAACCATAAAGCTTGAAGCACTTTTCAACCATATGATTATCCTTTTTACAGTGTGTACAAAATCATAACCCCTTGTTACCATTTTTATGAATAGCTAGAGCAACACCATTATTAATAGCAGTAAAACCATTCATGACCTCTTGATGATTTACTTCAGAGTGCACAGTTGCATATGCGCTTTACAAGCTGGGCAATAGATTGGCAGCTAAGATCCTTCCTCTAACACCATCGAGATGAGGACCTAGACCAATAAAAAAGATATAAACTCTCTGTGCTCTAACCACCTTGTTATACATTTCAACATCATCAGAACACTTCATGTGGCACTTATCAATGGCATCAACTTCTTGCCACAATTTTAAGAAATAGCATAACCCCCATTTTGACATAAATTGACAATTTCACATTGTAATCTATAAGCTCAAGAAGCATCTTCAATTATAGAGTATGTCTTATAAGCAATTTCCCAAATTTCTTCTGTTGTTGACAAACGAAGAAATAGGGAATGAACCTCCTTCGTTATTGAGTCAAGCAACCATGATTTGATGAGGCAATTATCATCTTCTCAGGATTCATACTCTTCAGATGCAATATCTGATTGGGCAGCTTTAGAACCTTAAATGTGCTCCTATTGTTTGTGGCCTCTGAGTTTTTTTTGGCATTTAATGCCCATTCAATATAATTGGTACCATATAGTTTTTTAGGAGTAAGGGTAGAAGAAAGCTCCTGCATTTGTAGAGCATAAGAGTTTTCATTAGTTGGCAGAGTAAGGTTTGACATACATCCAGAATCAATTATTTGACTCTGATACTATGCCAAATATAACATCAGTAAGAAGAAAGGGAATTGTGGTTTCCCATATATTGTCATTTGTAGCTTTACAATTTATATACAAGAGTATAACAGTATGTACAATAGAAAGTACCTATTCTACCCTTATCTAATAATTCAAATCATTTTTATCCTCTAGTAACCTCCACATTATCATCCTCCACGTTCACCGTGAGACTAGTATGGAGGTATGGAACCCAAATTGTTGTGTTCGAGGAAGCATCTTCTGAAACGGCAACATATGGAAGCCAGTTGTTCTGTGTCATCCTCTACATTATAAAAGGCCAAACATGTTTAAAGTACTTACTAACATATTAAATAACCTTCTCAATCAACAAGTTGAGATGGTTGAAACAAGCATTCCAACTGTTGATCTCTCACCTTTCTTCAGAGAAGGTGAGGAAGATGGCAAGAGCAAAGCCATAGAAACCATATGCAAAGCTTGTTCCGACTTTGGATTCTTCCAAATTGTGAACCATGGTGTACCCTTTGACTTTATGATCAAAGCCCTCGAACTATCAAGGGAGTTTTTTTATTACTCCGATGATGAAAAGAGGAAGAGCAGTCCAAATCAATGTTATGAATACCGCTGGGACTCGATGCGGATTAGGCTTTGAGCGGAAGTGTCTGGGGTACCGATCGATCTGGGATCTGTTTGGGATATTTTTAAATTTATAAAATAGTCCATAAACTTTTTAAAAATTGCAAAATAGTTCATATTGATATATTATACAAGCTATCTTGTATACTTTACTAGTTCTTGTTTACATCAATCATACTTTAAAAATCTTAATAATAAATAATAATGACAATAAATTTGAAATAACAATAATTTTAAATATTTTACATATAATTTTATACTTAACTAATTATTAATTTCTAATTCCATAATTTTATATTTAACTAATTATTTATCAATATTCAATACCCAAATATTAAAAATTAATGGCCATTTAACAAATATTAAAAATGTGTCAATTAATGATTGTCAATTTTAATTATCAATTTAACAATTTTACATTTAATTATTAATTTCACATTTGATAAATTGATTGTCAATTTTACAATTTGATTTAAATGTTGTTTTGATTTTAATTATCAAACTCAATTTCAATTGCACAAACTCAAATAGTCAAATTCAATCTCATTCACAATAATTCAACAATTCAATTTTAATTTCATAAATCTACTAAAATACTATATCACAATTACCAATTCACCATTCCAAACTTAATTTACAATCAGACCAATAATGATCAATCAGCAATCAATTTCAATTTAACACAATCGGTTCAAGGTTCAACTTCCACAAGGCAAAATGACAAAATCACAAAAGTCACAAAATTTAGTTTCAATTTCAATATCATCGGTTGTTCAACACTTCAACTTCATCTTCAATCAAACCTTCCCTTCAAGTCTTCAACAACCGAAATCAACTTCAACTCCTTCAAGCCTTCAACTGTTCAACATTCAAACAAATTCAAAAAAAAATTCCTCATTCCAGGCTTCCAGCCGAAACAACCTCTACGATTTTCCATCATCCAACATCAAGTCAACAACACAATCACAGGCACAATCAACTTCAAAATTCCATGAAACATGAAAAACAAAATAAAAAATACACACCCAAAAGCCAAAACAATTGGGTCTTCGGTGAGGTTGACGGCGATAGCGAGGAGGTGAGGAGGAGACGGCGACAGCGAGGAGGAGACGGTGAGGAGGAGACGGCGAGGAGGAGACGGCGACGGCGAGGCTAGACACCGAGAGAGACACCGGAGAAGAGAGGAGGCGTGCGGCGTGGGAGGGAGGAGACCAAAGAAGATTCCAGAAGCGCCGACGAGGAGGAGCTGGCTGACCTGAGGGGAGGCGACGACGAAGACACGGCGGCAAGAGGAGGGAGGACGACGGTGAGAGGAAGGAGAAACCGAATGAGAGAAACCAGATCTAGATCTGGAAACGAGGGGCTCGAGGACGGGGTAGATAAAATTAGGTAAAAAAAATTTTATTTTCAATTTAGTCCCTCAAATATTTTAAGTTTACGGATTGGTCTCGAAATGTACCGGTATTGCGGTACCGGCCGGTACCGTCTGGAATTCAAACCCGGAACCATTCACGCTGCGTTCATCGATTTTCAATAAAGCTGATGCCGCCGGAGCGATGTAAATCTGAACATTGGTCCAATCTTGATGCACCTTTACTTGCTGGTTACGGTAGGCACCTACAACACTCTCCTGACAAGAGTGAATATGTGTTGATGTTCCCACCGCAGTCCGGGTTTAATACCTATCCTGAAGACCCACCCGAGTTCAAGTAATAAAGATACATTTAATTCAACTTAATAATAACTCCAAGGTGCAGGTGAGTTGGTAAGGGACTCTCTTAGTTTAAGTGAGGTCGCGAGTTTGAATCGCCCTCATGTATGCAGCCGTTTATAACTTGGGGTCAGAACTTTGCCTCTTGTAAGGGAACTATCTGGTTCGAGCGGGGATTAGTCTAGAAGTGGATGGCTTAAAGATGTGTTCCCATAGTTAGAACCTTCCTAGAACACCTCGTGGGCAACCAAAAAAAAATTCAACTCAATAATCGCTTTCTTGATTGTATCGTTAAAAGAGTTCTTTTGATGCATGTGATGCTTCGAGTTAACACATCATCCGTTTACTGATGTCTTGACAAGTTAGATTAGAACGACATTCACAAAGTCTGATATCCTTGTTTTGCACATTTCATATTATATAGCTTAACTTGAGAATAATCATCATTTCCCTAGCATTAAAATGTGCCTTTTTTTGTAATTAATGAATCAATTAGTTATGCATAAGATAAAATAAGTTGTAAATCATATATTTTGATTGAATAATTTAATGAATTACTCAAAATTAATTGATATTTTGTTTAAATAAGTGTTGGAAATTTTTAATACAGTACGACTCAAACCTCTTAACATTTAAAAGAAACTCAAAAACACAAGATCTAATTCTTAGAAAACTTTTGAGAGTCCAATTTTACCATTCCACAACATCATTATGTATGAAGTTTTTTCTTGGTTAATTTCATTCATTCAGCATAGTATCATAGTTTCCATATATTTCCAGGGACTTGGCAGATCGCAGCTTTGGTGATTGAGAGCATCAAAAACCAATGTCTGGGTTTGCCAACGAACTTCCTAAAGGAATTCAACAATGTCAGGAACTGAGATTTCTTAACTGCTTTAAGATATTTTCCAGCCACTGAGAACGAGAACAATGTCATAACACCACATGAAGATGGGAATTGTATCACGTTTGTATTCCACGATGAGGTTAACGTTTGAGGCTTAGAAGTTTGCAGAAACGGAGAATGGATCCCTGCAACTAGTGCACAGGGCACATTTAGTCAATGTTGGTGATGTCATTCAGGCAATCAATCATGCTAGTGCTTTATTTACTGTTTCTTCTTTAAAGGAATAATAATACAACACATAATACTTCCCTCAAAAAACAAAAAAAAATACAACACATAATACTATGTTTTTTGGTATGTAACTTGATTCGTTTGCACACTGGTACTTATCCCCATAAAATTTGTGGCTTAATTCATGATGATTATCTTTGCAAAACCAATAGTTGATGACACCGACACTAGCTATCTTGTTTGTTGAAAATTGCATGTGGGACCATGCACATATATGTGGGTATGGGTATGGGTATGGGTGCAGGTCTTGAGCAACAACAATTTCAGAAGTTCTACGCACAGGGTGGTGAGACCGAAAGGGAAAAGCCGATACTCATTTGCTTTCTTCCATAATTTGCATGGAGACAAGTGGGTGGAGCCATTGCCAAAGTTTGCCACAGACATTGGAGAGGTTCCTAGGTACAGAGGCTTCTTGTACAAGGATTACCAGCAGTTACGACTAAGAAACAAGACTCATCCCCCTTCAAGGCCCCAGGATGAAGTCCACATAACCCATTATGCAATCAACACCAACACTTCGCAATTAACAAAATTATTGTTTTCTACAGATGGCTCTATCTTCGCATAAAACTTAATTAATGCTGTTCTGATAAATGTTCCAACTGCTTTCCTTCGTATCAGAAATAAACGTTTCAGCAAGTATTGCAAGTTGATCTGCGTATGCTAGTTTATATTTGTGTCTATTCAAAACAATATCCGCGGTTTTGTATCTTTATACCAATTTTTGCGTCCATTCAACAACTCATTTTGACTGCTTCTAATTTTGTTAAAATATATATGACTATAAGAAAAGCATAAATTAGCGACGAAAAATTATTGACGGAAAAGAAATCAATGCAAATTACCGACAGAAACAATTTCCGTCGGTAACATTGTCAGGAAAATTTTCGTTTAGCGGCGATACAAATATCCGTCGCTAAATATGGAAGGAAATTATTTCAACAAAATTTGCCATGGACTTTAGCGACGATATAAAATGTCCGTCAGTAAAGAAGGCGGGAATTGTTGACAAAATAAAAAAGTTTTGAGTTTACCGATAAAATTTACTGACGGAAAATTTTTATTACGACGTCGTTTTCTTTAACTTTAAACTCACCCATTATCTCCCTCCCCTAACATGGGTCTACTTCTTCCTTCTTCTTGCTGCATCTCTTCTTGTCGGCGTTGTCTTCTCTTCGATTTTTCTATCATCAGCATCGTCTTCTCCGACCATTGTCATCGTGTCCTTCAGTGGAGGTATTTTTGTATATTGGATGAAAGTTAATTTAGGTATTTGATTACTTTCGTTTATTTGAGTATTTTTTTTATTGGAAACACAACTTTATGGTATAAATGTTAATAATAAAAGGGACAAGATGTGATTTTGGTTATGATGTTGGGATAAATTTCTGATGCATGTAAGGTGTTTGATGAAATGCTTGTTCTTTGAAAAAAAAATTTAGTTCTATTTTATTATGAATTTCATAATTTCAGTTAATGGAACAAAGCATAATAGGCGTCTTTGTTTTTCATTAAGGTTTGAAATTTGTGCTAGATTTGATATATTACTAGTTTTGGACTCATCATTAAAGTTATAAAGAATAGAAGTAGAACAAGAATGGGACCAATTGTAAAAAATGTCAAGCGTTGTTGTTCAAATGGGGAATGATAATGTAACAGCTCAGATCACCCATCTACAGATATTGTCCGCTTTAGGTTGTCCCTAGGGCCAAATTCTTTATAGTTTTGCTCTTTCCACCCTAAAGAAAATGCATCTTATGGAGGAGAGATATACATACCCTTATAAGACATATTTTGTTCTCTTCTCTAATCGATGTGAGATCTCATACTCTCCACCCCCCTTAGAGCCCAACGTTCTACGCTGGCACAATAGTTCAGGTATCGACTATAATACCATTTGCAACAACCCAGATCACCTGTCCATAGATATCGTCCGCTTTGGGTTAAACTTTGTGAAATTTTAAATATCTTTTAAAATTGATGGTCTAAATGAATTCTATGGTGTTAATTATACATGTATGATGTGAATTGATGATTAAGAACGAAGAAGATGTGTGTTAGTTAAGTTTAGGTCGAAATGATGGAGAAGAGGTGGATTAATGTAATGAGTTATACAATAGATAAAATGTAGCTTAAATGAAGGAAATTGATTTGAATAGAGGGGTGGAATGTGTCATTGATTGGAAGTGTAACTATATGACATGATAGAAGCATGAATTATTATGATAAAGTCTTAGAAATGTAACTTGAAAATCATGCACATTAGGTATTTGATAAAATGCCTAAATGAACTTGGCTTAGGATTTAAGGTTTTATAATGGTATGTATTGGAAAATAATTTTATGTTTACTTAGAGTGAACTTGAATTGTTGCTTAGATTGACAAGTAAAGGCCTAATGTGCCTGGATAAAGAGGTGCTTATTTATGTTTTGAAAATGAGTAAGTATGAGATTAAAGGCATTAGATGCCTTAGAAAATGCAAAAGAAAAACTAATGTGAATAGTAAGGAAGTAACTGTAGGAAAATCCCGGGGTAGGCATCACATGCCCACGGTGCGGAATTTAAAATTTTGAGTCCCGGGACATTCCCGAAAGCCAGGATCCATGTGTATGTGCAAACAATCAAACCATAACGACCAAAGGAGACCGTCTCTAACGGTATCCACGCAGAGGTCGGAAAACCTAACCGGGACAAACTATTTTGACCCGGGAATAGCTAGACTAAAGAAAAGAGTGCTAGCTCTTACCTTAGCCTTGGAGAGCAAGTGAGATGATCTTGGTGGAACCTTGGAGAAGTAGAAGTAACTTGAGAGGATGATAGGAAGAAGATGAAAAACCAATTTTCAAAGCTTAACTCTTAAGCTTTTCGACTCTTCTCCAACAACCTACGTACAAGCTTCTTCCAATGCCTTCTTATATGTATATTTAACCATTTAAAGACATAAGAAGGCAGGGTGGATGGCTCATCCACGTAGGAGGCATAATAATGCCTTAAAATGCTAAATAATGATTAGGTTTGACTTTTCAAACCATTTCATCTCCACCATTTTTGGTTCCACAGAAAATCATATATATATATATATAATTAATTAATTATTTACTTAATTAATTAATATATATAATTCTGAAGTAGTCAATCAAACTGGGGTCGGTCTCTTGGCCTCTCGAGCCCTTACCATGAAAAATCGCTGGAAGCGGTTTTCAACAATGTCGATGTCGCGATCTCATCGGGACATATCCCAATCTCATCGGGATCCATTTAATCCTATTGCTCTCCGGATATCGGATCTCGTCGAAACTATTTCTGATTCTCCGAGTCACTCTTATCGTGTGACCCATTAGGTTCCGGTTATGTTGGCCACTTAGATTAACACTTAATCTGAGCAAGTCATGGCGGTATCTAGCAACACATCATGACCCCAATTGACCGGAAAGTAATTGGTTTGACTAATGAAACCATATCACGAACCCTTCCATAGACAATTACCGTGCAATTCGTCCTTTCACCATACTATACCCCACTTGGTTTGAGTATGGGCAATGTGTCAACTCTTACTAGACTGATCAGATCAAATCTAGTCCAAGTGTAATCGGTTCTCGCCCTAGGACTCATTACTTTATATGTCCATGAAGACCATCTTCATGACATATATATCTCGGCGCCGAGAGACTTCAAAGTAATGATCCCGATAAGAGGCTATGGGTATCTCTTACGCTATAATGAAGTGGTGAATCTCAGAGGAAAATCCCGGAGGTACATCACATGTACCGGCAATGAAAACAAAAATTTTGTTCCCGGGACTTTCCGAATCCAGGATCTTGGTATCCGTATGAAGACATCAACCTAAATAGCAAAAGAGACTATCTCTAAAGGTGATCCACGCAGAGATCGGAAAATCTAACCGAGTCAAACCCTTTGACTGGGAATAGCTAGAACAGTTAAAGGTGCTAGACCTACCTCGTCTGGAGAGTGAAGGAGAATGTTGAAACCTTGTGCTTGGAGAAGAAGAGAATCGATGATGGCTTGAAGAAGAAGACATGAAAACCCATTTTCAAAGGAAAGCTTAACTCTTAAGCTTCCAAAACCTCCTCTCCCATTAAGCCCCGTCGTCCACCACTCATCCTTAGCCTTTATATGTGTCTCTTTTAACTCTTAAAAGAGTTACATAAGAGATGGCCAAGTGTAAGCTTAATAGCCACTCATTTCTTTAATGAATAAACTAATAAAGCTTTGAAAAGTCAAAGCTTATCTTTCCATTCACTTCTCCCACACTCCAACGCACATGTATATAAATTTATTAATTAATTAATTAATTAATTAGTTAATTAATTAATAAATAAATAATTGCTAAGGTCCAGTCAAGCTGGGAATTGGTCCCTACCGCCTCTCGAGCCCGATCTTTGAAACGACTCTAAACCTTTCTTAGCAATATTGATGTCGCGATCTCATCGGGACATATCCCAATCCCATTGGGTTCAATTTAATCCTAATGCTCTCCATAATTGGAACTCGTCCAATAACTATTTCTGATTCTCGAAACACTCTTATCGTGTGACCCTTTAGGCTCCGGTTATGTTGGCCATTTAGATTAACAATTAATCTGAGCAAGTCATGAGCGGTATCTAGCAACACATCATGAACCCTAATTGACCGGAAAGTAATCGGTTTGATGTATTCATCACGAACCGGATCACGAACCCTTCCATGTACAATTACTGGTGCAATTCGTCCTTTCACCATCCTATACCCCACTTGGTTATGAGTATGGTTAAAGTGTCAACTCTCACTAGGCGAGTCTAGCCCAGTGATATCGGTTCTTGTCACGGGACTCATTACTTTATATGTCAATGAAGACACTCTTCATGACATACATCTTGGCGACCTTAGTAATGATCCCGACAAGAGGCCGTGGGTATCTCTTACGCTAATCCGAAGTGGTGAATCCTTTATTGGCTACTCAATTATCTTGAATACCTCAAGTTGCACCCAAGCACCACCCTATGAGTTACCTCGGAAGGCAACAAGGAATGGAGTCAAAGCAGGATCAAGATTCAAGATATCCTTGAGTACCTCAAGTCTAAGGATACTTGCACCATTGCTATGATGAGATTATCAACGACACTTAGATAAGATATCCATGTGATGATCTCATGGCGGGTCATCAATGAACTTACTACCACTAGTAAGCATCCACATGTCAATTCTAAATATCTCATATTTACGGTTTCTAAGATCCTTTGCTTGATCCAATCAGGAATATGACACGTGCTAGTCTATCCGGATTAATGATGTCGGTCTCATTAATCCTATGACTAGGAGAATTACGATCTTGACATAATTGCACATGATAGGAATCTCGGTAGTATGATCACATCATAATTTCCTTCGTGCTATGTCATATATCATGGACTTCATTAATTCGATTAAAGATCCAATCAATTCATAAACAATGTTTATGAATATCAAATTAATGAATAATGCCTTTTCTTTATTTATTCATAAAGTGCACACGACTTTGAATAAAAGCGCTAAAGGGATTGCCTTTAGGGCGCAAAATAAACGATCGACCTTTGAACAAGTCGACTTATCCAATGAACAAGTCGACTTATCGATCGAACATGTGTAAGTCGACTTACACATGGTACAATCGACTTATCACTTACAAATCTCCCACTTGACCTAAAGTCAATCGCCTTAGTATCTAATACCATAAGCGAGTCCATGAGAATCACAATTCTCCTGTGACAATGGCTTTGTCAGCGAACAACAACACTTTGCTCGTGGGAATTCTCTCTATCGGGATATCATCTCGACTAATGATCTCCGAATCGCGAAATCTGAGTTCGGATCGTCGATAAGACCTTGGTTCCTTTGCTGCAAGACTAGCCCTATTGTATCACAATACAATCCTATGGCCCCATCACGGTAGGGACGGATCAAGTTCAAGATAATGAACTTCTTGATCCAAACCGCTTCCTTTGCATCTCATGCGCAATGTACTCTGCCTCGGTTGATGAATCGCGATCCTCTCTTGTTTGGAACTCTTTCAAACCGACCGAGCCGTTCGGTGTGAATGTATATAACCCGATCGTGATTCAAAATCATCCTTATCAGATTAAAGCGGCATTTGTATGCCGCTCACTGGAGATTTCCATCTCCATAGATCGAAAACATCCTTAGTGCTTCGCAAGTACTTGAGGATATTCTTGTGACCACCCGATGACCCTCACCATGATCCGATTGGTATCGCCGTAACACTTAGAGCATACGATACATCGGGCCTCGTAACATAGCATTGTTCCATGCTAAACCTCTTTAGCATCTCATCTATGCACGATGATTGTGAAAGACCAAGCAACCTTTTGATTTATCTCTATAAATCTATATCCCTAGGATATAAGTTGCTTCAACAAGGTCTTTCATCGCAAATTGATTGGACAACCAAATTTTAATTGATTGCAGCATAGAGACATCGTTTCCTAGTAACAGTATGTCATCTACATACAACACAAGGAATACGATTGCAGTCCCATTAACCTTCTTATACACACAATGATCATCCGAATTTTGTGAGAAATCAAACTCTTTGAGTACCTCATCAAAACGGATATTCGAACTCCTGGATGCTTGCTTCAATCCAAACATGGATTTCTGAAGCTTGCATACCTTTTCGCCATCGATGGAAGTGAAGCCCTCAGGTTGTGTCATACATATCCTCGGGTAGATTTCCTCTCAGGAAAGCTGTCTTCACATCCATTTGCCATATCTCATAATCATAATGAGTGGCAATGGCTAGGAGTATCTAATGGATTTAAGCATTGCTACGGGTGAAGGTTTTGTCATAGTCAACTCTTTATGCGTGGCGAAATCCTTTAACCGAAGCATTGCTTTATAGGTAATCAAATTACCATCCATGTTGGTTTTCTTCGAAAACTCCTTTGCACCTCGTGGGTTTTATCCTTCAGTGTAACAACCAAAGTCCATACTTGGTTTTTATACATGGAATCTATTTGATTTTATGGCACAAAGCCATGTTCGGACTCGAACTTTTCGAACACATTCATAGGTAGCAAAGCATCATCTCATATGAGCAATCGTCATTACATTCACTTACGAAATCCATATCTCTAGAACAAGTCGTATCCTCTTAACCTCTGAAATTGTGTGTAATAGAAGGTTGAGCTGTTACCTCATCTATATGAGTTCTGATTTGATTGAGCGATTGATCTATGTTTGTTCGAGCATCTTGAACTTCTCCAAGTTCAACTTTGCTCCCATTGTCCTCTTGTAAAAGAAACTCTTTCTTTAAGAAAACAAAGATGCTTGGAAACAAACAACTTTTGTTCCTCGCAAGGTAGAATTGATATTCCACGAACAAACACTTGTCAGCTTTTGCATCAAGGTAATCTGACTGTGTCCGCTTCACATAAGCAGGACAACCCCAAACTTTCAGATGAGAAAGATAGGGCTTTCAGTTAGTCCACATCTGATATGGAGTAACAACAACTGTCTTTAATGGAACTCTGTTTAGCAAGTAAGCAATTTGTCTTGGAGCATATTCCCAAAACTATGCAAAACCTATCATCAATCGCACCAAGTCTAACAAGGTTCGATTTCTCCTTTCAGCCACACCATTGTGCTGCGGCGTGTAAGGAGGAGTATACTGAGATAAAATCCCATTATCTTTGAGATAATCAAAACTATTGGTCTAAGCATTTTCCACCACGATCAGATCGTAATGTATTCATACTTTTACCAAGTTAGTTTTCTACTTCATTTCGAATTATTTGAGCGTTTCAAACGCTTTGATTTGTATCTCATCGATCTGAGATACCTATATCGTGAATAATCACCGATAAAAGTAATGAAGTAAAAACAACCACTTATGGCATGGATGGACATCGGACCACATACATCCGAATGTATTAGGTCTAATATTCCATTCACTCGTTTACCCTTTCCTTTAAAGGATAACTAAGTCATCTTGCCTAATAAACAAGATTCGCATGTGTCATATGATTCATAATCAAATGACCCTAAACATCCACTCTTATGGAGCTTAGCGATGCGTGTCTCATTTATATGGCTAAGCCGACAATGCCATAAGTAAGTTGATTTTAAATTATCTCGATTATGTCTTTCCGCGTCATTGACATTCATAACTGGATATGACATATCTAATATGTCAATTCTATTGCATAATGTACCAGTACCATAGAGCATTCCATTGCAACTAATATAACAACCATTGTTACTAAAAGTCCAATGGAAACCAGCTCTAATTAAATATAAAACATACAATATGTTCTTTGTTTAAAATAGGTACAAAATGTCAATTATCCAATTTGAATATAAGCCCACTAGGGAGTAACAAGACATAAGTGTCACGGCTAATGTAGCAACTCTTCTTTGCATTACCTACGAAGGTCTAGTTCTCCTTGAATGAGCTTTCTCGTCCACGAGGCCCCGCATATCATCTCATATGTATGAGCCACATCCGTATCAAATACCGATATGTTTGGATCAGGAATAGTATTAACCTCGATGACAAACATATTTGAAGAAGTAGAGGCATCGATGCCTTCTTACGCTTCAGAACTCGAGATAGATTTTGATTTAGCCTCAGGTGGCTAGACTTGCCCTGATAAGCAAAAACCTTTTGGGGAGAATCTTTGGTTTTTCCTTGATGGCACTTCCTTTGGTTTCTTGTCCTTTTCTTCCTTGAACTAGAAGAAGAAGCATCCACCATTAGCACTTGCTTGCTATCCTTCTTGATAGCACCTTTCGGTATCTCGAAAGCAGATTGATCACTCGAGAATTGTTGTGGATATTTGGTTTATCCGATAGTTTATCCTGTTGTGAATAACCATCGACAATCCAACTAGAATTAAGTCTCTACTTAACTCATAATCCATTACAAATCCTAAGACGGCCAATCTCTCAATATAGCCATTCATCTTGAGGCATACCGCATGCGAGATATCCCAGAGCCATCTTTAATGGTGAAGAGAAGCCTTGAGGTCTCGAACCTTTCGAGACCGAGCTTACTCATCAAACAGCTCACTAAGATGAAATACTATAGAGTGAGCATCCATGGACTCGTGCTGCTCCTGCAGCTCTAGTGACATCGAGGCAAGCAGCCATGTCCCCGTCCATTAGATGCTTACGATATGCTTTCTGATCCTTATCGAAGCATCGACGGCAGTGCAATTGGAAGTGGAACATCTAGGGCGTATCCCGGTTCCTCGGATCTAAGAACAATTCTCGATTCCTCACCAATCAAGAAAATTCGGTCCGAATAGAGAGCGAAAATTCACATTGAAAGACTTCTTCAATCAACCTAGCGATAGAGAAGGAATAATAGAATAGAAATGCTGCATGATCATAAGGACTTGCATGACATGCATATGGCTCCCACTAGTTTCCTATAATCCATAACCCTCTTTACTGAATCCGGAGAAACAAAGTGACATAATGTCTAGTGGGTCGATATCAGACATTGCTAAGAGTGACCTTGGGTTTACCCAACAAGCCACAACTTAGGTCAATCGGTAGGTATCGGTCATACCAATTGTATCATCGACAACCGAGCATTAAGAATGACCTTGAGGTTAGCTCAACAAGCCACCTTATGTCTCGGGAGGTATCGGATATACCAATTACATCTTAGACACAACTATCGATCAGTCTTTATCAACTTGTTGATGTATGCACTTACATTAGGTATCAACTCTTTGATCGCGTACATCGATGTATGCTACCCAATTTCGCCTCTGTCACGTTGACCTTGAGTTTACTCAACAAACCACGCGCTTCGGTGAAAACCAACCCATTAATCCGAAAATCTCATTTTCATGGTTCGAACATATTAGTATAGAGCGAGCTTGAGGTTAGCTCAACAACCCGACCTATAAAACTCTAGTTCTTACCATATTAATGGGGCGTTAGTTTTCATATACTGAGGAGGATTTGGGTCTCATCTACTTCTTCTCCAAGCCGTAGGATTATAGTCACCATGACTATATGATATGATTTAGGGCATTTCATCAATCACATTGAGTCTATACCTAAAATCATCCATCATCCCACCCATGCATGCCACAAGTGGACTTTCATCAAATGCAAGTGGAAACTTATGCTTCTGCCACACACAAGTCGACTTGTATGACACAAGTGGACTTATGTCATCTGCCATGAACAAGTGGACTTACAAGGTACTACAAGTGGAACTTATACTTAGATCTTGAACAAGTCGACTTATTACATCCACAAGTGGACTTATCCAAAAATCTTGAACAAGTGGAACTTATACCATATACAAGTCGACTTATTAGAGAATTTTGCTAAAATCTCTAATCGGCTAATTCCTCAATTAGTACAATTCCAATTCTCAACACCATCATACCTAGGGTAATATCTGTGAATTGATGCCTCAATGAACACTTCATTGATTCATGAATGCCTTAAATAGTCAAACTATATGAAAAGCTTGAAATGAGTCAAAACTCATTAATTTTCAAATAATTTAGGAACACCCAAATCATCATCCTAAGCATCTCTAGCTAGCACATACATTATCAAATTTACTTCAGCACATGCCATAAAAAATATGACGGTCAAAACAAACAAGATAATGCAACATGCTAACGAGACGCTATTGTGATCAATTAGGCATCCGAAAATTCTAGGATAAACAACTTCAAGCAATTCAGTTTGGAAATCATACTACATCAATATAACACATTTTTAATCACATTAAAAATGGTTCAAGGCATTGGAAATGAAAAAGCACACTCAATCAAGCCAAGCAAAACAGTCCCAACAATTTTCACAAAACTGTCCAGTTCTGTACATTGCTCGAAATGATCAATGAAACAATTTCAATAAATCATGAGAAAATTACATAGGTTAATAAATGTTCAGAACATGCTACATGAAGTTTTTCAGGATTTTAGGCCATCAAAAAACCAGTCAACCTAAATAACAAAACCGATTAAAATTCTGTGTTCATCAGCACAGCAATTCCCAACAGCATAGAATAAATTCGTGAATAAATATCCAATCACCTTGAAATCCAATTTCCATGCTCACAGACATTCACCAACATCTTAGAGATATGTAGGTGAAGGAAAATCCGAAAAACCATTTTTCTAGAATTTATTCTCGATTTTATACTCATGCCTGTTCCAGAATCGTTTCACAAAACAGCATCTGTAACCTTAGGGAATTAATTAGCAAAACTATATCAAATCAAATCGATAAATTCTCAAAATTCATAGACATATTCTCTAACATGTTATGAACAATTCTGGGCAGAAAATGTTCGAAAAGCATATCACAATATAAATTCGAAATCTGAACAGATAGCATGCATCAACAGCAAATTCCATTAGGGTTTCTGATCTCGCTTAGGTTATAGCTTCATACGGGATACCAGACGCTCTGATACCACTGTAGGAAAATCCCGGGAGGTACATCACATGTACCGGCAGCGGAAAACAAAAATTTTTGTTCCCAGGACTTTCCCGAATCCCAGGATCTTGGTATCCGTATGAAGACATCAACCTAAATAGCCAAAAGAGACTATCTCTAAAGGTGATCCACGCAGAGATCAGAAAATCTAACCGAGTCAAACCCCTTTGACCCGGGAATAGCTAGAACAGATTAAAGGCTGCTAGACCCTACCTCTGTCCTGGAGAGCTGAAGGAGAATGTTGAAACCTTGTGCTTGGAGAAGAAGAGAATCGATGATGGCTTGAAGAAGAAGACATGAAAACCCATTTTCAAAGGAAAGCTTAACTCTTAAGCTTCCAAAACCTCCTCTCCCATTAAGCCCCGTCGTCCACCACTCATCCTTAGCCTTTATATGTGTCTCTTTTAACTCTTAAAAGAGTTACATAAGAGATGGCCAAGTGTAAGCTTAATAGCCACTCATTTCTTTAATGAATAAACTAATAAAGCTTTGAAAAGTCAAAGCTTATCTTTCCATTCACTTCTCCCACACTCCAACGCACATGTATATAAATTTATTAATTAATTAATTAATTAATTAATTAATAATTGCTAAGGTCAGTCAAGCTGGAATTCGGTCCTACTACCTAGGGCCCGATGTCTTTGAAAGCAGTTTCGGAAACCTTTCTTAGTAATATTAATGTCGCGATCTCATGGGACATATCCCAATCCATTAGGATCAATTTAATCCTAATGCTCTCCATAGTGGAACTCGTCCAATAACTATTTTCTGATTCTCGAAACACTCTTATCGTGTGACCCTTTAGGCTCCGGTTATGTTGGTCACTTAGATTAACAATTAATATGAGCAAGTCGTGGCGGTATCTAGCAACACATCATGACCCTAATCGACCGGAAAGTAATCGGTTTGATGTATTCATCACGAACGGATCACGAACCCTTCCATGAGACAATTACCGTGCAATTAGTCCTTTCACCATCCTATACCCCACTTGGTTATGAGTATGGTTAAAGTGTCAACTCTCACTAGACCGAGTCTAGCCCAGTGATATCGGTTCTTGTCACAGGACTCATTACTTTATATGCCAATGAAGACACTCTTCATGACATACATCTTTGGCCACCTTAGTAATGATCCCGACAAGAGGCTACGGGTATCTCTTACGCTAATCCGAAGTGGTGAATCCTTTATTGGCTACTTAATTATCTTGAATACCTCAGTGTACCCAGTACCACCCATGAGTTACCTACGGAAGGCAACAAGGAATGGAGTCAAAGCACGGGATCAAGTATCAAGATATCCTTGAGTATCTCAAGTCTAAGGATACTTGCACCATTCTATGATGAGATTATCACCGACACTTAGATAAGATATCCATGTGATGATCTCATGGCAGGTCATCGATGAACTTACTACCACTAGTAAGCATCCACATATCAATTCTAAATATCTCATATTTACGGTTTCTAAGATCCTTGCTTGATCCAATCGAGGAATATGACATGTGCTAGTCTATCCGGATTAATGATGTCGATCTCATTAATCCTATGACTAGGAGAATTACATCTTGACATAATTGCACATGATAGGAATCTCAGTAGTATGATCACATCATAATTTCCTTCGTGCTATGTCATATATCATGGACTTCATTAATTTGATTAAAGATCCAATCAATTCATAAACAATGTTTATGAATATCAAATTAATGAATAATGCCTTTTCTTTATTTATTCATAAAGTGCACACGACTTTGAATAAAAGCGTCTTAAAGGGATTGCCTTTGAGGCGCAAATAAGCGATCTGACCTTTGAACAAGTCGACTTATCCAATGAACAAGTCGACTTATCGATCGAACATGTGTAAGTCGACTTACACATGGTACAAATCGACTTATCACTTACAAATCCTCTATTGGCTACTCGATTACCTTGAATACCTCAAGTCGTACTTGATCACCACCTATGAGCGACCTCGAAAGGCAACAAGGAATGGAGTCAAAGTACAGAATCGGTACCAAGATATCCTTGAGTACCTCGAGTCTAAGGATACTTGCACCATTGCTATGATGAGATTATCACCGACATTTGTATAGGACATCCATGTGATGATCTCATAGCAGTCATCAATGTACTTACTACCACTAGTAAGCATCCACATGTCAAATCAAATATCTCAATATTTACGGTTTTACGAGATCCTTGCTTGATCCAATCAAGGAGTTTGACATGTCTAGTCTATCCAGATTAACGATGTCGATCTCATTAATCCTATGACTAGGGATAATTTGAATCTTGACATAATTGCACGTGATAGGAATCTCGATAGTATGATCACATCATAATTTCCTTCATGCTATGTCATGTATCGAGGACTTCATTAATTTGATTAAAGATCATTATCAATTCATAATAAAATGAATATCAAATAAATAAAATATGCCTTGCTTTATTTATTCATAAAGTCATACATGACTATGAACAAAATGCGCTAAAGGGGATTGCCTTTAGGGCACTACTCTAACAGTAACCCCTGTGAGAAGTTTAATGGTGAGATTCTATAGCTTATAGGGAGTGATATTGTGTTTTATACACTTATGTGAGGGTATATAAACATGAAATTTATGTTTAGGTAGTAATTTCATTTAATATCCTTTTATGTATAAAGAATCAAGAGCTGTGAATCAAAGAATCCGTACCCAAGATTGTTGACCCTAAAAGAGTGTATTTTTGAGGTAAGTTGAGAAAACTGTATTTCTTAAATAGGATTAGAACATCCTAAGATAAGTATAATGATTGGTATGTGAATTTTGAACTTAGGCAATATATGGTAGAATTGAATTTCAAACGTATGTTAATATGATTAGGTATTTAATAAACGTCATTATTTTGAACAACTATGTATTTGAAGTCAAAGATAACTTTTTGTATGAAATAATATTTCAACATGGTTTTTGATACTGATATTTTATTACATATTTTGAGAAATGTTATTGTTTTTAACAAATCTAAGTTTAAAGTGCAAAGAGTAATGCTTTATTTAATGAAACTACATTTTTTGAATAACTTTGTACTTGGATTGCAAAAGATAACTTTTATTGCATGAAATAATGTTTTGGAATTTACATAAGCATAACTAAGTCATGAATTATGCATGTATTTGTTCTCTTTGGCTTAAAGCCATGGTACGGTTTCATTTTATCGGTTGGATCGATAAATAAAAATATGATGCTTTACTTGATTTTTGTACTTAATTTTTGTATATGATTTTGGTGATTAGTGAGGAGATGATTGGCAAATCGTGTGCTAGGCACAACTGATTAAGCGACCCCCGTATCCTTGATGCTGGTACATAAAAGTCGAGTCGCAATATCGACACCTTTCTATGAGGCTCACGGGTGATTCCACACTTAGGGTTTGAACACCGACGATGTCATCACTTAGGGTCAGACACTCTTGTCGATTGTAGTCTGGACTCATCACAGATGAAAGTCGAGTCAACACCGAGGATCAGTAAGTGTGCACATTAGGTTGGCAGATTAGTGGTGTCACAAATGATTGTTTTGGCGTATTCTAATAATTGTTTTCTGATGAGATTTGATGTATATATATATATGATGTTTTTATGCTTTGTGTATTAGAACTGGAACCTAGGCTCATCATACAAGTGAATTAATAGGCTAGGCCTATATGGTTCCTAACCAGTATGCATTGCGTCATAGGCTAGGCCTATGTGATTTTACGAGCTGTATGTTCACTTTATAGGTTATCTGTATTGTCTTGGTGTGTATCGAGTCCTATTCGCGTTATATGTCTTTTCTGCTCACTGAGTACATAATATACTCACCCCCCTCCGCTTTCCAACCATACAGGTTAATTTAGTGAGTTTGAAGCTTTAAGTAGATTGTGTGATCTTTTGACATTTTCGGGGTACTACCACACGTAGGTAGTTTCTTATTTTGTATTTTTGTTGTTTAGTGACTCATGAACTGTGTTTATGTAGATATGCTTTATGATTTTGTAAGATAACTTTTGATTATCTTATGTTTTATAAATAATTTTATGTATGAATCTTTCGATACTGTTGTTAAGATTGCCTTGAGTAGGCTTTAAAGTCCTGAAGTTGTGGTTGGATGTGAGTATAGAAGTGTGTTCAAAAATGTTACAGGTTTTGAGATTTTTTTATGACACAAATGTTGTGCTGCCCAAGTTATAAAAAAAGGATATTCAGTTAGCTTTGCATAGTCGGATTAAGGATATCGTGAGTGTCTTTAGCCCGATTATACAGCAATTGTCATAGGCCTAATGTGGTACCAGGTCGTGACAATTGAATTGGTATCAGAGCCATGGTTAGTACATTTTCAAAAGTGTTATCCCTGTGTGCAAAAAGTTCATCAGCCTTAGGAGTTGAGTCTAGGTGTCAAAAGCCTTTGGTCGAGAAGTTGAGTCTCGGATCGTTAAGTTGACGTCCTTAACAGTCGGATAGTTTCGACCTCGATCAGAGTACTTGTCGACATTCCTTGGGATATTTGAAATATCGAAGACGCTAGGCTTAACCTGATTTATTTTATTAAATAATGTCTTTTTCTTTAATTTATAATGATAGCATGGTTGACGAGGAAGGGGAAGTCGTCACAAGGTTGGACCTCTGCGACCTGAGCTAAATGATATTAGTTATCCCCTAAAGTCGTTAAATCCCCCTCTCATTGTAGTCACTCCTCTTAGAGAGCAAATGGCTTGTGATGAAGTATATATATAGCCTGTGAGATGAAGATCGATGATGCTGGTTAGAGGCAAATCTTATTCCCCTCGGTCTTTGGGATTTTAAGGTGATATTGGGAATTGACTGGTTAGAGAGGTATCGCGCTAAAGTTGATTATTTTAAGAAAAAAGTGGAGTTTGAACCTCAAGATGAAGTTCTGATTAAATTTACTAGTGACCGACGAGTATTAACAAGTTATTTAATATCAGTGGATAAGGCTAAGAGGTTAATTCATTGGGGATGTCAGGTATACCTCACATATGTGATTGACACTTCGACATAGAGAGTCAAACTTAGAGATGTACCTATTGTGTGCGACTTTTTCGATGCCTTTCTGGAAGAATTACCTAGATTGTCACCTAATCGGGAGTTTGATTTCACTATTGACTTGATCCTAAGGATGACACCAATATCTAGACCACTATATCGCACGACACTAACAGAATTGAAATAGTTAAAGATCCAATTACAAGAATTGTTGGATAAAGGCTTCATCAAACTAAGTCATTCACCATAGGGAGCACCAATATTGTTTATTGAAAAGAAGGATGGGACACTTAGCTTATATATTGATTATCGGCAGTTAAATAGGGTTACCATCAAGAATAAATATCCACTCCCTAATTGATGACTTGTTGGATCAGTTAAGAGGAACTACAGTATTCTCACAGATAGATATGAGATTTGGGTACCATCAGTTGAAGATTGAGAAGAATAATGTGCATAAGGTTTCCTTCCAGACGAGGTATAGAAACTATGAATTTTTGGTAATGCCATTAAGATTGACAAATACACCTGTAGTATTTATGGATTTCATGAACAGGGTGTTCCTTCCTTATTTAGATCAGTTTATCGTAGTCTTCATTGATGATCATCTGATTATTCTAAGAATGAAATGGGGCATGCTAGACATCTCCGGATTGTGCTACAAATACTTCGCAAAAGATAGTTGTATACAAAGTTTTCAAAATGTGAATTTTGCTGAGGGAGATTGGATTCTTTAGGCATGTGGTATTAGGGGAAGGTATTTTTGTAGATCTGAAGAAAATGGAAGTTATACTTGAATAGAAACAACCCAAGAATGTGATAGAAGTCCGTAGCTTTATGGGATTAACTAGTTATTATCAGAGATTTGTTAAGGAATTTTCCATGTTTGCAACTCCTTTGTCGAGGATTTTGGTATTGATGAAAAAAAGATGTATTAAATCAAGTAAGGGTATCGATTGAAAGAGTAGGAATTGGATATTTCACCGAACATGCTTCAGTATTTTGATGATTTCTGGATCAATAGAGCTCCAAATAAGATGATTATTGTTTCAAGATAAACTAGAGACATGGAGCTACAAATGGTATGAAAAAGTTGAAATCAAATTCAATTTCTAAGAGGTTCAAATTTTCGATAGAATCTGTGCATAGTATGTTGATTTGGACAAGAGTAGTCCAAAAATGTTTGAGGAATGGATTGATTTTGGTGTCTTTAGAAACTTAATACAAGGAATAATACTTTTCTAGAAGAAAGAGTTATGTTAAAATATTCAAGGGTGCTTTTGGCAAGACACTTAATTATAAAAGACATAAACCATAAATGGAAGGGCAAATGGGACAATTCCCAATCATTAAGGGCATAATTGGAAGAAGAAGTGTTGTCTTGCTTATAAATGAAGAAGAAAAATGTGAATAAAAAAAGAAGAAGAAGAGAAGAACGAAATGAGAAAAAAAGAAAAAGAGAGAATGTCATGAAAAAGAGAGAGAAATACAAAGAGAAGAAGAGAATGAGAGAAAGAAGAGAAAACAAGCTAGGGTTTCAATTTCCTTAGCCTATAAGAAAGATTTTGAGGTTGTTCAAGAAAAGAAAAAGGTAGAGGAAGAGAAGAGCTTGCATTTGAGCCAAGGAGCTCTTCATTTGGTGAAGAACCAAAGGGATCGAAAAGAATATTTCAGTTAGATCAGCTCACGGAGCATACATTAAAGATACAACAGGAAAGAGTCTTAGAGACCTCAGATTGTTTGCAAAGAAAAGAGACATTATAAGCAAGCCTATAAACAAGGAAATCAGGTCGGTACATGTTTATAATAGAGTAAATAAGTCTCTACTGTTTTTCTTTAAAGCAAAGAAGTTTACTGATTTCAATTGCATCATAAGTGTTGCATCTTTTGTTTTTGCATGATTTGTGAAATCTGCTATATGTTTGCTACATGAACTGTGTAATGGTTTATAAAAAGATTTTTTAAGTGATTTCTGAAAAGAATAGCAAGTTTATAAAATCAAGTTTTGAAAGCGCATATGAAATATTGTATGCTCATGAAACTCAAGTTTTCAAGAAGTGTCATTCTGGGCAACACAAATTTACAAGTCATGATATATGTGTTATGTGGGTTTGTGATGATCCCTCAAGAAATGTCACGTGCACGTTGACCCAAGTTTAAGGCTTCTCCCGCCTGCCCACTAGTGACATGAAACTCCTTCATAGACTCCCATAAGTTCACGACTATGCAAGACCATCTAATAGGGATTGCGTTAGTGCGTTTTGTTCTTGATTACACAGGATCCTTAGGGCAAATGTGTAGCATGTTTTGTTTTGGATTTACCCAAACCATTTGATGGGCTTATGTGTTCATGTTATCTTAATAGGTTTGACGCATTCATGTTTTGCAACTTGTGTTGAAAAATGCATAAATTGTGTTTCTTGTGTTTTTGATTACTTGACAAAACAAGAATTTTGAGAAACATGTGTTTTATAGACTCAATGAAAGTTTTTCTATGGCAAGTAAAATGGTTTCAAAAGTTTTTGCTTATCTTTTTTATTATAAACTGTTACCCACGAGCTTTCAAGCTCACCCCCTTCCTGTCCCCACCTCTAAGTTATGAGCAAGAGATGGAGTGAAAAAGAGTCAAGACATCACTCCAAATTTGTTTATGTTGTATTTTTGAATTAATTTTGGAAAACACAAGACTTTATTCGCATTTCAAGAATTTGTAGTTCATGTAACTTTTGTATTTTGAGATTTCGGATCATGTTGTAATGTGGCTTGAAAGGCCATTATAGCTTTGTAAAACCCTTTGTTTTGAGGGTATTGAAATGTGAATGATGAAAATTAGTTGTATGTAATCTATTAAAGAATATGATGAAGTAAAGATATGAGAGTCTTATGATTTTTCCGCAAGATTTGGACTTCACTTTCAAAAATAGGATCTAGCATTAAAGTAATAAGTTTGTTTTTATGTTTGATTTTCATGGGCATGCCACCCTTGTGGGATGATGCCATAAGGGTTTTTAGAAATAACCCTATCGAATAATATGCTCAAGGCTTTATGGTTTTCCACAAGGGTTGGGTTACATCCTTATCCCCAATCAACAAAAGAAAGAGAAGTCCCTTACATTTATGTCCTACAAAAAATTTCTCATTACAGTTATAACAGAGGCCTTTTTCACGTCTAGCTAGTTTCTCAGTGGTGGAAAATCTCTTAATCGGGTATGTAGGAGGTATGGGTGTAGTGGATAGAGGTTTAGTGGATTGTGGTGCGGGTAACAAGGGAGGCAGCATCTCAGTTTTGGGTGGTGTGTATGGTTTAGTTCAATGTCTGTCAAGCATATGTTTGCTAGTAAATATGCAATATGTTAACTTATCAGCATACAACCTAGCCAACCCCATAGCTTGGATCAGAGATTGTGGTCCAATGTCTGTCAAGCATATGTCTGCTAGTAAATTTGCAAACTGTTAACTTATCAACATAGAACCTAGACAACCCCATAGCTTGGATCAGATATTGTGGTCCAATGTCTATCAAACATATGTCTGCTAGTAAATCTGCAATCTGTTAACTTATCAGCATACAATCTAGCCAACCCCATAGCTTGGATCAGAGATTGTGGCTTGTAAACTTAGATTTTCTTTCTAATATCATGTTTGAGACCTGAGACAAACCAGTTGACTAACACATGTTCAGGGGTACTTGGGATTTTATTGGCCAATTGTTCAAACTATTGTTGGTAATTAGTAAAGGAAGAAGTTTGAATCAATTTATAGAGTTTACCAAAATGGTCTTCTTATTCAGAGGGTGCAAGACACTTTTCCACCACTCAACAATTAAATTGTTCTTATGCATCCAATCAAACTCATCTAAAGCAGGGCTATCGAGATGAAATGAAGCAATCAACAAGCATTGAGGATTAGGAGTATTGTAATAGTCAAAATACCGTTGAATGCGAGAAATTCACGCAGTTGGGTTATCGCCAGAGAATCGTGGAACATCAAGGCGCATTGTCTTGATAGGAGGTGGGTATGGTGAGGTATGGTTATTGGGTGGTGGAAGTGGTTGTTGGTGAGGAATGGCGTGTTGTATTTGGACTGGTGGTGTGGGGGTCAATGAAGATGTTGCTCAACTCAAGCTTCCAATGTTTGCAAGCCCAGAGTAATATCACGTATAGAGCTGGTCAAGGACTCGATGTTGGCATTCTGATTGGTAAGGAGCGTTGCTTGGTTCTCTTACATCGTTGTCAGCTTTGTGAGAGCCTCTTCAATCCGAGCATAACGAGTATCTTCAACCATAATGAAAGCACCAATGATAGAAGAGAGCCAATTTGTGGTGGCTGGCCTCCTCTGTATTTTCAGAGAGTAAGCGAAGGAGAGATAAACAATGAGAATAGAAGGTAGAAGAGAATGAGAGAGATAGAAAAGTTGATAGTATTTTTAAGTGTTTCTTTTACCATGTTCACCATACAATTTATAGGATACTTTCTCACAAAATTCCAATATCTAACGAATTCAAAACGTAATTGTAAAATGTTTTCCAGTTGTGACTTGAATTAATTTGTTGCAACATAATCCACAAACTTTCTTAGTGTACTCCTTGTTCGTATGACCCTGGTCGATTAGTTGTACCTCCATTCCTATCAATAGACCAACCATTCACATGTTCAAGCCTTACCAAGTAGAAAGGTAATGTATTATTGCCTATGCGTCACCAACAAAATTGACGCAATATAGATTGTACAATCAACCCCACTTTCTAAAAGATTAAAAAGAAGAAGTGACAAAACTATATTTTCCTTTTAGCGCATAAAATTAATCAAAGAACAGGTACTCATTAAATAATAAAATTAAATTGCATAAATTAATAATTTATTTATAATCGTGAATTAAATTAAGAATCAATCAACTAATGCATCTTTTAATTGATAAATTAATTTATAGAGTATAAAAGAATGTGGTGTGTGTACAAAGCTTGAAACTGTGGTTTTGAGGCTTCTACAATTTCTGGAATCAAGGTGGTCCAATCGTAGAGTAATACCCCCAGTGTCGATCCTCATGTTATAGAATATTGCGTGCATTTGTTCGTTTCTTCTTTTCTTGATAGTCCCTTTCATCTCAGTTGGTGAGCTCTGATTGGCCTTGTGTAAGATCGCTTGGATAAGACGCTGACAATCCAAAATGTAACATGTCTCAATGTGCACAGCGGGCTAAAGTAAAAGACAATTGAGACTATTCCCACATATATGCATGTAGTCATAATTCATTATCGGTAATCATTAATTTGAATATCACCAACCGTTGAATTGCACTAATCGTTACGGCGTCAGATGTTTTGTACCTAACACCTTATTTTACACACATCATTTTTAAGTGTAAGCTGACATAAAACTGATGTTATGTTTTACGATTTTTTTTTTTCACTTTTTTCCCGTGAACATTTGTTGATATAAAACACTTAACAAGTTCAATCTGATTTTGTGGCCTCGATCGCACACGTTAAGTTTTCTGCCATGGTCATCTGTATTGCACGAACTTGGATACCAAATTTCTTTGTTTATCGTTTTGTACCAAAAGTCATTTGATAACATTGAAAAGGAATATTGATTCTAAATCTATGCCAGAAACTTGGTAACATTAAATTGAATTGATATAAATTTAAGAAAAAAATAATTTTAGTGTTTTAATATTATAAAATGAATTTAAACAATAAATATAAGCTAAAATATAAATAAAATCATAAAACAAGTTGTTATATATATATATATATAATGGGTCTATCTAAATGAGTTATATAAATAAATTGATGTGGGTATGAATTAACCCGAATGTCAACTTAATTGTAAAAGAAAAGACATTAATTATAAAATATTTTATTTTGTATATTTCATGGATGGTTAATTGAAGAGTCAAATAGCCCAACTTTAACAAACCAAGTTCCTTAGTGGAAAAAAGAAGAAAGCAGCGACATCCATACACCCAAAATGTTGTTGCTGCTGAACTAAACACCAAAACTGAACGAATCAGAGTTGGGAGAAAGGACGATGGGGACGTGCTGTCCACGTGATGGCAGATGGGCAGTGCAGACAATTGGTTGGATCATATAAATAATAAAATAAATTGGGGATGATGATAGTGAAGTCTGTGAAATTGGGTGAAGCATAGGAGTCTGGGGATTGATGTGACTTCACTTTACTATAATTTGAAATTCTTCTCAATCCCAAATCCAGTAAGATTCCAACCGGCCCTTCCTTTACAATTAATAAAAAAAGAAGACAATCCTCTTTGGTTACTGGGATTACATTTGAACCGGTTATCGCCATTCGATCCAGTATACCGATGTACATTGAAGCGATCTTGGTGAAAAAGTCTCTATGAAAACAAAGGGAAGCGCGTCGGGGTGAGATCCGATTCTTGCTCCGACTTCAGTAAGTCTTTGGTGGAGGTGAGGTTATCTGAATCGGAGAAAGCAACTAGGTTATGATCTTCACCTTGGTTATGAGAGAATAATACCTTATATCGTTTTCTGCTAAGTTTTGGGTCTTTACGTTTCTTTACGTGCGTGCGTGGGAGATTTTCTATCTAATGGAACGTGGATATATAGATTAGACCAGATTAAGCCGTGGTTGTGAGATTGATCGATCGGCGTAATATTGGACTTGGGCCCAATATTGCCGACCCAACCATAAGCCCCTACTCCTCGAGTGCGGCGAAGAGAAGGTCGAAGAATGCGTTGTTATAGTTCGTCGATTAAACCGTAACATGTGAAGCGGGGCGACTGCGATGTGGCCGATCGGTCGAGCATTGGCTTTATAGCTCGGTATAGGACAACTCGGTAATTCAATTTGGTGGTCTTGGGCTTCGGTGTAATCGTCTTCTTCGTATTGGCCGACTTCGTTGTCTGCGGCTGGTTGTTTTGGGATTGATTGGTTGAGGTCCCTCTCGATCGGTTTCACCGTTTATTAACGTGACAACCGGTCTTTATAGCATGTCGGCATCATCATTGGCGTACGCTTGGACTGCGTGAAATACTTATTCATCGGCGGTTCGTGATCTCGGCCGCTCGTAATCCAAACGATCGTCACTTTTTCTTCTTTCTTGTCGTCGACGTCCTTCAACTGCCGCGCCCTCAAATTTTGAATAACTCGAACTCCTGCGGCTTAGATCATCTGGCGTGTCCGAAAATACTCGGATTTTCTCCACGTGTCGTGGTCCGATTGGGTCACTTTGGGCGCTCCTTCTCCCGCCCTTCTATAAATACCCATACTCGACGAGTTGTGAGTTTACGCCTTTTGCTTTCGTTTACTTGCCTACATTTTGCCTTCGCTTTGTTCCTTGTTCGCGATTGCGAAACTTCCTTATACTCCACCGTCCGAGATTTTCTCGTATCCAATCTCCGATTAAGTACGTCCTTTTCTTCATCCTCTTCTTTTCATGTCAATTGGTAGTTACGGGGTATGGTCGGATAGCGGAGGAGATGGCGATGAGAGAGAGGAAAGACGGTTTGGTTGTGAGAATCTGTACCGCCAAGACGCATCGTCGATGACCTATGGGGAGTTGAGCAGGTTGGCCATTAAATTTAACATCCTTCGTGGAGGCCCGATTGGCCTTGAAAAATGGCGGATTCACAAGAACTTGGTGGATGCGTCGCCGTCTCGGCGCTTTTTTGATTGGCGGCATGAGGCTTCCATCGCCCGATCATTGACGAGGTGTGCTCTATGTTTGGGATGTTCTTGGTCGATACCTCAAATAGTTGGAAGTTTATAAATGGATTGGCATTCTTTGTGCCACCAGTTCGACCATCCGGCCTCTGTCGGCGTCTGCGTCACTTCCTCGGGATGAGCCATAGTCCGAGCTCGGGCGGGAATCCCATTTTGCAATATAGAGGCGCTTCGGTATCGTCCCGCGGGGCGCCTCAAAGATCTCTTCTTGGCGAACCAAGTACTTTTAGTAAAGCCCCAGAGTGTTCCTCGGAATGTCGATAGTGGAGGTATCCTCTCGCCGAGAAGTGGAATGACGCGTCGACCACATCCCTCGATAGAGATGAGTTGGAGGTGATTGGTGAATCGAGGAGCTCGGCGGATCTGACTTCGCTCGTCTCATTCGGGGATACCCCAGGGGGCTTCGCTACTTCTTTCCTCGCCGATCCCCACCTCAGTTCACGGGCTAAAGGAGGAAACCGCCTCGGCGGTTGACTCCTGTGATGGACTTAATTGTTGGACTTTGGTGAGCTAGTTTTATTTTCTAACTCGATTTTTCGTTGTGCGGCTATGGTGAGGATGGGAGGTGCCCACCGAGCTTCTACGTCGAGGAAGGAGGCTTCCGGAAGGTGAGCGAGGGTGCTGATTCGTCCATGAGGTTGGTCTCCTTGGTAGTGTCGGCGGATGTTTCCCTGTGGAGGACCTTCTGTGCGTCCAGAGCCATTGCCGATTAATGACGGCGGATGGACGAGCAAATTCAGTGGAGGAGGAGGAGGACGGGTCCTCCTCTTAAGAGGAAGAAGTTAGTGCGGTTGGGTGACCTATCTTCTGCGGCGTGAGGTAGGGCATGTAAGCGAAGAGAGGAAAGGGAAAGCAAAATCTCGAAGGCTAGGCGGTGGGGCTTGCCTGAAATTGTCCGAGGATGCCACGCTGGGGATCTCGAGGTGGCCCGCTATCTTGCCGAGAGGGTCACTCCCCGTGGAGGAGCAACTCATGGAAAAGAAGGGTGGCGTGGAGCTGGGATCTCGGCTTGTTCGTGTCGGCATGCGAGGCTGCGACGATGTCCTTTCTGCCGTCTTTGCTGGTGGAGACTCTGGACCGGAAGTCAGGATCTCCATGTTCAAATGAAGGATTTGAAGGACGAGTATGCATTGTAAAGGAGGAAGGATCTCCTCGAGGCAAAGAATATGTCCTGGAAGAGGAAAAGAAGGTCTTGGTGACTCGGTTGACCGCGGTAGAGGGGGAGAGAGGCGAGAAGAAAGGGAGGGAGGTGGAGAGGATGGAGAGGGAGGTAGAGGTGAAGGGTGGAGGAAGGCGGTGAGAGTGGGCGGGAGCTTAATAGGCGGCTCACTTTGGATTGCTGCGTTCAGCGGGGCGTAGTAGGGACAAAGCCGAGAAAACCTTGGAGGAGGTGAGGCGATGCATGCTGGAGCAACGGGTTGAAGCTATCAGCGGTGGAAAAGGAGGTTCTTCAGACGAGGAGAGTTTGGAGCTACGCTGCGATATAGCCCTCGCGGTCTTGAGGAAGGTCACGAGCTCTATGCTCTGAGGGGTCGATGTGCCCTCGTTCGAAGATTATGCCGAGCCCCTTATTCTGCGGCTCTCGGACTCTCTTTGGAGGAGATGGAGAAAAGAGTTGAGGGGAGCCGAGAGCGTTCGGACGAGCAACTAGATCTCGGCGACGGGGAGGAGGTCCCTTATGAAGATGTTCCTTGATTGCTCCCCGGTTCTGCTCTATGATTTGCTCTCTGAAGATCTTTCTAATGAAGATACTCGCTGATTGCTCCCACGGGTCCCGCCTCCGGTTGGCTTCTCCTCCGCTTTCAAGGTTCCCGGGTATTCTCCCCACGATTGTAAAGCTCACCTGGTCGGGCTTGTGTGGTCGATTTTCTTCAATGTGATCTTTGCTTCTTTTTAACTTGTCTTTTTAGTATTCTTGCTTTTTATACTTGGAGAATTTCGATGAAGTTACTCGTAGCCGGCCGGCCGAGCAAGTTAGATCATGTCGACCGATCGACATGATCGATCGTCGTCTCGTGAGTTGTCTTGGCGATCTAATGGCGATAAGTGAAGCGATTGATGGTTCGAAGTCTCGTTTTGGGCGACCCGGTGATAGTAGTCGATTCATGGAGATCGCCGAGCGAGGTCGAGGATCTCGTCTGGCGACTGTCGAATGAGGTCGATCTATGGATATATCGAGCCAAAGTGATGGCGTCGGGGATCTCGTCTGGCGACCGATCGATCGAGGTCGATCTAAGGAGATCTACCGAGCCATAGTGATGGCGTCGAGTGATCTCGTCTGGCGACCGATCGATCGAGGTCGATCTAAGGAGATCCGAGCCATAGTGATGGCGTCGAGGATCTCGTCTGGCGATCGATCGTCGAGGTCAACTATGGAGTTCTGAGAGCCATAGTGATGGCGTCGAGGATCTCGTCTGGCGACCGATCGATCGAGGTCGATCTAAGGAGATACCGAGCCATAGTGATGGCGTCGAGGATCTCGTCTGGCGACCGATCGGTCGAGGTCGATCTAAGGAGATACTGAGAGCCATAGTGATGGCGTCGAGAGATCTCGTCTGGCGACCGATCGACCGAGGTCGACCTATGGAGTTACCGAGCCATAGTGATGGCGCCCGAGGATCTCGTCTGGCGACCGTCGGCGAGGTCGATCTAAGGAGATCCGAGCCATAGTGATGGCGTCGGGGATCTCGTCTGGCGACCGTCGATCGAGGTCGATCTAAGGAGATCTGGCGTCGAGGATCTCGTCTGGCGACCGTCGGTCGAGGTCGATCTAAGGAGATACCGAGCCATAGTGATGGCGTCCTGGGATCTCGTCGACGACCGATCGATCGAGGTCGATCTAAGGAAATCTGGCGTCGAGGATCTCGTCTCGGCGACCGATCGGCGAGGTCGACTATGGAGTTTTCTTGGCGGTGGTTAATTGGATTTTCTACTCTTTGCCAAATGTAATGTAACTTTGTTATTGCGAAATCTGAAAAACCCTTTATTGATGATAACGAGGTGTGGGCGTTAAAAACCTGCTGGCGGGGACGGAAAAAAGGTACCCACGTGTATACAAAATGATAACAAAGAAAGATTAACTAGCATGAATACTTATCTATTGGTAAAGCTTTCAAGTTACGTGAATTCCATGGCCTTGGTAGAATTTTCCCTTTCTCGTCGCTAAGGATGTAAGAACCATGCCCGCTTGCTTAATCACTCGATAGGGTCCTTCCCACGTCGTCCGAGCTTTCGGGATGCTTTCCAGCCGCCTCGGCTCTTAAGTGGGACGTATCCTCCGACCTTTACACCGCTCGACTTGACCCTTACATTGTAGAACTTAGTCGCCTTTTGCCGATGGCTTAGAAGCGGCGGTGCCCTTTCTCTGTCCTCGCTAAGGAGAGCGAGCTCGCTCTGCGAGCCTCGTCATTTTGCTCTTCCTCGTAACCCGACACCCCTCGATTAGGCAATGCCGCTCAACGGGACCAAAGCTTCGCTCAGAAGGTCATCAAAATGGCGTTTACCTGTGGCTCCGATTCGATTGTGGTTCTATACGCCCACAATACTTCATCTACTTCCTCTACCCAAGTCTTTCTCCGTCTAGGCGTTTCTTGAGGCGTTCATTATCTTTTGTTGGTGTTTTCATGAGACCGTTACTTTGGGGATGGGCGACCGAAGTTAACCGTAGCTCGATCTTTAGCGATTGCAGTAAATCTCTAAATTTGTCATTGTCGAACCGCGGCCATTATCATGATCAACACCATAGGCATTCCAAAACGGCACGATATGTTCTTCTTTATGAAGCTTTCCATTTTCCCTCGGTTATTGTAGCGACAGATTCCGCTTCTACCCACTTGGTGAAATATTCCCGCCACTATCAAGAATTTCTTTTGTCGGGACCGAGGGGAAAGGCCCGAATATCCATTCCCCATCGGCGAAAGGATAGGATGACTTACGATCATCATTCGTTCGGTAGGTTGGTGAGACAGTTGTTGTTTCTCTGGCGAGCTTGCCGGTCGACCTTTTCTCGACAATCTCTTCTCATCGTTGGCGATGGTACCTCGTCGATCAACGGTGTGAGCTAACCTCCCGCCCCCTATGTGATTTCCGACATCCTTCATGGACTTGACCATTGCCTTTCGGCTTCTTCCTCATTCAGCATCAAGTAGCGGCGGTCGTGGGACCGCTTATCTGAGAACATCATTGACGCACCGTATATTGGCCGCCTTCCTCCTTAACTTCACGGACTCGATGGGTCTTGAGTTGCTTTCCTTCTAAAAGGTATTGCATGATCGGTTCGTCAGCCCGGTCGATCGTATTTATGTTAAGAACTTCATCGGCTACGGATGCTAGGGACGGTCTAGTCGTTCGACGAGAATATTGTTCTGACATCACGATCGGAAGCTATTTTTGAGAGCGCGTCCATACAGCATTTCGAGCTCGTTCTACTCTGCTGATTGAATATTGTCGAAGTTGCTCAATTCTTGCTTTTTACCACTCGAGATACTTGATCATGTTATTTCCTCGCCTCATACTCCCCGGTGACTTGGCGACCACCACTGGGCTATCACTATATATCTTCAAATGCCGTACTTCCATCTCCACGGCTAGTTGAGGCGGCTATCAAAGCCTCGCACTCGCTTCATTATTGGAGGCCTTGAATTCCAGTAGAAGGCGTACTCCACTTTCTCATCCGTGATGCGGGCTAATTAGCACTACTCCCGCTCCGCATCCCTCGGATTGGATGACCGTCGACGAACAAATTCCAAAGGGGCGCGTCGTCCTTCGAGCTCGGTTGGCTCATCTCTGCAATGAAATCGCCAACACTTGTGCTTTGATGGTCGTGCGGGGCTTGTATTGAATATTGAACTCTCTAGTTCTACCTACCACTTTATCAGCCGACCCGAGGTTTCGGGCTTTTGGAGGCACTGCCTGAGGGGTTGATCGGTCCATACCTCAACGGTATGACTTTGGAAGTAAGGTCTCAGCTTTCTGGCTGCCATTATCAAAGAGAGTGTTAGCTTCTCTATGGGCGCGTATCGCGTTTCTGGCCCGGTCAACACTTTGCTGACGTAGTAGACGGGGTGTTGCTCGCCTCCTTCGGATCGAATAAGTACCGCGCTGATCGACCCTTCCGTGACGGCCAAATATAGAATCAGGGTTTCCCCCTCAGCCGGGCTTTGCAGAACGGGCGGTCTAGACAAATATTGTTTCAAGTGTTGGAAAGCTTTTTCACACTCATCCGGCCATTGGAACTGGGTTACATTTGCTTTCCTCAGGACCTTGAAAAATGGGAGGCACTTGTCTCCCAATCTAGAAATAAATCTGCTCAGCGAAACTACCCGACCGGTCAGAATCTGCACGTCTTTCAAGCATTGTGGCGAGGACATCTGTATGATGGCTTCAATCTTCTCGGGATTGGCTTCGATTCCCCGCTGAGTGATCATAAACCCCAGGAATTTTCCGGATGCTACCCCGAAGACGCATTTTTCCGGGTTTAGCTTCATCTGGAACTTATTTAAAGTCTGAAAGACTTCTTTGAGATCTCGCACATGCTCCGCGGCCGTCTTACTCTTTACCACCATATCATCCACATAAGCTTCCACCGTCCGGCCTATCTGTTGTTTAAAGACTTCTGTGACGAGCCGTTGATAGGTCGCCCCGGCGTTTTTCAGACCGAAAGGCATTACTTGGTAGCAAAAAGTGCCTTGGTCGGTTATGAAGGCGGTCTTTTCTTCGTCTTCCAGGCTCATTTGGATCTGATGATAGCCCGAGAAGGCATCCAGGAAGCTGAGCAGCTCGTGCCCTGAAGTGGAGTCCACCAACTGATCGATCTTAGGCGCGGAAGGCGTCCTTTGGACACGCTTTGTTGGTCGGTGAAGTCTATACACATTCTCCATTTCCGTTCTTCTTTTTACCAACACCACGTTGGCGAGCCACTCCGGTATTTGACTTCTCGGATGAATCCGACCTCTAGCGATTTTTTACTTCCTTCTTGATCACCCCGCCGTTCTTTCTTTGTGGCATCGCTTCTTTTGTCTGATCGGCTTATAGTCATGCCGAATGCCGAGGGAGTGAGATGTGACCGATCGAGAGATTCCGGGCATGTCGCTTGGTACCCAAGTTAAGACCGATTTATTCTCCCATGACGATCAGTGATTTCTTTACCCAGTCTCCCCGCTGACCGGAGCCTAGGTTTGTAAATTTAGAGAGGTCGGCTTCATCCAAAGACGACTCTTTGCGTTTCTTCCACCGGATTTATCCTTTCCACCTTTTTCGGCTCTCACATCAAGAGAGCTCGTAAGTACTACCGTACCATCTAATGTCTTCGTCTCCGCTAAATAGCATTCTCTAGCAATTTTCATTGGTTGCCTCGACAACTCAGGCTCGCGAGGTGTCGGAAATTTCATGTTTGGTAGTAAGTGGAGACGATCGATCTAAGGCATTTGTGTAGCCCGGCCGATTATCGCGTTATGCCCCATGGAATTTAACGAATAAGAACTCAACGTTCCTTTCTACTTGACATGGCTTCGCCCGAACTTCACTTTCAAATTTACCCGGCGAGCGGGTGGTCGACGCCTGTCACTCCCTCGATGGGGCCGTCAAGTAGGTAGTAAGCGCTCTTGGGCACCTTCATCTCGCTTGAAAGCCTCGTAATATAGCGGTCGACCGAAATTGCCGTGTCTATCATCACCGTTTCACCTCAGAATCGTCCATATTAAGGTTTACGACGAGGGCGTCATCATGCGGGCAATTTACTCCATTTAGGTCTGACTCGTCGAAAGAAATCATTCCGTCGTTCTCTTTCGGCTTCTTGATGGGCACGTCTTCGCCGACCTGTTTGGCGTATCTTTTCCTGCCTTTAGTGGTGGATCCCCCCGCCGCATTTCTACCGAATATTGTGTTTATAACCCCAGCTGGTCGGTCATCCTGTTGTTCGGCATTTCCGTCGTTTCTTTCCCTTGACCGCCCTCTTCTTTCTTGTTGGTTATCGGCATTAGTGTTCTGCCTCCCCCCGTCATTCCTGTCATTTCGCCTCCAGGGTGGTCGCCTATTGTTTGGCCGACCTGTTCTACGCTGATTGTCCCTGTCGGCATTTTGCCCTTGTTTCACAAATCGGCCTAATCTTCCCTTCTGTATGAGCAATTCAATCTCTTTCTTCAGTTGCCAGCAATCTTCCGTGTCATGTCCGACTTCTTTGTGGAAACGGCAATACACACTAGTGTTTACGTCCTGTAGGGGTTTTCATTTTAGGGCTCTCGGATAGTTTCCCCCTCCGCTATCATAGCCGTCAAGACTTCCGCGTATCGTTTGTTAAGCGGGGTAAAGTCTTGTTGATTCCAATGCCTGCCGCTCGGCTTTCTCCAGGTCGACTGGTCTCTCTGTCTTTTGTGAGGCTCATCAGGCCTACCACTCGCCCGCGATAAATCGCTTTCGGCGTTTTGTGTTTTTAACACCTCCTCGAGTGAATGTACTTATCTGCTCGACATCGATCTCTGAATAGATCGGGCTGATCGAGGGCTAGCGACTTTTGAACTCCTCGTCTCGTATTGCTCATGAGGCGGCCAAGATAGACGGCGGTGAGGTCGGTACCTCGACCGCTTCATTATTAAACCGAGTGATGAACTCCGCAAACTCTCATTCCTTCCTTGGGTGAGTTGCATCACCTCAAAGCCGTCTTCTGCGATTAAACTTCATGGTGGCGAATTGGTTCGGGAAGAGCGATCTGAAATCTTGAAGCATGTTATCTACACCGGGGTAAGTTGTTGAACCATCGCCGAGCTCCCTCTTGGAAAGTCTGTCTGAAAGCCTTGCATTGGATAGCGTCCGAACGCAATGTAGGCTCATCATGGATGGAAGTCTTGCATGTAGTCCAGGGGTCGGTTTTCCCATTATACTTCTCGGGTGTTGGTATTTTTTGTGCGGTATTTGGGAGACTATCAAGATCTCCGAAGTAAAGGGAGAGTCAGCGGCCGACGGGCGGTGCATTCGATAACTTCATGCGCGTGAGACCGATCATCGCGGTTTTTCTAGGGCTTCAAATAAGCGATGATCGTTTATCACGCTAGTTTGTCGGGCGGTTAGCGTCTTGTGGCGGTCTCGGGGGTTGTTCTTTGTTGCCCGAGGTCGCAAGATTTGTCGGATCAACAAATCCGGCCTCCTCTATCCGCTTCGAAGTCAGTGGTGTGCACGACGAAGGAGATGCGCTTCGATCGGTCTTTGAGGATTTGTGTGTGTCGAGCGGGACATTATCCTCCATGACAGCCGCTCTGTTCCTCTTGCTTTCAAAAGTCCGAGGTGCTGGCGATCATTGGATGTGAGGATTCCGTGCGTGAGACATGCGTGCGGCGGGATAATGGTGGCAACAGAACCTAAGCGCTGCATCGCCAGAGCCGTGGCAATGACTACGTCAGATTCGTTGCCGCCGCATGGCTGATTTGAGTGGTTACGGGCGTGGTTCCGGACGTCGGGCCCCACGGTGGGCGCAAATGGTTCTGCCGGATTCGCTGAACTGGTTATTACCATTCGATCCATGTCTCGATGTACATTGAAGCGATCTTGGTGAAAAGTCTCTGCAAAACAAAGGAAGGCACGTCGGGGTGAGATCCCGATTTGCCCTCCGACGCTTCAAGTAAGTCTTTGGTGGAGGTGAGGTTAATCTGATCGAGAAAACAACTAGGTTATGATCTTCTACCTTGGTTATGAGAGAATAATACCTTATATCGTTTTCTGCTAGGTTTTGGGTCTTTACGTTTCTTACGTGCGCGCGTGGGAGATTTTCCTATGCTAATGGGTCGTGGATATATAGATTAGACCAGATTAAGCCATGGTTGTGAGATTGATCGATCGCCCGTAATATTGGACTTGGGCCCAATATTGCCACCCAACCACTCTTAATTATCGTATTTTCTTATTTCACACTATTATTTTAAATCTTCTTCTTCTTCTTCTTATTATTATTTAAAATATCGCTTCAAAAGCTTTATATTAATTCTCTTAAAATTTTATTGTTCACAAGATTAATATATACTAAAAGTATTTTTAAGGAGGTGATCTAATTAATAATTTTAATGTGTTATCAATTTAAAATTTTAAATCTAATGATTGTTTAACAATAAAGCTTATGTTTGGGGCAAAATGAAAGTACAATAAACCCATAAATATCAAATGAATTCAGTTTATCATTTATTCTAAATTATTAGTTTGCAAAATATATACTTAATAATTTATCCATTAAATATCTAAAAAGTATGAAGTATTCGTACTATGTCGTATAAAAAATGTCTCAAAGCTAATGAAACAACATATATGCTGGTCAGACATAAATAAAAGGTGTTTCAAGATAAGATTATGATTACGATATCAAGAAATTGCAAGTTTCAAATATCTATACATCATAAATTACAATTTACAAAGAAATTATTGTTTGCTATAATCAAAATCAAATCTATATCAATTGCACCATGGTATAGAAATGGCATGGTTTGAATATCTAAAACGAACTTGATACTATCCAAAAGTTCAATAATTAGCTATGAATAGTAACATGGGCTTGGTCACTCGCTCATATCATAACATTGTCAGGTAGCAAAGAATATAGTGTCTGTCATAGGAAAGGAGAAGAGAATTGTTGTTAATAGCTACAGTTTTTTTAAATAAAAAATGGTATTGATAATAGATATTAAAAAGAATACATCAAAAACAATGAACATGTGAGGGGATTACCCAATTACTATTCTTAAAAGGTAATGTAAGAAGAAATATAAAAAAGAATGGGAAAGTTAAAAGAGGAGGACAACCATGTATTAAGCAATCAGATGTTAAGGGATACTAGGATGCTGCTTGTGCGTTTCAAATGTAGTTTATTCACTAATATTAGCTCATGTAGCTCTTTGATAATGTTTCTCATGTTGTGCTTTGAGGTGCAAAACGTCTGGTGTTTCTTTCTCACCATAATGGGTATACAGCAAGACCTAACGCTAGAATATGTATGCATTGATTTGGTGGTCATCTAATGGATAGTGTTAGTAAGTGTTGGAAGATGTAAGTGATGGAGTTCCCCGGATCAGTTCATAGGCACTTTTGCTGGATATTTTACCAGATTAAGTGATTGATAGAGCATGTGAAGAAAAGGTGGTTATGTGTTTCAACTTGTACTTGACATATGGGATAATGTTGATCAATGGGTAGGCATGGTAGATGATCAACAGTGAGGAGTTTGCTCTGGATTGCCAGCCAGATAATAAAGGAAAGTCAAGGCATTAATGCAATATTCCAGATGATATTGTGCCAATCAATGATAGTTTGTTTGCGTCGTAGTAGTTCTTTAGTTGTTTTGATGGAAAGTATATGGATTACATGTCCTTTCCAGTAGAAAGTATCAATAAGATGGTTATAAATGTATCAACTATTGTGGGACCAACCAAGAGTTATCTTAGATCACTGAATTCATACACATATGAAGAAACGAGGATGAAGTGGGTGTCCTGTGGTGATAAATGCTCCATGCCCTGACCAATTATCATACCATAATGATGTTAATTTTCCATTTCCAACTCTGCTTGTAATGTCATCTTGAACCATGTCTCTCAAAGTGAGTATTTGATTAAGGAAAAATGAATGTGAGGTCCGTTTGGTGATTTGCCAAATACATCTTCCTTAAAGGTATGAGTGGAGCCATCTAATCCACAATGAACATTTGTCAAGCAAGATCCACCATAAACGTTTGAGGAGATATTTAGTACACCTTCTTTCTTAGGTAAATATAGATCAGTCCATTTCACCTTGGCAACCCCCTGGAGCCGACTGAATGACTTCATAGAAACTCTCTTAATAGTCTGTCGATGGATTTGGTAATGTTTAGGGAGAGAAAAATATGCGAACTCCAAGATATATGCAGTGAGGTAAGCACTTATTTAATGAGATGTAACTTACTAGTATAGGAGAGAGTCTTGTTTACCCATGAGCTAATATGTTTTTGCAGTTTTTTGATAAGAGGTAAGCACTCAAGACAGGTGAGGCGTCTAGTTGTCACCAAAAGTCCCAAGTATAGGAAAGGGGGATTGATGGACTGTATGCCCGTCTATTGTGCAATATGTTGTTTGAGATCATAAGCCTTCTTGAAGACAAGAAAGTGAGTTTTACTAAAATTAATCCACAACCTTGAATAATTGTAGAAAGTTGAAAGAGCTTGTATGAAGGTATTGATAGAGGTCATTTGGGCTTTACAGAATAAGAGAAGATCATCTACGAATCCAAGATTAGTCATACCAAATTTTTTGCATTTGCAGATATTGAAATTTGGGATTATGAGCTTCACTTATTAAATATGATATCATTAAGAATTTCCATGCTAAGGATAAAAAGATAAGGGGATGGGGGATCCCCATATCGAAGGCCATGAGTAGTTGGAAAGAATGTGGTTAGACTACCATTGATGAGTACAGATAGGGAAGTTGAGGATATGCACTCTTTCAACCATTGGATGAAGATGTGGGGGATACCGAAAGCTTGAAGCCTTGTCCATGGGAAGTCCTAATTGAGACTATCAAAAGCTTTGTAGAAGTCAATCTTAATGGTGAAGCTGGAAGAATAGTTCAGCCTAGAGTAGCCATTTAATAATTCTCGGAAGATAAGAACATTGTCGACAATATGTCAATCTTTCAACCATGTATTAAGCAATCAGATGTTAAGGGATACTAGGATGTTGCTTGTGCGTTTCAAATGTAGTTTATTCACTAATATCAGCTCACATAGCTCTTTGATGATGTTTCCCATGTTGTGCTTTGATGTGCAAAGCGTCTAGTGCTTCTTTCTCACTATAGTGAGTATACAGCAAGACCTAATGCTAGAATATGTATGCATTGATTTGGTGGTCATCTGATGGATAGTGTTAGTAAGTGTTGGAAGATGTAAGGGATGGAATTCCTCGGATTATTTCATAGGCACTTTTGCTGGATATTTAAGTGATTGACAGAGCATGTGAAGAAAAGGTGGTTCTGTGTTTCAACTTGTACTTGACATATGGGATAATGTTGATCAATGGGCACGCATGGTAGACGATCAATAGTGAGGAGTTTGCTCTGGATTACCAGCCATAGAATAAAGGAAAGTCAAGGTATTAATGCAATATTCCAGATGATATTGTCCCAATCAATAATAGTTTGTTTGCGTCGTAGTAGTTCTTTGGTTGTTTTGATGGAAAGTATATGGATTACATGTCCTTTCTAGTAGAAAGTATCAATAAGATGGTTATAAATGTATCAACTGTTGTGGCACCAACCAAGAGTTATCTTAGATCACTGAATTCATACACATATGAAGAAACGAGGATGAAGTGGGTGTCCTGTGGTGATAAATGCTCCATGTCCTGACCAATTATCATACCTTAATGATGTTAATTTTCCATTTCCAACTCTTCTTGTAACGTCATCTTGAATCATGTCTCTCAAAGTGAGTATTTGATTCAGGAAAAATGAATGTGAGGTGCCTTTGGTGATTTGCCAAATACATCTTCCTTAAAGGTATGAGTGGAGCCATCTAATCCACAATGAACGTTTGTCAAGCAAGATCCACCATAAACGTTTGAGGATTAAGGCCTGATTTGTTGTTCAAGTGGAGGAGATATTTAGTACACCTTCTTTCTTAGGTAAATATAGATCAATTCATTTCACCTTGGCAGCTCCCCTGGAGCCGACTGAATGACTTCATAGAAACTCTCTTAATAGTCTGTCGATGGATTTGGTAATGTTTAGGGAGAGAAAAATATGCGAACTCTAATATATATGCAGTGAGGTAAGCACTTATTTAATGGGATGTAACTTACTAGTATAGGAAAGAGTCTTGTTTACCCATGATATGTTTTTTTTGTAGTTTTTCGATAATAGGTAAGCACTCAAGACAGGTGAGGCGTCTAGTTTTCACCAGAAGTCCCAAGTATAGGAAAGGGGGATTGATGGACTATATGCCCGTCTATTGTGCAATATGTTGTTTGAGATCAGAAGCCTTCTTGAAGACAAGAAAGTGATTTTTACTAAAATTAATCCGCAACCCTGAATAATTATAGAAAGTTGAAAGAGCTTGCATGAAGGTATTGATAGAGGTCATTTGGGCTTTACAGAATAAGAGATCATCTACAAACCCAAGATTAGTCATACCAAATTTTTTGCATTTGGAATGATATTGAAATTTGGGATTATGAGCTTCACTTATTAAAGATGATATCATTAAGAATTTCCATGCTGAGGATAAAAAGATAAGGGGATAAGGGATCCCCATATCGAAGGCCATGAGTAGTTGGAAACAATGTAGTTAGATTACCATTGATGAATACAGATAGGGAAGCAGAGGATATGCACTCTTTCAACCATTGGATGAAGATGTGAGGGAAACCGAAAGCTTGAAGCATTGTCCATGGGAATTCCTAACTGAGACTATCAAAAGCTTTGTAGAAGTCAATCTTAATGGTGAAGTTGGAAGAATAGTTCAGCCTAGAGTAGCCATTTAATAATTCTCGAACGATAAGAACATTGTCGTCAATATGTCAATCTTTCAAGTAAGCAACCTGATTGACACTGATAGTGGAATGACAGCTTGTTTCAATCAATTAACAAGGATTTTGGTGATGATTTTGTACAAAAAAATTGGCATATGCTATGGGTTTGAAGTCTCCAAATATGGAAGGGTTTGAGATATTGGGTATCAGGCAAAGGTATGTTCGGTTCATCTCTTTAGAAAGTACTCCATTGTTAAAGAATTCCCAAACAGTAGGTTTTATGAAAACCCCAATGGTATCCCATAAGTTCTAAAAAAAGTTTCCATTGAAACCGTCAGGCCCTATGGCTTTTTTACCATTCATTCTAAAAATAACTTGTTGGATTTCATTGTCATCAACAAGTTTGGTTAAAAACTCAATATCTTAAGGAGATAGTTGTTGCAAAGAAAGTGAGTTTAAAGCAGGAAGTGAAATAATCGAGGTCCTAGATGTACTAAGAAGGATGTTGAAGTATCTCAGGGCATCTTACTGTATACCATGGAGTGTATGTAGTTATAATCCCATAGTAGAGGTGATGGAATGTTTTTTTTTTCTGATTCTAACATGCAAGAATTGAATGGAAAAACAAGTTGGTACACTGATCCCCATCAATGAGCCACTGAACTCGAGAGCATTGTTGGAGCAAGGAGTGATGATTATTGATTGCTTGCATATAATTCGAAAGGGAAATTTTCTCCAAATCCAGTAATATCTAATCAGTAGGACGCATGGCTAGTTGTGATTAAACTTCTTCAATAGCTGTTTTGGTGGATTGGATAGCTTGTACCGTGGATCTTTTCTCATTTTTAGTATCTTGAGCTCATGTTTAATGAATTTTAATTTCTATACATAACAATATTTCTTAGTATCTGTATATTGTTGGTGTGCCCTGTGACTACAAGCTGCGGGGAAGCCAGGATTGAAAACTAGATAATTATTAAACGAAAAGGAAAATAAATCACTTGTTTTTGAACCAATCTCTCAATAAGGATTGGGGGTAGTCAGAGAAGAGAGAATCCTTGATGTTTTTAGAGTTGTTGGGAAAAGTGTGCAAGCACTTATCATTAACTAGGGTGCAATCAAGTTTTTTCTTGACGTTCCAAAAAAATGTTTTCTTATTATACCAAGCAAAGAAATGTCAATAGATCATAAATTAGTCACTCCAAGCTCCTAAACACATTCATTGAGACCTATTGAATAATCTCTGAGGTTACAACGACCCTCAACTTCAGTAGGATAGAGAACTGAATTAAAATCCCCAATTATCACCCATGGGGTATTATTGTTGCCTCTAATGGTGTGTAGGTTGTTCCATAGATATCTTCTTTGAAAGGCAAAGTTGCTGTCATAGATGAAGGAAGTAGTGATGCTAGTCTGTTCCTGTAGAAAATACAAATGCATATGCATAGCTTACTCATTTAAATCCACCAGAGTGACCCTAAATGCATCCTTTTTGTAGCAAATGATAACACATCCAAAAGCATGATGATGATGGTTAAAGAGCAGTTCCCATTGAGGACCTAGTATCTATAGTTTATTTAGGTTATTTCTCTTTATTTTGGTTTCAAATAAAGCTACTAGTAATGGTTTTTCTTAAAGGATGTAATATCGAAGAGCCAAAAGTTTAGAGGGGCAATTTATTCCTCTCACATTCTAAGTAAGGATTGACATATTATGCTGGGGAATTTATGGGGCATCTTCCTTTGCCCCACTTGGATTTTCTCTGTGTCATAAGATGAAAAGTCTCATCCTAGCCATTTGTTTGAGACTCGACAGTAGGTGAACTATTAGTAGGAGCATTCGATGAGGTCGAGTGGGAGGGGCTGGCAACTGGATTTTCATATTCAGCAGTGTGAGTTTTAGTGATAGCCATAGGGAAGTGAGCAACAGTATGTGTCTCAATTAGGGGTAACTCTGAAGGTGGGACAAGACAATCAGCCAATGGCTTATCCCCCTTTTAGAGAAAAATAAAAACAAGAGCAAAGGAGTTTAGTATTGTATCAGAGTTATTAGGAGCAGTAGGATTAGGATCAGTATCGCCAAAGGAGTGCTCGAAATCATGGGGTCTCATCAATTCTTGGTAACACCTAGTTTTAAAAACCTTCCTCGTGCATTGCCAGGTCTTGTTTTGAGATGTGGAAGGGGGCTTCCAATGGTAAGAGATAACAACAGAATCTTCCCAGAGTTTGTTGTCTTCGCCTAACCTTAGGACGTAAATTTCAGTTGGGAGTTCCTTAGAAAGCTTGATGCTATATTTTGGCATAACCTATACGCTTCTTCCTGGCGGTGTGTTCATCCATACATAAGGGTTTTTCAATATAGCTAGCTAATGAGCTAACCCCTAAGTAGTCCAATTCTCAAGCAGGATACTATGGAAGTTGATCTAGAGGGGTACATTTTGGACCTTATTGAGTCAAACCATAAGCTAGGTTGCCATATTTGCAAAAATATAGGTTGGTTGCCAAAATGCCAAATGCCATCCTCCAAAACCTTGTTCGCTTTATAGGTAATGGAGAAAACAAAAAGAATGAGATTATCCTCTGAAAGAAATAAATTGATAAGTCCTCTTTGTTTCCCCAGTTTATTGGCCCAACATTGGATGAGAGGAAAAGCTGGCCAATTATCAAAAAAGAACCCCATAATAGTTGCTTTCTAGCTCCTAGCTCCTTTTTGAAGTGTTTTAAGATTTAGACAAACCACCAACTTACCATCAATCTCCTAGGGAGGGCTAAAGGTAAGGGAAGATGTAAGTTGATCTCTGACAACTTGCTTCCATATTTTCTAGGTGGGAGGTGTCGTAAGAGATGGAGTGGAGAAGACATGTGCTGGAGAGGGATCAAAGGTGAGTGGTAGGGGTAGGGTTTGAAAGTCAGTAAGGTGAGGAGTGGTCATATCGCTAAAAAGGAAAAGAGTATATTTACATGGTGAGACGCTGATAAAAACAGTGGAGAGAAATGGTAAATAGTTGCAATGGGAAAGAAATATTGTAGAAAGAAAGAGCCAAAGAGCCCTGAATAATCTAGAGATGGGGTAAAAAAAGGGGAAAAAGTGTGTGGTGGTTTGGATCAAGGAGTGTAATGGTTGAGAATGCACCTAGAGAGAAGTAGGAGCCTCTCTCTCTAACCCATTTGTGATGTGCATGTGACGTGCAACTAATAGCTATAGTTTTAGTGTTGTGAAATTAGGGCAATGTTCTGATTAAACATAGAGTATGAAATTAATTTCTACTCTATTTGAGTCTAATCATGTTAGTTCTCCACCATTAGTAATTAATTTAATTAATAAAATTTGTAAACTATTTTACATAGTGTTATTTGACCTTAGCCAAGGATTTTTCTAAATAAAAACTAATCAAGAACAATAGAACATTATCCCTAATTAATTTAAAGTGGTGAATCCTATATTGATCACTTGACTACCTCTATATAATTTATGCTGCATCTAATGACTACCGACTTTGTTATCCTTGACTAAAATAGGTCATAAGTAATATCAAGACATAGCAATCTATATATAAGATAACTTTGAAGATCTCAAGTCAAAAATCACTTACACAATTATCATAATGGGAATTTTATAGAAATACAAGTAATGTTCCAAATATATTTTTCATATGGAGTCAGTTCAATGAACTTATTCTCTAATAATAACCCATACATTTGTTTAATTATCTCCATATTTTAGCTATGAGATCAACTACTTCATTAAGTAAAAAATATAATGTATACTAGTCTTTTATATTTTATTAATGTCTAGTTTTAATATAACAATCACTCGAACAATTTAAGAATAATACATCAATACATTATGAATTTCATAATTATAATAAGAACGTGATTTCATTTGCAATGTATATTTATCCTCTGAAATTTATGATATATATCTAGGTATGTATAAGATAAAGAATACCTTTAAATAATTGTGACTGAACTATAACCAACCAATTAGTTGTAGGGCATAAACCAACGATTTCTCACGTACACTGAGCCAATTGTTTAAGTACCTTATACCATATCAACATATGACAATCATGTTACTGCTAGGATAGTGGTTTAGTGAGAAAATTTTATAAGATTTTCTATAGTGAGTACTTGTTTAGATCTTAGAACTTTCATCTCAAGTATTTTTAATTAAGAGAAATTGCCTAAATATATAATTGGATCTTTAATGAGACCTTAGCTCCTTTTGCATGCCCAAATGCTCTAATGTGGTATAATATATTACTGTCTTGAACAATGCAAGGAACTATGCCAAGTTTAATAAAGAATTTATTATTCCATATAATCACCTTTACTAAATGAAAATGCATTATGGCTTAATTAGTAACCATTACTACATTGGAACCTTTCCAATTTAAATCAATCATGATTTACTTTTAAAATTAATATCCATATAATCTTGAACTTAAATATCAACTTATACATATAATAACAGATATCTTTAATACTTTATAAATATGAGATATCTCAAATACTAAACATTTTGTACATTATCTATGTACTTGGACTTAGAATAAGAAAACAACTTCCAATATATCATTATATATCTAATTCCCAAAATTAAGTTGTCACCTTCTTATATCCAATATGAATTGTTCTTAAGCAATTATATTTCAACAATTAAAAATATGAATTGTTGTTCTCTGTGAGTAATATGACTCTGTATACTCTCAATGAAGAGGACAATTATACTTCCTCAAACCTTCTTGCAGAGTTAAGAAATTCAAAATCATCTCCAAAATAAACTATTTGAATTTATCATCAAAATGAATATTTCAATGTCTCGTATCCTTTCAACTATACTTCAAATGTATCATTAAAGACATTAGTTCCAATTGGATGCATTATCATGAAATTTGAATCATTCAAATTTCATCTTATAATTTTACATTGAAACAAATAAGTTATTCAATGAGCTTGTAAGATTATATCCAACCTTTTGGATATCTCATAACTGTTTATTATCCAATTTAATTCTAAACTTAGTGGGATAATACATGCTTCACATCCTAAAATCATCAACTTTTAAAGGTCTTACTATTTTATAACTAATATGAAATTTTGTTAATTGATTTAATTAAAACTACTAAAAGAAAGTTATATACTTGGTATAGCAAAGCCTTTAATTGATGTCCACATTTATGCTTTTATTAGGTTAAATTGAGTGGAATAATTCTATTGAGGTATTAACCTTTCATCTCTACTTTATGCAATCTCTTGCATCTTGTTATCATAATCCTACATACATCTTACATATTTTTTATCAAAATGTACAAGACATTAGTCAACTAAAAAACCTTAACACCAAATTCCTAATAGGAATTATAGCAAAATTGCATAATGGACATACAACTTTCTATTTACCTTTGAGAACTCATCCTAAACATAACATTTCTCCAAGAAACTTGGTTTATTAACTTAGTATCAACTACACTAAACAAGGTAAATTCAACTTAGAATAGAATATAAATGTAAGGAAAGAAAATATTGGTTATATGTTACGACTACCAAATAAGATCAAACATTTAATTTTTTTAAAAAAAGATCAAACCTTTAATCGATTTTGTTACTCCCACTCTTTTATTCAAAACAATAACCCTCAATGCTTACCGAAAACATTACTCTAATCCTCCTTGTGGGTTGCTATCCCATTCAAATTTAGTCAATCTTCAATTTGCTCAACAAATCAATTAAACATAAATTAGGTAGATAACAATTTTATTAACCACATCTCATATGACTCCTAGATTTGCTAAGTGAAAACACTTGTCAAAATATATCTTTTATGTTATTCCTAACCCTACCTCTAAATTCATGTGATCATGAGTTTTTTCATCTGTATTAAACAAATTTAGTTAAGTAGGATTTACTATTATAGGACTAAACATATTTAAGTTAAAGTAGCCTTGACTTTACTCAACAAACCTAACAATAAACAAAACTCTAGTTTATTCTTACAACTATGGAAGACAATAATTATGTTCTCAATGAGTAATTGATATTTTAACAAGGTATTTAATTTTGTTCGTCTCATCAAACAAAAGTTGCATATAAAATATCAAACATATAAAACTTACAATTCAATATATACATATCAAACATATAAATAACGAGGTAACTTGTGCAATCAAATTATATGCATAAGATATAATGCTTCGTTTTATTCTAATTATTGATCTTCATAATCTAAGATAATATTCTCAACTCTTTGGAAAATTTAAATTAGATCAAATTCATTGATTCATCAATAAATTAAATTTTATTCCAAATAAAAATTAATTTGATTTTAAAACAATTTTCAAATCTAAGCGGAAACTATTTTAATTATCTTGTCTTTTAATTGAAAATAATTTTCAATAAATTACTCTTCTTACATATTATAATTTAGAAAAATTATTTTCAAAATTCAAACGAAGAAATTATACTCTAATTATAATTTTTACTTAACTAAAAAGCTATTTTTTAATATTAAAAATAAACTACTTTCAAAATTAAATAACATCTTTTATTTAGTTAAGAAAGTAAATTTTGTTATTTATTTATAGATTGTTTTCTTAGTTTATTAAATTTTTTAATAAATTAAAAATTATTGTTCAATTTATTAAAAATTAATTTTCTCAATTAATAAATGAAATCATTTTTCAAATTTAATCAAGAAAATATTTTTCTAATAAATCAAGAAACTTATTATACATAAATAAAAAACGTAGAATAATAATTCTCTAAAAAACAAAAATAAAGTTAATTTATCTCAATCAAATTGAAATAAATAAATTTAATTAAAAGCACCTTTTTAATTACTTAAAAACACTTTTCATTAAAATTTTCTAATTAATTAATTTCAACAAAATTAAAATAAATAATTTTATTTTATAAACAACATTTCCAAAATTTAATGAGGAACTAATATAATTATGAATCTTAATCAAATTTTTAGATCATGCTGGGTATGCATGATCTTAATCAATTAAGATCCCGTTTGTGGGGCGCATGTAGGGGTGAGCATTATTCGGGCTGGCCCGATTACCCGGCCCGGTTCGAATTAATTCGAGTAAGAAAATGTTAAATTTTGGATAATTCGGGCTGGCCTGGGTATTACCCGAATTATTTTCGGGCCGGGACAGGTAATTCTAAAAAAATTTGGACCAGCCCGATTATCCGAATTAGGTTTAAAAAAATTATGAAAATATATTTTGTTATTTTTCTTGTAGAATTAACAGATTAATTATGCTAGTTAATTGAAATATTTGGTTATATTATTAGTGAATTCAACTATTTATTGAGATATGAAAATGTAATTCAAGTATTTAGTTATTTTGTGTAATTTTTGAAAAAGAACCAAACAAAATTTCGGGTAATTCGGGGTTTACCCGAACAAAATTCGAGTAATTCAGTAGGGTAAGTTCGGTAATGAAATTTGGGTTCGGCCTGTAAGATGGAAAAATTTGAGTAATTTAGTAGGGCGAACAGTAAAAATTGGGCCCGAATTACTCGAATGCTCACCCGTACGCGCATGTACCAGAAACCCTATTATTTGGGTTGCTCTATTCTTCTGCACCGCCAGCTTCTTCTAAGTTGCTTCGGCCTCCTTCGGTGCTCTCCTTTCTTAGGCTTCTAGCCTCCTAACCTTTGGGCAAGTTTTGCCAATGTGATATGGGCAACTGTCCCCTTAGCTAGTGATGACGATTATTGCCACTGGTCAGCTCCTTCACCCGCAGCTATATCAGGGCCAGTGATGGATCATTTATTCGAACAAACAAACTAACCAGAACCAATGCACCCATTCAAACTAGTCCAAGTTTTAGACTAACAAACCAATGCAAATCCAAAAGATCGAACCAATCCAATTTTTAGATCATGCATACCCAACAATTCTTTTTCCAGAAACCATAGTAAAGAGGAAGCATGCAGTAAGACATTTGAGAAGCAAAATATAAAGAAAGAGCAGGTAACGTTTTTTTGATTCAATAAAACAATTTTCACAAGCAGGGAACACAAATGGGAGGCCTGAATTTTTATTGATTTAGAAAAGAAGCATACGAGATTTATCAATTAATTTCCACAAGATTTAAACTAATTGATAGTTTTAAACCTTAATTTGATCAAACCAGTAACAATCAAACACTACAAGAAAATAACGATTTTACAATGGAAAAACAATGACGGTAAACAAATCATCGTTGTTTACCGATGGAATATATAAAGATGTCGGTAAATGTGTCGTGAAAAGTTAAATTTAGCGATGGAATAATACCGTCAACAAGTAAGGCGGGAATTGGTGGAGGGAAATGACTTGTTGACATTACCGACAGAATATTAGGGATGAAACAGTCTGTCGGTAAAATATAAACTAGTACGTCATCACGACCTTGCGTTTGAATGTTATTAACTTAAACAAAACGTACATTGTTTTGTTTAAAACAAAATGACGCCGTTGTTGTTTAGCTTAAAACACTCCCACACAAAACCCTTCTCTCCCATCTCCGTTACTCCTTTTTTCTTCTCTTCCCTTCTTTCTTCTCTCTTTCTCCTTGATAGCTGCGTTTGCTCCTCCGGTGCGAAGTGGTCTCCCGTTCATGCTGCGTTTGGTGACATCGTGCTACTTCCCGTCCTCTTCTCTGAGCCAGTGACCATTGTCATTGAGGTATACATGTTGATCGTGGGTGTTATAGTTTAATTAATTAGTTTGTTTCTTTAATTTTTTTTCTATGTTTTGGTATTTTGTGAATGGATAACAACGTTATATGTCGAAAAGTATGTGATAGAAGGGGAAAAATGTGAATTTGGTTAGTACAATAGGATGATTATTTGATGAACATAAGTGTTTGATAAAATGCCCATATATCCCTGGGCACATGTTGAGGCATTTTAATTTATTTTATCACAATTAATTTTTATAACTGTAACTAAGTCCTATATGGAAAGTTTTTTTTATAAAATATAAAACAAAAGATAGTGATAACATGGTCCAACTTTGTTCATAATTGTTTAGAAAAGAAATTGACATAGTGAGAAGAGAAGTGTTTGAAAAGAAGAAATAGGATGAAGATCATCCACGTTTGAGTGCTCAAACATTTTTGGCAATATGTCTGTTTGTTATGAACTATATATTGATATATCTTATAAGAAATTAGCATAAGTAGTACCATGCCTCTTTATATTCCAAACCACACTCTTTCTTTAGAACATTAAGATAGATAATAGATGTAAACACTCTTGATTATGATGCAAAAGGCTTCACTTCTTTCTATGCTTCTTATGGAGTGACATATATCAAGCACTTTTTAGGACTAAAATTTAAAAGATAAACCAACCATACAACTGCTTCCGCCTAAAACTCCTTAGGCATCATTTTGGTTTTCAACCTATTTCTCGCTATATTTAGGATTGTTTGATTCTTTCTTTTAGCTATTATATTTTATTATGGAGATCATAGGATTATAAGAGGGTGATAAATTTTTTGCAGTTTAGAAAAGCTCTTAAAATTATATTCTCCACTTATATCAATTCTTAAAGTGTTAATCTGAAAACCACTTTCTTTTTTAACCAAATCTTTAAAATTTTTAAACATATCAAAAGATTCATACTCATCCTTTAAAATTTTCTCCCTTTTATTTTTACCTTAAACATTTGTATTGATGACTTAGGTTGGCTTAATAGATATTGAAATCAACTAGTTTAGAAAGCTTGAATTTTAAACATTTTGAAAATTTGGTCTCTCATCTTGTTCATGTTTGTTTTAAGCATTTGAATCATTTATGGTGATCTAGCTTATGTTTGTTATTAGGCTAGCATATCTTCATATAAAATGCTTCTAAATTGTGAAGAATTTTCTTATTCGTTGTAGGAACTCATTTGTTGGTAGTATGTCTATTTTGAAGGAGATTGAAGAGAAGCTTCAGCAGGTATTCAAATGACATTCATTTCCTTATATTTTTTTACTCATGTCAACAATGATTTTCCACACATTTTAATCGAATTTGTATCAGTTTCTATATTTTTCATTCTAGGTTCATTATCATCTTCCTTCACGTACTTCAGAAAGAACGTTCTACGTGTCGATTGAGGTTAGTGATTTTATTTTTTACTACATTTTTTTGAACTTGGAATAATATGGGTATTTGTTTGCGGTTTGAACTGGGAATTTGAATGTATTACATGACTAATTTAATTTGGCTTGCATGAACTGAAACTTGTTTGTAGTATGAACTTCGGTTATGTATGAATTTATATAGGACGAGTTTCACTTATATTAATGTTCCAATATCCTTAATTATGTGAATCGGTTATTTCATTTATGCTCTCTTAAATGATGAGGTTCTGTTTACTTTTTATGTGTGCATTTTACATGGATGTTTTTAATCAAATTGTATATGTTAAACTAATTTATTAAAATAAGTATTCATATTTTTATGAATACTTATTTGATTACGCACTAGTACATATTTAATATCTATTCAATATCAAACTTTTAACAATAATTGTCTTCTAACATATATGATTACAAACATATATGTTGGATATTCAGTTTAAATATATTTTAGATGTGAACCCATAAACCTTAACCCATAACCCATTATGGAGCTCTCGTAAGGCTTATCAATGAAAAATTCCAGGAGCTTAGAAGTTAGAACGAGAACTTCTTATGTTGAATTATAAGTCTTATCTTATTTTGTTATCTTTGCCTAACATGAAGGATACTCACTATGGATTCACTGTTTTAAATTAACAATTTTTTAGAAATGAGTTTCTGGGATAGATCTTGGATGTATAAATGATTAACCCCTGATGGTTTCATTAATCCTGAATTTGTTGAGGGAGTTGAAGCTTTTATTCATTATACAGTATCTAAACCTGCATATATAGATGGGACAAAGATTAGGAGTCCGTGTAAAAAGTGAAAAAACAAATATTTCCTTACTATTGATGAAGTTAATGTGCATTTGCTGAAAAAAGGATTTGTCCCCAATTATTTTCAGTGGACACAATATAGGGAACAGTTGATTTCTAGCACCTCAAGGAGTAATGAAGCACAATCGTCTACCAACTTAAATGAGTATGAAGGGAAAATTGGATTTAGAAGAAATTATATGGATGGAATTGAAAATCGGTACATGCAAATAGTTTATGATGGGGCCGGTTATACCTTTGAGGCAAATAGGAAAAATGTTGAAGAAGAACCTAACCTACAAGTAAAACAGTTTTTTGACTTACTACAGTCAGCTGACCGATAATTGTGACTAAATTGTGAGACAATGACCCAATTGTCTTCAATTGCTCGAATATTGAACATAAAGTCTGAAAGTCATATTTTGGACTGTAGTTTTGATAAAATTCTGAAATGATATATTGAACCATTGCCTCTTGATCATACAATGGTTGATAGTTTTTATAACATGAAGAAACTTATACGAGGTCTTGGTTTGTCTATTGAAAAGATTTATTGTTGCAAATTGGGATGTATGTTGTATTGGGGACATGATGTGGAATTACAAGAATGCAAATTTTGTGGTCAATCTAGGTTTAAGCCTAGAAAGCATTTAATGAAATAGAAATTAGTACTATGGAAGAAGATGCATTATTTCCCGCTAACTCCAAGACTTTAAAGACTTTATGCTTCTGAGGTTACTGCATCTCACATGAGATGACATGCTAAACACGAACAGGAAGATGGAGTAATGAGTCATCCATCAGATGCACTAGCATGGAAACATTTCAATGACACCCATCCTGAGTTTGCAGTTGAATGTCAAAATGTTAGGTCGGGATTGTAGATTGATGGATTCTAACCTTTTGGTCAATCCAGCTAGCAATATTCTTAATGGCCAATCATAATTACTCCTTATAATTTGACTTTAAGTGTATGAAAGAGACATATATGTTCTTGATAGTGATTATGCCAGGGCCAACAAATCTGAAGCAAAAAATTGATATTTTCTTACAACCATTGATATCTAAATTACATCATCTTTGGGAATATGGTGTTCAAACCTATGATGTCTCTCTGAAATAGAATTTTGTGTTGAGAGTGGCTTTGATGTGGACCATTAGTGATTTTCTGACATTTGCCATGTTATTTGGATGGAGCACAGCTGGAAAATTGGCTTGTCCTTATTGTGGCAATGATTCTAATGCATTTTATCTTTCAAACGGGGGCAAAATATGTTAGTTTGACAATAACAGAAAATTTCGTCCTCCAGATCATCCATTTAGACGCAATAAACATAAGTTCATTAAAAATAGGATGGTAAGAACCTCCTCCTTCTCTCAAAGCTGGTGAAGAGATTTTGCAAGAGATTGAGGAATTAGGCTTGCTAAAAGTAACAAAATTTGAAACTGATGAAGTAAATAGAAGCATTAGTCAAAACTTTGGTTGGAGAAAACGAAACATCTTTTGGGATTTGCCATATTGGAAAACTAATATAATACATCATAATCTAGATGTGATGCATATTGAGAAGAATATTTTTAACAATTTGTTCAATACTATTATGAACATTTAAGGAAGGACAAAAGACAATGCAAAATCTAGAGCTGATTTACAACTTTTTTGTAGAAGAAATGAGTTACATAAATATCTTCGCACCAATAAATATCCGAAATCCTGTTACACTTTGGACAAGAAACAAATGGAGCTTTTATGTGAATGGTTGAAAAGTTTAAAGTTTCCTGATGGTTTTGTTTCAAACTTGGCTAGGTGTGTGGATCTCAGGAAATACAAATTATTTGGGATGAAAAGTCATGATTGTCATGTATTTATACAAAGGTTAATTTCAATTGCATTTTGAGAGTTGATATCGAATAAGGTTTGGGAATATATAATAAAATTATTTTTTTTTTCAAAAGCTTAACATCATCTGAAATTAATTTGGATGAAATGGAAAAACTAAAAAAGGAAATTCTAGTTATTTTGTGCAAGTTAGAAGGGATTTTTCCTCCAAGCTTCTTTGGTTGCATGGAGCATCTACCTGTGCATTTAACACACGATACAAACTAGCTAGTCCAATTTAATATCAATGGATGTATCCATTTGAGAGGTAACTCGACAAAAATTATTGCAATAACCATATTTACATGCTTTAAGTACAAAATTGTAATAACCATTTTCTCTAATCTAGGTATTTGTATCACTTGAAAAAAATGTAAAAACAAGGCCATATTTGAAGGTTCCATTTGTAATGCTTATTTAGTGGAGGAAGCTAGTACATTTTGTGGACATTATTTTGAGCCTCATGTTCACACAAAAGAAAAAAAAGTTCCTCATAATGACGATGGGGGAGGAACGAGTGGCGCTGATGGTAATTTGTCCATTTTCACATATCCTGGATGAACATAGGGACGTGCAATAAGAAGAATGTTAATAGAGGAAGAAACTGAGGTTTTACATGGTTACATTTTATTGGATTGCCAAGAGGTTCTTCCTTTCGTGCAGTAACTTGAACATGATTGTTTCTTCATTTAAAATTTAGTGTTGTTCATTATTGAAAAACATCATAATGTATTTAGATTATACTGTTAGCGATCTAGAAGGGGGGGTTGAATAGATCTTTAAAAATCTTTGAAAATTTCTACATGAAAATCAGAAGTTAAAACACACAAAAATAATTTAGATAAACTTAATTGAAAAGAGTAGGGAAGAAGATCAAACACTTGTTTTTATAGAGGTTCGGTGCTAAGACCTACGTCCTCTACCTAAGCTCCCACTTAGGATTTTGCCAACCACTTTATTGCACACTTTGTAGTTCAGTGTGAACTTTTACAGTACCGCTTGATTTCTGGCTCAAGCTACCTTACAATTTGATTTGTCTTCCGGCACAAATCTTACCAATACCGCTTGATTTCCGGCTCAAGCAACCTTTACAGATGATTTGTCATTCGGCACAAATCCTACCAACAACACTTGATTTCCGGCTCAAGTTACCTCTCACGTGACCTACCACTAGTCACTCAATTTGTAAAAGAAATAGGATAAAGATCTAAGAACAAGTGCTCAATACAAATGTAAATAAAGTAAGAACAATGATGAGCAATTTGGAGCAAGATAAGAGTATGTAGGCTTAAGGAACTTCACTAAACTCTTCTTCCATCATCCTATATTTATACTTGAAGAAATATAGCTGTTGGAGCTCTTCTAGCCGTTGCTTAATTTGTGATAGCCGTTCCTTGATAATCTCCATTCCATTTTTAGCTAATTTGACCGTTGGAGCTTATTTACTACATCTATAAGTCGACTTGTCGAATGTATAAGTCGACTTGTTTCAACCATTTACGTAAAATTTCATCTCCGCTCTCCAATAAGTCGACTTGTGCCATGTAAGTCGACTTGTCGTCCTCGATAAGTCGACTTGTCTTTGATAACTCGATTTGTATTGACATTGCTTCATCTTTAAGTCGACTTGTTCTTTGTAAGTCGACTTGTATTGCCTTCAATGGTAACATCCGACCAAATTCTTTATAATCCTCATGTTTTATGCCATTTTTACTAAGAAGACAACTCCCATCTTGATTCTTCATTGAATATCAATCCCAAAATACCTGAAACAATTTCTTAACCAATTCTATACATTTTATTATTATCAAAACATAAGTGGAATTAATTTGTCAACCACCATTGGTCCAATAATCTCCCCCTTTTTTATAATGACAAAATACTTAGAAATTGTTTAAAAAATGAAAACAAAGAACATTGATCAAGGTTTTATACCTTGTCATTTTGGTTAAGTCTCCCCTCAATCATATAAATCATTGAATTTAATAACTTTGTAAAACAAACTCCCCTTAATCAGTGACTAAAGAATATCAATTTCTTATTTTCTCCCCTTTTGTCATAATCAAAACAACTAATACAAACCAACAAATATGAAATATCGCAATCACATTAAATAGAGAAACAAGTCATCAAACACAAATAGTCTCAATTCAAACACAGTCCCCCTCAATCAAATGACGGTGACTAAAAGATACCAATTATCAATTTCCAATATTACTCCCCCTTTTTGACATAATTAAAAACCAATATGAAAAATGAAGAATAGTCGCAAAGCAGTCCATAAACAAACAAAACAACAAACAAAAATAAAGGCAATTGTCATAACATAACAATAGTCATTACGGAGAGTGAAAAGAAGAATAGGTTTTAAAGAATCCATGTAGACATAAGTCGACTTGTTACCAGACATTTCACCAATTAGTCGACTTAGACATCCATAAGTCGACTAGAATATACCAGTACTCCAATTCAATCACATTTCAGCCTAAGTGTAAATGATGATGGAATCTTTGTTGTTGTCTCCACTTATATGCCTTGAATATCTGCTATCAATGTACCATGTGCTTGGTTGATTTTCATTCCTTGCTTGTACCTACAACTGAAACATCCTTTCTTCTCATTGGTACCCAAGCCATCTTGGGTCTATTTTGGTTAGTCATATAAATCACATTAGAAGGTGTTGTACCTCTAATCACCCAAGTTTTCTTAACTTTGATACATCTCCTAATAGTTTTACATGCAATTTCTATATGACCATCTTTCAAGCATCTAGCACATTGAGCAACTTTTCCATCCTTGGTAAATTTGGAAATTAAAGAACAATCTCTATTATAAGGATCATATCCCAAACCATGTTTAGAAATAGAATATCTTTGTAAAGACAACATCTCTTCAAACTTTGCATTTCCACCAGCAAATTTTTCAACCACATAAGAAAACTCCTTTCTAAGTCTACCAAGTTCATTAGTAAGATTTTCTTTTTCAGCAAGGCATGTAGAATGATCTTCCTTAGGACAATCTAAATCATCAATCGTCTCATGTAAAGCATTATTTTCAGCAACTAGTTCTCTTATTTTCTTTCTCAATTTTTTATTGATCTCAATAGCTTCTTCAAAATCAATTTGTAAAGCGTTAAAAGAATCTATAAGATCTTGATCAATGAAATGTACCTCATTTTCATCATCACTGATGAACTTTTGCCATAAGTGCCAGGTTGTTTTCATCATCGCTTTGATATGCATCCTCTTCATCACTCCAAGTTGCCACCAGGCTAGTTTTCCTTTTACCTTTGTCGTATTTTTTATTTTTCTGAAGATTTGAATTTTTCTTTTCTTGATAGCCTTTAGACCTTCTTTCTACAGTATACTTCTTCGTTTCTCCATTTATTCCGCCACTTAATTCTTTTCTTCGATTTTTGAGAAGTCCCTTGAACTTCCTTAAATTTCTAGCGTGCATAGCTATTTCTTCGTCTTCCTTGTCTTCATCTATTTCCTCATCACTTTCATCAACAAAAGAAGTGTTATCTTTAAAAGCAATTGATTTTTGTGAATTACCTCTACCTCCTTTTGATTTGAGAATGATCTCATAATTGATGAGTGATCCTACCAAGGCGTTGAATTCCAAGTGATTAAGATCCTTGGACTCCATAATAGCGGTAACTTGTGAATCCCATTCTTTCGGTAGAGAGCAAAGAATCTTCTTCACCTTCTCGCTATCCGTCATGTGCTTTTCAAGATTTCCTAATTCATTGATAATTTATGCAAAACGATCAAGCATATTTGAAATAGACTCACCTTCTTTCATGACAAACATTTCATAGTCATGGAGAAGCATGTTGATTTTTGTCTCCCGGACTTGATTTGTCCCTTCATGAGTAACTCGAAGTCTCTCCCACATTTCCTTGGCAGTGGTGCAAGAATTTACCCGGTTTCTTTCCTCAACCGTTAATGCACAATATATCAGCTTCATAGCTTTGGCATTGATGTACGCTTGCCTCCAATCGTTATCATCATACTCCAGCTCCGTTTTCAACTCACCATTTTCTTTCAGAGGGGCTTGAAGTCCGAAGATAATGATCTTCCAGTATTCAACTCCCTCGCTAATGATGTGGTACTTCATAGGATTTTTCCAAAAAGAATAATTAGTACCATTAAACAATGGAGGACGGTTAGTAGTGTTACCTTCTTCCGTAAGGTTGTTGTGTGCCATCCCAGATACTTCTGCTCTGATACCAATTGTTAGCGATCTAGAAGGGGGGTTGAATAGATCTTAAAAAATCTTTGAAAATTTCTACATGAAAATCAGAAGTTAAAACACACAAAAGCAATTTAGATAAACTTAATTGAAAAGAGTAGGGAAGAAGATCAAACATTTGTTTTTATAGAGGTTCGGTGCTAAGACCTACGTTCTCTACCTAAGCTCCCACTTAGGATTTTGCCAACCACTTTATTGCACACTTTGTAGTTCAGTGTGAACTTTTACAAGATCCGCTGATTTCGGCTCAAGCTACCTTACAATTTGATTTGTCTTGAGACACAAATCTTACCAATACCGCTTGATTTCCAGCTCAAGCAACCTTTACAGATGATTTGTCTTTCGGCACAAATCCTACCAACAACACTTGATTTCCGGCTCAAGTTACCTCATACGTGACCTACCACTAGTCACTCAATTTGTAAAAGAAATAGGATAAAGATCTAAGAACAAGTGCTCAATACAAATGTAAATAAAGTAAGAACAATGATGAGCAATTTGGAGCAAGATAAGAGTATGTAGGCTTAAGGTGTAGGAAAATCCCGGGAGGTACATCACATGTACCGGTAGCAGAAAACAAAAATTTTTGTTCCCAGGACTTTCCCGAATCCCAAGATCCAGGTATCGGTATGAAGACATCAACCTAAATAGCCAAAAGAGACTATCTCTAAAGGTGATCCACGCAGAGATCAGAAAATCTAACCGAGTCAAACCCCTTTGACCCGGGAATAGCTAGAACAGATTAAAGCCTGCTAGAGCCTACCTCTGTCCTGGAGAGCTTGGATTAACGTTGGAGGAGGATGAAGCTTGCTTGGAGATGAAGAAGAGAATGATGGAGAAAGAAGCTTTTAAAACCATTTTGCTTTCTTCTTTCTTTTAACCCACGAAGATCACTTCTCCAAGAGACCTTAGGTTTTTCTTCAAAACCTTCTCATAAGATGAAGAAAAGATGAGGATCGTATCCTCTCCTCACCTCACCTATGAGCATCACACTTTTTCACCTTTTTTTGTCATTTTGTCATTAAATGCAACTTAATGACTAAGCAACTTTGGAAGCTTCCATTCCCTTCTTTTATCCTCCACGTTTTTACATATATATATATATTAATTAATTAATTACTTAATTAATTAACATATATATACAATTACTAAGCGGTCGATCAAGCTGGGTCAATTGATCCGCTTAAGCCTCCCTAAGCCCCGGTCTTTAAGCGACCGAAACCTTTCTTAGCAATATCGATGTCGCGATCTCATCGGGACATATCCCAATCCATTGGGATCCATTTAATCTAATGCTCTCCATAATTGGAACTCGTCCAATAACTATTTTCTGATTCTGAAACACTCTTATCGTGTGACCCTTTAGGTTCCGGTTATGTTGGCCACTTAGATTAACAATTAATATGAGCAAGTCATGAGCGGTATCTAGCAACACATCATGACCCTAATTGACCGGAAAGTAATCGGTTTGATGTATTCATCACGAACGGATCACGAACCCTTCCATGTACAATTACCGTGCAATTCGTCCTTTCACCATCCTATACCCCACTTGGTTATGAGTATGGTCAAGTGTCAACTCTCACTAGACCGAGTCTAGCCCAGTGATATCGTTCTTGTCACGGGACTCATTACTTTATATGTCAATGAAGACACTCTTCATGACATACATCTTGCTTGACCTTAGTAATGATCCCGACAAGAGGCCGTGGGTATCTCTTACGCTAATCGAAGTGGTGAATCCTTTATTGACTACTCAATTATCTTGAATATCTCAAGTCGTACCCAAGCACCACCCTATGAGTTACCTCCGGAAGGCAACAAGGAATGGAGTCAAAGCAGGATCAAGTATCAAGATATCCTCGAGTACCTCAAGTCTAAGGATACTTGCACCATTGCTATGATGAGATTATCAACGACACTTAGATAAGATATCCATGTGATGATCTCATGGCAGTCATCCAATGAACTTACTACCGCTAGTAAGCATCCACATGTCAATTCTAAATATCTCATATTTACGGTTTCGAGATCCACCGCTTGATCCAATCAAGGAATATGACATGTGCTAGTCTATCCGGATTAATGATGTCCGGTCTCATTAATCCTATGACTAGGAGAATTCGATCTTGACATAATTGCACATGATAGGAATCTCGGAGTATGAACACATCATAATTTCCTTCATGCTATGTCATATATCATGGACTTCATTAATTCGATTAAAGATCAATCAATTCATAAACAATGTTTATGAATATCAAATTAATGAAGAATGCCTTTTCTTTATTTATTCATAAAGTCGCACTACGACTTTGAATAAAACGCGCTAAAGGGATTGCCTTTAGGGCACAAATAAACGATCGAGCCTTGAACAAGTCGACTTATCGAATGAACAAGTCGACTTATCGGTACCGAACATGTGTAAGTCGACTTACACATGGTACAAGTCGACTTATCACTTACATAAGGAACTTCACTAAACTCTTCTTCCATCATCCTCTATTTATACTTGAAGAAATATAGCTGTTGGAGCTCTTCTAGCCGTTGCTTAATTTGTGATAGCCGTTCCTTGATAATCTCTATTCCATTTTTAGCTAATTTGACCGTTGGAGCTGATTTACTACATCTATAAGTCGACTTGTCGAATGTATAAGTCGACTTGTTTCAACCATTTACGTAAAATTTCATCATCCTCTCTCCAGTAAGTCGACTTGTGCCATGTAAGTCGACTTGTCGTCCTCGATAAGTCGACTTGTCTTTGATAACTCGACTTGTATTGACATTGCTTCATCTTTAAGTCGACTTGTTCTTTGTAAGTCGACTTGTATTGCCTTCAATGGTAACATCCGACCAAATTCTTTATAATCCTCATGTTTTATGCCATTTTCACTTAGAAGGCAACTCCCATCTTGATTCTTCATTGAATATCAATCCCAAAATACCTGAAACAATTTCTTAACCAATTCTATACATTTTATTATTATCAAAACATAAGTAGAATTAATTTCTCAACCACCATTGGTCCAACATATACGAGGCAATATTATGCGAGATAATGTTGGGTATCACGCAAGATGATATAAATAAAGAAATTTGAAAACACTTTCCTCGATGGTTCGAGAGATATGTAAGTTTTCACTTACAAATATTCTTATATTTCAAAACCATTTTTAAGTGTTCTCATGAAATTATACTCTTTGATATGATAATTTCTTTTATGTAAGCGTTAGAAAATCCAATAGAGAACAAGTTCATTTGTGATCTTGCAAAGGAACCTCTACGAATTATTAAATCATATCCGGTGTATTTCTTAAATGGATACAAATACCATACAAAATATCATGAGTAAAATTATTGAAATACTTGAAGTTGAGTACCCTACTTTGTCAATTAAGCAATGTGTGATATTTAAATGTGGTTGGTATGACCCAACTCTAAATGTTAAAACAAAAGTGCATAGTCGATACAATCTAGTTGAAATCAACTACCGAAGAAGATTGAGGCAATTTGAACCTTTTGTGTTAGCAATTCAATCAAAACAGGTGTGTTATGTCCCTTTTCCAAGATTATAATGAGATAAGATAGATTGTTTGGTGGTTTGCAAAGTTAAATCTAGAGGAGTTTTTTGAATCACATGAAAAAGGAAAGTAGGGAATTGAAAGTGAAGCGTTTCAGGAAGATGTCACTTTTACAAATGCATCTGTCACATATGACGATAATGAAGCTTTGAACAATCCATCTAATGAATATATCGAAATTTCATTTGGAGAGGATGATGAAGGTCAGAGATCCGAAGAGGAGCCAGAGCTTAATTCTTATTCTTCTAAAGAAGAAGATGATTGCAATTTACAATTAAGTTATGATAGCGATTAATTTGTGTTTGTAATTGAATATTTTAAAATACAAATACATTATTTGCATTTTAGTATATTATGTAAAGTATTTCATTCAAAATCTTATTCAAGGAATGTCGACATTGTGACTAGCTCCAAATGGTAGTAATTCCTTCCGTTGGGAGGAATGTGACAAAATTGTCCGAACCCAAGGAATAAACACTGCAGGAAATATCACTGGTTCATACACTAAGGATCGTTTGTTTTCCATGGCCGATCTTCTACTTCAAGGTGTTTAGTATAATCTAGACAACATCTCTTTCCTTATTATGTACATCTCATTTCCTTTGATGAAGTTATTATACATATTCACATTTGATGGTCTATACTACATGTTGTTTTAAGCTTCCTTTAATCTCGAAGATGACATGTATGTCGATAGAGGAGAGAGCGATGTCACAATGGCCTATAAAGGATTAGGGAGATCGGTTCTTATGGACAATTCGTCAATTCCACAAACTTCGTCTGGACATTCACACATGCATTAATATCTAGTTTTGGTTTGTTTAACAATTTTCTAATATGACATTGTGAAAGTTCTATACTGATTGCGTTTTAGGTAAATTTGTTCCCGCTAGTAGTTCATATGGAGAGTTAGTCTTCCATACTAAGAGCGGTGACTCATTCACTATTTCCTCTACAAGTATAGCTATAGCAGAAATGCTATTGTAAGAAGGATTTTAAAAGCCTACACTTAGTGGAAGAAGCATCACTATTTCAATTAGTGCATTTGAACATGCCAGGACCCTTCTCAGGAATCCAGACATTGGGGACTCATTTACCTTTACCGACTCTCATGTCATATGGAATCAAACAAAATAATTATATCATTGTGATTTATCGATGCAATACATTAGACTAAGCTTTAAAGTTGATTTATTGTTGTATCTATAGGAATTTGTTAAACAACTTCCTACTAGTTAGATGTCAACTTACATCCTATTGAATGTAGGATATTATTGTTCTTGTTTAACAACTTTAACAATTGTTAACCTTCATTTTTGTCGTTTGTACTTGAATATGACATGCAACAAATTCCTTTATTTCCTTTTTCATATATTGTGTAAAATATTGAATTTAAATTATTATATTTGTAGAAAATGTGATAAACAATGAATTTCAGGTAAAAATATGGGACTAAAGAGACAGCGTGAGGTAATGCAACCTAAGTTTAGAGTTTTGTTCTGAGGTACTTACTATGAAGGTGGATCATCACAGTCTGCAGCTCGCACTGACTTACCTCCTCCCCTTCCAGAGCCCACAGTTACAGATGAGGCATCACTTACTGCTCCTCATTTTACACCATCTCCTTCCCTAACTCATATATCATCTAATACCACTTTATCAGATGGAGGAGACGTATGCCAGCCTGAAGCTGAGGGACCTGATGGAAGAAAGTACATAACAATTGTCAATAATCTATAAGTGAAATCACATTAAAAACTATTTGTTTATAATTAAGTTATAGGTTTATCAGTTTTTTCATTGTATAAAATTACTTCTTACATTAGGTTAGTTCCGTCTGGATCGTCTTTCAAAAAGATGAATTCTACATTTAAAGAAAGGATTGATCCTAAGGCCCTGTTTAGTTGGATGTTAATTAATGGAACGGAACGGAATGGAATAAAACAGAACGGAACAGTTTATAATAGAATGAAATGTAATATAGTGAAAAGTTATATGGGAGGGATGGAAGGGTTTACAATGTAATGTAATAAAATATTGTTTAGAAGATAGATGGAATGGAATGTAATGTATAATAAATGATTTTATACCCCTATATTAAAATGGTAGTTGCAGGAGGTTTATTATTTTATTACTAATTATATAAAATATTAGTATTAATTATTTAATATATTTTACTTTATTTTATGTGATTTATATTTAAAATAATTTATTTATATTTTATATAAATAAAATATTACAAACAATTAAAGAATAATTTTATATTTTCTTAAAATTTTATTTTATTATTAATTATATACAATTTATTATTAATTATATAAAATATTATTATTAATTATTTAATATATTTCATTTTATTTTATTCTATGTGATTTATATATAAAAGTAATTTATTTTATTTTTATTTATATAGAAATATATACAAACAATTAAAGAATAATTTTAAATATATTTTCTATTTTCATTATTAAAATTTTATTTATTTTTATCAATTATATACAATTTATTATTAATTATATAAAATATTATTATTAATTATTTAATAAATTTTATTATATTAAATTTTGATTTATATTTAAAATAATTTATTTATATTTTATTTATATAGAAAAATATACAAATAAGAATAATTTTAATATATTTTTATTAATGAAAATAAAAAATATATATATTAAAATATTATTTAATTGTTTATATATATTTATATATAAATAAGTAAATAAATAAATATTTTTAAATATAAAATTTTAATTTTATTATTAAATATATATAATTTATAAATATTATTATTAATTATTTAAAAATATTATTATATTAAATATTATTATATTCTATTTAATATATTAATATTATGATTTGTTCAGAGTTAGTTTTAAGAAGAATTATTAAGGGTATATTAGGTAGTATATATTTATTAATTTACGTTCTATCCTAAACCCTCCGAATCAGAGGTTTCTTATTTTCACTGTTTAGGATGGAATGGAAGGTAACATGAAACTCTCCGCTTCTATCTTATTTCATTCTATTCCATTATGAAACTCTCAAACAAACGATGAAAATGTGTTACATTCCATTCCATTCCATTATTAACCTCTAAACCAAACAGAGCCTAGGCCCTGTTTGGTTGAATGTTAATTAATAGAATGGAATATAATAGAATGGAAGGGAATGTAATGGTTTATAATGGAATGGAATGTAATATAATAAAAAGTTGTTTGGGAAGGATGAAAGGGTTCATAATGTAATGTAGTGAAATATTGTTTGGAAGATGGATGGAATGGAATGAAATGTATAATAAATGACTTTTATACCCTTTATATTAAAATGATTGTTGCAAGAGGTTTATTATTTTATTATTAATTATATAAAAATATTAGTATTAATTATTTAATATATTTTATTTTATTTTATTTTATGTGATTTATATTAAAAATAATTTATTTATATAAAATATATACAAACAATTAAATAATATTTTTTACATATTTTCTATTTTCATTAATAAATTTTTATTAAATTTATTATTAATTGTATACAATTTATTATTAATTATATAAAATATTATTATTAATTATTTAATATATTTTATTCTATTCTATTCTATTCTAGGTGATTTATATATAAAAATAATTTATTTTTATCTTCATTTATATAGAAATATATACAAACAATTAAAGAATAATTTTAAATATATTCTCTATTTTCATTAATTAAAATTTTATTTATATTTTAATTATATACAATTTATTATTAATTATATAAAATTATTATTATTAATTATTTAATAAATTTTATTATAATAAATTTTATTTATATAAAATTTATTTATTTATTTATTTTATATAGAAATATATACAAATAAGAATAATTTTAATATATTTTTATTAATGAAAATAGAAAATATATAAAATTATTATTTAATTTTTATATATTTCTATATAAATAAAATAAATAAATAAATTTTAAATATAAAATTTTATATTTTATTATTAAATATATATAATTTATTATTAATAATATAAAATATTATTATTAATTATTTAATAAAATTTATTATATTAAATATTAATATATACAAACAAGAATAATTTTAATATATTTTTATTGATGAAAATCGAAAATATATAAAAATTATTATTTAATTATTTTATATATTTCTATATAAATAAAATAAATAAATAAATTTTAAATATAAAATTTTATATTTTATTATTAAATATAAATAATTTATTATTAATAATATGAAAATATTATTATTAATTATTTAATAAAATTTATTATATTAAATATTACTATATTCTATTTGATATATTAATATTATGATTTGGTCAGAGTTGATATTAAGAAGAATTATTGAGGGTATATTAGGTAGTATGTATTTATTAGGTTACGTTCCATCCTAAACCCCCCAAATCGGAGGTTTTTTATTTTTACTGTTTAGGATGGAATGGAACGTAACATGAAACCCTCCGCTTCCATCCCAGTCCATTCCATTCTATTATTAAACTTTCAAACAAGCGATTGAAGTGTATTACGTATCATTCCATTCCATTATTAACCCTCAAAACAAACAGGGCCTAAGGGTTATGTGTAGAAGAATATCTCTAACGCTACAAAGAAATTTTATTTTCAGGAGTTTGAGATACAATAAAGATTTATTTTCTTTTTATATTAATTTATATACATTAATTAGATAAATATCATTACATTATATATAGTAGTTTAAACTTTTTTCCTTCTTATTTCAGAAAGAATTTTTTTGGGATTCTAGTTTCTACACCATCATACATAAACTATGGGAGAAGCGAGTTCGTACACATTATCACAAATTTATTGATGTGATACACAAGGTTGGTGCACGACCACGTTATATTTTGAAGGAAGTATGGAGTCGTTGGCACAAGTATTGGACATCAGTTGAGGCAATGTCCATCTCAGGGTATAACTCCACCAACAGACGTGAAGGCCTAGGGGAGAGAGTCTTCCCGTACATACGGGAGGATCAATAACCAATCACGAACATGCACATAGACTTGTAAATATCTAAACTTCACACTTATTTTGTAAATGTTTTGCTTTATTGTATTGTAGACAATAATAATGGTATAAATGTCTGGTGTCATATATAGTTGTGTTGAGTTATTTTCTTTGTTCAACAGGAGGAAATATCATAAAAATAGAGAAAATTCTGCCAAAATTTTTATAAATTGTAGTTCACATATAACAATTTAGGTTATACATATAGGAAAAGTTATTAGACATCAGGCCTACACCTACTCAACTATTTTTGCATATTCATATAAAGAAGCATGACGGTGTGATATTCATCAACAGATAATGTAAAGAACTGAATGTATGTGAAATTAATGCACTATTATTATTTCCTAATAATAATCCCTTACTAATGTAAACATTGATTCCTAATAGGACCAAATACAACAAACCATTCAGCTACAGTTTCAGGAGGAACAACTGGTTGATGAGATTCAGACGTATCTTGATGTTGTGGGTGGTAGGGACTGTCGTGGAAGGATATTTGGGCTAGGTTCATTTGTGAACACATGTTATTCGCTATCCTCTATGTCCAGTACAGCAGTGTCTACTAGACCAACATAAATTAATGAAGTCACCGAGCTTCGGGCCACAATGCATATATTGATGAAGCAGATAGCTCACATGAAAGAGCTGATGAACCAGATGGCTCATGTGAATCAGCAGATGGCTCAGAAGAGATAGGAGATGGAGTAGATAGCTCAGCTGAGACAGGAGATGGAGTAGTTGAAGGGGAGGCTTAATAGTTCAAAGCACCCGTGATCACCACGACATTAGGATTGTACACTGTAATGTTTTTATTACAAACATAAGTTATGTACATTGTAATGTTTTTATTATCAATTAAGATAATTTTAACTTTATATCATCAATTAACTTTCTGATTAAACAATATATATATATATATATAATGCACAGATAATTCATATCTTAAAATTATGCATTTATCATAAGATAATGAAATAAAATTTAATGCAGGATTTTTAAAAAAATTTCTTACTTCTAATTACTAATAGAATATATAATACCATCGGAAAAAGTAGTCTAATTTACTGACGGAAACACTAATACCATCGATAAATTAGATTTTTTTGTGACAGTATTATATATTCCGACGATAAATATGAAAACTTTGAGATTATATTAACTTCGGTTTACTGACGGAAAACATCCGTCGGTAAACTTTGTCGATGGGTATGTCAGTTACGTTTATCCATTGGTATATTTTACCTACGGAAACACCCATAAAATGTATGTCATTAAAGTTACCTATGACCGTTTTAACGATGCCCTTATTTATTGTTGAATTCCGTCGGCAATTACTTTTACTGACGGAATTCTTCCGAATACCGACAATTTTTTCCATTGGTTAACTACATATTTCTTGTAGTGAAATGAGTTTAATCAAATTATAGAATTTGAAGTTAACTTCGATACTATTATTGGGAAATCGAGGAGAGATTTGATATTGCATATAGTAGAATAATTATCCGATATAAGTGTTTAATCTCTAAGAATATCTATAAAACGAGTTGAGAGGACTTTGTAACTATTACAGAGAGGGTTAAGCAAAAAGTGCTAAGTCCTTTAGAGTTTAAGAATATTTATAATAGATTTTGGATACTATAATAATTAAATTAAATTTCAATTTCAATTTCAATTAAACTTTAACTAGAATAATTCTAATTAAATACCAATTATGTCCAAATAAGATCCAATATCTCATATTGATTCTTATTTATTAAACATCTCTTATTTAATCATAAAATCTCTTAAACTTTAAATCAAGTTTAACTTGATTAAAATATCTTATCTGCCTTTAATTAGTTCTTTTGTGTAATCTATTAGGTTTCCCAAACATATATATTAGCAATTGATATAAATTATAACCTTAAACTATATTTAGGATTAGATAAATTAAAATCTTGAATTTATTTTAATTTTCTAATTAAATAATTTATATCCATAAATCAAGATCGTGTCCAACAACATATAATAATTACCTAAATATTTAGAAATGCCAAAGTATTTTTCTAACCTTTTTACATGATTTTTGTATAATTTAATCATTTCATCATATAATGTTTCGATTAGATATAGAGCATATAATTAATCTCTACTTCATTTGATTTCAATCATGCTAGTTCTCTACCATTAGTAATTGAGTCAATTAATGGAATTTGTAATTTATTTCATGAAGTAGCATTCTAGCGTGGCCAAGGATTTTTCGAATCAATTCTAATCCATATAAGATAACTTTAGAGGTCTTAAATTAAGGGATAATTTATACAATCATTACAAGGAGAATTTTCATATATATACAATTAATGTTCCAAATGAATTTCTCATATGGAGTTAATTTAGTGAACTCTATATGTTTGTTTAAGTATTTTCCATACTTTAGCATATGAGATCAACTACTTCCTTCATGAAGAAAAACATAATGTGAGTTAGTCATTCTATATTTTATTTGTATCACACCTCTACCATAGGGCATATGCCTGGACATCTAGAGAACATTCAAGAACATAATGAGAATGACATGTTAGAGCAATCATATTCACTATTATGGCATCATACATAACATAAGTGATCATAAGCTTAACATTTCTCATTTCATTTCACAAACATCATTTATATTGTCATTACCTCTCATAATCCATATATGTACATTACAAAAACATATGTGAGTTTACTAATTTTTACAAAATATCTAACATGAAATGAGATGCTAACATAAACAATCAATCTAAACTCCTTAGACATCAACTGACCAGACCTTTGAGCCATTCCTGATTCCAAAATTGACAATACTAGACTGCTACTAGATTGCCTTAAAAGTCGGGTCTCCTTAGTACCTGAAAGACAATGTTGTAATTTTGATGAGTTTTACAAATTCAGCGAGAGAATCATCATCGATGTGCTCACTCGAGTCAAACACAGCATCACAAGTATATCACATTAGCTTGAATCAATTCCTATATAGTTTTGTATACCAAATCACACTATGCATCATATCTCAATATGTACATTATAATACAAACATGTCATAGCATCTTTTCAGAGCAATCCAATCTTTAACCTCAATCATTCATATCAATAACATGTAGACAAGTATTGCATATCACTATATTAACACAATTCAGTACTTTTATCACAATCATTCACACGTACACAAACATAGCATAACATTATATCAACTCAATTTAGTCATTCTTTACAATGTTTCACATGATACATGTGAAGATATATATGTAGTGCATATGAGACTACACTTTCATTTTTATTTTGTTGTGACTAAGCTCTTATTTAACTATTCTATATTTATTGTAAATATCGGGCCCATTTTAGATATTATCCCGTACCAACTGTGGATATCGGGTTCCTTACTCGTTAAGCTTGAAGCTCTGTATGCATATTTATGAGCTTTAATCTCTTTTTCACGTTGGTCACTTTAGTCACAACTCCTTTATCTGATCATGTATATCAATATAATGAAAATGCATCAAATCATATATTATGATATCAATAACTCTCATTCAGTGTGCACAGTGATATATCACATTTATCGGATCTAAGTCTAGCATTCAACATATAGTTGAGAACACAATTTTCATATTCACATTCAATTTGCAAATACTTCCAATATAGTTTCGAATATCAAACTCTTCAGACCATTAATGTTTGGAATTAACACAATCATATCGGTAACAGGTCAATATCTAATAGTTAATTAAGAACAATTCAAATATAGTGAGTCATCAGCTAGGTTAACTTACAGTATGCTCTAGGTTATTGCCTTGATGAGCCGACAACATCTGGAAGCTTTCGGTCAATTTGTGCTTCTAAATAATGCAATATACAAATATGTACACATTACTAACTTGTTTAATCAAAAAAGTACTCAATCATACACATGTATATGTGTTATGTTCAATGCATGGTCAATTGACTTTTCCTGGGTATGTATCCTTAATCATAAATCTTCATCATTCAAATATTATAGCTTGTACATAACTTGTTTTTAATTAGGTTATGCCTTAAGTAAGTTTGATTACTCCAAATTTGTCACTCATTCATTTATACGTAATTCACATTGTTCATATCCTTTGAATCACATTTACATTCATAAGAACATCTTTATACCATTAACAACTTATACTTCCCAAATTCATATACATTGATATCAAATCAATCCATTCCTTAAGTTTCAACATCAATTAACAACCTAAACTTATCAAACCCTTAACCACTTAATCCAACACTAAACTAGGTTCATTGTCAAGCCTCATTCAAGATCAAATACACCAATGTAAAGTGTCTTGTCCTCATGTGGTTCAATAATTGCACAAATTTTTTTTTACCATGTCAAAACCTTGCCTACGATCGTAAACAACCTTGCCCACGATCATGACAGAAGCTAATACATTTGCCTACGATCGTAGGATAAGTGTCATGATCATGGACTACCATGTTCCTGCAATTTTCCATATTCAAACACCTTCATCCCAATTTCAAAACACCTTCATAATAGTTCCTAAATTATGCCTCAGGTATACCTTAATTATTTGTCAATTCCTCACCAATCTCATCTCTAATTCTAACTCAAAATCATCCATTTGGCAGCTCATAACTATTGTCTTTCATGCATCAAAACAAAACAGAAACTATCCAATTCACTGTCACATTCCAGCACAACCTCATCATCAACATAATATACAATTCATCCCAATTTCATCATCATAAACTTTCTATTATAACATGCCGTAAAGAAAAATCTTTTACTTACTTGTTTAGCGTAAATTTCAGCTCAAAGAGCAAGCTAATCCAGCTCTCCATGCATGCAAAAATCATCACGAATTAAAGGTGGGAATTGAATGGATTTCGGTTTGGATCAAAGGTTATAATAAGAACAACTATGTTCTGATTCTTTACCTAACTTTGTGAGGGTGAAAGCATGGATTATTGGTGTAGCAATTGGACACAAACATAGGCAAGATACATGGATGTCAGGTGAGAGTGTTTCGGTGATGTGAGAAGAAAAAATGAACAAAACTAATTTTACTCCTGTAGAAACTTAACCCCTTGGATGCTAGGTGTCTCCAAATTACCATGGCATATGTCCCTAAGCATGTTCTCCATTTGTCCTGCATATTTGTTGCCAAATGTCAAGTAGTTATTAGTCCATTTGTCAATCCATGATCAATGCCATTTGTCAATTAATTAACTATGCCAAATGTTACTCAATTATAGATTTAGTTATCCTAATTTTTTATGTGTCAATTTGTCTTACTACTTAATATTTTTCCAGACCAAATGTACATTTTAATTCATCAATTTTCCAATTCTACCAATTAATTCCAAATTTACTACTTGTAATCAATCAAACCAAAATGTAAGGCATAAATAATACATAATTCACATCGTGATCATTTGGAACCTTTCATACCCCGGAATAAATCAATTGAGTGTATATACATTCTTTGCAATGTGTACTAAATCATAATTCATGTGTGTATACTATCATTATGTATATGAATGAAATGCAATACATGAATTTTCAATGATATAGCTTCATGCAATAATCTAGGGTTCTAATCCTCAATTTGAAAAATCGACTATTACATTATTAATGTCCAGTTTAATAAAATAATGACTAGGAATAATGTAGGATAATACATGAATGTAATTTAAATCTCATAATTATAATCTCATCATATTTCATTTGCAATGCATATATATCTCATAGACTTTTTCATATACATTTTATATGTATAAGATGAAGAATGATTTAAATTATTTTGTCACTAAACTACAATCAACTGATTTGTTGTAGGTTATAAACCAACAATTGGGGATTGACAACAAGACAAGTCTAGATCTATATACACTAATGCTAATTTGGGTGCCACTAATTCAATAACGTCCAAAACTTAGTCTCAACTATCTAATTAAGTTATTACAATAAATAGATTTGTTGTTTGCTAGTCTAGTCATTAGATAAAACCAAGTCAATACACAAATGTAACTAATAATATGAATTATATTAGTAACTACTATGCAGCCTTCTTCTAGTGTGATTGTAAAAAACATAAGATGAGATGTACCTGAGAGCCAATATCTAGATGGTCCTTGTCATGAATGCATTAGATAGAGAAAACAAAGCGCTGAAAATGGATCAAAATCGATCCATATCCCAAGGAGATAAACAAATAACGCTAAATAATTAATGGGTTAACTGTCATATTCAAAAGGGTGCAGAAGTAGCCAAGAACATGTGGTCTCAAACAAAAGGGGCAGCACTTGGCAAGTATCTCATCCACATTTCATTGGCAATCCCAGGTCCACTATGCAGTCATGCAAGGACAATGCCAACAAAAACTATATATGAACATTATAGGCTTGCCCCTATTCGTATTGATTTTGGTAGGGGAGAAGACGATAATAAGGTTTCATGACAAGAGGCAGCGCCATATGCACGTGATATCTGGTTGTCAAGAGCTTCTTAGTCTGTAGGAAATGGTCCTACATTTGGAAAAATATATTTATTTATAGTATTTGTTTATATTAATTTCTTATCTTTCTAGGAATGATGAGGGCCAGAGAACATCTTGTTGAAGGCTCTTGATTTATATGTGCTGGTAGATTCTATGGCCAATATGCATGCTTTAGGATTTATTTAAACACACGTGCAATTCAAAAGGCTTCTCCCAATATATGATATATACAGTACAACAAATATGTTGTACTGGGGAATGAAATTAAGGTGTCGCAAAGTTAAGTTTGATCTCATATCATCCTTAAGCTTATGTTAGCAAATCTAAAGTTATAACTAATATATAATTCATATGATTCTGACATGGATAGAGTTATCAAAATCTTGATTGATTCGTCACAACTTTAATTGATTTTTTTTTCGTGAAGGAGATAACCTTTATGAGTGGTCATGCTTATAGTAAATTAATTAATTAGATGCTAAACTTTCACTATCCAATATTTAATGGGCAACTAGTAGGAGGGTTAGGAAGGCTCCCATATTGACAACTAAAGGACCACTGACATTAGAAATAACACGCGTTTTAGTGCGTTAATCATCCATTAATTTACTAATGCAAATTCATATACTAAGAACACTAACAGGTTGAACTATCAAATATATATATTAAGAACGGAAAAGAAAATCAACAGATTTGGAATTCATATGAATGGATCCCTTTCACAAGAATCACACCTATGTTACAAAGAAAGAGCTGCAGAATTTACTTCTTACCTGGCCAAACCATTTTTAGCCGCTACATGTCGTGGGGATTGGGTACGTAATTTATTAGGGGAACCCACCGTACGTAGTAACAATATAAAACATGCATGATTTCTAAAACAATACAGACGTTGAATAAAGGTGGTGCCTGCTGTTTTTTTTTTTTTATATATAATCAGGAGCTCTTCTCATAGATCTATATTGACTACTTCTAACTTTGTTTTATGATCATTACAACCTACTGAGGGTGTCGAGCGGCCTTCTGTTTTTGTACAACACCAAGCTGCTCGAATTTAACGCTTTACTATCATCATAACCCATCAGTTATATGTTTCAAAGTGAGTATCATCTGACGCTAAATTGGTTAGACAAGCATTGTCAATTTCTCATTTTCTTTCCATATGGAGGTTAACTGATAAAGAAAGTGAAAAATATTTCCTCACCACCCTGTTGGGCCAGATCTAGCTGCTTTTTTTTTTTTCTATAGTGTGGGAGCAACATTCTTCAGTCACTCGTGAGTTTTAAAGGTGCTTTGCATGGCGCATGAGTTGGTCGCTCCTCCTTGGCGGATCACGAAGACACGATTTATATCCTCCCAGATTCTTGCGTCGGTAGGAGTGTAAGGGACCTTTTGAGTTGGGGATCAACCTTTTGCTCCAAGATCTAGCTGTTTTTTATGAACGATTTGAAGTTATGGAGACAAGATAGAATTAGCGTTGAGAAAATTCAAAACAAGTCATTAAAATTGGTTATATATCACCAGGGCAGAACAATAATAATAATTAATCAATATGCTGACTTTTTAATTAGTAAAACACTGCATAATTAATTTAATTTCTTCAGTTACAAATCGCCTCACGCCATCATGGATGAGTAGAAATTTAAAATATTCCTGTTCACCCATAGTTGCGATTCGACCAACTTACAGCAGAAGAGAATAGTACTACTTAAGAAAACACAATGATGAATGATATGTTTCGGAGTCTTGTCTTGTGCTACACCACTAAGCCTTTGGGTAGTCTGTATAAATTATTGACTTTCGAAAGCTAAATTGAATCTCTTTTTTTTTTAAGTTTTAAAAATGTACAATGAAGAATTATAGCTAATGAAAAGTTGTTCAAGAGAATGAAACCTGTAATACAGCCAATTGGATTTAAAAAAAAAAAAAAACTGGGCAAAATGAAATGATGACTTGAATGAGATGGGACCCGCCCTGATAACCTTTCCTTTCCTTTCTAAGTCTCTCAAATTTTTGACTTGAGATTGGGTCCCACCTCGGCCACCATCGTCTTTACGGATTGAATGATAAAAAACAGCACCTCACGTGGAGTCTGAACCAAGGGGCTTGTGCTTGTCCATCTCCAGCCAGCCACAATTAAAAGCAAGGACCTAGCTCCAGATTCACAAAATTTTCCAAAAATCTAGGGATATATTCTCTTGCTTTTCACAAAAAGAAAATTCAACTTATTAACTGTTTTCGAAATAATTACAGTAAGTTCAAAATATCAAAACAATTTCTTATGTTAAAATTCAAAAATAAAAGATAATGCTTTAATTTGTCATATTTATCTTTTGTGGCTTTAAGCTTGGCCTTACCCTCCTACCTCTCTTAACATCAATTCTGATTTCTGAATGAGAACCCAAAAGAGGAATACAAAAGAAGGAAAAAAGGTGTCTCTCTTAATAGGGAGAGTCATCATCTAGTCTCTGCCTACCCAAAAGGAGACCCACAAAAAGAGATTAAACTATAGCCTTCTCCTTTGCTCACTGAAGAAAAACAAAAACAGTCAATAGAGAAAACCACTTATTTCCATGCTATCATGGAAGGAAGTGACGATCACCAGCTCCACCACCACCACAACCACCGCCGCCCAAACTTCCCATTTCAATTGCTTGAAAAGAAAGAAGATGACCCTTGTTCTTCTTCCTCTCCTTACCCTTCTCTCCCTATCCAACCTAATACCAACAACGACGACAGTAACAACACTAACATCACCAGCCGCTCCACTTCTGGTCTCCAAATTGCAGCACCAGAACCATCCAAGAAACCTCCGCCTAAACGAACATCAAGTAAAGACCGACACACCAAAGTCGAAGGACGTGGTCGCAGAATTCGTATGCCAGCTCTCTGCGCTGCTAGGGTTTTTCAGCTTACACGAGAACTTGGCCACAAATCCGATGGGGAAACCATCGAGTGGCTGCTTCAGCAAGCAGAACCAGCAGTGATCGCAGCCACTGGCACGGGTACAATCCCAGCAAATTTTACTTCTCTCAACATTTCTCTTCGCAGTTCAGGCTCAAGCATGTCGGTCCCTTCCCAGCTAAGATCGGCTGCCTTTAATCCACACTTTTCGATGCAACAACGTAGGACTTTGTTCCCTGGTCTAGACACAACACCCCCACCAACATTCCTAAATTTTGGGACTAATAATCTGAATGCAGTCTTCCAAGCGAAGCAAGAACTGCGAGACAGCTCTACACTGGAGTTGTCAACAGAAACAGAAGAAAGCTTGAGCAGGAAGAGAAGGCCAGAACAGGATTTATCATCGCAACAACATCAGATGGGGAGTTGCTTGCTACAGTCGAGCACTGGGGCGATTCCAGCTAGTCACAGTCAAATTCCGGCAAATTTTTTGATGGTCGCTAACTCAAATAATCAAGTAATGAGCGGAGACTCTGTGTGGACATTTCCGTCAGTTAATACAAATAACGCTGGTTTGTACAGGGGCTCCATGTCTAGCGGACTACATTTCATGAATTTTCCTGCTCCTGTTGCTTTATTTCCAAGCCAACAACAACTGGGGTCTAATAGTGTTAGTAGTGGTGGTGGTAACAGTGGAATGAGCGAAGGGCATTTTAACATACTCGCTGGACTTAACCCTTATCGACCTTCCGGTGTATCGGAGTCCCAGGCAAGTGGGTCCCATTCACATCACGGTTGTGGCGGCGATGATCGACATGATGCGGCAAGTCATCACTCATAGTCATAGAGCGGCAGCATCATCATGGGGTTTTCTCCAACTGTGTAGTTTGATTACTTGATGCATGTGTAACACACGTGAGGTTTGATTGTTCTTGATGAACTGGGGTTTTGTTTTCTTTTTTCTCTGATATTTTTTCCCAAATTTTTGTGTGTGATAAATTATAAGGTTTTGAGGGAGGGAAGAACAACAAAAAGAGTTTATTTATTTTTAACACTAGGGAATTCATGAAATTGCATTATCTCAACTTGGGGATTCTACTTCTCTCCTTCTAATTAAGCTTTTGATTGCTGGTACACCAATGTCCCATCGTCATGGTTTGTGCAATTCTTTTATGGACAAAGCTGATTGCCTGTAATTTTATACCTTTAATCTTGTTGGTGAAAACGACTCATTCTTATCCTCTTAATTATATATATATATATATATATAAAGAGATTCCCTCCCTCTTCATTCTCCATATATATTATTGGTGTGGTGGGTATAGCATATGGTAAGTAAGTCGCAATTCCTTTCACTCCTTTACCTTTTTTATTGGGCACAACCGGTAAAAGTTTGCGCAGTGAAAAGGGACAGTTTTGACTGGATCTGCTTTGTGTTCGGAGTCTTCGGACTTCGGACTTAACAACAAGAAAGTGAAGAAAAGCAGGTGCTTGCTTTTATAATTTAAGAAAATTTACTCCTTCAATGATTTAAGAAATTTTACTCCGAGGACGAGGAGGGGTTAATAGGACTGTGGGACCCATACCTTATCAGTTCCAGGTGATGGGACCAAGATGCCGGTCATCGTCCAAACCGATGTACAGTGTCACTGACATACAGGTGGATCATTCCTCTCTTGCTTTTCCTTTTCTTAAATATGTCAATTAGGACACTTGATTTGATTTATATACACGCTTTTATCCATTTTTAATTTAAATATGTATAAATTATTTAATACTCGCTGGCACCAGGGAAGGGAGATTGGTGGTGGGCGTTAATGAGCCTGCCAAGAGAGATTGGCATTGGCCCCACTGTTTTTTATTTTTTTTGGCCCCACTGATTCTTATTAGCTTGAGTTTGGACCGTTGCATTTTGAACCATTATTTGATTGGCACATTCAATGATTGGGTCTTAAGAGAGCCCTTGCACGACTCTCTGACAGTCCCCTTCCAATATCTTCCTGTTCGCTGCTTTCAATTACGTAATATATCCATTTTCTAAAACCAATTACTATTAACCGCGTCGGATTAATTAATCCCTTGTGTACAACTACAAAGTACAAACTACATATTTAAATGCTTATTTTTCTACTCCAAAGAATCCAAAACGCTGCTTGTACTAACACCAAACGACCTCCTGCTTGAAAAGTACATAACTATAAATATGAATTATCTTATAAACCATCTTTTAGAAACCATCCATCTAGTTTAGTGCTTAGCTTTAGGCCATATTTATTTTTATTTCGGTTGTTCAAATTGATTTATGCCTTTTATTTCTGTATGTTTGATATGATGTTGTGCATAATTGATGTTCTAAACTAAATTAAATCGGGGTTTGTTTATTGGAGTTAATCAATGCGGAAAATATGAGATTGACGAAATGGAATTGTTCCTGTCTCTCCCATGCAATGCGAGTAACATTTCATATCTATTCTTAGCAATGATGTATGTTTAAGGCACATTCACTTGTCGCGGTGAATTTTCTAGACTTTGCTGTTGCTCCGTCAAAATCGGAGCTCGTGTTTACTCTTTGCCATGTAGCAGATAGTTGAATTATAAGCTTATTGAATGCTAGGAGAGCTAGTTATAGCATTGAATGATAGGACTAGGGATTGTTAAAGTGAGAGCTAGTTGAAGCATCGATTTTGTAGGGAACAATAATACAACTCTCTAAAATATCAACTAAATATAACCACAAGAAAAAACTCTTCAACTTCCGCCAGCAAAACAATCTAAGAATAAGAAATTTAAAGACGAAACAAAAGCCAATATTTACGTAAAAAACTCTTTAGTGTAGAGAAAAACTACGAGATAAACTAACAAGTAAATCAGGATTTACAAAAAAAATTGTTCTCTCACTCTCCAACAATAAGTTCTCTCATAAATTTCCAGAATTGATATCAAAGTTGATATCACAATTAACAATCACTTAAACTAATCCCAAAACTAATCAAACAAGAATGAGAATACAACAATATTTTCCCTCTCTCTCTTTTTTCCTCAGTTTTGGATGTTATGACACTATTCTCTACAAAAACCTCAACGTTGCCTCATTCACAATTGTACACGGTTACAAAGAGTTACACCATCTCCAAACATGACCGTGTATCTTCACATAGGCGTCTATATGATTGTGTATGTCTTCGATCTTCACGCATTCCTCCACATGTTTATAGAGACTTACACGGTTGATCCACATGATCATGTAAGTCAAGACATAAGCATGTTGCACTCTACACGACTGTGTATCCCTCTAAAAAAGATATTTTAATCTTATATTCACTTGTTCATCATTCCCATGAACCATCAACAGTCTATGATCACCGAATATGTCAAAATAGGGTTGGACACTTAACAATCTCCCTCTCCAACCGAAGTACGAGGGAAATATGTTATTCTCTATCATTTAGTTAAGATACTTCCCAACAAGCTTACTATGAAGCCTATGCTTGTTTCTAAGAACCACTTTAGTCAGTATATTAGCACCATTTAAATCTGTATAAACCTTCTTCAACATTAATTAGTGCTCTTCTATTACGGACCTTAATTAATGATATCTGATATCTATGTGCTTTGTACAAGAATGATATATAGTATTTTGCTTAAGTCAATAGCACTTTGACTATCATAAAATACTACATAATCTTCTTGCTTCACATCTAACTCTTGAAGGAACCTTTTCATTCATAGCATCTCCTTAGAAGCTTCCCCTGCAGCTACATATTCTGCTTCATTTGTAGATAAAGTCATAAACTTTTGTAGCTTGGATTGCAATGGGATGGCTCCCTTTGTAACTTAAACAGAAAACCTGAAGTGGTTTTTCTTCCATCAAGATCTCCAACCATATCTGCATCCATAAACCTTTTAGAGTTGGAACACCATTCCCAAAATACAAACTCCACTTTGATATGCCTCTTAAGCATCTCAAAATCCATTTCACTTTTTTCTTAATGAACCTTCCCTAGATTTGACAAGAATCTCCAACAAATTGAGCAATATCTAGCCTTATGCATACCATTGCATACATCAAAGACTCTATTGTACATAAGTACAGAATAAACATATACCATATTTCTCCTTTTCTGTTGGGGGACATGCATGCTTACATAGCTTGAAATGAGAGGCCAGTGGCGTGATAAATGGCTTGACATGCTTCATATTAAACATTTCTAGCACTCGTTCAATATATCTTTTCTTGAGACAACCATAATCACTTATCCTTCTTGTCTTGAGTAATCTCCATGCCTAAAATTTTCTTTGTTGGTCACAAATCTTTCATGTCTAAAAATTTTGACAATTCCTCTTTTAACTTTTGGATTCTATCAATTTATTGACCCACAATCAACATATTATCAACATAAAGAAGAATAATGATGAAGTTGTCACCTGAGAACTTCTTGAAATACACTCAAGCATCAATATAAGTTTGCTTGTAACCTTGATTTGTCATAAAGGAATCAAACTTTTGATACCACTTCCTTGGAGCTTGTTTTAAGATATAGACTTTTCTTCAACTTGTAGACTAGATTTTCCTTGCCTTTAGTTTTGAAACCTTCTGGCTGCTCCATGTATATCTCCTCTTTTAAATCTCTATGCAATAAGGCTATTTTAACATCTAGTTGTTTGAGTTCAAAATCCAGGCAAGTTGTTAGACCCAAAATTGTTTTGATTAAGATTGTCTTGATTACTGGTGAAAAGATTTCATCAAAGTTTATACCATTCTTTTGACTGAATCCTTTCAGTACTAGCCTTGCATTATGCTTTATCAACTTGTTACCATCTCTCTTAATCATAAACAACCACTTATTCTTCAATGCCTTTTTTTTTCGCTTTTGGAAGCTTTATAAGCTTGTATGTATTATTCTTTTTCAAAGAATCCATCTCTTCTTTCATAGCTGCAAACCAAAAAACTTTTTCTTCATAAGATGCAACCTCTTGCATATGCTCTGGCTCCCCCTCGGCGATAAGTAATAGGTATTTAGAACTTGGATGCCTTATGGATGGCCTTTTTCTCCCCTTTCGACCTTCAAAGTTTTGTTTCATCAATTGTTAGATTCAATTGCTCCCCCTGCTTATTATCCTCAATGGATTCATTTTCAGTATTGTTTAGATGTGGTTCATATAACTCATCATTATCAAATTGTATCTAATCACTACCAATTTGTGTTTAGTCACACATTTCATTTTTTTCACCCATAGATTGCTCAATAGTCGAAGGAATTGGTGAAGAGCTAACTTTGTCATATGATGAGTTGCAGTGTGATGATTTATCTCTACTTAGAAGATCAACACCTGTCTTGTGCTCCTGGAATACCACATCCCTCTTCTGACTACTTTTTACTTCTCTAGGTCATGCAGTTTAAAGCCAAACTGATCACTACCATATCCAACAAAGATGCAAGGTTTTGACTTTGAGTCAAGCTTCTTTCTTTGATCCTTAGGCATGTGTCTAAATATCTTATGGACAAAAACTCTCAAATGATGATGTGTAGGATCCTTGCTAGTCCACACGCTCTCGGGAATCTCAAAATCTAATAGAATTGGGAGAGCTCGATTAATAACGTAGATCGCAATTCATACTGCTTCTCCTTAAAATATCTTTGGCAACATAGACATTTTGAGCATGCAACAAACTATCTTCATAAAGGTTCTATTTATCCTATCAGCAACCCATTATATTACGGAGTCGTTAGTTCAATTTTCTCATGTCTAATACTGTTGGAACCCGATCTGGAGACCCGATCCCAACCGAAAAACGAAAAGCGAAGGAAATGAAAGCGAATGGAAACGAAAATCAAAGCATTCGATAACGCGAAACAAAAAACGAAGCGAAATCGAATCACAAAACTTAATAAAGCGGAAGCAAATCGAATAATCGAAACGGAAAGGAATCACATCAAAACAAATCGAATATACGAAAGTGGAACAAAAACTTAATAAAGCGGATCCGACATCCGAGAACAAAGAACAGAGAAACACAATCGCGTTCGAAACCTAAAACTAATCCAATACGAAAATCCGGTATAAATTTTTTTTTCTTTTTCTTTCTTTCTTTTTCCTTCTTTTTTTCATTCTTATTTACTTTATTCCATCACATACAAAATCATCCATATACAAATTTCAATACTTAATCATATGCTTGGATACTCATACAAAACTCAATACTTGCTCATATTCTTATAAATCCATACAAATCCCCAATTACATTTTATCCCAAATTTTATCAAAATTCAAAGATAATAATTGCATTTATTCTAACCCAAACTGCAAAGTATCGAAATCACACTTCTATAATTACCAGCTCAATCATACAATCAATCAGAATCCACCGAACCCTCTGTCCGGGATCTCAGCATAAACAAACGCAAATCTATTGCTAAGCACTTAAATATTGATATCTTATCTCAAATTACTTACGGAACCATACTACACAATCCATAACCATAATTTAATTTAATACACATTTCTAAACTTCATATACATCCCGAAATAAATGCTTAATATACATAAACGGCAATTCAAGCCATAAACCATATTAATTTTCGAATCTCAATCCACACAAAAATACAAACGATGCAAAATCGAACTTGACGCTCTTTCATCCGATCTCCTGCTCGAATACCTAGAGATTGGGATGAAAGGGGGGTGAGCTCGACGGCTCAGTGGATAACACATTTATAAATTGAAAAATAAGCTGAAATCATTTTTCATAAACTTTTTGCCAAAAGGCTTATCTTTTTCAAACTTTGCAACTTTTCAAGCATTTTCTTCAAACCTTTCAATTTTCCAAACTTTTCATAATAAATTTCTATAATTTTATGGTTGAAAACTCTTTTTCTCATTTCTCAAAATTATCAAAATTTTCATAAACATGAATGCAATCACATCAAATCACAAAACACATAAAATCATAAATCAAACACATAAAACACATCAAATGGTTTGGGTCGGTCTAACAGAGCGTCGCACATTCTGCATAGCGATTACAAAGTGAATGGAGGCGAGTCCGAAATCAGAACTCCTAAGCCACTTGCGGGCACCCGGGAGAAGGCTATAAATAAATAGAGACAGTGCACTGACTCACAGAAGGGACATAACCAAACCCACTTAACACATAATTCAAAACTGAAACTTTCGGATTGCCCAAAGGCACAAATCAAAAATTTGATTTTCATGCGTGTCATACTAAATACATTCACAGTTTCACATAATTCATACAATTCAATCAATCAAGTCAAGCAATTCCATAAATTCAACAATTTGCATAATTTATCAATGCACTCATAACATATGAATTTTCAGAAATTTCTATCGATTTATCAAATCATTTAAAACAATGAATTTAAGCTTGTAATATTTTTTTTTTCAAAATCATTCGGAAACGAATAAAATACGAAAATCTTTTCTTTCACTTTCTTGAATTTTCGAAAAGTCATATATAACTTACAAATCAAAATATAAATATGCTACCCACCTCGAATCAATGCCAGAAACTTGTTCCAAGCTCCAATTTGACCATTTCTTCTTTCTTCCTTCCAATTTAACATTACCTAAGCCATACATATCCAAATTCAACATCATAAAAATCATAATCTTCAACATTAACTATAGGAAACCCAAATTCATCACTTTACTAAGCTATCTAAACCAAGAATTTCGAAAATCCCCAAATTCCAAATTTGACCTAAACCGATTCACTCAAATTCAATATCATATTTAACTTAATTTCTCAAATTGAGCTTAGAAAACATTAATTCCTCACATATTCAAGCTATCTAAATCTCCAATTTTTCAAAACCCCAATTTCCAAAATTGGCCTAAACTAAGTTATCCAAATTCAATATCATAAATCACAATTTCTTCAAAATTGATTTCATATTTCACCAATCCATCATATTATCTATGATTCTAAATCAATAATTTACAAAATCCCCAAATCACCAAATTTGGCATAAACCCTAAGAAATTTCCATCCAAAATTAAACCAATTTCAACATGAAATTTCCAAAATTGATCATGGAATTGACAAACCCATATCATTATCATGCTAAAGCAACCAAAAACTCAATAAAATCTCAAAGTTCAAAATTTCTTCTTACCTCATTTCTTCTCCAATTTTCGAATTTCTTGGTTCAAGATGAAGCTCATGTAATTCTCCACCTTTTTTTCTCTTGGAACAACATCAAAATCTTTCTCTAAGACTTATAAAAAATCAAAAACTTACTTTTCCTTTTCCCCTCTTCCTTCCACCGAAAGCTTCTCTCTTCACTCTTCTTTTATCTTCTTTTCTTATTTTGCTTGAAAGTGTCGTGGGTCTCCTTTTAAAAACGACAACTCCCTTTTATATATGGTGCCATGTCATTTAAATGAGGGTCAAATGATCCTTTTGTCCCTCTCTTTAAGTGGACTTCCCAATATGCCCCTAACATTTACTTTAAGTCATGCTTACTTGCGGATATGATTCGCACTATCAATTTGAAGGAATTTGTCAAAATTTCTTTCTAGAGAAATGTTCCTCTATGTCTTAATTTCATATTGCCAGAAGAATCATCCAATTCGGAGCACTACATCAAAAGTTATGCCCAAAACATTTCAGATATGTTCATGTTCTAACACATTTTCCAGCACGTTATTTCCATCCAGAAATTTACATTCTTAATCCCAAAATTGACATTCGATGTCTTCATAACAATTGTAGCTCTATTTCTCTAGGTTAATTAAAATCAAGAATCGTCTCATTTCGATTACCATAGCAAAAGTTATGCCCAATATACTTTCAGATGTTCTTAATCCAAAACTGCACACTAATCTGAACTTCCATTCATAAATTGAAAATCTTAGGAGCAAAATTGAAATTTACTTTCTTCATATGATTTTTAGCCCCATTCCTTAATTTTATTTTGCCTCAAGAATCACTTCAATCGGATCTCCACAGATCCTGAATTTCGCAAAATACTGAACCATGTTTGGAACATTTCCCGACTCACTTTGATTACTTTAATCGACCTCAATTTAATCTAAAAAATTCACAAATTTTCTATAAAAATGAAATTCATTGTCTTAGGAATCCAACGCTTCGAAAACCAAGTCAATCGGATGTCGGACGGAAAAGATATAAGCAAAAGATTGAAGAGGGGTCATATTTCGTATAATTTGGAAATAATAATTAAATAATTAAAAAAATAAAAATAAAAATAAAAATAAATAAATTTTTTGGACCCTCCTCGCTAGGGTGATACGTCGCCCTAGCGAGAGAGCTTCTGATGTTTTTTTTTCAATATATATATATAAATATATGATATATATATATATATATATATATATATATATCCTAATATTTTTTTCAAAAATCGTAGCTTTTGATTCTGAATTCCAAATTTGACAAATTTGGTCTCTATGGAAAGCTTGAAGGAACCTCTACAACTTCCATGAAGAAGTCCATAACCAATTTTGTCTCTAAAGAGGTCAAAAAGCCAATCAAATATACTGCCCTAATTTAATGTAAACCTAAACAATATTTAACTTTGAAAATTTATCTCTTTCAACTCCAAATTTCGAACACCTCATATTTTATATCACTGCGAAGATCAGAAAGTCACCTACAACTTTCATGAAGGACATAAAAATCAATTTGGCCTCTAATGAAGTCAATTTGTCAGTCAAAAGTTATGTCCTCGAATAATCATGCTAAAATCATAACAGAAACTTGTAAAAATCATAACTTATTATTCCTTAATAAAAAAATTCCATACTTTATATCAAAATAAAGATCAAATCAAATACTTCAACTTTCATGAAGAACTTTAAGGCTCAATTTACCTCTAACTAGGTAAATTTTTCAGTCAAAGCTTCAGCCATAATATAAGTCAACCTATAACACACCTAGACTTTGACTGTTCATAACTTTCACTCCCTATATCGAAAAATTGCAAACTTTATGGCTACAGAAAACTCTCAACATAACCTACAAGTTTCATGTTGAATATTTTCTCAAATTCTGACTAAATAAAAAGTCAACTCTCAATGGTCAAAAAGTCAAACTTTCTAAATTCTTCAAATTGTCACACTTTTTTTTTAATTCTTTCTATTTAACTTCATTTTAATCAACTCATTCACTTTAATTTCATAAACCATACCAATCTACTCAAAACCCGAAGGTATCAAAATCAAAATCATTCTTTTCTTATAAATTTCCTTAAAGCATAATTACTTTTATTTCACAATACATATATAAAACCACTCATTTACTTTCACTTCATATTTCTAAATTTCACTCAAAAATCGAGGTCCAACAAATACAATATGATGTATAGTATTCTTGAAACACCTTGGAAGTATACTCCCCTCCATTATCTATTCACAAGCATTTTAGCTTCATCTTAGTTTCCCTTTCTACCATAACATGAAACTTTTGGAAAGTTTTAAACAGTTGACTCTTAGAGTTTAACATATATACCCAAGTCTTCCTTGAAGCATCATCAATGAATGTAACAAAATATCTATAACCTAGTGACTCCTCCTCAATGAGAACATAAACATTGAATATACTTGTTAAGTTAAGAAGACTTCACTTCTTCTATTAATTTTGATGAAAATCAAATAATAATAATCATATAAGTGTGTGAATTATTTTGATGAGTTTGTTAAGTGCGCAGATAAATGTAAGTAACACAAATTGTCAAATTAAGACTATACTTGAGACTCAAGGTCAACTCAAGACGATACTTAAGACTCAAGGTCAACTCAAGATGATACTTAAGTAAAAGCTAAATACGAGTCTTAGATAGACTAGACGAAGAATAACACCAGACGAAGGATAACACCAGATGAAGCATAATACAAGACGATGCAATTGAAAAATGTTCTAGAACGTCAGTCAGTTAGTTAGTTGGAGTTAGTTACAGTACTCAACTAATAGCAGTTTTTAGAAGATTCAAGAAGCGGATTTCTCAAATAAGATAGTTAAAGATTTAGGTTATAAATATTGGTTATAGTCGTGCGTAAACCAAAAAATAACAATACAAGAGAGAAAATCTAATTGTACGAAACATACTTAGAGAAACTCTGTACTTAAGTGCAAAAGAAAGAGAGCAAATACATCTATAACGTAAAGCTCAAACAATATCTTTCCAAGCAAAAGAAAGGCTAGAGCTTGGAGTGGCTAAGGAAACAGATAAAGAATACTTTGTGAGAGAGACCTGAAGAGGCTCTGCATGTTGGACCCCGATTTTTAAGTAGAATTTAGAAATAAGAAATGATATAAAATAAGTGTTATATATATGTGTGTGTTGTATGTATGCTTTAAGGAAACTTATGAGAAAAGTATTATTGGATGTTGATGTATTTGATAATTGTGGAGATTGGTATGGTTTATAAAAGTTCAAGTGGATGAGTTAATTGAAATGAAGTTAAATAGCAAGAATTAAAAAAAAAGTGTGAAAATTTGAAGAATTTAGAAAGTTTGACTTTGGGGATGAATAGTGAAAAATTGTTTGACTTAGGAGTTGACTTTTTGATTTTGGGAGAATTTGAGAAAATTATCTTCTGAAAATTTGTAGTTTATGTCAAGAGCTTTCTGTAGCCATAAAGTTTGATATTTTTCGATATCGGGAGTGAGAGTTATGATCAGTCAAAGTTCGCTTAAAGTTTGACTTTTTGAGAAAAAGTTGACTTTTTGATTTAGGCAAAATTCGAGAAAGTGATCAACATGAACATTCTAGCCTCTGTCGAGAGCTTTTTGTGGACATAAAGTTTGCTATTTTTCGAAGTCGGGATTGAAAGATATGATTTTCTGAAGATATGCTTTGTTTTGAAAATGCTATTAAGTATAGATTTGTGTGTTCTATGCTTCGAGGCCACTCGTCGTATGGATTTAGTTTGAATTAGAGTAAGTGGTCTTCATAAAAGTTTTAGATGATGTTTTTATCTTTCCATTGATATAAAGTTTGCAATTTTTTGATATCGGGGATAGGAGTTATGAGCGATTAAAAATTGGAAGTCGTTTAGGAAAAGCTGTTTTGGGACAAAATCTTTGATTGAGGTTTTGACCCCTTTTGAGACCTAATTTGATTTTGAGTACTTCAGGGAAGTTGTAGAGATTCCTTTGATCTTTTTATTGACACCAAATTTGTCAAATTATGAGTTCGGGATCGAGAGATATGATTTTTTAAAAGTTTGGTTTTGAAGTTCCGTTACTTCGTTTTTTTATCCGATCCCTTTCGTAATCTTTTGCTTATAATTCCTTCGTCCAACATCTGATTGATTTGATTCTCGAAGCGTTAGATTCCTAAGACGAGTAATTTCATTTTCTTGAAGAATTATGATTTTTAGGAGATTAAATGGAAAGAGATTGATTGAACCTAAGTAAGAGATTTGGTTATAGGTTATAAGTTAGATAATTTTCTGAACATGGTTCAGTATTTTACGATTTTCGGGAGCTGTACAACTCCGATTGAGTTGATTCTTGAGGGAAAATAAATTTAATATATAGGGATACAACTCTTGTGAAGGGATCAAAATTTAAATTCATCCCTAAGATTGCTAATTTCTGGACTGAAGTTATGTTAATGTTCAGTCTCGGATTTTGTGAAGGTCCAATAGTATTTCGGCTATAACTTCTTCGTTTCTGATCCGAATTAAGCGCGATTAGTGGCGTTAGATTCGTAAGATCTATAGGAACAATTTTCAAGAAGAAAGTTTGTCCAAATTATTTCTTTTAGATGCTTGAAAATAGGACGCAAGCTATCAGATTTTGAAAATCCTGTGCAGGGGCAAACTTGGAAATAGGCTTAATTGGAGGGGCAAGATGGTAAATTGTGCTTCATTAAATGAAACACAAAAGGGATGGTCATTTTGAGAGGAGGAGCACGATTTTCCAGAAGCAAAGAAAGAAGAAGAGAAATAAAAGAAAGAAAAGATGAAGAAGAGAGAAGAAGGAGAAGAGAAGGTTTGACCTTATGGAGAAGAAGTAAGTTTTCATTTTTCTTTGAGATTTCTAAAGGATTTCGTGACTTTGCAAGAGGAAAAAGGTTGAAGAAGAGGATAGCTTGTCTTGGAGCTTGAAAATAACGAAAAATGGAGGAGAAAAAGGTAAGAGAGAGAAAGTTTTGATTTTGAATTTTTGATGAGTTTGATGGTTGATTAAGCTTGGAATGGTTATCGATTTAGTTTATCTATGATTATTTGAAGAGATTAGACTATGATTATGTTTAATTTTGGATTAATTGAAAATTGGAGTTTATGTCAAATTTGAAAGTTGGGGGTTTTTGAAATTGTTGCTTTAGATTGCTTGAATTAGTGATGAATTTGAGATATCCTAAGTTAATTTTGATGTTTATGCTTTAGGTGAAGTTTAATTTGAAAAATTGTAAATTGGAGGTTTAGGCCATTGGAGATTTAAATAGCTTGAATATGTGAGGAATTGATGTTTTCTAAACTCAATTTGAGAAATTAAGTTAATTATGATAATGAATTTGATTGAATTGGCTTAGGTTCAATTTGGAATTTGGGGGATTTTGGGATTTTTAGAAATTGTTGGATTAAGATGGCTTGAAATATGATGAGTTTGTGAGTTATGAAATCAATTTTGAAGAAATTGTATTTTATGGTATTGAATTTGGATAAATTGGTTTAGGCCAATTTTAAGATTTGGGGAATTTTGGAATTTATGATTTAGATAGATTGATTTTATATAGAATTGGTGTTTTCTAAGTCCAATTTGAAGAATTAAGTGAATTATGATATTTATTTTGGATAATTATGGCTTAGGGAATTTTAAAGTTGAGGAAAGAAGAAGGAATTTGGAGATTCGATGCTTTGGGCAAAGTATTAGCGTCAATTCGAGGTGGGTAGTATATTTATTTATTGAATTGTAAGCTAAGAATGTGATTTTGAAAATTAAAGAAAGCAAAATTTGATTTTGATAAATTATTGTTGATAAAATGGGTTGAAAAAGGTTGTAAATGTTTGATATTATGATTTCAAAGGGTTAAAATGAGTTTTAGAAAATGCAAGATTTATGAAATTCATGGTTTTCAAATTATTTGATTTATGATATAAATGATTTAAAGAATTAGTGCATATATTGTGATGAATTTGATGAATATATGATTTAAGTGATGATGTGAATTGCATTAGATTTGTTATGTGAATTCATGTGGATACGTGCTTGTGTCATTTATGACACAATATGATGATATGATTTGAAAAATGTGAAAAATCAAGATCTTTGAAAAGTGCCTTCGTGCAATCTGAAAATTCTGTTTTGCTTATGTGCTACGTGGGTTTGGTCAGGTCTTTTGTGAGTCAGTACACTGTCTCTACTTGTTTAAGCCTTCGCTCGGTTGCCCGCAAGAGGCAATGGAGTTTCGATCACGGACTTCTTCACTACCGCATATGACCGCTATATGAAAATGTGCGAGACGTCTGTTATGGACCAAACCAAACCATTTAATGTGTTATTGTGATTTGTGTTGGATGCCGCGGTATAACCCGCAAACACACGCCGCAGTATAACCTGCAAACACCTACGGGTGGGGTGTGGGGTCCAACATCAAACCATTTTGTTATGTTATGTGATTTTTGATTTTGTTTATGCGCGTGAAATTTCTCTGATGTTATTGCATTCATGTTTATGAGAAATTTTGAAAAATGAGAAAAAGGGTTTTCAACCATGAAATTATAGAAATTTGATATGAAAAGTTTGGAAAATTGAAAAGGGTTTGAGAAAAATATTTGAAAGTTGAAAAGTTTGAAAACTAAGCCTTTTGGCAAAAAGTTTATGAAAATTGATTTATGCTTATTATTCAGTTTATAAATATGTTACCCACGAGCTTCCGAGCTCACCCCCCTTTCATCCCCATCTCCAAGTTTCGTGCAGGAGATCGGATGAAAGAGTGTCAAGACATTCGATTTGATTTTGTAGTATTTGGATTTTTGTGTAAATTGAGAATTTGGTATTAAAATTAGATATGGCTTAAATTGCCATGTAAGTATATGATTTATGAAGTTTGTATGTAATTGTGTATATTGGGTTGATGCAAAAGAATGAAGAGGTTGATGTACGGATTTAAAATATGTAATTGTAAATAATTTTGGAAATTGTATATGAAATTGTGTATGATTTTGGGAAAATATATTGTTAATTGATATGGGAATTTGATTGAAGTGTTTAGAACTAAGATTGCGTTTGTTGCTGGTGTTTGGATTCCGGACAGGAGAGTCTAATGATTCTGGATTTTGTGATATTAGAAGTGTATTTTGGCTTTGCAGAATTTTGGGATAGGATAAATGCAGTAATTATCTTGCCGAATTTTAGTTAGAAAATAAATTGAAAAAGAAGAAAAATAAAATTTAGATGTATGAAAGATGGATTTATGAGATTGGTATTAATGTTAAGAAGTTTATTATGATTTGAGTGCGATTTGGGATTTGTATGAGTATTCAAGCATATGATGATTTTGTATGTAATGAAATAAAGTGATTAAGAAAGAAAAGACAAGGAATAAGAAAGAAAATTTTTTTTATACCGGATTTCGGAATGGTACGTCTTAGGGTTTCCAACGCGATTATGTTCATTCGATCGTTTTCTTTGATTATTGTTCTCGGATGTCGGATATGTTTCAGTTTAATTGATTATTTCGTTTATCCCCGCCTTATGATTCGATTCTATTGATTTCTGTCGATTTGGTATTCGATTCTGATTCTGATTTGCATTTGCTTCGAGTATGCGCTTCGCTTTCGATTCTTATGCTTTGTTTTCTGATTCGAAATTTCGATGCGAAATTTCCGTTTCCATTCGATTTCGTTTTCTGTTCTGCTTTTCTGGTTGGGATACGGTTTCCGGATCGGGTCCCAACACTGCAAGTGTAGAAATAATACTTGTAACATTGAAGAGTATAGTGAAATCTCAGATAAACTCTGAAGACTCGACGTCGCCCAAGGTTAAGGGTGAACCAGTATAAATTGCGGTATCATATTCTCTAACCCTTATCTCTTTGATTTTTTATTGTTAGAAGAATAGATAATAATTTTTCGCTGTTGCATTACTCATCAAATTAAGTGAATTGTTTTGTAATCGTTTGAATTTGTAAAGAAAATCAAGAAGATTCTAAAGATTAATTTCTTAGACGATTTAACACAATTCAACCGCCCCTCTTATGTATTCTACATATTATATGTAATTTCTATATTAACAAGTGATTTACTTTAATTAGTATCAGAGCAAGGTTTTCAAGAAACACTGTTACAAAGTGAGGACAAAGATCTATGGCTGAATCACCTGTTTTTATAGCAGAAGGTGCCTTGGTCACAAGACCTCCTGCATTCAATGGTGAAGATTATCATTATTGGAAGGACATAATGCGACTCTTTATAGAATCCATACATATTGATCTTTGGGATATCATTGAAAATGGTCCATATACACCAATAGACAACGAAGGGAATAACATCTCTCGTGAAAAATGGTCAGATGATCAGAAAGCGTGCTTTCAGTTAAACTCAAAGGTCAAGTTTTTTTTTTAAGTTGTGCTCTAAGCAGAAGTAAGTATGATAAGGTTCAAGGATGCAAATCTGCAAAGGAAATATGAGATACATTAGCCATTGCACATGAAGGTACAAATCAGGTGAAAGAATCCAAGATTAGTATTCTTGTTCATCAGTATGAGCTGTTCAAGATGAAAGGTGATGAGAATATTGATCAGATGTTTGGACAATTCTAAGCAATTGTTCATAGACTTAAAGCTCTAGGGAGAATCTACGATAGTGAAGATCATGTCAGAAAGATTCTTAGAAGTCTTCCAAATAGATAGAGACCCAAAGTAACAGCAATATAAGAGTGAATTGCTTGGTTTACTGAAAATTCATGAAGTAGAGTTTGATGCAGAAGATAAACCCAGAAGAGATAAATATATTGCATTAATGGCTGGTCAGAAGAATAAGAAGATACAGAAAAATAGAAGCACATCTTGAAAAGCATTGAAGATTGAAGAAATCAAGAATGATGATGCTAGTGAAACTGATCAAGATTCAAGTGAAGATGATGATGAACTATCCTTCATTTCAAGAAAGATTAGGAGGATGTGGAAAAAGAAATCAAAGGGAAGTAAAGAATTTTAAAAAGAATAGCAAAGACGATTCAAAGAATGAGAAAAGTTTTATCGTCTGCTATAAGTGCAATAAACCAGGACATTGCAAGTCTGAATGCTCGTTACTCAAAAGAAAAGTTAAGAAAACAAAAAGAGCAAGATGGCAACATAGGAAGATTTGGATTCGTCAGAATCTAAATTCGACTCAGAAATATCAAAACAAGCAAATATATGCTTAGTAGCTGAAAGGGAATGCAATGATGAGGTAATTTCTAACTTTGATGATCTTCAGGATGTTTATTTAGAATTGTTAGAAGATTCACATGTTATCTTAAAACAATGTAGGTTATTGAAAAAGAAATTTGCTGAAAATTTGAAGAACACAAAACTTTTAGAAAAAGAAAACATCTGCCTTAAGAAACAAGTAGATGATATGAAAAAGAAAGTAACTGTAGATAGATCTGAGGAAATTAATCAACTAAAACAAAGGATTAATAGTCTTTTAGCAGATTTATCAACATTTACAGAAAGTACAAAAAGGATGGATGACATGATTGGAAGATATAGACATCCAAATGATAATAGCGGTTTAGGTTTTAATAATAGAAATATTATTGATAATAGTAATGCTCTTCATAATAAGAGTTTTGTTCCTAATAGAAAGAAAAATATATTATTCTTATTATTCGATGAAAAAATGTAAGGCTAACCCCAAAAGACCCAAGAAAATATAGGTACCTAAGAAGGATATAATATATACTGCAGATCTCCTTTTTTGGAAAAAGAACCCATCACTAATGGTACTTGGATAGTGGCTGCTCGTGACATATGACGGGAAGAAGGTCTATGTTCCTAGACCTCCAACACATAAGCAAGGAGGATCGGTAACTTTTGGAGACAACCAATAGCGCAAAATAGTTGGAATTGTCAAAATTGGTAAAGATTCTTTTTCGTCTATTGATAATGTTTTGCTAGTTGAAGGCTTAAAGCATAATCTAATTTGTTGGACCTTGGTTTTTTTCTAAATTTCTTATAAATTGCTTAAATGGTTATTTATGTTGTTTGTTGGTTTAAATTTTTATTTATTTTAGAATTGGGCCATTAATTAGAAATTTGAGGGAAGGGTTAGAAATTGAAATTAGAATGAAGGGTTAGGATTAAGTTAGATTAAGTAGTAGTAACCTTGTTAAATGAAAGAGTAGGGTCATAAAAGACAAAATAAGGGCAAACTTGGAAAGCCCAAGTGAGGGGGGGGGGCAATATTGGAAGAAAAGGAGTAACAAAAAGGGAAAAAATTAGAAGAGGAGAGGAAGATATCGTAAGCAACCAAAGGAGAGGAAAAAAAACGTGAAAGAGAGAAAAATCATGGAGAAGGAAGGGAAAGAAAGGAAAATCGTGGAAAGAAGAAGAAATCAAGGCTTTCAAGGTAAGTTCTTCATCTTCTTCATGCTTTGGTAAAGAAATAGGTTGGGGTTTGTGAATAAGAAGTTGTAGAGAGAGAAAGGGGTTTGTGTTGGGAATGGTTGGAGGAAGAAGAAGATGGAGAGATCCATTGGATTTTTGGGTTTCTAAGTTAGGTTTTGAGTTTTCTAACCTAAATGGACTATGGGTAGGTTAAACTTGAGCTTGATTAGGGTTAATTTAGTTTTGTTGTGATTATGGAAATTTGGGAAATTTCCATTTAAATTGAAATTAAATGAGAATGTTGGTTGTGTTAGGGAATCAAGGACAACCTACCCAAGAGAAAGAGGAAGGACATCATTGAATTTGGATTTCAAGAGTTATAAGGTGGGTAATTTATTTATAGTTATTGTGCAATGAGTAAATTGCATTGTTGTGTATTGTGTGCTAAATGGCTTGCTTTGAAATGTTGTGTTGTGAAGTTGCTTCAAAATGTATGACATTTGATAAGAATTGAATTGTGAGCATGATTATGCTATGCCTTGCGTTATGCCATTTTGATTAAATGAAAAGAAGAAAAGTATGAGAATGTGAAATTGTGAATGATTGATTTGAGCATGAAAATTGATTGTGTTTGGGCGAGAGAGGAACTGTTTCATAGTCACGTGCACATCGATATAAAGCCTTCTTCCGGTTGCTCGCTTGTGGCCCACGAGATCTGAAAAATGAACTCGTTTCATTCATGGTGTAAATTTTGATTTCTCCATTTTGGTCCACAGAATCCTCGAGCCAATTGAGTGTGCATTTGCATTTTAATGTGCCAAGTTAAGTTGACATTTGAGTGTTATGCTTTGAAGTGAATTACCTCCAATATGTCACATGTGATGATGTTTTGAATTGTGGAATGTGAATTGAATGGTAAATGCTGAACTTTCATTTCGATATGTATGCCTATATGAATGTTATATATATGGTTGATTGTGTGGCTCATAGCCAATGGCTATAAATATCTTAGCCACTGAGCTGTGTAGATCAACCTAATATTTTCCCACTCCTCAGGTGCAGATCGAGAAGATCAGTGAATCCTTGCAAGGCAATTGGACAATTTCGAGAGAGTTAGCTTTTGTACTAAGTTAGTAGTTAGACTTTTGGGTAGCTTTATTAGCATATTGAACATTAAGCATCAAATGTATTTTGTAACTTGTGTTGAAACTTTGATGAAATGTCGATATGTAATTAAAGCTATGTATGAACTTCATTTTGATTTGAAAATGAATTGAGAACTTGAGAAGTTCCCTTGTGTATTTGTTTGTTTATTTTGTAGTGTACAATTCATATTTCAAGTTTTCATTGGGTGAAAATTGTGTATTACATTTAGGGGGGAAACTGGGTTGATTTAGTCTATTTTAGACAAAGTGATCTTCTTGAAGGTTGTAATTCATCCTCTTAGCTTTCCAACGGTATAAAGTTTGTAAAATTTAGGTATTGGAGTTGAGAGATATGAGTATTGTAAGTGATGATGCTATATGGGAGTTATGAACATGATAGCTATGGTGAATGTTGAAAGTTTGTGTATTTTATGAGTTATTTGAGTTTTGAGAGCTTAATGCATTTAATTTGGTAATTGAATGTTTGAGGAGTGTTATGACGCTTGAAGGGTTCAATTTGGGGGGATTATAAGTGTGTATGGTGTTAAAATGGGTGTTGGAAGCGTTGGAGGGACTTTGGAAGGAGTTTTGGGTCACCCATGTCCGTTTAATGGACATTAGATCCGTTTAACGGACCTCCTCGGGTGAAAAAGGACCCTCAACCCAGTGTATGTCCGTTAAACAGACATGGATGTTCGTTTAACGGACATTCTCGAATGAAAAATGGCTTTTCAGCCAATGTATGTCTGTTAAACGGACATCCTCGGGTCAGCTGCAGTAAATCGCTATTTTGACCACTTTAAAGGCCAAATCTCACCTTGAGGTCTCATCGAAGTTGTAGATCTCGATGTCTTCTTTCCAACCATCTAAAACCGAAATCAATCGGATATTTTTAGAAAAAGTTATGGCAATCAAGCCAAGGCATGTTCAGTTTGGGTAAGGACATAAACATACTGGATTCTTTTGGCCATAACTTCTTCGTCTGAAAAAAAATTAGTAGCTTTTGGTTTTGAATTCAAAAAGATTGATTAATGCTAGTGAGGGTTTGTTGAAATAAACCTACAAGGAAACCCGCTTACGCTTTTTGACTCTGAATCGGATAGTTGGGCTTTGGGAACGGGGTCCAACACCTTGGTTGGGCTTCGAGAATGGGGCCCAACATGTTTTGGTATCAGAGCTTAGGCTTTAAGGAGTCCTAGGCTTATAATATGTTGTGCTATGCATTATTGTGTTATGAGACAAATTGCTTGCGTTTTGAATTGATTATTTGCATTAAGTGACATGCTTATCATGCATACATATAGGAAATAGGATTTAGATTAACTGTGAGCTAATCGTTAGTGTCTCTATTGAAGGAGTGAAATGCCACCTCGTAGAAAGACACGAGGAGTTATGCAAGGATCAGTTACACCTGACCCTCCACCCAGAGAGGAGGGCACGGATGAGTCTAGAGCCCAAGGGGATGCCGAGGCTTCTGTAGGGCAAAGTAGTGAGCCCATTCGATCACAAACTCAGGAGTCGCCTGTTCCGCAGGAGCAAGCGCCTACCTTAGATCTGAGGTTGTTCCAAGCCTTCACTCAGGCGTTTGTACAGGCTATGGGATAGATGCCGCAATCTTCTGCTCTGGCCCGAGTTAAGAAGGGGAAACAGTTCGACAAGTTAAGGAAGTACGGGGCAGTGGATTTCTATGGAACCACTGATCCCAAGAAAGCTAAGACGTGGCTGAGAAAGACAGAAAGGATACTGGATCAGATGGATTGCAAAGATGACGAGAAGGTTGAATATGCTGCAAGTCTATTACAAGGGGATGCTCTACATTGGTGGGAGAGTGTCCCAGGGAATCAGTTGAAGCCGCCAGTGTTGACATGGGGGGACTTCCTCAATGCTTATAAGAAGAAGTATCTGTCTGAGGTGTGTATTCAGCATAAGCAGAGGGAATTTATGAGTCTCACCCAGAGGGAGATGACAGTTAGTGAGTATGAGCGCCGGTTCACACAGTTATCTCGGTATGCAGTAGAGTTGATGCTGAGTGAAACGGCTAGGTGTCGTCGGTTTGAGTCAGGACTGCACCTAGCCATCAGGGAAAATGTGGTGGTGCAGAACTTCTATGATTTTCAAAAGCTGGTAGAAGCAGCATTGAGGGTGGAAAATATAAAAAATATAAAGATTGTTGTCAACAAAAAGAGGAAAGGCAGAGAACAGTCTAAAAGGGGAGGCGGTGCTCCTATGTCAAAGAGGAATGCTAGGACTTTCCCTGCACAGTCTGAGAAGAAAAGCAGTGGAGTGAGCAGGCCTCGACAGATGAGAACTGTCTCACATCAAGCCTCAACAGCTAGAGGCAGCAAGAGGGGTGATGGGGATAAGCCACCCATTCCCAAATGTGAGCACTGTGGAAGGTTCCACAAAGGGGAATGTTATCGACTGATTGGAGCATGCTTCAATTGTGGGGAGAAAGAACACATGGCAAAAGAGTGCCCTCAGAATCCAAGACATGACAGAAGTCAGGTGCAAACTTCGAGGAGGGCCGAGATAGTGGGACACAAGACAGTGACGAAAGTGGGCAGTAGAAGTTCTGATGCCGCCAGGAAAGTGAACCCTCCAGTGAGACAGAGGGGACAAGCTCCAGCTAGAAGTTCGCGTAGTACTATTGTATTAGGTTTTCTGATGATGTATATGTGGATATTGTGGACAGAAAATGTAGACTTTGATTTTTGTGTGATGTAATGAGGAAAAAGTGGGTTTTTAAAATATTGTGATCTTCTTATGATGCTTTTCAAGTGAATTATGTTACCATGCCTTTTGAAGGGAATGTAGTGATCGCTCGTAGCGTTCCCTCATCGTAGGATATGTCTTGGAATGACCTCCGGTGTCCGGTGGATACCTATGAGTGAGGCGCCTTAATACCCATAACCTCTTGTCGAGGTCATTACTTGGAAATCTCTGGCCGGAGTTCATATGTCATGAAGAGTGTCTTCAGTGACATATAAAGTAATAAGTCCCAGGACAAGAACTGATATCACTTGGACTAAATTTGACGTAGTCAGTCTAGTAAGAGTTCACACTTTGCCCATACTCATAACCAAGTGGGGTATAGCATGGTGAAAGGATGAATTGCATAGTAATTGTCTATGGAAAGGTTCGTGATATGGTTCGTGATGAACATAGGTTCATTCGTCAAACCAATTACTTTTCGGTCAATTGGGGGTCATGATGTGTTGCTAGATACCGCTCATGACTTGCTTGGATTAAGTGTTAATCTAAGTGGCCAACATAACCGGGAACCTGATGGGTCACACGCATAAGAGTGACTCGAAGAATTCGTAAAATAGTTTTGGATAGAGATCCATTATATGGAGAGCAATAGAACTAAATGGATCCCGATGAGATTGAGATATGTCCCGATGAGATCGCGACATCGATATTGCTGAGACAGGTCTTTGGTGTTTTTTCCATACCAAGACCCCGTATATATATATATGACTAACGTGGAAGGAGGAGGAGAAGACTTATCTTACTTAACTATATATATATATATATATATATTTAAGACTAACGTGGAAAGCTAGTCTTCTTTAGCATTTAATGTCTTTAAATAGTTAAAGACAAATGGCCATAAGAAGACAAAATGAGGATGATGGTCGTTGGTATAAGAGAAGGTTTTAGAATTCAAAGGTTAAGTTTTTGAAAGTTAAAAAGTTTAAGTTTCAAAGAAGTTCATCCGAAGCTCTTCACTCATCTTCTTCTCCAAGCTTCACCATCTTCTTCTCCTTGAGGTCTCCAAGAATAAGGTAAGAGCTAGCACTCTCTCCCTTATTCTAGCTATTCTCGGGTCAAAGGGTTTGCCCCGGTTAGGTTCTCTAACCTCTGCGTGAATACCGTTAGAGACGGTCTCCTTTGGTCGTTATGGTTTGACTTCGTTATATTGACACATAGATCCTGGCTTTCGGGAAGGTCCCGGAACAAATTTTTTTTTTCTGCACCGTGTATATGTGATGCACACATCGGGATTTTCCTACAGTGGTATCAGAGCCACTTGTGTTGTATATAACGAAGAAAGCATGAGTAGGTTGATGCTGCCTATTGCTTGTGACCATTGTGCATGTGGACTATGTTAAATTCGAAATCAGTGTAGCAATCTTGTTTTCGGAATTTTCTTGCCCATATTTTCTCATAAGATGTTCCTGAATATGTATGTGGAAGGAAAGAATTTAACAATGTGGTTTGATATGGTTTTGCTAATTTATTCCCTTATGTTCCGGTTGCTGTGTTTGTGCACATTCCTTGAACAGGCATGCTTGTAAATTCGAGAATAAATTGTAGAAAGGATTTTCTTTCACCGACATGTCTCTAAGATGTTTATAAATGTCTGTGAGGATGGAAAAATGTTTTCAAGGTGATTTACTATTTATTTGAGAATTTATCGTGTGCTGCTGGGAATATCTGTCTTGAGGAAGACAGATTCAACATTGTCTTGGTTTCTGAGGTTGGTTGAGTTTTTATTGGAAATAAATCCTGATAAAATTCATGGAGCATTTTGTGAACATTTTGTAACCTCTGTAATTTTCTCAGAATTTATTGAAATTTTTTCAATGATTTTTCCAAGCAAAAAAACAGAGCTTGGCACTTTTGAGAATGTTGCTGCAACTGTTTTGTTTGGAATGATTGATTGTGTATTTTTCGGTTCCAATGCCTTGGATCATTTTTAATGTGATTAAAAATATGTTACATTGATGTTGTATGCTTGCCAAACTGATTTTCTTGAAATTGGGTTTCCAAAAATTTTCGGATGTCAAATGTGTCTCATTAGCGTCTCGTTAGTATATTTCCTTGTCTTGATTGTTTTGGCCGTGACCAATTTTGTGACCAATGTCGAAGTAGTCTTGATAAAGTGTAGACTACCTAGAGATACTTAGGAAGATAATTTGGTATTCTCAAAATTATTTGGAAATCTAAGAGAATAATAGTGTATTAATCAATTTCAAGTTTTTCCTGTATAGTATGATTATATATGGTAAGCATGATACAATGAAAGTGTTTCATTGGTACATAAAAGTAAAGTATATTACACTTGGTATTGTGAATTTGAACTGCACGGATTGAGAAATTATCCGATTAGAGAGCACTTCTAAATATAAGTCGACTTACACATGCATAAGTCGACTTGCATTCTCAGGTAAGTCGACTTACACATGCACAAGTCGACTTGCTCGTGCACAGTAGTCAGGTAAGTCGACTTACACATGAACAAGTCGACTTACACATGCACAGGTGGGATGATGGATGATTGTAGGTGTAGATTCGATGTGATTAATGAAATGCCCTAAATCATTCCATATAGTCATTGTGACTATAATCCTACAGCTTGGATGAGATCAGAGTTTGAAATCCCACACACATAATATGAAAACTAACGCCTTCCATTAATATGGGGAGAACCAGAGTTCTTATAGAGTTCGGGTTGTTGGGTAAACCCAATCTCACTCTATACGGATATGTTCGAACCATGGAAATAAGATTTTCGGATTAATGACTCGGTTTTCACTAGAAGCGTTGATTTGTTGAGTAAACTCAAGGTTAACGTAGACAGAGGCGAAATTGGGTAGTGTATATCAGATGTACGCGCATCAAGAGTTGATGACCCAATGAGTGTGCATACATCACGAGTTGATAGCACTGGACGATATTTGCATCTATGATGCAATTGGTATGCCCGATACCTGCCGATTGACCTAAGGTGGCTTGTTGGGTAAACCCAAGGTCATTCTTAGCAATGTCGGATATCGACCTACTAATACACTTTGTCATAATATTTCTTGGATTCGTAGTGAGGGTTATGGATTCTTTGAAACTAGTGGGAGCCATATGTATGTCATGCAAGTCCTTATGATCATGCATATATTAATATTCTAACATTCTTTCTCTCTTTCCCTTTAGGTTTATTGAAGATGTCTTCTAGTGTGAATTTGCGCTCACTTATGGAGTCTAATAAATTAACTGGACCCAATTTTCTCGATTGGCTGAGAAATTTGAGAATTGTTCTCAGATCTGAGGAGTTAAGTTATGTCCTAGATGTTCCACTTCCTGATCCACCTACTGTTGATGCTTCTGATGAGGATCAGAAAGTATATCGTAAGCATCTCAAAGATAGTGACATGGTTACCTGTATTATGCTCGCCTCTATGTCACCAGAGCTGCAGAAGCAGCATGAGTCTATGGATGCTAATACCATAGTGTTTCATCTTAGAGAGCTTTTTGATGAGCAAGCTCGGTCTGAAAGGTTCGAGACCTCAAGGCTGCTTTTCACGACTAAGATGACTCTGGGACATCTGCGAGCAAGATGATGAAGATGAATGGGTATATTGAGAGATTGGCCATCTTAGGTTTTGTTATGGATTATGAATTAAGTTTTGACTTAATTTTGGTTGGATTGTCTGATAGTTATTCACAGTTTGTGTTAAACTATCGGATGAACCAAATATCCACGACAATCCCCGAGTTGATCAATTTGCTCAAGACAGCAGAGCAATCTGTCAAGAAGGATAGCAAGTCAGTGCTTGTGGTGGACTCTTCTTCTTCTGGTTCAAAGAAAAAGAACCTAAAGAAGAAAAAGTCTAAGAAACCAAAAGGAAGTGCAGCCAAAAAGAAAACCAAAGAAACTGCGCCAAAAGGAACTTGCTTCCATTGTGGCAAGACTGGCCACTGGAGGCGAAACTGTAAAGTCTATCTGGAATCCTTGAAGCAGAAGAAGGCATCAGATGCCTCGGCTCCTTCAGGTATGTTTGTCATTGAGGTTAATACTGTTTCTGATCATAACATATGGGTATTAGATACTGGTTGTGGCTCACACATATGCAATGATATGCAGGGCCTCAGGGACAGTAGACAGCTCATGAAGGGAGAACTAGACCTGCGTGTAGGAAATGGAGCAAGAGTTGCTGCATTAGCCGTAGGCACTTATTTTTTGTCACTCCCCAGTGGGCTTGTAATTAAACTGGATGAATGTTATTTTGTACTTGTTTTAACAAAGAACATATTGTCTGTTTCTTGTTTAAATAGAGTTGGTTTCCATTTGACTTTTAGTAGCAATGGTTGTTCTATTAGTTTGAATGGAATGCTTTATGGTACTGGTACATTATGAAATGGAATTTACATATTAGATATGTCACATCCAATTATGAATGTCAACGACACAAAAAGACGTAAACGAGATAATTTAAAATCAACTTACTTATGGCATTGTCGCCTTGGCCATATAAATGAGAGACGCATAGCTAAGCTCCATAAGAGTGGTAGTTTAGGGTCATTTGATTATGAATCATATGACACATGTGAATCTTGTTTATTAGGCAAGATGACTAAGTTACCCTTTAAAGGAAAGGGTGAACGAGCGACTGGAGTATTAGACCTAATACATTCAGATGTATGTGGTCCGATGTCCATCCATGCTCGAAGTGGTTGTCTTTACTTCATTACCTTTATCGATGATTATTCTTGATATGGGTACCAGATTCGATGAGATACAAATCTGAAGCATTTGAAAAGTTCAAACAATTCAGAAATGAAGTAGAAAACCAACTTGAGAAATGTATCAAGACATTACGATCTGATCGTGGTGGGGAATACTTAGACCAACAATTTTTAGGTTATCTCAGAGATAATGGGATTTTATCTCAATGGACTCCACCTTACACACCACAGCATAATGGTGTGGCTGAAAGGAGAAATCGAACCTTGTTAGACATGGTACGGTCGATGATGGGCTTTGCAAAGTTACCAAAATCCTTTTGGGAGTATGCACTCGAGACAACTGTTTATTTGTTAAACAGAGTTCCATCAAAGACAGTTGATGTTACTCCATATGAGATGTGGACTAACAAAAGACCCTATCTTACTCATTTGAAAGTTTGAGGTTGTCCTGCTTATGTGAAGCGGATACAGTCAGATAAACTTGATGCAAAGTCTGACAAGTGTTTGTTTGTAGGATATCCTAAAGAAACAGTAGGATATCAATTCTACCTTGCTGAGGAACAAAAGGTGTTTGTTTCAAAGCATGTTGTCTTTCTAGAGAAAGAGTTTCTTTTACAAGAAGACAGTGGGAGCAAAATTGAACTTGAAGAAGTTCAAGATGCTCAATGACTTGATCAATCGCTGAACTCAAAGCGTGACTCATACAGATGAAGTATGATTCGACCTTCTACAACACATGAAGTTCGTAGGTCACGTAGGATACGCTATGTTCCCGAGAGATATGGATTTCTTGTGAATGAACAGAATGACGTATTGCTCATAGAAGATAATGAGCCTACCACCTACGAAGAGGTTCTGAAGAGTTCAGAGTCTGAGAAATGGCTTCATGCCATGAAGGCTGAAATGGATTCCATGTATGAAAACCAAGTATGGACTTTGGTTGAGGCACCCGAAGGAATAAAACCCATAGGGTGTAAATGTGTTTTCAAAAAGAAAACCGACATGGATGTTAATGTGATTACCTATAAAACAAGGCTTATGGCTAAAGGTTTTCGTCAAAGACAAGGAATTGATTACGATGAGACCTTCAGCCCAGTAGCAATGCTTAAATCCATTAGGATACTCCTAGCCATTGCCACTCATTATGATTATGAGATATGGCAAATGGATGTGAAGACAACTTTCCTAAATGGAAATCTAGCTGAGGATGTGTATATGACACAACTAGAGGGCTTCACCTTCTATGATGCCGAAAAGGTATGCAAGCTTCAGAAATCTATCTATAGATTGAAACAAGCATCCAGGAGTTGGAATATCCATTTTTATGAGGTAATCAAAGAGTTTGGTTTCTCACAAAATCCGGATGAACACTGTGTGTATAAGAAGGTTAGTGGGACTGCAATCGTATTCCTTGTGCTATATGTAGATGAGATATTATTACTAGGAAACGATGTCTCTATGCTACATTCTGTGAAGATTTGGTTATCCAAACAATTTGCCATGAAAGACCTCGGTGAAGCAACTTATATCCTTGGGATAAAGATTTATAGAGATAGATCAAAAACATTGCTTGGTCTTTCACAATCAACATACATAGACAAGATGCTAAAGAGGTTTAGCATGGAACAATCCAAGAGAGGGTACCTTCCCATGACTCATGGGATAACACTCTCAAAATCTATGTGTCCTAAGACACAAGATGAGAGGATGCGCATGAATATGATCCCGTATGCATCTGTAGTAGGATCTATCATGTATGCTATGCTATGTACGAGACCCGATGTATCATATGCTCTAAGTGTTACGAGCAGATACCAATCGGATCCTGGTGAGGGTCACTGGATGGTTGTCAAGAATATCCTCAAGTACTTGCGAAGGACTAAGGATGTTTTCTTGATATATGGAGATGGAAATCTAAAAGTGAGGGGGTGTACAGATGCTAGTTTTCAATCTGATAAGGATGATTCTAAATCCCAATCAGGTTATATATTCACACTGAACGGCGGGGCGGTCAGTTAGAAGAGTTCCAAACAAGAGACAACTGTCGATTCAACAATCGAGGCAGAGTACATTGCCGCTTCAGACGCAACAAAGGAAGCAGTTTGGATCAAAAAGTTCATTACTGAACTTGGTGTGGTTCCTAGCTGTGATGGGCCCATATAGTTGTATTGTGACAACAATGGGGCTATTGCGCAGGCGAAGGAACCAAGGTCTCATCAACGATCCAAACACGTACTCCGCAGATATCATCTGATTAGGGAGATCATTGGTCGAGGTGATGTCCAGATAGAGAGAATTCCCACCGAGCAAAATATTGCTGATCCGTTGACGAAGCCATTATCACAGAAGAGCTTTGATTCTCATGTACTCGCCTATGGTATTAGATATCAAGGCAATTGGCTTTAGGTCAAGTGGGAGATTTTGTTAGAGTAGTGCCCTAAAGGCAATCACCTTTAGCGCGTTTTGTACAAAGTTGTGTACATACTTTATGAATAAATAAAGAAAGGCATATCTCATTAATTTGATGTTCATTATTTATGAATTGATATTGATATATAAGCAAATTAATGAAGTCCATGATATATGACATAGCATGAAGAAAATTATGATGTGATCATACTACTGAGATTCCTATCATGTGCAATTATGTCAGTATCTAAATTATCCTAGTCATAGGATTATCAAATGGACATCGTTAATCCGGAGAGACTAGCACATGTCAAGCTCCTTGATTTGATCAAACAGTGGATCTCATAAACTGTAAATATGAGATGTTTAGGGTTGAGATGTGAATGCTTACTAGAGGTAGTAAGTATATTGGATGACCTGCTATGAGATCATCACATGGATGTCCTATTCTAATGTCAGTGATAATCTCATCATAGCAATGCTGCAAATATCCTTAGACTTGAGTTACTCAAGGATATCTTGGATACTGATTCTATGCTTTGACTCCATTCTTTGTTGCCTTACACAGGTCGCTCATAGGGTGGTGATTGGGTACAGCTTGAGGTATTCGAAGGTAATTGAGTTGCTAATAAAGGATTCATCACTTCTGTGATAACAGAAGATGATACCCATGGCCTCTTGTCAAGGTCATTACTTGGAAATCTCTACCCGGAGTTCATATGTCATAAAGAGTGTCTTCAGTGACATTTAAAGTAATGAGTCCCAGGATAAGAACTGATATCACTTGGACTAGATTTGACGTAGTCAGTCTAGTAAGAGTTAACACTTTGCCCATACTCATAACCAAGTGGGGTATAGCATGGTGAAAGGACGAATTGCACAGTAATTGTCAATGGAAAGGTTCGTGATATGGTTCGTGATGAACATAGGTTCATTCGTCAAACCAATTACTTTCCGGTCAATTAGGGGTCATGATGTGTTGCTAAATACCGCTCATGACTTGCTTGGATTAAGTGTTAATCTAAGTGGCCAACATAACCGGGAACCTGATGGGTCACACGCATAAGAGTGACTCGGAGAATTCGTAAAATAGTTTTGGATAGAGATCCATTATATGGAGAGCAATAGAAATAAATGGATCCCGATGAGATTGGGATATGTCCCGATGAGATCGCGATATCGATATTACTGAGACAGGTCTTTGGTGTTTTTTCCATACCGGGACCCGGTAGGACCGACCCCAGTGTGACTGGAACTATATATATATATATATATTTAAGACTAACGTGGAAAGCTAGTCTTCTTTAGCATTTAATGTCTTTAAATAGTTAAAGATAAATGGCCATAAGAAGACAAAATGAGGATGATGGTCGTTGGTATAAGAGAAGGTTTTAGAATTCAAAGGTTAAGTTTTTGAAAGTTAAAATGTTTAAGTTTCAAAGAAGTTCATCCGAAGCTCTTCACTCATCTTCTTCTCCAAGCTTCACCATCTTCTTCTCCTTGAGCTCTCCAAGAATAAGGTAAGAGCTAGCACTCTCTCCCTTATTCTAGCTATTCCCGGGTCAAAGGGTTTGCCCCGGTTAGGTTCTCCGACCTCTGCGTGGATACCGTTAGAGACGGTCTCCTTTGGTCGTTATGGTTTGACTTCGTTATATTGACACATAGATTCTGGCTTTCGGGAAGGTCCCGGAATAAAAATTTTTGTTTTTCCGCACCGTGTATATGTGATGCACACACCGGGATTTTCCTACAAGATTAAGTAGTAGTAAGCTTGTTAAATGAAAGAGTAGAGTCATAAAAGACAAAATAAGGGCAAACTTAGAGATCCCAAGTAAGGGGGGGGGCAATATTGGAAGAAAAGGAGTAACAAAAAGCGCAAAAATCAGAAGAGGAGAGGAAGATATCGTGAGTAGCCAAAGGAGAGAAAAAAAAACGTGAAAGAGAGAAGAAAGGAGAGAAAAATCGTGGAGAAGGAAGGGAAAGGAAGGAAAATCGTGGAAAGAAGAAGAAATCAAGCTTTCAAGGTAAGTTCTTCATCTTCTTCATGCTTTGGTAAAGAAATAGGTTAGGGTTTTGTTAATGAGAAGTTGTAGAGAGAGAAAGGGGTTTGTGTTGGGAATGGTTGGAAGAAGAAGAAGAAGATGGAGAGATCCATTGGGTTTTTGGGTTTCTAAGTTATGTTTTGAGTTTTCTAACCTATATGGACTATAGGTAGGTTAAACTTGAGCTTGATTAGGGTTAATTTAGTTTTGTTGTGATTATGGAAATTTGAGAAATTTCCATTTAAATTGGAATTAAATGAGAATGTTGGTTGTGTTAGGGAAGCAAGGACAACCTACCTAAGAGCAAGAGGAAGGACATCATTGAATTTGGATCTCAAGAGTTATAAGGTGGATAATTTATTTATAGTTATTGTGCAATGAGTAAATTGCATTGTTGTGTATTGTGTGCTAAATGGATTGCTTTGAAATGTTGTGTTGTGAAGTTGCTTCAAAATGTATGACATTTGATAAGAATTGAATTGTGAGCATGATTATGCTATGCCTTGCGTTATGACATTTTGATTAAATGAAAAGAAGAAAAGTATGAGAATGTGAAATTGTGAATGATTGATTTGAACATGAAAATTGATTGTGTTTGGGTGAGAGAGGAACCGTTTCATAATCACGTGTACGTCGACATAAAGCCTTCTCCCGGCTGCCCGCTTGTGGCCCACGAGATCTGAAAAATGGACTTGTTTTATTCACGGTGTAAACTTCGATTTCTCTGTTTTGTTCCACGGAACCCTCGAGCCAATTGAGTGTGCATTTGCATTTTAATGTGCCAAGTTATGTTGACATTTGAGTGTTATGCTTTGAAGTGAATTACCTCCAATATGTCACATGTGATGATGTTTTGAATTGTGGAATGTGAATTGAATGGTAAATGCTGAACTTTCATTTCGATATGTATGCCTATATGAATGTTATATATATGGTTGATTGTGTGGCTCATCGCCAATGGTTATAAATATCTTAGCCACTGAGCTGTGTAGCTCAACCCAATATTTTCCCACTCCTCCAGTGCAGATCGAAAAGATCAGTGAATCCTTGCGAGGCAATTGGACAATTTCGAGAGAGTTAGCTTTTGTACTAAGTTCGTAGTTAGACTTTTGGATAGCTTTAGTAGCATATTGAACATTGAGCATCAAATGTATTTTGTAACTTGTGTTGAAACTTTGATGAAATATCGATATGTAATTAAAGCTATGTATGAAAGCTTTGTATGAACTTCATTTTGATTTGAAAATGAATTGAGAACTTGAGAAGTTCCCTTGTGTATGTGTTTGTTTATTTTGTAGTGTACAATTCATATTTCAAGTTTTCATCGGGGTGAAAATTGTGTATTGCATTTAGGGGGGAAACTGGGTTGATTTAGGCTATTTTAGACAAAGTGGTCTTCTTGAAGGTTGTAATTCATCCTCTTAGCTTTCCAACGGCATAAAGTTTGTAAAATTTGGGTATCGGAGTTGGGAGATATGAGTATTGTAAGTGATGATGTTATATGGGAGATATGAACATGACAACTATGGTGAATGTTGAAAGTTTGTGTATTTTATGAATTTTTTTGAGTTTTGAGAGTTTAATGCATTTAATTTGTTAATTGAATGTTTGAGGAGTGTTATGACGCTTGAAGGGTTCAATTTGGGGGGATTATAAGTGTGTATGGTGTTAGAATGGATGTTGGAAGCATTGGAGGGGCTCTGGAAGGAGTTTTGGGTCACCCATGTCCGTTTAACAGACATTAGGTCCATTTAACGGACCTCTTCGGGTGAAAAAGAACCCTCAACCCAGTTTATGTCCGTTAAATGGACATGGATATCCGTTTAACGGACATTGTCGGATGAAAAATTGCTTTTCAGCAAGTGTATGTCCGTTAAACGAACATGCATGTCTGTTTAATGGACATCCTCGGGTTAGCTGCAGTAAATCGAGATTTTGACCACTTTCAAGGCTAAATCTCACTTTGAGGTCTTCATTAAAGTTGTAGGTCTTGATGTCTTCTTTCCAACCCTATAAAACCAAAATCAATCAGATATGTTTAGAAAAAGTTATGGTAATCGCGCCAAGACATGTTTAGTTTTGGTAAGGACATAAACATACTGGATTCTTTTGGCCATAACTTCTTAGTCCGACTTCCAAATTGAGTGATTTTTGAAGCATTGGATTCCTAGCACGTTTTTCTACGTCTCCAAAAAAATAGGTAGCTTTTCGTTTTGAATTCAAAAAGATTGATTCAAGATAGTGAGGGTTTGTTGAAATAACCCTACAAGGAAACCCGCTTACACTTTTTGACTTCGAATCGGATAGTTGGGCTCTGGGAATGGGGTCCAACACCTTGGTTGGGCTTCGGGAACGGGGCTCAACATAATTAGTATAAGTCAATTATGTGATTTTGGTTTTGAAGTATCCTTTAATCAAAATTCTTGTGTAGTTAAAAACAAAGACAGTTCCGTATTCTTCTCTGCCAAGAGACAAAATAATCTCTATAAAATTAACTTAGACAATTTGAAAAGTCAAAATATTTTATTTTTTATATCAACAGATGATGAAAAACTGATTTGGCACAAAAAGCTAGATCATGTTAGTTTTAAACATATTTCCAAATTAGTTAGAAATGATTTGGTAGAAGGATTACCCAAGATAAGTTTTAACAAAGATTTCTTTTGTGAGAGTTGTCAAAAAGGAAAACAAGTTAAAACATCTTTCTCATTTAAATATATTGTAACTTCATCTAGACCTCTAGAGCTATTACATATAGATTTGTTTGGCCCAACCAGAACACTAAGTCTAGGTGGAAAGAAGTATGGTCTCGTAATTGTTGATGACTTCACTAGATTTTGTTGGATATTATTTTTATCACATAAAGATTAATCTCTTAAGTGTTTTAAAGTTTTATCCAAAAAGTTACAAAATGAAAAAGAATCTCTATTGCTGAAATTAGGAGTGATCATGGTGGAGAATTTGAAAATGAAAAATTCAAAATATTTTATGAAGAGAATGAAATTTTTCATAATTTCTCTACTCCTAGAACTACTCAACAAAATGGAGTTGCAGAGAGAAAGAACAGGACGATTCAAGAAATAGCAAGGACTATGCTATGTGAAATGAATCTTACTAAGCACTTCTGGCAGAAGCTGTAAATACAGCTTGTTATATTCAAAATAGAGTATTTTTGCGACCTATTTTAAATAAAACTCCATATGAATTATGGAGAGGAAGAAAGCCAAATATATCTTACTTTCATCCTTTTGGTTGCAAATGCACTATATTGAATACAAAGAAAAGTTGGATAAATTTGATTCTAAGATCAATTCAGGAATTTTTCTAGGTTATTCAATTACTTCTAAAGCTTATAGAGTTTATAATCTTTTTTCTAAAACTATTGAAGAGTCTATACATGTAAAATTTGATGATGATTCTCATCTAGATAGAAGAGACAATCCTGATGATGAAACTCTATCTGCTCCTTTAGTTAATAATCTAGACATGTCACCACCAGACGATCCACCTGATAAGGTATAAGACATCTCTGAAAATTTTAGTCTAAGAAAAGGCTGGAAGTATAAATCTTCTTACCTAAAAAACTTGATTATAGGAGAAACATCAGAAGGAGTGAGAACTAGGTCTAAATTTAGAAGAGCGGAAAATGTAGCTTTTGTTTCTAAATTAGAACCAAAGAAAATTGATGAAGCTCTTTAAGACGAAGCTTGGATTTTAGCTATGCAAGAGGAGTTAAACCAATTTACAAGGAATAAAGTTTAGTCTCTAGTTCCTAAACCATCCAATAAATCTATCATGGGATCCAGATGGGTATTCAAAAATAAACTAGATGAATTAGGAAAAGTAAACAGTAGCAAAGCTAGATTAGTAGCTCAAGGCTATAATCAACAAGAAGGAATAGACTATAATGAAACATATGCTGCTGTAGCTAGACTAGAAGCTATTAGGATATTGTTTGCATATGTTGTTTTTTATGATATAAAACTATTTCAAATGGATGTGAAAAGCACTTTTTTGAATGGTTTTATAGATGATGAAGTTTGTGTAAAACAACCCCTAAGTTTTGAAGACATTGATAAACTAGACTATGTCTATAAACTTCATAAAGCTTTGTATGGATTAAAACAAGCACCTTGTGCTTGGTATGACCATCTGGTTCGTTTTTGATTAAAAAAGACTTTATTAGAGGTCAAGTAGATAAAAGTTTATGTAGAAAGCATTTTAAAAATGATTTTATAATTGTACAAACATATGTAGACGATATCATTTTTGGTGCAACTTCTAAGAAATTATGTTCAAAATTTGAAAATCTTATGAAAAGAGAATTTGAAATGAGTATGGTGCGTGAATTAAAGTTCTTTCTCGGTTTACAAATTATACAAACTGAAGAAAAGATTTTTATTCATCAACAAAAATATATTAAAGAACTTTTAGTCAAATATAAAATGGAGAATGTTAAACCATTGTCAACTCCTATGCATCCTTCAATCCTCTTATCTAAGGATGAAGTTGGTAAGAAGATTGATCAGACTCCTTTCAGAGAAATTATTGGTTCTTTGCTTTATCTAATTGTAAGTAGACTTGATATATCGTTTAGTGTTTATTTGTGTGCAAGATTTCAAGCAGATCCTAGAGAATCTCATTAAATTGCTATCAAAAGAATTTTGATTAATGTATTTTGCTTGGCAGGTTCTACTAACTTTGCTTAATGTATGAGAAAGATAAAGATTTAAGGTTAATTGGCTACTGTGATGCTGATTATGCTGGAGATAGGATTGATAGAAAAAGTACAAGTGGAGGTTGTCACTTTCTTGATCATAATCTAATTTCTTGGTCAAGCAAGATGTAGCATCCCACTCCCGCAAGACCCAAACCCGATACCGATGATGATATCCGAGCCCGTGTCTCACGAGGGTGATATGCTAGAGCAGTCACAACAGTTTAGAAACTCGGTAATACATTTTTCTTTTAGAAAACAATCGAATGCGCAGATATCAATAAATAATTTGAACCAGCTTTAATATAAAAAATCAGTTTCGATCATAATATATAATCTCGGTCATAAAAACTTTCAACAGTAATTAATCACTTTATGCACAACAATCCATAGCCAAAATAAGCCAATGTCATTTCTGAACATTTTCAATAATTACATTTCAAAACAACAATTATTCATTGGGCCCTTTACGAAACCGAGCTATTCTGCAGAAATTGCAGAAATACTTATACAAAAACATAACGATACTAATACAGACATGAACTGATCCTGACTCGAACTCTGACTTGTAAGCGGTAGACATACTCCCGTGCCCAACGGGGTACTCTTCAATCCCTGAAAAATATTTGCAATGTTGGGTGAGTTTGTGAACTCAGTGAGAAACCATCATCGATGGTTCACTCAACTCATACATATTCACACGATTCAGAGTATCACATATATCACTTGCAGACATATCACACTATCCACATTTAATCATTTACATATGTAATGCACATGTGACACTGTCCATTTTCATTACGGTGTTGTGACCGAGCGCCTATCAGTGATCAGTAATCAGACGCATCTAGGGAGTAGGAGAGCCTCGTGGTATGCACTAACTCCCTCGAGCTCGAGGCTCGGTTCGAGAATGATGTTTGGTGGGCTTGAAGCCACGATCTGATGAGCCTTAATATGGTATCCGAGCACTGCGTGGGAGAGCCCTCAGGGTATGCACCACCTCAGGGGGCAAGCGATACCAAGGCATTATTGGCTTCTCCGGTCACAACTGTCTTTATCTGATCATGCCTTTATGCATGAATGCACATGTCTCAATTCACATTCACAATCATTTTACATTTCAAAGACCAATTCCCATTCCTTTGGACCTTCAGTCCGGTAATTCAGTCATTAACAAATTTCATTTTCACAATTCATTTCATAGCAGCATTCACATACAGTATACACAATTTGCACTTCAATATCACATTCAAATACTTCAGACACCCGTGGTCCGAAATCAATCAAAGCAAACACATATATCCCTCCATTATCTCCACATGGCATAATTGCAAGATATTAAACACATACAGGTTGAGAAACCAACTAGGTTACTCACCTGAACTTCCTAGCTGTTGCCTGGAAGCTCCAGCATTGTCCGTGGAATAACGATCCAACGGTGCCTCTAAAACAATCAAATAGTCATTCATTAAATGCACAGTCAAAATAATTTAATGATGCACATGCCGTAAATAAAAGATGTACGATGCCTATTCATGACCCTCCCGGCACTATTTCCCAATTTCCACTTTCTTTTGTCAAATTCTACCTTTCCACTCAATGGAGCAATAACGACTCATATCATTTCAATGACCTATTATAGAATTCCACCAATTCCAATTTTAACTTTCAGTCAATTAACTAAGTCATACTCATTTGGATATTCTCACGAAAACCTCAATTTTAGTGCCACTATTCTCTATATCAAAATTCACGCTTTATACTCAGTTTCCAAAACTCTCAATAGCATTTCCTTAAATTCAGAATCGCACAATTATATCTCAATTATCCATAAACAACCCCTAGGTTGCAATAGAACCTATTCTCAAATTTCATTCAATACTTTCTTCCTTTTCCTCAATTGTAGACCTCTTTTCCTAGTTCATAATGAATCAAGAATCACCTCAATTGGAGGTCCACACCATAAGTTATGCCTTAAAAACTAAACCCAATCAATTCAGAAAAACCATCATCGCCGCGGCGTTTAACCGCTCGTCGCGGCGTCAACCCACGCTCGTCGCGACGTCTACTTAATCCCTCGTCGCGACATCCCGCTCGTCGCGGCGCAAGCTCGTCGTGACGTCTAATAATTCCTTCGTCGCGACGTGCGGCTCTGGTTCGTCTTCTCCGATCAATTTTCCGCCATTTCTCTCTCTGAAAACTTCCTTAACTCACCCATAACTACCCCAATCACCATATAAATGTCATAAATGCATCATACAACATTAGAACCATTTTACTTACCAATCGAGCCACAAATCCTCAACTCTCGTAAAATCCCCCAATTCCTTTAACCTTTCTCCAACATGCATGGCCACCCGCAAAATCTCACAAATCTTTATCTTCTCAGAGATATGGGTTGATCTTAACAGCCAGGAAGGAGCAAGCTAAGACTAAACCAAAGATTAAGCAAGGGTGGAGAAGGGGATTGAGAATCACCAAGAGGAAGAAGAAGCAATCGTGAAAAGATTTCTTTTCCTCAAGTTTTGAAAACCTAAGGCATTTAAAGGTAACTCAATTAAGCCTCTTGGCTTTTCCCTCATAGTACGTTTAAATCTCTTTCTCTTTTCAGTTTCGTTCCCAATCCAATTCATCTCCAAATTTCAATGGCTCGTCATATTAATTCCTAAAACCATAAATCTAATTTTTCCATAGCCATTAGACAGTCATTTCAGTCCTATAAAATCATTCAGTTCGCCACTCGAAAAATTTCCAGTCCGGACTCTTTCTCCCAAATTTCCAGAAAATTTTCGAAGAGTTATTATCCATTAACCATCACTCTAAAACATTTCCAATTTAACTATTCAAGCCCAATTATTCCATAAATCTCAACCAAGTCACAAAACACATCGAAATCACAATTAAATGCCGGGACTTGTCATGAACGCATGTACCTATATGTGCATGTGCCAAACGACTCGTTCTTCTAAAATTAGAGGCCAAATAAATGTTCATATCAGTATATGCAATGTGACTTACTAGCCTGTCCCAATTTACCAATTTACCCTTCCCATCGGGGACGGGATGTTAACAAGAGGCAAAACTCAATTGCTCTATCTATTGCAGAAGCTAAATACATGTCAGCTGCAAGCTGTTATTCATAGATGTTATGGATTAAGTATCAACTAGAGGATTATTCTATCCAAGAAGATCATATTCCAATCTTCTGTGAAAACACAAGTGCTATTAATCTCTTAAAGAATCCAATACAACACTCAAGGGCAAAGCATATTGAAGTTAGACTTCATTTTATAAGAGACTATGTATAGAGAGGGATCATCAATCTACAATTTGTTGAGAAGAATCAATAATGGAAGATATCTTCACCAAACCCTTAAGTGAAGACAGATTCAAGGAAATCAGACGAAGCCTGAATATGGTAATGTTAAATGACCATTCGTCTGACACTCTATGATTCAAACGATTCGTTTAGAAGAAGTTGAAAAGTCGTAAGTTTTCAAGTAAAATAGTAACGGTAAGTTACAAACGGTAATTTTTCAAGAGTATGTATAAAAAGGAAATCTTCTTAAGATTCTAAAACACCTTACACTCTAGAATTTTCTTGAAAAACTTCAAAATCGACTTGTTTAGTGCTTTCAACAAAGACGATCCAACACTCTATTCTAAACTTCAAATTCCTCTCATTTCATATCTTTATCTTTTTATACTAACCTCGCTTTGTTAAGTGAAATACATTTATGTGTTTATTTGTTACAAATAAAAAATGTTGAAATCTCTTGTCTATAGGAGACTCGTCTAGTTGCTTGGAAAAATTTCTTCAACATCTAAGAGATGGTATATCTGAATGAAATATATGAGTTTTGGAAGAATGCGAAGGTGGTAGACAACACCATGGTATCGATAGTAGATGGGTTGTCGGTAATAGTCACACAAAATTCTATCGAGAAAGCTATTGGGTGTCTAAGTATTGGAGCAAAACTGTTTAGCAATACAAAATGGATCGCTCAAAGTCATGTAGACAAAGCTAACATCAATCGACAACTATATGGATGCAGTAATCCAGGAGTAAAAAAGTATTCAACCCTCATTCCGAAGGGTAGGGTTCTTCATTCACTTCTTCTCCATTGTATCCTACTAAGAGCAGGATCAAAGGACATGGTGACAATGAATGATGAACATTGTTTGTTTCATCTACTTACTCACCAACCCATTAATATTCCGTTCTTGATTATGACGAACATGATAAAGGCTAGGGAGGATTATTATGTGAAGAGTAATTTTTTACCTTACAGTATGCTGTTAACAAGACTCTTCAAAGAATCTGGAATCCTACTTGATAGAGGAAATAGAGTAAAGATGAAGTTTAAGAGTGTTATTAATGTCCCTACTATTCACAAAATGGGAATCAAGACTGAAGCTGAAGCGGATGTAGCACACCAAAAGCAAAGTCTGAGGGGGAGCTTTTAGTAAGACGAAGCAAGAGTGAACATGTTTCGTCTAAAATACAATCATCTGATGTGCCAATACAAGTCAAGACGGTTCTAAAGAGGAAGAAAAGCAAGGTTCGAAAGTCAACTCACCAAGTGTCTTTAAAGAGAAAGGTTGAGACGCTCCAATCAGAAAGGCCTAAACAGTTAAGAAGGTCTTCAAGATTATTGACCTTACGACAACAAGAACAGAAGAAGCAGAAAGTTCTGATTCTTGTTTGAGATTCTAAAAGTAAAAAGAAGTAAGAGCAACAAAAGTAGCCTACCAAATCAATTGTCTCTATCCCTCAAATTCAATCATCATAATCATCTGGAGAGATAGAGATAAAAAGAAAGTTAGTATTTGGGAGGAAGAAGCCTCAGCAACAACTCTCTTCCAAACCAGCAGAAGAACAAAAGAGATGAAACTTAGTTAGAAAAAGATTTCTTCATCTGATGTTCCACAAAAGACACAGACTGTTGAACACCAGCTAGTACTTTACGACCCTCCTCAACTAATAAAGAAAAAAGATTTGAAAATGAAGGTCATAGAAGAATAAACACCTGAACGAAGTAGAAGTTCAATTATCATCAGAGAACCTTCTAAGTAGATAGTCAAGGTACAAGTTGAGCTTGTACTAGTAAACGATCAGATGATACATCTTCTAAGTCACGAAGAACAAAGAATATATGGTATTCTGCAAGATGAAAAGTCAGAACCATATCCATTGAAGATCACAAAAGATCGTTATACAATCCATTTGATAGCAAGCAGAACGACAATTAAGATTGTACCAGATGTACAACGTAGACGTCCAACACCTGTAATAAATGAAGGAAAAGGAAAGAAGAAGATGTTTCCTGAAGGGCATGAAGATGATCTTACAGAAGAACATATTCAAATGGCAGTGAAGAACATGGACGATGTATGTCATGCAGTTTAACCTATTGGTGTCTATGTATAACATCACATATCAAGGGCTTCAGGAAGTCAATTTGGAACATCTACCAAAGACAAAAGTTTCAAGGTAGTTGGCACAGTTTCAGAAGGAAGGTACAGAAGTACCACAATTGAAGGTATCAATTTTAACTTAGAAACCTTTGTGCATTTAATCATTAATTTCAGACCCTTAGGTTTCATACCTTCAATTAAAACTATTTTGTACCTTCTTGGGCAACCAATTTACAAACTAACCAGACCTGATGATCTTGATATTTCCAAAGGAAAACAAACCTTCAAATTACCCTAAATCAAAATCATAGAATTAGACGATTCACCTAGAAAACCATATGTTTTTTAACACCCTCATCAACTAGTGAAATACTATAAGATGCTACTGTTAATTCGGAGTTCTTGAAGTATTTCATCAAATGAACTGAAGCTAGTCACAAGCAGATGGAAGTTTAGGAAGCCTTAGCTAAAGACATTGAGGAAATTTATACTAAGGTTGATGAACTAGGTGATGCAGTGGGTGATCTTCATGAGGAAATAGCACTTCTACGTGTTTTAATAGAACAAAAACTGAAGACGATCCACACTGATATTCAACACATGTATTTTGAAATTCTAAAGCGTCTAAAATGAACTATTTTTTGATTAATAACAAATAGGGGAGAAAAGTGGAGTACATTAGAAAGCATTCATTGTATTTCATTGTATATCTTATGCATATCTTGTGTATTGCTTTAATTGTTATTCATCTGAACATTATTTGTTATTCATCTTTTGTCTTAATATTATTTTATCTTTTAATATTTTGATTATTTGTTATCATAAAAAAGAGGCAGATTTTTAAGTCAAGAAGACTTCACTTCTCCTATTAATTTTGATGAAAATCAAATAATAATAATCATAGAAGTGTGTGAATTATTTTGATGAGTTTGTTAAGTGCGCAGATAAATGTAAGTAACACAAATTGTCAAATCAAGACGATACTTAAGACTTAAGGTCAACTCAAGATGATACTTAAGACTCAAGGTTAACTCAAGATGATACTTAAGTAAAAGCTAAATACGAGTCTTAGATACACTAGACGAAGAATAACACCAGACGAAGGATAACACCAGATGAAGCATAATACCAGATGATGCAATTGAAAAATGTTCTAGAACGTCAGTCGGTCAGTTAGTTGGAGTTAGTTATAGTATTCAACTAATAACGATTTTTAGAAGATTCAAGAAGCGGATTTCTCAAAGAAGATAGTTGAAGATTTAGGTTATAAATATTAGTTATAGTCGTAAACCAAAAAATAACAATAAAAGAGAGAAAATCTAATTATACGAAACATACTTAGAGAAACTCTGTACTTAAATGCAAAAGAAAGAGAGCAAATACATCTATAACATGAAGCTCAAACAATATCTTTCCAAGAAAAAGAAAGGCTAGAGCCTGGAGAGGCTAAAGAAGCAGATAAAGAATACTTTGTGAGAAAGATCTGAAGAGACTCTGCAAGTGTAGAAATAATACTTTTAACATTAAAGAGTATAGTGAAATCTCAGACAAACTCTAAAGACTCGACGTAGCCCAAGGTTAAGGGTGAACCAGTATAAATCATGGTATCATATTCTCTAACCCTTATCTCTTTAATTTTTTTTATTGTTAGAAGAATAGATAATGATTTTTCACTGTTGCATTACTCATCAAATTAAGTGAATTGTTTTGTAATCGTTTGAATTTGTTAAGAAAATAAAGAAGATTCTAAAGATTAATATCTTAGACGATCTAACACAATTCAACCCCCTTGTGTATTCTACATATTATACGTGATTTCTATATTAAAAAGTGATTTACTTCAATACTAACTCCAATAACTCTGACTTCCTTATAGATCTTCTCTTAAAAGAGACTCTATGCTACTTTTCAGCTAAGCAATGATTACAAGGATTAAGCAATTGTGAGTTCTTAATTAGGATTAAGGATTTTCCAATCAAGAATTTTAATACCTTCTCACTCATGTGTCCTAATTGTCAATACCATAGATTTGGTGAAGATTCCTTTTTGGTTGTGCATACTTCTCCACCACCACAAACCTTTAAGTGTGTCTTATATAGTGAGCAACATAATTCTCCTCGGGTAACTGTCATGGCACCTTTTGACTATTTCCAGTTCCTATCCTAAAAAATGTGATGATATTCTTCTTGATCTCACATATTAGGCAATAAAAAATTTATCCTTAGATCGAGGATATGTCATACGTCTCTCAAGGATAGTAAGCATCCAATGTTTGTCTTAACTCAGATATCACCCCTACCACTATCTTGGTGAACTTTAATTTCCCATCTTTACACTCCTAAAATCTCCACTCTTGTAGTTTAAGAAGTACTATACCTTTGGAACACAATGATAAGATGCTCCAACGTTAATAAGTCACTCATAACTAAAATTGTTGACATGGAAGCATTCACTAGTTTTACAACCTAGGGACACTTCATTATTTGTGCTTAAAGGTATTGCTATTATATTTTTACTCTCACCATCATTTTGATGATGTTGCTTTTTTTGATCCCTCTTCTACTTATAGCAACCTCTTAATATGTCCTAACTTATCATAATAGTGCATGCTTTATGTTTTGTCACCTCTAGACTTTAAATAGTTTTTAGAGTTGCCATAACCTTTAAGACCCTCACTCTTGTTCCTTCCCCTACTTTCTGTCATAAATCCTACACGTTGTCAACTCCAATTTCCTTTTTTATAATATCTTCATTAAACAAAATCTCTTTTATTACATCCAAAGAGAGCACACCTTGAGGAGCTGAGTTGCTAATCGTCAACACTAGCTGCTCCTAGCTTTCTAGTAATGAACTCAACAGGAGCAAAGCTTGAAGCTCATCATCAATAATGATCTTTATTGTAGTAACATTGTTAATTATGTCTTGGAAATCACTTAGATGCTTTGACATTAATTTTCCAGCTATTAACTTCAAATTCGCAAGCCTCTCAATTGGAAAGGCCTTATTATAGGCAGTCTTCCTTTGAAACAAACCTTCTAACTTCTTCCATAGCTAAAAAGGATCTGTTTCATAAGAAAAATAGTTGAATATGCTAAAATCAATCCATTGTCTAATGCCTAAATTTTTTCACTCCATATTTTCTCATTTTATATCTGACATCTTTTCAAGTTTTGAAGGAACTGCATCCTTCACACCTTTGTCCACATCAATAGGATCAAAGAGATTCTTGCCATATATAAGATCTTCCATTATGGGCTTCCAAATCAAGTAATGTTTGACACCCCACCCTTGTGAGTCACGAGCCCGACGTCCTAAGTGACATTTGAATGCGTATCCCACAAGGATGTTGTGCCTCCACCAAGGCAAACTTCAAGACAACTTACTTCTACTATTTCCAAACAGATTTTGACCTCAATCATTTTGCACTTGTCTTAGGACAATTAACATAACTATCATTAGAGATATCAGGTTAAGATCATCTTAGGACAATTTCAAAGAGGGATTTGAGATCTACAACTTTCATGAAGACGTCAAAGACAGATTCTATCTTCTGAAGGGTAAAAAATGGAACTGAAGATAGGTACAGATAAAAAATAGACTAATGGAAAAAGACAGAAGATGTGGGAAAATTGCTATAACTTTTCCTAAAGATATTGAATTAGGGTTTTAGTTATATGGTTGAAAAGAGGACTTCAAGATCTACAACTTTAATGCAGACCTCAAAGATAGATTCTATCTTATGAAGGGTCTAAAATGGAACAGAATATAAGTAAAAATGAAAAGCAGACCAATGGAAAAAGACAGAAGAAGTGGAAAAATTGCTATAACTTTCCCTACAGATATTAGATTAGGGTGTTATTTATATGGTTCTAAAGAGGACTTCAAGATCTACAACTTTCATGAAGACCTCAAAGACAGATTGTATCTTATAAAAGGTCAAAAATGGAATAGAAGATAGGTATAGACGAAGTCAAATGAAAAAGCAGATGAATGGAAAAAGACAGAAGAAGTGGGAAAATTACTATAACTTTCCCTAAAGATATCAGATTAGGGTGCTCTTTATATGGTTCGAAAGAGGATTCAAGATATACAACTTTTATGAAGACCTTAAAGATAGATTCTATCTTTTGAAGGGTAAAAAATGGAACAGAAGATAGGTACAGACGAAAAACAGACCAATGGAAAAAGTCAGAAGAAGTGGAAAATTTGTTATAACTTTCCCTACATATATTAGATTAGGGCGTTCTTTATATGGTTCGAAAGAGGACTCATTACAAGAAATTAATACAATCCGCGATGTTTTATTGATAAAACGTCACGGATTGTAAAAAAAATTTGTGCGTTTAAAAAACTTCACGAAAAGTTTAAATTTTTCGCAACGTTTTATAAAAACGTCATAAATTTGTAACACTTTTTGTGACTTTTTTTAATTAAAACATCACGAAATAAAAATAGGGACATTTTTTTGAATAAAATGTCGCTGTTGATTTGATTACTTAATATTTAAAATTTCACGACGCGCGTTCATTTCCCACTTTCTTCTTTTACGTTTTTCTTCGCTGGTTTTTTTCTAGTTTCTTCTTTCTTTTCTTTATGTTGTCCACGAATTAGTTCATTGTTTTCTTTTATTATTCTCTATCGTCTTAGCCCTAGCCTCCCGCTCATAACTCACCACCTCTCCTTTGTGATTTCAATGCTCGCCGGTGACTTTTCACCCATTTCCTTTGGATTTTGAGCAATTTCTGTTCGATTTGAGCAATTTCGGACAGATTTTCTTTGCCCATAAACAAAAATCCCATAGTGAAGGTGAAATAGATGCCACCTTCTTCATCTTAGCCACTAAGACGTCCAAGCATTCCCCAAATCCACAAACTAGCTCTTCAAGGGAGTTGAAAAGCCTTAAAGGCGTTGTCGTTAGCACAAACTTATAAACTTAAAGCCTAAAAGGCGTTGCCGTTAGAATTATTGGTTACAAGTTTCCAACTACAGCAAGAAATGACACCCCCGTTCAAACTTATACACTTTCTTCTACTAGGGTTTTATTCACTTAACAGGAAGAGGGTAAATCGAATTGCAATGGGTACAAAGAATGAGTTGCAGGTGGATTTAGGGCATCTTTTGGCATTTAACCCTTATCATTCATTCTCCCCTTTCACCATCTTCAAGGTTTCTTTTACATATGCTCTTTATCTTGTGCATATCCGAATTTGAGGTTTTAAGTTTTATTTAAATGGTTCATGTTACTGGTATTTGGTTGGTAATTGGTTGAATGCATTTTATCTTAAAATAACTGGTTTTACTAAGCATACCACTTTTTTGGTTTGATGCCGAAGAAATTGTTTCCATTGTTTGTTATGGAGTCTTTGTTCCTTTTTAAAGATATTTTGTTTGTTTTATATGTATTCTAATTACTTCTATTTGGGTAATCAATTTTGGTTATCTTTTGTTTAACTCTTGGTCTTAATCAGAATGATATTGTAGTTGATTAAAGGTTCTTTCTTAGAGATTTGTGTAATAATGTTGATAGCTAAATGATGCAAGACTCCCGAATAAAAATCAAGAAGTTAACAAACTCTTATTCTACCGCTTAGTTTCTTACTATTTATATCTATTCATTCTAGTTCTTCATATTTTGGAAGGAAGAGTATTAAAAATCTTATCTTTGAATTTTTTTTCCAGCATTTCACACTTGTGTAGATGCTAATGAGGAAAGGTTGACTCCAAAATGGTACAAGGAACATGGTGAATATCTTTGGGTCATAGTTTTCCTTATTTGAAGGTCCATCTCTGTCTTTTCACTACAAAAAGAAGTTACATATCTTCTATTTTGAGTGTAGACTTTTAATTTTTGTACCCAGGTATTGAATTGGTTCTTGACACTCGAGTTATGTCTGCTGATGTGAAATGTAAGACACTTCTAACTGCAATTGGGGAAACTATAAGTAACAGTATTCTCATCATTGCAATAGGTGCTCCGGTATTTTACTGATCTTCCAATTATATTTCTGCCTTAGGTAATTAGCTGATAGGTTTAGTGATGGTCCGGGCTTTGGCAGTTCAAATGGGATTTCATGTGGTTAAGGAAAATAGCAGGGGTGAGAGTTGAATTTTGTCTTAAAGCAAATTTGGCTTGAGCTAGTATTTTTGCTTAAGTTATGGCTCTTGTATCTTTTCTCCTTCTTTTTCCAAATAATTAAATAGTATATTTTTGGGTTTGGTTTTGGCTGTGTAAAAGCATCAAGCAGAATTTGGTTTTCCTCTCGGAGCTATCTTCGGTGGTTTGCAAAACGGTTTTTGCATATAGCTATTTTTTCTGTTTATGACTACATATTTCTCTGGGATGAAGATTTGGGGGTGGAGAATTTTGATTCGTGAAGGTAAAGCTATGGACTTCTTAGACTTGCTTAAATTCAATTTGTTTATCTTTTATACTTTTTTATTTTTATTATTATGCTATATTCATTCTTAAGTGATACACGTACAGGAGACAATTTAGCCGATTTTACTTTTACAGGTATTTAGAGATTATGAGATCAGAAGGGCTAGAGATATCTCAACCAACTTTAGACCCCAATTCAGTAGATATACATCATAGAATCACCATTCGTGCCAGAACAAAGAAGGTTCATAGGTGAATGTGATGAGCTTTAGGAACTTTTTCTTAGGATCTTAGATTTCTGTTGCTTTAGAATTACCGACTTTGTCTTAATCGATGCAGAAGAGTCTATGATAGCAGAGGTAGTACTAAGTGTTCAGATGCTAGTGAGGGGCCACCATGCATTGGGTATGTGGTCTTTCATATTTGCATTGGTTATTTTTGCTGTTGATGTAAATATCTATTTTGATTTCATGCCAGAAACAATTTCCTTTATTATCACTGATGCTTTTATATAATGGAAGAGTTTTGAAGTACTTTTGTTCAGAATGTGGTAGATATAGTATGTTACCTAAAAGTTCAATTATGCCTAGGAGCTTGAGTGCCAACTTCATGAACTATATTATTGCTAGCTTACAGATGTTCTACAGGAGACTGTGTATTTAATTAATTTTAATTTTTAACTATATCCTTACACATTACCTTGTTCTATTGAATCTGACAATTCCTTAGGATGACCTTGTTCTATTGAATCTACCAATTCCTTACACATTAGGATGAAGTGTGCGAACAGATCCAAAAGGTATAGTTTTGGGGGCTTATTTGATCACTTATCTTTAACTGTTGGCTTGACGTAATTTGTATTGGTCTGACGTGTTTTTTTCTTTGTTTGAAGTCAAAATAACACAAAACAAGCATTGCTTGAAGGAAGATATTTTAGCCAAGCTTACACAAACTGAAAGGACGCTTGCAAATTCAAGAAAAATAGTAAATAAGCTAGAGGAAGACAATTCAAAACTCCGCATGACAAGACTTAATAGAATATTCGTGGACTCTGATTATCTTGGGGACTTAATAGATACAAGAATGTTTATGTTCTTATATTAGTATCTTGATCAATGACTCGATATTTGGGCTGCCTTAATTTGGTCTCCCTAGGAGATATGATAAACGTTACGATATGATGGTTTTTGAGGATCTATTGCCAATGCATTGTAGATGCATATATTAAAGAAGCTTTAATTGTATCTCCCTCCCTCCATTTTTTCTAGAATCTCAAATGTTTCATCCCTTAGTTTTGATATTAATTAGTGTATTATGACATGTTTGTGAATTGTAATTAAATAATACATGAATAATTATTAAAATTAATGATATATTAAAAATTGAAGAATTATTAAATAAAATTCATAAATAATATTGAATAGTTATTAAACAAATAAGAGTTAAAAAATTATTAAAATTCAAAATTATTAAATTTAAACTATTGTCAAAAAATAATAAAAATTAATAATTAAAAGAAAATAACTTAAAAACGTCGCGGAAGACATTTTGCGACGTTTCTAAAAACGTCACGGAAGACATTCCGTGACGTTTCCAAAAAAACGTTGTGGATTCCTTCACATTCTGTGACGTTTTAAAAACGTCACGGAATGTTAGACAATTCGTGACGTTTTTTAAAAATGTCGCCGAATGTTAGAGATTCTTTTGACGTTTTTAAAAACATTATTGTCAAAACTTTCAGTGACGTTTTTATAAACGTCGCAGAATGTGGTGTAGGTTATAAATGTAGCAGAATGTCAGTATTTTTTGTGACGTTTTACACAAAACGTCGCAAAAACCTTTTGCCTACATCACATTTTGCGATGTTTTTTGTGACGTTTTTTAAAATGTCGCAGAATACATTCTGCAACGTTTTTTGAACATTCTGTGACATTTTAAAAACATCGCAAAATGCCTTATTTTCTTGTAGTGGCTTTAAGATCTACAACTTTCATGAAGAACTCAAAGACGGGTTCTATCTTCTGAAGGGTCAAAAATGGAACAAAAATAGGTACAGATGAAGTCAAATTAAAAAGCAGACGAATGGAAATAAAAAGAAGAAGTGGAAAAATTATTATAACTTTGCCTACAGATCTTCAATTCCTCTTTCAAACCATATAAAGAACACCTTAATTCGATATCTGCAAATGATTGAGGCAAAATCTGTTTGAAAATAGTAAAAGTAAGTTGTCTTGAAGTTTGTTTTGGTGGGGTCACACCATCTTTGTGGGATACGCATTCAGATGTTACTTAGGATGTCAGGCTTGTGACTCACAATGGTAGGGTGTCCAATAAGTAATTTGATAACGTTAACTTGACTACAGAGACGATGACTCTGATATCACTTGTAAGGAGACAATAACACAACTTTTTAAAATATTAACCAAATATTAGTGACAAGAAAGAACTCTTCAACTTGCACTACCAAAATAATATGAGAATGAGAAACTTAAATATGAAACAAACATCAAGATTTACATGAAAAACCTTCTAGTGTAAAGGAACAAACTAGTAGACAAATCGACAAGCAAATCCACTAAACTCAATAATGATTTATAGAAAAAGTTGACACAAAGTTTTAGGACTGAAACCAAAGTTAATATCATAATCAACAATCACTCAAGTCAATCCTAAAACTAATCAAACAAGGATGAGAATACCAAACTATTTGCCCTCTCTATATTTTTCCTTACTTTTGGATGTTATGAATGCACTCTCCATAGAAACCTACATATTTTCGTTCTATTATAAAATGAAATAAGTTTCTCTGGCCATGTAAGTGATTGTGCATCTTCAGTATTACCTCATTCGCAATTTTACACAATTACAAAGAGTTACACGATCTCCACACACAACTGTGTATCTTCACATAGGCATATGCATAACCGTGTATATGTTCTATCTTCACATGTTCCTCTATATGTTTACAAAGACTTACACTGTTGATCCACATGGCCATTTAAGCTAAGACATAAAGCATGTTGCACTCTACACGTTTGTATATCTCTCCATAAGAGATTTTTAGATCTTGTTTTCAACTGTTCATGTTCCTACAAACCATAAAGTCGTCTACGATCATCAAAAGTATCAAAATTGAGTTAGAAAGTAAGCATATTTGAATTCAAAATATTGATTATGTTGATGGAAAAGAAAATCTCTCTTCAACATCACTTAACTATAAAATAGAAAAATATGATTATAATTTATGATCCATCACTATGGACGGAATTGTTGAGCAGAAAATCAAACAATAAAACATGTATTTTTTGTTATTTTTTAAAACATAAAGCCCCTATATTTTATTGCAGGGGTTTAAAATTTTTTAAACTTTCCCATGTATTATGGGTTTAATTATGTTTGGCATTCCTTAAAACCATCCTCACTAATTAAGGAACTTAGATTTAATTTCTCGCTAAAGTTATAAATTGCTAATTGTGACCTGTCCATGAGTAATGAACTGCTTTACTTTTTCGAATTATTATGATAATAATACTTAATTCAAACAATAATTGAAAGAAATAATAAACAAGAAGGTATCATTCTTCGAAACTAGAAAACAATTGTTTACAATTGTATTGCTAATTTGCTAAAATTATGACAATAAATAAAAATCCTATGAAGTTGGGTAATGAAAATATCCAAGACTGTATTTGATCCTATGTATTCAACAATCTCTTTATAAAATGCTTCTTGATACAAAATTGTGTGCATGTCTACTAACATATAGCCTGCAGGTTGGTATTTAGCATGTAAAAGGCTCAAGTTCTACCACCACCACACCTACTCATCTACCTTTAATTGTGATGGTACCGTACCCCTCTTTTGTCCCACTAAATTTCAGGTTTATATTAAATTTTAAGTTGGTGAAAATCACTGATCTACAAACTATGGTACAATGTGGAATCAAAGTTTTGTTGAGAAATCGGGGTGGAGATCCAATATCTTCTGTAACGGAATAATTACAAAACTTTTTCATAAATTAGTTTCTCAAAATTCAAGATCTCTTTAATTTTATAAAATGATTAATACATGAATCATAATAAATCAAAATCTTAATTCGTACCTTATTTTGAAGCTTGATCCATATCTTGTCTTATCTCTCAAACCATTTCTAAAACTAATCCGTCTCAATCAAAGTAGCCGCATAAATATCTAGCCTCTAACGATATCTACAAAATGGGTTGAGAGAATTCTGTAACTCTTACGAGCTGTTTGGTAGACTGGAATAGAATGGCTATTCCTAATACATTCCTAACTTATTCCTAAACCTATGTTTGGTTAAAAAGGGAGACAAGAATAAGTAAACTTTGGTAATAGCTATTCTTCAAATTTGAAGAATACCCAAACCCGACGACAACTCATCTTTAGCTAATCGAAGAATAGCTCTTTTGGCCTAAAGACAACTTTTTCCTCTCATAATTTCCAGCATCCGAAAGTTCTTCTCCTTCTTTGATGATGAAACATCATTGGAGCCTCCTCTTATCCTCTCACGTTCAAGCCTCCAAAATCTTCCACTTCTTCAATGTACGTTGTTCTCTTCTCCAGTTTGTGATTCCAAATCTACCATTTCCAGATTCTAGGTAAGTAAGAATTCTTACACAACAAAAGACTTCATCTTCTTATTCCATAGACATTCCCGCATATAAGTGATACCCAATTTCTACATATATACGTACTTAACAACCCTCTTCATTCTTTCTCTTCTTGTTCTGAGTTTGTTTTGACCCACCTCCAATTTTAACTCCACGAGAAGTCCGTTCCTTTTTTCTTTGTCTCTTTTTTCTAGGTATCTTTATCTCCTTTTATCTGGGTTTTCTACGTATGGAATTTTGATTTTTGGGATTGTAATTGTAGGAGGCTGGACTATTAAATTCAGTTACTCCCTTTGGTGGAAGCGTCCTAGGCATTTCTTCTTTACGTTGTTTAGGTATGGATTGCCATTAGAATTGCTTCATTTCAGATTGTGACTCTTTGTCCTTATGACTGATGATTTTCTTAGATTTCGGATGCTTGAATTTGATGAATATATGACTGCACGTAGATATTTGTCCAAGCATTAGTTAGGTCAATAGCAGTGATAGAATCCTCCTCAATAACTGGATTGGTGTGAAAATCATTCCCTAAATCACTCTCCATGGGATCAAAACTCATCTCCTGCCTAATAAAATTATGAAGCAAACAACAAGCTAAAATAATTCGATTGTGTGTTTTTATTGGATAAAATGATGGACTTCTAAGAATAGCCCACCTAATTTTTAGTAACCCAAAACACCTCTCAATTATATTGCGTGCACTTGCATGTTTCATATTAAAAAATTCCTCTGCAATTCTTGATTAATAACCTTGATGCCATTCATTCAAGTGATACATTTGACCCCTAAAAGGTGCAAGGAAGCCTTCATAATTTGCATAACCTGCGTCGACTAGGTAATAGCAACCTATATAAAAAACACTACATAAGTTATACAAATAACATTTTATCATATACAAAATTCCAAACAACCTTCCTTTATCATATAGGAAAGCTTACCATGAGGCACTTTTAGTCCATGTCTCCTAGTTAGCATTATGAAGAACTCGACCGTCAGCTACTAACCCTTGCCAACTAGGAACATAAACACATTGCATGTCAGGTGTGCATACACCTAACACATTTGTTGCAATGATGCCCTTACGAGTTTGAAATCTAGCCTTATGTTTAATTGGCACATTAACCCTGATATATGTCCCATCTAGAGCACCTAAGCAATTCTAAAATTGAAATGAAATAAAAAATAATGAGAAACCTTAATCAAATTCACTATATTTTCTTATAAAAATAAAAGGGTGGTTATCTACCTTAAACCACCTCCACCAATGGTCCGAAGAGTTTGTTAGTATCGGCTTAGGTTTCTTAAACAAAAGCTCTTGCAAATGCATCACTGCATTTAGGACATTGTGAAAACACCTACTAACTGTCTCACCTAACCTTCTAAAATTTCTCCTAATAACTCGATTGTTAACATCAATAAGCATTTTTTCGTTGACTTCAATCCTCCCATGCTTTCTAGCATTTCACAAAGTTTTAAAAAAACTTGCCTATTCATCCTAACCATTGAAATACATGACTCATCATTTTCTTGCACAATTTTCCTCATATAATCTTGTCTTAATAGACTTTTCATATAGTCATCTTAAAGACAATGAGAAGAGTCTCATTTAATGGCTTCTTTATGATTGATTAAATGAAGAAATGATGCATTGGATGGAAGACACTTCTTTCCTTTGTGGTTAACCGAAAGTGGGAGTGAGTAGGAAGGTGTTCTTACATTTTTATCACTCTCTCACTCATCTTGCATGACAAAATCAAAAATTGCATGAGAGTGTCTCATTGTTTCCTTCTTTCTTCTAAAACAATACTCCTCAGAAGTGTTTCTTCTCATTTCCCATCAAAGGATTTTGTTAACCAAGTTGTCCTAGGAGAACAAGAGGTAAATCAAATTGGTTGAGGATACAACAAGAAGGAGAATATAGATTGATAAAGGAAAAGATTCAAAAGCAAAGGCTTTGGATACAAGAAGAAGGAGAGGATAGCGCCGCAAGGAATTGAAGCTGTAGCAAAGGAGTCGGTAATACTCTTCATCTTGTTTATGTTTATTATTATCCTTACACCATATCATGTATAGATTGGCTCGATGATTTGGATATATTGCTTCTGCTTCAAATAAGATTTCTAAAAAGTTTTGAAATCTACCAGTTCTCCAAATATTGCATGTTTTCTTTTTCCGATCCAACAATTGATATCAAAGCCAAGTTTCTTATGCATGATTTCGGTTCCTATATGTGTGATGCATGGGTTGGCAATGATTTGTGTATGCTACATATTTTTATGTGATAGAAATATACATGGTGTATGTGTTGGTCTTTTGGTTGTCCATAGAAGTTAAATTTACCATGTAAGATTTCTTCTTTTGGTTGTAACAAGGAGGGTGGTCTATCATCACCATGTTTCCTCCTTGGCTTCATTTTTCTATTTTCCTTGATTTTGTAATGTACAAATTGATGTAATGATGAAGATGAAGCAGCCATGGATTGAAGAAATGGAGAGGTAAAGGTTTTGGTGTATCCTTTTGTGTATTGGCATAGTTTCGGTTTTTGTGAAAACAAAGTGTTGGAATTTTGTTTCAATGAATCTAGTTTCTGTTTTTTGGTTCAAAAACAAGTGCTGGATTTTTGTTTCAAGGAATCATGTTTCGATTTTGATAATGTACTAAGTGCTGGTTTTTGTTTTAATGGAATGAGTTTCGGTTTTAATGAAAACAAGTGCTGCAATTTTTTGTCATGACAAAGGTTTGGTTTTATGAAAATCTAGTGCTGGAATTATTATTTTCAAAGTGACAAAATTCGGTTTTTATGAATGCCATTACATTTTGTTTACCGAATGGGTTGGATCATGTGAGCGAAGAGTTCGAAGCGGAAGATCAAAGTCCAAGAAGAATATTTTGGGCCTTAAAGGCTTGTAATTATTTTTATGTTTCTGTGATGGATAGTCAAAAGTGGCTTAATTAGTTCATGTGATGAATGAAGAAATGAATGCAAATAATATGTGATATTATGTAATTGCATGTCATTTAGAAAATTGCCAACCCTAGGCCTTGCCATGCATTCATTATGTATGAGATATATAATGAAACAATATAGGATGGATAATAAATTGCATCTAGAAAAGATGGTTTTTAAAAAATTAAAGCCCAAAAAGATTGAGTAGGAAAGGATGTTCGAGTGAGAGTCCACGTGATCGCGGTCTCGGGTCAAAAATAATAATTCCAAAGATTGCAATACAGGATGTAGCCTCGGGTCGTCTCACTTAATTGGAACCAAATGAAAAAGGTCTAAGCTAGCCTAATTACTAAAAATTGCAATCAAAGTTGATAAAGTGGGGGTTTTGGTCATTGATCGGAATTGGTAAAAGTAATTAAAATTGGAGAAAAAGTATAAAAGAATATTTTTTTTTAAATTTGGGAATTATGCAATTGACAAAAACTGAGATAGTAATCAAATTGATAAAATCCTCTTGAAAATGGGCGCAGGCTTTCACGGTTCAAAATGATTTTTCGGGGATAGAATCCACTAAGTTTCAAAAGATCAACCCTAAAGGACTCTTTAGGTCCAAAGATTTAATTAATGAACTCCATCATTTAAATCCTTGTTAAAAACCTTAGTGTGAGAATTGGACAAGTAAATGCAATTGGTCAATCGGATAAAAACACAACCATCTAAATCAAACACAACTAGGCAGATAATGAGAGTCAATGCAATATCCGAATGACATATATGAGACTTCATATATTAAGCATCGAAATTCTACAAATAACTATGTCCAAATCGTAACATAATGTTCAGCACATGGTTAAACTATTAGCCACGCTAATCTAGTTATACAGATGCAATCTCTAACTCAGAGTTTACATAAACATAACTAAACTTCAGACATTATATGATTACTCCCCTTTTAAGCTACTGGTGAACTCAAACCATTGCTACATTTTCAGGAGGAAATGGTGTTTAACTACGCATGGCTCCGGACTCTCTCACAACTGGTGAAGATTGGACGTTTTCCATGGTAGCAGAAGATACTGACGGTGGAGTCGAAATGATGGTGATGATCGAAGATGATGAAAATGGAAAATGATGGTAGAAGGGAATGTCGTCTCTACTGCTGCCTCCAGCCGTTTTTCGTAGATATCTCCCCCTTTGACATAAAAATAGCAATGTTTTTAAATGATGGATGCGGGTCAGGTCGGAACAATGAGAGATCTTTCCAAATAAAGTCCGGGTATTCGCTCGTACGTCGCGACGTGTGAATAAATATTCGTCGTGCGTGTAGAATTGGCTTGCTCGTCGCGACGTGCGAATTAACATGCGTCGCAACGTGTGGAAGTGATTTGCTTGTAATGACGTGTGGATTAACATGCGTCGCGACGTGTGGATAGGACCTCACGACCTGTTGACTTTTTGATTGGTTGACTCCTTTGCTCCTGCAATATAAAATAACATTTTGCAGTATCAATTTTCCTTATGAAAATTATAGAGAAATTAATATCAAATTATGACAATTTACTGATAAATTGCGAATCACAAGAGCTCGTTATAAGGAACCAATTTAAGCACAAAAGTCATCAATTAGGAGTCAACGAGTGCATAAACAGTTATGAAAATGTGGCCAATTTATACTGGAAACTTGGCTCAATCAAATTCCCCCACACTTAAACCGTTGTACTCCTGGAAAAAGTTTACAAGAGTAAAAAAGAATACAAGAGGAAAAGAAAATATCTGCCCATGCTCAAAACAATAAAAGGAAATTGACTCAATTCACTTCCTCAGAATTCAGCCACAACAAATTGAAAGAGTGCTAATAAAACAATCATTGAAAGAATTCAAGTACAAGAGATTGAACAAAAGAGAATCACTCAGGATATAGTGTTTGCGCTCATCTCACTTGTGTTTAGGGATATTTTTACTCTGAATCTGCTTAATCCATCTCCTACCATAGGCTTGTGTCAAGTCTATTTCTCCACTACAAGAACTATCATTTCGAAGATCAAGAGGACTTTTAGGGGTGTAATTTATGGAAGGCTAAATGAATGGATGAAGTGAAAGAAAGAAAATATGAGCACATGCACTAAACGAGGAACTGATGTCAACAGTTGAACTGAAACTAAACTCTTACATAAACAGAATACATACCCTTTTTTTTAACTGTCTCCTTTTTGAGATATTGTCCCTTTTTGGGACACATAAAATTCACTATCCCTGTTTGGGATAAACTTTTTTTATGACATTATTTTTAACTATAAGCGAAAGCAAAATAACTAATGACACCATAAAAATATGAATGCAAATGCTCATAATAAGAGGGCTCAAGGGGCTAGCAAGGGATAAGTGTTCAAGGAACTGTGTGTGGGAAAAGGAGTTGAAGAAGGAACGCCTCTATCACATCAACAAAAATCTAGCCCATCAAGCTTCGAGTAAGAATTGAAACAAGTTCTAGAGAAGTATGAAATAAGCAGATGCACACAAAGATAAAAGAAAATTTTGGCTCAAATATCCTTCCAACAAGGGTATTGTCTCTATGAACAATCTCAAGTCTAAAAAAATTAAAATGCTACTTTGTTAGCATGCTTCCAATTACTTTGTTTTGAAAACATTAAAAGTAAGATTTTGCCAATTCCAACCATCATTAAAAGGATGGGAGGTGTTTTCAGAAACTCAAGCATCATTTTGAAACTAGTAAAAGCTTTGAAACAATAGACACAAAAGTCCAGTGCAGAAAATGTTTGAATTGAGTGGAAGAGTTAGGCAAAAATCATTCATGCATAAAGGTGACGTCGCGACGTATAGCAGTGTACGTCGCGAAGTGCGGACGTCGCGACGAATAACACGGATGTCGTCGCGACGTACGCACTCGAATGAACAGCTTCGCCGCGACGTATGATCGTTCATCGCGGCGAGGAAATGTAAAATGAAAGAAAATTTTTAAAATTTACCAAGTTTATCGACAGAATGCATTATAGGCCAACAATTCATAAACACAATGTCAACAGGCATGCAATAAGAAAGATAAATGGGGAAACAACTCCCCCACACTTAAAGCACACATTGTCCTCAATGAAAAAGTAGCAAGGAAAACATAAGAAGAACAAGGCACAAAGGGAGAGAAGAGGGAAATGAAGATTGATCATTAATTGGAACAAAGCAAGTACAAAAAGGACAAAAGAACTAAGGAACTAAATACAGAAAAAAAAAATAAGAAAAGAAAATAAATACAAGAAAAGAAAAGAGCAAAATGCCAAAATTAGGCCAGAGGATCATCAGCCGACGGGTCTGAAGGGGCAGCTTGAGAAGTGCTAGGGACAGCTAAAGAATCCCGGGGTGCAGGAAGGATGGGCAACTGAAGACGATCCGCAATCAATGTGAACATGGAGTGGTAGAACTGGCGGTCAGCTATCATCTGGGCCTCAATGGGCCGTAGGTCCTCATGAAGAAGGGTGACCTGATCAGGGAGGGCGGGAGGTGAAGGTGGTGGAGGGATGTGGTCGCGAGGCGGAGCCTCGGATGGAGGTGCAACAATGGAAGGAGCAGGAGTGGGGGGAAAAGGGAAAGAAGCGACAGGGGGAGGGGAGGTGGAAGAAGGTTGGGAGGGATCAGGTGGGGGGTGTAGGCGACGAGGGTTACAGAGACGGATATACTTGAAGGCAGGGGTAGGCTCAAAAGTTAGGTCGGTCGGATGTTCCAGAACCCGATAGGCCCGGAACATGTCGGTGATCAGGTGGGGAAAGATGATGGAATGGTTGATGTTAGAGGATAGGATGCATTGGCAGAGGGCGAAGGGCGGAGCGCGGAGGAGATGGCTTGAGCGAGGTTTACGGGCCGGCCGACCATCAACAGGTAGATATAGAGAGCCTGCTCCTTAGGAACCATGTCAAGGTGGGAGGAGGGAAGGATGTTGTTGCAAATGAAATGAAGCCACGGACGAGCTTCAGAGCGAAGGTCGGAGCGGCAGATGTAGCGCTGAGCCCCTCTGGGTTGATACCAGTCGGTACCCTCAGGACAGAGGGTGCGAAGGACATCGACCCAAGGGTACTCATTGATGAGTTCCGTGTAGTGGCAACGGGGGGTAGGAGGAAGGTGGTAAATGCTCCCTAATGGAGACAACAGTGAAAGCGCGAGGAATGGTAACACCGCGAAACTATATTCTGTAGGTGCCAGAGTAATGGGCATTGGTATAGTAGTTACGAACGAAAGTGAGGTTCCCAGAGGTTCGGGGATAAGCTAAGTTGGAGAGGTTGAGTTGAGCAAGTTTTTGAACGAAGGGGTGGTTATGGGGGGTTAGAGGAAAAGGCTTTTCCTTAAGTATGGCCCCTGGCCGCCATGACGATTCAAAGATACTCCGGATCAACCGGAAAGGAAGAAGAATGGGTAAGAGAAGGTTGACGGTGTGAAGAATGTGAAGGTGGAGGAGAAGGGGAGTGAGCGGAGAAAACTCCCAAAGAGGACGGAGAAGCAGCGAGGTGAGGGGAAATAGAATTGTCGGAGAAAAACTCATCGAGCGAGTCGGAGGAAGAGGGGAGGACATGAGAAGGAGAATGGGGACGGTCGGCCCTGCTAGCATTCTTTGTTCGAGGCATTGTCCTACACAAAAAAAAATAGAACATAAAAATCAATAAGGATTTAAGTAAAAATCACCCACACGTCGCGACGAGGCAAAGCCCTAGACCAGACGTCGCGACGTAAAAATGTGAGCACGTCTCGATGAGATTAGTTGCTTCGGATGTCGCGATGAGGCAAGGCATTCGTCGTGACGCATGGCGATTTTTCAGACGCATCGCGACAAGCAACGCTTGTCGCGAAGACCTAACTTAAAAAAATTAACAAGGAGGACGAAAAACGGGAAAACGAGAGGGAATGGGACACTTACAGAGGTCAAAAATGCAAGGAGGGAGACGATGGAGACTCTGGGCACAACTGTACGATGGAGAGAATCGAGAGAAATCGAGAGCGATGACGGCAGAAACAGAGTGTTAGAGGAGAAAAGATGAAGGGGAAAAGAAGAAGGATAAACAGCGAATGGAGACAGAAGGTCGCGAGGGGAAAAGACAAAAAGGGGCACTGGACTAAACGAGAAGACCAACGGACAGAAGGGGTAAAAAGGTATTTCAATTGACGGCACGTCGCGACGTAAAAATGTGAGCATGTCACGACGTAGGCGTCAAAGAAGAACGAGACACGTCGCGACATACAAATTAAAATAAGTTGCGACGTAGGCATCAAAGAAAAACGAGACACGTCGCGACATACAAATTTAAATACGTCGCGACGCCTCTACCCGAACAGAAAACACAAACCTAAAATCCTAAACAATATGCATAATCAAGTAACAATCAATCTCACAAAAACCAATCTCTTCTACCAATGTCATGCTTCGTTAATTCAGAAAGATTTAAGGCTCACAAAGGGGAAGTAATTTATCAGAACAAGAAACAGAAATCCTACCTAACTACAGCTAATCCTACTGGTTGGGTCTCTCCCCCACACTTAGTCAACATATTCATGCACAACAGTGTCAATCCAATTTTCAATCTATATGCAAAAATATATGATAAGTGAAAGGAAAGAAACTACTCGGTGCTTATGGTGGGTCCTAGTTCTCATGATAGAGCTTCAAAAGATGGCCATTCACCTTGAGTCGTGTCCCAGTTTCTTCATGCAAAAGCTCTACCATACCAAAGTTGTGCACCTTCGTCATTAGATACGGTCCATCCCAACGAGTATTGAAAGTCCCATGTTTGAAAGCAAACCGAGCCTTAAACAATAGGACTTTTTCCCCTTCCTTGAAGCTTTTCCTTTGAATGATCTTATCATGCATCAATTTTGCCTTTTCCTTGTAGAGCCGAGAGTGTTCATATGCCTCTAATCTCAATTCCTCTAGCTCTTGAAGTTGTAACTTCCTCTCCGTGCCAGAAGATTCTAAGTCCATATTGCATTGCTTAACTGCCCAATATGCTTTATGCTCCAGCTCCACAGGCAAATGACAAGCCTTTCCATAAATCAGGCGATAAGGGGACATGCCTATTGGGGATTTATAAGCAGTCCGATATGCCTATAGTGCTTCCTCGAGGCGAAGGCTCCAATCCTTCTTTGATGGCTTCATAATTTTCTCCAAAATGTGCTTCACCTCTTTGTTTGAAACTTCAGCTTGTCCATTGGTTTGTGGGTGGTATGCAGTGGAGACTTTGTGAGTGACCCCAAATTTGAAAAATAGGTTATCAATGACTCTATTACAAAAATGTGTTCCCCTATCACTAACCACAGCTTTTGGTATGCCAAATCGACAAAAAATGTTGGACTTAAGAAACTTAGACACGGATTGGGCATCATCTTTTCTAGTAGGAATGGCCTCTAGCCATTTGGACACATAATCAACAGCTAAAAGGATATACACAAAGCCAAAAGACGGAGGAAATGGGCCCATGAAATCAATTCCCCAAACATATAAAATTTTGCAAAATAAAAAAGGTTATTGTGGCATTTCATATCGTTTCCCTAATCCTCCAAATCATTGAAATTTATCACATGACCGAAAAAAGTTAAATGAATCCTTAAAAAGTGTAGGCCAATAAAAACCAGAATCAAGAATTTTCCTAGATGTTCTCCTTGCATTGAAATGACCACCACAAACCATGGAATTACAAGCTGAAATTATATCATCACACTCTTCATGAGGCACACATTTTCTGATCACCTGGTCACTGCACATTCTCCACAGATAAGGGGTATCCCAAATGTAATGTCGAGCTTCACTTTTTAGCTTCTGAGTTTGTGCCTGAGACATAAAAGGAGGAGTGAGCCCAGACATTAGGTAATTAACAATATGTGCAGACCAAGGTTCTTTAATAATTGAAGCACACAAAACCGAATCAGGAAATGAATCACAGGTAAGTTCGGAAGAATCCACTCCCTGTGTGTCGTTCGGTAGCCTGCTCAAATGGTCAGCTACATGGTTTGTCACTCCCGCTCGATCCTTTATCTCGATATCAAATTCTTGGAGTAGCAATGCCCACCGTATCAGTCTAGGCTTCGATTGTGGTTTCTTGAGGAGATACCGAACAACTGCATAAGCAGTAAAAATGGTTACATGTGAGTTCAAAAGATATTGCCTAAATTTTTCCAAAGCAAAAACTACTGCAAATAGCTCTTTTTCAGTTGTTGTATAGTTGATTTGAGCTTGATCCAGTGTTTTCGAGGCATATGTGATAACTCTTGGTAGTTTCTCCTCCCGTTGACCCAACATAGGCCCTACAACACAATTAGATGCATCACATGAAAGCTTAAAAGGTAAGTTCCAATCAGGAGCAACTAAAATAGGTGGAGAAATGAGTTTTGATTTTAGCACATTGAAGGCATTCTTGCAGGAAGCATCAAATTCAAAATTTTCATCTTTTTGTAAAAGCTTGGAGAGAGGTAACACAATTTTGCTGAAATCCTTTATGAAGCGCCTATAAAACCCTGCATGACCCAAAAATGATCGTATGCCACGAATACAAGTAGGGTAAGGCAAAGAAGATATAACCTCAATCTTAGCTTTATCTACTTCAATCCCCTTGCTAGAAATTAAATGACCGAGCATGATACCTTCACTGACCATGAAATGCCATTTCTCAAAGTTCAAAATCAAATTCTTTTCAATGCATCTTTGTAAAACTTTTACTAGACTGAATAAACAAGCATCAAAAGAATCACCATAGACTGTTAAATCATCCATAAACACTTCCATACATTCCTCTAAAAATTCACAGAAAACAACCATCACGCAATGCTGGAAAGTTCCTGGGGCATTACATAAACCAAAAGGCATCCTTCGATATGCAAAGATGCCAAAGGGCATGGAAAAGTAGTTTCGTCTTGGTCCTCCAGTGCAAAGGGTACTTGAAAGTACCGAGAGAAACCATCCAAAAAACAATAATGTGATTTGCCCGCAAGCCTTTCAAGCATTTGATCAATAAAAGGGAGAGGGAAATGGTCTTTTCTTGTGGCGTCATTTAATCGTCTATAATCTATACACACACGCCACGAATTCTGCACTCTGGTAGGAATAAGCTCATGCCTATCATTTTTTACCACTGTTATCCCACTCTTTTTTGGCACCACATGTATTGGACTCACCCACTCACTATAAAAAATGGGATATATTATCCCTGCACTCAACTGTAGGAAGATCCCGGTGTGTGCATCACATGCACACGGTGCGGAAAACAAAATTTTTTTATTCCGGGACATTCCCGAAAGCCAGGATCCATGTGTTTATATAACGATGTCAAATCATAATGACCAAAGGAGACCGTCTCTTACGGTATCCACGCAGAGATCGGAGAACCTAACGTGGGCAAACCCTTTAACCCGGGAATAGCTAGAATAAAGTGAAGACTGCTAGATCTTACCACATTATTCTTGGAGAGCTATGGGAAGAACGATGGTGAAGAAGCTTGGAGAGGAGAGTGTTTCGTGTTTCTTTTGAAAGGAAGCTTGAAAACCAATTTTTCAAGAACTCTTTTTCACATGAATGACCATCATACTCTTTTATAGTCTTCAAATTGATTTCTTCCTCTCATGGCCACTTGTCACACACGAAGACACCTTCTTTTTGTCCTTTAGTTCATTTTGTCTTTAACCATTTAAAGACATTAATGGCTACTTTTGACAAGGCTAAAAGAAGGTTCTTCTCCTTTCCACGTTGATCAAGTATATATATATATATATATAAATGCTGAGGTGGTCCAGTTACACTGGGGTCGGTCTGACCAGGTCCCGGTATGGAAAAAACACCGAAGACCTGTTTCAGCAATATCAACGTTGCGATCTCATCAGGACATATGTCGATCTCATCATAATCCATTTAATCCTTTTGCTCTCCATATAATGGATCTCTATCCAAAACTATTTTATGAATTCTCCGAATCACTCTTAGGCGTGTGACGCATTAGGTTCTCGGTTATGTTGGCCACTTAGATTAACACTTAATCTGAGCAAGTCATGAGCAGTATCTAGCAACACATCATGACCCCCAATTGACTAGAAAGTAATTGGTTTGACGAATGGACCTATGTTCATCACGAACCATATCACGAACCTTTCCATAGACAATTACTGTGCAATTCGTCCTTTCACCATGCTATACCCCACTTGGTTATGAGTATGGGCAAAGTGTCAACTCTTACTAGACTGACTATGTCAAACCTAGTCCAAGTGATATCAGTTCTTGTCCTGGGACTCATTACTTTATATGTCAATGAAGACATTCTTCATGACATAAGTACTCCGGCCAGAGATTTCCAAGTAATGACCCTGACAAGAGGCCATGGGTATCATGTTCAGCTATCACATAAGTGGTGAATCCTCTATTGGCTACTCAATTACCTTCGAATACCTCAAGCTGTACCCAAGCACCACCCTATGAGTGACCTGTGCAAGGCAACAAGGAATGGAGTCAAAGCATAGAATCAGCATCCAAGATATCCTTGAGTAACTCAAGTCTAAGGATACTTGCACCATTGCTTTGATGAGATTATCACTGACATTAGAATAGGACATCCATGTGATGATCTCATAGCAGGTCATTCAATGTACTTACTACCTCTAGTAAGCATCCACATATCAACTCTAAATATCTCATATTTACAGTTTCTGAGATCCACTGCTTGATCAAGTCAAGGAGCCTGACATGTGCTAGTCTCTCCGGATTACCGATGTCCAGTTCCAGTAATCCTATGACTAGGATAGTTTAGATATCTTGACATAATTGCACATGATAGGAATCTCAGTAGTATGATCACATCATAATTTCCTTCATGCTATGTCATATATCATGGACTTCATTAATTTGCTTATAGATCAATATCAATATGAACATCAAATTAATAAAATATGTCTTTCTTTATTTATTCATAAAGTATGTACACAACTTTGTACAAAACGCGTTAAAGGCGATTGCCTTTAGGGCATTACTCTAACAAAATCTCTCACTTGAACTAAAGCCATTCACCTTGGTTTCTAATACCATAAGCGAGTACGTGAGAATCAAAATTCTTCTGTGACAATGGCTTTGTCAACGGATAAGCAATATTTTGCTCGGTGAGAATTTTCTCTATCTGGACATCACCTCGACCAATGATCTCCCTAATCAGGTGATATCTGCGGAGTACGTGTTTGGATCGTTGATGAGACCTTGGTTCCTTCGCCTGCTTAATAGCCCCATTGTTGTCACAATACAATCAGATGGGCCCATCACAGCTAGGAACCAAACCAAGTTCAGTAATGAACTTTTTGATCCAAACTGCTTCCTTTGCTGCGTCTGAAGCGGCAATGTACTCTACCTCGGTTGTTGAATCGGCAGTTATCTCTTGTTTGGAACTCTTCCAACTAACCGCCCCGTCGTTCAGCGTGAATATATAACCGGATTAGGATTTAGAATCATCCTTATCAGATTGAAAACTCGCATCGGTATGCCCGCTCACCTGGAGATTTCCATCTCTATATACCAAGAAAACATCCTTAGTCCTTCGCAAGTACTTGAGGATATTCTTGACAGCCACCCAGTGACCCTCACTAGGATCCGATTGGTATCTGCTCGTAACACTTAGAGCATATGGTACATCGGGTCTCGTACATAGCATAGCATACATGATAGATCCTACTGTAGATGCATACGGGATCATATTCATGCGCATCCTCTCATCTTGTGTCTTAGGACACATAGATTTCGAGAGTGTTATCCCATGAGTGATGGGAAGGTACCCTCTCTTGGATTGTTCCATGCTAAACCTCTTTAGCATCTTTTCTATTTACGTTGATTGTGAAAGACCAAGCAATCTTTTTGATCTATCTCTATACATCTTTATCCCAAGGATATAAGTTGCTTCACCAAGGTCTTTCATGGCAAATTATTTGGACAACCAAATCTTCACATATTGTAGCATAGAGACATTGTTTCTTAGTAATAATATGTCATCTACATATAGCACAAGGAATACGATTGCAGTCCCACTAACCTTCTTATACACACAGTGTTCATCCGGATTTTGTGAGAAACCAAACTCTTTGATTACCTCATCAAAATGGATATTCCAACTCCTGGATGCTTGTTTCAATCCATAGATGGATTTTTGAAGCTTGCATACCTTTTCGCCATCATAGGAGATGAAGCCCTCAGGTTGTGTCATATACACATCCTCAGCTAGATTTCCTGTAACATCCCCTCTCCGATGGGACGGGTATTTTAGTAATTGGGACGGGTTAGGAGTATTAAATTATATCTCGGCATGAACATATATCATGCAGCCTCTATAAATGGTGAGTTTTGCACAGGCACATAGTCATACATGCATTCATGACATTTCCCGGCATAAGTGTCTAATTGTGATCTTTTGTGAAATTGGTGTGATAATGGGATTTGAAAAATTATTTGGAGTGCGCCAAAGAGTGTTTTACATTTTTAGGGATTTATGGAAATTTTTCTGGAATTATCCGAAGAAAATTTCCGGACCGGCAAAATCGCTGGTACATGGCCTACATGTGTTTTTGTTGTGGAAAATGTGGTTTTCGAGTTTGATCAATTATTGGGAGTGGACTGTCATATGTGTTACAATTTTGGGCAATTTAGGTAATTTTCAAAAAAATGATTCGGGAAAATTTCCTAGAAATTCCCGGATCGGAAAAAATCGCCAATTGGCGAATCAGTCGATTTTCGGTAGCGAAAATTGCTACCCAATGGCACTATATTATGGGGTATATTATTTTGGGATTTTAATTAGGGCCATTGGAATTGAATGGGTCAAATTAAGGAAACCTATTAAATAATTTCTCTTATCCTTATTTTATTGTTTTTTAGATAAGTGCCAAATGTCCAACTAATTTATTGCATTTGTCTTTTCCTAGCTATTGTTTTCGGTTATTTAAAGGGAAAGAAGGAAAAACCTCATTGTTATTGCTTATATCCTTCCTCCACCGAAACTTCACCTTCCCTTCTTCTCCATTTGTTGTGTTTAGCTCTCCCTTCCTCTTTGTTCCTTCTAAAAGGGCCAAGCATACACTCTTTTCTTTTGGCATGATGATATACATGTTTGATGTTAGAAGAAAGTAGAAAGTGAGAAATTGGTGTGCTTTGAAGTGGAAAGGCTATTTAGGTAAGTAAGTTTAATTAGGTTTTAATGATGCTTAAGTATATGAATTTATGAATCATAGTAGTTAGGAGCATTTAATGGGAGGTTTGGTATATTTATTATGATTCTTGATGCATTAAATTGATGACTCATATGGTTTGAATTAATGGGTATAAGGTTAGTTTGAAGTAGGAATGGATAAGGTAGTATGAATACATGGTTTTAACTTGATTTGTGATTGAATTTTGATGATTAATGTTAATTAGAATTGAGAAATTAAGTGCTGCCAATTTTTAGGTATTAGCCCTAGGACATGTATGAATGTGTATGAATGGTATAAGAACTGATTTGTGTTATTTGGATGCTTGATGATGTGTTAAAGGCAATGGAAATGAGAGAAACAAAGGTTGGACCAAATCTGGAAAATTAGGGTTTTTGATTGATTGTACTGTTTTAATCATAACTCATTGTATAGAAATGCAAATGAGGTGAGGTTTGTGGCCTCTTAAACTTTGGGATGTTAGCTACATTTTTGTGTGAAATAGGTGTTGTCAAATTGTAACTCTAATAGGTTGAAAGTTGGCATGGAAAGTTACTGTTTTATTGCCTGTGAACAGTAACCGAAACCATAACCTATGAGCTTTACTGATTTTTATAACTTAATTGAGATGGAATTAGGGAGAATGGTCTGCATGGAAGTTGAGGAATATTGAGTTAGCTTTCCATTGCCACTGATCTTGTTAATTTTCGAGTTGTATATTGGGAGATATGAACTGATTACTATTGATTGGTTTTATGCTTTTTTGAGAAACCTAGTCAAAGTGTTGATTTTGTGAGCTTTCTGCTTGGGAGCAATTTTAGCAATTTTTGTGGACTGAATTGGTGTGAGTGATCTTTATGGTGTGTAATTTTTAGAGGTCAGAGTTGGGAGTTATGATTTTGCAAAAACTGACCCTGCATTAGGTTGTGAATTGCTGATAATGGCAGTAATTAGCATGATAGTTTTGAAATGGTTAGAAATTAAATTGGAAATTGAGTTCTTCATGAAAATTGAAGTTTGAGGATTTATCTTTTCAGGGATATAAAGTTCTTATTTTTCTGACTTGTGTACAGGGAGTTATGCTTGTTATAAGTTTACTGCTCAAATTGAATGATTTCAGGGACAGCAACATTGAGTGAATTAATTGACTTGTTTAGCAATGGAATTTGATTTTGGGTTGTTCATGAAAGTTGTAGATGACATTGTGAACTTATTGAGCCTATTTATGTGGTAAGTTTTGGCTGAAGAATCAGAGAGTTAAGGAATTTGTAATGTCATCGCTCTGTTTTAATGGGATTTGAGTAGGCGGTAGCTTTGAAGGATTTTGACACCCTTAAGGGTGAAATTGATTTTATGATCTTCTTGAGAATTGTAGAGGGTTTCCTGAGCTTTCCAATGAGATATAGTTGGAAATTTTCTGAATTGTGTGCAATGAATTATTGGTGTTGAAAATTGGATTGGAAATCAGAAAAAAAAATGGAAATGGAATCACGCCTGGGTCCTTAGGTGACGCCTCGCCCTAGTGACGAGGCGTAAAGGGCCGCGTCGCTAGGGCGACGCCTCGCCCTAGCGACGAGGCCGATTAAGTCAGCCCCGCTGGGGCGAGACGTCGCCCCCAGCGAGGTTGATTCTTTTTTTTATTTATTATTATTTTATTATTTTTATTTGTTAATTGGTAATTTGTGATTTCATGCTTCTTTTGTCAATTTCTTTTCCGTCCGACGTCCGATTGACCTGATTCTTGAGGCATCGGATTCGTAGAACATTTAATTTCATTTTGTGAGAAATTGGGAATTTTTGGACGGGAAATTGATGTGGCCCCGGGTAACGGAGCCTTTAATCACTGTTTTGTTTAATTGGGGACCTATAGAGGTCCGAATTGCGCACCGTCAGCGCCAACAGGTTTCTAATTTTTAGACGGATTTTGTTATGGGAAAATTTAGATTTAGGGCCGGAAAATTCATGAACATGCATATTTCACCTACATGTGCACAAATTGCATCTGTAGTGACTCGTTCTTTCTCTGTTTCTTATAGAGGCCCAAGTGGAGCGTCGTTCGACCGACGGGGCGAAAACTTCCTGGCATTAGCTCGGAAGTAATAGGTGAGTAACCTAGTTGGTTTCTCAACCTTATGTGTTTATTAATTATATGCATTGATTGCCATGAGGAAGCAAGGATGGATATATATGATTGATTGATTTGATTGATTTCGGACCATGGGTGTTCGAAATATTAGATTGTAATATTGAAGTGCAAATGAGAATAAGTGCGTGAGAAAGCATTAGTAAATTGGATTGTAAATGTGATAGGGAAACGAAAGGTAAATGCATGGGAATGAAATACCGGACTAAAAGTCCGAGGAAATGATCGGAAATAGTAATTAATTGGAATTGGAAATAGAAATGCGATAATTGGAAATTGGAAAATGACATGTGCATTCATGCATAGTAAATGATCAGATAATGGCAGTTGTGACCGGTGTCGCCACCGATTTGAGCTTTAAGCTCAACGCACGAGGCCTCGTGCTCAACGTATTCAAGCCTCGACTTCGATGATCGAGGCTATGCCTAACGCGTTTGGGCTTTAAGCCCAATGTTTGAGCCAATGGCTCAACGATATGAGCTCGGTGTGCGGTCACAACAACGAAAGAAAATGGAAGAGTCACATGCACACTTTGCATAAATGAATGTTTAATGTGAATTGTGTGAAAGGTTTATTGCCTTATCAAATGTGAAATTGAGTGCCTGTGATTTCTTGTTTATGATATATATACAATATTGTGTGATTGTGTGGATATGCATGAGTTGGGTGAACCATCGATGATGGTTTCTCCTTGAGTTATAAACTCACCCAACATTGCATCTATTTTTAGGAAATGGAGAGTACCCGTTGGACACACGGAGTACGTCTCATCGCTAGCAACTGAGTATCGGTCGGGATCGATTGTCGTCCGTGATCTGCATTAGTGTATTCATTTGGTATTTAGTAGGCCCAATTGTTTACATGTAATTGTATAGAGTGACTGAGCACTAATGAGTGATTGAAATTGTTTTATCAGTGAAATGGTTTTATATTTGAAAATGTTTTGTTATAATTGGGCCAAGTCAATGATTGTTTGCGCACTCTAATGTTTTTGAAAGAAAAAGAAAATGTCATATGATTTTTTTTAATAGGGTAATGAAGGTTCTAGTACGCCGCCCTCGCGGGTCACGGGCTCGGATATCACCATGGATATCGGGTTCGGGTCTCGTCGGGAGTGGGGTGCTACATTTGCATTTAGGAAAGCTGTCTTCACATCCATTTGCCATATCTCATAATCATAATGAGTGGAAATGGCTAGGAGTATTCTAATGGACTTAAGCATTGCTACTGGGCTGAAGGTCTCGTCGTAGTCAATTCCTTGTCTTTGAAGAAAAACTTTAGCCACAAGCCTTGCTTTATAGGTAATCACATTACCATCCATGTCAGTTTTCTTTTTGAAACCCATTTACACCCTATCGGTTTTATTCCTTCAGGTGCCACAAACAAAGTCCATACTTGGTTTTCATACATGGAATCCATTTCAGCCTTCATGGCATGAAGCCATTTCTCAAACTCTGAACTCTTCAGAACTTCTTCATAGGTGGTAGGCTTATTATCTTCTATGAGTAATACGTCATTCTGTTCATTCACGAGAAATCCATATCTCTCAAGAATAGTGCGTATCCTACGTGACCTACGAATTTCATGTGTTGTAGAAGGTTGAACTGTTACTTCATCTGTATGAGTCACAGTTTCATGTTCAGGCAGTTGATTTATGTCTGTTCGAGCATCTTGAACTTCTTCAAGTTTAATTTTGCTCCCACTGTCTTCTTGTAAAAGAAACTCTATCTCTAAAAAGACAGCATGCTTTGAAACAAACACCTTTTTTTCCTCAGCAAGGTAGAATTGATATCCCATTGTTTCTTTAGGATATCCTATGAACAAACATTTATCAGACTTTGCATCAAGTTTATCTGACTGTATCCACTTCACATAAGCAGGACAACCCCAAACTTTCAAATGAGTAAGATAGGGTCTTTTGTTTGTCCGCATCTCATATAGAGTAACATCAACTGTCTTTGATGGAACTCTGTTTAACAAATAAACAGCTGTCTCGAGTGCATACTCCGAAAAGGATTTTGGTAACTTTGCAAAGCCCATCATCGATCGTACCATGTCTAACAAGGTTTGATTTCTCCTTTCTGCACACCATTATGCTGTGGTGTGTAAGGTGGAGTCCATTGAGATAAAATCCCATTATCTCTGAGATAATCTAAAATTTGTTGGTCTAAGTATTCCCCACCACGATCGGATCGTAATGTTTTGATACTTTTCCCAAGTTGGTTTTCTACTTCATTTTTGAATTGTTTGAACTTTTCAAATGCTTCAGATTTGTATCTCATCAGATACAGGTACCCATATCGAGAATAATCATCGATAAAGGTAATGAAGTAAAGACAACCACTTCTAGCATGGATGGACATCGGACCACATACATCTGAATGTTTTAGGTATAATACTCCATTCGCTCGTTCACCCTTTCCCTTAAAGGGTAACTTAGTCATCTTGCCTAATAAACAAGATTCACATATGTCATATGATTCATAATCAAATGACCCTAAACTTTAACTCTTATGGAGCTTAGATATGCGTCTCTCATTTATATGGCCAAGGCGACAATGCCATAAGTAAGTTGATTTTAAATTATCTCGTTTACGTCTTTTCGTGTCATTGACATTCATAATTGGATGTGACATATCTAATATGTAAATTCCATTGCATAATGTACCAGTACCATAAAGCATTCCATTCAAACTAATCGAACAACCATTGCTACTAAAAGTCAAATGGAAACCAGCTCTATTTAAACAAGAAACAGAAAATATGTTCTTTGTTAAAACAGGTACAAAATAACATTCGTCCAGTTTAATTACAATCCCACAGGGGAGTGACAAAAAAATAAGTGCCTACGGCTAATGCAGCAACTCTTGCTCCATTTCCTACACGCAGGTCTAGTTCTCCTTCACGAGTTGTCTCATCGTCCACGAGGCCTTGCATATCATTGCATATGTGTGAGCCACAACCGGTATCTAATACCCATATGTTATGGTCAGAAATAGTATTAGCCTCAATGACAAACATACCTGAAGGAGCTGAGGCATCTGATGCCTTCTTCTGTTTCAATTCTTCCAGATAGACTTTACAGTTTCGCTTCCAGTGGCCAATCTTGCCACAATGGAAGCAAGTTCCTTTTGGCGCAGTTTCTTTGGTTTTCTTTTTGGCTGCACTTCCTTTTGGTTTCTTAGACCTTTTCTTCTTCAGTTTCTTTTTCTTTGAACCAGAAGAAGTAGAGTCCACCACGAGCACTGGCTTGTTATCCTTCTTGATAGCTTGCTCTGCTATCTTGAGCAGATTGATCAACTCTGGGATTGTCGTGGATATTTGGTTCATCCGATAGTTTAACACAAACTGTGAATAACTATCAGACAATCCAACTAGAATTAAATCAACACTTAATTCATAATCCATAACAAAACCCAAGACAGCCAACCTCTCAATATACCCATTTATCTTCAGTGCATACTGCACTGCAGATGAACCTGGAGTCATCTTAGTAGTGAAGAGTAGCCTCGAGGTCTCGAACCTTTCAGACCGAGCTTGCTCATCAAAAAGCTCTCTAAGATGAAACACTATGGTATTAGCATCCATAGACTCATGCTACTTCTGCAGCTCTGGTGACATATAGGCGAGCATGATACAGGTAGCCATGTCACTGTCTTTGAGATGCTTACGATAAGCTTTCTGATCCTCATCAGAAGCATCAACAGTAAGTGGATCAGGAAGTGGAACATCTAGGACATAGCCTAGTTCCTCAGATCTGAGAACAATTCTCAGATTTCTCATCCAATCGAGAAAATTAGGTCCAGTTAATTTATTAGAGTCCATAAGTGAGCGCAAATTCACACTGGAAGACATCTTCAATCAACTTAAAGAGAAAGAGAGAAAGAATGTTAGAGTAGAATTACAAGCATGATCTTAAGGACTTGCATGACATGCATATGGCTCCCACTAGTTTCAAAGAATCCATAACCCTCATTACAAATCCAAGAAACATTATAACAAAATGTCCTAGTGGGTCGATTTCTGACATTGCTAAGAATGACCTTGGGTTTACCCAACAAGCCACCTTAGGTCAATCGGTAGGTATCGGTCATACCAATTGCATCATAGATATCCGACATTACTAAAAATAACCTTGGGTTTACCCAACAAGCCACATTAGATCAATCGGTAGGTATCGGTCATACCAGTTACATCACAGGTGCAATTATCGACTAGTGCTATCAACTCGTGATGTATGCACACACATTGGGTTATCAACTCTTGATGCGCGTACATCTAATGTACGCTACCCAATTTCGCCTCTGTCTACGTTTACCTTGAGTTTACTCAACAAATCAACGCTTCTAGTGAAAATCGACCCATTAATCCGAAAATCTTATTTCCATGGTTCGAGCATATCCGTATAGAGTGAGCTTGGGTTTACCCAACAACCCGAACTCTATAAGAACTCTGGTTCTCCCCATATTAATGGAAGGCATTAGTTTTCATATTATGTGTGAGGGATTTCAAACTCTGGTCTCATCCAAGCTGTAGGATTATAGTCACCATGACTATATGGAATGATTTAGGGCATTTCATCAATCACATTGAATCTATACCTATAATCATCCATCATCCCACCTAAGCATGTTATAAGTCGACTTACCTGAACATGCAAGTCGACTTATGCATGTGTAAGTCGACTTGTACATGTGTAAGTCGACTTATGCTACTGTGCACATGTAAGTTGACTTATACCATTGTGCAAGTCGACTTATCTGATTATGCAAGTCGACTTGTGCATGTATAAGTCGACTTATCTGACTATGCAAGTTGACTTATGCATGTGTAAGTCGACTTATGCTCAGAATTGCTCTCCTAATCGGCTAATTTCTCAATCCGTGCAGTTCAAATTGACAATACCAAGTGTAATATACTTTACTTTGATGTACTAATGAAACACTTTCATTGTATCATGCTTACCATATATAGTCATACTATACATGAAATACTTGAAATCGATGAATACACTACTATTCACTTAGATTTTCAAATAATTTGAGAATATCAAAATGTCACCTTAAGTATCTCTAGGTAGTCTACACTTTATCAAGACTACTTCGGCACTGGTCACAAAATTGGTGACGGCCAAAACAATCAAGACAAGGAAATATACTAACGAGACGCTAATGAGACACATTTGACATCCGAAATTTTTTTGGAAAGCCAATTTCAAGAAAATCAGTTTTGCAAGCATACAACATCAATGTAACATATTTTTAATCACATTAAAAATGATCCAAGGCATTGTAACCAAAAAATACACAATCAAACATTCCAAACAAAACAGTTCCAGCAACTTTCTCAAAACTGCCAAGCTCTATCTTTTGCTTGAAACAATCATTGAAAAAATTTCAATAAATTCTGAGAAAATTACAGAGGTTACAACATGTTCACAAAATGCTCCATGAATGTGTTCAGGATTTATTTCCAACAAAAACTCAACCAACCTCAGCAACCAAGCCAATGTTGAATCTGTGTTCCTCAACAAAGATATTCCCATCAGCACACAATAAATTCTCAAATAAATAGTAAATCACCTCGAAAACATTTTTCCATCCTCATAGACATTTATAAACATCTTAGAGACATGTCGGTGAAAGAAAAACCGAATTTTTTTTTCTACAATTTGTTCTCGAACTTATAAACATGCCTATTCAAGGAATGTGCACAAACACAGCAACCAGAACATTAGGGAATAAATTAGCAAAACTATATCAAATCACATTGATAAATTATGTTCTTCCACAGACACATTCAACAACATCTTATGAGCACATCTGGGCAAGAAAATTTTGAAAACAATATTTCTATACTGATTTCGAATTTAACACAATCAACATGCATCATCGTCAAAACCAATAGGCAGCTCCAACCTTGTTATGATTTCTTCGTTATATACGACACAAGTGTCTCTGATACCACTGTAGGAAAATCCCAGTGTGTTCATCACATGCACACAGTGAGGAAAATTTTTTTTTTGTTCAGGGACCTTCCCGAAAGCTAGGATCCATGTGTTTATATAACGATGTCAAACCATAACGACCAAAGGAGACTGTCTCTAACGATATCCACGCAGAGATCGAAGAACCTAACCGGGGCAAACCTTTGACCCAGGAATAGCTAGAATAAAGTGAAGACTGCTAGATCTTACCTTATTCTTGGAGAGCTATGGGAAGAACGATGGTGAAGAAGCTTGGAGAGGAGAGTGTGTCGTGTGTCTTCTGAAAGGAAGCTTGAAAACCAATTTTTCAAGAACTCTTTTTCACATGAACGACCATCATACTCTTTTATAGTCTTCAAATTGATTTCTTCCTCTCATGGCCACTTGTCACACATGAAGACACCTTCATTTTGTCCTTTAGTTCATTTTGTCTTTAACCATTTAAAGACATTAATGGCTACTTTTGACAAGGCTAAAAGAAGGTTCTTCTCCTTTCCACTTTGATCATGTATATTAATTAATTAATTAATTAATTAATTAATTATATATAAATGTTGAGGTGGTCCAGTTATACTGGGGTCGGTCCTACCGGGTCCCGGTATGGAAAAAATACCGAAAACCTGTTTCAGCAATAACAACGTCGCGATCTCATCGGGACATATCTCGATCTCATCGGAATCCATTTAATCTTATTGCTCTCCATTTAATGGATCTCTATCGAAAACTATTTTACGAATTCTCCGAATCACTCTTATGCGTGTGACCCATTAGGTTTCCGGTTATGTTGGCCACTTAGATTAACACTTAATCTGAGCAAGTCATGAGCGGTATCTAGCAACACATCATGAACCCCAATTGACCGGAAAGTAATTGGTTTGACGAATGAACCTATGTTCATCACGAACCATATCACGAACCTTTCCATAGACAATTACTGTGCAATTCGTCCTTTCACCATGCTATACCCCACTTGGTTATGAGTATGGGCAAAGTGTCAACTCTTACTAGACTGACTAGGTCAAATCTAGTCCAAGTGATATCAGTTCTTGTCCTGGGACTCATTACTTTATATGTTAATGAAGACATTCTTCATGACATAAGTACTCCGGCCAGAGATTTCCAAGTAATGACCCTGACAAGAGGCCATGGGTATCATCTTCTGCTATCACAGAAGTGGTGAATCCTCTATTGGCTACTCAATTACCTTCGAATACCTCAAGCTGTTCCCAAGCACCACCCTATGAGCGACCTGTGTAAGGCAACAAAGAATGGAGTCAAAGCACAGAATCAGTATCCAAGATATCCTTGAGTACCTCAAGTCTAAGGATACTTGCACCATTGCTATGATGAGATTATCACTTACATTAGAATAGGACATCCATGTGATGATCTCATAGCAGGTCATCCAATGTACTTACTACCTCTAGTAAGCATCCACATCTCAACTCTAAATATCTCATATTTACAGTTTCTGAGATCCACTGCTTGATCAAATCAAGGAGCTTGACATGTGCTAGTCTCTCCGGATTCTGATGTCCGAGCCAAGAATCCTACGACTAGGGATAATTTAGATACTAACATAATTGCATATGATAGGAATCTCAGTAGTATGATCACATCATAATTTCCTTCATGCTATGTCATATATCATGGACTTCATTAATTTGCTTATAGATCAATATCAATATGAACATCAAATTAATGAAATATGCCTTTCTTTATTTATTCATAAAGTATGTACACAACTTTGTACAAAACGCGCTAAAGGCGATTGCCTTTAGGACATTACTCTAACATCAACAACTTCGTTATTTCTTTCTTCACAACATCTAAGATAAGTGGGTTGAGTCTTCTTTGAGGTTGCCTAACCGATTTTGACCCTTCATTCAATAAGATCATGTCTGTGCAAATAGCTGGGCAAATGCCGGGTATATCTGCTAATGTCCATCCTATAGCTCTCTTGTGTTCCCTCAAAACATTCATGAGCCTCTCTTCCTCAGTGTGGGATAAGGTACTAGCAATTATGACAGGTAATCGCTCATCAGTCTTAAGAAAGGCATACTTTAAAGTAGCAGCTAGGGGTTTGAGCTCAAGCACAGGAGGTTGCATAACAGAAGGAATCAATTTATGAAGTTCAAGAGAAAAGAGATCACTCCCTCTTTCTTCTGGGATGAAGTCTGCCTCCTGGTGAGTGGTCGTGGCTAACCCTTCTTGCTTCCCTGAAACATGGATAGGAAACCCTTTTCCAAGATCAAGTGAATGTAATCCAGTATCCAAAGAATCTTTTTGTAACTCATATTTTTTGCAAGCATGATCCACAGCTAAATCAATCATGTTCACACCCAAAAGCGAATAATCCTCATATGGATGTTTCATTGCCTCGTACGTGTTGAAGCTTACCTTTTGATCGCCAACCTCTATGGTGATCTTACCTTCCTTCATGCTGACCATGGTGCTTGCTGTCCATAAAAAGGGTCACCCGAGAATTAAAGAAGTATCCTGCACAACTTCAGAAGACATATCAAGTACATAAAAATCAGCAGGAAATACTAAGCCCTTTACCTGGATCAAGATGTCCTCAATTATACCCACTGGATGCCTAAATGATCTATCAGCTAGCTGTAGGACAACAGATGTGGGTTTGAAACTTTTCACTCCTAAGGACTGATAAACAGATTTAGGCATCACATTAATTGCAGCCCCTAGATCTAACAAAGCCCTTCCTATAGTTACTTTCCCTAAGATGCAAGGAATGGTGAAAGATCCAGGGTCTTGACATTTCACAGGTATTTGTGGTTTGAACAAGGCTGAGACATTGGAGCTCACTTGGGCTCTCTCATTTGGCCTAAACTTCCTCTTATTAGTGCACAAGTCCTTCAAATATTTAGCATAGGTCGGAACTCTCTTCACTAAATCAAGTAAGGGAATGTTTATCTCTACTTTCCCAAACAAATCAATGATTTCTTTTTCATGTTTTATCTCATTCATGTGCTTGCTGATCAGATATGAATTTGGAAAAGGAAGGTCTTGAAGACTTACCTCCTTACCTTTGTCGGCTTGCTTGCTTGATTCTCTATGCTCAGCTTGATCTTTGTAACTCCCGAAAGTAGCTCCTTCATTTCTCGACACATGCTTCTTTTCTTTCAATAGTGCTTCTTCCCTCACACTTTCAGATTTCTTGATCTTTTCCTTGGGTGAAAGCACTTCTTCACTCTCAATCTCCTCATCACATGCCTCTTCATCTACTTGAGGATTAAACCTCACTTGCTTCCCACTTCGAAGGGCAATTGCATTGAGACTCTTCGGATTCATCACAGTATTTGAAGGAATGGTTCCACTGCTTTTTGCTTGATTCTCACTCATGTTGTTAGACAAATGAGTGACATATGAATTAATGTTCTCTGCCTTGGTCTCCCATTGTTCCATTCTTTTCTCCAAGGCATTGAACCTAGCAGCAGTTTTTGAGGATTCCTGTTGAATAAGAGAAGCAATAGCATTAAACTAGTAAGTGTTAGAATCCCTCTCTTCCTTCATCAGAGTCATCATATTGTGAAGCAACTGGTTGGTGTCTTCCTTTGGTGGGACCATTAGGGCTTGTTGTTGATTGGGTAACTGGTTAGTGGAAGTACCAACTCCTCCCCCTTCTGAAAATCTGTTTTGAGCCCTACTTTCTTCATTCCTCCAACCGAATCTTGGATTAGATTTCCATCCTTCTTTGTATGTGTTGGAGTATGGGTCCCACTTCTGATTCGCTCTTCCTGGATACACTGTTGACACCTCTTCATATCTTCTAAGGCATACACTTGATATGTGCATCACGACCCACAAGTGTCACAACTGGGTGCAGTAATATCTGTTGAAGATGATGAGCGATGCACATTCAAGTTCTTCAATTCTGCAGTAATACAAGACAACTGTGATGTTATCCTGTTCTCCAGTGAATATACCTTTGTTTCCAGACTTTCCATTCTCTTGGCTTGAGCTGTTAATGTTGGTTCCGAAACACAACTACTTAAACTTAACACTATCACACTTGCTTTGATACCACAAATGTTGGGACCCGATCCGGAAACCGGATCCCAACCGGAGAAACGAAAAACTAATACGAATAATGAAGTGCGGAAGCAAAGCGAAATCGAATACGAATACGAACCAATATGAATTTAATCAAAGCAAAGAAATAAAACAATAAGCAAAATCAAATGAGATGCGAATCGAATCACAAATTGGAAGCAATTTTCGACATCCGTTGAAAACATAAAGCATAGGAAACTTATCGCGTTGGAAACCTTAAGACTATCAGTCCAAACTAATCCAAATCCGAGTACTTTTTTTTTCATTTCCAATCCATCTCTTAAAAAGTGACTTCAATATCCAATTGAAATCATTAGCACTCAAACTCAATTTATTTGCTTCTTCATATATAATCATATACCCAATTTCCATACACAAAATCCATAACTCGAATCATAATTCATTTTACTATTCCATATACAAATCCATAACTTAATCCAATACATATGTCCAGAATTCAGAATACATTCTCAAAATGAATACACAACAATTCTAAATTTCTTAGCGATCACTTAGCTAAACAAATTATACCATATGAACACATACAAATGGAAACCTTCACTTTTCTTTACTCGATCTTCTTCTCATCACCTGTGGATGGGAATGAAGGAGGTTGAGCTTATAGCTCGTGGGTAACAGTTTATAACAAATAAATAAGAAAAACCTTTTAAAAATGTTTTTCTTTTCTTTTCTTGCTGGAACTTTGTTTGAAACCCATAATGCACATTTTCAAAAGTTCTTTTCTCGCAGTGGTCGAAATCATAATTTCCAAAACATGAATGCATCAATCATAACACTTCACAATGCAAATGCACACATAACGACTCGAGAGTTCCATAAACACGACGGAAACCGAAGTTTATCGTAAACACGACGAGTCCATTTTTGGATCTCGTGGGCCACAAACGGGCAGCCGGGAGAAGGCTAGAGGGGTCAACGTGCACGTGACTTAACGAAATAGGTTCTCTCTCGCCCAATCACAATCACATAACCATGCTTAAATCAATTTATCGAATGCTCTTTTCCGAATACACGAAATGCCCTGAAATCTTTCGAGGCATAACACAAATGTATTTTGCAATTCATCAAAAGTTCATGTATTGAATCAAAAAATGATTTTTCAAATCATTCATACAATGATGCAACATTTATAATGCAATTGAAATCAGAAAGTTCTCTTTGTTTAAAGTAAGCAGTAGTGGCTTATAAATTTTATTATAAACAGGTACCCACCTCGAATCGATGCTAGAAACTTGTTCCTCGCTCCAATTTGTCCATTGATTCCTTCTTTCTTCCAATTTAACTTTACCTAAAGTAATTCCACCCAAATTCAACATCATAATTAACTTATTTACTCAAATTGAGCTTATAAAACACAAAACCCTCATATTTCCAAGCTACCTACACCAAAAGCTTCCAAAATTCCCAATTCACAAAAATGGCCTAAACCCTAATTAACTTACATCCAAAATTAAACTCATAGTACTTAGCAATCATCAAAATTGACTTCATACTCCACAAAACCATACCATTTTCTATAATTCTAAACCAAAACTTCAAAAGAAACTCAAATCTTAAAAATTGCGCTTACCTCATTTCTCCTCCATTTTCGGATTTTCTAGGCTTGAAAGGAAGCTCTCTTCATCCTCCACATTTTTCCCTCTTGACTCAACTTAGAAAGCTTGCTTGAAGTCCTCTAAAAATCGAACCCTAGCTCTCTCTCTCTTTTCTTTCTCCCTCACTCATCCGAAAGCTTGCTCTCCCTTCTCTCTTCTTATTTTTCTTTCCTTTTGTTCAAGTGTCGTGCCTCACCTACTAAAAACAACAGCCCAATCCTTTTTATAGTGCCATGTCATTTAATGAATAAGGAATGACCCATATGCCCCTCCACTTAAGCCTATAAACTTAACTCTTTAAGTAAACTTCCAAAATTGCCCCTTCGTTGGTCTTTATAATTGACATCTTGTCTGATTATTTCGATCAAGTAAAGAAGCCATTTGCCAAGAATTTCTTTTCGGGAAATTTCCCTCTATGTCTTACGAATCCAGCGCTTCAAGAATCGGATCGATCGGAGCTTTATAGCTCAAGATATCTCCAAAATACTGAAGTTTGTTCTTCAGATCAGAGGCTGAACACTACACCTTACTTCCGACCCGCATTTGGAAGTCTTAGAGTCTAAATCATAGCTCGGATCCTTCATAACATTTGTAGCCCCATGTCTCTATTTTAATTTTCAAAAATAATCAGATCGATCGGAGCTCTATAGCTCAAAAAGTTTCTAAAATACTGAACACTATTCAGCTATTACAACACAGAGACTGAATAGTACACCAAACTTCCGACCCGCATTTGGAAGTCTTAGAGGCTAAATCATAGCTCGGATCCTTCATAACCTTTGTAGCCCCATGTCGCTATTTTAATTTTCGAAAAGAATCAGATCGATCGGAGCTCTATAGCTCAAAATATCTCCAAAATACTGAACACTGTTCAGCCATTACAACACAGAGACTAAACACTACACCAAACTTACGACCCGCATTTGGAAGTCTTAGAGGATAAATCATAGCTTGGCTCCTTCATAACATTTGTAGCCCCATGTCTCTATTTTAATTTTAAAAAAACATCAGATCGATCGGAGCTTTATAGCTCAAAATATCTCTAAAATACTGAACACTGTCAGCCATTACAACACAGAGACTGAACACTACACCAAACTTCCGACCCACATTTGGAAGTCTTAGAGGCTAAATTATAGCTCGGATCCTTCATAACATTGGTAGCCCCATGTCTTTATTTTAATTTACAAAAATAATCAGATCGATCGGATGTCAGACAAAGAAGTTATTCTCAAAAGCGTGAAGGGAGGTCAGAGCTCAGCCAGAAAATCAAAGCTCGGCCAGAACGAAGATCGGTCGGCCAACAGAGGCCGGCCAACAACATACAATCAATTACTTACCAATTCAAGCTCAAATCCTCAAATCTTTGAAAATCCTCCAACTCTTTTCACTTCCTCCATCTTCCACGGTGACTCTTAAATCCATATTAAAATATCACCGCTTTAAGCAAAGAAGCAAAGCTTTACACAAGGAGGGAGGAACGAAGATCATTCGTTGGAGGAAGGAGGAAAAATCGAAAGTCTCCGAGGAAGAAGAACGATCGCGCCCTAGGGGAGAAATTTTTTTTTCTTTTCCTTTCTTCAATTCTCAAAACGTAAAACATATATATACAGAACAAATAAGCCTCTTGTCATTTTCCTCCCAAAACATTTAAATATCTTTCTCTAATCAGTTTTATTTCTAGTCCAATTCATCTCCAAATCTCAATGGCTCGACATATAAATTTCTAAGGTTCACAATCAATTAACAGTCACTCTAAAATATTTCCAAATCAACTATTCAGACCCAAGTATTCCAAAATTTCCAACAAATCACAATCAAATCTAATTATCTCTCAAATCACAATTCATATCATATTCAAAATCAAATGCTGGGAAAAGTAATGAATGCATGTAGCTATATGTGCCTGTGCAAAAGACTCATGGCCTCCAAAATTAGAGGTCAAAAGAATGCTCAATCAATATTATGCAGTAATATCCTATCCCGCCTCAATTTACCAATATGACCTTCCCATCGGTGACGGGATGTTACAATTCTCCCCTCCTAGTAAAAATTTCGTCCTCAAAATTTCATATACGATTAATCAAGAAGGCAGGGGAGTCTTTTTGATCATTGCATCTCCGATTTTCACTTATTTCGATACACGAATAATTTCTGCCAATTAACTGAAATCAAAACAATCAATGAACCACTCGCTTTTTGCCTTACCAATTTCTCATAATTATTCTCAATTTATCACTTTATACAATTTCAATAGATTGCTTCATAACCTTTACTAAGACACTTCAGTATATATAGCAAATTCTCCAATTTAAAGCAATACAATCAATACTTAATTTGTAAATTTTCTCCAAATGTCTCCTTTACAATCATCAATCATAACATTCACACGGTTTCATCAAACATTCTTGTCAATTTGCCAAAACCAGAAAAATCTTTGACAATTTCAGAACGTATTCAGCATTCAGCTAGTTCTAATTAACTTCAAATTCTGCATACACATATCCCTTGAAATTTCGCATTTTATCAATACCTATATCTTTATTAATTCTCCCAATATACCATGTTTGTATACTAATTCATCCCCTATTCATTCAATCAGGTTAAGATTCACTCTTATGAGACTTGCATGACAACCAATTTCCTCAACTATACCAATTCCTCTATTTCATTTTCCAAATGCGTTCAATTGATCATTTATGCTTATATCCATTATCCACTCTAAACACAATTGAGACATGTTACTTTTCGGTAATACAATAACTCCTTATACCCATAATTCATATAACTCTTTAAATGTCGAACGTCTCCAATGAGGAGCAATTTTCTTATAATTTTCTCAGTTTCATCATATCATATTCTAACACATGTTCCTTACTTTAATTTCTCCACATAACCTAATTTATTCGCGATCGATCCCTCCCTAGCTTGAATAAACAATCATCATATCAATCTCGTACTTTCAGAACATAATTACACAAAATATACATGAACCTTTATTTTCCTCATGTTCGCAATTAATATTTCTTTGATGCTTAGTAATTCTCTTACATAATCGGATTCATCTCATAAAAATAATACACACTTTTTCAGTAGCACAATCTATCTCTTACGCTTGAGTCTCTGCTAGAATTCGGACTCCACAATTTACTTATACTTCATTTCAAATTTATCTCCTCAATGATTACTCTCAAATCAAACCGTCAGATTGATTAAACCTTATTAATCATTCATACTGTTCATAAAAACTCGATCAATCAACTATTTTTCATCACAATAAATCAGTCACTGTTGATACTTCAAGAAGCTCAATCTCTGAAGAGCACTTATACAATTTCATTTACTCTAATATCTTGGCATACATTGCTATAATCATCTCATCTTATCTGAAAATGTATTCACATCAATATACCCATTAATAGCACATACTACTGAGGACACTTTAATCCTATTTAATTCTAGATAACCTTTCTCTTTTTGATACCAGTTCTCGATCATGGGGGACTTTGCTATATTCATGTCCCTCTTTAATTCCCTCAAACTCATTACTTATGCTATCATCATTGATAATCTCACTTCTTTCTCAATTAATCATTACAAGCATTCTCATGCCTTACTCTAACCCTCCGTATGGTTACTGTCCCCATATATGGGGACAGATAACAAGACACACAAATCTTGTCCCTCACCCCCGTTTGGTTTCCGCCTTCAACATTTTGTCCTCTGTCTCTTATAAACAGAGACAAAGAAATCATGTTTACCGTTTTAATGAAAGACAAAAACGCCAGTCTCTTGTCGCCGGATGAAAATCTCATTGCTCGCCAACGTTGCCCTTGTCGTCTATCTCCCAGGCTCATCCCGCCGGTGTTCTTCCCTTATCTCGTCACTGCAGTCTTCTCCGTCGTCCGGTTGGAGTCGCTTGTCGAAGACGTTCGCCACTGGACCAAGCTCTCGCCTTCCCCGTTAGGTCATAATTTTGCGTTGTTCTGCGATTTGTTCTTCGAATCGACAATGTGCATTTCGGTTTAGTTGACGTCTTCTTGTTATGGGGGTTTGGGTTTTATTTTTTTAAGATCAGATAACCGCACGTAATCTGCGATTCATCTTCCCCAAGACTCGAGATCTGTTTTCTAAAATCAAGTTAGTTTTTTTTTTTTCTGTTATTTTCTTGTAAATGTCGCTGCTTCAACTGTTGAGAACAATTTGTCTTACCTTTGCGAACAGTGTGTTGTTGTAGAAATTGTTGTGTTTGTTGATCGGTGAGAGGTTACAACTTGCTGCAAAGTAAATCTTCTGTCGCTTTTCACAGGTATTAATTTTTTTCCAATTTTAATCAACTGATTTGATCAATAGATTACATGTATTGATTACTACACAGCCGATTAGAAACAATTTTCCTATGATGATTGAACTACTCTCTTTTTAATTTGCCTTTCTCTTGCTGATTTGAAGTTGAAAAACTTTACATATTAAGCATTGGTTTTACTGATAACTTAGGTATCTTCTTTAGAATGCCAACATGAATGTCATTTGATCAATACCGCATATCACATTTCGCTGGTCTATTGCATTGTTCGATTGAGTCTCTTTTATCAGATTGTGCATTAGTTATAATTTGCTTATAATGGTGTCTACTATGTTTAATGTGCTTTCTGCTTTGTTGTTGTGTTTAATGGTGAATGCATGAATTGGGGATTTTGTTTGAACACTAGAAAACAAAACACTTGAAGTTCAATCCTAGCTTCTACATATCTGTATTGCATAATTGATTCTTGCGAGTTTTCAAGATAAAAGACTTGTTTATGCTTATACAGGGTAGAACCTCCACGAAATATGCATAAGCAGCGGCCATGTTGGAGATTTTTATATAAATATATTGCTAGGATTACTGGTTTCGAGTGTTAATATATATAACCTTTGTGTTATCTTTGAGACCTTGAGATTAACTGATTGCTTATCATACGTTCAGCATAGAACTCACCACGATAGGTAAAAGTCTTTATCTGAACAATAAGTTTCAATATGTGTTGGTTGTGTCAAGATAATTGATTTAATCCTTCTGTGCTTGTTCTTTCTGGTCAATTCTTTCTGCAGCAAGCATTTATTTTGGTGGCTGCCTGTGGATTGGATTATGAGTATTTGGCAATAGATTGTTCTATTTGGCTTCAAATATCTGGAGATCTTCTAGAGGAGATCTCTTTGTTTAATGCCAATGGAACTTACGAATACTTTACAGGGTGCTGGTTTGGAAAATCTTGGAAATACTTGTTTTCTGAATTCAGTGTTGCAATGCCTGACATATACTGAGCCATTGGCTGCATATTAAAACCAAACCAGATTATAAACAAAGAACTACATTTTTTGACGTGCTATTTTGAACTTTTACATTTTTCCAATCTTCCAATTCAGAGCAAAGAAAAACTCGGCATATAAAGGAACAGCCGAGACATAATTAGCATACTTCCTTCTGCAAAATATTGTACTACCATAGACATTTTCTAGAATAGGTAAATACATCAACCTATAAATCTTATAAATTCTCAATTATGAACAATTCAGAAAACTACTTTTTTTTTCATCTTCAGATGAATGATGTATGGCAGTGAAGGAAATAAACACCACATAATGATCAATTATGTATTACATAATTAAGCATCGGATGCTTAATTATGATCACAATATTCTCATGAGTAATTAAGCATCGGATGCTTGATCAAAGAACCTAGCATCCGATGCTTAATTATGGTAATGCAATAACTTATGGGTAAACAAAAGCCTAATATGTCGGAATTTGTTAGAGATTTTTCCATATCTCTATCATTCTTCGTAATGTATTGCCAAGGTGGGTGTTCATGCTAGCATATCTTGCAGTTCCTGTCAAATTCTGATTTTCTCTGCATATGACATAAGAATCTCATATGTTTTGAATTACAACTATAATAGTAAATACACCCATAATAGGTATAATAGTCATAAGTTTTGAATTACAACTATGTACATAACATGGATAACTTCAACTATATTATTCTATGGTGGCTTGTGTTTCATAAATCTTTGGCTTTCATTATGTGCAGATAGCATTCTTTGACATAAATGGATAACAGGAATCGTGATGCTATCTTTAAGGCTCTTATGTTTTTCGAGTTTTGGAATGGTCAATTGGATTTAATGAGAATGGTGATGTTTCTGTGCTTGCATGTATGCGTTAAAAAACTGTGCAGGAGTGAAAATGGGCGGATGTGCAATTGGTAACTGACGAATTTCCTAATGCTCGATTCAGGGGATATCAAACATTGGAGGAACCACAAAGTGCGTATGTGATGGATCAATATAGGCTGGCTCGTCGGATTGCAGAAATTGTTCCTACTGTCAGTGAACCATCCTCCATTCTGATTCCAACCGAACTTCTCCCAAATGAACAAGCCAGTCAAGTTCGTACTGTGCAGGCCAACATGGCATGGGCTCTCATAGCTGTTGGAATCATTGTAGGGATGGTTCTAAACCAAATTATTTCTAAATTCTAAGGCGTTAATGTATGTTGAACCAAATATGACAACCTAAATATTAACGCTTAGATGTTTCTTTAGAATGTATGTTGAACCTTTCACAGGTGGTAATGCTATGAATGTATGTTGAACCTATTTTGTAATTGATTTAATGAATGCTTAGATGTTGTCTTTGCACATAATTAATATTATCAATAAGAAATTATAATTACTTTCTTATTATCATTCTTCTTAATATTGTTATTATTTGTAAAATAATAAAACGAAATATATTTATTATTATAATTACAATTATTATTATTATAGTAATAAAATTATTACTATTATTATTATCCATATTATTATTATTATTATCATATAATTGGTAATTATTATTAATATGTATAATTATGATTATACATGTTGCCTTATTTATTAATTGAAATTAATTTTGTTGTTCTTCTTCTTATTATTATTATTTTTATTTTTATTTTATTTTATTTTATCATCGACAAAAAGTTATTTTATTATTATTATTATCATTATCATATAATTTGTAATTATTATTAATATGTATAATTATGATTATACATGTTGTCTTATTTATTAATTCAAAATAATTTTGTTATTATTATTATTAATATTATTATTATTATTATTATTATCAATAATAAATGTTATTATTATTAATATTATTATTATTATTATTATTATTCAATATTAATTTGAAATTGTTATTATTATTATTTGTTCACTTTTTACTAAGCCTTGTCATTCGTAATAAATTTATCAATTCATAAAACATTTTTAATCATCTTAAGTATAGGGGGCATTTTTGTCATTGATAAAATTTTTATGTTCTGTCCATTGCAACAATACACATTATGTCACAGAGACGGAACAGTTTTTTTTGTTTTGTCTACCACAACCAAACATCCCATCGCTCTCGGTTTACATTCTGCTCGCTCATTCGTTTTGTCTTTAGCCATCAAGACAAAGAACCATACTGACAAGAACTCATCTTGAACTTGGGGCTACAGGAATTATGATCGAAACTTATTTAATAGGCCACCGATTACCTCCTATATCATATTCACGTATATAATTCATTTATGCTTAATCATTTCACCCATGACGATCCCACTATCGATGTACGCTTACGGTGACAATATAATCGAACTCAACAACTTTCCTTTTGCACCGTCCCGCTCGTGAGGATCGTATACAATCTCTATTCATTCCCAATTGATCATTATAAGCACTTTCATTTCTTATTCTAACTCAATAGGATTTTAAACTACAAGAATTCTGGCTAGCGTTATCCATTAACTCATCAATTGTAGCTTAATATTTTCACTTGCCATGGGGCTCTCATAATCAGGTGTGCATTCACATAGGCAAATCAACTAAACCTTGACAACTTTTTCATCTACAATTTTCATTGTCTTACATTTCAATCTTTTCATTATACCAACATACCCATGTACGCTCACACTCAAATCAATATCATAACTATGTAATCATTCTAAATTTTCCACTTAACATATTTTGACTCCAAGGCATATATCATTACTCATAACTCTTGTCACGGTAATCAAACCCAATTGTAACTTCTCAAGATCATAGAACATTTTATTTTTATCACCACAACTATAACTTTATTTCGATCCCACATTTAAGGATATACCTCAATACAACTCTAATATTGTATTTCACAATATATCCGCCAATACCTAGACACTAAATATTCAAATGCCGATCGAACCATACACTTTTTCCTATTTCGCGATATCCATTACTTCCTTTTATCACATTCTAACACATTATCCTTTTGCTCATTTTTTCTAACCGCTTAAACAACTGAGACATACTTATGCATATGACTCATATACTATATCGGGATCGATTGTCACCGCTCGCCATGACATGACTTAAATGCACGTGACTTGACACATTTTCCAAAGCCCATGTAAGATTGTACTTACGGGCTCGACGATACCTAAATGTAGATCTCACTCTCAAGAAGACCAACCCGATATCAATGGTGATATCCGAGCCCGTGTCTCACGAGGGTGGTATGCTAGAGCAGTCGAATGCAGTTCAAAACTCAGAAAGCCATTTTTTTTTGAAAACAATAGAGTGCGCAGATATCGGTAGACAATTTGGGCCACGAAACAAAAACATTTCCAGTCAAAATCCAATTTCAGTCATAAAACCATTCATTCACACATATATTCACAGCCAATTTGGGCCCAATACAATAACAATATTTATCTGCAAAAATACAATTTTTCACATATAACCAGAATGACTCAAATGCAGACATGGGACTGATCCCGACGCCAAACTCTGCCTTGCTAGCGGTAACTATACTCCCGTGTGTCCAACGGGGTACTCTTCGATCCCTGAAAAATATTTGCAATGTTGAGTGAGTTTGCGAACTCAGTGAGAAACCATCATCGATGGTTCACTCAACTCATGTATATTCACACGATTCACAGTATCACATATATCAATTGCAGACATATCACACTATCCACATTTAATCATTTACATATGTAATGCACATGTGACACTGCCCATTTTCATTACGGTGTTGTGACCGAGCGCCTATCAGTGATCAGTAATCAGACGCGTCTAGGGAGTAGGAGAGCCCTCAGGGTATGCACTAACTCCCCTCGAGCTCGAGGCTCGGTTCAGTAACAGTGTTTCGGTGGGCTTGAAGCCCCGATACAATGAGCCTTAATATGGTATCCGAGCACTGCGTGGGAGAGCCCTCAGGGTATGCACCACCTCAGGGGGCAAGCGATACCAAGGCATTATTGGCTGCTCCGGTCACAACTGTCTTTATCAAATCATGCCTTTATGCATGAATGCACATGTCTCAATTCACATTCACAATCATTTTACATTTCAAAGACCAATTCCCATTCCTTCGGACCTTCGGTCCTGTAATTCAGTCATTAACAAATTTCATAGCAGCATTCACATACAGTGTACACAATTTGCACTTCAATATCACATTCAAATACTTCGGACACCCGTGGTCCGAAATCAATGAAAGCAAACACATATATCCCTCCATTATCTCCACATGGCATAATTGCAAAATATTAAACACATACAGGTTGAGAAACTAACTAGGTTACTCACTTGAACTTCCTAGTTGTTGCCTGGAAGCTCCAGCACTGTCCGTGGAATAACGATCCATCGGAGTCTCTATAACAGTCAAACAATTTCCAATTACTAAAATGCACAATCAGAAATAATTTAATGATGCACATGTCTTAATTTAAAAAGATGTACTATTCCTATTCATGACCTTCCCAGCACTATTTCCAAATTTTCACTTTCTTTAGTCCAAATTCTGATTTTTCACTCAATTGATCAACAATGACTCAATTCCAATTCAATAACATGTCATGGAACTCATCAATTCCATTTCTAATGGCCTTTCTTTACATTTAGGGACCTCTCAATTATACCCCAATTACCAAGAATAATTCTTAGGTTGAAATGCAATCACATTCTTACTTTCTTTCACTGATTGTGATCTCAAAAACCTGAATTCAAACTCTCATTCTTTTCCTCAATTGTAGACCTCTTACTCTAGGTCACAACGAATCAAACATCACCTCAATTGGAGGTCTACACCATTAGTTATGCCTCAAAACCAAATTGAATCACTTCAGAAATTTCCTCCCTAGCCGCGATTAAAACTCGCCAAGGCTCAAGACGCTTCGTCATGAAGCATGAAAGGAGACGCGTCGCGACGTGGAAGACTTGCGTTCGCCGTGACGTTGAGAGGAGCTCGCCACAAGGCCCAACCTTTGAGCTCGCCGGCGTCTCTCTTTTTCCCGCCGTGATTTAATTAAATGTTAATTCACCGCGGCGAGGCTTCACGCACGCCATGACGTGCGAGTCGCAGGTCGTCTTCTCCAATCAGTTTTTCGTCCAATCTCTCTCTAAAACGAGTCCTAACTTAGCTCAAACACTTTAATCTTTAACAATTATGTAACATCCCATCTCCGATGGGAAGGGTATTTTAGTACATTGGGACGGGGACGGGTTAGGAGTATTAAATTATATCTCGGCATGAACATATGTCATGCAGCCTCTATAAATGGTGAGTTTTGCACTGGCACATAGTCATACATGCATTCATGACATTTCCCGGCCTAAGTGTCTAATTGTGATCTTTCGTGAAATTGGTGTGATAATGGGATTTGAAAAAAATATTTGGAGTGTGCCATAGAGTGTTTTACATTTTTAGAGATTTATGAGAATTTTTCTGGAATTATCCGGAGAAAATTCCCAGACTGGCAAAAATCGCCAGTACATGGCCTAAAAGTGTTTTTGTAGTGAAAGTGTGGTTTTCGTGTTTAAAAAATTATTGGGAGTGGACTATCTTATGTTTTACAATTTTGGGCAATTTAGGTAATTTTCAAAAAAATGATTCGGGGAAATTTCCCGGAAATTTTCGGACCGAAAAATTCCAACTGACTGGCTGAGTGAGCATTTTTTATACTGAAAAGGGATTGCCTAATGGCAAGAGATAATTGGGTATATTATTTTAGGAATTATTTTATTAAAGAGTCATTAGCATATGATGGCTGAAAGCTTAATTGGGATACATGTTCTTAATTAAAGAAGATTACTTAACTATTTGATTTTTATCCATTAGGGACAAGTGTCCCTTTCATGATGAGTTTTGTCTTTTATTCCTACTCATCTACGACTTTCATCCATGATTTTTCCTTGGTTTATTAAACAAATAACTCATCTTAGAAAGCTAACTCTCCTCTCACCCGAAAATTGGCTCTCCTTCTTTGGTGGTTTTCTTCTCCTTCGAAGTTCCTTCTTTCCATCCCTTTCAAGAAGGCTCTTCCATGTTTCTTGCTTGCCTCTCCTTATTCTCTACCAAGACCTAGCTCTAGTCTTGAGTTGATGAAGATCTTTGTGATGCTTGTAATAGCCGTTGGTGTGGATTGAAAGAAAGATGGTGTGAACTTGAGTGATTTCAAGATTTAAGAGTTTATAACTTGTTAAAGGTGAGTATTAATGTTTGTATTCTTTCTTTAGTAGTTAGAAGCATGCATGGGAAGTACTTGTGTATTTACTTGATCAGTATAGTAAAAGGTTTGAATGGGTTTAAATATATGCTTATGTATGGATGAATGAATGACTATAGTTCCATTGATTTTGGCTTGGTTTGGATGGAGTTTTTGCTAGGTTGATGAATGGAAAACTTAGGAAGATAATATGGGTAGGTGCTGCCACTTATGCTCTATTATATAAGTATATGTTGTGATGAGTTTATGGTTGATTTAGAGGTATAAATGGGTGCTTAGTGAAGTGTTATTGATGTTAGAAGTGATAGGAGTTAGGTTAATGTTGAAAGCTGGAAAATGAATCTTTGACCTATTGTACTATTTTAATCATAACTCATTGTATAGGTGAGTAAATGAGGTGAAGTTTGTGCCCAATGAAACTTTCATATGTTAGCTACATTTTTGTGTGAAATAGGTGTTGTCAAATTGTAAATCTAATAGGTTGAAATTTGGCATGGAAAGTTACTGTTTTATTGCCTGTGAACAGTACCCGAAACCATAACCTATGAGCTTTACTGATTTTTATAAATAAATTGAGATGGAATTAGGGAGAATGGTCTTCATGGAAGTTGTAGAATATGTAGTTAGCTTTCCATTGCCACTGATCTTGCTATTTTTAGAGGTGTATATTGAGAGATATGAACTGTTTACTATGGACTGGTTTTGGGCATGTTGATGAAACCTAGCTTAAGTGTTGATTTTGTGAGCTTTCTGCTTGGGAGCAATTTTAGCACTTTTTCTGGACTGAATTGGTGTGAGTGATCTTCTGTAAAGTTGTAGAGGAAGACATTATCTTGAAAATGAGATATGGCATATAATTTTTAGAGGTCAGAGTTGGGAGTTATGATTTTGCAAAAACTGATCCTGCATTAGGTTAGGAATTGCTGATCATGGCAGTAACTTGCATGACTGTTTTGAAATGGTTAGAAATGAAATTGGAAATTGAGTTCTTCATGAAAATTGAAGTCTGAGGATTTATCTTTTCAGGGATATAATGTTCAGATTTTTCTGACTTGTGTACAGGGAGTTATGCTTGTTATAAGTTTACTGCTCAAATTGAATGATTTCAGGGACAGCAACATTGAGTGAATTAATTGACTTGTGTAGCAATGGAATTTGATTTTGGGTTGTTCATGAAAGTTGTAGATGACATTGTTAATTTATTGAGATTATTTATGTGGTAATTTTTGGCTGAAGAATCAGAGAGTTATGGAAATTTCAATGTACTGTTCTGTTTTAATGGGATTTGAGTAGGCAGTAGGTTTGAAGGGATTTTTGACACCCTTAGGGGTGAAATTGATTTTTATGGTCTTCATGAGAATGGTAGAGTTTTTCATTATCTTTCCAACAAGCTATGGTTTGTATTTTTCTGATTTGTGTGCTAAGAATTATTGTTGTTGGAAATTCGGATGAGAAATAGGAAAAAAAAAAGAGGGTAATTGAATTAAGGCCCGGTCACTAGGGCGACGCGTCGCCCTAGTGACGAGGGCGTTAAGGCGCGTCGCTAGGCGACGCGTCGCCTCTAGCGATTTGTTGATTATTCAGCCCGCTGGCGAGACGCCGCCCATAAGTGGCTGAACTTTTTTTTTTTTAATTTATTATTATTTTATATTTAATTGGTAATTTGTGAGTTCATTTGGCAATTTCTTTTCCGTCCGACGTCCGATTGACCTGATTCTTGAGGCATCGGATTCGTAGAATATTTAATTTCATTTTGTGAGAAATTGAGAATTTTTGGACGGGAAATTGACGGGGCCCCGGGTAGCGGAGCCTTTAATCACTGTTTTGTTTAATTGGGGACCTATAGAGGTCCGAATTGCGCACCGTCAGCGCCAATAGGTTTCTAATTTTTAGACGGATTTTATTATGGGGAAATTTGGATTTAGGGCCAGAAAATTCATGAACATGCATATTTCACCTACATGTGCACAAATTGCATCTGTAGTGACTCGTTCTTTCTCTGTTTCTTATAGAGGCCCAAGTGGAGCGTCGTTCGACTGACGGGGCGGAAACTTCCCGGTATTAGCTCGGAAGTAATAGGTGAGTAACCTAGTTAGTTTCTCAACCTTATGTGTTTATTAATGATATGCATTGATTGCCATGAGGATGCAAGGATGGATATATGCAATTGATTGTTTTGATTGATTTGGGACCGTGGGTGTTCAAATATTGGATTGTGATTGAAGTGCAAATGAAAATAAGTGCGTGAGAATGCATTAGTAAATTGGATTGTAAATGTGATAGATTAGTAAATTGGATTGTAAATGTGATAGTGAAACGAAAGGTAAATGCATGGAATGAATCTGGGATGAAAGTCCGAGAACATTGGAAATGATCGAAATAGTAATTAATTGGAATTGGAAATAGAAATGCGATGATTGGATATTGAAATGACATGTGCATTCATGCATAGTAAATGATCGATAATGGCGGTTGTGACCGGTGTAAATCACCGATTTGAGCTTTAAGCTCAACACACAGGCCTCGTGCTCAACGATTCGATCCTCGGCTCGATGATCGTGGCTATGCCTAACGCTTCGTGGCTTTAAGCCTAATGTTTGAGCCAATGGCTCAACGATATGAGCTCAAAGCACGGTCACAACAACGAAAGAAAATGAAAGGGTCACATGCACACTGCATCAATGAATATTTAATGTGAATTGTGTGAAAGGCTTATTGCCTTATAAATGTGAAATTGAATGCCTGTGATTTCTTATTTCTGATATATATACAATATTGTGTGATTGTGTGGATATGCATGAGTTGGGTGAACCATCGATGATGGTTTCTCACTGAGTTCGCAAACTCACCCAACATTGCATCTATTTTTCAGGAAATGGAGAGTACCCCGTTGGACACGCGGAGTACGCTCATCGCTAGCAAGATCGAGTATCGGGATCGATGTCGTCCGTATCTGCATTAGTGTATTAATTTTGTATTTAGTAGGCCCAATTGTTTACATGTAATTGTATAGAGTGGTGAGCACTAATGAGTGCTAATAATGATTGAAATTGTTTTATCGGTGAAATGGTATAATCGTTGAAAGTGTTTTGTTATAATTGGGCCAAGTCAATGATTGCTTTATGCACTCTAATGTTTTGAAAGAAAAGATAATGTTATCGCGACTCTAATGTTTTGAAAGAAAAAAAAATGTCATACGATTTTTGTTAATAAGGTAATGAATGTTCTAGACGCCACCCTCATGGTCACGGCCGAGATATCACCATGGATATCGGGTTCAGGTCTCGTCGGGAGTGGGGTGCTACATTTGTGGTATCAGAGCCCAGAAGTACAATCTTACATGGGCTTTCAAAAAAAAATGGATGTGTCTAGTCATGTGCATTTAAGTTGTGTCACGGCAGATAGTGACAACTGATCCCCAGTGTAGTATATGAGTCGTATGCATAAATATGTCTCAGTTGTTTAAGCGGTTAGAAAAAGTGAGAAAAAGGACAATGTGTTAGAGTGTGATAAAAGGAAGAAATGGATATCGCAAAATAGGAAAAAGTGTATGGTTCGACCGCATGCATTTAATATTTCGTCCGGTATTGACGGGTATATTGTGAAGTACAATATTGGAGTAAGATTGGGTATATCCTTGAATAGGAATTTGAAGATTATAGTCGGGAATGAATAGAAAAAAGAGTTGTGATAATGGGAAGATTTCCAGTGTATTAGGTGAATGAAAATAAAGTGTTCTATGATATAGAAAAGTTACAATTGGGATTGATTACCGTGATGAGAGTTATATATAAGGATTGGTGATTTGGAGTCAAAATATATTAAGAGCAAAATCAAGAATGATTTCACATCTGTGATCTTGATTTGAGTGTGGAAATATATGGGTATAATGCCATAATGAAAAGATTGAAATGTAAGACAATGAAATTGATAGATGAAAAGGTTGCTCGGGTTTAATTGATCTGCCTAAGGAAATGCACACCTACTTATGGGAGCCCTATGGTAAGTGAAAATGTTCAGTTGCAATTGCTGAGTTAATGGATAATTGCTAGCCAGAATTCTTGTAAAATAATAATAATAATTCTTTATGAGTTAGAATAAGAAACGAAAGTGCTTATGCTGATCAGTTGTATAGGAATAGAGATTGTATATGATCCTCATGAGCGAGGACGGGTGTAAACAGGAAGGTTGCTGAGTTCAGAATATATTGTCACTGTAAGTGTATATCTGATAGTGGGATTACAATCACGGGTGAAATGATTAAGCATAAATGAATAATTTGCGTGAATATGATATAGGACGTAATCGGTGGTCTATTACGTAAGCTCCGATTTTAATGTCGATAGCTCACGTTCGAGTAAGGCATGAGAATGCTCGTAATGATCAATTGAGAAAGAAGTGATACAGTTAAAGATGTTCGATCAAGAATGAGTTTGAAAGAAGAAAATGAGGGACATGAATAGAGTAAGGTCCCATGATCGAGAATTGGTACCAAAAGAGAATGGTTATCGAGAATTAAATGCAATTAAGGTATTCTTAGCAAGATGATCTATTAATGGGCAAATTGATGGGACTATGGAGATATATTGTCGATAGGATGTGATGATTATGGTGATGTATGGCGAGATAGTAGAGAAAAGAAATTGTTTAAGGTTTTCAGAGATTTATCTTCGTGATGTATCAAGAGTAACCGATTTGTATTACATCCGCGAGACTCTAGCGTAAGAGCTAAACTATGCTACAAAAAAAAAAGTACATTATGTTAATGAGATGATTCTGATTATGTCAGAGAAGTACTGCATATTAAGGAAAGATTTATTTGTGAATTTGAGGGGATTAAAATAAAAAAAATAAAAAAAATTTCGTATATATTTTGTGTAATGATGTTTTGAAAGCACGAGATCGATATAACGATTGTTTATTCAAGTCAATGAGTGATCTATCGTGAATAAATTAAGTTATGTGGAGAAATGAAGGTAAGGAACATGTGCAGAATATGTTATGATAAGACAAATTATACAAAAATTGTTCCTCATTGGAGACGTTCGATAATGAAAAAGTTACATGAATCACCTATAGGTACGGAAAAGGAACATGTCTCAATTGTGTTGCAGTGGATAATGGATATAAGCATAAGAAATAGATACATTGGTATAGGTGAGGAGATTGGTTATCATGCAAGTTTCATAAGAGTGAATCTTAACCTGATTGAATGAATAAAGGATGAATGAGGATGTGAACATGGGATATTGGGAGAATTAATTAAGATATAGGTATTGCTAAAATGCGAAAGTTCAAAAGATATGTGTATGCGGAATGTGGAATTAATGAGAACTAATGGAATGCCGGATGCGTTCATAAATTGTTAAAGATTTTCTAGTTTTAGCAAATCGACAAGAATAATTGAGGAAAACATGTGATTATTATGACTGATGATCATAAAGGAGACATGTGAAGAATTGACTATCTATATGGAAGTGTTCCAGTAAAGGTTCTGATGTGATCTATGGAAATTGGATAAAGTGATTTTATACACCTTAGGACAACTATGATTCCATGGGCGGTATTATGATTGATGATTTGAAATTTATTATACTGAGTGTGGCCTAAAAGCTTGGAGACATAAATAAATGTAAATAGTTTGGAGATGTCATGAATATGCAAATCGATAACTATTGAGTTATGTCGTGCAGTTGAATGATTTGAAAAGGATTCAGTGGCTGATTACTCCAAACTAAGCTAATGGTGCAATTCAAGGAATTGAACAAAAAAAAAATTTCAATTGCAGAAAAATCAAAAGTTGGGCAATAAAGTGATCAAATCTGGTGTATTATTGCGTGGTAATAGTCGAGCCGATTTAAAAGGGCAAAAGAAAGTATTATTAGCTATGGAATTTCAAAGGTGGTGTGCATCAAAACGGATTGGCAAAACCCGAAGTGAGGAAGTAGAAATTGTAAATCGATCAAAGAAGCGTAGATAACTCCATTTGTTGAGGAAAGTGATAGGTATAGTTCAATTAAGAAAAATGGGTGATATTCATTACGGGAACTGTTAGTAAAAACGTAAGGAATGATCGAAGCTTTATGTTTTAGCAAGAGCATATTGAAAGAGTAATTGAAAGGTTAGGATGGGAAAACGAATGATTATTAGTAAATGGTTCGAGAAAGCATAAGAAACAATCGAAGTGTTATGTTTTAGTAAAAGTATTGTGGAAAAGCAATTGATGGTTAAACGATGACATGTGTGATTAACCAACAGGTGTTTTTGGATTTCATTGGGATATGAGATTGATATATAGGGCAAAGTGATTGTGGTATGACAATCATTATATTGGTGTCACCATTCGAAAAGTGTATAAGGGGTCTTACTGCCAAAAAGGAGTCACTATCCCTATATTATGTGATCAGGGCGTTAAGCAATTTAAGACGGTGACATTGAGTTGAATTGATTCACACCAAGGTTATAAATCTCATGAGATTTGTGTTTTGATAATAACGGAATCTGATAAGCGATAAATGAAATATTTTGAAGGGTATGGCCTCGCCAAAAAGTACTTAGATGGGAATAAAGGTGTAGTTAAGAAAATTGAATTAGTGAGGAATGGCCTCCATACGATTGTGGTGTGAATAGAATTATGGATTGGCAAGTTAGGCTAAAACTTAAAAGATGATTCGGATTCACAAAGTATTGATATCGAAGTGACGAATTGCGGCGTGATCATGAGAAAGCGGTAAAATCATGTAAAGTTGAGAAAGGAAAGAGTCATTGATTGTTTTGATTTCGCTCATTGACCGAATGTGGTCGTGTAGTGAAAACAGTGGAAAACAGAGTATTAATCAAAAGACTCCCTACCTTCCGCTTCATCAGATATGAAATTTCGAGGACGAAATTTTTATTAGGAGGAGAATCAGAATATCCCATCTCCGATGGGAAGGGTATTTTAGTACATTGGGACGGGGACGGGTTAGGAGTATTAAATTATATCTCGGCATGAACATATATCATGCAGCCTCTATAAATGGTGAGTTTTGCACAAGCACATAGTCATACATGCATTCATGACATTTCCCGGCCTAAGTGTCTAATTGTGATCTTTCGTGAAATTGGTGTGATAATGGGATTTGAAAAAAATATTTGGAGTGTGCCATAGAGTGTTTTACATTTTAGGATTTATGGAATTTTTCTGAATTATCAGGAGAAAATTCCTGACCGCAAAAATCGCTAAGACATGGCCTAAAAGTGTTTTTGTAGTGAAAGTGTGGTTTTCGTGTTTAAAAAATTATTGGGAGTGGACTATCTTATGTTTTACAATTTTGGGCAATTTAGGTAATTTTCAAAAAAATGATTCGGGAAAATTTCCCGGAAATTTCCGGACCGAAAAATTCCAACTGACTGGCTGAGTGAGCATTTTTTGTACTGAAAAGGGATTGCCTAATGGCAAGAGATAATTGGGTATATTATTTTAGGAATTATTTTATTAAAGAGTCATTAGCATATGATGGCTTAAAGCTTAATTGGGATACATGTTCTTAATTAAAGAAGATTACTTAACTAATTGATTTTTATCCATTAGAATGAATACCAGACTGAAAGTCCGAGAACATTGGAAAATGATCGGAAATAGTAATTAATTGGAATTGGAAATAGAAATGCGATGATTGGATATTGGAAAATGACATGTGCATTCATGCATAGTAAATGATCGATAATGGCGGTTGGACCGGTGTCGCCACCGATTTGAGCTTTAAGCTCAACACACAGGCCTCGTGCTAACGTATTCGAGCCTCGGCTCGATGATCGTGGCTATGCCCAACGCTTGAGGCTTTAAGCCCAATGTTTCAGAGCCAATGGCTCAACGATATGAGCTCAAAGCACGGTCACAACAACGAAAGAAAATGAAAGGGTCACATGCACACTGCATCAATGAATATTTAATGTGAATTGTGTGAAAGGCTTATTGCCTTATAAATGTGAAATTGAATGCCTGTGATTTCTTATTTCTGATATATATACAATATTGTGTGATTGAGTGGATATGCATGAGTTGGGTGAACCATCTATGATGGTTTCTCACTGAGTTCGCAAACTCACCCAACATTGCATCTATTTTTCAGGAAATGGAGAGTACCCCGTTGGACATGCGGGAGTACGTCTCATCGCTAGCAAGATGAGTATCGGGTCGGGATCGATGTCGTCAGTATCGCATTAGTGTATTAATTTGGTATTTAGTAGGCCCAATTGTTTACATGTAATTGTATAGAGTGACTGAGCACTAATGAGTGCTAATAATGATTGAAATTGTTTTATCAGTGAAATGGTATAATCGTTGAAAGTGTTTTGTTATAATTGGGCCAAGTCAATGATTGCTTTGCGCACTCTAATGTTTTGAAAGAAAAGATAATGTTATCGACTCTAATGTTTTGAAAGAAAAAAATTTCATACGATTTTTGTTAATAAGGTAATGAATGTTCTAGTACGCCACCCTCGCGGGTCACGGGCTCGGATATCACCATGGATATCGGGTTCGGGTCTCGTCGGGAGTGGGGTGCTACAAATTAACCCCATGCATGCTTTAAACACAATAAATCAACAACATACAATCAATTACTTACCAATTCAAGCTCAAATCCTCAAATCTTCGAAAATCTTCCAACTCTTTTCACTTCCTCCATCTTCCACGGTAACTCTTAAATCCACACAAAATATCAACTCCCTTAAGCAGCAAACAAAGCTTTACACAAGGAGGGAGGAACGAAGATCATTCGTTGGAGGAAGGAGGAAAAATCGAAAGTCTCCGAGGAAGAAGAACGATCGCGCCCTAGGGGAGAAAACAAATTTTCTTTTCCTTTCTTCAATTCTCAAAACGTAAAACATAGATATACATAACAAATAAGCCTCTTGTCATTTTCCTCCCAAAACATTTAAATCTCTTTCTCTAATCAGTTTTATTTCCAGTCCAATTCATCTCCAAATGTCAATGGCTCGACATATAAATTTCTAAGGTTCACAATCAATTAACAGTCACTCTAAAATATTTCCAAATCAACTATTCAGACCCAAGTATTCCAAAATTTCCAACAAATCACAATCAAATCTAATTATCTCTCAAATCACAATTCATATCATATTCAAAATCAAATCTGGGAAAATTCATGAATGCATGTACTATACGTGCTGTCTGTAAAAGACTCATGGCCTCCAAAATTAGAGGTCAAAAGGATGCTCAGTCAATATTATGTGGTAATATCCTATCCCGCCTCAATTTACCAATATGACCTTCCCATCGGTGACGGGATGTTACACCTGGTGGGCTGAATAAATTTCCTTCCTCATCGAAGATGTCCTGGAAGCTAGAAAATACTTCTCTAAAAAGGCCTTCCTCAGATTGGTCCAGCTATGATTGTTAGTAGTGTGCCCTATGCTAATGAACATTTGTGATTCATGTATTAACATTATGATTTGTTAATAATATATTATGAGGTATTCCGTTTCATATATGCATGTATTTCATTTATGTAATGTGATTTACATTCCATGAATGGTATTAAACTTATGTCATCAAGTATGTGACTTGATAGTAAAACCATAAGTGTTATAATACTATTCTAGACTGTCCCTAGTCGATCATTATTGGTGGATCAATAATGAATTAAGGATAGTATGTGTTCGACCGATGATTACGTTTCTCGATCATGGATATGAGATATCAAATCGAAACATAGATATATGTTAGAGAACATATATTGGACCGACCACATAAAGAATACTACATGGTTTCATGTCATTAGTGATTCTTTATATGGTTTGACTTTAGTCCTTTGACTGAAGTCATCATGGTTCCCTACATGAGGAATTTAGTGTTTGATATTAGACAAAGTTATTTTTAACCGAATAACAAATAGTCTTATGTTGGACACTAAATGAATCATGCGAGGGACGTGAATGACGTAGATGGGATTTGTACCTCTCTTAAATGAGAGAGATATCATTTGGGCCTCTTGACAAGTGTGATCAAGAAATGCATGGTCGTGCTCAAATGAATTGATGAAGAGTCATCAATGTCGTTTGTTAAAATCACCAACTTGGGGATCAAGAAACTATGATTAATCAAAGGTTGACATGTACCATGCCTTGTGATTAATCTTGATATCGTGTTACAAAAGGATCGAGCCTATAACCATAATTCTGAGTTAAATCGGATTATCGATCCTCATTTGATTTGGGTAGTCATAATGTCTTGCTAGAGGCCGCTTATGACTTATGGGCCTTGAAGTGTAATCAAGCCCATTGCCAACATCAAATGAGCCTGTGGTCGCATACAAAGAGTGATGTGATCTAGGCTTATTCTCTTCGACCTAATTTATTAGGTGTTGAATAAATATATTTAGATATATTTTTGGGCTAGATTTAATTAAGTTGTCCGCTTTTATTATATATGATATAATGGGCGAAACTTAATAGGGCTGAATGAGATTAGGGTTTCTATAAATAGAGAAGCTTAGGTCTCATTAGGTTAACGACATAATTGTCAGGAAACCCTAGCCGCCATCCAAGAGAAAGATCGTGCGGCATTCAGAAAGGTTTTCAGGACGTGCTAGCACACTACAGCCGCAGCCTGGATCGTACACGCTCGTGTGGATACCGGTAGAGGACATTAGCGATTTGCAGTGTCTTGGAATCCGAAAAAGAAAAAGAAGCAACCTATCCACGAAAATAAGGTATTTTCATTAATCCTTCGTGTTTTCGATTATACGTGATATTTTGTATGGTCTTTTCCGCAACATATTGTGAATACTCAGACCATACGCGATCCAACAGTGGTATCAGAGCTAGGTTTAATCGTTAATCTTGGATTTAGAGGCTTGATTATTGTTGTTGATTTATGTTAATGCTTCGGTAAAATACAGATAACAATGGTGATTGTTTTTGTTAAAGTTTTGAACTTGTTTCCAGATGCTGTTCTGGAAATTGTTTCCAGACTGTTTTTAATCCTTGTTATTCGATGCATGTATTGTTCTGTTTCTAGAAATTGTTTCCTCGAGCATGAATGAATTTTATGCCTTTTACTGCGTTTTTCCATATGCTTCTGCGTTTATAGATCTGGAAATTGTTCCATATGCATATACGGTGATAAATGGTTATCTGGAAATCAAAGGTTTAGGGTTTTCTCAAAATCCTTGTTATACGATGCATGTTTTGCGTTTTTATCTGAAATCCCCAAATTTCTTAATGCCCTAATAGATACCATACCCAATTTGCTTGCATATGAACTCTTGAGCATATTTCTGAAAATTGTTTCAGATTGTATGTATGTGTTTTTAGCTATTGCGTTATTTCGTTTCTCCCTCTATCTTGGTTTTGCATTTTTTTTCTTCCCTTGCGTTGGTCTCTCTTGATTTTTTGGGTTGCCATTGTTTTTGGAAAATCGATGGGAGAGTAACACCCATCGGAGGCTACCCATCAGTGGCGTCGCATGGTGCCTCTGTGGCATCTCCGGTGACGCCACAGGCGGCGGTGACGAGATGTAATCTTCGGGTGGAGACCCAATGATAGAACCTTCACGTTTTTCGTTAGATCCGACAAGATCTGAGCTTCAATCGTGGAACGGGAGAGTTGCGGTTGATTGGTAGTGGAAATCGTGGAGAAAATGGGAGAAAACCAAGAGGGAGAACGGTGTCGTTGGTGGGGAAGGCGAAGACACGCGTGCTGCCACCCTGTGGGCGCTGAGCGACGAAGGGCGGCGGTGGCGTGTGCACGTGCGATCGACCCCTTGATCGCACGCCTCGTGCGTGTGGTGTGCAGTGCGTGGCACTGCGCGCTGCACACCCTTTCCCTTCTTTAACCCCTTTTTTTTTAAAAAATATATATATATATATATTTTTAAAAACCTAATTCTCTTTTATTAATTTAATATAGATTAAATTAATAAATACTCTAATAAAATAAAAGGGTGTTTTATTAAATTTGAAAATTGTTTTCAAAGGATTATTTATTAGGAAAGGGTTTTGGAATTTAATTTAATTTTTTCAAGAGTTGAATTATTAAATTAAATTTATTTTCAAATCACCAATTAGAATCAAGCCAAGGTTGTAACAAGCATTTTGTAATCTTCCATAATTCTTTAAAAGGATTAATAACCTTCTAAGAACGACCCTCATCGTAATTTTAAGTTTATATGCCTTCCATAAATCTTTACCAATGTTTATTTCTAGCTCATCCTTATGTGGGTCATTGCCAAAGCAAGGCATGTGGGGATTATCTAGGGAAGACATTTGAATAATGGTGCTATTCATAGGTAAAGTATGGTTAAACTTAACTAAGCTATCAAAACGGTTTTGGGCTTAGGGCATAAGATTGGGTTTTTACATACATGCAGTACATAAGATGTATTTTAACATAAGCCCATCAAGAGTTACATGTGATGTAATTGAAAAGAGTTTTCTACCTAAATAACTAAGTTTTGAGTGTTAAGCCAAAGCTTTCTTAGGACTTAGTGAAATATGGATCTTGTTTTCTCCCATTTTTCTATTGAGGGTTATTTTTTTGAGTTGGAGCTAATACCTCATAATATATATAAGAATGTTGACCCTTATTGCATTATTTTGTAGATTATGGCTACTCCATCTACAAACCTGTCTATGCGATCTATCTTAGAGAAAGAAGAACTTAGTGGAACAAATTTCCTAGATTGGTATAGGAACTTGAGAATTGTTCTCAAGCAAGAAAGAATGCTTTATATCTTAGAAGAACCCATCCCTGAAGAACCACCAGCAAACGCACCTAAGGCTCAAAAGGATGCTTACACGAAGCATATCAATGACTCCACGGATGTGTCATGCCTTATGTTAGGCGCCATGATCTCTGACCTTCAGAAGGATTTAGAGGAAATGGAAGCCTATGACATGCTTGCTCAACTGAAAGCTATGTTTCAAGAGCAAGCACGCCAAGAGAGGTTTAGAACCACTAAGGCATTGAATTCATGCAAGATGACTCCTGGCACACCCGTGAGTGCTCATGTTCTTAAGATGAAGAGTTACATTCATCATCTTGAGAAATTAGGTGCACCTGTTAGTCAAGAATTGGCAACGGATCTTATTCTATCATCTTTGACTGATGAATATGATCAGTTCATTCTTAACTACAACATGCATAACATGGAGAAGTCCATTGATGAATTGCATGGGATGCTGAAAATTGCTGAAGAGAACTTAAAGAGAAAGGTAAAGACCACCAATGAAGTTCTTGTGGTTCAAAAGGGAAAAGGTTTCAAGAAGAAGGGCACAGCGAAGGGCAAAGGTAAAGTACCTAAGTCCAAGACCAAGCCCAAGCCCAAAGCTAAGACTAAGGCACCCAAGGAGGGAGTTTGCTTCCATTGCAATGAACCTGGTCATTGGAAAAGGAACTGCAAACTCTATTTGGAAGAGTGAAGAGAAGAAGAATAGTCGACTATTTCTTGGTATGTTTGTTATAGAAATCAATTTTACTCCTACGTATCTTGGGTATTAGATATCTTTGAGTCGCAACTCACATTTGTACTAATGTGCGGGGTTTAAGAAGGACTAGAAGATTGATGGCTGGTGAGATCAACCTACATGTGGGAAATGGAGCAAGAGTTGCTGCTTTATCCGTGGGGACTTATGATCTTATTTTACCCTCTTGGACTCATTTTGGAACTTGAATTGTTATTATGTACCTACTATGAGTAGAACATTATTTCTTTTGCTTGTTTAGAGAATGATGGATTTAAATTTTCTATTGAGAATAGAAGTATTTCCATTTATAAGAATGACGTTTTATATGGTATTGCACGTCAATTAAATGGCATCTATACTCTGACACCGAGTCTCTAACAAATGAGCCCATCTATAACATAAATACTAAGAAGTTTAAATCTAACGATTTGACCCAACTTATCTCCGGCATTGTCGCTTAGGCCATGTAAATGAAAAACGATTTCAAAACTCCATCAAGATGGATTCATTGATTCTTTTGAATCTTTTGACACGTGTGATTCTTGTTTCTTGGGTAAGATGACAAAGGCCCCTTCACGAGTAAAGGGAAAGGGCCAATGAGCTATCGGGCCTTATACATACCGATGTATGCGGTCCTTTTAGCATATCGTGAGAGGAGGTTATTTGTATTTCATTACTTTTACAGATGACTTCAAGAGATATGGGTATGTCTATTTAATGAAGTACAAATCTGAATCTTTTGAAAAGTTCAAAGAGTATAAGAATGAAGTACAAAATCAGCTTGCAAGAATATTAAAATCCTTCGATCCGATCGAGGAGGTGAATATTTAAACCAAGAGTTTGATGATTATCTTAAGGATTGTGGAATCGTTTCACAATTGACTCCTCCAGAACTCCTCAATGGAATGGTGTCTCTCGAAGGAGAAATCGAACTCTATTAGATATGGTTCGATCAATGATGAGTCAAATGATCTTCCAAAATACTTACGGGGCTATACTTTAGAAACCATGAGATTCATATTGAACCGTATTCCTTCAAAGGTCGTAGAAAAGACACCTTATGAGATATGGACCGAAAGCGCCCCAATTTATCTTTTCTAAAGATTTGGGGTTGTGAGGCTTATGTGAAGCGCCCAATTGTCGACAAGTTGGCACCCAAATCTGGAAAATGTTATTTTGTGGGATATCCTAAGGAAACTAAAGGATATTACTTTTACATCCCATCAGAGAACAAAGTGTTTGTTGCTCGAAATGGTTTCTTCTTAGAGAAGGAATTTTTTTCCAAAGGAAACAGTGGGAGTAAAGTACAACTTGAAGAAATTCAAGTTTCACAAAATGACATTGAGCCTGAAAAGGAGATTGAAGTGAGCTCACAAGCTGTTGATGAGCAGCCTTCAACAACACAAGGCCTACGTAGATCTGATAGGATTTGTCATGAGCCCGAGAGATATGGATTTCTCGTTATTGATGATGATAATGTGATGCTCATCGATCATAATGAGCCCACATCCTATCAAGAAGCTATGGAAAGTCCAGAATCTACTAAATGGTTAGAGGCCATGAAAGCAGAGATGCAATCCATGTATGACAATCAAGTTTGGACTTTGATTTATCCGTCTGATGGCTTGAAGACCATTGGATGCAAATGGGTTTTCAAAAAGAAACTCGACATGGATGGAAATGTGCACACTTATAAAGCAAGACTTGTTGCTAAAGGTTATCGACAAGTTCATGGAATTGATTATGATGAGACATTTTCTCCGGTGGTCATGATCAAATCCATTAGAATTTTATTGCCATAGGCCGTATGCTACGATTATGAGATATGGCAAATGGATGTCAAAACGGCTTTCCTTAATGGAAACTTACTTGAGGATGTATATATGATACACTCGAGGGTTTTGTCCATCCTAAGAATTCAGAAAGGTGTGCAAGCTTCAAAGATCCATTTATGGATTCAAGCAAGCATCAAGAAGTCGGAATCTTCGTTTGATGAAGTTGTCAAAGAGTTTGGATTCATCAAGAATGAAGATGAACCTTGTGTTTACAAAAGGTTAGTGGGAGTGCTGTTGTCTTTTAGCTTTATATGTTGATGACATCGCTCATTGGAAACGATATTCGACCTTACAGAGTGTCAAGATTTGGTTAAGGAAACGTTTCTCAATGAAAGACTTAGGTGAGGCTGCCTATGTTTTGGGCATTAAGATCTATAGAGATAGATCAAGAAAGCTTATAGGTCTAAGTCAGAGTACATACATAGATAAGGTACTGAAAAGGTTCAGTATGCAAGATTCCAAGAGAGGATTCTTACCTATGTCACATGGAATCAAGTTTTCTAAGAAGGATTGTCCTACTTCAGATAAGGAGCTTGAGCGCATGAGTAAGATTCCATATGCATCTGCAATTGGATCTATCATGTATGCCATGTTATGTACTCGACCAGATGTCTCATATGCTTTGAGTATAACAAGTAGATACCAATCTAATTATGGTGAGAGTCACTGGATAGCAGTTAAGAACTGAGAGGAAAAACTCTTTCTTCCTTCTCTTTCTAAACCCACGAAGATGATCATCCAAGAGAAAGAAACTCTTTCTTTCTTCTCTTATCACATAAGCCACAACCATCTCACTCTTTAACAAAGAAACTCTTTCTTTTATAGTTTTGTCTCTTAGTCATTTATTATATCTAATGACTAGGCATGAAATGGAAGCTTCTCCTTCCTTTCCATTTCATCTACGTATATACATATATATATTAATTAATTAATTAATTCTTTCTTTAATTAATTAATTATATATATATATAAACAAATGCTAAAGTGGTCGATTAGCTTACATGGAATTGGTCCTATCGCCTCTTTGGGTCCCGTATGGAAAAACTCCCGGAAACCCTTTTTCAGCAATATCGATGTCGTGATCTCATCGGGACATATCTCGATCTCATCGGGATCCATTTAATCCGATTGCTCTCCATATATTGGAACTCTGTCTAAAACTATTTTATGAATTCTCCGAGACACTCTTATGTGTGTGACCTATTAGGTTCCCGGTTATGTTGGCCACTTAGATTAACACTTAATCCAAGCAAGTCATGAGCGGTATCTAGCAACACATCATGAACCCCAATTGACCGGAAAGTAATTGGTTTGACGAATGAACATGTATTCATCATGAACCATATCACGAACCTTTCCATAGATAATTACCATGCAATTCATCCTTTCACCATGCTATACCCCACTTGGTTATGAGTATGGGCAATGTGTCAACTCTTACTAGACTGACTACGTCAAATCTAGTCCAAGTGATATCGAGTTCTTGTCCGGGACTCATTACTTAATATGTCTTGAAGACACTCTTCATGACATATATGCTCGACCAGAGACTTTCAAGTAATGACCACGACAAGAGGCCATGGGTATCATCTTCTGCTATCACAGAAGTGGTGAATCCTCTATTGGCTACTCAATTACCTTCGAATACCTCAAGCTGTACCCAAGCACCACCCTATGAGCGACCTCTGTAAGGCAACAAGGAATTGAGTCAAAGCACGTAATCAAGATTCAAGATATCCTCGAGCACCTCAAGTCTAAGGATACTTGCACCATTGCTATGATGAGATTATCAACGACATTAGAATAGGACATCCATGTGATGATCTCATAGCAGGTCAACCAATGTACTTACTACCTCTAGTAAGCATCCACATCTCAACCCTAAATATCTCATATTTACAGTTTCTGAGATCCACTGCTTGATCAAATAAAGGAGTTTGAGATGTGCTAGTCTTTTGGATTCTAGATGTCGATCTCGATAATCCTACGACTAGGGATAATTTAGATATCTTGATATAATTGCACATGATAGGAATCTCATTAGTATGATCACATCACAATTTCCTTCATGCTATGTCATATATCATGGACTTCATTAATTTGCTTATTGATCAATATCGGTTCATAAATAATGAACAACAAATTAATGAAATATGCCTTTCTTTATTTATTCATAAAGACTGCATACACAAATTTGTACAAAATGCGCTAAAGGCGATTGCCTTCAGGGCACTACTCTAACAATCTCCCACTTGACCTAAAGCCAATCGCCTTGATATCTAATACCATAAGCGAGTACATAAAAATCAAAACTCTTTTGTGATAATGGCTTTGTCAGCGGATCAATAATACGCGCTCGGTGGGAATTCTCTCGATCTGGACATCACCTCGTCTTATGATCTCCCTGATCAGATGATATCTGTGGAGTACGTGTTTGGATCATTGATGAGACCTTGGTTCCTTCGCCTGCACAATAGCCCCATTGTTGTCACAATACAACTGTATGGGCCCATCACTGCTAGGAACCACACCAGTTCGATAATGAACTTTGATCCAAATCGCTTCCTTCTTCGCTTACGAAGTGGCAATGCACTCGCTTCGGTTGTTGAATCGGCGATCGTCTCTTATTTGAAACTCTTCCAACTAATCGCCCGCCATTCGGTGTGAATCGTAACTGATTGGGATTTGGAATCATCCTTATCAGTTGAAAAGCGGCATCGTATATCCGCTCACTGGAGATCTCCATCCTATATATCAAGAAAACATCCTTAGTCCTTCGCAAGTACTTGAGGATATTCTTGGCCACCCAAATGACCCTCACCAGGATCCGATTGGTATCTGCTCGTAACACTTAGAGCATATGATACATCGGGTCTTGTACATAGCATAGCATACATGATAGATCCTACCGCAGATGCATACGGGATCATACTCATGCGTATCCTCTCATCTTGTGTCTTAGGACACATAGATTTCGAGAGTGTTATCCCATGAGTCAAGGGAAGGTACCCTCTCTTGGATTGCTCCATGCTAAACCTCTTCAGCATCTTGTCTATGTACGTTGATTGTGAAAGACCAAGCAACCTTTTTGATCTATCTCTATAGATTCTTATCCCAAGGATATAAGTTGCTTCACCAAGGTCTTTCATGGCAAATTGTTTGGACAACCAAATCTTGACTGATTGTAGCATAGAGACATCGTTTCCTAGCAATAATATGTCATCTACATATAGCACAAGGAATACGATCGCAATCCCATTAACCTTCTTATACACACAGTATTCATCCGGATTTTGTGAGAAACCAAACTCTTTGATTACCTCATCAAAACGGATATTCCAACTCCTGGATGCCTGCTTCAATCCATAGATGGATTTTTGAAGCTTGCATACTTTTTCGCCATCATAGGAGGTGAAGCCCTCAGGTTGTGTCATATACACATCCTCAGCTAGATTTCCATTTAGGAAAGCTGTCTTCACATCTATTTGCCATATCTCATAATCATAATGAGTGGCAATGGCTAGGAGTATTCTAATGGACTTAATCATTGCTACTGGGCTGAAGGTCTCGTCGTAGTCAATTCCTTGTCTTTGAAGAAAAACTTTAGCCACAAGCCTTGCTTTATAGGTAATCACATTACCATCCATGTCAGTTTTCTTTTTGAAACCCATTTACACCCTATGGGTTTTATTCCTTCAGGTGCCACAACCAAAGTCCATACTTGGTTTTCATACATGGAATCCATTTCAGCCTTCATGGCATGAAGCCATTTCTCAGACTCTGAACTCTTCAGAACTTCTTCATAGGTGGTAGGCTTATTATCTTCTATGAGTAATACGTCATTCTGTTCATTCACGAGAAATCCATATCTCTCAAGAATAGTGCGTATCCTACGTGACCTACGAATTTCATGTGTTGTAGAAGGTTGAACTGTTACTTCATCTGTATAAGTCACAGTTTCATGTTCAGGCAGTTGATTTACGTCTGTTCGAGCATCTTGAACTTCTTCAAGTTTAATTTTGCTCCCACTGTCTTCTTGTAAAAGAAACTCTTTCTCTAAAAAGACAGTATGCTTCGAAACAAACACCTTTTGTTCCTCAGTAAGGTAGAATTGATATCCCATTGTTTCTTTAGGATATCCTACGAACAAACACTTGTCAGACTTTGCATCAAGTTTATCTAACTGTGTCTGCTTAACATAAGCAGGACAACCCCAAACTTTTAAATAAGTAAAATAGGGTCTTTTGTTAGTCCACATCTCATATGGAGTAACATCAACTGTCTTTGATGGAACTCTGTTTAGCAAGTAAACAGCTGTCTCGAGTATATACCCCCAAAAGGATTTTGGCAACTTTGCAAAGCTCATCATTGATCGTACCATGTCTAACAAGGTTCGATTTCTCCTTTATGCCACACCATTATGCTGTGGTATGTACAGAGGAGTCCATTGAGATAAAATCCCATTATCTTTGAGATAATCCAAAAACTCTTGGTCTAAGTATTCCCCACCACGATCAGATCGTAATGTCTTGATACTTTTCCCAAGTTGGTTTTCTACTTCATTTCTGAATGGTTTGAACTTTTTCAAATGCTTCAGATTTGTATCTCATCGATCTGGTACCCATATCGAGAATAATCATCGATAAAGGTAATGAAGTAAAGACAACCACTTCTGGCATGGATGGACATCGGACCACATACATCTGAATGTATTAGGTCTAATACTCCAGTCGCTCGTTCACCCTTTCCCTTAAAGGGTAATTTAGTCTTCTTGCCTAATAAACAAGATTCGCATGTGTCATATGATTCATAATCAAATGACCCTAAACTACCACTCTTATGGAGCTTAGCTATGCGTCTCTCATTTATATGGCCAAGGCGACAATGCCATAGGTAAGTTGATTTTAAATTATCTCGTTTATGTCTTTTCGTGTCATTGACATGCATAATTGGATGTGACATATCTAATATGTAAATTCCATTGCATAATGTACCAGTACCATAAAGCATTCCATTCAAACTAATAGAACAACCATTGTTACTAAAAGTCAAATGGAAAGCAGCTCTATTTAAACAAGAAACAGACAATATGTTCTTTGTTAATACAGGTATAAAATAGCAATCATCCAATTTAATTACAAGCCCAGTGGGGAGTGACAAAAGTAGGTGCCTACGGCTAATGCAACAACTCTTGCTCCATTTTCCACACGCAGGTCTAGTTCTCCCTTCATGAGCTGTCTAGTGTCCCTGAGGCCCTGCATATCATTGCATATGTGTGAGCCACAACCGGTATCTAATACCCATATGTTATGGTCAGAAACAGTATTAACCTCAATGACAAACATACCTGAAGAAGTCGAGGCATCTGATGCCTTCTTCTGCTTCAGTTCTTCCAGATAGACTTTACAGTTCCGCTTCCAGTGGCCAGTCTTGCCACAATGGAAGCAAGTTCCTTTTGGTGTAGTCTCTTTGGTTTTGCTCTTGGCTGTACTTCCTACTTTTTGATCTTCATCAGAAGCATCACCAGCAGGTGAATCAGGAAGTAGAACATCTAGGACATAGCCCAAATCCTCATATCTGAGAACAATTATCAGATTTTTCAGCCAATCTAGAAAGATTTGGTCCAGTTAATTTGTTGGAGTCCATAAGTGAGCGTAAGTTCACACTGGAAGTCATCTTCAATCAACCTTTAGGGAAAGAGAGAAAGAATATTAGAATAGAATTACATGCATGATCATAAGGACTTGAATGACATGCATATGGCTCCCACTAGTTTCAAAGAATCCATAACCCTCAGTACGAATCCAAGAAACATTATGACAAAATATCCTAGTGGGTCGATATCCGACATTAGTAAAATGACCTTGGGTTTACCCAACAAGCCACTTTAGATCAATCGGTAGGTATCGGTCATACCAATTGCATCATAGATATCCGACATTACTAAAATGACCTTGGGTTTACCCAACAAGCCACCTTAGATCTATCGGCAGGTATCGGTCATACCATTTTGCTTCATAGATGCAACTATCGACTAGTGCTATCAACTCGTGATGTATGCACACATATTGCAACTCTTGATGCGCGTACATCTGATGTACACTACCCAATTTCGCCTCTGTCCACGTTGACCCTGAGTTTACTCAACAAATCAACGCTTCTAGTGAAAACCGACCCATTAATCCGAAAATCTTATTTTCATGGTTCGAACATATCCGTATAGAGCGAGCTTGGGTTTACCCAACAACCCAACTCTATAAGAACTCTGGTTCTCCCCATATTAATGGAAGGCGTTAGTTTTCATATGATATGTGAGGGTTTTCAGGTCTCATCTTCTTCTTCTCCAAGCCGTAGGATTATAGTCACCATGACTATATGGAATGAGTTAGGGTATTTCATCAATCACATTGAGTCTATATCTAAAATCATCCATCATCCCACCTCTGCATGTTGTTGTAGTCGACTGGTGCATGTTCTAATCATTGGTGCATGTGCGATCATTGGAACTTATGCTAATCGACTACTATAAGTTATCGTGCTGCGTTCCAATCATTGGTGTATGTTCTAATGATCATTGGAATCACTTTCGATCGTGGTGCATGTTCTAGTCATTTGGAATGGACGTCTTGATCATTGAAAATATGCTAGTCGACTGGTTTTTGGCCTGCTCTCTAATCGGCTAATTTCTCAATCTGTGTAGTTCAAATTCACAATACCAAGTGTAATATCCTTTATTATGATGTACCTATGAAACACTTTCATTGTTCCATGCTTACCATATGTAGTCAAACTATACATGAAACTTGAAATTGATGAATACACTCTTATTCATTTAGATTTCCAAATAATTTGAGAATATCAAACTATCACCCTAAGTATCTCTAGGTAGTGTAAACTTTATCAAGACCACTTCGGCACATGTCACAAAATTTGTGACGGCCAAAACAATCAAGATAAGGGAATATACTAACGAGACGCTAATGAGACACATTTGACATCCTAAATTGTTTGGAAACCCGATTTCAAGAAAATCATTTAGGCAAGCATACAACATCAATATAACACATTTTTAATCACATTAAAAATGATCCAAGGCATTGGAATTGTGAAATACACAATTTTTCATTTCAAACAAAACAGCTCCAGCAACTTTCTCAAAACTGCCAAGTTCTGTGTTTTGCTTGAAAAACTCATTGAAACAATTTCAATAAATTATGAGAAAATTAAAGAGGTTACAACATGTTCCATGAATGTTTTCAGGATTTATTTCCATCAAAAACTCATCCAACCTCAGCAATCAAGCCAATGTAGAATCTGTGTTCCTCAACACAGTTATTCCCAGCAGCACACCATAAATTCTCAAATAAATAGTAAATCACCTTGAAAACATTTTTCATTCTCATAGACATTCATAAACATCTTAGAGACATGTTGGTGAAAGCAAATCCGAAAAACAATTTTTCTACAATTTATTCTCGAATTTATAAGCATGCCATACATTAAATGTGCACAAAGACAGCAACCAGAACATTTGCGAATAAATTAGCAAAACCATATCAAATGACATTGATAAATTCCAAGCTTCCCCAGACATATGTAACAACATCTTGTGAACATATCTGGGCAAGAAAATTTCGAAAACAAGATCTCTATACTGAATTCGAAATTCACAAAATCAACATGCATCATCGTCACAAGCAATAGGCTGCTCCGACCTAGTCATGGTTTCTTCGTTATATACGACACAAGTGGCTTTGATACCACTGTAGGAAAATCCCGGTCGGAAAACAAAAATTTTTGTTCCGGGACCTTCTCGAAAGCCAAGATCCATGTGTCTATACAACAAACTCAAACCATAACGGCCAAAGGAGACCGTCTCTAACGGTATCCACGCAGAGATCGGAAAACCTAACCAGGATAAACCCTTTGACCCGGAAATAGCTAGAACAAATTAAAGACTGCTAGATCTTACCTTTGTTCTGGAGAGCTTAGGAGAAACGATGATGAAGAAAAAGAGAAGCTTGGAGAAGAGCTTGAAGATGATCGTTGATGAGAGAACTAGGTTTTCACAAAACCTTTCCAATTCTTTAAAAGCCACGAAGATCATCATCTTCCATGGAGAAAGAAACTCTTTCTTTTGCTTCAAAAGCCTTAAAAAACGATCATCCTTCTTCCTCTTCTTTTTCCATAAACCTTTTATCAAGAAGTAAAGAAGAGATGATTGTCGTGCATATATGAAGGAAGCATGAAAAACTCTTTTCCATTAACCTTCTTTCTCAATCAACGACCATCAACACTTTTCTCTCTATCTTCCATTTGTCTTTAACATAATTAAAGACATTAAATGCCAAGTAGAAAGGCTTTCCACGTTAGCCATCTTGCTTTTGTCCTTTAGTGCATTTGTCTTTAACATTTAAAGACATTAATGCTCACTTTTGACAAAATAAAGGAAGCTTCTCCTTTGCTTCCACGTATACACATATATATATATATATAAATTAATTAATTCTTTAATTAATTAATTATATAAATATATATAAATAAATGCTAAAGTGGTCCAGTCACACTGGGTTGGTCTACCGACCTCTACCGGGTCCGGTATGGAAAAACTCCTAAACCCTTTTCAGCAATATCGATGTCGCGATCTCATCGGGACATATCTCGATCTCATCGGGATCCATTTAATCCGATTGCTCTCCATATATTGGAACTCGTCCAAAACTATTTTACAATTCTCGAGACACTCTTATCGTGTGACCCATTAGGTTCCGGTTATGTTGGCCACTTAGATTAACACTTAATCCAAGCAAGTCATGGCGGTATCTAGCAACACATCATGCCCCAATTGACCGGAAAGTAATTGGTTTGACGAATGAACATGTATTCATCATGAACCATATCACGAACCTTTCCATAGACAATTACCGCAATTAGTCCTTTCACCATGCTATACCCCACTTGGTTATGAGTATGGGCAATGTGTCAACTCTTACTAGATCGACTACGTCAAATCTAGTCCAGTGATATCAGTTCTTGTCACGGGACTCATTACTTAATATGTCATGAAGACACTCTTCATGACATATATGCTCCGACAGAGACTTTCAAGTAATGACCACGACAAGAGGCCATGGGTATCATCTTCGCTATCACGAAGTGGTGAATCCTCTATTGGCTACTCAATTACCTTGAATACCTCAAGTCGTACCCAAGCACCACCCTATGAGCGACCTCTGTAAGGCAACAAGAAATGGAGTCAAAGCAATCGGTATCCAAGATATCCTTGAGCACCTCAAGTCTAAGGATACTTGCACCATTGCTATGATGAGATTATCAGCGACATTAGAATAGGACATCCATGTGATGATCTCATAGCGAGTCAACCAATGTACTTACCACCTCTAGTAAGCATCCACATCTCAACCCTAAATATCTCATATTTACGGTTTACGAGATCCACCGCTTGATCAAATCAAGGAGTTTGAGATGTGCTAGTCTTTCCAGGATTCCGATGTCGGTCTCAATAATCCTACGACTAGGGATAATTTGAATCTTGACATAATTGCACATGATAGGAATCTCGGTAGTATGATCACATCATAATTTCCTTCATGCTATGTCATATATCATGGACTTCATTAATTTGCTTATTGATCAATATCGGTTCATAAATAATGAGCAACAAATTAATGAAATATGCCTTTCTTTATTTATTCATAAAGGCGTACACAAATTTGTACAAAATGCGCTAAAGGCGATTGCCTTCAGGGCACTACTCTAACAAGAACATCCTTAAGTACTTGAGAAGAACTAAGGATATGTTCCTAGTCTATGGAGGACTTGAAGGAGAGCTAGTTGTAAATGGTTACTGATGATCTTTGGTTTTCGATCTGACATAGATGATTTCAGATCGCAATCAGGTTTTGTGTTATGTTTGAATTGAGGTGCAGTGAGTTGGAAAAGTTCAAAGCAAGACAACATTGCTGATTCTGGCTGAAGTGAGTACATTCTTTGCCTCGGATCTTCGCTAAGGAAGCTGTATGGATCAGGAAGTTCATCACAGAGCTTGGAATTGTTCATAGCATTGTAAGTCCTATAGACCTTTATTGTAATAATAATGGGGCTATAGCACAGGCTAAGGAACCAAATTCGCATCATAGATCCAAACATATACTTAGACGTTTCCATTTGATTAGAGAGATCATTAGAAGAGCAGATGTGAAGATATGCAGAGTGGGCACAGATGACAACATTGCTGATCCACTTACTAAGCCTCTCCCACAGCCTAAACATGAGAGTCATACGAGGTCTATGGGTATTAGATATCTGACTGATTGGGCCTAGTGCAAGTGGGAGATTGTTAGTAGTGTGCCCTAGGCTAATGAACATTTGTGATTCATGTATTAACATTATGATTTGTTAATAATATATTATGAGGTATTCCGTTTCATATATGCATGTATTTCATTTATGTAATGTGATTTACATTCCATGAATGGTATTAAACTTATGTCATCAAGTATGTGACTTGATAGTAAAACCATAAGTGTTATAATACTATTCTAGACTGTCCCTAGTCGATCATTATTGGTGGAACAATAATGAATTAAGGCTAGTATATGTTCTGATTGATGATCACGTTTTACTGATCATGGATATGAGGTATCAAATCAGAAACATAGATATATGTTAGAGAACATATATTGGATCGACCCAAAAAGAGAATACTACATGGTTTCATGTCATTAGTGATTCTCAATAGGTTTGACTTTAGTCCTTTGACCTGAAGTCATCATGGTTCCCTACATGAGGAATTCGGTGTTTTGATATTAGACTAAGTTATTTTAACCGAATAGCAAACATTCTTATGTTGGACATCAAATGAATCATGCGGAGGGATGTGAATGATGTAGATGCGATTTGTACCTCTCTTAAATGAGAGAGATATCATTTGGGCCTCTTGACAAGTATGACTGAAGAAATGCATGGCCGTGCTCAAATGAATTGATGAAGAGTTATCAATGTCATTTGTTATAATCAGTCAACTTGGGAATCAAGAAACTATGATTAATCAAAGGTTGACATGTACCATGCCTTGTGATTATTCTTGATATCGTGTTACAAAAGGACTGAGCCTATAACCATAGTTACAGGTTAAATCGGATTATCGATCCTCATTTGATTTGGGTAGTCATAATGTCTTGCTAGAGGCCGCTTATGACTTATGGGCCATGAAGTGTAATCAAGCTCATTGCCAACATCAAATGAGCCTACAGGGTCGCACACAAAGAGTGATGTGATCTGGGCTTATTCTCTTGGACCTAATTTATTAGGTGTTGAATAAATATATTTAGATATATTTTTTGGGCTAGATTTAATTAAGTTGTCGGGCTTTTATTATATATGATATAATGGGCCGAAACTTAATAGGGCCTGAATGAGATTAGGGTTTCTCTATAAATAGATAAGCTTAGGTCTCATTAGGTTAACGACATAATTGTCAGGAAACCCTAGCCGCCATCCAAGAGAAAGATCGTGCGGCGTTCAGAAAGATTTTCAGGACGTGCTAGCACACTACAGCCGCAGCCCGGATCATGCACGCTCGTGTGGATACCGGTAGAGGACATTAGCGATTTGCATTGTCTTGGAATCTGAAAAAGAAAAAGAAGCAACCTATCCACAAAAATAAGGTATTTTCGTTAATCCTTCGTGTTTTCGATTATACGTGATATTTTGTATGGTCTTTTTCGCAGCGTATTGTGAATACTCAGACCGTACGCGATCCAACAATGATAAGCATTGGCCACATGCCTCGGAAAACTCATACACCACTCCCATGCCTTTCCTTCCAAGGACAAATGAAATACCTTCCATAGCACTTGGTCCAATGTAGCTCCTATTGGCTCTGGCAGATCATAGTCAAAGATTGTAGGTTCATGTACAGATCTTCTCCTGCCATGCCATGAAATTTAGGAAAGGAATTAATCAACAAACCTTTAACCTCATAATTAACATCAAAATTTGGGCAAGCAGTAGTAAATGGATCATAATGCACATCAGAGGTTGTTGCTTCCTTAATAGTCCTACATCTCTAATTCTCATTGTTTTCTCCTACTCTCTCATGCTCACCATTTCCTCCATTAGTTCCATTTCTAGGTTGGTGTGCAGGAAAGTCAGGATTTGGGAAAATGTTTGGATTTTGAGCCATATTTTCTCTTTCTCGCTCAACTAATCTTCCTCTCTCTTGTTCTTTCCTCTCTTTCCTAAGTCTCCGCAAGTGTCTCTCAATTTCAGGTTGGAATTGAACAAGTCTACTCCTCTTGGGCATGCACAAAATCAATCCACAAATAAAAGATGCAGTAACAAAATTTTCTCACAATCACACAAAATCGAGTAAAAGTGAAATGTAATGAATGCGAGAGTATGAGTGTATGGATGTATGTATGAGTGTGTATGCGTGAAAAATTTGCTAAGTAAGAGACAAAATTGAAGTATTAAGTATGCTTGTGCAAAGGAAAATCAAAACCTATACTATGAACAAGTATGAAAATTAAATTATCCTAAATGCACTACAAAAACAAAGATTCCGATTATCAACGGCAATTGAAATGGGATGGCAATGGCTATCCTACGGTAAACCAATTTCTTGGTTCCCCGGCAACGGCGCCATTTTGATCGCGGCTTTGTCGATTCGACCTTACAATCGATCCTTTGAAACCGGTCAAAAATAATAATTCCAAAGATTGCAATATAGGATGCAGCCTCGGGTCGTCTCACTTAATTGGAACTAAATGAAAAAGGTCTAAGCTAGCCTAATTACCAAAAATTGCAACCAAAGTTGATAAAGTGGGGATTTTGGTCATTGATCGGAACTGGTAAAAGTAATTAAAATTGGAGAAAAAGTATAAAAGAATTTTTTTTTTAATTTTTGTGAATTATGCAATTGTCAAAAACTGAGATAGTAATCAACTTGATAAAATCCTCTTGAAAATGGGCGCAGGCTATCACGGTTCAAAATGATTTTTCGGGGATAGAATCCACTAAGTTTCAAAAGATCAACCTTAAAGGACTCTTTAGGTCCAAAGATTTAATTAATGAACTCCATCATTTAAATCCTTGTTAAAAACCTTAGTGTGAGAATTGGACAAGTAAATGCAATCGGTCAATCGGATAAAAACACAACCATCTAAATCAAAGACAACTAGGCAGATAATGAGAGTCAATACAATATCCAAATAACATATATGAGACTTCATATATTAAGCATCGAAATTCTACAAATAACTATGTCCAAATCGCAACATAATGTTCAGCACACGGTTAAACTATTAACCACTCTAATCTAGTTATACAGATGCAATCTCTAACTTAGAGTTTACATAAACATAACTAAACTTCAGACATTATATGATTACTCCCCTTTTAAGCTACCGGTGAACTCAAACCATTGCTACATTTTTAGGAGGAAATGGTGTTTAGCTACGCATGGCTCCGGACTCTCTCACAACTGGTGAAGATTGGACGTCTTCCATGGTAGCAGAAGATACTGACGGTGGAGTCAAAAAGCTGGTGATGATCGAAGATGATGAAAATGGAAAATGATGGTCAAAGGGAATGTCGTCTCTACTGCTGCCTCCAGTCATTTTTCGTAGATATCTCCCCCTTTGACCTAAAAATAGCAAAGTTTTTAAATGATGGATACGGGTCGGGTCGGAACCGTGAGAGATCTTTCTAAATGAAGTCTGGGTATTCGCTCGTACGTCGCGACGTGTGAATAAATATTCGTCGCGACGTGTAGAATTCGCTTGCTCGTCGTGACGTGCGAATTAACATGCGTCGTGACGTGTGGATTAACATGCGTCGCGACGTGCGGATAGGACCTCACGACCTGTTGACTTTCTGATTGGTTGACTCCTTTGCTCTTGCAATATAAAATAACATTTTACAGTATCAATTGTCCTTATGAAAATTATAGAGAAATTAATATCAAATTATGACCATTTACTGACAAATTGCGAATCACAAGAGCTCGTTATAAGGAACCAATTTAAGCACAAAAGTCATCAATTAGGAGTCAACAAGTGCATAAGCAGTTCTGAAAATGCGGCCAATTTATAATGTAAACTTGGCTCAATCACCACGGTCTCCAAATGATGGGCCATTTGCATGTGGTGAAATGTTTATCCCCATCGGAGGGCATGAATCTTAGATCTTGCATAGTTTGGGTCTCCTTAAGGATAAGTCCACTTATTGGTAGCAAATGTGACCTCTCACCGAGGCATGGTTTGCAGGTATCTTTAGTGAACGAATCAAATGGTTAAACACTCAACATTTTTTATCAATAACCTGCCCACCGTAGCTCTATTGGTAAAAGTATGGACCAAATTATGACGCTTGTCAAAAAGTTGGGCATGAGATGCTTAGTAGTTTTTTGAGTGAGAGGGTCTCAGTTTTTCTTTTAATGGATAAGATGGCCCACCTTCACTTAGTTTGTTATAGATAAGAAAAACAATCGTCGTATAATGTTTTAATTTTTTTAAAAGTTTTGTTAAATCTATCATCATGCATACATGCATCATGATTTTATAAAAAGTTCCTATATTGTTGACTAGTATGCTCATGTTTTAATAGTTTATATTTTTGTACATAATCAACCACAAAATGAATCCACTCACTTTGCTCTTGACTAATAACAAATTGGAAAATGGAAACAATTTTAATGAATGAAGACGTAACCTTGACATTGCTCTTAAATATGATCGTATTTGATGAGTAATGAGCCTAAAATATCAAGGCTCATGGGCCCAAAGCTAATGTAGCACCTTATTTTAAGCCCAAGGGTATCGGCAAGCAAAAGAAGATGGGTCCAATGAAAAAGAAGGCCCAAACAGGGGTCAAGGCTAAACCCATGAAAAAGTAGGCGAAAGAGAACATCAAAGGAATGTGTTTCCACTGTGATGAGATGGGCCATTGGAAAAAAAATGGTCCAGTCTACCTTGAGTCCTTCAAAAGAAAACAAGGTATGGGTTTCCTAAGTTTGTTAGGAACTAAAAATGTGGCAGAATTATCTATTTCTTGGATATTAGATTTAGGACCCACTAACCATGTTTGCAATTCATTGCAGGGGTTCCAGCAAAGAAGAAGACTACTTAAAGGCCAGTTTCAAGTCAAGATAATAGATGGTTCCTATGTTTCAGCAGAATCAGTGGGAGTAGTTATCTTGGACTTTCTTAGTGGTCATAGGTTATATTTGGAGGATGTTTATTACATGCCAATGATTGTAAGGAACATGATTTCTGTTTTTTATCTAATAAAATCTGGTTATTCCTTATATTTTGGAAAAGTTGTTTCGATATATGAGAATAAGGATTTTATTTGTGATGCGATAATTAAACATGGATTGTTTTTTATAGAACCTATGCCAGGCTCACTAAACACCACAGAATTGATAAAACCACGACAATCCAATGACTCTAGCATTAATTCAAAATATATGTGGCACTTAAGAATGGGTCATATCAATAAAAAAAGACTTGACAGGTTAGTAAAGGATGGGATCCTTATAGGCTTGGATAGTGATCCATTACCCACCTGTGAATCTTGTATTGAAGGAAAAATGACCAAAGCCTCATTTCCTTCTAAAGGAAACAGATCTGAATCCAAGTTAGACTTAGTACATACTGATGTGTGTGGGCTCATGAATGTACAAGCTAGAGGAGGTTATAAATATTTCATAACCTTTATAGATGATTACTCAAGACATGGCTATTTGTATTTGATGCATAAAAAGAGTGAATCCTTTGAAATGTTCAAAGAATTCAAAGCTGAAGCTGAGAAGCAACTAGGCAAGTCATTAAAACAACTTCGATCGGATCTAGGTGGTGAGTATTTATCTGGAGAGTTCCAACAATATTTAATTGACAATAGAATTGTTTCCAATTTGTCAGCTCCTCGAACACTTTAACAGAATGGTGTAGTTGAGAGGAGAAATAGAACTCCATTGGAAATGGTAAGATCAATGATGTCCTATGCTAGCCTTCCATAATCGTTATGGGGATATGCCATACAAATAGAAACATATCTTCTTAACTTTTCTCCATCCAAATGGGTTCCTAAAACACCTAGGGAGTTGTGGACTGGCTGAGTGCCTTCATTAAGGCACTTAAGGACTTGGGGCTGTCCAGCCTATGTTCTAAAGCCTAAATCCACAAAGATGGAACCAATGTCAGAAGTATGTTTCTCTGTAGGATATCCTATAGGAACTCGAGGGTACTATTTTTACAGTCCTCAGGATAGGAAGGTATTTGTGTTGACAAATGCGACCTTCTTAGAGGAAGAGTTTGTGAAGGAAGAAGTGAAGTAGTACTAAAGGAGTTAGCTATTTCATCCAAACCAAGAGTTGTTTTAGATATAACATAACAAGATGTCGAAATGGATTCAAGAGTTGAATCAGAAGTGCAACCTGAACATCAAGTTGTTCCTAGACATAGTGGGAGGGTTGTGAGACAGCTAGCTAGGTATCTAGGTTTAGGAGAAGGCTTAATTGCCATCTTAGACCAAGAGAAAATGGATCCCATTACATATACACAGGCTATTAATGATGTTGATATAGAAAAATGGCTTAAGGAGATAGAATCAGAAATAGATTCCATGTACACTAATGAAGTCTAAGTCCTTAAAGATCTACCACCAGGTATAAAAGTCATAGGGTGTATATGGATCTACAAAAGGAAAAGAGGATCAGATGGAAAGGTAGAGACCTTTAAAGCTAGATTGGTAGCTAAAAGCTATACTCAAAAGGAGGATCTAGACTATGAGGAGACTTTTTCTCTGGTTGCCATGCTTAAGTCCATCAAGATTCTTTTGGCCATAGCAGCCTATTTCGATTATGAAATATAGAAAACGGATGTCAAGACCACATTTCTTAATGGGGATCTTGAGGAGACCATTTACATGGCCTAACTAGAAGGATTCATTGAGCTAGGAAATGAGCATAAGGTTTGCAAGATGCAAAGGTCCATTTATGGACTTAAGCAAGCATCTAGATCGTGAAACATTAGGTTTGATAAGTCTATCAAAATATATGGGTTCATAGAAAACCTAGATGAGCCTTGCGTTTATAAAAGAATACAAGAAGGTAAGGTTACATTCCTAATCCTTTATGTTGATTACATTCTGCTCATTAGGAATGATGTGGGAATGTTATCTATGGTTAAGGGATGGTTGAATGAACATTTTTCAATGAAGGATTTGGGAGAGGCTAACTATGTTCTAGGGATCAAACTTATAAAGGATCGTAAGAACAAACAGATAGCCTTGTCTCAATTAAACTACATTGGGAATATGCTCAATAAGTTCGCCATGCAAGATTCCAAGAGGTGTTTCACACCTACTAGGCATGGAATCAAACTTTCAAAGGAATAAGCGCCTAAAACCCAAGAGGAGGTTAAACGCATGCGTAATATTCCATATGCTTCAGCAGTTGGAAGTTTAATGTATGCAATGCTTGCACTACACTGGATATCTATTACGCAGTGGGATTGGTAAGAAGATTTCATTACAATCTACGAATGGAACATTTGACTGAAGTTAAGTGTATACTTAAATATCTTCGCAAGACGAAGAACTTAATACTTGTTTACTCTGGAAGTAACCTTAATCTGACAGGATATACAGATTCTGATTTCCAATCAGATGTTGATTCAAGGAAATCAACTTTTGGTTCTATATTTACTTTAACAGCTGATACTCTGGAGGAGTGTCAAGTAATCTTGTATTGCTGATTTAACTATGGAGGTTGAGTATGTTGCTGCTTGTGAAGCAATAAAGGAAGCAGTCTAGCTCTGGAGGTTCCTAAATGATTTGGAGGTAGTTCCAGAGGCAGAAAAAGCCATTACACTTTATTGGGATAATAATGGGGCAGTGACTAATTTTAAAGAACCTCGGAACCACAAAGATGCCAAACATATTGAGCGAAAGTATCATCTCATAAGGGAGATAAGACAACGTTGAGAGGTGGATGTGGTAAAGATTCCCAAAAAGCAAAACCTTGCGGATCCGTTCCAAAGACATTAAATCAAGAGAGCTTTAAGGGTCACCTAGAAGGGATGGAAATGAGGGATATGTTAAACTTTCTTTAGGGAAAGTGGGAGATTGTTAGAGTTATGTAAATATAGTGTTCTGGAAAGCAAGTGTATTTAGATGTAACTTTATCTTCTTCAGTTATAGTATTGAAATGAAAATATTTATTATTAATAAAATAAAAGAGTTTGGTTTTATTTGTGTGAGCATTATATATCTTCCTGGACCCCGTTTCTGGAATCTAGCTCTTAACAAAACCATAACACTTACAAAGCTTGCTTTGATATCGCAAATGCTGGGCCTCGTTTCCGGAACCAAACCTCAGTACAAAATATCATCATACTGAAGCGTGGTTCCTTGAAATCTTTTCTTACTCTGATACCAAACATGAAGAGCCCCGTTTTCGGAGTCCAACCATTGAACCATAAACATTAGCATAATCCCAAGAAATCGAGAAGCTTAAAGTCTCATGCCATTTCTATGTTCCTTTTTCCACAACACTTCTCACTTCTATATATATATATATGAACAATAATTCACAATCAAAATATTCATATCAAATCGATACTTCCTCAAGTAGATCGAATCTCCTCTCAACCTGATCCATATACGCAAATGCATACGTCTACTCAACATCAACATCATCCAGACATAATTGATAATTCCTTAACATCAAAGAATAGAATTTTACAAACTCTAATGGCATTCCAAGCCACAATACAATATCAAAATCGAAATCCGAATATACAAAATACACAACTCCCAAAATTCTCAACAACAATCTAACTTAAAACAATACAATATGTACACATACAAATTAAAACCTTCACTTCCCTTCACCCGATCTTCTTCTCATCACCTGTGGATGGGAATGAAGGGGGTGAGCTTATAGCTCGTGGGTAATAGGTTTATAACGAAGAATAAGCAAAATCGTTGAAAAGTTCACTTGTCATATAAAAGTTGTAATGAGTTCATAAAACACTTTGTTCCCAATTCCTCAGTTAAATTCAAAGTTTGAATTCAAAACTCATAGTTGAAAATGTCATCATATCAACACAACATAACCATTTAACCATCAATACAAAAACACTCAATATATGCAACATTCTTGACAATTGAATGATGCAATGCACAAACAAATGGCTCTAGAGTTCTGTGCAACAAAACGGATAAATCAAAGTTTATACCCTGAACAAAACGAGTTCGATTTCTCAGGATCTCATGGCCTCAAGCGGGCAGCCGGGAGATGGCTATATGTCGACGTGCATATGACTAACGAAACGTTCCTCTCTTGCCCAAACAAAGCACATATTCATTTCATGCTCAAATCATTCTATCAAATGCTTCCATGCTTTTCATGCTCTTTTCTTTCTTTTTCAAAGATACAAAATGCTATGAATTTTCCAAAGCATGACATAAAATGTTTCAATGCATTTCCATTTTTATTTTGAAATTCATCATAAAAGTTCATATATCGAAACATGGAAGATTTTTGCAAATCATTCAAAAGAAACAAAAACAATATTTATGCAGTAGTTGAAATCATTCTGGATTTGGGATAAAACTTTATTGGCTCATTTCTAAATTATAATTATGAAACTCACCTGAATTCCTTGCTTGGATGCATGCTTAAAAGATGCCTCTCCTCTTGATCCTCTTGCCTTCCTTGATTCCCTTTATTAAATACAAAAGTCCCATTCAATAGGAATACAATTTAAGGATCCATAATTTGCATATTTACTGAGATAAATTATAAAAACTCAAACTCTTCCAAAACTCCAAACATTCGGGTAAATTTTTTTCCATAAGAGTTCCCCATTGTCTTACGTTTCTATTGACTCCAAAATCATTCAATTTGTTTCAGAAATCTGAAAGTTATAATCCAAACATATTGGGACTATCCTTTTGTTGAAACAAGAATCTATACTCAAATTCCATCCAAAAATTGATATCTTTAAAGACTGATTTAAAACTTCATTTCTTCATAAAACTTGTATACTCTTGTCTCTATTTTACAACGAATCAAAAATCATCTCATTTGGACATCTACATCAAAAGTTATGGCTAAAATACCAAAAATGTTTGTGGAGAAAAACAGGAGCTCGCCTCGGCGAGGGCCCTTGTACACGCTGCGCCGTGGGAGCATACGCACGCCGCATAGTGGGCGCCTGCGCATGCCCCGACGTGGGCACCTGTGCGCGCCGCGACGTGGGCGCCTGCGTGCACCGCGACGTGCGATACTGGAAACCTTTTGACAACTTGTTTTTCGACAATTTTCATCTTCATACTTCCCAAATTTCACAAATAACTCATCTTAACCCTAAATCATCATTCCTACTTCATTTCTAAATTCATTTCAACACAAAATCCATTCACAAACACAATAAAATCGTTAACCCTAGAACATCGTTCATCAATATCATCCTACCCACATTCAACCCCATTTTTCTCTTCTAACGATCACTAAACATGATTCATTTAACAAATCTAGAAGGGTTGAGTCTTGTACTTACTTGTTTAGCTCCAAGATTCGTCAAATTCTTCAAGATTTCGAAAACCCTAATTTTCCTCTTCTTCTCTTCTTCTTCCACGGTTCTCTCCTTCCTTTTCCAAACAAAACAAACAATTCTCCTTCTTTTTATACCCTTAATAATTGTGAAATGTCCCTTTTTCCCTTTCCTTAAAGCCTTAAGTCTTATAACCTTAAGTGTCATGCCCAATTTGCCCTTATGCATTTTTACCACTTTTAATACAACCAACCCATATAATAAATTCTACTAACATGTACATAACAAGTAGATCCAAAATTTTATCCATCAAACCTCATAATTCATTTAGATCGTTCTTAATTTAACAAGGAAAATTCGGGGCCAACAACTCTCCCCCTCTTAAAAAAAATTTATTCTCGAAATTCTTATCTGATTGAACAGGAGTGCAGAATGCTCGGACATTTCTCATTTAACTTCATCACTCAAATAATTTCTTCCAAATGACCGTGGTCAACAGACTCACTCGGTCTTTCAACCCTTTGTTTGGCCATTCACTTTTTGAACTAGTTCTTCATTATTCTTCAGATCACTTACAATTTTGCCACTTCCTGTGTCGATAAAACCAATACCATATCATATCAATATTTCTTAACATACTCACGTATATCACATTTCGAATCCAAGACATCTTTTATCAGAAGCACTAACTCATAATAATGTCATAAGAACCAATTCATAGCAGGCTTAGCGAATTCTCTGTTCTAACTTGAGCATACCTTGTACCCCATGTAGGCACACACCCTGAAAGGTGATACCCTCAGAGACAAATTATCTTTCACTTACTAATTCACATCACTTTAGTATCAGTACATTTACCTCTTATGTCTATCTCACTGTATTCCATGTCCTTGGCACAGATCCGCCTAATTCATCCATCTTTCTTGAATCACTTAATATCACCTGTCCATAACCTCTCCAATTCTGGCCTTCAATGACCAGTAGGCCTTACTCATCATAATCTAAAAGCGATGATTCTTTCTATCATCAAACTCCTCATACAGTATTCGATTGAAATCACTATGACAACGATTGTGATGCTTAAAGTCAAATAGAACCACACATTGGTCTTATGTTCTCACGAACTCCAAACTATAAACTTCAAGCGTATCTTCGACAGTTAAGACCGTCGACAATTCAAACTTTCAGTCACTTGACATATTTCTTCTAGGACATATAGCTTAAATCACCACTTGTACTTTTCTAACAGTCTCTTTACTCAATCGTCTTTGCCGGAATGCATACTTCTTATCTCAATCACCCAATATCCCTTTTTCCTACTCAAACTCAAAATTCACATTCATTTTCGCTTTCTTGGTAAGGTTCACAATTTCTGAATCCTCAATTTGAGCTTTGTTCATGTAACACTGATCTTACATTTCCATTGACTAATGGCACTTCATTTTGCCCTGAATTCGACTCCATTCAACACTCTTTATTGCGCCAGATCTGATAACCTCTATGTTTGAATTCATACTTCACTGCTATTGAATTCTCTATCCAATGCATCTGATTACAAAACTAGCTTTACCATTTTTGCACTCATTTGTACAACATAATCTTCCAGTAACTCTATCCATTGTCTCATTCTCGTATTTAATTCTTCAACTCAATAAGTACCTTAAGTATCATGATCTGTATATCTTACACAGTCAAAATATTTATGTACATATAATGTCTCCAACTTTTAAGCAATCACTACAGCAGTAAGTTTCAATTCATGTATCAACAATCAACCTATGAGGTTTCAATTGTCTCCATGCATATGAATTCACTTCATTTTATTGCGCTGATCCTTATCCTGATCTCTTATGCAACATCATTGTATACTACTGAATCTCCAAATCCATATCGGTGTTATAATTCCTCAAAATTTTCTTTACCTTCGTCCCTCATATGATTTACTCATTTTTCCTCAAGTATTCAGACTATTCTTCTCAACTCTTCGAATACACTTAACATATCATCAAACTTCACTTAGATCGCTTTAATCTTCAATTCCATAGTATTGTCGAGGAATTTGTTAACTTGAACAAATATTGTCAAAACTCCATATGTCCACTATTGGTTCTAGTAATTCCTCAAAAAACTGATTCCTCAATGAGGAACTATTACCTCTTGTTCTTTTCAATTTTCCAATTGTCTTACCTTTCTTGACTAATTTTCTCCATTCTTTAGATTTCCTCATATTTCGCATTGACGTATTCTAATGTCTGTTCATTTATACTCGTTCTCCATACACTATAGTTTATTTGCAATCTTAGCTTCCTATGCTTGTCACACCTTCATCGGATAAAATTGCATCTCCCGAACATATTTACCCAGAACATAACGTAAACCTATATACTCCTCATATTGGCAATTAATTTCTCAAATTTAGGAATCCACTCGCATAGTTGGGTCCTTTTACATCCAACAAAACACGTACCTTTTTCAGTAGCATACTCTACCTCTTTTGCTTGAGTCTCCATTAGGGATAGGACTCCAATACTCACTTTTGAATCGTTACACATTCCTTTCTGATCAGTTCTTTCATTGATCATTCTTTATATAAACTATCTGATTTGCTGAATCTAACTTAGTGAAATTCTTCTTCAAAAGAGAATTTCTTGCTACTATCATATATACCATCCATACAAATCTTTATCAATCACCTGCTATCATCATCACATCATCAGCTACTTTTGATCCCTCGAGAAGACCAATTCCTCTCATCCTCATAAGGTGATAATGTTCAAGTCACTCAAAACTCAATGGAGTAATGAATATACTTGCTATCGCTTATACTTGGCTGGGCATCGTCAAAGTCATGCCATTCTGTTCATAGATTTACTTCTTAAAATCACCAATTTATATCTTACACAATTGATACCTTGATCTTAGACAACAGTTCTCTCTTTATCAAACATACTAAAACCAATTTTATTCTAGTTTTTCCAGAATTCACCTTTTCCTCATGCTATGTCATTTCATAATGAGTCAATTACCATATTGAGTGCATCTACACTTCTCATTTAGTTCTTCATCCTTTGTCTTAATCTCATTCATGCATAAGATCCCATCTTATACGCATTTGTAATTTTTCCCCATACTACATATCATTTCATTCATCTCATATAAGGTCATTTATGTCTATGTCATTTCCCTTTCTCTATTTCTTCACTTCTATCTCATTTTCCCCATTATCATTTATTTCATCTTCCACATGTATATCCTCAATCAATTCGCAATTATCGATGCATAATCATTACGAAATTCTGACCTTAATCCCACTAATTTCTTCTTACTGCGAATCATAACTCCTATCGTATTAATTGAACAACCACTTCGGTTCTAATTTCCTCGTCTTAAGATCATAACAAAGTTATGCTTCCATTACACTCTACTTGTACACTCTAATCTCATCGTGTATACTCATATCCCTATATTTCTCAAACAATCCATGGCAATACATTCGTATCTATATCACTTTCGAAAACATAGCACCATAATAGAATATTACTGTCATCTTCAATCCTCCAATACAATTGCCTTGAATCATTATCTGTTACATTTACCCATCCACTATTTCTCCTTTCTAATTATCCGCAACTTTCTGTTTCTCATATCATGAAAGAGTATCATCATTTTCTCACTAATTCTATCACCTCAAACTCTTAACAATTGCTTATGCGTGTAACCCATACACATGCGCCCATGCAAGATCATAATGCTGGCACTCTGATACCACAAATGTTGGACCCCATTTCTGGAATCCAGCTCTTAACAAAACCATAACACTTACAAACCTTGCTTTGATACCGCAAATGCTGGGCCCAGTCTCCGGAACCCAACCTCGATACAAAATATCATCATACTGAATCGTGGTTCCTTGAAATCTTTTCTTACTCTGATACCAAACATGAAAAGCCACGCTTTCGGAGTCCAACCATTGAACCATAAATGTTAGCTTAATCTTAAGAAATCGAGAGGCTTAAAGTCTCATGCCATTTCTATATTCCTTTTTCCACAAGACATCTCACTTATATATATATATATATGAACAATAATTAACAATCAAAATATTCATATCAAATCGATACTTCCTCAAGTAGGCCTAATCTCCTCTCAACCTGATCCATATACGTAAATGCATACGTCTACTCAACATCATCCAGACATAATTGATAATTCCTTAACATCAAAGAATAGAATTTTTCAAACTCTAATGGCATTCCAAGCCACAATACAATATCAATATCGAAATCCGAATATACAAAATACACAACTCCCAAAATTCTCAACAACAATCTAACTTAATACAATACAATATGTACACATACAAATAAAAACCTTCACTTCCCTTCATCCGATCTTCTTCTCATCACCTGTGGATGGGAATGAAGGGGGTGAGCTTATAGCTAGTGGGTAACAGGTTTATAATGAAGAATAAGCAAAACCGCTGAAAAGTTCATTTTTCATATAAAAGTTGTAATGAGTTTAGAAAACGCTTTGTTTCCAATTCCTCAGTCAAATTCGAAGTTTGAATTCAAAACTCATAGTTGAAAATGTCGTCATATCAACACAACATAACCATTTAACCATCAATACAAAAACACTCAATATATGCAACATTCTTGACATTTCAAAGATGCAATGCACAAACAAATGGCTCGAGAGTTCCATGGAACAAAATGGATAAATCGAAGTTTATACCGTGAACAAAACGAGTCCAATTTCTCAGGATCTCGTGGCCTCAAGCGGGCAGCCGGGAGAAGGCTATATGTCGACGTGCACGTGACTAACAAAATGTTCCTCTCTTGCCCAAACAAAGCACATATTCATTTCATGCTCAAATCATTATATCAAATGCTTCCATGCTTTTCATGCTCTTTTCTTTCTTTTTCAAAGATATAAAATGCTATGAATTTTGCAAAGCATAACATAAAACGTTTCAATGCATTTCCATTTTTATTTTGAAATTCATCATAAAAGTTCATATATCAAAACATGGAAAATTTTTGCAAATCATTCAAAAGAAACAAAAACAATATTTATGCAGTAGTTGAAATCATTCTGGATTTGGGAGAAAACTTTATTGTCTCATTTCTAAATTATAAACATGAAACCCACCTGAATTCCTTTCTTGGATGCATGCTTAAAAGATGCCTCTCTTCTTGATCCTCTTGCCTTCTTTGATTCCCTTTATCCAATACAAAAGTCCCATTCAATAGGAATACAATTTAAGGATCCATAATTTGCATATTTACTGAGATAAATACTAAAAACTCAAACTCTTCCAAAAGTGCAAACATTCGGGTCAATTTTTTTTTCCATAAGAGTTCCCCATTGTCTTACGTTTCTATTGACTCCAAAATCATTCAATTTGTTTCAAAAATCTGAAAGTTATACTCCAAACATATTGGGACTATCCTTATGTTGAAACAAGAATCTATACTCAAATTCCATCCAAAATTTGAGATCTTTAAATAATGATTTAAAACTTCATTTCTTCATAAAACTTGTATACCCTTGTCTCTATTTTACAACGAATCAAAAATCATCTCATTTGGACATCTAGATCAAAAGTTATGGCTAAAATACCAAAACATGTCTATGCAGGAAAACAGGAGCTCGCCGTGGCGAAATCAGAAGCTCGCCGTTGCGAAAACAGAAGCTCGCCGCAGTGTAAAATGCTGGAGCTTGCCGCGGCGAGGGCGTTCGCACATGCCATGACATGGGCGCCTCTGCGAGCCACGACGTGGACGCCTGCGTGCGCAGCGACGTGCGAGACTGGAAACCTTCCGACATCTTGTTTTTCGACATTTTTCATCTTCATACTTCCCAAATTTCACAAATAACTCATTTTAACCCTAAATCATCATTCCTACTTCATTTCTAAACTCATTTCAACACAAAATCCATTCACAAACACAACAAAATCGTTAACCCTAGAACACCGTTCATCAATATCATCCTACCCACATTCAACCCCATTTTTCTCTTCTAACGATCACTAAACATGATTCATTCAACAAATCAAGAAGGGTTGAGTCTTGTACTTACTTGTTTAGCTCCAAGATTCGTCAAATTCTTCAAGATTTCGAAAACCCTAATTTTCCTCTTCTTCTCTTCTTCTTCCACGGTTCTCTCCTTCCTTTTCCAAACAAAACAACCAATTCTCCTTCTTTTTATACCCTTAATAATTGTGAAATGTCCCTTTTGCCCTTTCCTTAAAGCCTTAAGTCTTATAACCTTAAGTGTCCTACCCAATTTGCCCTTATGCATTTTTACCACTTTTAATACAACCAAACCATATAATAAATTCTACTAACATTTACATAACAAGTAGATCCAAAATTTTATCCATCAAACCTCATAATTCATTTAGATCATGCTCAATTTAACAAGAAAAATTCGGGGGCCAACATATCTAGTCAAAAAGATACCAACATTTTTTTGAAAGTAATATACATATACATAGAGATGTATGGGAAATATGTATATTATAAGAATCTAAATTGATTAATTCACAGTTGAATAATCAAGTTGGTTGCTTGATTATGATCTAGACTGTAGTATTGCGATTTATCTCCATATAAGTAAAGGAGTTTATTTCAAGGGAATGATGAGTTTCATATTATGATAGTAGTTGACTATCGATAATGACACTATTAAATGAATCTGAAATCAAGTATGTTTTCAAGAATAAAGTGGGTCGTTACTTTAATCTTAAAACATACAACTTAAGCATTCGCTTATTATGAACCACAATCTTGATGAGTGGTGAACTCATATGTGCTTCATTATAATTCTTCATATGATCAGAATGGATTTTTACAAAGTATTAATCTAGTGTTTGCATGTTGGAATTATCAATTGAAACATGTATCAGGGAATATTCACTCAAATAAAGAGTTTATAGTGCTATTATCACATCTAGATGTTTTAAGAAGATTTGGTGATTAAACTGGCACTAGTAGTTTGATGGACTAGCTACCTATCAAGTCTTAACACTGAGGTGAGATCTTGTTTGTTAATCACCATATAAAGTAAAACGGGAGATCTAGAAGAAAAAACCAATATAAGGGCAAAATAGTAATTTTACCCTTTATTATGCGGACGACTATAATAAGGTTCTAAATAGGGTTTGCAATTGGGCATAAAATATGTGTTCTTATAATATCTAATAATTCAAGAGTTTAACTAATTTTCTTTAGTGGAATGACATTTAGTTAATAAGCTAGAATTAATTCTAATGAGATTAAGTTAATTTTAGGCTTATTAGAGCTTGAATTATCAAAGTCCAATAAGATTCCCCACTTGGCTTTAAGGAAGGTTATCAAGCTAAGTAAGAATTATAAATAGAGGTTTTAGAAGCCCATAATTGAATGTTGGGCTTGCATTAATTAATGGTTAATTAAAAGCCCAAATGTTCATTTAGAAATGGGCTAGACTTTGGTTTAATATAATTGATTAGATTAATTATATTAAAACAAATTTTTTAAGAAATGAAGGATCAATTTTTGTTTTATTAGGGTTGAATGTGCAGCTGCACATTTTACATTAAAATTCTAAATAAAGATCGTCTTTATTATGGTTTATCATCATTAAATGGAGTTATGAACTTACCATTAAATGGTTTAATGGTTATCTTTTAATGTTAGCATGTAACCTATTAGCATTGATTGGATTAAAGAAGAAAGAAGTACATTGGATGGACCATCTTCCTTCTTACATTATCAAAAACAAAAATTAACATGGTAACATTTAGGTTAATAGACTTTTCATATAGTCATCTTAAAGACAAATGAGAAGAGTCTCATTTAGTGGCTTCTTTATGATTGATTAAATGAAGAAATGATGCATTGGATGGAAGACTCTTCTTTCCTTTGTGGTTAACCAAAAGTGGGAGTGAGTAAGAAGGTGTTCTTACATTTTTATAACTCTCTCTCTCATCTTGCACGAAAAAATCAAAAATTGCATGAGAGTGTCTCATTGTTTCCTTCTTTCTTCTAAAACAATACTCCTCTAAAGTGTTTCTTCTCCTTTCCCACCAAAGGATTTTGTTAACCAAGTTTTCCTAGGAGAACAAGAGGTAAATCAAATTAGTTGAGGATATAAGAAGAAGGAGAAGATAGATTGATAAAGGAAAAGATTCAAAAGCAAAGGCTTTGGATACAAGAAGAAGGAAATGATAGTGCAGTAAGGAATTAAAGCTGTAGCAAAGGAGTCGGCAATACTCTTCATCTTTTTATGTTTATTATTATCCTTATACCATATCATGTATAGATTGGCATGATGATTTGGATATATTGCTTTCGCTGCAAATAAGATTTCTAAATTTTTTTGAAATCTACAGATTCTCCAAATATAGCATGCTTTCTTTTTCCGATCCAACAGGAATGTCTTATCCTTAGAATGGATATTCCATTCTACCAAACAGGCTGGAAATGGATTTATAGTGAGGCCATACAAATCGAATACATGCTACTTCATTATACGTATGTGGTTATTAATCATAAAAAAGGAAAAGAAAAACTTTAGACAAGAGCTCATCATTCTCATCTAATCGACGAAGTCTCATACGATTGTAGTGTGCAAGACGTCTTCGACAGACGTAATCCAGAAATCAATTCATAGGATTTAAAGATGCAATTTTTTTAAATGGGTAAAAGAGCAAGCAAATGATAGGATGTGTTTGTTTGCTACTCACAACTAAAGACGTAACTAGCATGTTTAAGGAAGAGTTGAGAGATGTTTAAGTAAAGAGAGAATTCTTCACTTCACAGACTCAGAAGAGAAGTTCATGACATGTACGTACAATAGGGAAAAGCGTCACAAAAAAGATATAAATTGCACAGTAGACTAATTAAGATTGCAATTGTGATGATGATTTGGTTCACAAGTTTTCCATTGTGGGTGCAGTAAGTGCCATATAAGTTGCAATGAAGTGTCGCACATATAAGTTGATGTAGAGTAGCAATAGCAACTTTCATAAATGAATCATGAAAAACAAAGGTAGTCAAACCTCAATCCATTAGTAAAATATATCTAGTCCATATAACTAAACATGTACTCCGAAGTTCATTGCATCAACTTAACATATATTACAAGAACCCACAAGTGGAGGCGAGCAAACATGGTTAGCATTCAAAGCAAATCATCAACAACACGCTTCGGTATAAGAGATCAACGATTCATATGAAAATCTAATAAGAACAACAAATAAAACGAGTACAGGGGATTTACCTTCAGCGCAGATCTCCTTAAACAAGAATTTTTCCCAACTGGAATAGCAACTAAAACCTGTGATAAACAAAAATTCAGTTTATAAACTATGTAATTTGAAGACGAAACTACATACATTGATTCATCAGATTTAGCCACATATGATATCAAACCATTTGATGCTAATAATGTGTCATCAATTGTGCAAAGACAAGAGATTCTTTAAGACTGCATGCTTCAAACTCATCAATTTAATGGGACAATATAACAACTTTATTCTAAGGGAAAGGAAGTCGATCAATCTTTGTATGGAAGATTGAAGACGCAGACTCAAAGATAAAAACTACTGAGTGAAAAGTAAAAAAACATACAGCCTTATTTTGATAGTGAGATAGTGAGTATCATACCTGGAGACCCTAATTTTGTAACCAACCACCCCATTTTTTTCAAACACATACATACGATAAAGTAAAAATAGAGGAATTTAAAATGACAAAGGTTAGTTTGCCAAACTATAATAACATGGTTAAAGACATATGAAAATTGATTGCAGAACCACGTTATAGTTTGGGTTTATAGGCTGATGAAACTAAACATGCCACCTTTCTCAATAACCAAGAAAAGAATCCAAGTTCCATGAACCCAAATTGAAGAACCAAAAATGCCCAATAGGAATCTGCATCAGAAAATAGCTAAATGCACAATAACCTTAACCCATGATCAGAATCTGAACAAAAACCAAAGATTACGAAAAAGAAAGGCACAACAAGAATGCGTAACATTACAAGGTCAAAAGACTAACCCATGACATTGGAGAAGAAGCTTCGAGAGGGAGGCTCGAAGAAGTGGAAGACGTCAAAGAAGGAAGAGTTTCAGGAGGGTTAAATCTGAGAAGATAAAAGTTGTCTTCGAATATCTATTGTTAGAATAGATAAAGATAGCTACGTATCGGTTTTTCCTATTCTGCAAATTTTAATAATAGTTATTCCAGATGATTCCCTATTCTGTTTTTGGTTTCTAACCAAACACAGATTTAATAATATGTTAGGAATAAGGTGGGAATAGAATAGCTATTCCCTTATACCAAACATTCTGTAAAGCTTAAACCTATTTATAATAGGTTTTTTGACGTTTAGTAATTTAATTGAAAATAAATTCTAATTTCAATTAAACTTTAATTACAATTACAAATAATTTTAATTAAATACCAATAATGCCTAAATAAGATCCAATATCTCATATGGATCCTTATTTATTAAATATCTCATATTTAATCATAAAGTTTCTCAAACTTTACAATCAAGTCCAACTTGATTAACATAACTTTGCTCTCATCCCATTCTATATGTGAGATCCATTAGGTTCCCAAATATGTTAGCAATAATTATAAATTATAATTATATTTCATAATTATAATTAGATAATTTAAAACTCCTTTTAATTTATCTTTAATTCTCCAATTAAACAATTTGTAATCATAAATTAAGATTGATGTCTAGCAACACATCATGACTACCAAATATTTAAGAATGTTAAGTGTTTTTATTATAATTTCTTAACATGATTTTTTGTAAAATTCAATCATTTAGTCATATAATGTTTTGATTAGACATATAGCATGAAATTAATGTCTAGTCTATTTTGAGCCCAATCATAATAAATCTTTACTATTAGCCATCGATTCAATTAATAAAATTTGTAAACTATTTACAAAATGTAATTATACCTTGGCAAAGGATTTCCCGAATCAATACTAATTAAGAACAACGAAACATTCTCCCTAATTACTTTGAGGTGATGAATCCTATCTTGATCACACAACTACCTCCATATAGTTTATGCTACATCCAATGACTATCAATGATTAAATAGATCACAAATAGTATCAAAGCATAGCAATCTTTATACAAGATAACTTTGGAGATCTCAAGTCAAAGGATCACTTATACAATCATCACAATGAGAATTCCATAGACATACAAATAATGTTCCAAATGAAAAATTCATATCGGATCTATTCAATGAACTTATTCTCTAACAAGGACCCACATGTTTCTTCAAGTATCTCTATACTTTAGCCTATGAGATCGAGTACTTCCTTTATAAGGAAAAACAAAATATATGTTAGTCTTTTTACGTTCTATTAATGTCCAATCTTAACTGACCAACGACTAGGAATAAATTTGGAATAATACATTAATGCAATATAAATCTCATAATTATAATCTCATTGCAATTTCATTTGCAATGTATAATTATCCTATGGACTTTTCCTATACATCTAAATATATACACCATAAATAATGCCTTTAAATTATATTATCACTAAATTACAACAAAAGGGATTGGCTGTAGGGCATAAACTAACAAGTTTTCCTTTAAATAATGTCAAAATTTGTGGTTCTTATAATTTTATAATTAAAAGTTATAGTTAATACCTTTTAAATATATAATAAAAATATAAAATTATTATTAATATGTCAATTATATATTTTAAATAAATTAAATATTCAGACTCAATTTAACTAAATAAAATAGATAAAAATCTCATATACATCAAATTAAGACTAAAAAGAAAATTTTGATATGAAAATTGAACTCGATAAATTTAAAACTAGTGAGTATTTGAAAAGTATCACCTTTTGGTATGTATACCAATGATATAAAATTTTATATGCCCTTACATGAACTTAGAGTTCATTGGTATGCAAAATCTTGAAGATTTCTGACTTGTAAGCTTCTAAGTGTGTAAAACAAAGTCCATTGGATGGATATGACCATGGTGGTGCTCTAATGCCTTAGAGATGATTAGACATGATTTATAGACTTATTGGACACTTAGAAAGCTTAATTGAAAAAGTTGATGTATATAAGGACTTAATTACAAAATTTTTAAAAGTTAAAGGACTTAATTGTAAATTTTCAATTTTTGGAGGACAAATTTTTATTTTATAAAGTTAAAGGGCTTAATTATAATTTTCAAAAGTCCGAGCACCAAAATGAAAATAAAAATTTTGTTCATTCTCAAATTTTGGGCTTAATTGCAAATTTAGGAAAAGTTTGGAGGGTAAAATGGTAATTTCACATAACCTAAGGGCAAAAAGGTAATTTCACCATATTTTGGTCAAAGCAGAGTCAAAATTCTAAACCCTTCTTATGTGTGGCCATGCACTTCATTGTCAAGACCTAAACCATCTTGTTTTAATTAAAAGAGAGGAGAAGAAGGGAGACGAGAGGAAGAAGAAGAAGTTTCAACCATCACCAAAATTTACCCTTCTTTTTGATTCTTCAACTCAAATCAAGGTTTTCTAAGCTAATTTGGGGTCAAGGAACTCAAATCTATCATTAGATTTGAGAGATTCTCAAAGGATTTGAAGATACTACAAAAGGAAGGCTTAGGTAAATTTTGTCTCATCTCACTCTACATTAGGACTTTGAGTATGTGTCATGGAGATGGTTCTTTAAGCCAAAACTGAAATGCCCTCTCTTTGGTGAAAGTTTGTGAATTTTTGAATAACTTTTAGAATTGATAATTTAAATGAATTCTATGGTGTTAATTATACATGTATAATGTGAATTGATTATGAAGAATGAAGAATATGTATGTTGGTTAAGGTTGGGCCGAAATGATGGGAGAAGAAGTGGATTACAATAATAAGTTGTGTAATTGATAAATGTAGCTTAAATGAAGGGAGTTGGTTTGAATGGAGTGGTGGAAAGTGTCATTGATTGGAAGTGTTTACTATATAACAAGATAGGAGCATGAATTAGTATGATAAATTCTTGAAAATATGAGTTAAAAGTCATGCACATTAGGTGTTTGTTAAAATGCGTAAGTGAACTTGGCTTAGGATTTAAGGCTTTGTAATGGTATGCATTCGAAAACGGTTTCATGTTTACTTAGAGTGAACTTAAATTGTTGCTTAGATTGATGAGTAATGGCCTAAAGTTGTTGGGTCCCGTTTCCGGAACTCAACCTCGGAAACATAAATCGAAAAACAAAGTGGCAGAAATGAAAGAACAAATCATAAAGCGAAAGTGGGCAAAATGAATGATTGGACGGAAACAAAAGCGAAAGTCAAAGTGAGCGAAAACCAAAGAAATCAAATCGGATCAAAAAAGCAAAGGAATCGAAAACGCATGCAGAACCAAAAGAATCGAAAGGATGCAATCAAACTTAAGTTCAAATTCTAACATCCGAAGACGTATACTTTAGAAAATCGTTGGAAACAAAAGAAACACACTTGGTCTAAACCAATCCAAATTGGTATAATTTTTTTTTCTTCTTTTTTTTCATCATTCAAAACAATTCAATTTCCCATTTGGAATTCATCCACATTCAAATCTCAATTCATAAGATTCTTCTTATACAATCATATCCCATCATTTTAAACTCTTACTTTTCATTTGCTATAAAAACTCACACATTCTATAAACCAATAGTCATATACAATAAACACTTTTATATTTCAAATCAGTCACAACAATCATCGGACCTCCTGTCCGGAATCCCAACACAATCAAACACATTTATATACCCATAGCACTTCGATAATTCTCAATCATCAAAATCATCGAACCTCCTGTCTGGAATCCAAACACAATTAAATCATATTATATATGCCATATCCATACACAAATGTATATCCTAATTCCATACGCAAAAATCCATAACTCATTATTCACATTCCAAAATAAATGCATTACAAACTTTAATGGCATTTTCAAGCTACAATACAACATCAATCTCAGAATCCGAATCCAAATACAAAGATACAACTCCAAAAATACATAGGATATAAAAGTCCCAAAATTCTCAACATGTCTAAGATCTAAATCTTACAATAAATTAACTTACAAAGAACCAATCACATACATAACGAACGAACGTCTTGACTTTCTTTCATCCAATCTCCTTTTTGATACCTGGAGATGGGGATGAAAGGGGGTGAGCTTTATAGCTCGTGGATAACATGTTTATAACCAAAAAATAAGCAAAAAACAAATTTCAAAACTTATTGTCAGTTTATAGAAATTTCACAGTTGAAATTCATCAAATGCTTATTTTTCAAAATTTCTCAATTTATCAAAGAGATTCATGGACAATTTTTAAAACATGGATGCATCACACATAGAAACAAAACAAGAGCACATAAACACATCAGAATGGTTTGGGTCGATCCAGAAACAAAACGTACTACACATTCCCACATAGCGGTCCTGTGTAGCAGTGAACAGAATGTATTACAAATTCCCGCATAACGGTCTTGTGTAGCCGTGAACTTATGCGAGTCCTTAACAGAGCTCTAATGCCACTAGCGGGCAGGTGGGAGAAGCCTTTTTGACAAGTGTACTTGACATCTTATGGGACCTAACTAAACCCACATAACACAACTTCACACTTGAAATTAGATTGCCTGAAGGAACATTTCGAAAACTCAATTTTCATAATGATGTCATATCAGACACATTTACATTCAGGAATTTACAATTTCACATAAATTCACATAGCAGTTCTCAATCAGTCAAAACACAAGAAAAAGCAACAATCATAGCAATTTAGCAAATCATTTAAAAATAATTCATTTTACCATTTTAGCAACTTATCAAATATTTCGAAAACCATAATTTGAAAACATTTTGCTTTCTTGATTTTTCAAAAACATATACGTAGCTTATAATTCAAATTATAAACATGGTGCCTACCTCATATCCATGCTTAAATACTTGTCCAAAGCCTCTCTTTCTCCTTTGCCTCTCTTAATTTCCCTTCCTCTAAAACAAAATTTCCTAATTCATAGAAATCCAAAATTGAACAATTCATACCATGCAATCACCAAAATTGATCTAAGTGAACTTAAACCTATACAATTCTCAAGCTATCTAAACCAAAATTCTTTCAAAATCCAACAAAGTAAAAATTGCCCTTACCTTGATCCTTCACCAAATTTGAAATTTCTTAGCTCACATGGGAGCTTTCATCTTCTTCCACCTTTTTCCTTCATGAAACAACTTAAAATCACTCTTAAAACCCAAAAAAAATTGTGACCTAGCTTCTTCTTTCTTCTTTCTCCTTTTTCTCCACCGAAATCTCCTTCTTCTCTCTTTTCTTAGTCTTTTATTCTTTTTCTTTCCCTCAATTTCATGATTCACTTCTTATACAAAGACTTACCCTTTTCAATTTACCAACTTGCCATTAATGAATGAGAAAAGAACGAGCAAGGGTCAGATCACCCTCACAAGGAGGTTGTGAGGGGACCAAGTCGCCCTCGCGAGCTCGCCGCAGGGCGATGTAGCCCTACGCGTAGACGTTGCGAGGAGCGCCTCAAAATGGGGGGCTTGCGATCGCAAGGCCTCCCCAAAATGCGGCCCTCGCGGTCATGATGCCTCGCGATCGTGAGATGGGCGCAAGTGCTCCGCGTCGCACTCGCGAGCTATCTCCCTTTTGATTTGATTTGATTTTATTTTTCAAAAATTCCTAACTTCCAAAATTCATAACTTCTGACTCAAAATTCTAAAATTTTCAAATTGGTTATCAATATAAAGCTGAAAGGAAGCTCTACAACTTCCATGCAGAACTTAAAAATCAATTCCGTCTCTAAAGGGATCAAAATCCCACTCAAAGTTTCTGTCCCATACTTGTCATCCCAAAATAGTTACTCAACTTCTAAAATTTCTATCTTTCAACTCGAAGGTCCAAAAATGTTATACTTTATATCAATGAAAAGATCAAAAAGCAACCTAGAACTTTCATGAAGGACTGAAAAATCAATTTGACCTTTAAGGGGGTGAAAAACCACTTTGAAGTTTCTGTCCACTAATAATCATGCCAAACAGTAACAAAAACTTCTAAAAATCATAACTTCCTATTCCATGGTCAAAAAATTCCATTCTTTACATAAATGTAAATATCAAAACACAATATTCAACTTTCATGAAGAATTTCAAAGCAATTTCAACCTCTAACTAGGTAAATTTTTCAATCAAAGCTTATGTCAAAAATTTGTCATCCTAAAACAACATCCAAACTTCCAAATTTCACATCTTCCAATTTCCACAATAAAAAAGAACATATTATACATCATTGTAAAGCTACAAAAATTATCTATAACTTTCATGTAGACCACTTAATCCACTTCAAATCACATCAGTCCAGAATTTTCCTCAAAACATAGTACACACAAATCTACACTTATGAATATTTTCCAAACACAAAGCAAAATAACTTAAATTTGAATGATCATAACTTTCAATACCGATATCGAAACACGTCATAATTTATAGTGATAGAAATCTATCAACAAAAGCTACAACTTTCATGAAGATTATTTTATCAAATTCTGCCTAAATCAACCCAGAAAAATTCACAAAGATTTCACATCAAAAAGTCAACTCTCTATTACTATTCATCCTCAAAATTTCAGATTTACAATTCTCCAAAATCTCACATTTTCACTATTAATTTCTTGCTTTTCAACTTCCATTCAAATCAATTTATTCACTATAATTGTCATGGTACCCTTACACACAAAAATTTATTCAAAATTTCCAAGTCATCAAAAACCAAAATCTACTTCTTTTCACATCAATTTCATTTAACTCTAAAACATCCACAACAGATATATACTAAAAAATACCCATTTAATTTCATTTAAGATTTCTAAATTCTACTAATAGATCGGGGTCTAACAAAAGTGCTTGGATAAAGATGTGCTTAATTATGCTTTGAAATGAGTAAGTATTGGATTAAAGGAATTAAATGCCTTAGAAAATGCAAAAGAAAAGCTAATGTGAATAGTAAGGAAGTAACCATGTGAGAAGTTTAATGGTCAAATCCTATAGTTTAAAGGGAGTGATATTATGTTTTAAGTAGTAATTTTATTGTATGTCTTTTATGTATAAACACTCAAGAGCTGTGAATCAAGGAGTTCTTACCAAGGATTTTTGAAGGCAAGGGAGTGCAAACCTTCTTTTAAGGGGAGTTGGGGAATCCATATTTCTTAAATAGGATTAGAACATCATAAGATAAGCATGATGACTTGTATGTGAATTTTGAACCTAGGCAACGGATGCTAAAATTGAATTTCAAATGGATGCTAATATGCTTAGGTATTTAATTAATGACATTGTTTTGAATAACTCTTTGCACTTGGAGTGAAACTGATGTTTTCATTACGTATTTTGAGAAATGATATTGCTTTTAACAAACCTACAATTAAAATGCAATGGATAATGTCTTCTTCTTTTTTTCCTGAAACTACATTTTTGAGCCACTTTGCACTTGGAGTGCAAAGTATAACTTTTATTTCATGAAATAATGTTTTGGAACTTTCATATGCATAACCGAGTCATATATGCTATGTGTATGTCTTCTCTTTTGTCTTAGATCTATGGTTAGCTTTCATTTTATCGATTGGACCGATAAATAAAGGTGTAGTGCCTTACTTGATTTTTGTAGTTAATTACTGTGTGGGATTTTTATGATTGGTGAGGAAACGATTGGCCAATCATGTGTTAGGCACAACTAATTAAGTGACCCCCGTACCCTTGATATTGGTACATAAAAGTTGAGTCTCTGTATTGATACTTTTTACGGGACTTAGGAGTGATTCCACACCTAGGGTCTGGACACTGACGAGGTCATCACCTATGGTCATGATGCCCTTGTCGACTCTAGTCCGGACTCACCACGAATGAAAGTCGAGCCAATATTGAGAATCGGTGGGTGTGCACATTAGTTTGGCTGACCAGTGATGACACACATAAGTGTTTTGGTTTATCCTGATATTTGTCTGCCAAAGAGATTTAATTTATACATATGATGTTTTTATGTTTTTGTGTACTAGAACAAGAACTGGAATCCATGTTCATTGGATGAGTAAATTAATAGGCTAGGCCTATATGGTTCCTAACTACTATATGTTGAGTCATAGGCTAGGCCTATGTGTTTTTATGTGTTGTATGTTCACTTTATAGGTTATCCATACCGTCTTGGGGTGTATTGAGATCTATTCATGATATATGTTTTTCCTGATCACTGAGTGCATAGTGTACTCACCCCCTCAAGTTTCCTACCATGCAGGTTAATTTAGTGAGCTTGAAGCTCCATGAAGATCATGTAGTCTTTTGACATTTTCGAGACATTACTGTACGTGGGTAGTCTCTATTTTGTACTTTTGTTACATAGTGGCTCATGAACTATTTTCTTTGGGTTGGTTATATGAATATTTTTATGATTTTGTAAATTTAACTCTTGACTATTTTTTCATTGAAAAAGACCTTATGTATGAACTTTGATACTGTTGTTGAGGTTGCTTTGAGTAGACTTTAAAGTCCTGAAGTTGTGGTAAAATTTTTGGGGTGAATATAGAAGTGTGTTTAAATTGATTGCAAGTTTTGAAAATTTTAAAATACAGCTATAGTGCTACCCAAATTTTATTTAAAAAAAGAGATATTTAGTTAGCCTTGCATAGTCGGATTAAGGATACTGTGAGTGTCCTTAGCTCGGGTATGTGGTGGTTGTCATATGCCCTATGTGGTACCGGATCGTGACAATTAAATTGGTATCAGAGCATGGTTTTTACATTTTCAAAAATGTTATTTCAGTTTTCAAAAAGTTCATGAGCCTTAGGAGTCAATTACAAGTGTCAAAAGTCTTTAGTCGAGAAGTTGAGTCTCAGATCCTTAAGTTGATGTCCTAATGGTTGGATGATTTCGACCTCGATTAGAGTACTTGTCGACATTCCTTGGGATGTTTGGGATATCAGACTAGTTAGAATTAGCCCAATTTATTTTATTAAACAATGCCTTTTCTTTGAATTTATAGTTATAGCATGGAACGTTGGACCTTTACGACCCGAGCCAGAGGAACATAGCATAAAAGCAAATGCAGAACCAGCGGTTGCTAGCTCTTGGGCTCATAGGCAACCTCACACCATAACACCATCGGCAGTAGCACAGCCGGATTTACCACCAGTGCCGAGGGAGGCTCTATAGTAGGTGATGACATGGTGACCACAATATACTGTACAGTAGTAGCATAGGGTTGCAGCGCAACATGTTGGACCCCGTTTCTGGAGCCCAACATCGGACACGGAAGCATGAAGCTTGAGCGTGGAGGAAAGACTTCGAACTTGAAAATTTAGAAGAAAAGTCCTTCGGAAGCAAAGGTGGGCGTCGTCGCGGCGACTGTGATCTCTTTGCGATGAACACAGACGAGAAAATACGTCGCGGAGAATGATCTATCATTCGTCGCAGTGAGCCTACGAGAATTTCATCGCGACGAGCGATCAATCATTCGTCGCGACGAACATGTGATTTTAACCTCATCGCGGCGATCAAGTGGGTCTCGCCGCGACGAACACACCCGACCTCAAAAAATGCAAACTTAAACTCTTTCAACTACTCAACCCCAACATTTACTCTACTAGATGCAACCCTAACTTCCCAATAACCATCATTAATTCAAACCCAAAACAAAAATGAATTTATACAAAAACACATGAAATTTCCAAAATCATATTTCATTAAGAACAAAAGTAAGAGTTTTACAAAGTTTTAATGGCATTTCAAGTCGTAATACATCATTTGAGTTTAAGAACCAAAAATACAAAATATACTTGAACTAATAAAACTTGAAATGCGGCTAAAGCGTTGAATTCCCAAAATCTAACTTGAAAATACAAAAATATGACAATTCGGAGTGATGTCGTAACTCTTGACCTACTCGATCTCTTGCTCATCACCTGAATAGGGGGAGGAGAATAGGGGTGAGCTATAAAGCTCGTGGGTAACAGATTTATAATAAATAAATATGCAAAACTATTTCAAAACTCATTGCCATTGTACATTTTTGAAACCATAGTAATTTCACATGTAGATATCATCATCTCAAAATGCTTGATTTTCAAATAATTCATGAGCAATTTTAAATCATGTATGCATCAAATGTGTTAAAAGATCATAAGCACATAAGAACAGCAGAATGGTTTGGGTAAGTCCAAATTCATGACGCACTACACATTCCCATATAATGGTCCTATGTAGCCGTAAAATTCTTGAGGGAGTCCTTGAGGTAGCTCCATGCCACTAGCGGGCAGGCGGGAGAAGCCTATACTTGGGTCAACGTGCACGTGACGGTTCTTAAGGGACTACCACAAACCCACATAACAAATCTAGTTCAAAATCTTGTAATCATGTTGCCCAGCATGGCACATTTTCTTGAAAACTTGCTTTTCATAAACTTGATATCCTTGCAACAATCATTTCCGCAAACATAATTTCATGAACATGTATTCTTTTAAAGAGAAACCATTTTCAAAGTCTTTTCATCAATCATCAATACAAATCACGTAGCAAACATATAACAATTTCACAATTCATTCAAAAAGCAAATAAGGCAACATTAATGATGCAATTTAAATCATTAAATCTTTCTTGATTTGAAGAAAACAATGAGTGGCTTATTTACTCTATTATAAACGTGTACCCACCTTGAGTTCCTTGCTTATAAACTTACTTAGGAATGTCTTTCCTCTTATTCCTCTTGATACTCTTACCTCACTTGATTTCCTTAAACAAAAGCCAAAATTCCAATCAATTTGGTGTAGAAATCAGAAAGTCATACTTTAACAATTTGAACTATAACTTATGTTGAAACAAAAATTCTATGCTCAAATTCCATCCAAAATTGTAGATCCTTAGAGACTGAATTTCAATTTTATTTCTTCACAAAACTTGTATCCCTATGTCTCTAGTATATAACTAATTAAAAATCACCACATTTGGACATCTACAACAAAATCTATGCCTAAAATACCAAAACATGTCGGTGTAGGAAAATGGGTCCTCACCGCGACCAGGATGCTGGCGCGCGCCGCGACGTGCGAGGCCAAAATCCTCCAAAACCTTGTTTATCCCACATTCTTCAACCATATGCCTCCCATCTTTCAAATATAACACATCTGAACCCTAAACCATATCTTATACTTCATTTCTAAGCTCATTCCAACCCAATATCATTAACAAAACATCAAAATCTATCTTTGGTCATTAACCAAACAATAAAACCCTCACATAAACCATTCCTCAACAACTTCCTACCCACATTCAACCTTGGTTTCGCTTCTAACTAACCCTAACTATGCTTCATTCAACAACCAAGTAGGGTTTATGCTTATACTTACTTGTTGATGCTTCAAAATCTTCAAGATTTCCCAAAACCCTAGCTTTTCTCTCTTTTCTTCCTCTCTTCCACGACACTCTCTTCTTTTTATTTTTCTTCTGCTAATTTCCACTCCTAATAACCATAAAATGTCCATTATACCCTTCAATATAAGCCTGATACCTCTTAACCTTATGTGATCTTCCCATTTTGCCTTTATACAGTTTTACTTCTTCATTTTCACTTACACCATACTATACTCTAACTTAATCTTAATTTCTCCATTTAATGCTTCTAATCCCATCAATATAAGCAATAAATCCTCCCAAAAAAGTAATAAATCAATCAAAACCTTAAAAATTAATTGAAATCATACTTATTCAATAAGAAAAGAATTTCGGGGGCCAACACAACAGGTGCCACTATAAGTACCATCACCATAGCAGCCAGTAGCTGTAACTAGTCATACATTAGGGTGAAGTAAATCACTTGTTAATATAGAAATCGCATATAATATATAAAATACACAAGAAGGGGGGTTGAATTGTGTAAAATTTTCAAAGATATTAATCTTTATGAATTTCTTGAATTTCTTTACAAAATTCAGATGATCATAAAAACACTTTACTAAAGTCAATGAATAATGCAATCACAAGAATTATTATCTACTCTTCTAACAACAAGAAAATTAAACGATAAAGGTTAGAGAATAGACACTGCAATTTTATACTGATTCACCCTTAACCTTGGGCTACATCTAGTCCTCATAATTGTCTGAGATTTCACTATACTCTTCAACTTTACAATTATTCTTTCTACACTTGCAGAGCCTCTTTAGGTCTCTCTCACAAAGTATTCTTTATCTACTTTTTTAGCCTCTCCAGGCTCTAGCCTTTCTTTCTCTCTCTAGGAAAGATATTTTTGAGCTTCACATTACAAATGTATTTGCTCTCTTTCTTTCACAATTTGAATACAAAGTTTCTCTAGGTATTGTACAGTTTCTCTCTTGTAAAAAACGTTATTTAGTTTATGACTAGAACTAGTATTTATAGCCTGAATCTTCAACTGTCTTCTTGAGAAACTGCTTATTGAATATTCTAGAAACCGTTATGCTGGGACTCGGTGTCGGAACCAGATCCCAACCGGAAACGAAACGAAAATGGCCGAAACCAAAGCAAAATCAAACCGGATAAATCGAATCCGAAGGTGAATTGAATAACAAAAGGTGGAAACAAAGTACCAAGCGGATCAAAAGGTGAAACCAAATGGCAGAAGAGAAATTTAATAATAAAGCGAAAGAAACCAAATCATAAACATAAGGCGAAAATAATCAAAAGCGAAGCGAACACGAATCGAATTATCGTATTGGCTCAGAAACAAAACAACCAAACGATGCTATTGAACTGAAACACAAGTGCCGACATCCGATAACATACACTTAGAAAAATGATCGCGTTGAAAACCTTAAGACATAACTATCCGAAAGTCCATCCGAATCGGTATAAATTTTTTTTCTGTCTTTTCCATTTCTTTCACCTTTATCCAAATCTTATATTACGCAAAACAACATACTTTCCTCAATTGGAACTTTTCCTCAATAAAAATTCTCAATTCATACAAACTTCTTATATAAACAAACAATTCCCAAAATTCATCTTAATACCAATTTTATCAAAATTTCGGCAGCATAACGACTGCATTCTAACTAACCCAAACCTGCAAAGTGTTCAAAAATACACTTCTATATTCTCACATAATAGCCAGTATCATCGGACTCCCCGTCCGGAATCCAACACAACAAATGCAATCCTATATCTACATATCCATATCCAAAGCACATTATACAAATCCAATTCCTATTAATTTCTCAACTCAATATACAAATTATAATCATTATACATAATGTCATAATTCAAGTTTTTATACAAGGTCACCATTCAATCCCAAATCACATTCAATATATCAATTCCATATTCAAATTCCTAATTCAATCCAAACCCAAAAATCAATCACATTTATATTCACTCACCAAACATTTCCATAATCATACAAATTCCCATCCATAACTTAATTCAATACACATGTCCAGAATTCGTAATTCATTCCCATAACGAATACACAACTCATTTTAATGGCATTCCACGCCATTTACAAACCATTTCTAAATTCCAAAATTCACAATTTACAAATTAAGCAAAAATGAACAGATGGCTTGACTTTCTTTCATCCGATCTCCTTCTCGAAACCTGGAGATGGGGATGAAAGGGGGGGGGGGGTGAGCTACACAACTCATGGATAATATGTTTATAAATTGAATGATAAGCAAAAACATTTTCCATTTATAAACCTTTCACTCTATATAATTTATAAAAAAGCCTATTTTTCAAACTTTCAACTTCTCAAAACGATTATAACAAATTTCCAAAGTTTCATGATTGATAATTTAGTTTCTCATTTCATAAATTTCTCCAAAGTTTCATAGTTCATAAACCAACTTAAATATGTATGCATACAGATATAAACAAAAACACATAACACATAACACATCAAACGGTTTGGGTCGGTCCAAAACAGAATGTACTGCACATTCCCGCATAGCGGTTTTGTGCAACCGTGAACGGAATGTACTACACCTTTCTGCATCGCGGTCCGGTGTAGTCGTGACTTATGGGAGTCCGATATCGGAACTCCAGTGCCACTAACGGGAAGTCGAGAGAAGGCTTTTTAAAAAATGAGACAGTGTACTGACTCAATCTTATAGGACCTAACCAAACTCACATATCACATATTCATGCTTGAAAATCAGATTGTCCGAAGGCACATTTCCAAAACTCAATTTTTCATATTGTGTCATACTAGACACCTTAACATTTGCAAAATGCACATTACATGATCACAATCATTCAAACACATCGTCACAAAAATTCGCATATTACATTTCAATCATAAATCAAACACATTCAATTCATAGTTCCCACAATTGCTAATTGACATAACCATCATGCACACATTCAAATCCAAAGGATTTTTAAATCTCTAAATCAAAGAATGCATCATTTTTTTTTCATAATTAACAACATCGTTCAAAACTAAGAAAGTAACAATTGAATCGATTTTATCAAATCATCCCAAACAAATGTAGTAATTTTTTTCCAATCATTCGGAAATAATGAATTCAACAATTTGAAAATCGTTTCGAAATTAATTTAATTTTAATCATTCGAAAACAATAAAATTAACAATTGTAACATTTTCTTAAATCATTGCAAAACCAATGAAAGTAACATTTCCAAAATTTTCTTAATTTATCAAAACGTTTAAACTTGTAATTTTATTTACATTCCAAACTATTGAATATAACAATTGAATCATTATAATTAATTGTTCAAACAATTTCAATAATTATTCAATTCATTCTAAATCAATAATTTTGAAATATTTTAATCTTCTTCTTTATTTTCAAAATATAAACAAGAAATTTTCAAAACAATTTACTTTTTGAATGCAAGTTTTCATAATTTGCAAAATCATTCAAATCACACGATGTATAATTGTATCGATTTTTATCAAATCATCTTAAACGAGTTTTAACAATTTATCCAATCTTTCAAAAAAATCAATTTAACGATTGGATCAATTTCTTAAATCATTACAAAATCCAATTTCTTAAGTCATTACAAATATCAAGAAATTAAGCATTGAAAATAATAATTTTCAAATCTTTATACATACTTGATTTTTTTCAAAACCTAATAAATAGAGAACTTCAGAAATTTCCTTCATTTATCAAAACATTTTGGACTTGGAACAATTTTTCAAAACATTCATAATTAAGTAAAATCCGATACTTCTTTCTTTCACTTTCTTGATTTTTCAAGAGCATAAAATTTAGCTTGAAAATAAAAAATATATATCTATTGTCTAATTCACAAATCACATTACAAATTACATCAACATTTTCCATTTATTCAAACACAATGACACAAAATTTACATATTAAAATTTTCAATCAATCAAAATCAATAAATTCAATCAACCATTCCAAAAACAATGAATTTAATCATTTGAAAATCAAAATTTCAAACCTTAACATAAACAATAATTTATAAATATTTTCCTTCTTGATTTTCAAAATCACATAATTAACTTATAATTCAAACTATAAACATATCTTTCAATCATAAATCAATTAAAATTCCCTTTCATTCAAAACCATGTAAGCATTATTTTCTCAAATTTATTCACAACAATCGGATAATGACGAGTTCCATAAATATTGCAATTTCTTAAAAACATTTGAAAATCATATTCCAACTCAATTTATTTAAAACAATCGAAAACAATAAATTATAACATTTTTCCCTTTCTTGATTTTTCTAAAACACACAATTTACTTATAATTCAAAATATAAATACATTACCCACCTTATTTCCATGCTAGCAACTTGTCCAAGGCATCAATTTTTCCATTTCTTCCTTCTTTCCTTCAAATGAAAATTCCCTAAGCCATAATCATCCAAATTCAACATCATAAATAGCATAATCCTCAAATTGAGCTTAGAAAATACAAATCGCTCATAAATTCTAGCTATCTAAATCAACAGTTTCTAAAATCCCCAAATCACAAAAATTGGGCATAAACTCAAATTTACAATTATCCAAAATTTAATCAATTACAACATGTAATCTCTAAAATTGAGCTTAGAATCAACAAACTCATACCAATTTCAAGGCATCTAAACCACAAATTCATCAAAATCTCAAAGCTCAAAATTTCGAATCTTACCTTCTTTCCTCCTCCATTTTCGGCAATTTTGAACTCCATAGGAAGCTTTCATGTTCTTTCTCATTTTTCCCTTTGAAAAGCAGAAAAAAAACCCCCTAAAATCTTGTAGAAAAATCGAACCCTAACTGCCATCACCGAAATTTCTCTCTTCTTTCTCCACGGAATGCTTCTTCTCTTCTTTTCTTTCTTCCTTTTGCTCTTTTCTCCTAAGTATCGTGCTTCACCTCCTAAAAAATCGACAACCCACTAGTTTTAGGATGCCATGTCATTAAATGAAAGAGAAAAGACCTAATTGCCCCTCCATGTTAGCCTTCATACTTAACCCTTTAAGTAAACTTCCAAAATTGCCCCTATACTCATCTTAATTCAAGCTTACTTTAAGACAAGTTTCTAATCATCAATTTGAAGGAATTTTCTAAAACTTCCTTATATAGAAATATTCCTCCTTGTCTTAATTTCATAATGACACCAAAATTATTTAATTTGGAACACTATACCAAAAGTTATGCTCCAAACAGTTCGGACATGTCTTAAGTTAAATCATTTTCCAGCACGTTATTTCCATCCAAAAATTGACATTCTTAAACACAAATTTGAAACTCAATGTCTTCATAACAATTGTATCCCTATTTCTCTAGTTTAATCCAAATCAAGAATCACCTCGTTTGGATTACTAGAGCAAAAATTATGGCTAAAATACGTTCAGATTTCTCTAATCCAAGACTGCACACCAATCCAAACTTCAAGTCAGACATTGAAAGTCTTAGGGGCTAAATTGAATTTTCATTTCTTCATATGATTTGTAGCCCCATGACTCAATTTTATTTTTCCTTAAGAATCACTTTAATCGGATCTCCACAGATCCCGAATTTCGCAAAAGACAGAACCATGTTCAGAAATTATCTAACTCAATTTGATTAAATTAATCATCCTTAATTTAATCTCATAAAAATACAAATATCTCTTGAGAATGTAGATAATTGTCTTAGGAATCCAATGCTTCGAAAACCATGTCAATTGGATGTCGAACGGAAAAGATATAAACAAAATATTGAAATAGGAACATAATAAGAAATAAGAATAGAGACATGTATATATGTATAAACACATATATATATCCGAATTTTTCAAAAATCATATCTCTTGATCACGAACTCCAAATTTGATAAATTTGGTATCAAAAGAAAGCTCAAAGGAAGCTCTACAACTTCCATGAAGGATAGGAAAATCAATTTGTCCTCTAAAGGAGTAAAAAATCTACTCAAAGTTTGTGTCCTAATCATCTCTTCCTAAACAACTTCCAAATTTTAGTCGATCATAACTCCTAGCCCCGATATCGAAAGCTGAGAATATAAGCTACAACTTTCATGTAGACCATTTACTCCTATTCAGACTACATCAATCCGACGATTTACCTCAAAGCACAACATGTATAATTTCCACACTTAAGAGCATTTTCAAAGTCAAAGTAAAATAACCTTAACTTTGACTGATTATAACTTTTACTCCCGATATCGAAAAATATCAAACTTTATGGAGACAGAAAGCATTCAATAGGAGCTACAAGTTTCCTGAAGATCATTTTCTCAAATTCTGCCTATATCAAAAAGTCAACTCTTAAGTCAAACTTTCTATCACTATTCATCCCCAAAAGTCAAACTTTCTTAATTCTTTAAATTCTCACTCTTTTTCTCTTTATTTCTTGATTTTCAACTTCCATTTCAATCCACCAAGTCACTTTAACTTTCATAACCATAAAAATCTATTCAAATCCCAAAATTATCAAAATCCATCAATTCTTTCCTCATCACTTTCCTTTAAGTATAAATACATCTATACCTAAACATATACATAATAACACTCATTTCTTTTTTTTAATTTCTAAATTCCACTTAAAAATCGGGGTCCAACACGTTATTAGTTGAGTCCTGTAACTAACTCTAACTAACTAATTGAATGACATTTTAGAATAGTTTCCTTTTATATCGTCTGGTACTATACTTTTTCTAGTGTCACTTCGTCTGGTATCACGCTTCTTTTGTCATCACACTTCTTCTGTTATCATGCTTCTTTAGGTGTCCACGTGTATATTCTATGATGACGTGTATCTTCTATGATGATGTGTATCTTCTGTGATGGCATATATCTTCTATGATGACATGTATCTTTTGGTGTTGACCATGCATCTTCTGGTGTTGACTTTGTGTATCTTCTGGGTTTGACTAAGTGACAATTTTCTATGCACTTAACAAACTTATCAAAATAGTTCATAAATTTCTAAGATTATTATTATTTGATTATCATCAAAATTAATAGAAGTGACGTCTTCTTGTCTTAACAATTTCCCCCTTTTTGATGATAACAAATAATCATAATTTTAGAAAATAAAATGATATTCAGACAAATAATGTTCAGAGAATAATAATCAAAGCAAAAACATAAGAAATGTATGCATAAGATATACAATGCTTTCTAATAGTTTCACTTTTCTCTCTTCTCCTCTTCTTCTTCTCTTATACGTCTCTTCTTCTTTTCTTCTGCTTTTTTCCCCCAATTTTAGAAAACATATTTTGAATATCAGTGCGGATAGTCTTGAGGTTTTGTTCAATAGAAACACGTAGAAGTGTTATTTCCTTATGAAGATCACCCACTGGGTCACCCAGTTCATCAACCTTCGTATGAATTTCCTTAATATCTTTTGCTAAGACTTCCTGAACTTCCATCTGTTTGTGACTAGCTTCCGTCCAATTGATGAAATGCTTCAAGAACTCTAAATTAATAGTAGGATCTTGTTGTATTTCACTAAGTGGATGTAGGTTTTCAACAACATATGGTTTTTGTAGATAAAACGTCTAACTCTATGATTTTGATTGATGGTAGTTTGAAGGTTTGTTTTCCTTTTGGAAGATCAAGATCATCAGGTCTGGGTAGTTTTATAATTGGTTGTCCAAGAAGGTGTAACACAGTTTTGACTGAAAGTATGAAACCTAAGGGTCTAAAATGCATGATTAAATGCACAAAGTTTTCTAAGTTGAAATTGATGCCTTCAACTGTGATACTTCTGTACCGTCCTTCTGTCAAAGTGCCAACTACCTTGAAATTTTCATCTGTGGTAGAAACTCCAAATTGAATTCCCTAATGCCCTTGATATATGATGTCATACAAAGACACCTCCATATTGAGCTGCATTACATGCATCATATATGTTCTTCACCGCTACTTGAATCTGTTCTTTTACAAGATCATCTTCATGCCCTTTAGGAAACATATTCTTCTTTCCTTTTTCTTTATTTATCACAGGGGTTGAACATCTTGACTGTATATCAGGAACGATCTTTATTGATGTTTTGCTCGAAATCAGATAGATTGTATATCGATCCTTTAAAATCTTCATTGGATATGGTTCTAACTTCTCATTTCACAGAATACCATATAGTTTTCGTTCTTCATAACTGAGAAGATGTATTGTCTGATCGTTAATTGGTATAGGTTCCACTTGTACTTTGACTGTCTTTTTCGAAGGTTCTCTGATAATAATTGAACTTCTGTTTTGAACAGGTAATGATTCTTTTATAATCTTCATTTTTAAGTCCTTTTTGTTAATTGGTTGAGAAGGATTGTAAGGTACTAATTGGTGTTCAACTGTCTAAGCCTTCTGTTAAACATCAGATGAAGAAACCTTTTTTTGACTAAGCTTCATCTTTTTTTGTTCGTCTGCTAGTTTGGAAAAAAGTTGTTGTTGAGACTTCTTCCTCTCAAATACCAACTTCCTTTTTATCTCTATCTCTCTAGATGATTTTGCTGATTGAATTTGCAAAATAGAGACAATTGATCTAGTAGGCTGCTATCATTTCTCTTGCCTCTCAGAATCTCCACCAAGAATCAGAGCTTTCTACTTATTCTATTCTTGTTGTCGTAAGGTCAATAATCTTGGTGACCTTCTTGACTGTTTGGAATTTTCTGATGCAAGTGTCTCAGCCTTCCTCTTCAAAGACACTTGTTGTATTGATTGTTAAACTCGGCTTTCCTCTCTCTGTAGAGTCGTCTTAGCTTTTATTGGCACATCAGACGATTGTTCAGTCTTTTCTTCTGCGGATGTTCTTCCTGTCGATTGAGGTTTTGATTTTCTTTCAGATGTAAGATGTTCACTCTTGCTTCGTCTTACTACAAGCTCCCCCTTAGACTTTGCTTTTGATGTAAAACCTGTATCCGCTTTAGCTTCAAACTTTATTCCCATTATATGAATAGTAGTGGCATTAATAATACTCTTAACATCCATCTTTACCCTGTTACCTCTGTCAAGAAAGATTCCAGATTCTCTAAAGAATCTTGTCAACAACATACTGTAAGGTAAAGAGCTAGAATCTCCCTTAGACTTCATCATGTACTTCAAAATCAAGTACGAAAGATTAATGGATTGGTGATTAAGTATGAAACATCCCATCACCGATGGGAAGGATAAAATAGTAAATTTGGATCGGGTTGTGATTTTGTACAAGTATTTCGGCATACATGCATAAAATGGCCTCTATACAGAAATGAAAAGTAATTTTTTGCAAATACACAAGATTGTATATGCACTCGTGACAATTCTCGGCTTTTGTGTCTTTGTGAAAAATGTGAATTTGTGTATTTGAAAAAAATTGAATTGGAGTGAATTATGTGTATTCTGCATAAAATTGCAAAGTGGGTACCGATGAGATTTTCGGAACTGAAAATGACTGTCCAATTGACACTCCAATTAAAGGCTTGATTTAGGAATTTTGTTTTATCATGAGATATTGAAATTTGGAGAGGTTATGAAAGTCAAAGTGAATAAATTGATTGAATTGGAAGTTGATAGCCATGAAAGTGAGTGATTATGAAAGAATTGGATCTCAATTTAGTCACTAAGAGTTGGAATTTTTCTAAATTGAAATAGAGAAGTTAAAAGAATTGGTATAAGGGCAATTTGGACTAGATACTTAAGATTATAAGGCTTAAGGTTAAAGGAAGGGGCAAAATGGACTTTTCACTTTTAGAAAGGGTATAAATAGAAGGAATTAGGGTTTTTGAATTAGAAAAGAGGAAGAAGTCATGAGAGAAGAGGAAGAGATGAAGAGATGAAGAGAATGGATTGTTGGCGAATTCACGATGAGTTCAAGGTTTTTAAAAGCTAGATCAAGTAAGTTAAACCTCTTTCCTCTTGATTAGTTGATTGATCCATGTATTAAGGGTTAAAAGTGATAGAATGGGTTATGTATATTTTTGGATTAGGGTTTTCGATTATGGGATGAATTTTGATGCTTTGTGAATGATCTGGGTTTGAATTGAGTGGGAAAATGTTGTATGAGTGTTGTTTTGGGATTAAGATGAGTTAGGTTTTGAAAGATGAAGAATTCGATTGTAAATTGTTGAAAAAAATTAAGTTTCGGGAAGCTTACGGGGCTCGTGACGTCATGACGTCTTGAACGCACACCATGACGCATATAGCTTGCTGCGTCATTGGTGCTTGACGCGAGCATGCACGTCGCGATGCAGGCGAGTGAGCAAGCCGCGGTGCATGTCGCGGCGTAAACGCAGTGATGGCGCTGCTAACGCCCTCATTGCGGCATTCTTTGTTCGTAAAGTTATGTTTTGGTTTTTAAGTCATAACTTTTTATACCATTATTCAAATGAGATAATTTTGGATTTTTTATGAACTAGAGACAAGGGTCTATACGTTTATGAAAAAGGGGTGTGTTGAAACAGTATTTTAAAGTTCTCAATTTTGGATGGAAGTTTAGTGTAAAGTAGGGTTTCGACATAATGATAGGCCATATATGTTGGGCAATGATTTTCAGATTTTTGAAACAAATTGAATAATTTGAGTGTCTATTGAGTTCTGATATTGAGGAAAAGTTATGACGGGAATTTTTGGGTTAGTGCCGGGAATGTCACAAAAGTGCATAGTGCATATCATTAGATTGCTACATGTGCATTATTGCTGAATTGGACAATATGTTAAATATATGTGTTTTGATTTATGATAGAGGCACTTTTGGAATGTTAGCCCACCGACGTTGCAGAGACTTCCAGGTGTTAGCGAGGAAGTCAAGTGAGTGACCTAGACGGTCCTCCAATTATTAAGTGTGTCATAATTATGTGATTATGATTATGTGGAGAATAATGGTGGGACAGTGATTGATTGTGAAATTCGGACAGAAGGGCTGAAGTATTGGAGTGTATGATATAAAAGTGTTATGGGTATGTGAAATTGTGATTGTAATATAGGAATACGTGAATAAAGTGATGAATTGTGGTATATGAAATTCATATATGAATGCATGAACAGAAATTGGTAGTTGTGACCGGAGCAGCCACCGAGCAGAACTTTAAGCTCAAAGATTAATGAGCCCTTAATGGGACAGCTTAGAGCTTTTAGCTCAACGATTAATGAGCCCTTAATGGGGCAGTTCAGAGCTTTTAGCTCAACGATTAATGAGCCTTTAATGGGACAGTTCAGAGCTTTTAGCTCAACGATTAATGAGCCCTTAATGGAACAGTACAGGCGCTTGGTCATAACACTGTATTGGATTGAAAAAGTGTTACATATTGTATTGCTTTGATATATTTGATTGAATTTCTGGCAAAGGCCATATATTGATGGGATAACAGTTATGGGTTATTTTCTATTTGTGACATTATGACAAATTGTGATTTGTACGATTGTAACGAAATATAATGGTTGTCATTAGAGTTGCCATCGATCGAGCCTTGACTCAGCGTGTGAACATGAGCTTCAAGCTCATAAGGGATTCAGAGCCTCAGGCTCAACGTATAATGAGCCCTGTATCCATTGTGGGATAAGGGATAGATATTAATGAGCCCTACTATGGGGACAGTCTAGGCAATCGGTCACAGCAATAATAAATAGGCAGTTATTGTGGTGTGTATGTATCAACTATGAATGTGGGTTTCTGTAAAAGTGTGAATTTGTAAATCCTGTGAATGTGTATTATGAAATAAAGTTTAAATGTATATGAATTGTGAATTGTGATCAAATAGGCAGCAAAGTGAAAATTTCCTGTGTATTGATATTGTTGCATTGATTGAGAGGACCATTGATGATGCTCACTTATTGAGTTCGCAAAACTCACCTAAAATTTATAAATATTTTTCAGGACTCAGAAGAATACCCCGTTAGGCGACGGGCGTAAAATGATCGCTTGAGAGAGATAGAAGAGGTCGGGGTCAGTTGCATCTGCATTAGTGTGAGGACTTTGGCATTATATTATTGTGTATTTATAAGAGGACCCTCGTGGTCAATGTATTTACCGGTTTTTTTATGAAAATTGTTTTTCGCAACATTTAAAAAAATGTAAGTGTATGATTGTTTCAAAACAAAAGTTTATACTGTGATTTGACTGAGTGATGTATCACACTACGCTCGCAGGGCACAGACTCGGATATCACCATCGATGTTGGGTCTGGGTCTTACGGGAGTGGGGTGTTACAAAGTATATGAAACAAACAATGTTCATCGTTCATTGTCACCACGTCCTTCGACCCTATTCTTGGTAGAACATAGTGAAGAAGCAGTGAATGTAGAACCCTAGCCTTCGGAACAAGGGTTGAAGCCTTTTTGATTCCTGGATCACTACTTCCATGTAGTTGTCGATTGATGTGAGCTTTATCTAACCGACCTTGAGTAATCCATTTTGGATTATTAAACAACTTTGCTCCAATACTTGGACACCCAATGACCTTCTCGGTAGAATCTTTTGTGACTATAACCGACAACCCGTCTACCACTGATATTAAGGTGTTGTCCACCACCTTTGCATTCTTCCAAAACTTATATATCTCATTCAAGTAGGTCTTTTCACGAATGTTTAAGAAATTTTTCAAGCCAACTGCTTCAATTTCTAGTTCAATGTCTATCTGATTTTGCTTCAAAGAGGTGAAATCAACGTGGCTCCCATAGATAAAAAATTTCTCCATTTTTGATCAGTAACAAATAAAACTAAACACACAAATATATTTCGCTTAATATAGCGAGTTTAGTATCTAAAAATAAGAATATGAAACGAAAAGAAGTTGAAGTTTAGAACAGAGTATTGAATCGTCTTTGTTGAGAGCACTAAACAATTCGAATTCAAAGTTTTTCAAGAAAATTATAGAGTAGAAGGTATTTTAGAATCTTAAGAAGATTTCCTTCTTATGTTGATAGATCGATAGCACTGGTGTTGTCACAGAAGATTGGAATTTGATCTTCTTGTATAGAATAATCTTCTAACTAATACTTAATCCATAACGTCTATGAACAATACCTTGCAGCTGACATGTATCCAGCTTCTGTAATAGATGGAGCAATTGAACTTTACCTCTTGCTTGACCACGAAATTTGATTACGACCAAGAAAGTGACAACCTCCACTTATACTCTTTCTATCAATCCTATCTCCAGCATAATCAACATCACAGTAGCTAATTAACCTAAAATCTTTACCTTTCTCATACACTAAACAAAGATCAGTAGAACCTGCCATGTATCTCAATATTCTTTTAACAGTAATATAATGAGATTCTCTAGGATTTGCTTGAAATCTTGCACACAAATAAACACTAAATAGTATAAAAGGTTTGCTTGCAGTTAGGTAATGTAAAGAACTAATAATTCCCCTAAAAAGGGTTTGAGCAACCTTCTTATCGGCTTCATCCTTAGATAAGAGGATTGAAGGATGCATAGGAGTTGACATAGGTTTGACCTTCTCCATTTTATATTTGACTAACAGTTCTTTGATATATTTTTGTTAATGAATAAATTTTTTTTTCAGTTTGTTTAATTTGTAAACCAAGAAAGAATTTCAATTCAGCCATCATACTTATTTTAAATTCACTTTTCATAAGATTTTCAAAACTAGAACATAACTTCTTAGAAGTTGCACTAAAAATAATATCATCTACATATATTTGTACAATTATGAAATCATTTTAAATACATTTTCTAAACAAAGTCTTATCTACTTGACCTCTAATAAAGTCATTTCTAATCAAAAACGAACTCAGATGATCATACCAAGCACGAGGTGCTTGTTTTAATCCATACAAACCTTTATGAAGTCTATAGACATAGTCTGGTTTATCAGTATCTTCAAAACCAGGGGGTTGCTTTACATAAAATGTTAGACCCCGAATTTTTTTTTATGATGATATTAAGCATGAACTGTGATAATTATGTGTTTATGTCTTAGTTTGATTACTTTTGGAGTGTTAGTGGATAATTGAGGTTTAATCGAGTTTATTATGGTTCAGTGAGAAATAATAAGGGTAATATGTGTGAGGGTATTTTAGGAAGATTTCTTAAGATGATTGGGTTTAGGCTTGTAAAGAGGGGTAAGTTGGTATTTGTGCTTTCTTTAGGTTAAGGAAATAGAAAAGAAGAGAAGAAAGAAGAGGAGAGAAGAAAGAAGAGGAAGAGGCCGACGGTGGAGAGGAAGAAGAGAAGAGAAGGGAGTTACGATTTGAGCAATTTCCGACTGATTCAAAGTGTTTCCGGGTATGTTATCCTTTGTTTAACCTTGTTTTGGTTGGATTTAAACCTAGAGAATGTTGAATCCGTGAGAATCGAAGGTTTTAGGGTTTTTGGGTGAAAATGTAGAGATTTCCTTAGGTTGATGTGTTTGTGTTGGATTTGAAGCTTAGAATGGATTAGAACTGTAGTAGAAGTCTGGATCTATACCTTAGATGTGTTGCATTTGAGTTTGGAACAGATTGGAGTTGGAAAATCTGGGATTTTTCAGGTTCGGGAGCGTTTCCCCGATCCGCACGTCGTGACGTGCTCAAGAGCACGCCTTGGCGTCTTGAATTTGCACTGCGGCGTAATTGGTGCACTCCATGGCGTCTTTGGGAGGCGTCACGTCTTGCCATGACGTCTTGTGAGCGCCTCGCCATAAAGGCAGCCTTCGGCATGGCGAACCCCTTGTCGAAAATGAAATTTTTAGCATTTTGGGCATATCTTTTGGTGTAGACGTCCGATTAAGGTGGTTTCGGATTCATTGTGAACTAGAAATAAAGGACTACAAGTTGTATGAAGAAGGGAAATTCGGAATTAGTCTATAAGGGTTCGGAATGTTAGGAGGAGGTCAAAAATAGACTTATAATGCTTTATTTTGGCTTTCTAAGCTTTGATGATTCTATATGGATATTGATTGGATGGAAACTTGGTTGTTTTAGGAAACCAAGCTGACCCGATTTCATCGCAAGAGGAAGGACACCAGTGAGTCGACTACTCAAGCGATCTTAGGTGGGTAATATATTTATAGTTATTGTGTGATTAGGCAAATTCTTGCCTATGTATGAATATATGTTGTAGATGGTGCATGTTTTAAATGTGATGAATTGAATGATTTGGAGTTCATATACTTTGAAAGAGTCATGGAAATGGATAGCATGACATATTGATTTTGAGCATGTTATGCCTCGACTTCGGTCACGGAATTTTGACTAAAGGAAAGAATACCATATGACAAAATGATTGTGAGCATGATTATGTGCTTTTGTTTGGGCGAGAGTGGAACCATTTCGTTCGTCACGTGACAAGAGCCTTCTCCCGGCTGCCCACTTGTGGCATATGAGCTCCGAATGGACTCATTTCGTTCAGGGTTAAACTTTGGTTTCTCCCTTTTGTTTCCATGGAACCCTCGAGCCATTGTGAAGTGCATTGCATATGTGAATTGTTCATTTTGTGAAGCATAATTTGTGACATAATTATGAATTGAACTAATTCTATTAGTTGCGATCATTGCTTAATTAACATGTGAGTGCTTGAATTAATGTCTATATAGATATAATATATATACATTCATATGCTGGGATTTGTGCTAGTTGCCGATGGCTATAATTATATTAGCCATTGAGCTGTGTAGCTCAACCCATTACTTTCCCTCCTCAGGTGCAGAACAGGCCGACTGTTGATCTTGCGAGGCATCGGAAACTTCGAGTTCATTAGGAGCTTTGTCATAAGTTTGTATTTTGGTTGGCCCTCCGAGCATACTCTCATGGAGCATATTTCACGTATTTTGGATTGGAACTTTGTTATGTATTTCGTACGATTTTGAATGTTAATGACATGAGTTTAATTCATGTTTAAATGCATGTGTAAGTTGTATGTGGGAATTATCTGAGTATATGTATGTGTGAATCGAATGTTTATATGTATATGTCTATATGTATATGTATCAATATTGGGATCGGGTCCGACGGTATTTGGGCGCCCGATGCCGGCGCAGCCCGAGGGGTCGCCTCAGGGATCGGACATACGGGGCCCGGCCCCAATATGTTTGGTATCAGAGCCCTAGGTTCAGGTTTCCTCGGCATAGAATGCATAATAGGATTGTGTGATATATGATTACTTGTTGCATTGCTTAAGTGACATGCATATCATGCATACATGTAGATTACCATATAGCTAATCCTTAGTGTTTCCATTTGAAGGAGTACGATGCCACCTCGTAGAAGGACACGAGGAGTTATGTAAGGCTCTGCTGCACCTGACTCTCCGACTAGGGAGGAGAGGACTGGCGAGTCCGTAGCCCCAGGGAATGCTGAGGCTTTTGTAGGGCTAGATAGTGAGCCCATTCTGTCGCCGACGCAGGAGTCTCCGATTCCGCAGGAGCCAGTGTCTCCTTTGGATCCAAGCTTGTTTCAGGCCTTTACCCAGGCGTTTGTTCAAGCTATGGGTCAGATGCCACAGCCTTCTGCTCCGGCCCTAGTTAAGAGAGGAAAACAGTTCGACAAGCTGAGGAAGTATGGAGCAGTTGACTTCTTTGGGATAGCGGATCCTGAGGAAGCTGAGACATGGTTGCGGAGGACAGAACGGGTGTTGGATCAGATGGATTGCGAGGAGGATGAGCGGGTGGTGTATGCTGCGAGCTTGCTTCAGGGTGATGCTCTGCATTGGTGGGACACCGTGCCGGGCAGTCAGATGAGGCCAGTAGGGTTGGCGTGGAAGGATTTTGTGGCTGCTTTTAAGAAGAAGTATCTGTCAGAGGTATATGTCCAGCAGAAGCAGAGAGAGTTTCTGAGTCTCACCCAGAGAGAGTTGACGGTGAGCGAGTATAAGCGTCGGTTCACACATTTATCCCGGTATGCTTCAGACTTGATGCTGAGTGAGGCAGCCAGATGTCGTCGGTTTGAGTCGGGACTACATTTGGCTATCCGGGAGAAAGTGATTGTACAGAATTTCGGCGACTTCCAGCAGTTAGTTGAGGCAGCCCTGAGAGTGGAGAACATAGAAAATATAAAGAGTGTTGTGCACAAGAAGAGAAAGGGCAGAGAGCATTCCAGGAGGGGAGGTAGCACTAGTGCTCCTATGCCAGACAGGAGTGCTAGGATCTTCCCAGTCCAGTCAGAGGAGAGGAGCAGTGGTGCGAGCCGACTTAGGCCGATGCGGACCTCTACTGTTTCTCACCAAGCTTCTACGGTGGGCGGCAGTAGGAGGGGAGATGGGGACAGGTCGTCTGTCCCTAAGTGTGAGCACTGCGGTAATTTTCATGGTGGAGAGTGTTACAGATTGACGGGAGCATGTTCCAACTGTGGGCAGAAGGGGCACAGGGCCAGAGAGTGTCCTCAGCCGTCCAGGAGAGAGGGACTTGAGATCAGAGCTCAAGGAGGATGAGGCTGTAGGTCGAGGACTTGACAGTGGCGGCGCCTGCATCGCAAGAGAGTGGGTCTTCCGGGGAGACCGAGAGGGCAGGCACCAGCCAGGGTGTTTGCTATGACGTGGGAGGATGCAGATGCCGCTCCAGATGTTGTCACTGGTATGGCTCACTTATTTGCTGATGATGTGCTTGTGTTGATTGATCCAGGTTCTACTCACTCGTTTGTATCGTCGAGTAGACCTTTGTGCGATAGGGTTGCGAGTCCGTTGGATACTCCGCTGATGGTGAGTACTCCGATTGGTCAGCACATTGTGATTAGTCAGGTGTTTAGAGGATGTGAGCTTAGTATTGGAAGAGGACTTCTAGTGGTAGATCTGATGCCACTGAAGATGCGAGGATTAGATGTGATACTGGGTATGGATACGTTGGAAAAGTACAATGCCGTGGATTATGCGTAAAGGCGGTGAGAGTTTGATTTAGATGACAGAAGAGTAGTGTTTACTGGGGACAGGAAAGCGAGTCCACCCAGGATTGTTTCAGCATTGATAGCAGAGAGGATGATGAGTAAGGGTTGTGAGGCATTTTTGGCTTATGTGGTGGACACCAGGGCAGACAGAGGGAAGTTAGAGGATATCCCAGTAGTCAGGGATTTCTTGGATGTCTTTCCCGAGGAATTGCCAGGACTACCGCCAGCTCGGGAAATTGAGTTTCCCATTGAACTTTTGTCAGGTACGAGGCCGATTTCAATTCCGCCTTACCGGATGGCTCCTGTCGGAATTGAAAGAGCTTAAGGAGCAGTTGGAGGAGTTATTGGAGAAAGGGTATATCAGGCCGAGTTCTTCGCCTTGGGGAGGTCCGGTCCTGTTTGTAAAGAAAAAAGATGGATCTTTGAGGATATGTGTGTGTTAGAGTAGTGCCCTGAAGGCAATCGCCTTAAGCGCATTTTGTACAAAGTTGTGTACATACTTTATGAATAAATAAAGAAAGGCATATTTCATTAACTTGTTGTTCATTATTTATGAATGGATATTGATCAATAAGCAAATTAATGAAGTACATGATATATGACATAGCATGAAGGAAATTATGATGTGATCATACTACTGAGATTCTTATCATGTGCAATTATGTCAGTATCTAAATTATCCCTAGTCATAGGATTACTGAGACTGGACATCGGTAATCTGGTGAGACTAGCACATCTCAAGCTCCCCGATTTGATCAAGCAGTGGATCTCAGAAGCTGTAAATATGAGATATTTAGGGTTGAGATGTGGATGCTTACTAGAGGTAGTAAGTACATTGGTTGACCTGCTATGAGATCATCACATGGATGTACTATTCTAATGTCAGTGATAATCTCATCATAGCAATGGTGCAAGTATCCTTAGACTTGAGGTGCTCAAGGAAATCTTGGATACTGATTCTGTGCTTTGACTCCATTAGTTGCCTTATAGAGGTCGCTCATAGGGTAGTGCTTGGGTACAACTTGAGGTATTCAAAGGTAATTGAGTATCCAATAGAGGATTCACCACTTCTGTGATAGCAGAAGATGATACCCATGGCCTCTTATCAGGGTCATTACTTGGAAATCTCTGACCGGAGTAAGTATGTCAAGAAGAGTGTCTTCATTGACATATTAAGTAATGAGTCCCAGGACAAGAACTGAAATCACTTGGACTAGATTTGACATAGTCAGTCTAGTAAAGAGTTGACACATTGCCCATACTCATAACCAAGTGGGGTATAGCATGGTGAAAGGACGAATTGCACGGTAATTGCCTATGGAAAGGTTCGTGATATGGGTCATGATGAATACATGTTCATTCGTCAAACCAATTACTTTCCGGTCAATTGGGGGTCATGATGTGTTGCTAGATACCGCTCATGACTTGCTCAGTTAAGTGTTAATCTAAGTGGCCAACATAACCGGAACCTAATGGGTCACGCATAAGAGTGTCTCGGAGAATTTATAAAATAGTTTTAGATAGAGTTCAATATATGGAGAGCAAAGGATTAAATAGATCCGATGAGATCGAGATATGTCTCGATGAGATCGCGACATCGATATTCTTTGAAAAGGGTTTAGGTGATTTTTCCCATCTTGGGACCGGTAGAGGCGGTAGGACTAACCCATGTGTTGGACCACTTCAGCATTTATTTTATATATATATATATAATTAATTAATTAAAAATTAATTAATTAATATATATATATAAGTGTAAACGTGGAAGGAGAGGAGACTTAGCTTTATTATATATATATATATATATATATATATATATATATATAAGGCTAACGTGGATGGCAAAAGGAAGCTTCTTCTTTTGCCTTGTCATCTTTACATTTAATGAAAAAGACAAAAATGAAGAAGTAGAAAGGAGATGATGGTCGTGGGTTAGAGTAAGAAGTTAGAAATGTTGAAGGAAAAAAAGGTTTTTTCCTCTCTTCTCTTCTCACCATCGTGATTCAAGTTCTTCTTCTCCATTTTCATCTCCTCTCCATCGTTATTCTCAAGCTCTCCAAGAACAAGGTAAGATCTAGCAGTCTTCAGCTTGTTCTTGCTATTCCCGGGTCAAAGGGTTTGTCCCGGTTAGGTTCTCCGATCTCTGAGTGGATACCGTTAGAGACGGTCTCTTTTGGCCGTTATGGTTTGAGTTTATTGTATAGACACATGGATCCTGGCTTTCGGGAAGGTCCCGGAATAAAAAATTTTTGTTTTCCGCACCGTGGGCATGTGATGCTGACACCGGAATTTTCCTACAGTGGTATCAGAGCCACTTGTGTCATATATAACGAAGAAACCATGACTAGGTCGGAGTTGCCTATTGCTTGTGACAATGATGCATATTGATTGTGTGAATTTCGAATTCAGTATAGAAATATAGTTTTTGAAATTTTCTTGCCGAGATATGTTTACAAGATGTTGTTGCATATGTCTGTGGAAGCTTGGAATTTATCAATGTGATTTGATATGGTTTTGCTAATTTATTCCCTAATGTTCTGATTGATGTCTTTGTGCACATTCAATGAACAGGCATGCTTATAAATTCGAGAATAAATTGTAGAAATTTTGTTTTTCGGATTTTCTTTCACCGACATGTCTCTAAGATGTTTCTGAATGTCTATAAGGATGAAAAAATGTTTTCGAGGTGATTTACTATTTATTTGAGAATTTATTGTGTGCTGCTGGGAATAACTGTGTTGAGGAACACAGATTCTACATTGGCTTTGTTGCTGAGGTTGGATGCGTTTTTGTTGGAAATAAATCCAGAACAAATTCATGGATCATGTTGTGAACATTTAGTAATCTCTGTAATTTTCTCAGAATTTATTGAAATTGTTTCAATAAGTTTTTCAAGCAAAAGACAAAGCTTGGCAGTTTTGAGAAAGTTGCTGGAACTGGTTTGCTTGAAATGAATAATTGTGTATTTCTTAATTCCAATGCCTTGGATCATTTTTAATGTGATTGAAAATGTGTCATATTGATTTTGTATGCTTTCCTAAATGAATTTCTTGAAATCAGGTTTCCAAACAATTTAGGATGTCAAATGTGTCTCATTAGCGTCGCGTTAGTATATTCCCTTATCTTGATTGTTTTGGCCGTCACAAATTTTGTGACATGTGCCGAAGTAATCTTGATAAAGTTTAGACTACCTAGAGATACTTAGGGTGATAATTTGATATTCTCAAATTATTTGGAAATCTAAATGAATAAGAGTGTATTCATCAATTTCAAGTTTCATGTATAGTTTGACAGTATGTGGTAAGCATGGTACAATGAAAGTGTTTCATTGTTACATCATAATAAAGGATATTACACTTGGTATTGTGAATTTGAACTATATGGATTGAGAAATTAGCCGATTAGAGAGCAGGACAAAAACCAGTCGACTAGAACATGCACCAGTCGACTGGAAAGTGGAAACCGATCATTAGAACATGCACGGTCATTGGAAAGTGGATTCGATCGACTAGAACATGCGGTCATTGGAAAGTGGATTCCAATCATTGGGCGTGCGATAACTTATAGTAGTCGACTAGCACAAGTTCGGTCGGTGGCACATGCACCGATCGACAAGAACATGCACCGATGACTACTGACAACATGTAAAGGTGGGATGATGGATGATTTTAGGTATAGACTCAATGTGATTGATGAAATACCCTAACTCATTCCATATAGTCATGGTGACTATAATCCTACGGCTTGGAGAAGAAGAAGATGAGACCTGAAAATCCCTCACACATAATATGAAAACTAACACCTTCCATTAATATGGGGAGAACCAGAGTTCTTATAGATTTGGGTTGTTGGGTAAACCCAAGCTCACTCTATACGGATATGTTCGAACCATAAAAATAAGATTTTCAGATTAATGGATTGGTTTTCACTAGAAGCGTTGATTTGTTGAGTAAACTCAAGGTCAACGTGGACAGAGGCGAAATTGGGTAATGTACATTAGATGTACGCGCATCAAGAGTTGATAACCCAATGAGTGTGCATACATCACGAGTTGATAGCACTAGTTGATAGTTGCATCTATGAATCAAGTGGTATGACCGATACCTGCCGATAGATCTAAGGTGGCTTGTTGGGTAAACCCAAGGTCATTTTAGTAATGTCGGATATCTATGATGCAATTGGTATGACCGATACCTACCGATTGACCTAAGGTGGCTTGATGGGTAAACCCAAGGTTATCCTTAGCAATGTCGGATATCGACCCACTAGGACATTTTGTCATAATGTTTCTTGGATTAAATCTTGAGGGTTATGGATTCTTTGAAACTAGTGGGAGCCATATGCATGTCATTCAAGTCCTTATGATCATGCATGTAATTCTATTCTTACATTCTTTCTCTCTTTCCCTAAAGGTTGATTGAAGATGACTTCAAGTGTGAACTTACGCTCACTTATGGACTCCAACAAATTAACTGGACCAACTTTTTAGATTGGCTGAAAAATCTAAGAATTGTTCTCAGATCTGAGGATCTGGGCTATGTCCTAGATGTTCTACTTCCTGATTCACCTGCTGGTGATGCTTCTGATGAAGATCAGAAAGTAGGAAGTACAACCAAGAAGAAAACCAAAGAGACTACACCAAAAAGAACTTGCTTCCATTGTGGCAAGACTGGCCACTGGAAGCGAAATTGTAAAGTCTATCTGGATGAACTGAAGCAGAAGAAGGCATCAGATGCCTCAGCTCCTTCAAGTATATTTGTCATTGAGGTTAATACTGTTTCTGACCATAACATATGGGTATTAGATACCGGTTGTGGCTCACACATATGCAATGATATCACGGGGCCTTAGGGACGATGAGCGACTCATGAAGGAGAACTAGACTGTGTGTGGGAAATGGAGCAAGAGTTCTTTGCATTAGCCGTAAACACTTACTTTTGTCACTCCCCACTAGGCTTGTAATTAAATTGGATGATTGTTATTTTGTACTGTATTAACAAAGAACATATTATGCATTTCTTGTTTAAATAGAACTGGTTTCCATTTGACTTTTAGTAGCAATGGTTGTTCTATTAGTTTGAATGGAATGCTTTATGGTGCTGGTACATTATGCAATGGAATTTACATATTAGATATGTCACATCAATTATGAATGTCAATGACACGAAAAGACATAAGCGAGATAATTTAAAATCAACTTACTTATGGCATTATCGCTTTAGGCCATATAAATGAGAGACGCATAGCTAAGCTCCATAAGAGTGGAAGTTTAGGGTCATTTGATTATGAATCATATGACACATGCGAATCTTGTTTATTAGGCAAGATGACTAAATTACCCTTTAAGGGAAAGGGTGAACGAGCGACTGGAGTGTTAGACCTAATACATTCAGATGTATGTGGTCCGATGTCCATCCATACTAGAAGTGGTTCTCTTTACTTCATTACCTTTATCGATGATTATTCTCGATATGGGTACCTTTATCTGATGAGATACAAATCTGAAGCGTTTGAAAAGTTCAAACAATTCAAAATTGAAGTAGAAAACCAACTTGGGAAAAGTATCAAGACATTGCGATCCGATCGTGGTGGGGAATACTTAGACCAAGAGTTTTTGGATTATCTCAGAGATAATGGGATTTTATCTCAATGGACTCCTCCTTACACACCACAGCATAATGGTGTGGCAGAAAGGAGAAATCGGACCTTGTTAGACATGGTACGATCAATGATGGGCTTTGCAAAGTTACCAAAATCCTTTTGGGGGTATGCACTTGAGACAGCTGTTTACTTGTTAAACAGAGTTCCATCAAAGACAATTGATGTTACTCCATATGAGATGTGGACTAACAAAAGACCCTAGCTGACTCATTTGAAAGTTTGGGGTTGTCCTGCTTATGTGAAGCGGACACGGTCGGATAAACTTGATGCAAAGTCGACAAGTGTTTGTTAGTAGGATATCCTAAAGAAACAATGGGATATCAATTCTACCTTCTTTGAGGAACAAAAGGTGTTTGTTTGAAGCATGCTGTCTTTAGAGAAAGAGTTTCTTTTACAAGAAGGCGGTGGGAGCAAAATTGAACTTGAAGAAGTTCAAGATGCTCGAAACGAGCTTGAATCAATCGCTAAACACAAAGCTGTGACTCATACAGATGAAGTAACAGATTCAACCTTCTACAACACACGAAGTTAAGTGGGTCACGTAGGATACGCTCTGTTCGAGAGATATGGATTTCGTGAATGAGCAGAATGACGTATTGCTTATAGAAGATGATAAGCCTACCACCTATGAAGAGGTTACGAAGAGTTGAGTCTCGAAATGGTTTCACGCCATGCGGTGAAATGGATTCCATGTATGAAAACCAAGTATGGACTTTGGTTGAGACACCGAAGAATCAAACCCATAGGGTGCAAATGGGTTTTCAAAAGAAAACCGACATGGATGGTAATGTAATTACCTATAAAGCAAGGCTTGTGGCTAAAGGCTTTCGTCAAAGACAAGGAGTTGACTACTGACGAGACCTTGACCCGATAGTAATGCTTAAATCCATTAGAATACTCTAGCCATTGCCACTCATTATGATTATGAAATATGGCAAATGGATGTGAAGACAACTTTCCTAAATGGAAATTTAATGAGGATGTGTATATGACACAACACGAGGGCCGCCTCCTATGATGGCGAAAAGGTATGCAAGCTTCAAAATCCATCTATGGATTGAAGCAAGCATCCCGGAGTTGGAATATCCGTTTTTATGAGGTAATCAAAGAGTTTGGTTTCTCACAAAATCCGGATGAACACTGTGTGTATAAGAAGGTTAATGGGACTGCAATCGTATTCCTTGTGCTATATGTAGATGACATATTATTGCTAGGAAATGATGTCTCTATGCTACAATCAGTCAATATTTGGTTGTCCAAACAATTTTCCATGAAAGACCTTGGTGAAGCAACTTATATCCTTGGGATAAGGATCTATAGAGATAGATCAAAAAGGTTGCTTGGTCTTTCACAATCAACGTACATAGACAAGATGCTAAAGAGGTTTAGCATGGAGCAGTCCAAGAGAGGGTACCTTCCCGTGACTCATGGGATAACACTCTCGAAATCTGTGTCCTAAGACACAAGATGAGAGGATCGCATGAATATGATCCGTATGCATCTGCGGTAGGATCTATCATACGCGTTATGCTATGTACGAGACCCGATGTATCATATGCTCCAAGTGTTCTGACGAGATACCAATCGGATCTGGTGAGGGTCTTTGGGTGGTATCGAGAATATCTGAAGTACTTGCGAAGGACTAAGGATGTTTTCTTGATGTATGGAGATGGAGATCTCAAAGTGGCGGGTATCTGATGCGATTTTCAATCGATATGGATGATTCCAAATCCCAATCAGGTTACGTATTCACACTAAATGGCGGGCGATTAGTTGGAAGAGTTCAAACAAGAGACAGCTGCTGATTCAGCGATCGAGGCAAAGTACATTGCCGCTTGAAGCGACAAAGGCGATTTGGATCAAAAGTTCATTCTTGAACTTGGTGTGGTTCCTAGCGATGATGGGCCCATGCGGTTGTATTGTGACAACAATGGGGCTATATTGTGACGAAAGAACCAAGGTCTCATCAACGATCCAAACACGTACTCGCAGATATCACGATCGGGAGATCATTGGTCGAGGTGATGCGAGATAGAAGAATTCCCACATAGCAGAATATTGCTGATCCGTTGACAAAGCCATTGTCACAGAAGAGTTTTGATTCTCACGTACTTGCCTATGGTATTAGATATCAAGGCGATTGGCTTTAGGTCAAGTGGGAGATTGTTAGAGTAGTGCCCTGAAGGCAATCGCCTTTAGCGCATTTTGTACAAAGTTGTGTACATACTTTATGAATAAATAAAGAAAGGCATATTTCATTAACTTACTGTTCATTATTTATGAATGGATATTGATCAATAAGAAAATTAATGAAGTCCATGATATATGACATAGCATGAAGGAAATTGTGATGTGATCATACTACTGAGATTCCTATCATGTGCAATTATGTCGATATCTAAATTATCCTAGTCATAGGATTACTGAGACTGGACATCGGTAATCTGGTGAGACTAGCACATCTCAAGCTCCTTGATTTGATCAAGCAGTGGATCTCAGAAGCTGTAAATATGAGATATTTAGGGTTGAGATGTGGATGCTTACTAGAGGTAGTAAGTACATTGGTTGACCTGCTATGAGATCATCACATGGATGTACTATTCTAATGTCAGTGATAATCTCATTATAGCAATGGTGCAGGTATCCTTAGACTTGAGGTGCTCAAGGATATCTTGGATACTAATTCTGTGCTTTGACTCCATTCCTTGTTGCCTTACAGAGGTCGCTCATAGGGTTGTGCTTGGGTACATCTTGAGGTATTCGAAGGTAATTGAGTAGCCAATAGAGGATTCACCACTTCTGTGATAGCAGAAGATGATACCCATGGCCTCTTGTCAGGGTCATTACTTGGAAATCTCTGGCCGGAGTAAGTATGTCATGAAGAGTGTCTTCATTGACATATTAAGTAATGAGTCCTAGGACAAGAACTGAAATCACTTGGACTAGATTTGACATAGTCAGTCTAGTAAAGAGTTGACACATTGCCCATACTCATAACCAAGTAGGGTATAGCATGGTGAAAGGACGAATTGCACGGTAATTGTCTATGGAAAGGTTCGTGATATAGGTCGTGATGAATACATGTTCATTCGTCAAACCAATTACTTTTCGGTCAATTGGGGGTCATGATGTATTGCTAGATACCGCTCATGACTTGCTCAGATTAAATGTTAATCTAAGTGGCCAACATAACCGGGAACCTAATGGGTCACACGCATAAGAGTGTCTCGGAGAATTTGTAAAATAGTTTTGGATAGAGTTCCAACATATGGAGAGCAAAAGGATTAAATAGATCCCGATGAGATTGAGATATGTCCCGATGATATCGCGACATCGATATTGCTGAAAAGGGTTTTCGGTGATTTTTCCCATACTGGGACCCGATAGGCCGGTAGGACCGACCCCAGTGTGACTGGACCACTTCAGCATTTATTTATATATATATATATATAATTAATTAATTAAGGAATTAATTAATATATATATATATATAAGTGTAGCGATGGAAGGAGAGGAGACTTAGCTTTATATATATATATATATATATATATATAAGGCTAACGTGGATGGCAAAAAAGGCTTCTTCTTTTGCCTTGTCATCTTACATTTAATGAAAAGACAAAATGAAGAAGTAGAAAGGAGATGATGGTGGTGGGTTAGAGTAAGAAGTTAGAAATGTTGAAGGAAAAAGGTTTTCCTCTCTCTCTTCTCACCATCGTGATTCAAGTTCTTCTTCTCCATTTTCATCTCCTCTCCATCGTTATTCTCAAGCTGCTTGAGAACAAGGTAAGATCTAGCGGTCTTGACTTGTTCTTGCTATTCCGAGTCAAAGGGTTTGTCGGTTAGGTTCTCCGATCTCGAGTGGATACCGTTAGAGCGGTCTCTTTTGGCCGTTATGGTTTGAGTTTGTTGTATAGATACATGGATCTGGCGTTCGGGAAGGTCCGGAATAAAAATTTTGTTTTCCTTGCTGTGGGCATGTGATGCTCACAGGGATTTTCTAAAGTGTGGACTACGAGAGTGAATCGAGATTCTTCGTGAAGAACAAGTATCTGCTTCCTCGCATTGATGATCTGTTTGATCAATTGCAAGGAGGCGAGTCTTCAAAGATAGATTTGAGGTCGGGTTATCATCGGTGAGGATTAAGGAGTCGGATGTGCCCAAGTGCGCTTCGGGACTCGGTATGGGCACTTTGAGTTTATGGTGATGCCTTTCGGATTAACGAATGCTCCGGTAGCGTTTATGGATTTGATGAATCGGGTCTTTAAGCCATTCTTGGACCAATTTATCATTGTCTTCATTGATGATATATTGGTGTATTCCAAGAGTGATCAGGAGCATGAGGAGCATTTGAGGATTTCTTTAGAGACTTTGAGGAGCAATGAGTTGTATGCCAAATTCGAAAAATCCGAATTTTGGCTGAGGGAGGTGTGATTTCTTGGAAACGTGATCTCAGAGCAAGGAGTTCATGTAGATCCAAAGAAGATAGAAGCTGTGGTGAGTTGGAAAGCCCCGAAGAATGTAGCAGAAGTGAGGAGTTTTCTGGGTTTGGCATTTATTACAGGAGATTCATGGAGGATTCTCTATGATATCCGCTCCGATGTGAAGTTGTTGAGGAAGAACGAAGTTTGTTTGGGTGAGGAGTGTCGGAAGAGCTTGAGGAGCTCAAGCTCAGATTGACGAGTCTTTGCGATCTTGGTTTTGCCTTGGAGATGAAGGTTATTCGATTGTATAGCGATGCTTGAGGAAGGGTCTTGGATGTGTTTTGATGCGGGGAGATCGGGTGATTGCTTATGCTTGAGGCGTTGAAGCCTTATGAGTTGAATTATCCGCCTTACGATTTGGAGTTAGCGGCGAGGATCTTTGCCTTGAAGATTTGGAGGCATTATTTGTACGGAGTTCGGACTCGGATCTTCACCGATCATAATAGTCAAGTATTTCTTGAGTCGAAGGAATTGAATCGAGGCGCGGAGGTGGTTGGAGTTACTCGAGGACTATGATCATTGATTGAGTATCATCCGGGCAAGGCCAATGTCATGGCGGATGCCTTGAGCGTGAAGTCGTCGATTGCTCATGTTCGATCGGTTTATCTTCCTTTATTGGAAGAAATGGCCAAGCTTAGGATAAGTTTGACGCAGGAAGAGCCGGATTGTCTTCTGGTTAATTTCAGAGTGAGGCCGATTCTCAAGGAAAAGGTTAGGGATTTACAGGCTCAGGATGCGGATTTGAGCAGGCTCAGAGATGAGATTCAGAATGGCAAGGTTTCTGAGATAGATGTGTGGGATGATGGGCTTATGACAGTGGGGAATCGGTTATGTATTCCTGATGTGCAGGAGGTTAAGACTGACATTATGGATGAGGCACACAATGCGCCTTATGCCATGCATCCCGATAGCACCAGTATGTACAGAGATCTGCGAGAGCATTTTTAGTGGAAAGGCATGAAGAGAGATATAGCAGAGTTTGTCAGTAAGTGTCTAGTGTGTCAGCAAGTCAAGGCTGAACACCAGGCACCTTCGGGCAAGTTGAGGTCGTTGCCTATTCCGGAGTGGAAGTGGCAACGAGAGACGATGGACTTTTTGATGGGTTTGCCTAGGACCAGCAGGAGGCATGATGCCATTTGGGTGATTGTGGATAGGTTGACCAAGTCAGTCCACTTTTTGGCGATTAGACAGACTGATTCTTTGCATGTGTTAGCATAGAAGTATATTGATGAGATAGTGAGACTGCATGGGATTCCAGATTCGATCGTGTCTGATAGAGATCCTTAGTTTACTTCGAGGTTTTGGGGCAGTTTGCAGGATGCTTTGGGTATTAAGCTGCATTTTAGTACGGCCTTTCACCCTCAGACGGACGGTCAATCGAAGAGGACCATTCGGACTCTAGAGGGGATGCTTAGAGCATGTGTGATGGACTTTCGAGGAGCTTGGGATGAGCATTTGTCGTTGGTCGAATTTGCTTATAATAATTCGTACCATTCGAGCATTCAGATGGCTCCGTATGAGGCCTTATATAGACGGAGGTGTAGGACTCCGATCTGTTGGGATGAAGAAGGAGAGAGGCAATTGGAGGGACCAGAATTGATTCAGACGATAGTTGAGAAAGTCAATTTGATTAAGCAACGGCTTAAGGCAGCCCAGGACAGGATGAAGAGTTATGTTGATGCTCACCGAAAGGAGATGGAGTATGAGGTCGGTAAGAAAGTGTTCCTTAAGACGTCTCCTTGGAAAGGAGTATTGAGATTCGGCAAGAAGGGAAATTGAGTCTGAGGTATGTGGGTCCTTATGAGATCCTTGAGAGGATTGGACCGCTCGCCTACAGATTGGCGTTACCTCCGGAGTTATCGCAGATCCACGAAGTCTTCCAGGTGTCGATGTTGAGGAGGTTTAGATCGGATCCTTCTCACATCATTCAGACTAGTGAGGTTCAATTGAGGGACGATTTGAGCTATGAGGAGCTTCCAGTGCAGATTTTGGATACTAAGGAGAAGGTTCTCAGGAACAAGACGGTTCAGTTAGTCAAGATCCTGTGGAGGAACCATTCGGTAGAGGAGGCTACTTGGGAGCCATTGGAAGCCATGCAGGAGAAGTATCCGCATCTCTTCGATGATTCAGGTAAAATTCGAGGACGAAATTTTCTTTTAAGAGGGGGAGAAATGTTAGACCCCAAAATTTTTTTTTAATGATGATATTAAGCATGAACAGTGATAATTATGTGTTTATGTCTTAGTTTGATTACTTTTGGAGTGTTAGTGGATAATTGAGGTTTAATCGAGTTTATTGTGGTTCAGTGAGAAATAATAAGGGTAATATGTGTGAGGGTATTTTAGGAAGATTTCTTAAGATTGTGCTTTCTTTAGGTTAAGGAAATAGAAAAGAAGAGAAGAAAGAAGAGGAGAGAAGAAAGAAGAGGAAGAGGCCGACGGTGGAGAGGAAGAAGAGAAGAGAAGGGAGTTGCGATTTGAGCGATTTTCGACTGATTCAAAGTGTTTCCGGGTACGTTATGCTTTGTTTAACCTTGTTTTGGTTGGATTTAAACCCAGAGAATGCTGAATCTGTGAGAATCGAAGGTTTTAGGGTTTTTGGGTGAAAATGTAGAGATTTCCTTAGGTTGATGTGTTTGTGTTGGATTTGAAGCTTAGAATGAATTAGAACTGTAGTAGAAGTCTGGATCTATGCCTTAGATGTGTTGCATTTGAGTTTGGAACGGATTGGAGTTGGAAAATCTGGGATTTTTTAGGTTCGGGAGCATTTCCCCGATCCGCACGTCGCGACGCGCTCAAGAGCACGCCGCGGTGTGCGAATTTGTGCACGCCGCGTGCGAATTGGTGCACGCCACGGCGTGCTGGGGAGGCGTCCGTCGCGGCGCAAGCATGCGTGCGTGCAGCGACGTGCGCGGGCTCCTCGCCACGAAGGCTTGGCCTTCGCCGCGGCGAACCCCCTTGTCCGAAAATGAAATTTTTAGCATTTTTGGGCATATCTTTTGGTGTAGACGTCCGATTGAGGTGATTTCGGATTCATTGTGAACTAGAAATAAAGGACTACAAGTTGTATGAAGAAGGGAAGTTCGGAATTAGTCTATAAGGGTTCGGAATGTTAGGAGGAGGTCAAAAATAGACTTATAATGCTTTATTTTGGCTTTCTAAGCTTTGATTATTCTATGTGGATATTGATTGGATGGAAACTTGGTTGTTTTAGGAAACCAAGCTGACCCGATTTCATCGCAAGAGGAAGGACACCAGTGAGTCGACTACTCAAGCGATCTTAGGTGGGCAATATATTTATAGTTATTGTGTGATTAGGCAAATTCTTGCCTATGTATGAATATATGTAGCACCCCACTCCCGACGAGACCCGAACCCGATATCCATGGTGATATCCGAGCCCGTGACTGCGGTGGCGCGATTAGAACATTCATTACCTTATTAACAAAAATCGTATGACATTTTTTCTTTCAAAACATTAGAGTCATAAAACAAACATTGACTTGGCCCAATTATAACAAAACACTTTCAAAGATTAAACCATTTCACCGATAAAACAATTTCAATCATTATTAGCACTCATTAGTGCTCGGTCACTCTATACAATTACATGTAAACAATTGGGCCTACTAAATACCAAATGAATACACTAATGCGAATCACAGACGACACATCGATCCCGACCGATACTTTGTCTTGCTAGCGAGAGAGCGTACTCCAGCGTGTCCAACGGGTACTCTCCATTTCTGAAAAATAGATGCAATGTTGGGTGAGTTTGCGAACTTCGGAGAAACCATCATCGATGGTTCACCCAACTCATGCATATCCACACAATCACACAATATTGTATATATATCATAAACAAGAAATCACAGCACTCAATTTCACATTTTATAAGGCAATAAGCCTTTCACACAATTCACATTAAACATTCATTGATGCGGTGTGCATGTGACTCTTTCATTTTCTTTCATTGTTGTGACCGCTTTGAGCTCATATCGTCGAGCCATTGGCTCTGAAACATGGGCTTAAAGCCTCAAAGCGTTAGGCATAATACGATCATCGAAGTCGAGGCTCGAATCGTTGAGCACGAGGCCTCGTGCGTTGAGCTTAAAGCTCTGAAATCGGTGGCGACAGGTCACAACTACCATTATCGATCATTTACTATGCATGAATGCACATGTCATTTTCAATATCCAATTATCGCATTTCTATTTCCAATTCCAATTAAGTACTATTTTGATCATTTTCCAATGTCCTCGGACTTACGATCCGTATTTCATTTCCATGTATTTACCTTTCGTTTCACTATCACATTTACAATCAATTTACTAATGTATTCTCACGCACTTATTCTCATTTGCGCTTGATATCACAATTCAATATTTGAACACCCATGGTCCAAATCAATCAAATCAATCAATCACATATATCCATCCTTACTTCCTCATGGCAATCAATGCATATAATTAATAAACACATAAGGTTGAGAAACCAACTAGGTTACTCACCTATTACTTCGAGCTAATGCCGGAAGTTTCCGCCCGTCGGTGGACGACGCTCACTTGGGCCTCTATAAGAAACAGAGAAAGAACGAGTCACTACCGATGCCATTTGTGCACATGTAGGTGAAATATGCATGTTCATGAATTTTTCGCCCTAAATCCAAATTTCCCATAACAAAATCCGCCTAAAATTAGAAACCTATCAAGGCCGACGGGCATGCAATTCGGACCTCTATAGGTCCTCAATTAAACAAAACAGTGATTAAAGGCTCCGCTACCCGGGGCCACGTCAATTTCCCGTCCAAAAATTTCCAATTTCTCACAAAATGAAATTAAATGTTCTACGAATCCGATGCCTCAAGAATCAGGTCAATCAGAAGTCGGACGGAAAAGAAATTGACAAAGGAAGCATGAAATCAAAAATTACCAATTAAAAATAATAAAATAAAAATAAGAAAAGAAAAAAGTCCAGCCTCGCTGGGGGCGACGTCTCGCCCCAGCGGGGTTGACTGAAACTGCCTCGACGCGGCCCTTTAAGCCCCGTCACTAGGGCGACGCGTCGCCCTAGTTGCCGGGCGTGATTCCATTTTCCTTTTTTTTTTTCCTAATTTCCAATCCAATTTTTCAACACCAATAATTCATTGCACACAATTCAGAAAATTTCCAACTATATCTCGTTGGAAAGATCATGAAACCCTCTACAATTCTCAAGAAGACCATAAAAATCAATTTCACCCTTAAGGGTGTCAAAAATCCCTTCAAAGCTACTGCCTACTCAAATCCCATTAAAACAGAACAGTACATTGAAATTTCCATAACTCTCAGATTCTTTAGCCAAAAATTACCACATAAATATGCTCAATAATTTCACAATGTCATCTACAACTTTCATGAACAACCCAAAATCAAATTCCATTACTAAACAAGTCAATTAATTCACTCAATGTTGCTGTCCCTGAAATCATTCAATTTGAGCAGTAAACTTATAACAAGCATAACTCCCTGTACACAAGTCAGAAAAATCTGAACTTTATACCCCTGAAAAGATAAATCCTAAAACTTCAATTTTCATGAAGAACTCAATTTCCAATTTAATTTCTAACCATTTCAAAACTGTCATGCAAGTTACTGCCATGATCAGCAATTCCTAACCTAATGCAGGATCAGTTTTTGTAAAAATCATAACTCCCAACTCTGACCTCTAAACATTATATGCCATCTCTCATTTTCAAGATAATTTCTTCCTCTTCAACTTTGCAGAATATCACTCACACCAATTCAGTCCAAAAAAATTGCTAAAATTGCTCCCAAGCAGAAAGCTCACAAAATCAACACTTTGACTAGGTTTCTCCAAAAAGCATAAAACCAATCAAAAGTAATCAGTTCATATCTCCCAATATACAACTCGAAAAATTGCAAAATCACTGGCATTGGAAAGCTAACTTAATAGGCTTCAACTTTCATTATTTCCCTTTGTTCTAATTCCTTCTCAATTAATTTAGAAAAATCAGCAAAGCTCATAGGGTATGGTTTCGGTTACTGTTCACAGGCAATAAAACAGTAACTTTCCATGCCAAATTTCAACCTATTAGAGTTACAATTTGACAACACCTATTTCACACAAAAATGTAGCCAACATCCCAAAGTTTAAGTGGCCACAAACCTCACCTCATTTTCACACATACACAATAAGTTATGATCAAAACATTACAATAGGTCAAATTGCATTTTCCAGCTTTTCAACTACAACCTAACTCTTATCACTTCTAACATCAATAACACATCACTAGGCACCCATTTATACCTCTAAATCAACCATAATTTCATCACAACATATACTTATATAATAGAGCATAAGTGGCAGCACCTACACATATTATCTTCCTAAGTTTTCCATTCATCTAACCTTACAAACTCAATCCAAACAAAGCCAAAATCAATGGAACTTATAGTCATTCATTCATCCCTACACAAGCATACATTTACACCCATTCAAACCTACCCTTATCATAATGAAATTAATGCATGAGTGCTTCCCATAAATGCTTCTAACTACCAAAAGCATAAGAACAAACATTAATACTCACCTTAAACAAGTTCAAGCTATTAATTCTCCAAGGCTTTTCAATTATCCACAACTACTTCAACTTGTAACTTCTCAATCACCACTCATGACTCTTATCACTACACATGCATATAATCATCTTCTCAAGGAGCAAGCTTGGTCTTAGGTATGTACAAATAAGAAGCAAGCAAAGAACCAAGGCAACCCTTCTTGTGAGGGATGAGAAGATAGAAATTCAAAGGAGAAAAGAAGGACATAAAGGAGAAGAAGTAATGGTTGGATGAGAGAAGAAGAACAAGCTTGTCAAATGATTTTATCTATGAAATGGCCAAGGAAAGTCGTGGGTAAGGATGAAAGAAGACAAACCTAATTAATGAAAAAGGGACACTTGGCATGTTGAAGAATGAGACAAAACTATATAATAGGATTTATTAAGAAATCCTAATGACATTTGACCCATTCAATTCCAATGGCCCTAATTTCAAAACCAAAATGATACCCCAATAATACAGTGCCATTGGGTAGCAATTTTAAGCTATCGAAAATCGATAGGTTAAGCCAATTGGCGATTTTTTTCGTCCGGAATTTCAGAAATTTTCCGAATCATTTTTGAAAATTACCTAAATTGTCCAAAATTGTAAAACATAAAGCGGTCCACTCCCAATAATTTTTTAAACACGAAAACCACACTTTCCACAACAAAAACACATATAAGCCATGTACCGGCGATTTTGCCGGTCCGGGAATTTTCTCGGATAATTCAGAAAAATTCCATAAATTCCTAAAATGTAAAACACTCTATGGCGACTCCAAATAATTTTTATATCCCATTATCACACCAATTTCACCAAAGATCACAATTAGACACTTATGCCGGGAAATGTCATGAATGCATGTATGACTATGTGCCTGTGCAAAACTCACCATTTATAGAGGCTGCATGACATATGTTCATGCCGAGTTATAATTTAATACTCCTAATCCGTCCCAATTTACTAAAATACCCTTCCCATCGGAGATGGGATGTTACAATTCTCCCCTCCTAATAAAAATTTCGTCCTCGAAATTTCATATACGATATATCAGGAAGGCAGGGGAGTCTTTTTGATTAATACCCTCTGTTTTCCACTGATTTCACTACACGACCACATTCGGTCAATGAACGGAAATCAAAACAATCAATGACTCTTTTCCTTTCTCAACTTTACATGATTTAATGCTTTCTCATGATCACGCGCAATTCGTCACTTTCAATCTCAATAACATATATATCTATGAAACAATTTGTGAATCCGAATCATCTTTTAAGTTTTAGCCTAACTTGCCAATCCATAATTCTATTCACACCACAATCGCATGGAGGCCACTCCTCACGAATTCAATTTTCCTTAATTACACCTTTATTTCCATCTAAGTACATTTTAGCCGAGGCCATACCTTTCAAAATATTTCATTTATCGCTTATCAGATTCCGTTATTATCAAAACACAAATCTCATGAGATTTATAACCTCGGTGTGAATCAATTCAACTCAATGTCACCATCTTAAATTACTTAACGCCCAGATCACATAATAAAGACCCCTTATACACTTTTCGAATGGTGACACCAATATACTGATTGTCATACCACAATCACTTTGCACTATATATCAATCTCATATCCCAATGAAATCCAAAAACACCTGTTGGTTAATCACGCATGTCATCGTTCACTTTGACAGACTTACCATCAATTGCTTTTCCACAATACTTTTACTCGAACATAATGCTTCGATTATTTCTTATGCTTTCTCGAACCATTTACTAATAATCATTTGATTTCCCATTCTAACCTTTCAATTACTCTTCCAATACGCTCTTGCTAAAACATAAAGCCTCGATCATTCCTTACGTTTTCACTAACAGGTTCCGTAATGAATATCACCCATATTTCTTACTTGAACTATACTATCACTTTCCTCAACAATTGAGTTAATTCAGTTCTTTGATACGGTTTACAATTTCTACATCCTCACTTGGGTTTTGCCAATCCGTTTGATGCACACCACCTTTGAAATTCCCATAGCTAATAATACTTTCTTTTGCCTTTTTTTTTTTTTTTTCATTCATTATTGATCATAATAATACACGATTTGATAACTTTATTGCCCAACTTTTGATTTTTCTGCAATTAATTTTTTTTTCTTTGTTCAATTCCTTGAATTGTACCATTAGCTTAGTTTGGAGTAATCAGCCACTGAATCCTTTTCAAATCATTCAACTGCACGACATAACCCAATAGTTATCGATTTGCATATTCATAGACATTTCCAAACTATTTCTGTACGATTTATGTCTCCAAGCTTTTAGGCCACACTCAATATAACAAATTTCAAATCATCAATCATAATACCGCCCATGGAATCATATTTGTCCCAAGGTGCATAAAATCACTTTATCCAATTTCCATAGATCACATCAGAACCTTTACTAGAACACTTCAATCTAGATAGTAAATTCTTCAAATGTCTCCTTTATGATCATTAGTCATAACATTCACATGTTTTCCTCAATTATTCTTGTCGATTTGCTAAAACCAGAAAATCTTTGACAATTTCTAAACGCATCCAGCATTCCGTTAGTTCTCATTAATTTCAAATTCCACCTACACATATCTTTTGAACTTTCGCATTTTATCAATACCTATATCTGAATTAATTCTCCCAATATCCCATGTTCGCATCCTAATTCATCCCTTATTTCACTCTTATGAAACTTGCATGATAACCAATCTCCTCACCTATACCAATGTATCTATTTCTTATGCTTATATCCATTATCCACGCAACACAATTGAGACATGTTCCTTTTCCGCACTCCATAGTTGATTCATGTAACTTTTAATTATCGAGCGTCTCGATGAGGAACAATTTTCGTATAATTTGTCTCATCATAACATATTCTGCACATGTTCCTTACCTTCATTTCTCCACACATAACTTAATTTATTCACGATAGATCACTCATTGACTTGCATAAACAATCGTTATATCGATCTCGTGCTTTCAAAACATAATTACACAAAATATACACGAATTTTTTTTTTTTTTATCCCCTCAAATTCGCAATTAATATTTCCTTAATATGCAGTACTTCTCTTACATAATCAGAACCATCTCATTAACATAATGTACACTTTTTTTCAGTAACTTAGTTTAGCTCTTACGCTAGAGTCGCTGCCAGATGTAATACAAATCAGTTACTCTTAATACATCACGAAGATAAATCTCTGAAGAGCACTTAAACAATTTCTTTTCCTCTACTATCTCGCCATACATCACCATAACCATCACATCCTATCTGACAATATATCTCCATAGTCCCATCAATTTGCCCATTAATAGATCATACTGCTAAGAATACCTTAATTGCATTTAATTCTCGATAACCACTCTCTTTTTGGTACCAATTCTCGATCATGGGGATCGTACTCTATTCATGTCCCTCATTTTCTTTCTCTCAAACTCATTACTGATGCTAACATCTTTAACTGTATCACTTCTTTCTCAATTGATCATTCTGAGCATTCTCATGTCTTACTCTCACTCATTTTGAACTTGAGCTATCGACATTATAATCGGAGCTTACGTAATAGACCACCGATTACGTCCTATATCATATTCATGCAAATTATTCATTTATGCTTAATCATTTCACCCGTGATTGTAATCCCACTATCAGATATACACTTACAGTGACAATATATTATGAACTCAGCAACCTTCCTGTTTACACCCGCCCTCGCTTCGTGAGGATCATATACAATCTCTATTCTATACAATCGATCGGTATAAGCACTTTCGTTTCTTATTCTAACTCATAAAGAATTATTATTATTTTACAAGAATTCGGCTAGCAATTATCCATTAACTCAGCAATTGCAACTGAACATTTTCACTTACCATAGGGCTCCCATAAGCAGGTGTGCATTTACTTAGGCAGATCAATTAAACCCGAACAACCTTTTCATCGATCAATCTCATTGTCTTTTATCCCCATATATTTCCACACTCAAATCAAGATCACAGATGTGAAATGACGCCAAATCACCAATCCTTATATATAACTCTCATCACGGTAATCAATCCCAATTGTGACCTCGCTATATCATAGAACACTTAATTTTCATTCACCTAATACACTGGAAATCTTCCCATTATCACAACTCTATTCATTCCCAACTATAATCTTTATTCAAATTCATATTCAAGGATATACCCAATCTAACTCCAATATTGTACTTCACAATATACCCGTCAATACCAAAGACACTAAATTTTAAATCATTCGATCGAACCATACACTCTTTCCTAGTTTGCGATATCCATTACTTCCTTTTATCACATTCTAACACATTATCCTTTTTCTCACTTTTTTCTAACCGCTGAAACGACTGAGACATATTTATGCATACGACTCACATACTACACTGGGGATCAGTTGTCACTATCTGCCGTGACACAACTTAAATGCACATAACTTGACACACCCATTTTTTTTGAAAGCCCATGTAAGATTGTATACGGGCTCGATACCTAAATGTAGCACCCACTCCGACGAGACCAACCCGATATCCATGGTGATATCCGAGCCGTGACCCGCGAGGATGGCGTCTAGAACATTCATCACCTTATTAACAAAAATCGTATGACATTTTTTTCTTTCAAAAACATTAGAGTGCGCAAAACAAACATTGACTTGGCCCAATTATAACAAAACACTTTCAAAGATTAAACCATTTCACTGATAAAACAATTTCAATCATTATTAGCACTCATTAGTGCTCGGTCACTCTATACAATTACACGTAAACAATTGGGCCTACTAAATACCAAATGAATACACTAATGCAGATCTGGACGACATCGATCCCGACCCGATACTTTGTCTTGCTAGCGATGAGCGTACTCCGCGTGTCCAACGGGTACTCTCCATTTCTGAAAAATAGATGCAATGTTGGGTGAGTTTGCGAACTCAGTGAGAAACCATCATCGATGGTTCACCCAACTCATGCATATCCACACAATCACACAATATTGTATATATATCATAAACAAGAAATGACAGGCACTAAATTTCACATTTTATAAGGCAATAAGCCTTTCACACAATTCACATTAAACATTCATTGATGCAGTGTGCATGTGACTCTTTCATTTTCTTTCGTTGTTGTGACCGTGCTTTGAGCTCATATCGTTGAGCCATTGGCTCAAACATTGGGCTTAAAGCCTCAAGCGTTAGGCATAGCCACGATCATCGAGTCGAGGCTCGGAATCGTTAGCACGAGGCCTGTGCGTTGAGCTTAAAGCTCAAATCGGTGGCGATATACCGGTCACAACTGCCATTATCTGATCATTTACTATGCATGAATGCACATGTCATTTTCCAATATCCAATTATCGCATTTCTATTTCCAATTCCAATTAAGTACTATTTCTGATCATTTTCCAATGTCCTCGGACTTACTGATCCGTATTTCATTCCATGTATTTACCTTTCGTTTCACTATCACATTTACAATCCAATTTACTAATGCATTCTCACGCACTTATTCTCATTTGCACTTCAATATCACAATTCAATATTTCGAACACCCATGGTCCGAAATCAATCAAATCAATCAATCACATATATACATCCTTACTTCCTCATGGCAATCAATGCATATAATTAATAAACACATAAGGTTGAGAAACCGACTAGGTTACTCACCTATTACTTCCGACCTAATGCCAGGAACTTTTCGCCCCGTCGGTCGGACGACGCTCCACTTGGGCCTCTATAAGAAACAGAGAAAGAACGACTCACTACCGATGCCATTTGTGCACATGTAGGTGAAATATGCATATTCATGAATTTTCCAGCCCTAAATCCAAATTTCTCCATAACAAAATCCGTCTAAAAATTAGAAACCTATTGGCGCTGACGGTGCGCAATTCGGACCTCTATAGGTCCTCAATTAAACAAAACAGTGATTAAAGGCTCCGCTACCCGGGGCCACGTCAATTTCCCGTCCAAAAATTCCCAATTTCTTACAAAATGAAATTAAATGTTCTACGAATCCGATGCCTCAAGAATCAGGTCAATCGGAAGTCGGACGGAAAAGAAATCGACAAAGGAAGCATGAAATAAAAAATTACCAATTAAAAATAATAAAATAAAAATAAGAAAAGAAAAAAGTCCAGCCTCGCTGGGGGCGACGTCTCGCCCCAGCGGGGCTGACTGAAACTGCCACGACGCGGCCCTTTACACCCCGTCACTAGGGTGACGCGTCGCCCTAGTTACCGGGCGTGATTCCATTTTCCTTTTTTTTTTTTCCTAATTTCCAATCCAATTTTTCAACACCAATAATTCATTGCACACAATTCAGAAAATTTCCAACTATATCTCGTTGGAAAGATCATGAAACCCTCTACAATTCTCAAGAAGACCATAAAAATCAATTTCACCCTTAAGGGTGTCAAAAATCCCTTCAAAGCTACTGCCTACTCAAATCCCATTAAAATAGAATAGTACATTGAAATTTCCATAACTCTCAGATTCTTCAGCCAAAACTTACCACATAAATATGCTCAATAAGATCACAATGTCATCTACAACTTTCATGAACAACCCAAAATCAAATTCCATTACTAAACAAGTCAATTAATTCACTCAATGTTGCTGTCCCTGAAATCATTCAATTTGAGCAGTAAACTTATAACAAGCATAACTCCCTGTACACAAGTCAGAAAAATCTGAACTCTATACCCATGAGAAGATAAATCCTCAAACTTCAATTTTCATGAAGAACTCAATTTCCAATTTAATTTCTAACCATTTCAAAACTTTCATGCAAGTTACTGCCATGATCAGCAATTCCTAACCTAATGCAGGATCAGTTTTTCCAAAAATCATAACTCCCAACTCTGACCTGTAAAAATTATATGCCATCTCTCATTTTCAAGATAATTTCTTCCTCTTCACCTTTTCAGAAGATCACTCACACCAATTCAGTCCACAAAAATTGCTAAAATTGCTCCCAAGCAGAAAGCTCACAAAATCAACACTTTGACTAGGTTTCTCCAAAAAGCATAAAACCAATCAATAGTAATCAGTTCATATCTCCCAATATACAACTCGAAAAATTGCAAAATCAGTGGCATTGGAAAGCTAATAGGCTTCAACTTTCATTATTTCCCTTTGTTCTAATTCCTTCTCAATTAATTTAGAAAAATCAGCAAAGCTCATAGGGTATGGTTTGATTCATCGTTCACGAGCAATAAAACAAGAACTTTCCATGCCAAATTTCAACCTATTAGAGTTACAATTTGACAACACCTATTTCACACAAAAATGTAGCCAACATCCCAAAGTTTAAGTGGCCACAAACCTCACCTCATTTTCACACCTACACAATAAGTTATGATCAAAACATTACAATAGGTCAAATTGCATTTTCCAGCGTTTCAACTACAACCTAACTCTTATCACTTCTAACATCAATAACACATCACTAGGCACCCATTTATACCTCTAAATCAACCATAATTTCATCACAACATATACTTATATAATAGAGCATAAGTGGCAGCACCTACACATATTATCTTCCTAAGTTTTCCATTCATCTAACCTTACAAACTCAATCCAAACAAAGCCAAAATCAATGGAACTTATAGTCATTCATTCATCCCTACACAAGCATACATTTACACCCATTCAAACCTACCCTTATCATAATGAAATTAATGCATGAGTGCTTCCATAAATGCTTCTAACTACCAAAAGCATAAGAACAAACATTAATACTCACCCTAAACAAGTTCAAGCTATTAATTCTCCAAGGCTTTTCAATTCTCCACAACTACTTCAACTTGTAACTTCTCAATCACCACTCACGACTCTTATCACTACACATGCATATAATCATCTTCTCAAGGAGCAAGCTTGGTCTTAGGTATGTACAAATAAGAAGCAAGCAAAGAACCAAGGCAACCCTTCTTGTGAGGGATGAGAAGATAGAAATTCAAAGGAGAAAAGAAGGACATAAAAGGAGAAGAAGTAATGGTTCGGATGAGAGAAGAAGAACAAGCTTGTCAAATGATTTTATCTATGAAATGGCCAAGGAAAGTCGTGGGTAAGGATGAAAGAAGACAAACCTAATTAATGAAAAAGGGACACTTGGCATGTTGAAGAATAAGACAAAACTATATAATAGGATTTATTAAGAAATCCTAATGACATTTGACCCATTCAATTCCAATGGCCCTAATTTCAAAACCAAAATAATACCCCAATAATACAGTTGCCATTGGGTAGCAATTTTCGCCACTAGAAAATCGACGGTTCGCCAATTGGCGATTTTTTTTCGGTCCGGGAATTTCCAGGAAATTTTCCCGAATCATTTTTTTGAAAATTACCTAAATTATCCAAAATTGTAAAACATAAAACAGTCCACTCCCAATAATTTTTTAAACACGAAAACCACACTTTCCACAACAAAAACACATATAGGCCATGTACCGGCGATTTTGCCGGTCCGGGAATTTTCTCCGGATAATTCCAGAAAAATTTCCATAAATCTCTAAAAATGTAAAACACTCTATGGCGCACTCCAAATAATTTTTCATATCCCATTATCACACCAATTTCACCAAAGATCACAATTAGACACTTATGCCGGGAAATGTCATGAATGCATGTATGACTATGTGCCTGTGCAAAACTCACCATTTATAGAGGCTGCATGACATATGTTCATGCCGAGTTATAATTTAATACTCCTAATCCGTCCCAATTTACTAAAATACCCTTCCCATCGGAGATGGGATGTTACAATATATGTTGTAGATGATGCATGTTTTAAATGTGATGAATTGAATGATTTGGAGTTCATATACTTTAAAAGAATCATGGAAATGGATAGCATGACATATTGATTTTGAGCATGTTATGCCTCGACTTCGGTCACGGCATTTTGACTAAAGGAAAGAATACCATATGACAAAATGATTATGAGCATGATTATGTGCTTTTGTTTGGGCGAGAGTGGAACCATTTTGTTCATCACGTGCACGTAGACAAGAGCCTTCTCCCGGCTACCCGCTTGTGGCATATGAGCTCCGAATGGACTCATTTAGTTCAGGGTTAAACTTTGGTTTCTCCCATTTGTTTCCATGGAACCCTGGAGCCATTGTGAAGTGCATTGCATATGTGAATTGTTCATTTTGTGAAGCATAATTTGTGACATAATTATGAATTGAACTAATTCTATTGGTTGCGATCATTGCTTGATTAACATGTGAGTGCTTGAATTAATGTCTATATAGATATAATATATATACATTCATATGCTGGGATTTGTGCTAGTTGTCGATGGCTATAATTATATTAGCCACTGAGCTGTGTAGCTCAACCCATTACTTTCCTCCTCAAAAGTGTAAGCAGCCGACTGTTGATCTTGCGAGGCATCGGAAACTTCGAGTTAATTAGGAGCTTTGTCATAAGTTTGTATTTTGGTTGGCCCTCCGAGCATACTCTCATGGAGCATATTTCACGTATTTTGGATTGGAACTTTGTTATGTATTTCGTACGATTTTGAATGTTAATGACATGAGTTTAACTCATGTTTAAATGCATGTGTAAGTTGTATGTGGGAATTATCTGAGTATATGTATGTGTGAATCGAATGTTTATATGTATATGTCTATATGTATATGTATCAATGTTGGGATCGGGTCCGACGGTATTTGGGCGCCCAACGCCGGCGCAGCCCGAGGGGTCGCCTCGGGGATCGGACATACGGGGCCCGACCCCAACATAAAATTCTTAACCTATAAAACCATTCAAAAAGGCACTTTTCACATCCATTTGAAACAGTTTATATCATGACAAACAACATATGCAAGCAAAATCCTAATAGCTTCTAGTCTAGCTACAGGAGTATAGGTTTTATTATAGTCTATTCCTTTTTGTTGATTATAGCCTTGAGCTACTAATATAACTTTGTTAAAGTTTACTCTTCCTTATTCATCTAGTTTATTTTTTAATACCCCTCTGGTTCCTATGATAGACTTATTGGGTGGTCTAAGAACTAAAAACCAAACTTTGTTCCTTGTAAATTGATTTAACTCCTATTGTATGGCTAAAATCCAAGCTTCATTTTGAAGAGCTTCATCAATTTTCTTAGGTTCTAACTTAGAAACAAAAGCTACATTTGCCTCTCTTCTAAATTTAGACCTAGTTCTCACTTCTTTTGATGTTTCTCCTATAATCAGGTTTTCTAGGTGAGAAGATTTGTATTTCCATTCTTTTCTAAGACTAAAGTTTTCAGAAATATTTTTTACCTTATCAGGTGGATCGTTTGGAGGTGACATGTCTAGATTATTGACTAAAGGAGCAAATATAGTTTCCTCATCAGAATCGTCTCTTCTATCTAGATGAGAATCATCATCAAATTTAACATGCTTAGATTCTTCAACAGATTTAGAAACAAGATTATAAACTCTATAAGTAATCGAATATCCTAGAAAAATTCCTGAATTGATCTAAGAATCAAATTTATTCAAGTTTTCTTTTGTATTCAATATAGTGCATTTACAACCAAAAGGATGGAAGTAAGATATATTTGGCTTTCTTCCTTTCCATAACTCATATGGAGTTTTATTTAAAATAGGTCACAAAAATACTCTATTTTGAATATAACAAGTTGTATTTATAGCTTCGGCCCAGAAATAGTTAGGAAGATTCATTTCACATAGCATAGTCCTTGTCATTTCCTGAATCGTCCTATTCTTTTTTTCTACAACTCCATTCTATTGTGGATTTCTAGGAGCAAAGAAATTATGGAAGATTCCATTTTCTTTACAAAACATTCTGAATTTTTCATTTTCAAATTCTCCACCATGATCACTCCTAATTCCAATAAAAGAAATTCCTTTCTCATTTTGTAACTTTTTGGATATAACTTTAAAGCACTTAAGAGATTCATCTTTATGTGATAAAAACAATATCCAACAAAATCTAGTGAAGTCATCAACAATTATGAGACCATACTTCTTTCCACCAAGACTTAGTGTTCTGGTTAGATCAAACAAATCTATATGTAACAACTCTAGAGATCTAGACGAAGTTACAACATTTTTAGAGGAAAAAGATGTTTTAACTTGTTTTCTTTTTTGACAACTCTTACAAAAGAAATCTTTGTTAAAACATATTTTTTGTAATCCTCTTACCAAATCATGTCTAACCAACTTGGAAATATGTTTAAAACTAACATTGACTATCTTTTTATGCCAAATCAGTTTTTCCTCATTTGTTGATATAAAACATGAAATATTTTGACTTTTCAAATCATCTAAGTTAATTATATAGAGATTATTTCATCTATTGGTAGAAAAGAATATGGAACCATCTTTGTTTTTTACTACACAAGAATTTTGATTAAAGGATGCTTCAAAACCAGAATCATATAATTGACTTACACTAGTTAGATTATGCTTTAAGCCTTCAACGAGCAGAACATTATCAATAGATGCAAATGAATCTTTACCAATTTTGTCGATTCCAACTATTTTGCCCTGTTGGTTGTCTCTAAAAGTTATTGATCCTCCTTGCTTATTTTGAAGGTCTAGGAATATATACCTTCTTCTCGTCATATGTCGCGAGCATCCACTATCTAAGTACCATTAGTGCTGGTTGCTTTTTCCAAGAAAGGAGATTTGTATTATATATTATATCTTTCTTAGGTACCCATATTTTCTTGGTTCCTTTGGGGTTAGACTTGCAATTATTCATCTAGTAATAAGAATATTGTTTCTTTTTCTTTCTGTTAGGAACAAAACTCTTATTATAACGAACATTACTATTTTTAAACCGTAAACCACTCTTATCATTTGGATGTCTATATTTTCCAATCATATCATTCATCCTTTTTGTACTTTTAGTAAATGTTGATAAATCTGTTGAGAGACTATTAATCCTTTGTTTCAATTGATTAATTTCTACAGATCTATCTATAATTACTTTCTTTTTCATATCATCTACTTGTTTCTTAAGGCAGACGTTTTCTTTTTTGAACACTTCTATGTTCTTCAAACTTTCAACAAAAATTTTTCAATATCCTATATTGTTTTAATATAGCATGTGAATCTTCTAACAATTCTAAATACGCATCTTGAAGTTCATTAAAGTTAGAAGTTACCTCATCGTCGCATTCCTTTTCAGCTACCAGGCATATATTTGTTTGTTATGATGTTTCTGAGTTGAAGTCAGATTCAAACGTATCCAGATCTTCCTCAGTTGACATCATGCTCTTTTTGTTTTCTTTTCTTTTTTCTGTTTTTTTAGCAACGGGCATTCAGACTTGTAATGTCCTGGTTTATTGCACTCATAGTAGACGATAGAACTTTTCTCATTCTTTGAATCATCTTTGTTATTCTTGTTAAAAGAAAAGTCTTTATTTCCCTTTGTTTTCTTTTTCGACATCCTCCTAATCTTTCTTGAAATGAAGGATAGTTCATCATCATCTTCACTTGAATCTTGATCAGATTCACTAGCATCATCATTCTTGATTCTTCAATTTTTAATACTTTAAAGATGTGCTTCTATTTTTCTAGTTCTTCTGATTCTTCTGACCATCCTTTAATGCGATAGATTTATCTCTTCTAGGTTTATCTTCTGAATCAAGCTCTACATCATGTATTTTCAGTGAATCAAGCAATTCATCTAACTTCAGCTTACTTAAGTCCTTAGCTTCTTGTATTGCCGTTACTTTGGGTCTCCATCTTTTTGAAAGACTTATGAGAATCTTTCTAACATGATCTTGATTATCGTAGATTCTCCCAAGAGCTTTAAGTCTGTTAATAATTGTTTGGAATTGTCTAAACATCTGATCAATAGTCTCATAATCTTTCATCTTGAACAGCTCATACTGATGAACAAGAATACTAATCTTGGACTCTTTCACATGATTTGTGCCTTCATGTGCAATGGCCAATGTGTCCCATATTTCCTTTGCAGATTCGCATCCATGAACCATATCATATTCACTTTTGCTTAGGGCATAACTTCAAAAAAAACTTGACCTTTGAATTTAACTAAAATCAAGCTTTTTGATCAACTGATCATTTGTCACTAGAGATGTTATTGCCTTCATCATTTGTTGGTGTATATGGACCATTCTCAACAATATCCCAAAGATCAATATGAGTGGATTCTATAAAGAGTCACATATTGTCCTTCCAATAATGATAATCTTCACCACTGAATGTAAGAGTTCTTATGACCGATGCACCTTCAGCTATACAAACATGTGATTCAGCCTGGGATCTTTGTCCTCACTTTTGTAACAGTGTTTCTTGGAAACCTTGCTTTGATACTAACTAAAGTAAACCACTTATTGATATAGAAATCACATATAATATGTAAAATACACAAGAAAGGGAGGTTGAATTGTGTAAAATTTTCAAAGATATTAATCTTTAGGAATGTTTTAAATTTCTTTACAAAATTTAGATGATCAAAAAAAGCACTTAAGTAAAACCGATGAGTAATGCAATCGCAAGAATTATTATCTACTCTTCTAATAATAAGAAAATTAAAAGATAAGGGTTAGAGAATAGACGCCGCGATTTTATACTGGTTCACCCTTAACCTTAGGCTACGTCCAGTCCTCAGAGTTTGTCTAAGATTTCACTATACTCTTCAACTTTACAAGTATTCTTTCTACACTTGCAGAGCCTCTTCAGGTCTCCCTCACAAAATATTCTTTATGCACTTTCTTAGCCTCTCCAGGCTCTAGCCTTTCTTTCTCTCTCTAGGAAAGATATTTTTTAGCTTCACATTACAGACGTATTTTCTCTCTTTCTTTTGCACTTTGAATACAAAGTTTCTCTAGGTATTGTACATCAGATTTTCTCTCTTGTAAAAAACTTTATTTAGTTTACGACTAGAACTAGTATTTATAGCCTAAGTCTTCAACAGTCTTCTTGAAAAACTGCTTCTTGAATCTTCTAGAAACCGTTATTAGTTGAGTCCTGTAACTAACTCCAACTAACTTACTGACTAACATTCTAGAATAGTTTCCTTTTGTATCATCTGGTACTATACTTCTTCTGGTGTCAGTTCGTTTGGTATCGCGCTTCTTCTGATGTCAACATGTATCTTCTATGATGACGTGTATCTTCTATGATGTCGTATATCTTCTGTGATGACTTGTATTTTCTGTGATGATATGTATCTTCTGGTGTTGACCACGCATCTTCTGTTGTTGACCTTGCGTATCTTCTGGGTTTGACTAAATGTTACTTACTTTTTTCTACACACTTAACAAACTTATCAAAACAGTTCATACATTTCTAAGATTATTGTTATTTGATTGTCATCAAAACTAATAGAAGTGAAGTCTTCTTGACTTAACACACGGCAACACCTAATGCTTGAAATCTCATGTTATATTGATTAAGCCAAGTTTCCTGTATCATTTGGTGATAATTTCATAGTTTTTGTTATACTTTTTATCAGATATTGTGCTTAATTTAGCTCATGAGTGCTTGTTTTGAATTAATATAGTTTGAAGGTAAAATTTTCACGAATAATTGGTAATTGCACTAAATTGATTTTTAGAACAATTGATACTGCAAACTACTATTTTTCATCCTCATCGCGGCAAAAACAGAAAATATTTGAAGAGACTTTTCAAACAAAGTTCGCTGCGGCGAGGATAATGCTTTCGCCGTGACAAAATCAGTAGATTATTGAAGAAATCTTTCGGGAAAAGTTCACTATAGCAAAATTATCCTTTTGCCGCGACAACACATTCGAATTTGCACCAAACCCAAACCATTTTCAAAAAATTAACCAACTATGCAACCTGATCAAGCAACTTGTTTTTAACCTTGGGTTGATTTTTGAGGAAGCGGTTTAACTAATTCTCTGCTCTCATTTTTAAGCATGGTCGATATTTTATTTTACACTTATGTCTCTTTGACTTTTATAAGCTTTGTCTAGGAGTACAAAAGTCTAAATGTGGGGAAATTTGATTGAACCCAAGTTTCCTATATTGTTTGGTGACAATTTCATGGTTTTTGTTATACTTTTTGGCTCTTATTATCAGATATTGTGCTTAATTTTTCTCATGAGTGCCTGTTTTGAATTAATGTAGTTTGCAGGTAAAATTGTCACAAATAATTAGTCATTGCACTAAATTGATTTTTAGAACAATTGATAATACAAACTACTATTTTTCATTGCAAGACATTGAAGAAGTAGAGCCAAAGAGTGAAGACCAAGAACACAAGTCAACAAGGCAACAGGCAAAGTTTGTCGCATTGAGGGTGATGTTTCACCGCGACAAAATCAGAAAATCTTTGAAGAGACCTTTCCATTCTTTTGGGAAAAGTTGACCGCAACGAACTTATCCTTTCGCCATGGTGACACATTGGAATTGGTTCAAGACCTAAAACATTTTTGGAAAATTAACCAATTGTGCAACCCGATTTAGCAACCCATTTTTGAAAAAAACCTATTTTAGGCTAATATACAAAAGGAGAGAGGGGGAGCCGCCAGAAAAAAAAAAAGCATTCATATTCCATCATCTTTCACATCTATCACACCATCATCTTCTCTCATAACCATCTCATTTTCTTCCATTTTTCACTATCGACTTCTACCATGGGTGCCTCCGATTGCTTCTCGGTTGTGAAGTTTCTTAGATCTATGCATGGCTAGGCATCCCTCTCCTTTTGAAGATGTAGCAATGGCTAGAGTTTGATGAGCTTAAAAGGGAAGTAGCTTAATACATGGTTTAGCTATGATTTATGAACTCCTAGGTTTAGGATTTGTAATTTGTAGTTGAACATACTTGATTATGGTTTAATCAAGTGTTGGATATTCAATATATAGTTTGGATTTGTTTATGTAGAAGTTTGAGCTTAAATATATGAAGTCTCATATATGTCTATTTGTGATCTTGTTGATTATCTTTTATCCTGCTTAGTTATATTTGAAATTGAGTTGATTCTAGATTCCAAAGTGACTTATTGCATGACTAATCCACTATACACACTAAGAGTATTTAACAGGGCTTTAAGAAATGGAGTCCCATTGATTAAGATCTTGGACTTAAAGAGTTCTTTAAGGTTTACCCATTTGAAACTTAGTGATTTCCACTCCCATCAAAATTAATTCGAACTATGATAGCTAAAGCTCATTTTCAAGAGGATCTTATCACTCTTTAATCATTTGTCTTAATCTTTCCGTTTTCTATTCCCAAAAATCCAAAAATACAATTTACATATTTTTCTTACAATTCAATTTAGTACAGTTAATGCTTTCAAAGATCAAACCCCTTACCAAATTAGCTTGCATTTCGTGACACATAGGTTAACTTAGGTCCATTTATTTTAGGTTCCGATTAAGTGAAATGACTTGAGGTTGCATCCTATATTGCAAGCCTTGGATTATTATTTTTGATTTGACCTCCAAGGGTATAAACAAAGGTCCAAATCATATATCAAAGAGGGAAGGTTAGGTGTGGTACTTTTAATAGGCATAGTGGCGTTACAGAGGACAAAACCTGAATAGGGCTGTCCGATGAGATGAAGCTGATGGTAGTTATCCGATTGCTGGACAGTCATGCTAGACTTTGGTGGGAAAATGTACAAGGATGTTACCGTAATCAGATGACATGGAGAGATTTTATCATTGAATTCAAGGAGCAATATTATACCATATTTGATCGAGATCAGAAGAAGGCTGCCTTCTTTACACTAACACAGGATAATAGGTCAGTGCACAAGTTTGAGACAGAGTTGAGAGAGCTTGCCACCTATGTCCTTGAATACGTGGAAGATGAAGAGAATCTGTGTGTTTGGTTTGAGATTGGACTACATTTGGCTATCTGGGAGAGGATGACAATTACCCCCACTAAAACATTCAAAGAGATGGTATAGTCGGTCAAGTGAGCCTAGAAATTGGTGAAATAGCACGGAAGATAGTGGGAGGAAAGGAATTGGAAAAGGAAGGGAGGAGGTTCTTTTAGCCAACAACTTAAGAGGAGTCGTGATAGTTCATCTTTAGGCAGTGCTGGAGGTGCTACATCAGTAGCTTTCCACTTATGGTCACCACAACTAGGAGGTCAGAGCACTGTCCCTATTGTTAGCTCTGCTTCTTGAGCCTGATCATATCGGTCTGAGCAATGTAGAAATTGTAGAAAGGTACATTTGGGCAAGTGTACAAAGCCGAGAAAGTGTTTTCAGTGTGGAGAGACAGGGAACATGAGGAGAGATTGTCCACAACTAGCTTAGACTTCTACTCGGGGAGGAGATATGTTGGGCCCCAAATTGTTTTTCTTGATGTTAGTAGGTATGAATTAAGTAGATTGTGTTAATTGTTGCATAGTTTGGTTTTAGTGGAAGTGTTAATGGGAAATTAAGATTAAATTGAGATTAGTGTGGAATAGTGGTAACGAAAGAATAAAAGTGTATAAGGGAAAAATGTATGAGGCAAACATGGAAGATCACTTAAGGGTAAGAGGTTTAAGGCTTGTATAGAGGGGCATTATAGTCCTTGCACATTCTTTTAGGCTTAAGGAAAGAGTTAGAAAGAAGAAAAGAAAAGAAAGGAAAATAAGAAGAAGAGAGGAAGAGAAGAGAGAGTCCTAGGAAGAGAGGGAGAAGAAGAAGAAAAAGAGGAAACTAAGGTTGGCGATTTCTCGAAGGATCTGAAGCATTCTCGAGTAAGTATACGATTGTTTCTTCTTGTTTAGAATGCTTTAAAACCCTAATATGGTTTAGAATGAGTAGGAAATGATGGTTTAGGGTTTATGGGAAAAATTGGTAGAAAATCTTTGGGTTGTTGTTTCTGTTAGTGATTTTGTGTTGAATGAGTTTAGAAATGAAGTATTAAGCATAAACTAAGGTTGAAATGTGTTTCTTGTGAAAGAGGGGAAGGATTTAGCTGGGAAAATGCATGAAAGTTGGGTTTGGAGTCGTTCTCCAGACCCGCACGTCGCGACGTGCACCAGGCCGTTCGTCGCGACGTTCATGAGGCTGTTCGCCGCGGCATGAGTGAGTCGTTCGTCGCGACGTGCGCGAGGTTGTTCGTCGCGATGTACACAATTCGTTCTTCGCGACGTGCGAGGCAGATGTCTTTCGTCGCGACGAGCAGAGGCTGTTCGCAGCGACGAGTCCTCATTTTCCAGCAAAGATGGATTTTAGTGTTTTGGGCATATCTTTTGTTGCAAAAGTCCTTTTGAGGTGATTTTTGATGCGTTGTAAACTAGAGTCAAAGATCTTCAAGTTTTGTGAAGTAGTGAAGTTATGAATCAATCTATAAGGATATGAAATTTTGGATGGAAGTTAAGAATGGAAATATTGTTTCAGCATGAGTTTTTGAATGGGATTTTGGTTCTTATTTTAGGAAATCAAGTGAGGCAAGAGGAGCAAGAGGATCAAGAGGAAACTCATTCTTAGAAAATTTTAAGCAAGGAATTCAAGGTGGGTTCATGTTTATAATAGAAGACATAAGTCACTCATTGTTTTTTTCAAATCAAGAAAGATTTAATGCTCTAAATTACATCATCAATGATTGCATTACATGCTATTATAAATGATTATATTTTGCTATATGATTTGCATCCATGAGTGTTAAAAAGTTTTAAAAAGGGGTTTTCTCCTTTCACGAATATATGTACATGAAATCATGTCTTACGAAATATATGAAAAGCAAGTTTACAAGCAAGTGCCAGTTGGGCAATCAAGTTTACAAGACTTTGAGTCATGCACGTTGTGTGGGTTTGCGGTATGTCCCTCACGAACAGTCAAGTGCACATTGACTCACGAAAAGGCTTATCCCGCCTGCCCGCAAGTGGCACAGGGTTTCTCACAAAGATTCCGTCACGAAACTACGTCTACACATAACCATTTCGATGGGAATGTGTAGCACGTCATGAATCAGGGACTAACCCAAACCATCATGTTATGTTATGTGTTTATGATCTGTTGTTATGAATCATGCATTATAAATTTTTCAAGATTCAAGCATTTTAAGATAGTGATTCATGCATGCTCAATTGCTATGATTTCCACAAGTACCACGACAATGAGTTATTTTGAACACTTTTGCTTATTTCTATATTATAAATATGTTCTCACGAGCTTTATCGCTCACCCCCTCTATTCTCCCCCATTCAGGTGACGAGTAAGAGACCGAGTGAGTCACGAGTTATGGCAGCACTCCATTTTCATTTTGTTATGATGTATTTTTTTAAAGTCAAGGCTTTAGTTACATTTCAAGTTTATTGGTTCAAGTGTATTTTGTATTTTGGCTCTTGAACTCAAGTTGTAATTTGGTTTGAAATGTTCTTAAAGCTTTGTAAACTCATCTTTTGGATAATTATTTATGGATGTGTTTGATTTAAATCATGAAAGCAAGTTTTGAGTTTGTTCACGGTGGGTCCATCGAGTTTCCGATGGTCTTTTCCCTTAATCGCTTAATTATCATGTTTCACCTCATGCATACAGTACCACGCTCTCATGTCCGATGTTGGGCTCCAACTGAGTTGAGGGAGCTTAAGGAATAGTTGGAGGAACTGTTAGAGAAGGGGTATGTCAGGCCGAGTTCGTCACCATGGGGAGCGTCGGTTCTGTTTGTCAGGAAGAAGGATGGATCATGACGGATGTGTATTGACTATCGGAGACTCAACAAGGTGACAATTAAGAACAAGTATTCGTTGCCACGGATAGATGATATGTTTGACCAGCTGTAGGGAGCAAGGGTTTTCTCCAAGATCGATCTCAGGTCAGGCTATCATCAGCTCAGAATCAAGGAGTCTGATGTAAGCAAGACTGCATTCAGGACTCGATATGGGCACTATGAGTTTTTGGTTATGCCATTCGGCTTGACCAATGCTCTAGCTGCTTTTGTGGATCTTATGAATAGGGTCTTCAAGAAGTTTATGGATCTGTTTGTCATAGTGTTTATAGATGACATTTTGGTGTATTCTAAGAGCGAGGAAGAGCATGAGGAGCATCTCAGGATTGTGTTGCGGACTCTGAGGGAGAGAGAGCTTTATGCCAAGCTCAGCAAGTGTGAGTTCTGGTTTTATGAGGTGACATTCCTTGGGCATGTGATTTCGCAGGACGGTGTGTATGTTGATCCGAGGAAAGTTGAAGCAGTAGTGAATTGGCATGCACCCAAGACAGTGACAGAGGTAAGGAGTTTTATGGGTCTGGCAGGTTACTACAGGAGGTTTGTAGAAGGATTCTCCATGATAGCTGCTCCGATGACCAAGCTATTGAGGAAGAATCAGAAGTTTATCTGGAGTGATGAATGTCAGAAGAGCTTTGAAGAGCTCAAGCACAGATTGACAAGTGCTCCGATTCTAATTCTGTCTTCTGGTGATGAGGGCTATACAGTGTATAGTGACGCTTCGAGGAAGGATCTCGGTTGTGTGTTGATGCAGGGAGACAGGGTGATAGCTTATGCTTCAAGGCAACTTAAGCCGTTTGAGTTGAATTATCCAAGTCATGACTTGGAGTTGGCAGCAGTGATCTTTGCCTTAAAGATTTGGAGGCATTATCTGTTGGATCGGAAAAAGAAAGCATGCTTAGTTTGGAGAAACGATCGATTTCAAAACTTTTTAAGAAATCATCTTGCATCGGAAGTAATATATCCAAATCAACATGCTAATCCATACATGATATGGTATAAGGATAATAAAACCAAGAACAAGATAAAAGGAATTACCGACTCCTTCGTTACAACTTTAAATCCTCGCTGCGCTATCCTCTCCTTCTGGTATCCAAATCCTTTGCCTTTGAGTCTTTTCCTTTAGCAATCTATCTTCTTCCTTGTAGTAGTATCCTCTACCAATTAGATTTACCACTTGTTCTTCAAGGACAACTAGGTTAACAAAATCCTTTGGTGGGAAAGGAGAAGAAATATTTGGAGGAGATTTTCTTAGAAGAAGAAGAACCAAAATTGAAACTCTTTCAATTCTTTCACTTAGGAATTTCGGTTCTCCCTTGCATGAAAAGAGAGAATGTGTAAAAAACATGCAAGAATCTTTTCTTACCTCTCAATTTCGAAATATGCATCAATGGAAAGAGTGAGAGGCATCCAATGCATCACTTCTTACATTAATCACTCATCAAATAGCCAATAAATGAGACTTACTTCATTTATGTTTAAAACGGCTATCTGAAAAGACCATAACCTATAATTGAATACCCATTTCGGTTTTGGCTAGAAGAAAGAAGGAAGATGGTCCATCTAATGCACATCTTTCGTCTTTAATCTAATGAATGCAAATAGGTTACATGCCAACATTAAAAGCCAACCATTAAACCATTTAATGGTAAGTTCATAACTCCATTTAATAATGATGAACCATAATAAAGACCATCTTTATTTAGTATTTTAATGTTAAATGTGTGGTTACACATCTAACCTAACATAATTTCGAAATTGCTTCTTCTCCATTTAAAAAAAAATTGTTTTAATATAATTAATCTAATCAATTACATTAAACCAAAACAAGCCCATTTCTAAATGAAAATATGGGCTTCCAATTAACCATTAATTAGTATAAGCCCATCATTCAATTATGGACTTCTAAAGCCTCCAAACTACTTCTTACTTAGCTTGATAACCTTCCTTAAAGCCAAGTGGGGAATCTTATTGGACTTTGATAATTCAAGCTCCAATAAGCCCAGAAATAATTCAATCTCATTGGAATTAATTCTAGCTTATTAACTAAATGTCATTCCACTAAAGACAATTAGTTGAACTCTTGAATTATTAAATATTATGAGAATATGTCCAATTGCAAACCCTATTTAGAACCTTATTATAGCCATCCGCATAACAAAGGGTAAAATTACCGTTTTGCCCTTATGTTGGTTTTTCCTTCTAGATCTCTCATTTTACTTTATATGGTGATTAACACATAAGATCTCATCTTAGTGTTAAGACTTGATGGGTAGCTAGTCCATCAAACTCTGGCGCTAGTTTAATCACCAAATCTCCTTAAAACATCTAGAAGAGATGATAACACTATAAACTCTTTATTTGAGTGAATGTTCACGATACATGTTTCAATTAATAATTCCAACATGCAGACCTTTGGATTAATACCTGTAAAAATCCATTCCGATCATATCAAGAATTATAATGAAACACATATGAGTTCACCACTCATCAAGATTGTGGTTCATAATAAGCGAATGCTTAAGTTGTATGTTTTAAGATTAAAGTAACGCCCACTTTATTCTTGAAAACATACTTGATTCAATTCATTTAATAGTGCCATTATCGACGATCTACTACTATCATGATATGAAACTCATCATTCCCTTTAAGTAAACTCCTTTACTTATATGGAGATAAATCGCAACACTACGATCTAAACCATAATCAAACGACCAACTTGATTATTCAACTGTGAATCAATTAATTGATTCTAATAATATACATGTTTCCCATACATCTCTATGTATATGTATATTACTTACAAATGAATCTTGGTACCTTATGACCAGATATATAATGCTCATATAGATAAAACCAAACTCTTTTGTTTTATTAATAATAAATATTTTCATTACAAAGCAGAATCGAAGAAGATAAAGTTACATGTAAATACACTTGCTTTCCAGGCACTATATTTACATAACTCCAAAGAATCTCCCACTTGCCCTAAAGCAAGTTTGACATATCCTTCATTCCCATCCCTTCTAGGTGACCCTCAAAGCTCTTTTGAGTCGATGTCTCTGTGAACGGATCAGCAAGGTTTTGCTCTGAGGAATCTTTACCACATCCACTTCTCCACGTTGTATTATCTCCTTATGAGATGATACTTTTGCTCAATGTGTTTGGCGACTTTGTGGTTCCGAGGTTCTTTGAATTAGCCACCGCCTCACTATTATCACAATAAAGTGTAATGGCTTTTACGCCTCGAACTACCTCCAAATCATTCTGAACTTCCGAGCGGATCGCTTCCTTTTTGCTTCACAAGCAAGCAACATACTCAACCTCCATAGTCGAATCAGCAATACAAGGTTGCTTGACACTCCTCCAAACTATGGCTCCACCTCCTAAAGTAAATGTAGAACCGAAGTTGATTTCCTTGAATCAACATCGATTGGAAATCGAGAATCCGTATATCCCGTCGGAATAAGATTACTTCCAGAGTAAACAAGCATTAAGTTCTTCTTCCTACGAAGATACTTAAGTATACACTTAACCGCAATCCAATGTTCCATTCCTGGATTGGACTGAAATCTGCTTACCAGTCCCACTGCGTAACACATATCCGGTCTAGTGCACAGCATTGCATACATCAAACTACCAACTGCCGAAGCATATGGAATGTTACGCATGCGTTCAACCTCCTCTTGGGTTTTAGGTGCTTGTTCCTTTGAAAGTTTGATTCCATGTCTAGTAGGAGTGAAACCCCTCTTGGAATCTTGCATGGCGAACTTATTGAGCATATTCTTAATGTAAGTTAGTTGAGACAAAACTATCTTCTTGTTCTTACGATCCCTTATAAGTTTGATCCCTAGAACATAGGTAGCCTCTCCCAAATCCTTCATTGAAAACTGTTCATTCAGCCATCCCTTAACCGCAGATAACATTCCCACATCATTCCCAATGAGCAGAATGTCATCAACATACAGGATTAGGAAAGTAACCTTACCTTCTTATATTCTTTTGTAAACACAAGGCTTATCTAGGTTTTGTATGAACCCATAGGTTTTGATAGCCTTATCAAACCTAATGTTCCAAGACCTAGATGCTTGCTTAAGTCCATAAATGGACCTTTGCAACTTGCAAACCTTATGCTCATTACCTAGCTCAATGAATCCTTCTGGTTGGGCCATATAAATGGTCTCCTCAAGATCTCCATTCAGAAATGCGGTCTTGACATCCATTTGCCATATTTCATAATCGAAATAGGTTGCTATGGCCAAAAGAATCTGATGGACTTAAGCATGGAAACGGAGAAAAGTCTCCTCGTAGTCTATACCCTCCTTTTGAGTATAGCCTTTAGCTACCAATCTAGCTTTAAAGGTCTCTACCTTTCCATCCGATCCCCTTTTCCTTTTGTAGATCCATTTACACCCTATGGTTTTAGACACTGTGGTAGATCTACAAGGACCAGACTTCATTAGTATACATAGAATCTATTTAGATTCCATTGCCTTGAGCCATTTTCTGCATCAACATCATTAATAGCCTGTATACGAATGGGATCTTTTTCTTCTTGCTCGAGATGGCAATTAAGCCTTCTCCTAAACCCGAGATACCTATCTGGTTGTCTCACAACCCTCCCACTACGCCTAGGCACATCTTGATGTTGGGTTGCACTTCGATTCAACTCTTGAATCCATTTTGACATCTTGTTACATCATATCCAAAACAACTCTTGGTTTGGATGAAATTGCTAACTCCTTTAGTACTACTTGACTTCTTCCTTTGTGATTTCTCAAAAACTCTTCCTCTAAGAAGTTTGCATTTGTCGACACAAATACCTTCCTATCATGAGGACTGTAAAAATAGTACCCTCGAGTTCCCGTAGGATATCCTACAAACAAACATACTTCTGACCTTGGTTCCATCTTTGTGGATTCAGGCTTTAGAATATGAGTTGGACAGCCCCAAGTCCTCAAGTGCCTCAATGAAGGCACTCGGCCAGTCCACAACTTCCTAGGTGTTTTAGGCACCGATTTGGATGGAGCAAAGTTAAGAAGATATGTTGCCGTTTGTATGGCATATCCCCAGAACAATTTTGGAAGGCTAGCATAGGACATCATTTATCTTACCATTTCCAATAGAGTTCTATTTCTCCTCTCTGCTACACCATTCTGTTGAGGTGTACGAGGAGCTGAAAAATTGGAAATAATTCCATTGTCAATTAAATATTGCTGGAACTCTCCAGATAAATACTCACCACCTCGATCCGATCGAAGTCGCTTTTAATGGCTTGCCAAGTTGCTTCTCGACTTGAGCTTTGAATTCTTTGAACTTTTCAAAAGATTCACTCTTTTTATGCATCAAATACAAATAGCCATGTCTTGAGTAATCATCTATAAAAGTTATGAAATATTCATAACCTCCTCTAGCTTGTACATTCATGGGCCCACACACATCAGTATGTACCATGTCTAATGTGGATTCAAATCTGTTTCTTTTAGAAGGAAATGAGGCTTTTATCATTTTTCCTTCAATACAAGATTCACAGGTGGGTAATGGATCACTATCCAAGCCCATAAAGATCCCATCCTTTACTAGCCTATCAAGTCTTTTCTGATTGATATGACCCATCCTTGGATGCCACAAATACTTTGAATTAATGCTAGAGATATTGGATTGTCTTGGTTTTATCAATTCTGTGGTGTTTAGTGAGCCTTTCATAGGTTCTATAAAAAACAATCCCTGTTTAATTATCGCTTCACAAATAAAATACTTATTCTCATATATTGAAACAACCTTTTCAAAATATAAGGAATAGCAGATTTTATTAGACAAAAAGAAATCATGTTCCTTACAATCATTGGCATGTAATAAACATCTTCCAAATATAACCTATGACCACTAGGAAAGTCCAAGATAACTACTCCCACTGATTCTGCTGAAACATAGGAACCATCTCGCTATCTTAACTTGGCGGCCTTTAGGAAGTCTTTTCCTTCTTTGGAACCCCGCAAAGAATTACAAACATGGTTAGTGGCTCCTGAATCTAATATCCAAGAAGTAGATAAATCTGTCACATTTCTAGTTCCTAACAAACTTAGGAAGCCCATATCTTGTTTGCTTTTGAGGGACTCTAGGTAGATCGGATTTCTTTTCCAAGTGGCCCATCTCATCACAGTGGAAACACTTTCCTTTGATGTTCTCTTTGGCCTTCTTTTTCATGGGTTTGGCCTTGATCCCTATTTGGGCCTTCTTTTTCATTGGACCCTTCTTCTTTTCCTTGCCCTTACCTTTGGGCTTAGAAGAAGAAGCTACATTAGCTTCTGGCCCATGAGCCTTAATATTCAATATTTCCTCCGTGCTCTGGAGGGTATTCATCAACTCACTCAAGGTGTAATCCTTGCTGTTGAGCTCATAGTCCAACTTAAACTGCTGAAAAGAAGAGTTTAAGCTATTGATGATCATAATCATCTGCGTGTCCACATCCATATCTTCCCAAGCATCTCAAGCCTCGGTGACCGCAGAGATTACCTTCATCATGTAATCCTTTTGGTTCACCTGTTTTCATGCGAGATTATGAAAGGTTTGGATAGCTTTCACTCTTGCAGACCTAGTCCTCACACCAAACATCTCATGTAGGTGATGGACCATTGCACTAGCAGTTTTCATACAAGCAATTTGCTTTTGCAACATCTTTCTTGATGAAGCTTTAATATAACACTTAGTAGTCTTGTCAAGATTCTCGCCAACGCCTCATGTTGTTGGACTTGCTCAGAGTTGCATCTCCACTTAGAGGTGTAGGCTCATTTTCAGTTAACACCCATGAAATACGTTCATATTGAAGAACAATGTCAAGGTTACGTCTCCATTCATTAAACTTGTCTCCATTTTCCAATTTGTTATTAGTCAAGCGGGGTGAGTGGATTCATTTTGTGGTTGATTATGTCTGAAAATATAAATTATTAAAACATGAGCATACTAGTCAACAATTTATGGAACTTTGTATAAAATCATGATGCATGTATGCATGATGATAGATTTAATAAAACTTAAAAAATTAAAACATTATACGACGATTATTTTTCTTATCTATAATAGACTAAGTGACGGTGGGCCATCTTATCTATTAAAAGAAAAATTGGGACCCTCCCACTCAAAAAACTACCAAGCATCTCATGCTCAATTTTTTTTAAGAAGCGTTTTAATTTGGTCCATACTTTTACCAACAGAGCTATGGTGGGCAGTTTATTGATAAAAAATGTTGAGTGTATAACCATTTGATTCATTCACTAAAGATACCTACAAATCATGCCTCGGTGGGAGGTCATATTTGCTATCATTAAGTGGGCTTATCCTTAAGGAAACCGAAACCATGCAAGATCTAGGATCCATGCCCTCCGATGGGGAGTAACACTTCACCACATGCAAACGGGCCATCATTTGGAGACCGTGGACTCTCACAGGAGCATCCTCTCCCACTCAATCTTTTTGGGCTTTAAGTTTTAAATACCATCTTGTCTAGATGCAATTTATTATCCATCCTATATTGTTTCATTATATATCTCATACATAATGAATGCATGGCAAGGCCTACGGTTGGCAATTTTCTAAATGACATGCAATCACATAAAACCATATAGGAAGCGAAATCATGCATGAAAAATCGTCTCTGATACCAATTGTAGGATCGGAAAAACAAAGCATGCTTAGTTTGGAGAAACGATAGATTTCAAAACTTTTTAAGAAATCATCTTGCAGCGGAAGCAATATATACAAATCAATATGCTAATCCATACATGATATGGTATAAGGATAATAAAACCAAGAACAAGATAAAAGGAATTACCGACTCCTTATTTCTAACTTTAAATCCTCATTGCTTATCCTCTCCTTCCGTATCCAAATCCTTTGCCTTTGAGTCTTTTCCTTTAGCAATCTATCTTCTTCCTTGTAGTAGTATCCTCTACCAATTAGATTTACCACTTGTTCTTCAAGGACAACTAGGTTATCAAAATCCTTTGGTGGGAAAGGAGAAGAAATATTTGGAGGAGATTTTCTTAGAAGAAGAAGAACCAAAATTGAAACTCTTTCAATTCTTTCACTTAGGAATTTCGGTTCTCCCTTGCATGAAAAGAGAGAATGTGTAAAAAACATGCAAGAATCTTTTCTTACCTCTCAATTTCGAAATATGCATCAATGGAAAGAGTGAGAGGCATCTAATGCATCACTTCTTACATTAATCACTCATCAAATAGCCAATAAATGAGACTTACTTCATTTATCTTTAAAATGGCTATCTGAAAAGACCATAACCTATAATTGAATACCCATTTCGGTTTTGGCAAGAAGAAAGAAGGAATATGGTCCATCTAATGCACATCTTTCATCTTTAATCTAATGAATGAAAATAGGTTACATGCCAACATTAAAAGCCAACCATTAAACCATTTAATGGTAAGTTCATAACTCCATTTAATAATGATGAACCATAATAAAGACCATCTTTATTTAGTATTTTAATGTCAAATGTGTGGTTACACATCTAACCTAATGCAATTTCGAAATTGCTTCTTCTCCATTTAAAAAAAAATTGTTTTAATATAATTAATATAATCAATTACTTTAAACCAAAAGAAGCCCATTTCTAAATGAACATATGGGCTTCCAATTAACCATTAATTAGTATAAGCCCATCATTCAATTATAGACTTCTAAAGCCTCCAAACTACTTCTTACTTAGCTTGATAACCTTCCTTAAAGCCAAGTGGGGAATCTTATTGGACTTTGATAATTCAAGCTCCAATAAGCCCAGAAATAATTCAATCTCATTGGAATTAATTCTAGCTTATTAACTAAATGTCATTCCACTAAAGACAATTAGTTGAACTCTTGAATTATTAAATATTATGAGAATATGTCCAATTGCAAACCCTATTTAGAACCTTATTATAGCCATCCGCACAACAAAGGGTAAAATTACCGTTTTGCCCTTATGTTGGTTTTTCCTTCTAGATCTCTCATTTTATTTTATATGGTGATTAACACATAAGATCTCATCTTAGTGTTAAGACTTGATGGGTAGCTAGTCCATCAAACTCTGGCGCCAGATTTAATCACCAAATCTCCTTAAAACATCTGAAGAGATCATAACACTATAAACTCTTTATTCGAGTGAATGTTCACGATACATGTTTCAATTAATAATTCCAACATGCGAACCTTTGGATTAATACCTGTAAAATCCATTCCGATCATATCAAGAATTATAATGAAACACATATGAGTTCACCACTCATCAAGATTGTGGTTCATAATAAGCGAATGCTTAAGTTGTATGTTTTAAGATTAAAGTAACGCCCACTTTATTCTTGAAAACATACTTGACTCAATTCATTTAATAGTGCCATTATCGATAGTCCACTACTATCATGATATGAAACTCATCATTCCCTTTAAGTAAACTCCTTTACTTATATGGAGATAAATCACAACACTACTGCCTAAACCATAATCAAACTACCAACTTGATTATTCAACTGTGAATCAATTAATTGATTCTAATAATATACATGTTTTCCATACATCTCTATGTATATGTATATTACTTACAAATGAATCTTGGTACCTTATGACTAGATATATAATGCTCATACAGATAAAACCAAACTCTTTTGTTTTATTAATAATAAATATTTTCATTACAAAATCAGAATCAAGAAGATAAAGTTACATGTAAATACACTTGCTTTCTAGGGCACTATATTTACATAACTCCAACATTATCTATATGGGGTTCAGACACGGATCTTTACTGATCACAAGAGTCTCAAGTACTTACTGAGCCAGAAGGAATTGAATTTAAGGCAAAGAAGGTGGATTGAGTTACTCAAAGACTATGATTTGTTGATTGAATACCATCCAGGCAAAGCGAATGTAGTGGCGGATGCTTTAAGCAGGAAGTCTTCTATTGCCCATGTTCAGACAGTTTATCTTCCTTTATTGGAAGAGATGGCCAAGCTTAAGATAAGCTTGAAGCAGGAGGAACCAAATTGCCTCCTAGCTAATTTCAGAGTGAGGCCGATACTCAGGGAGAAGATTAAGGAGTTGCAAGCACAGGATGCAGATTTGAGCAAGCTTCGAGAGCAAATTCAGAATGGTAAGGTTTCTGAGGTAGTAGTGACAGAGGATGGACTCATGACAATGGAGGACAGAATTTGTATTCCAGATAGCAAAGAGGTCAAGGATGAGATTTTGGATGAGGCACACATTGCGCCTTATGCCATGCACCCGGTAGTACCAGGATGTACAGGGATTTGAGAGAGCATTTTTGGTGGAAGGGCATGAAGAGGGATGTAGCAGAGTTTATCAGTAAGTGTCTCGTGTGTCAACAAGTCAAGGCTGAACACCAGGCGCCTTCAGGCAAGTTAAGGCCATTGTCCATTCCTGAGTGGAAGTGGCAAAGAGTAACCATGGATTTTCGATGGGATTGCCTAAGACCCGATGGGAAGCATGATGCCATATGGGTTATCAGGATCGGTTGTGAAGTCACTCATTTTTGGCAATCAAGCAGACTGATTCGTTACATGTGTTAGCTAAGAAGTACATTGATGAGGTAGTAAGATTGCATGGGATTCTAGATTCTATAGTGTCTGACAGGGATCCTCAGTTTACTTCGAGATTTTGGGGAAGCTTGAAGGAAGCTTTAGGTACTAAGCTGAATTTTAGCACGACTTTTCAACCTCAGACGGATGGTCAATCTGAGAGAACCATTCGGAAACTTGAGGGAATGCTCAGGGCATGTGTGTTGGATTTCAAAGGAGCTTGGGATGAGCATTTTCCATTGGTCAAATTTGCTTATAATAATTCGTACCATTCGAGCATTCAGATGGCTCCATATGAGGCATTGTATGGAAGGAGGTGTAGGACTCCGATATGTTGGGATGAAGAAGGAGAGAGGAAACTGGTAGGACCAGAATTGATCCAGATGACTATTGATAAAGTCAATCTGGTTAAGCAGCGGCTTAAGGCACCTCAGGATAGGATGAAGAGTTACACTGATGCTCATCGGAAGAAGATGGAGTATGAGGTCGGTGAGAAGGTGTTCCTCAAGACGTCTCCTTGGAAGGGAGTAATGAGGTTTGGCAAGAAAGGCAAGTTGAGTCCAAGATATGTGGGTCCTTATGAGATTCTTGAGAGGATCGGACCACTAGCTTACAGGTTGGCGTTGCCGCCAAAATTGTCTCAGATTCACGATGTCTTCCATGTTTCTATGCTGAGGAGGTATAGATCAGATCCTTCTCATATCATTCAGGTTTCAGAGGTTCAGTTAAGAGACGACTTGAGTTACGAGGAAATTCCAGTAGAGATCTTGGACACAAAGGAAAAGATCCTCAGGAATAAGACAGTTCAGCTAGTCAAAGTTCTGTGGAGGAACCATTCAGTGGAAGAAGCCACGTGGGAGCCTATGGACGCCATGAAAGAGAAGTATCCAAGTCTTTTCGATGATTCAGGTAAATTTCGAGGCCGAAATTTCTTTTAAGAGGGGGAGAAATGTTGAGCCCCAAATTGTTTTTCTTGATGTTATTAGGTATGAATTAAGTAGATTGTGTTAATTGTTGCATAGTTTGGTTTTAGTGGAAGTGTTAATGGGAAATTAAGATTAAATTGAGATTAGTGTGGAATAGTGGTAATGAAAGAATAAAAGTGTATAAGGGAAAAATGTATGAGGGCAAACATGGAAGATCACTTAAGGGTAAGTGGTTTAAGGCTTGTATAGAGGGGAATTATAGTCCTTGCTCATTCTTTTAGGCTTAAGGAAAGAGATAGAAAGAAGAAAAGAAAAGAAAGGAAAATAAGAAGAAGAGAGGAAGAGAAGAGAGAGTCGTAGGAAGAGAGGGAGAAGAAGAAGAAAAAGAGGAAACTAAGGTTGGCGATTTCTCGAAGGATCTGAAGCATTCTTGAGTAAGTATACGATTGTTTCTTCTTGTTTAGAATGCTTTAAAACCCTAATATGGTTTAGAATGAGTAGGAAACGATGGTTTAGGGTTTATGGGAAAAATTGGTAGAAATTCTTTGGGTTGTTGTTTCTGTTCATGATTTTGTGTTGAATGAGTTTAGAAATGAAGTATTAAGCATGAACTAAGGTTGAAATGTGTTGCTTGTGAAAGAGGGGAAGGATTTAGCTGGGAAAATACATGAAAGTTGGGTTCGAGTCGTTTTCAGACCCGACGCCGCGACGCACCAGCCGTTCGTCGCGACGCGCACCAGTCGTTTTGGCGGCGTGAACGAGTCGTTCGTCGCGATGTGCGCGAGGTTGTTCATCGTGACGTACACAAGTCGTTCGTCGCGATGTGCGAGGCAGATGTCTTTCGTCGCGACGAGTCTTCGTTTTCCAACAAAGATGGATTTTAGTGTTTTGGGCATATCTTTTGTTGTAAGTCATTTTGAGGTGATTTTTGATGCGTTGTAAACTAGAGTCATAGATCTTCAAGTTTTGTGAAGAAGTGAAGTTATGAATCAGTCTCTAAGGATATGAAATTTTGGATGGAAGTTAAGAATGGAAATATTGTTTCAGCATGAGTTTTTGAATGGGATTTTGGTTCTTATTTTGGAAATCAAGTGAGGCACGAGGACCAAGAGGAGCAAGAGGAAACTCATTCCTAGACAAGTTTAAGCAAGGAATTCAAGGTGGGTTCATGTTTATAATAGAAGACATAGGTCACTCATTGTTTTGTTCAAATCAAGAAAGATTTAATGCTCTAAATTACATCATCAATGATTGCATTACATGCTATTATAAATGATTATATTTTGCTACATGATTTGCATCCATGAGTGTTAAATTTTTTTTAAAAGGGGTTTTCTCCTTTCAAGAATATATGTACATGAAATCATGTTTTACGAAATATATGAAAAGTAAGTTTACAAGCAAGTGCCAGTTGGGCAATCAAGTTTACAAGACTTTGAATCATGCATGTTATGTGGGTTTGCCGTATGTCCCTCATGAATAGTCAAGTGCACATTGACTCACGAAAAGGCTTCTCCCGCCTGCCCGCAAGTGGCACAGGGTTTCTTACAAGGATTCCCTCATGAAACTACGTCTACACATAACCATTTCAATAGGAATATGTAGCACGTCATGAATCAGGGACTAACCCAAACCATCATGTTATATTATGTGTTTATGATCTGTTGTTATGAATCATGCATTATAAATTGTTCAAGATTCAAGCATTGTAAGATAATGATTCATGCATGCTCAATTGCTATGATTTCCACAAGTACCACGACAATGAGTTATTTTGCACACTTTTGCTTATTTCTATATTATAAATATGTTCCCACGAACTTTATAGCTCACCCCCTCTATTCTCCCCCATTCAGGTGACGAGCAAGAGACCGAGTGAGTCACGAGTTATGGCAGCACTCCATTTTCATTTTGTTATGATGTATTTTTTTGAAGTCAAGGCCTTAGTTACATTTGAAGTTTATTGGTTCAAGTGTATTTTGTATTTTGGCTCTTGAACTCAAGTTGTAATTTGGTTTGAAATGTTCTTAAAGCTTTGTAAACTCATCTTTTGGATAATTATTTATGGATGTGTTTGATTTAAATCATGAAAACAAGTTTTGAGTTTGTTCACGGTGGGTCCATCGAGCTTCCGATGGTCTTTTCCCTTAATCGCTTAATTATCATGTTTCACCTCATGCATACAGTACCACGCTCTCATGTCCGATGTTGGGCTCCGACAGTAGGGTCCAACAAGATAGCTTGGTACAACTACTGAGACATAGAGGGGAGACTGTCAAGGCAAGTACTCAGTCCTCTGGATCTACACAGAGGACTGGTGTGGGTAGTAGTACATCTCTAGCTGATCAATAATGTCCTGCGAGCTCAAACACGAGTTTATGCAATGACTAAGGAGGACATTTGAGCTAATTCGGACACAATTACAGGTATTTTTTTGGATGAATACTTCTTTGTCATTGTATTGTTATATTTTGATGCATGTTTTATATAGTATTGGTAAATTCTTAAATAGTATGAGTGCTAACCTATAGTGTTATAATGTGTTATGTGTGTTCGCCGTAGATATGGTAAGGTTTTGATCGACACTGGCACGTAAAGGTCTTTTGTCAGTGTGACCTTTGCTAAGGATATTCGTCATCCCCTGGAGCCGTTAAATCCCCCTCTCATAGTAGTCACTCCTCTTGGAGAGCAAGTGCCTTGCGATGAAGTGTATACAGCTTATGAGATAAAGATCGATGATGCTATATTAGAGGAAGATTTTATTCCTTTTGATCTCTAGGATTTCGAGGTGATATTAGGGATTGACTGGTTAGAGAGATATTGCTCCAGGGTTGATTGTTTTAAGAAAGAGGTTTGACCCAGAGGGTGAAGTCTCGATTAAATTTGTTGGTGACCGATGGGTATTCCTAAGTTGTTTGATATCAGTGATCAAGGCTAAAAGGTTGATTTGTCAAGGGAGCCAGGCATACCTCGCACATGTGATTGACACTTCAGCATAGAAGGTCGAACCGATAGATGTCCCTATTGTGTGCAAGTTCCTCGATGTCTTTCCAGAGGAGTTACCAAACTTGTCACCAGATTGGGAGTTTTATTTCATTATTGACTTGGTCCAGGGGATGACAACAATATCTATACCATCGTATCGCATGGGACCAGTAGAATTGAAAGAGTTGAAGATTCAACTACAAGAGTTATTAGACAAGGGCTTTATCATACCAAGTCATTTATCGTGGGGAGCACCATTATTATTTGTCAAAAAGAAGGATTGAACCCTCTAGTTATGTGTTGATTATCGACAATTAAATAGGGTTACCATTTGTTTGATCAGTTAAGAGGAGCTAAAGTGTTCTCAAAGATGGATTTGAGGTCTGAGTACCATCAATTGAAGATTGATGAGAATGATGTGCACAAGACTACTTTTCAGACAAAGTATGGAAACTATGAATTCTTGATGATGTCGTTAGGACTGAAAAATGCATTTATAACATTTATGGATTTCATGAACAGAGTATTCTATCCTTATTTAAATCAGTTTATCATAGTCTTCATTGATGATCTTCTGATTTATTCTAAGGATGAAGAGGAGTATGCCAGACATCTCCGGATTGTGCTGCAAATACTTCACGAAAGACATTTGTATAAAAAGTTCTCAAAGTGTGAATATTGGCTGAGGGAGATAGGATTCCCTGGGCATGTTGTATCAGGGGAAGGTATTTTTGTGGACTCGAAGAAAGTGGAAGCTATACTTGAATGGAAATAACCCATAAATGTCACAGAATTCTGTAACTTTTTAGGGTTAGCTGGTTATTATCGAAGATTTGTTGAGGGTTTCTCAATACTTGCAACCCCTTTGTCGAGAATTACCCGAAAGAGGATAAAATTTCATTGGGATGACAAATACGAGGCAAGTTTCCAAGAGTTGAAGAGGCGATTAACTTCTACACCAATGCTTTCCTTACATACCTAAGGGGTTAGGTATGAGGTATATAGTGATGTTAGTCACCAAGAACTTGGTTAAGTACTTATGCAGGCCGGGTGAGTGATCGCATATACTTCTAGATAGCTGAAGAAGCACGAGCTAAATTATCCTACATATGATTTGGATCTTGCATTCGTATTATTTGCACTCAAGATTAGGAGATACTATCTTTATGAGAAGACTTGCCATATATACACCGACCACAAGAGTCTAAAGTATCTAATCACACAGAAGGAGCTAAACTTTAGACAAAGGAGATGGTTGGAATTGATTAAGGATTATGACTTAATAATCGACTATCATCTGAGAAAAACAAATATGGTAGCCGATGTATTGAGTTGTAGTCCTATTCGGCAATAACTGTTAGGCAAGATCTTTACATGAAATACTTGATGACTGTGTGAGTCCTTAGGGTTAGACTCTCAGTGGTAGAGGATGACGGAACATTGCTAGCACGGTTTGAAGTTCGGCCTACCTTATTTGATGATATCAGGAGATCTTGGGTCGACCATCCCGAGTTAAGAGTCATTCGGGAGAAATTTCCATCCGAAGAGAGTGAGGGGTTTAGACTAAGAGAAGACGCGTTATTATTCTTCAGAGATAGAGTTTGTGTGTCGAATGGGCAGGGTCTCAAGCGAGCTATCTTAGAGTGTTGGGCCCCAAATTTTCTTTATTGATGTTATTAAGCATGAATTATGTTGATTATATAATTTATTGCATAGTTTGATTTTATTGGAAGTGTTAGTAAAAAATTAAGATTAATTTGAGATTAGTACGGAATAAATGGTAATGAAAGAGTAAAAATATACTAGGGCATTATTGGAAGATTACTTAAGTTGGCAAGGTTAAGGCTTTACAAGGAGGGGCATTATGGTCCTTATGTTTTCTTTTAGGCTTAAGGAAAAAGAGTTAGAAAGAAAAAGAAAAGGGAAAGTGAGAAAAGGAGAGGGAGTGTCATTGGTGGCTTGAGGAAGAAGAAGGGAAATAGGGTTTTGCAATCCTTGAAGATTTCGAAGGGATTGAAGCATCATCAAGTAAGTTACGCTCTTTTCCTTCTTGTTTGGATTGTATGAAACCCTAATATAGCTTAGCATGTGTAAGAAATGGTGGTTGAGTGGTTTATGAAAAATGGTTAAATCTCTTAGGGTTGATGATCATGTTGTGTTTGTTAATGATTTTGGGTTAGAATGAGCTTAGAAATGAAGTATAAGACATGATTTAGGGTTTACATGTGTTATATTTGAAAGATGGAAGGATTATGGTTGAAGAAAATGGAAAAATCAAGTTTCGGGCGGATTCTGGGCTTGTTCGCCGCGGCTCGCTCATGCCCTCGCCCAGGCGCGCTCCAGTTTTCTCGCCGTGGCGAGCGGCTATTTTCCTGCGCCAACATGCTTTGGTATTTTGGACATAAATTTTTATGTAGATGTCTAAATGAGGTATTTTTTGATGCGTTGTTAACTAGAGCCATAGGGCTACAGGTTTTCTGAAGAAATGAAGTTCTGAATCAGTCTTTAAAGATATCAAAGTTTGGATGGAAGTTAAGAATAGAATTTTTGTTTCAGCTTTAGTTGTAGTTTGAATTGTTAAAGTATAACTTTTTGATTTCTACACCAAATTGATTGGAATCTTGGTTATTTGGTTAAGGAAACCAAGTGAGGCATGAAGACCAAGAGGAATAAGAGGAGAGGCATTCCTAAAAAAGTTTATAAGCAAGGAACTCAAGGTGGGTACATGTTTATAATAGAGTAAATAAGTTACTCATTGTTTTGTTCAAATCAAGAAAGATTTAATGCTTTAAATTGCATCATCAATGTTGCCTTATGTGCTAATGTGAATTGATTATTTGTTTTCCATATGATTAGAATTCATGATTAATGAAAAGGTTTCAAAAAGGGTTTTCTCTTTTCAAGAATACATACTCATGTTTTCCGAAATGTATGAAAAGCAAGTTTACAAGCAAGTGCCAGTTTGGCAATCAAGTTTACAAGACTTTGAATCATGCATGTTATGTAGGTTTGTGGTAGTCCCTCAAGAACCGTCACGTTCACGTTGACACATGAAAAGGCTTCTCTCGCCTGCCCGCTAGTGGCACGGAGCTCCCCACAAGGACTTCCTCAAGAAACTACGACTACACAGGACCATTTGATGGGATTGTGTAGTGCGTCATGAACCTGGACTAACCCAAACCATTATGCTATGCTTATGTGTTTATGAATTGTTATCATGTTCGTGCATACATTTTTGAATTCTACTCATGAATTGTTTATAAATCAAGCATTTCGAGATGATGATTTTCGCATGTTCAATTGCTATGATTTCAAAGAGTACCACGATAATGAGTTATTTTTGAATAATTTTGCTTGTTTCTGTATTATAAATATGTTCCCACGAGCTTTATAGCTCTCCCCCTTTATCCTCCCCATTCAGGTGATGAGCAAGAGACCGAGTAAGTCAAGAGTTATGGCTTCACTCCGATTTGTCACATTTATGTATTTTCAAGTTATACTTTTGGAAGTCAATGCTTTAGTTACATTTCAAGTTTTATTGGTTCAAGGGTATTTTGTATTTTTGACTCTTGAACTCAAAAGTTGTAATTTGGTTTGAAATGTTATTAAAGCTTTGTAAAACTCATCTTTTGGATATTAATGAGATATGTTGTTGATCTTTCGCATTGAATCATTTAGTAGTTGCTTGGTTGTATCTTGTTGAGTTTTGGGAAGGGTTGTTTTTAATAAAATGAGAGAAAGTTTCAGGTTTGTTCAAAGTGGGCCAAAGGAGGTGCTCATCGCGACAAGGTCAGATGCTCGCCATGCAATGAGGTCAGCATGTTGGGTTCATCATGGCGAGGGTCGCCACCGTGGCATGCAGCGTGGCCGAGAGGGTTCATGTCTCGCCGCAGCGACGCCCCCTTATGTTTCCGACGGAGTCCTTCCTTCTTTTAATTTATATGTTTCAACTCCAAGGGCTCCCCTCACGCATTAAGCACCATGCTTTCATGTCCGATGTTGGGCTTCGGCAATGGGGTCCAACATGTTGTGGTATCAGAGCGACTAGGTTTAGGTCTAGGTTTGCATTGCATTGTTTTTAATGAATAACTTGCATTGTTTTACATGATTTGAACTGTTTTTGCATACTTGAAAATTGTATTGCTTAAACTAAAAGTTTTCAATGGTTTTTTATTCAAGGAGTGAAAATGCTACCTCGAAAGAGAACTCGAGGAGCTATGACTCGATCTCATTCTCATCAAGGGAGCACGGATGAATCCCATGTTCCTCAAGATGCTGGGACACATTCTGCTCCGATTTCTGAGGCACCTAGTTTGCAACAAGAAGTGCCTCCACCGCCTCCTCCTATGCCTCAAGCAAATCCCATGGATTCGAGTTTCTTTCAAGCCGTTGCTCAGGCTTTCACGTATGTCATGGGTCAAAGGTCTCAGGTTCCGATGCAAGCTCCAGTAGACAGGAGTGGACAGTATGATAAGCTCCGTAAGTTTGGGGCTGTGGATTTCAATGGAATGATGAATCTGGATGAGGCTGAAGCCTAGTTGAAGAGGACCTAGAGGGTTCTATTTCAGATGAAGTGCTCAGATGAGGAGAAGTTAGATTATGCAGTCAGTTTGTTATAGGGAGACGCACTGCATTGGTGGGAATCGATGGCTCACAACAAAGTTGTTCCTTCCTTGGTCTTGACATGAGAGACTTTGTGGAAGTGTTCAGAAAGAAGTATCTCTCCAGAGAGTATGTGCAAGAGAAGGCCAGGGAGTTTATGAACCTCACTCAGAGGGACATGAGTGTGAGCGAGTATGAGCTGAAGTTCGCACAGCTTTCTCGTTATGCAGCCAACATTGTGGCGACAGAGGAAGACAAATGATGTAAGTTTGAAGGAGGTCTTCACTTGGGAATCAGGAAGAAAGTCCTGATCCACAATTTCTGTGACTACCAGCAATTGGTGGATGCGGCACTCCAGGCTGAAAAGCTGGAGAAGATTAAGCAGGAATTGAGTAAGAAGAGGAAGAACAGGGAGCAGACTTTTAAGAAAGGAACTAGTGCTCCAATGCCTGAGAGGAGCACAAGGAGTTTTCACACCCAGAGTGAAGTGGGTAGCAGTGGCTCTACCAGGAACAAGCAAGTAAAGGCAATGTCAGGGCAAGCCTCTAATGTGGGAGGTACTGGAAGGAGCAAGTTCACCAACCCCCTATGTGACCATTGTAGGAGACATCACCAAGGAGAGTGCCTCAAGTTACTTGGAGCCTATTTTAGATGTGGAGAGAAGGGGCATATGGTCAAGGATTTTCCATAGGTACTGAGATAGGAGGGGTCGCAGTTTCAAGCCCCGAGACGCAGACTTGATGGGAACCAGCCACCATCGAGGTAGGTAGCTCGGGCGCAAGGAAGGATATTCCTCCAGGAAGGCCAAGGGGTCAGGCTCAGGCAAGGGTGTTTGCCATGAATAGGGAGGAAGCTGCAACTGCACCTGAGGTTATCACAGGTATGGCTCAGTTATTTGATTCAGCAGTATATGTTTTAATGGATTCTGGTTCCACGCATTCTTTTGTTTTTGCAAGCATAGCATTACATGGTGTGACTTCAGTGGGTTTGGATAATTCCTTGCTTATTAGTACTCCTTTAGGGAGGAATGTGGTGATTAGTTAAGTATATAAGGATTGTGAACTTTTTATCGATGGTGCTAGATTGGTAGTGAATTTACTACCTCTAGACCTAAAAGGGTTAGATGTTATTTTGGGAATGGATACTATGGAGAAATATCTGGCCAAACTGGATTGTGGTCGAAAAGAGGTGGAATTTGATCTTGGCAAAGGTAAGAAGGTGGTTTTCAAGGGGGACAGGAAAACGCCATCGCCAAGACTTATTTCGGTTATGCTAGTTGATAGAATGATGGGGCAGGGGTGTGAAGCCTTCTTGGCACATGTTGTAGATGTCGATGTGAATGAAGGGAAGTTAGATGATTTTTCGATTGTGAGGGAGTTTCCAGATGTGTTCCCAGAGGAATTACCAGGTTTGCCACCGATGAGGGAAATCGAGTTTGCCATCGACTTGATTCCCAGAACTGCACCTATTTCAATATCGCCATATAGGATGGCTCTAGCTGAGTTGAGGGAGCTTAACGAACAGTTGGAAGAATTGTCAGAGAAGGGGTATGTTAGACCGAGTTCGTCACCTTGGGGAGCACCGGTTCTGTTTGTCAAGAAGAAGGATGGAACATGGTGGATGTGTATTGACTATCGGAGACTCAACAAGGAAACAATTAAGAACAAGTATCCTCTGCCATGGATAGATGATTTATTTGACTAGCTGCAGGGAGCAAGGGTCTTCTCCAAGATTGATCTCAGGTCAGGCTATCATCAGCTCAGAATCAAGGAGTCTGATGTAAGCAAGATAGCCTTCAGGACTCGGTATGGGCATTACAAGTTTTTGGTTATGCCGTTCGGTTTAACCAATGCTCTAGCTGCTTTCATGGATCTCATGAATAGGGTCTTCAAGGAGTAACTGGATCAGTTTGTCATAGTGTTTATAGATGACATTCTGGTGTATTCTAAGAGTGAAGAAGAACATGAAGAGCATCTCAGGATTGTGTTGCAGACTCTAAGGGAGAGAGAGCTCTATGCTAAGTTCAGTAAGTGTGAGTTTTGGCTTCATGAGGTGACATTCCTTGGACATGTGATTTCGCAGGATGGTCTACATGTTGATCCGAGGAAAGTCGAAGCAGTGGTGAACTGGCATGCACCCAAGACAATGACAGAGGTGAGGAGCTTTATGGGTCTGGCAGGTTACTACAGGAGGTTTGTAAAAGGATTCTCCATGATAGCTGCTTCGATGACTAAGCTATTGGGGAAGAATCAGAAGTTTATCTGGACTGATGAATGCCAGAAGAGCTTTGAGGAGCTCAAGCACAGATTGACAAGTGCTCCGGTTCTAATTCTGCCTTCTGGTGATGAGGGCTATACCGTGTATAGTGATGCTTCGAGGAAGGGTCTTGGTTGTGTATTGATGCAGGGAGACAGGGTGATAGCTTATGCTTCACGAAAACTGAAGCCATATGAGTTGAATTATCCGACTTATGATTTGGAGTTGGCAGCAGTGATCTTTGCCTTGAAAATTTGGAGGCATTAATCTTTATGGGGTTCAGACGAGGATCTTTACGGATCATAAGAGTCTCAAGTACTTACTGAGCCAGAAGGAACTGAATTTGAAACAGAGAAGGTGGATTGAGTTGCTTAAGGATTATGACTTGCTGATTGAGTACCATCCAGGCAAGGTAAATGTAGTGGCGGATGCTTTGAGCAGGAAGTCTTCTATTGCCCATGTTCAGACAGTTTATCTTCCTTTATTGAAAGAGATGGCCAAGCTTAAGATAAGCTTGAAATAGGGGGAACCCATTTGCCTTCTAGCTAACTTCCGAGTAAGGCCGATACTCGGGGAGAAGGTTAGGGAGTTGCAGGCACAGGATGCAGATTTGCGCAAGCTTCGGGAGGAAATTAGGAATGGTAAGATTTCTGAAGTGGTAGTGAGGGATGATGGGCTCATGACAGTGGGGAGCAGGCTTTGCATTCTAGATAACAAGGAGGGAAAGGATGAGATTTTGGATGAGGCACACAATGCGCCTTATGCCATGCACCCAGGTAGCACCAGGATGTACAGGGATTTTTGAGAGCATTTCTGGTGGAAGGGAATGAAGAGGGATATAGCAGAGTATGTAAGTAAGTGTCTAGTGTGTCAGCAACTCAAAGCTGAACACCAGGCACCTTCAGGCAAGTTAAGGCCATTGTCGATTCCTTAGTGGAAGTGGCAAAGAGTAACCATGGATTTTCTGATGGGTTTGCCCAAGAATAGTAGGAAGCATGATGCCATATGGGTTATTGTGGATCGGTTGACGAAGTCAGCTCATTTTCTAGCAATTAAGCAGACTGATTCGTTGCAGGTGCTAGCAAAGAAGTACATCGATGAGATAGTGAGATTGCATGGGATTCCAAATTCCATAGTTTCTGACAGGGGTCCTCGGTTTACTTCGAGATTTTGGGGAAGCTTGCAGGAAGCTTTAGGGACTAAGCTGAATTTTAGCACGACTTTTCACCCTCAGATGGATGGTCAATCTGAGAGGACCATTCGGACACTTGAGGGAATGCTCAGGGCATGTGTGATAGATTTCAAGGGAGCTTGGGATGAGCATTTTCTATTGGTCGAATTTCATTATAATAATTTGTACCATTCGAGCATTCATGTTGGGCCTGGGTCCCGTAAGTCCATTCCCGAGGCGGCCCCTCGGGTTGCACTGACGACGGACGCCCAAATACCGTCGGACCCGATCCCAACATCCATACATAAATACAATCCGATTACATACATAAACATATAACAATACATACATATGCTCATGCATAGACATACATTCTACACATGCATTCTAAACATGAATTAATCATCCCAAAAACATAAACCATCAGTCATTGCCATTCGAAGCAATTTACCAAGTAGTCTCAAAATATAACACAATACAAAATGAAACTAAATCCCAAGATACAAAAGTATGCTCCATGATGAAATGTTGGTGGGCTAACCAAAGTACTAACTTATACAAGGCTTCTAACTAGCTTGAAGTTTCTGATGCCTTGCAAGGTCGACAATCGTCTCGATCTGCACCTGAGGAGGGGAGAGTAATGGGGTGAGCTGCGAAGCTCAGTGGCATATACGTTTATAGCCATTGGCAACGAGCCACACAATCAAGCAATATACCAAAATATACACCAGCTCATAGCAAGTCAAAACTTATCATTTTTCAATCATCACTATCATGTCATGAGATTCATAAGATCATAATTCATCATGTATCATGCTTAACAATTCAATCATGTATGCACAAACAATTGGCTCGAGAGTTCCGTAAACGATCCGGATAAACCAAAGGTAAATCCGTAAACTATCCGAGTCCGATTTCTCAAGGATCTCGTTGCCACAAGCGGGCAGCCGGGAGAAGGCTTTACTGTCAACGTGCACGTGACTCCATCCGTAACTCTCTTACCCAAACAAATCACATAGTCCATTCGATTCATGCTTAAAGCATTTTTCACAGTTTTCTAAATTCTCATTCTTGTCCATTTCCATACGGCCTATCAAGCCATGCATAATCATAATCAAAGGCATATTCAATATGTCTCATGTACTTCAATACAAGTAATGTCATAGAATGCAAGCAAGCAAGCATACATAACGCAATTTGCCCATACACACAATAACCATAAACATATTACCCACCTAGTATCGCTTGAGTATCAGACTCACTGCTGTCCTTCCTCTTGCGATTGGGTCAAATCAGCTTGGTTCCCTATAATAAACCAAATTCTCATTTAATTAATAATCCATAGACAATATTTCATAAGGCTTGACCATTAAAAATAAAGCATCAATGGTCTCCATCCGACTTCCAACTAAATTCTCGAATCCCTCGAAACAATTTCCGAACTTCCCTTCTTTATACAACTCGTAGTCCTTTATTTCTAGATCACAAAGAATATGAAATCATCTCAATTGGACATCTACACCAAAAGATATGTCCCAAATACTAAACATTTCATTTTCAGACAAAAGGGGGCTCGCCGTGGCGAAGCCACGATCGCCGCGACGAAGGCTTTTGTTTCATCATGGCGCCGCGCGACGAAGGCCAAGCCTTCAAGGGCGAAGTCGCTCAGACACGCCACAAGACGCCAGATCGCGCCATGACGACGCTTCTCCCCAAAGACGCCATGACGCACCACCATAAGTGCTCGCTGGCGTGCATTAAATTCAAGACGCCACGCAGGTTTCTTCAAAGACGTCATGACGTCTTTGATCGGGAAGCGTCCTCAACCTGAAAAATCCCAGATTTTCTGACTCCAATCCATTCCAAACTCAAATGCAACACATCTAAGGCATAGATCAAGACTTCTACTACAGTTCTAACCCATTCTAAGCTTCCAATCCATCCTAAAATCATCAACCCAACGATTTATCCAAAATTTTCACCCAAAACCCTAAATCATCGATTATGCTCAATCCAAGCTATCTTAATGTTTAATCCATCTAGAAACAAGATAGAAAGATGCTAAACTTACCGGAAAATGCTTCCAAACTGTCAGAAGCCTTAGAAATCGAAGTTCTCTTTTCTCTCCTCTTCTTCCTCCACCGTCGGCTACTCCCTTCTTCTTCTTCTTCTATTTTCCTTTCTTTCTCTTTTCTTTTCTTTTCTATTCTATTTATTTCCTTTAAAAACCTAAGGAGTGGACAAAGACCATTTTACCCCTCCTCATAAGCCTAAATCCATTTCAACACAAGTAAACTTCCTAAAATGCCCTCACACATTTTTACCTATTAATTCTCATTCAACAACAATAAAATCGTAATTATCCATAATATTCCCAATTAACTCAAACTAAGGCATAATCACATAATTATCACAATTCATGCTAAATAACATCATAAAAAAAATTCAGGGTCTAACAATTCAGATGGCTCCATATGAGGCATTGTATGGAAGGAGGTGTAGGACTCCGATATGTTGGGATGAAGAAGGAGAGAGGAAACTGGTAGGACCAGAATTGATCCAGATGACTATTGATAAAGTCAATCTGGTTAAGCAGCGGCTTAAGGCAGCTCAGGATAGGATGAAGAGCTACACTGATGCACATTGGAAGGAGATAGAGTATGAAGTCGGCGAGAAAGTGTTCCTTAAGACGTCTCATTGGAAGGGAGTAATGAGGTTTGGCAAAAAAGGCAAGTTGAGTCCGAGATATGTGGTTCCTTATGAAATTATTGAGAGGATTGGACCACTAGCCTACAGGTTGGCATTACCCCCGAAATTTTTTCAGATCCATGATGTCTTTCATGTCTCCATGCTGAGGAGGTATAGTCGGATCCTTCTCAAATTATTCAGGCTACGGAGGTTCAGTTGAGAGATGATTTGAGTTATGAGGAGATTCCAGTGGAGATTTTGGACACTAAGGAAAAGGTCCTCAGGAATAAGACGGTTCAGCTATTCAAAGTTCTGTGGAGGAACCATTCGATGGAAGAGGCCACGTGGGAGCCATTGGAAGCCATGAAGGAGAAGTATCGCAACTCTTCGATGACTCAGGTAATAATTTTGAGGACGAAATTTCTTTTAAGAAGGGGAGAAATGTTGAGCCCCAAATTTTCTTTATTGATGTTATCAAGCATGAATTATGTTGATTGTATGATTTATTGCATAGTTTGATTTTATTGGAAGTGTTAGTAGAAAATTAAGATTAATTTGAGATTAGTACGGAATAAATGGTAATGAAAGAGTAAAAATATATGAGGGCATTATTGGAAGATTACTTAAGTTGGAGAGGTTAAGGCTTTACAAGGAGGGGCATTATGGTCCTTATGTTTTCTTTTAGGCTTAAGGAAAAAGAGTTAGAAAGAAAAAGAAAAGGGAAAGTGAGAAAAGGAGAGGGAGTGTTGTTGGTGGCATGAGGAAGAAGAAGGGAAATAGGGTTTTGCAATCCTTGAAGATTTCGAAGGGATTGAAGCATCATCAAGTAAGTTAAGCTCTTTTCCTTCTTGTTTGGCTTGGATGAAACCCTAATATATCTTAGCATGTGTAAGAAATGGTGGTTGAGTGGTTTATGAAAAAAGGTTAAATCACTTAGGGTTGATGATCATGTTGTGTTTGTTAATGATTTTGGGTTAGAATGAGCTTAGAAATGAAGTATAAGACATGATTTAGGGTTTAGATGTGTTATATTTGAAAGATGGAAGGATTATGGTTGAAGAAAATGGAAAAATCAAGTTTCAGGAGGATTCTGGGCTCGTTCACCACGGCGCGCTCATGCCCTCGCCGCGGCGCGCTCCAGTTTTCTCGCCGCGACGAGCGGCCATTTTCCTGCCCCGACATGCTTTGGTATTTTGGGAATAACTTTTGATGTAGATGTCTAAATGAGGTAATTTTTGATGCATTGCAAACTAGAGCCATAGGGCTACACGTTTTGTGAGAAATGAAGTTCTGAATCAGTCTTTAAGGATATCAAAGTTTGCATGGAAGTTAAGCATAGAATTTTTGTTTCAGCTTTAGTTGTAGTTTGAATTATTAAAGTATAACTTTCAGATTTCTACACCAAATTGATTGGAATCTTGATTATTTGGTTAAGGAAACCAAGTGAGGCAAGAGGATCAAGAGGAACAAGAGGAGAGGCATTCCTAAACAAGTTTATAAGCAAGGAACTCAAGGTGGGTACATGTTTATAATAGAGTAAATAAGTCACTCATTGTTTTATTCAAATCAAGAAAGATTTAATGCTTTAAATTGCATCATCAATGTTGCCTTATGTGCTAATGTGAATTGATTATATGTTTTCCATATGATTAGAATTCATGATTAATGAAAAGGTTTCAAAAAGGGTTTTCTCTTTTCAAGAATACATACTCATGAAATCATGTTTTCTGAAATGTATGAAAAGCAAGTTTACAAGCAAGTGCCAGTTTGGCAATCAAGTTTACAAGACTTTGAATCATGCATGTTATGTGGGTTTTTGGTAGTCCCTCAAGAACTGTTGTTGGATCCGAAAAAGAAAGCATGCTTAGTTTGGAGAAACGATTGATGTCAATTTTTTTTAAGAAATCATCTTGCAGCGGAAGCAATATATCCAAATCAACATGCTAATCCATACATGATATGGTATAAGGATAATAAAATCAAGAACAAGATAAAAGGAATTACCGACTCCTTCACTACAGCTTTAAATCCTCGCTGCGCTATCCTCTCCTTCTGGTATCCAAATCCTTTGCCTTTGAGTCTTTTCCTTTAGCAATCTATCTTCTTCCTTGTAGTAGTATCCTCTACCAATTAGATTTACCACTTATTTTTCAAGGACAACTAGGTTAACAAAATCCTTTGGTGGGAAAGGAGAAGAAATATTTGGAGGAGATTTTCTTAGAAGAAGAAGAACCAAAATTGAAACTCTTTCAATTCTTTCACTTAGGAATTTCGGTTCTACCTTGCATGAAAAGAGAGAATGTCTAAAAAACATGCAAGAACCCTTTCTTACCTCTCAATTTCGAAATATGCATCAATGGAAAAGTGAGAGGCATCCAATGCATCACTTACATTAATCACTCATCAAATAGCCAATAAATGAGACTTACTTCATTTATCTTTAAAATGGCTATTTGAAAAGACCATAACCTATAATTGAATACCCATTTCGGTTTTGGCAAGAAGAAAGAAGGAAGATGGTCCATCTAATGCACATCTTTCATCTTTAATCTAATTAATGCAAATAGGTTACATGCCAACATTAAAAGCCAACCATTAAACCATTTAATGGTAAGTTCATAACTCCATTTAATAATGATGAACCATAATAAAGGCCATCTTTATTTAGTATTTTAATTTCAAATGTGTCGTTACACATCTAACCTAACACAATTTCGAAGTTGCTTCTTCTCCATTTAAAAAAAATTGTTTTAATATAATTAATCTAATCAATTACATTAAACCAAAACAAGCCCATTTCTAAATGAACATATGGGCTTCCAATTAACCATTAATTAGTATAAGCCCATCATTCAATTATGGACTTCTAAAGCCTCCAAACTACTTCTTACTTAGCTTGATAACCTTCCTTAAAGCCAAGTGGAGAATCTTATTGGACTTTGATAATTCAAGCTCCAATAAGCCCAGAAATAATTCAATCTCATTGGAATTAATTCTAGCTTATTAACTAAATGTCATTCCACTAAAGACAATTAGTTGAATTCTTGAATTATTAAATATTATGAGAATATGTCCAATTGCAAACCCTATTTAGAACCTTATTATAGCCATCCGCACAACAAAGGGTAAAATTACCGTTTTGCCCTTATGTTGGTTTTTCCTTCTAGATCTCTCATTTTACTTTATATGGTGATTAACACATAAGATCTCATCTTAGTGTTAAGACTTGATGGGTAGCTAGTCCATCAAACCATCGCGCCAGCTTAATCACCAAATCTCCTTAAAACATCTGTAAGAGATGATAACACTATAAACTCTTTATTTGAGTGAATGTTCCACGATACATGTTTCAATTAATAATTCCAACATGCAGAATCGGATTAATACCTGTAAAAATCCATTCCGATCATATCAAGAATTATAATGAAACACATATGAGTTCACCACTCATCAAGATTGTGGTTCATAATAAGCGAATGCTTAAGTTGTATGTTTTAAGATTAAAGTAACGGCCCACTTTATTCTTGAAAACATACTTGATTCTAGATTCATTTAATAGTGCCATTATCGATAGTCTACTACTATCATGATATGAAACTCATTATTCCCTTTAAGTAAACTACTTTATTTATATGGAGATAAATCGCAACACTATAGTCTAAACCATAATCAAACGACCAACTTGATTATTCAACTCTGAATCAATTAATTCAGATTCTAATAATATACATGTTTCTCATACATCTCTATGTATATGTATATTACTTACAAATGAATCTTGGTACCTTATGACCAGATATATAATGCTCATACAGATAAAACCAAACTCTTTTGTTTTATTAATAATAAATATTTTCATTACAAAGCTCAGAATCGAAGAAGATAAAGTTACATGTAAACACACTTGCTTTCCAAGGCACTATATTTACATAACTCCAACAATCTCCCACTTCCCTAAAGCAAGTTTGAGATATCCTTCATTCCCATCCCTTCTAGGTGACCCTCAAAGCTCTTTTGAGTCAATGTCTTTAATGAACGGATCGCAAGGTTTTGCTCTGTAGGAATCTTTACCACATCCACTTCTCCACGTTGTATTATCTCCCTTATGAGATGATACTTTCGCTCAATGTGTTTGGCAGCTTTGTGGTTCCGAGGTTCTTTAGAATTAGCCACTTCCCCACTATTATCACAATAAAGTGTAATGGCTTTTTCTGCCTCTGGAACTACCTCCAAATCATTTAGGAACTTCCGGAGCTAGACTGCTTCCTTTTCTGCTTCACAAGCCGCAACATACTCAGCCTCCATAGTCGAATTAGCAATACAAGGTTGCTTGACACTCCTCCAAACTATGGCTCCACCTCCTAAAGTAAATATAGAACCAGAAGTTGATTTCCTCGAATCAACATCTGATCAGAAATCAGAATCCGTATATCCTGTCGGAATAAGATTACTTCCAGAGTAAACAAACATTAAGTTCTTCGTCCTACGAAGATACTTAAATATACACTTAACCATGATCCAATGTTCTATTCTGGATTGGACTGAAATCGCTACAGTCCACCGCTTATGAGATATCCGGTCTAGTGCACAAGATTGCATACATCAAACTACCAAGCTGCCAAGCATATGGAATGTTACACATCGTTCAACCTCCTCTTGGGTTTTAGGTGCTTGTTCCTTTGAAAGTTTGATTCCATGTCTAGTAGGAGTGAAACCCCTCTTGGAATCTTGCATGGCGAACTTATTGAGCATATTCTCAATGTAAGTTAGTTGAGACAAAACTATCTTCTTGTTCTTACGATCCCTTATAAGTTTGATCCCTAGAACATAGGTAGCCTCTTCCAAATCCTTCATTGAAAACTGTTCATTCAGCCATCCTTTAACCGCAGATAACATTCCCACATCATTCCCAATGAGCAGTTTTCAACATACAGGATTAGGAAAGTAACCTTACCTTCTTGTATTCTTTTGTAAACACAAGGCTTATCTAGGTTTTGTATGAACCCATAGGTTTTGATAGCCTTATCAAACCTAATGTTCCAAGACCTAGATGCTTGCTTAAGTCCATAAATGGACCTTTGCAACTTGCAAACCTTATGCTCATTACCTAGCTCAATGAATCCTTCTGGTTGGGCCATATAAATGGTCTCCTCAAGATCTCCATTCAGAAATGCGGTCTTGACATCCATTTGCCATATTTCATAATCGAAATAGGCTACTATGGCCAAAAGAATCCTGATGGACTTAAGCATGGCAACCGGAGAAAAAGTCTCCTCGTAGTCTATACCCTCCTTTTGAGTATAGCCTTTAGCTACCAATCTAGCTTTAAAGGTCTCTACCTTTCCATCCGATCCCCTTTTCCTTTTGTAGATCCATTTACACCCTATGGTTTCTAGACTTGGTGGTAGATCTAAAAGGACCCAGACTTCATTAGTATACATAGAATCTATTTTCGATTCCATTGCCTTGAGCCATTTTCCTGCATCAACATCATTAATAGCCTGTGTATACGTAACGGGATCTGTTTCTTCTTGGTCTGAGATGGCAATTAAGCCTTCTCCTAAACCCAGATACCTATCTGGTTGTCTCACAACCCTCCCACTACGTCTAGGCACATCTTGATGTTCAGGTTGCACTTCTGATTCAACTCTTGAATCCATTTCGACATCTTGTTCTGTCATATCCAAAACAACTCTTGGTTTGGATGAAATTGCTAACTCCTTTAGTACTACTTCACTTCTTCCTTTGTGATTTCTCACAAACTCTTCCTCTAAGAAGTTTGCATTTGTCGACATAAATACCTTCCTATCATGAGGATCTGTAAAAATAGTACCCTCGAGTTCCGTGGGATATCCTACAAACAAACATACTTGACCTTGGTTCCACCTTTGTGGATTCAGGGCTTTAGAACATGGGCTGGACAGCCCCAAGTCCTCAAGTGCCTCAATGAAGGCACTCGGCGATCCACAACTCCCTAGGTGTTTTAGGCACCGATTTGGATGGAGCAAAGTTAAGAAGATATGTTGCGATTTGTATGGCATATCCCTAACGATTCTCGAAGGCTAGCATAGGACATCATTGATCTTACCATTTCCAATAGAGTTCTATTTCTCCTCTCGCTACACCATTCATTGAGGTGTACGAGGAGTCGACAAATTGCAAAACAATTCCATTGTCAATTAAATATTCTTTGAACTCTCCGGATAAATACTCACCACCTCGATCCGATCGAAGTTGTTTTAATGGCTTGCCAAGTTGCTTCTCGACTTGACTTTGAATTCTTTGAACTTTTCAAAGATTCACTCTTTTTATGCATCAAATACAAATAGCCATGTCTTGAGTAATCATCTATAAAAGTTATGAAATATTCATAACCTCCTCTAGCTTGTACATTCATGGGCCCACACACATCAGTATGTACCATGTCCAATGTGGATTCAAATATGTTTTCATTAGAAGGAAATGAGGCTTTTGTCATTTTTCCTTCAATACAAGATTCACAGTTGGGTAATGGATCACTATCTAAGCCCATAAGGATCCCATCCTTTACTAGCCTGTCAAGTCTTTTCTGATTGATATGACCCATCCTTAGATGCCACAGATACTTTGAATTAATGCTAGAGATATTGGATTGTCTTGGTTTTATCAATTCTGTGGTGTTTAGTGAGCCTTTCATAGGTTCTATAAAAAACAATCCATGTTTAATTATAGCTTCACAAATAAAATCCTTATTCTCATATATTGAAACAACCTTTTCAAAATATAAGGAATAGCCAGATTTTATTAGACACAAAACAGAAATCATGTTCCTTACAATCATTGGCATGTAATAAACATCTTCCAAATATAACCTATGACCACTAGGAAAGTCCAAGATAACTACTCCCACTGATTCTGCTGAAACATAGGAACCATCTGCTATCTTAACTTGAAAATGGCCTTTAGGAAGTCTTTTCCTTTGCTGGAACCCCTGCAAAGAATTACAAACATGGTTAGTGGCTCCTGAATCTAATATCCAAGAAGTAGATAAATCTGCCACATTTCTAGTTCCTAACAAACTTAGGAAGCCCATACCTTATTTGCTTTTGAGGGACTCTAGGTAGACTGGACAGTTTCTTTTCCAGTGGCCCATCTCATCACAGTGGAAACACTTTCTTTTGATGTTCTCTTTGGCCTTCTTTTTCATGGGTTTGGCCTTGACCCCTATTTGGGCCTTCTTTTTTTATTAGAACCTTCTTCTTTTCCTTGCCCTTACCCTTGGGCTTAGAAGAAGAAGCTACATTAGCTTTTGGCCCATGAGCCTTAATATTCAATATTTCCTCCGTGCTTTGGAGGGTATTCATCAACTCACTCAAGGTGTAATCCTTGCTGTTGAGCTCATAGTCTAACTTAAACTGCTGAAAAGAAGAGTTTAAGCTATTGATGATCATAATCATCTGCGTGTCCACATCCATATCCGCCCCAAGCATCTCAGCCTCAGTGACCGCAGAGATTACCTTTATCATGTAATCCCGACCGGTTCACTGGGTTTCGCATCGAGATTATGAAAGGTTTGGATAGCTTTCACTCTTGCAGACCTAGTCCTCACACCAAACATCTCATGTAGGTGATGGACCATTGCACTAGCAGTTTTCATACAAGCAATTTGCTTTTGCAACATCTCACGATGAAGCGAATATAACACTTAGTAGTCTTGTCGGCGATTCCGCCAACGTCATGTTGTTGGACTTGCTCGAGTTGCATCTCCACTTAGAGGTGTAGGCTCATTTTGATTAACACCCATGAAATACGTTCATATTGAAGAACAATGTCAAGGTTACGTCTCCATTCATTAAACTTGTCTCCATTTTCCACTTTGTTATTAGTCAAGAGTAGGGTGAGTGGATTCATTTTGTGGTTGATTATGTCTGAAAATATAAATTATTAAAACATGAGCATACTAGTCAACAATTTATGGAACTTTGTATAAAATCATGATGCATGTATGCGTGATGATAGATTTAACAAAACTTAAAAATTAAAACATTATCTGACGGTTATTTTTCTTATCTATAACAGACTAAGTGACGGTGGGCCATCTTATCTATTAAAAGAAAAACTGGGACCCTCCCACTCAAAAAACTACCAAGCATCTCATGCCCAATTTTTTTTAAGAAGCGTCTTAATTTGGTCCATACTTTTACCAACAGAGCTACGGTGGGCAGTTTATTGATAAAAAATGTTGAGTGTATAACCATTTGATTCATTCACTAAAGATACCTACAAATCATGCCTCAGTGGGAGGTCAGATTTGCTATCATTAAGTGGACTTATCCTTAAGGAAACCGAAACCATGCAAGATCTAGGATCCATGCCCTCCGATGGGGAGTAACACTTCACCACATGCAAACGGGCCATCATTTGGAGACCGTGGACTCTCACAGGAGCATCCTCTCCCACTCAATCTTTTTGGGCTTTAAGTTTTAAATACCATCTTGTCTAGATGCAATTTATTATCCATCCTATATTGTTTCATTATATATCTCATACATAATGAATGCATGGCAAGGCCTAGGGTTGGCAATTTTCTAAATGACATGCAATCACATAATATCACATATTACAAGCATTCATTTCTCCATTTATCACATGAACTAATAAAGCCTCTTTTGATTGTCCATCCTAGAAACATAAAATAATTACAAGCCTTTTAGGCCCAAAATATGCTTCTTCATCTTGGATCTTCCGCTTGAACTCTTCGCTAACATGATCCGCCCATTCGGTAAACAAAATGTAATGGCATTTATGAAATTAGAATTTTGTCATTTTGAAAAATAAAATTCCAGCACTAGATTTTAGAAAACCAAATCTTTGTTTTGACAAAAATTCCAGCACTTGTTTTATTAAAACCAAACTCATTTCATGAAAATTAAACACAGCACTTAGTATTTTAGCAAAAGCGAAATTGGATTCTTTGAAACAAAAAACCAGTACTTGTTTTCCAATCATAACTGAAATATGATTCATTGAAACAAAAATTCCAGCAACTTAGTTTTCACAAAACTTATGCCAAAACACAAAAGGATACACCGAAAATTTTACCTTTCCATTTCTTCAATCCATGGCTGCTCCTTCTTCATCATTACATCAAATTGTACATTACAAAATCAAATAAAATAGAAAAAAGAAACCAAGGAGGAAACATGGTGATGATAGACCACCCTCCTTATTACAACCAAAAGAAGAAATCTTACAAGATAAAATTTAACTTCTATGGACAACCAAAAGAGCAACATACACCATATATATTTCTATCACATAAAAATATGCAGTATACATAAAAAGATTGCCAACCCATGCATCCACCATATAGGAACCGAAATCATGCATGAAAAACCAGCTCTGATACCAATTGTTGGATCGGAAAAAGAAAGCATGCTTAGTTTGGAGAAACGATAGATTTCAAAATTTTGTAAGAAATCATCTTGCAGCGGAAGCAATATATCCAAATCAACATGCTAATCCATACATGATATGGTATAAGGATAATAAAACCAAGAACAAGATAAAAGGAATTACCGACTCCTTATTCTGACTTTAAATCCTCGCTGCGCTATCCTCTCCTTCTGGTATCCAAATCCTTTGCCTTTGAGTCTTTTCCTTTAGCAATCTATCTTCTTCCTTGTAGTAGTATCCTCTACCAATTAGATTTACCACTTGTTCTTCAAGGACAACTAGGTTAACAAAATCCTTTGGTGGGAAAGGAGAAGAAATATTTGGAGGAGATTTTCTTAGAAGAAGAAGAACCAAAATTGAAACTCTTTCAATTCTTTCACTTAGGAATTTCGGTTCTACCTTGCATGAAAAGAGAGAATGTCTAAAAAACATGCAAGAACCCTTTCTTACCTCTCAATTTCGAAATATGCATCAATGGAAAAGTGAGAGGCATCCAATGCATCACTTACATTAATCACTCATCAAATAGCCAATAAATGAGACTTACTTCATTTATCTTTAAATGGCTATTTGAAAAGACCATAACCTATAATTGAATACCCATTTCGGTTTTGGCAAGAAGAAAGAAGGAAGATGGTCCATCTAATGCACATCTTTCATCTTTAATCTAATGAATGCAAATAGGTTACATGCCAACATTAAAAGCCAACCATTAAACCATTTAATGGTAAGCTCATAACTCCATTTAATAATGATGAACCATAATAAAGACCATCTTTATTTAGTATTTTAATGTCAAATGTGTGGTTACACATCTAACCTAACACAATTTCGAATTTGCTTCTTCTCCATTTAAAAAAATTTATTTTAATATAATTAATCTAATCAATTACATTAAACCAAAACAAGCCCATTTATAAATGAACATATGGGCTTCCAATTAACCATTAATTAGTATAAGCCCATCATTCAATTATGGACTTCTAAAGCCTCCAAACTACTTCTTACTTAGCTTGATAACCTTCCTTAAAGCCAAGTGGGGAATCTTATTGGACTTTGATAATTCAAGCTCCAATAAGCCCAGAAATAATTCAATCTCATTGGAATTAATTCTAGCTTATTAACTAAATGTCATTCAACTAAAGACAATTAGTTGAACTCTTGAATTATTAAATATTATGAGAATATGTCCAATTGCAAACCCTATTTAGAACCTTATTATAGCCATCCGCACAACAAAGGGTAAAATTACCGTTTTGCCCTTATGTTGGTTTTTCCTTCTAGATCTCTCATTTTACTTTATATGGTGATTAACACATAAGATCTCATCTTAGTGTTAAGACTTGATGGGTAGCTAGTCCATCAAACATCTGGCGCCAGATTTAATCACCAAATCTCCTTAAAACATCTAGAAGAGATGATAACACTATAAACTCTTTATTTGAGTGAATGTTCACGATACATGTTTCAATTAATAATTCCAACATGCGAACCGGATTAATACCTGTAAAAATCCATTCGATCATATCAAAATTATAATGAAACACATATGAGTTCACCACTCATCAAGATTGTGGTTCATAATAGCGAATGCTTAAGTTGTATGTTTTAAGATTAAAGTAACGCCCACTTTATTCTTGAAAACATACTTGATTCAATTCATTTAATAGTGCCATTATCGATAGTCTACTACTATCATGATATGAAACTCATTATTCCCTTTAAGTAAACTCCTTTACTTATATGGAGATAAATCGCAACACTACGATCTAAACCATAATCAAACGACCAACTTGATTATTCAACTGTGAATCAATTAATTGATTCTAATAATATACATGTTTCCCATACATCTCTATGTATATGTATATTACTTACAAATGAATCTTGGTACCTTATGACCAGATATATAATGCTCATACAGATAAAACCAAACTCTTTTGTTTTATTAATAATAAATATTTTCATTACAAAATCAGAATCGAAGAAGATAAAGTTACATGTAAACACACTTGCTTTCCAGGGCACTATATTTACATAACTCCAACAACTGTCACGTTCACGTTGACACATGAAAAGGCTTCTCTCGGCTGCCCGCTAGTGGCATGGAGCTCCCCACAAGGACTCCCTCAAGAAACTACGACTACACAGGACCATTTGATGGGAATGTGTAGTGCGTCATGAGCCTGGACTAACCCAAACTATTACGCTATGCTTATGTGTTTATGAATTGTTATCATGTTCGTGCATACATGTTTGAATTCTACTCAGGAATTGTTTATAAATCAAGCATTTTGAGATGATGATTTTCGCATGCTTAATTGCTATGATTTTAAAGAGTACCACGACAATGAGTTATTTTTGAATAATTTTGCTTGTTTCTGTATTATAAATATGTTCCCACGAGCTTTATAGCTCACCCCCTTTATCCTCCCCATTTAGGTGATGAGCAAGAGACCGAGTAAGTCAAGAGTTATGGCTTCACTCCGATTTGTCACATTTATGTATTTTCAAGTTATACTTTTGGAAGTCAAGGCTTTAGTTACATTTCAAGTTTTATTGGTTCAAGGGTATTTTGTATTTTTGACTCTAACTCAAAAGTTGTAATTTGGTTTGAAATGTTATTAAAGCTTTGTAAAACTCATCTTTTGGATATTAATGAGATATGTTGTTGATCTTTCGCATTGAATCATTTGGTTGTATCTTGTTGAGTTTTGGGAAGGGTTGTTTTTAATAAAATGAGAGAAACTTTCAGGTTTGTTCAAAGTGGGCCGAAGGAGGCGCTCATCGCAACGAGGCTGCATGCTCGCCGCGGCGAGGCCGCATGTTGGGTTCACCTCGGTGAGGGCTACTTCGCTCGCCGCGGCGAGAACCCTTTTGTTCGCCGCGGCGAAGGTCTTATTGCTCGTCGCGGCGTAGCTAGCCGAGAGGGTTCACCGCGGTGAGACATCTCACGCCGCGGCGACGCCACCTTATGTTTCCGAGGGAGTCCTTCCTTCTTTCAATTTATATGTTTCAACTCTAAGGGCTCCCCTCATACATCAAGCACCATGCTTTTGTTGGGACCCGATCTAAAAATCGGATCACAACCGGAAAAAAGCGAAAAATGGAGACAAAAAATAAACGAGAACGAAAACGAAAGAACAGAACATAAGCCGAAATCAAATCAGATACGAATGTCGAAGCGGGAACAGAAAGCGAAGCACAAAAATATGGAAACAAAATCGAAAAGCAAAAGCGAACGAATCGAAGCAAATCGAAAGCAAAGCAAACAAACGGATCAGTTTGAACTGAAACATATATGACATTCGGGAACATACTTCGAAGAATACGATTGCGTTGGAAACCTAGACAAAGTCCTATCTGATCCGAAATTCGGTACTTTTTTTTTCTTATATTCATTTTTCCTCGAAGTCAATCAAAACATACAATTTAAATCTCAACGATTAACGATTTTCTTATACAATCATATAAATTCCAAAGCTCATTTGTATCCCAAATTTTTATCGAAATTTCGGCAGCATAACGGCTACCTTTGACCTAACCCAAAACCTGCAAAGGTTCAAAATACACTTCTAAAATTCCAATCAATTACACACTCATCAAAATCCACCGGACCCTCCGTCCGGGATCTCAGCAGATAAACACAACCCTATTTATAAACTGCTTCAAATTGTTATTCATGTCCAACTCATTTCAGTCATCAATCCATATTCAAAACACATTCTACATATCCAAAGACTATGAATTCTTCAAGTCAATATACAAATCATAATTAGAAATCAATCATATTCAAATCACATTCATATCTTTTCATAGTTCATATCCAAACACAACCCAAATTCTATTCATAAGCAAATCCCATAATCCATGAACCGCATATAAATCCATTTCTATAACTCAATTTCTTATACAATTTCAATAATTTCATACACATCATATTTTAATTTCTTACAAATCCTTAATGGCTTTTCAAGCCATTTACAAACTTATACAAAGATCCAAACTACTCAAGATAAAAAAACATACACAAATCGAACTGGTGTCCTGACAGTCTTTCATCTGATCTCCCACTCGAATACTTGGAGATGGGGATGAAAGGGGGGTGAGCTAAAATAGCTCGTGGATAATATGTTTATATATTGAAAAATAATCGAAATCATATTTAGAAAAACTTTACCATTTATTTCCGAAATTTCACATTAGAAATTTGGCAAATTTCTTATTTTTCACACTTTTCAAAATATTGCCAAAATAAATGCAATCACTCTTCAGTTAAAAACCACCATAATTTATTTCTCAATATTTTCACATTCTGTTTTTAAGATGATGCAATGCAACACACTTATAAATAGAACGAAACACACAAAATACATCAAATGGTCTGGTTCGGTCCAAAACAGAACGTACTGCACATTCTCGCATAGCGGTCCTGTGCAGCCGTGAACATAACGTACTACACTTTCCCGCATAGCGGTCCAGTGTAGCCGTGAAGGGAGTCCAAAATTGGAGCTCCGTGCCACTAGCGGGCAGCCGGGAGAAGGCTACAAACGAATAGAGACAGTGCACTGACTCACGAGGGACCTGACCAAACCTACATAACACATAAGTCAAAACAGAAATTCGAATTGCCCGAAGGCATTTTTCAAAATCTTAATTTTCACACATTTTCATATCTGAACCACATATCCAAGCATGAAATCATATAGCAATCCACATTCAATCCAAATTCATCAATTTGATCCCGTATCAATCTAAATCATAAATATGAATGCAATGTATTTCTTTAAAACATAACTCAAACATATACATATTCAAAATGCCCACTTTTCAAATTTATCTAATAATTCAAAAACCATAAATTTCTTCAATCTTGTAATTTCTTAACATCATTTATAAAATAAGGAATTTAATCCTTTGAAATCATAATCTTTCAAACATTTACATAAACAAAAAATTTTCAAAGCTTTTCTTCTTGATTTTTCAAATTACATGCTTACGCTTAAAATTCAATAAATAAACGTACTACCCACCTCGAATTATTGCCAGAAACTTGTTCCAAACTCCAAATTGACCATTTCTTCTTTCTTCCTTCCAATTTAAAATAACCTAAGCCATAATTTTCCAAATTCAACATTATAATTTGCATAATTCTCAAAATTAACCATAGAAATTCATAATCATCATATTTTCAAGCTTTCTAAATCAAGAATTTCTAAAACCTCAAGCACCAAATTTAACAAAAACCTAAGTCACAATTTACCAAAATTAATCCACTTAATCATGAAATCTTCCAAAACTAATTATGGAATTAACAAATCCATCACCTTTTCCATATTTCTGTTGGAGTTATGTAAATATAGTGCCCTGGAAAGCAAGTGTATTTACATGTAACTTTATCTTCTTGATTCATGCTTTGTAATGAAAATATTTATTATTAATAAAACAAAAGAGTTTGGTTTTATCTGTATGAGCATTATATATCGGTCATAAGGTACCAAGATTCATTTGTAAGTAATATACATATACATAGAGATGTATGGGAAACATGTATATTATTAGAATCGAATTAATTGATTCACAGTTGAATAATCAAGTTGGTCGTTTGATTATGGTTTAGATCAGTAGTGTTGCGATTTATCTCCATATAAGTAAAGGAGTTTACTTAAAGGGAATGATGAGTTTTATATCATGATAGTAGTAGACTATCGATAATGGCACTATTAAATGAATTGAATCAAGTATGTTTTAAAGAATAAAGTGGGCCATTACTTTAATCTTAAAACATACAACTTAAGCATTCGCTTATTATGAACCACAATCTTGATGAGTGGTGAACTCATATGTGTTTTATTATAATTCTTGATATGATCGGAATGGATTTTTACAGGTATTAATCCAAAGGTATCGCATGTTGAAATTATTAATTGAAACATGTATCGAGAACATTCACTCAAATAAAGAGTTTATAGTGTTATCATCTCTTCTAGATGTTTTAAGGAGATTTGGTGATTAAGCTGGCGCCGATAGTTTGATGGACTAGCTACCCATCAAGTCTTAACACTAAGATGAGATCTTATGTGTTAATCACCATATAAAGTAAAATGAGAGATCTAGAAGGAAAAACCAACATAAGGGCAAAACGGTAATTTTACCCTTTGTTGTGCGGATGGCTATAATAAGGTTCTAAATAGGGTTTGCAATTGGACATATTCTCATAAAATTTAATAATTCAAGAGTTCAACTAATTGTCTTTAGTGGAATGACATTTAGTTAATAAGCTAGAATTAATTCCAATGAGATTGAATTATTTCTGGGCTTATTGGAGCTTGAATTATCAAAGTCCAATAAGATTCCCCACTTGGCTTTAAGGAAGGTTATCAAGCTAAGTAAGAAGTAGATTGGAGGCTTTAGAATTCCATAATTGAATGATGGGCTTATACTAATTAATAGTTAATTGGAAGCCCATATGTTCATTAAGAAATGGGCTTGTTTTGGTTTAATGTAATTGATTAGATTAATTATATTAAAACAAGTTTTTTAAATGGAGAAGAAGCAATTTCGAAATTGTGTTAGGTTAGATGTGTAACCACACATTTGACATTAAAATACTAAATAAAGATGGTCTTTATTATGGTTCATCATTATTAAATGGAGTTATGAACTTACCATTAAATGGTTTAATGGTTGGCTTTTAATGTTGGCATGTAACCTATTTGCATTCATTAGATTAAAGATGAAAGATGTGCATTAGATGGACCATATTCCTTCTTTCTTCTTGCCAAAACCGAAATGGGTATTCAATTATAGGTTATGGTCTTTTCAAATAGCCATTTTAAAGATAAATGAAGTAAGTCTCATTTATTGGCTATTTGATGAGTGATTAATGTAAGAAGTGATGCATTGGATGCCTCTCACTCTTTCCATTTCATGCATATTTCGAAATTGAGATGTAAGAAAGGTTTCTTGCATGTTTTTTAGACATTCTCTCTTTTCATGCAAGAGAGAACCGAAATTCCTAAGTGAAAGAATTGAAAGAGTTTCAATTTTGGTTCTTCTTCTTCTAAGAAAATCTCCTCCAAATATTTCTTCTCCTTTCCCACCAAAGGATTTTGTTAACCTAGTTGTCCTTGAAGAACAAGTGGTAAATCTAATTGGTAGAGGATACTACTACAAGGAAGAAGATAGATTGCTAAAGGAAAAGACTCAAAGGCAAAGGATTTGGATCTGAAGGAGAGGATAGCAATGAGGATTTAAAGCTGTAGCGAAGGAGTAGGTAATTTCTTTTATCTTGTTCTTGGTTTTATTATCCTTATACCATATCATGTATGGATTAGCATATTGATTTGGATATATTGCTTCTGCTGCAAGATGATTTCTTAAAAAGTTTTGAAATCTATCATTTCTCCAAACTAAGCATGCTTTCTTTTTCCGATCCAACAATTTCTAAACCAACAAATCAGTACAAACTCAAAACTTCAAAATTTCTCTTACCTCTTTCTCTCCCTATTTTCGAATTTATAAAGCTTTAGAGGAAGCTTCCACCTTCTTTCATCCTTCTTCCTTTGAATCTACTCCAAAAGCAAGCTTAAAGTCTCCAAAATCAAAATTCCTAACCTTTCTCTTCTTCTCCATCACCCATCACCGACTCTCTCCTTCCCTCTCTTCTTATTTTCTTTCTCATTTGTTCAAGTGTCGTGACTCTCCTTGCAAAAATGACAGCCACTTCTTAACTTATAACCTATGATAAAACTACAACGTTTCATGCTCTTCTTATTTCCCTTGCAAATTTGTGTGGCTCTCATTCATCCACACGGCTACGCTTCCTTTCTTCTTATTTTCATTCATTTTCTCCTAAGGTAACGTGCCTCTCTTCTTCAAATGACAGCCACCTCTTTTGTCTTATTGACAAGTCATTAAATGATGGTCAAAAGACTCTTTTGTCCCTCTCTTTAAATGGACTTCCCAAAATGCCCCTAACATTTGCTTTAATTCATGCTTACTTACGAATCTTATTCGCACTATCAATTTGAAGAAATTTGTCAAAACTTCCTTATATAGAAATGTTCCTCTAAGTCTTAATTTCATAATGCCATAAAAATCATCCAATTCGGAGCACTACATCAAAAGTTATGTTCAAAACATTTCTGACATGTACATATTCTAACACATTTTCTAGCACGTTATTTCCATCCAGAAATTTACATTCTTAATCCCAGAATTGACATTCGATGTCTTCATAACAATTTTAGCTCTATCTCTCTAGTTTAATTCAAATCAAGAATCCCCTCATTTCAATTTCCAAAGTAAAAGTTATGATCAAAATACTTTCAGATGTTCCTAATCCAAAAATTGCACACTAATCCGAACTTCAATTCATAAATTAAAAATCTTAGGGGAAAAATTGAAATTTACTTTCTTCATATGACTTGTAACTCCATGTCTTAATTTTATTTCGCCTCAAGAATCACTTCAATCGGATCTCTACAGATCCCGAATTTCTCAAAATACTGAACTATGTTTGAAAATTTTCCTAACTCATTTTGATTAATTTAATTACCCTCAATTAAATCTATCAAATTCACAAATTTCTAGTAAAAATGAAATTCACTGTCTTAGGAATCCAACGCTTCAAGAATCGAGTCAATCGGATGTCGGACGGAAAAGATATTCGCAAAAGAGTGAAATATGTTCAGAAATTTACTTTTCTTAAACAAATAGGGAAAGTCGCGATCATGCGCATGCACGACCGCGACATTACAGTGGACCTGCGCTCGTCCTCTTTTTGTTTTTAATTTCTTAAAACTTTCAAAATTCATATCTTTTGATTCCTAACTCCAAATTTGACAAACTTGATCTCTATGGAAAGCTTGGAGGAAGCTCTACAATTTCCATGAAGAACTCTACAATCAATTCCATCTCTAAAATGATTAATTTTCTAGTCAAAGCTTTTGTCCAAATTAATATTTCATAAACCATAACTCAACTTTGAAAATTCATATCTTTCAACTCCAAAACCCAATCATGTTATATTTTATATCGATGCGAAGATCAGAAAGTCACCTACAATTTTTATGAGAACACAAAAATCAATTTGACCTCTAAGGAAGTCAATTTGTCAGTCAAATGTTCTGTCCTCGAATAATCATACTAAAATCATAGCAGAAACTTGTAAAAATCATAACTTATTATTCCTTGATCGAAAAATTCTATACTTTATATAGAAATAAAGATCAAATCACAATCTTCAACTTTCATGCAACACTTCACGGCTCAATTACTCTCTAACTAGGTAAATTTTTCTGTCAAAGCTTTAGTCATAACATAAGTCAACCGATAACACACCTAAACTTTGACTGACCATAACTTTCACTCCTGATATCGAACAATTACAAACTTTATGGCTACAGAAAGCTCTCAAAATAACCTACAAGTTTCATATTGAACATTTTCTCAAATTATGCCTAAATCAAAAGTCAACTCTCAAAGGCCAAAAAGTTAACCTTTTTACAATTTTTCATCTTCTCACACTTTCTCTCTTTATTTCTTGATTTTCAACTTAATTTTCAATTTCTCATCCACTTAAACTTGTATAATCCATACAAATCTATTCAAATTTCAAAATCATCAAACTCCATCAATTCTTTTTCGCATCAATTTCTTAAAACAAAATCACATCTAATACAAACTTCACATACGAACTTACTTATTTCATACTTTTTATATTTCTAAAATTCACTTAATGATCGGGGTCCAACAGCTTTCATGTCCGATGTTGGGCTCTAGCAACGGGGTCCAACATGGAGGAAATTCACAGTTCGGCTTATGCTATACATCCTAATAGTACCAAGATGTATCGAACTCTTACAGAGAGTTATTAGTGGCTAGGGATGAAGAGAGAGATAGCGGGATTTGTGGTTAGATTCCTTCCCTATCAACAAATTAAGGTAGAGCATCAGAAACCAACAAGTATGTTACAGTCTTTGCCGATTTTGAAATGGAAGTGGGGGCATGTGACAATGGATTTTGTAGTTGGACTATCTTGTACATCAAAGAGTCACAATGCTATTGGGGTTATAGCGGATAAATGGACAAAGTATACTTATTTTCTACCTGTCCACAAGTTGTATATCGATGAGATTGTGAAGCTGCACGGGGTGCCAGATTTTATAATATCAGATAGGGATCCAAGATTCACTTCACCATTTTGGCTGAAATTATAGGAATCTTTAGAGACTAAACTGAAGTTTAGTAATGCCTTCCACCTCCAGATTGATGGTCAGTCAAAGAGGACCACTCACACACTGGAGGACATGTTGAGAGCATATGTGATGGAATTCCAAGGGAGTTGGGACCGGCACTTGCCTTTGATGGAGTTTGCTTATAACAATAGTTATCAGAAAAGTATTGGTATGCCACCATATGAAGCACTTTATGCCAGAAAATGCAGGACACCTCTGTGTTGGGATGAGGTTGGTACGGTCAAAATCAAAGGAGCCAAATTGATAGAAATCACCACTTAGAAGACAAAAGTCACTCAAGAGAAGATCAAAGTTGCCCAGGATTGTCAAAAGAGTTACACGGATAAGAGGAGACGACCATTAGAGTTTGCAGTTGTTGATAGGGTTTTTCTTCAGATATCACCATGAAAAGGTATTATCATATTTTAGAGTCGAGGGAAGTCGAGCCTCGATATATCAGGCCTTTCCACATCCTCGAGCATGTTGGGACTGTGGCATATCGGTTGGAATTACCACCGAACTTAGACAGGATCCATAATGTGTTCCATGTATCGATGCTTAAAAAGTATTTACCGAATCCATCTCATGGTTTAGAGACACCTGTAATGGAGCTAAGAAAAGACGTAAGTTTTGAGGTGAAAATAGTTAAGATTTTGGATCAACAGATAAAGAGATTACGAAGTAGGGAGGTACCTATGGTTAAAGTTCTTTGGAAGAGAGACAAGGCTGAGGAGATGACATGGGAGCTTGAAGATACTATGAGATGTCAGTACCACATTTATTTATGTTCTCGACTTAGGAGTTTCGAGGTCAAGGAAGAAACTCTTTTAAGGAGGGGAGGACTTGTAACGTTGAACTTTCTAAGCCCTTCCCTTGTGTGTTGTCCTGTGTTTGGAGATACTATTGTATATTGATATATATATATATAGTTTTATGTGAGTTCAAAGATGTAATTGAATCCTTTTGGTACGTATGCCAGTGATATAAAATGTTATATGCCCTTACATGAACTTAGAGTTCATCGGTATGCAAAATCTTGGAGATTTCTGACTTGTAAGCTTCTAAGTGTGTAAAACTGAGTCCATTGGATCGATATGACCATGCTGGTTAAGTTAAATGTGTTCTAATGCCTTAGAGGTGATTAGACATGATTTATAGACTTACTAGACACTTAGAAAGATTAATTGGAAAAGTTGATGTACATAAGGGCTTAATTGCAAAATTTTTAAAAGTTAAAGGACTTAACTATAAATTTTCAATTTTTGGATGACCAATTTGTAAGTTTATATAGTTAAAGGACTTAATTATAATTTTCAAAAGTTCAAGGACCAAAATGAAAATAAGATTTTTGGTCATTCTCAAAATTTGGGCTTAATTGCAAATTTAGGAAAAGTTTGAAGGGTAAAATGGCAATTTCACATAACCTAAGGGAAAAAAGGTAATTTCAACATATTTTGGTCAAAAATGAGTCAAAATTCGAGACCCTTCTTATGTGTGGCCATGCACTTCATTGTTAAGGCTTAAACTATCTTGTTTTAATTAAAAGAGAGGAGAAGAAGGGAGACGAGAGGAAGAAGAAGTTTTGGCCATCACCAAAATTTACCCTTCTTTTTTATTCTTCAACTCAAATCAAGGTTTTCTAAGCTAATTTGTGGTTAAAGAACTCAAATCTATCATTTTATTTGAGAGATTCTCAAAGGATTTGAAGATACTACCAAAGGAAGGCTTAGGTAAATTTTGTCTCATCTCACTCTACATTAGGATTTTGAGTTTGGTGTTAAGATATGTTGTTCTCCATGCTTGAATATGCATGAAACATGGTTAAAGGAATGGAATGTGTCATGGAGATGGTTCTTTGAGCCAAAACCGAAATGCCCTCTCTTTGGTGAAAGTTTGTGAATTTTTTAATAACGTTTGGAATTGATGATTTAAAATATGACTTGAAAGTCATGCACATTAGGTGCTTGTTAAAATGGCTAAGTAAACTTCACTTAGGATTTAAGGATTTATAATGGTATGCATTGGAAAACAGTTTCATGTTTATTTAGAGTGAACTCAAATTTTTGTTTAGATTGTTGAGTAATGGCCTAATATGCTTGGATAAAGATGTGCTTAATTATGTTTTGAAAAGAGAAAGTATTGGATTAAAGGCATTAAATGCCTTAGAAAATGCAAAAGAAAAGCTAATGTGAATAGTAAGGAAGTAACCATGTGAGAAGTTTAATGGTCGAATCCTATAGTTTAAAATGAGTGATATTGTGTTTTATACACTTATGTGATGGAGTATAAATATGAAATTTTTGTTTAAGTAGTAATTTCATTGTATGTCTTTTATGTATAAAGGCTAGGGAGCAATGAATCAAGGAGTTCGTACCGAGAATTTTTGAAGGCAAGGGACTGCACACCTTCTTTTAAGGGGAGTTAGGGAAACCATATTTCTCAAATAGGATTAGAATATCTTAAGACAAGCATGATGACTTGTATGTGAATTTTGAACCTAGATAACGGATGGTAGAATTGAATTTCAAATGGATGCTAATATGTTTAGGTATTTAATAAATGACATTATTTTGAATAACTCTCTACACTTGGAATGCAACTGATGTTTTCATTATGTATTTTGAGAAATGATATTGCTTTTAACAAACTTGCAATTAAAATGCAATTAACAATGTCTTATTTTTTTAAACTACATTTTTTAGCAACTTTACACTTGGTGTGCAAAAAATGACTTTTATTTCATGAAATAATATTTTCGAACTTTCATATGCATAAACAAGTCATAAATTCTACGTGTATGTCTTCTCTTTTCTCTTAGAGCCATTGTAAGGTTTCATTTTATCAGTTGGGCTGATGAATACTGAGTTTCCTAATTTTCCAATTTTCCTTTTTCCTTTCCTAATTTCTTATACACTTCCAGGGGTTCATCCTTTAACACAGTCTCTTTTTTTTCTCACTTAATCACTTGACACGTACGCACACGTAGGATTTCTACCCGTGCGACTCAAACTAGGGATCAGTTACCACGGTCTGCAATAACACGACTCAAATGCATGCACCCTATGTTTCAGACTGTGCCCAGATACATTACGTACTACTGGGCTCTGATACCACCTAAATGTAACACCCCACTCCCGAGTGACCCGAACCCGATATCGTTGGTGATATCCGAGTCCGTGCCCCGCGAGGGTGGCGTACTACATCAGTCGATTAAAACTCAGTATACTTTTTTTTGGAAGCCATTGATTCCACGTTAGCGCGGCAAAAACAGTAAGTAACTAACACCCATGTTCATAATAAACCAGTTTCAGTTATTACAGTCATCCGAGAATAATTTACAATCAGTCAATGAGTAAAACATTAAAACCAATATGGGCTCAGTAGAAATATAAAGCATTGTTATACAGTGATTGCGGAACACAATTTGATAAGACACTAATGCAGACACGGACTGATCCCGACCTCTATCCTTTATCGCCTACGAGAGACATACTCCCGTGTCAAACGGGGTATTCTTCAAGACCTGAAAAATAGATGCAAATTTTGGGTGAGTTTTGCGAACTCAGTGAGTGACCATCATCGATGGTCCATCCAATCACATAACATATAACACATACTTTCATTTTCCATTAAGTCACATGTCATATTCCCTATCATACCTCACATTCACATACAGTTTCATATTTTCATTATGTCGATACAATGTCATCTTCAATATAATCAAATTGATCATTCAATCAAGTTTATCATTCCCATTCAACACACAATGTCACATTCCCATTCAATACAGTGTTGCAGTCCCATTCAATACAAGTAATTCAACCAATCACATTCCGCATAATCAAATCAATCATGTTATGCATATGTGCACGAAACCCACTTTCCATTTAATTACTTTGTTGTGACCGAGTGTCTAAACCGTCCGTACCTAATAGATATCGGGCTCATTGAAACTGTCCCATATAGGGCTCATTGTGAACTGTCCCATAAAGGGCTCATTGTAAACTGTCCCATAAAGGGCTCATTGTAAATTGTCTCATAAAGGGCTCATTGTCGTTGAGCCTGAGGCTCTGAATCAGTATCTGAGCATGAAGCTCTTTACTCATTGTTGACTACTCGGTCACAACTCTCATTATCTTTCATAAATTCATGCGATGGAATGTCTTATGCATATTTGCATGCACTCGATCAATCATAGTTACTATCATCGGACCGTAGTCCCAAGCATTCGACATCAATTAAGAAGTCACATTTCATTTATGTGCAATTATGCATGCAAGACATTTTAACAATCTCAATATATACACTTAGGTCATCCCATTCACATTCAAGGAGCACTTCAATAACGCAATTGAAATACTTAATTACTCATGGGACCTCATGCGGAACCCATAATTAATCACAATTAATAAAATAAATCAATACTCATTCAACATATAACAAAAGCAAATAACCAATAAATAAGACCATCTAGGTCTATTCATAGTACTCTCAGATTTGCATTGGTTTCCAATTTACGACAATGCCCGAGTGCGGACATTTATCCAAGACTACAAATTTATGCCATATGCACACATTAATCACTTTGCATTCTCATTCATGCACAAATATAGAATAAGGACAATGCATGTTCATGATATTCTCGGCCTTAATCCAATTTTTTTTTCAACAATAAAATCCGTAAAAAAATTAGAAATTCAATGGCGTGACGGTGCAATTCGGACCTCTATATGTCCCCAATTAAACAAAACAGTGATTAAAGGCTCCGTTACCCGGGGCCACGTCAATTTCCCGTCCAAAAATTCCCAATTTCTCACAAAATGAAATTAAATATTCTACGAATCCGATGCCTCAAGAATCAGGTCAATCGGATGTCGGACGGAAAAGAAATTGACAAAAGAAACAATTAGGGCCAACTAATAAAAAAAAATAAAAAATATAGATATATATAGCGCGCCTCATGGGGCGACATATGTCGCCCACGCGAGGTCGACTCCTCCCTTCGTCGCGAGGCGGTCGCCCTCACGACGGGCCAATCTACCTCGCCTCGAGGGCGAGGAGTCGCCTCGCGATCCGTGAGGTTCAACCTCACTTCATTCCCTTTTTTTTTTTTCCTATTTCCAATCCAAATTTCCAACAACAACTCTTAGCACACAAATCGGAAAAATACAAACCATAGCTTGTTGGAAAGATAATGAAAAGCTCTACCATTCTCATGAAGACCATAAAAATCAATTTCACCCTTAAGGGTGTCAAAAAGCCCTTCAAAGCTACTGCCTACTCAAATCCCATTAAAACAGAACAGTACATTTCAAATTCCTTAACTCTCTGATTATTCAGCCAAAAATTACCACATAAATATGCTCAATAAGTTCACAATGTCATATACAACTTTGATGAACAACCCAAAATCAAATTCCATTGGTAAACAAGTCAATTAATTCAGTCAATGTTGCTATCCCTGAAATCGTTCAATTTGAGCAGTAAACTTATAACAAGCATAACTCCCTGTACACAAGTCAGAAAAATCTGAACTTTATATCCCTGAAAAGATAAATCCTTGAACTTCAATTTTCATGCAGAACTCAATTTCCAATTTAATTTCTAGCCATTTCAAAACTGTCATGCAAGTTACTTCCATGATCAGCAATTCCTAACCTAATGCAGGATCAGTTTTTACAAAATCATAACTCCCAACTCTGACCTCTAAAAATTATATGCCATATTTCATTTTCAAGATAATGTCTTCCTCTACAACTTTGTAGAAGATCACTCACACCAATTCAATCCACAAAAATTGCTAAAATTGCTACCATGCAGAAAGCTCACAAAATCAACACTTTAACTAGGTTTCTCCAAAAAGCATAAAACCAATCAATAGTAATCAGTTCATATCTCCCAATATACAACTCGAAAATTAGCAAGATCAGTAGCAATGGAAAGCTAACTCAATATTCATCAACTTCCATGAAGACCATTCTCCCTAATTCCATCTCAATTAATTTAGAAAAATCAGCAAAGATCATTGGGTATGGTTTCGGTTACTGTTCACAGGCAATAAAATAGTAACTTTCTATGCCAAATTTCAACCTATTAGAGTTACAATTTGACAACACCTATTTCACACAAAAATGTAGCTAACATCCCAAAGTTTAGTTGGGCACAAACCTCACCTCATTTACGCACCTATACAATTAGTTATGATCAAAACAGTACAGTAGGTCAAATATCAATTTTCCAGCTTTACTTCTCTATTTACTTCCTTTCATTCCAACACCCTTCCTACATCCATAAGCATCTCAATTGGACACAAAATCAGTCCCTATATCATTCATACATTCACTAGACCAATAATAAAAATTTGGCAGCACTAAACTCTTAAGTTCCATGCAAGATTAGTCATCAAGAATCCATTCAAAATCAAGCTAAAACATTTCTAAACCACATCATTCATTTAGCCTAACACAACATACCCTTATACCCAACAATTCACACTAAAATTTTCATGACATGAAGGCATCATAAATCATGATTCATGAACAAGAACTTCCAATCAATGCAATTACTTACTAATTCACTCATTAAAAGCATAAGTAAAGCTTAAACCATAACTTACCTACTCAAGCCTTCCTCTTCACTACTACCCCAACCTCTCCACTTTCTCTATGTTTTAGACCTCATACGGCATCATCATGGGAAGGAGGTTGGAGGTTTAAGCTTATAAGGAAAAACAAGGAGAGTAGCAATTTATTAAGGAGGAGAAAAAAGAAACAAAGAAGAAGAAGAAACCTACGAAGGGAAAGGAAGGAGAAAGCACCATCGGATGAAGGAACAAATTGCAAGTAAAAGTGATTTTCATACTTCCAAGGAGAAAGGAGAAGAGTCGTGGAAGCTTGTCCAACTATTAGATAGCCATTAATAATAAGACAAGTAGGCAAATTCTAAGAAAAAGACAAAATAGGCTAAAAACAAATTAATAAATAGGAACCCTAATGCAATTTGACCCATTCTAGTCCAATGGCCCTAATTTCAATCCCAAAATAATATATCCAACATTACAGTGCCATTGGATAGAAATCTTCGCTACCGAAAATCAATCGGTTCGCCGCTTTATGATTTTTTTCCGGTCCGAGAATTTTCTCCGGAAAATTCCAGAAAAATTCCTAAAAACCCCTTAAAATAGAAAACAATTTATGGCGCTCGAATAATTTTCAAACCCATTAACCACGTTAATCCCAATAAAATTATTCGAGGCACGCAAGCCGGGAATATCTGTATGCATGCACCAGTAAGTTCATGTGCACAATTGTGACTATGTAGCAATCCTATTATGCATGAGCAGTCCCATGAAATCCCAATCTAGCACATCCTATACCAATTTACTATTCTACCCTTCCAGTAGAGAGTGGGATGTTACAATTCCCCCCTCCTTATAAAAATTTCATCCCCGAAATTCTCAGTCAACGGTTCACTATGACCGTTATCAAATGACCCTACATGTCCCATACACTATTCCACTCAATGATTCATTTTCCGAAAGGTCACAGTAACCACATTTAGTCAGTTGTTCAGTCACTTCTTTGGCTAATTCACCGTTAGACGACTCAACAATGCTGTCAGTTGGCGATCTCACTATCTTAACTATCTCACTTGCCAATTCCAGAGTAACCACTACCTTTAGTTCCGATGCTATGAATCAGTTCATTTTATTTTATTTTTCAAACCTGTTCACTTATCTTATTTTCTCCATCCAATACCTTTTTCGCCAGTAACATGTAAACTAATTCGTGTTCCACTGATACCCCTTTTTATCACTTCTGAGTACATCTTGTCCAGGTGATACTTATCATAACCTCCTTTATCTCGTCCCTGACGACTCACTTTCCTTCAGTACCAATACAGTGACATTTAGATCCATTTCGCTATAACCAGTGATAATCTACCTAATGCAATCATTCTTTATAATCCATTGTCTCTCTGTTCAAATTCAACTCTCTTTAGACAATTCAACATGCCGTAGCAATATATTCCTCTGATAAATCGAACTCTATAACACGATCATACTCAAGCATTTTCTGTTGAACATTCAACTTTAATCAATAATCACTTCATTCTATACCCACAATTATTCAATTTCACTTTTCGCATATGATTACTAGAATGTCTAGCTTCGACTGTTCAATTTCTTTGCTCATCAATTCCTTTGTTCAATCCCGACACATGCTTATTTTTTTTGAATCATTCAATACCATTCTCCCGATTACACTTGACTCTTGATTCGGGATGGGAAGCGATGGTTTGCTTCTGAACTAGTAACCTTTCTTACCTCTATCCAGTATCACTAGATCTACAACCTTAATTTTCCAGTAACACTTCATAATTACCCGATAATCTACTTGACATTCTTTGAAAATCCCAATATCTATAATTGATCTGTTCATTGCAGATTATCATTCACTATTTGAGCTTAGTAGTCGAATTGTCTGCATTTATTTCAGTAGTCATTTATGCGAATCTTTTCCTCGAATAAGCACAAGTGTATCCTTATAGGAATCTAAAATCTCCAAGGCTTTAAACAATTTCGATCATAGAACCAATACCATTTATCAAAATCAATTCAATTTATCTTATACCGTTTTAACATATTGTCTCATTTCATCACACCGCCCACTCTCCAAGGATATGCTTATCATCAAGTATCAAATTCCTCAATTATACATAAAGTATATATATATATAACACTACATTACGTCATTGTCGGTTTTCCTTTAGGACTTTTGTCTCTATTCATTTCTCTTTTCAATTGATTTTCATCATCCACATCGATGTATGCCAATACGCCAATACCTAGTCATCCGTACTTGGACCTCCATAAATTTCACTTCATTTGAGTATTTCACTTCACAGTTCGGGACTATTTTATTCTTAGTTTCAAATCTAGATTTTCCAACAATTTTACATCACATATGGAGCTCTATTCACTTCACATTGCAATAAAATCATCTCAAATTAAAATTTCACTCATGTTATTGGATACTTTACATTTCCATATACACAATCTGAGATAACTTCAGTAGTATGAGATATGACTCAATTTCACTTTTAATTTTGTCCATATATCTTTCCGTTAAACCATTAGTCTTGCTACCATCTTAATCACATTCACGAAAGTCTCATCAGCCAATTAGTGTCCCTAATTGCTTTAACTTTACGCACTATCTCAGTCATAACAATTTTATGCCATAATTTAAAAGATCATAACATTCCTTGCACTAAGGTTCCGTGTGACAATCACCTAAACACTTTCTTTCACACTTATTCAGTAATCTATACCTCAAAGCATTTTATCAGGAAACCAATTAGTAACCTATACAATTCAGACTTCCATAAGACTCCTTTCCGTTTATGCTAATTCTCAAATAAATAAATGATGCCATAATCATTTCTCATTTCCTCTCGTAAAGGTACATTCAGTCCTCCTATGTCTTACTTTAACCTAATTTAAACTTTACATTTATAACCACTCATAGAAGCACATATTTAATCATTCACTGATCATTTCCTCCATGATTTCCATGTATCTTTCACATACATTTCATTAATCATGATCAATTTTTGTCAATAGGTACTCCCAACGGTAAATCGACTTGAATGTGACAACTCTTTTCATATCACTATCATTGTTCCATTTATTATTATTATTATTATTATTATTTTCATTTCCTTAGTTTCATTCCCATAGTATTCATGTGTCAACTTGACCTTTTTAAGGTCATATCCACTTGGCTTATACAATATCATCTCCTTATTGCTACGTATCTCTTTATTTTCCTCAAACAATCTATAATAGGGCATTCACGGTCCTAAAATACGACAAAATCGTTGATACAACTCCATTGTATCTCTATCTATTTACCCATCCAATTACCATTTCGTATCTATATACATCTTTTCAACCAAATCTAGAATTTCTCGATACACAATCAAGAGAAAATTGTCACTGTCTTTTCCTTACCATCCTTTGATACTAGTTTCCAAACTCTAAGCACAATATTAGATAACCATTTCAGTCTCACGCTTAGGTGCTCATAATCATAACCGTTTCCCCAATTCATTTCAGTTTATCTCATACACTTTTATCTCACCATTTCTACTTTTTCTTACCCTACTAGGCACTTTGCTCTTTCAGTTCTTTCGGTTCTAGGTAGATCGTTACTGTACAATATTGACCTTATTACAATTTCGCTATCTTCATCTACCTATGATATCTATCGATATCAAACACAAAGGCGAGCACTCAATATCCGCTTGATCGGATCATCTACGTTTACTCGGGCCCAATGTTTCCCATTTCATCGCATATACAGTCAGAGCTCTAATTACTTCGTCATCCCGGACTTTTAATCACACTTAGGCCTACTATAACTATTATGCTTCTCCTATCTCCAATCGACCTTTCCAAATTCTAGACATATTCATTTTTCTGTCACCATAATATTGCCATTTTAATCCGGGAATTCATTAATATCACTTCTTTCCTTAATCGGTCCAGCCAACATGACCATTCTAACCACAGTACAATATCAATCTCCTTATCCAATTTTCCTTTTTCCTTTCCTAATTTCTTATACACTTCCAGGGGTTCATCCTTTAACACAGTCTCATTTTTTTCTCACTTAATCACTTGACACGTACGCACACGTAGGATTTCTACCCGTGCGACTCAAACTAGGGATCGATTACCACGATGCGTAATAACACGACTCAAATGCATGCACCCTATGTTTTGATCGTGCCCGGATACATTACGTACTCATCTGGGCTCGATACCACCTAAATGTAACACCCACTCTCGAGTGACCAACCCGATATCGTTGGTGATATCCGAGTCCGTGCCCGCGAGGGTGGCGATTACATCGATCGATTAAAACTCAAGATACTTTTTTTGGAAGCCATTGATTCCACGTTAGCGGCAAAAAAAAGTAAGTAACTAACACCTATGTTCATAATAAACCAGCCAGATTATTACGGTCATCCGAGAATAGTTTACAATCAGTCAATGAGTAAAACATTAAAACCAATATGGGCTCAGTAGAAATATAAAGCATTGTTATACAGTGATTGCGGAACACATTTTGATAAGACACTAATGCAGACACGGACTGATCCCGACCTCTATCCTTTATCTGCCTACAGTAGACATACTCCCGTGTCAAACGGGGTATTCTTCAAGACCTGAAAAATAGATGCAAATTTTGGGTGAGTTTTGCGAACTCAGTGAGTGACCATCATCGATGGTCCATCCAATCACATAACATATAACACATACTTTCATTTTCCATTAAGTCACATGTCATATTCCCTATCATACCTCACATTCACATACAGTTTCATATTTTCATTATGTCGATACAATGTCATCTTCAATATAATCAAATTGATCATTCAATCAAGTTTATCATTCCCATTCAACACACAATGTCACATTCCCATTCAATACAGTGTTGCAGTCCCATTCAATACAAGTAATTCAACCAATCACATTCCGTACAATCAAATCAATCATGTTATGCATATGTGCACGAAACCCACTTTCCATTTAATTACTTTGTTGTGACCGAGTGTCTAAACTGTCCCGTACCTAATAGATATCGGGCTCATTGAAACTGTCCCATATAGGGCTCATTGTGAACTGTCCCATAAAGGGCTCATTGTAAACTGTCCCATAAAGGGCTCATTGTAAATTGTCTCATAAAGGGCTCATTGTCGTTGAGCCTGAGGCTCTGAATCAGTATCTGAGCATGAAGCTCTTTACTCATTGTTGACTACTCTGGTCACAACTCTCATTATCTTTCATAAATTCATGCAGTGGAATGTCTTATGCATATTTGCATGCACTCGATCAATCATAGTTACTATCATCGGACCGTAGTCCAAGCATTCGACATCAATTAAGAAGTCACATTTCATTTATATGCAATTATGCATGCAAGACATTTTAACAATCTCAATATATACACTTAGGTCATCCCATTCACATTCAAGGAGCACTTCAATAACGCAATTGAAATACTTAATTACTCATGGGACCTCCCATGCGGAACCCATAATTAATCAAAATTAATAAAATAAATCAATACTCATTCAACATATAACAAAAGCAAATAACCAATAAATAAGACCATCTAGGTCTATTCATAGTACTCTCCAGATTTGCATTGGTTTCCAATTTCTGACAATGCCTGAGTGCGGACATTTATCCTGCACTACAAATTTATGCCATATGCACACATTAATCACTTTGCATTCTCATTCATGCACAAATATAGAATAAGGACAATGCATGTTCATGATATTCTCGGCCTTAATCCAATTTTTTTTTCAACAATAAAATCCGTAAAAAAATTAGAAATTCAATGGCGCTGACGGTGCGCAATTCGGACCTCTATATGTCCCCAATTAAACAAAACAGTGATTAAAGGCTCCGTTACCCGGGGCCACGTCAATTTCCGTCCAAAATTCCCAATTTCTCACAAAATGAAATTAATATTCTCTGAATCCGATGCCTCAAGAATCAGGTCAATCGGATGTCGGACGGAAAAGAAATTGACAAAAAAACAATTAGGCCAACTAATAAAAAAATAAAAATATAGATATATATAGCGCGCCTCATGGGGCGACATGTCGCCCACGCGAGGCCGACTTCTTCTTCGTCGCGAGGCGAGGCGTGCGCCTCACGATCGGGCCAATCTACCTCGCCTCGAGGGCGAGGAGTCGCCTCGCGATCCCGTGAGGTTCAACCTCACTTCATTCCTTTTTTTTTCCTATTTCCAATCCAAATTTCCAACAACAACTCTTAGCACACAAATCGGAAAAATACAAACCATAGCTTGTTGGAAAGATAATGAAAAGCTCTACCATTCTCATGAAGACCATAAAATCAATTTCACCCTTAAGGTGTCAAAATCCTTCAAAGCTACTGCCTACTCAAATCCCATTAAAACAGAACAGTACATTTCAAATTCCTTAACTCTCTGATTCTTCAGCCAAAAATTACCACATAAATATGCTCAATAAGTTCACAATGTCATATACAACTTTCATGAACAACCCAAAATCAAATTCCATTGCTAAATAAGTCAATTAATTCAGTCAATGTTGCTGTCCCTGAAATCATTCAATTTGAGCAGTAAACTTATAACAAGCATAACTCCCTGTACACAAGTCAGAAAAATCTGAACTTTATATCCCTGAAAAGATAAATCCTTGAACTTCAATTTTCATGCAGAACTCAATTTCCAATTTAATTTCTAACCATTTCAAAACTGTCATGCAAGTTACTTCCATGATCAGCAATTCCTAACCTAATGCAGGATCAGTTTTTACAAAATCATAACTCCCAACTCTGACCTCTAAACATTATATGCCATATTTCATTTTCAAGATAATGTCTTCCTCTACAACTTTGTAGAAGATCACTCACACCAATTCAATCCACAAAAATTGCTAAAATTGCTACCATGCAGAAAGCTCACAAAATCAACACTTTAACTAGGTTTCTCCAAAAAGCATAAAACCAATCAATAGTAATCAGTTCATATCTCCCAATATACAACTCGAAAATTAGCAAGATCAGTAGCAATGGAAAGCTAACTCAATATTCATCAACTTCCATGAAGACCATTCTCCTAATTCCATCTCAATTAATTTAGAAAAATCAGCAAAGATCATTGGGTATGGTTTCGGTTACTGTTCACAGGCAATAAAATAGTAACTTTCTATGCCAAATTTCAACCTATTAGAGTTACAATTTGACAACACCTATTTCACACAAAAATGTAGCTAACATCCCAAAGTTTAGTTGGGCACAAACCTCACCTCATTTACGCACCTATACAATTAGTTATGATCAAAACAGTACAGTAGGTCAAATATCAATTTTCCAGCTTTACTTCTCTATTTACTTCCTTTCATTCCAACACCCTTCCTACATCCATAAGCATCTCAATTGGACACAAAATCAGTCCCTATATCATTCATACATTCACTAGACCAATAATAAAAATTTGGCAGCACTAAACTCTTAAGTTCCATGCAAGATTAGTCATCAAGAATCCATTCAAAATCAAGCTAAAACATTTCTAAACCACATCATTCATTTAGCCTAACACAACATACCCTTATACCCAACAATTCACACTAAAATTTTCATGACATGAAGGCATCATAAATCATGATTCATGAACAAGAACTTCCAATCAATGCAATTACTTACTAATTCACTCATTAAAAGCATAAGTAAAGCTTAAACCATAACTTACCTACTCAAGCCTTCCCTCTTCACTACTACCCCAACCTCTCCACTTTCTCTATGTTTTAGACCTCATACACGGCATCATCATGGGAAGGAGGTTGGAGGTTTAAGCTTATAAGGAAAAACAAGGAGAGTAGCAATTTATTAAGGAGGAGAAAAAAGAAACAAAGAAGAAGAAGAAACCTACGAAGGAAAGGAAGGAGAAAGCACCATCGGATGAAGGAACAAATTGCAAGTAAAAGTGATTTTCATACTTCCAAGGAGAAAGGAGAAGAGTCGTGGAAGCTTGTCCAACTATTAGATAGCCATTAATAATAAGACAAGTAGGCAAATTCTAAGAAAAAGACAAAATAGGCTAAAAACAAATTAATAAATAGGAACCCTAATGCAATTTGACCCATTCTAGTCCAATGGCCCTAATTTCAATCCCAAAATAATATATCCAACATTACAGTGCCATTGGATAGAAATCTTCGCTACCGAAAATCAATCGGTTCACGCATTGATGATTTTTTTCCTATCCAGAATTTTCTCCGGAAAATTCAGAAAATTCTAAAACCCTTAAAATAGAAAACAATTTATGGAGCACTCAGAATAATTTTTCAAACCCATTAACCACGTTAATCCCAATAAAATTGTCTCGAGGCACGCAAGAGAATATCATGTATGCATGCACGAAGTTCATATGCTTAATTGTGACTATGTAGCAATCCTATTATGCATGAGCAGTCCCATGAAATCCCAATCTAGCACATCCTATACCAATTTACTATTCTACCCTTCCAGTAGGGGGTGGGATGTTACATACATAGTGTACTTACCCCCTCCACTTTCCAACCATGTAGGTTAATTTAGTGAGCTTGAAGCTTTGTGAGGATTATGTGGTCTTTTAACGTTTTTAGGACATTACGGCACATAGGTAGTCTCTATTTTGTACTTTTGTTGCATAGTGGCTCCTGAACTATTTTCTTTGGGTTGGTTATGTGAATATGCTTTATGATTTTGTAAATTTGACTCTTGACTGTTTTGTCATTGAAAAAGACCTTATGTATGAACTTTGATATTGTTATTGAGGTTGCTTTGAGTGGACTTTAAAGTCCTAAAGTTGTGGAAAAATTTTTGGTGTGAATATAGAAGTGTGTTTAAAATTGTTTGCAAGTTTTAAGATTTTTAAAATACAGTTGTTGTGCTGCCCAAATTTTTTTTTTAAAAAGAGAGACATTCAATTAACCTTGCATAGTCGGATTAAGGATACTGTGAGTATCCTTAGCCTGGGTATGTGGTGGTTATCATGGCCCGATGTGGTATCAAGTCGTGACAAAATTAATCTTTTGAATTGAACTAATAAGGTTTTAAAAGATTAGTCACTCAATTGAAAATTTTAAAAACTTAGGCACTAAATTGAAAAAATACTAAATGATTGGACCCTTTAAAATAGATTATCCCTTAAATGAAATATAAGAAACTCTTCATATAAGTGGTTAACATGATCAGTCAATTCTCAATACAATGCTACAATTTGTCTAATTATTAAAGTATTGACTTATTTATATAAGGTTATGTAAAAACATATTAGGGAGAAGACATAGAGAAGAGAAAATATATCGTAGGATTTGTTTTCTTACTTAATAATGGTGCAATACTATGGAAATTAAGAAACAAAGCTTTGCCACTTTATCCATGACAGAAATTGAATTTATAGCATTTTATAATGTAAGAAGCTGAATTCAATTATGATAGTCAAGAAATAATCATTTATAAAAAAATCCCAAATTTCATTACACAATCAAGTGTATAGATACCACGTACAATTGCATGAAAGATATAGTTCCATGAGCTAAGGTGAGCATAATATAGGAAAGTAAAAGTTGATCTTATAAGGAATTCTAGCTAGCCAATTATAACAAAAGTGAATAATTAGCAATGTAATAAAGAAAATAAAGGAAGTAACAAAGTTAGAGTTTTCAACAAGAAAAACTATGGTTGGGAAGGTGGGGAGGTTTATGAAATTTTGTAATAAAGAAAATAATTGAAGTAATAAAATTAGTTTTTTCAATAAGAAAACCTTGGTTTACAATTGCTTCCATCCTTTGGAACTACGATTGATCATCAACACAAAATAATTATTCCATTAATCTTATATGCAATGTGATATTAAGTATTTGTATTTCCTTAGAATTAGTTAATAAAAATACATAATGTAATTAGCCCTTATTACTTAGCAACCTTAGATATGATCCAATTTTATTTAAACAATAACTTTAAGAAAAAAAGCGATATCAAGTAAGACAACATAGCATTCACGGTTGCATTTAATCAAGTTAAATGATTTTCATAAGATAAATAATTTCTAAAGCAACAAATTAAAGCTCATAGTTACTATAAACGATTAAAAGAATAAAAATTTTACATATTCAAACTTTAATATGGAAAATGATAATTTCAATAAATAAACTAATCATGCACATTAGAAATTAATTGAAAATAATCATGCAATAGAAGCCTACAAAAGTAATTCAATACATGAGTAAATGAAATGCTTTACTATAAAACCCAATTGTCTCCCAATCTTTAAAGTTCTAAAAGGGTTACCACTTCCTTAATCCAAGAATAACTTAACCAATAATGGTTATTCCTATCATTAAAAGCTGAAGAGAAGGTACTCTAATGTTGACAAAAGAAAAGAGAAAACAAAAAAAAACTTTTAGAATCTAGAACATGTAGCTAGAAATTGGATGCCTTGCTCCTCCACATCTTGACTCCATTTATAGTCTTCATAACCCATGCGAAAATCTCGTGGTTATGATCCTTTGGATCCCCCAGATTATATCTTCAATGATTTTCATCAAATATGGCCAAGATAAGGTTCTGAACCACTTTTAACACGTTTTTCCTCTTATAGACTCAGAGTCTAGAAATTGTAATTTTCACTGATCATGCCTATGTCTAAGATCTCACCAGAATGTTTTCTAGATTTCACTTGATTCCCACAATCTTAATAATAGTAAAAGGTGAATCAGAGAGACTAGGGCTAAGAAAACTTTTTATTTTGCATATTGAAATATTGAATTAAGACTCATCTCTTTTTGTCCATTCAAATGGCATCTCCCAACCTTATCCTACCAGAATTTAAACATATGATGATAGAGCATGGAATATTTTGAATGCTAAAAATAAAGTAAAATTATGACACTTCAAATTCCCCACTGTTAGAGTAGTGCCCTAAAGGCAATCGCCTTTAGCGCGTTTTGTACAATGTTGTGAACATACTTTATAAATAAATAAAGAAAGGCATATTTCATTAATTTGATATTCATTATTTATGAATTGATATTGATCTATAAGCAAATTAATAAAATCCATGATATATGACATAGCATGAAGGAAATTATGATGTGATCATACTACTGAGATTCCTATCATGTGCAATTATGTCAGTATCTAAATTATCCCTAGTCATAGGATTACTGAAACTGGACATCGGTAATCCGGAGAGACTAACACATGTCAAGCTCCTTGATTTGATCAAGCAGTGGATCTCAGAAACTGTAAATATGAGATATTTAGGGTTGAGATGTGGATGCTTACTAGAGGTAGTAAATACATTGGATGACCTACTATGAGATCATCACATGGATGTCTTATTCTAATATCAGTGATAATCTCATCATAGCAATGGTGCAAGTATCCTTAGACTTGAGGTACTCAAGGATATCTTGGATACTGATTCTGTGCTTTGACTCTATTCCTTGTTTCCTTAAAGAGGTCGCTCGTAGGGTGGTGCTTGGGTACATCTTGAGGTATTCGAAGGTAATTGAGTAGCCAATAGAGGATTCATCACTTCTGTGATAGCAGAAGATGATACCCATGGCCTCTTGTCAGGATCATTACTTGGAAATCTCTGGCCGGAGTACTTATGTCATGAAGAATGTCTTCATTGACATATAAAGTAATGAGTCCCAGGATAAGAACTGATATCACTTGGACTAGATTTGACGTAGTCAGTCTAGTAAGAGTTGACACTTTGCCCATACTCATAACCAAGTGGGGTATAGCATGGTGAAAGGACCAATTGCACAGTAATTGTCTATGGAAAGGTTCGTAATGAACATAGGTTCATTCGTCAAACCAATTACTTTTTGGTCAATTGGGGGTCATGATGTGTTGCTAGATACCGCTCATGACTTACTCAGATTAAGTGTTAATCTAAGTGGCCAACATAACCGGGAACCTAATGGGTCACAAGCATAAGAGTGATTCGGAGAATTCGTAAAATAGTTTTCGATAGAGATCTAATATATGGAGAGCAATAGAATTAAATAGATCCCGATGTGATCGAGATAAGTCCCGATGAGATCTAGATATGTCCCGATGAGATCGCGACATGTATATTGCTGAAATAGGTCTTCGGTATTTTTTTCCATACTGGGACCCGGTAAGACCGACCCCAGTGTGACTGGACCACTTCAGCATTTATATATATATATATATCTTATTAATTAATTAATATATATATATATATGGCTATACGTGGAAGGAAGATGAGAAGCCTTATCTTTATTATATATATATATATATAAAGGCTAACGTGGAAAGCTCTTCCCCTTTAGCATTTAATGTCTTTAATTATGTTAAAGACAAATGGCTTATGGAGGTTTTGAAAGGGGATGTTCGTTGGTTTTAAGAAAGGTTCTTAAAAATCAAAAGCTTTCCTCTCTCTTCTTCATCTTCTCCAAGCATCATTCTTCTCCAAGCTTCTCCATCGTTTTCTCTCCAAGCTCTCCAAGAATAAGGTAAGATCTAGCAGTCTTCACTTTTTTCTAGCTATTCCCGGGTCAAAGGGTGTTGGCCCCCCTAATTTTTTCGTATTGAATTATGCATGATTTAACTAAATTATGAGGTTTGATGGATAAAATTTTGGACCTACTTGCTATGTAAATGTTAGTAGAATTTATTTTATGGTTTGGTTGTATTAAAAGTGGTAAGAATGCGTAAGGGCATTTTTGTCATGGCACTTAAGGATAGAAGGCTTAAGGCTTAAATGAAAGGGGCAAAATGGGCATTTGACAATTAAGTAGGTTTAAAAGAAGAAGAATTAGAAGAAAGAAGGAAAAGAAGGAGAAGAAGAGAAGAGAAGAAGCCGTGGAAGAGAGGAGAAGGGAAGAGAAAATGGAGTTTTCGATCTTTGTGATTTCCGACAGATTCAAAGCCTTTCCTGGTAAGTTTAGCTTCTTTTAATCTTGTTATGGTTAGACTAAACCCTAAGATGGATTGAATGTGTTAGAATCGGTGGTTTAGGGTATTAAGGAAAAAATGGATAGATTTCTTTGGGTTGATGATTCTGTGCAGGTTTTGAAGTTGTTAATGGGTTAGAAATGTAGTGTAGAACTTGATCTAAAGTTTAGATGTGTTGTATTCGGAAAAAGGGAAAGGATTGAAGTTGGAAAATGCTGAAAATCAGATTTCGGAGTCGTTTTCCAGGCCCGCACGTCGCGACGTGCGTATGAACACGCCGCAACGTGCGAGTTCGTCGCGACGTGTAATAATTAAATTCGTCGCGACGAGGGGGGAAAGGTTCGTCGCGACGTGTGGGGAAGGATTCGCATGACGCATTTAACTTATGTTCGTCGCGACGAGCCCCCAGCTTCCAGCAAAGATGAATTTTGATATTTTTGGGCATATTTTTTTATGTAGATGTCCAATTGTGGTGATTTCAGATTCGTTGTGAACTAGAGATAGAGGGCTACAAGTTTTATGAAGCAATGAAATTGAAATTGAGACTATAAGAATCTTAAATTTTGGTCAGAAGTTGGGTATAGATTCTTATTTCAGCATAAGGATAGTCTCAACTTGTTTGGGGTATAACTTTCGGGTTTTTGAACTGAATTGAATGTTTTTGAAGTCAATATACATGTAAGACAATGAGAACTTTTAAAGGAAAAGTGACCCGAATGTTTGGATTTTGGCAGAGTTTGGGTTTGTTTAGAATTTATCTTAGTGAATGTACGATTTGTGGGTCCCTAATTTGTATTCCTATTTGAATAGGAATTTTTCATTTGATAAAGGGAATCAAGGAAGGCAAGAGGATCAAGATGAGAGGTATCTTTGATGCATGTATCCAAGCAACGATTTCAGGTGGGTTTCATGTTTATAATTTAGTAATGAGCCACTAAAGTTTTCTCCCAAATCAAGCACGATTTCAATTACTTCATAAATATCATTTTGTTTCTATTGAATGATTTACAAAGTTTCTACATGTTTCAGCATATGAAGTTTTCTGATGAATTTCAAAATAAAGTTGAAAATGCATTGAACATTTTATGTCATGCCTGGGAAATATTCATGGCACTTTGTATATTCGGAAAAGAAAGAAAAGAGAATGAAAAGTATGAAAGCTTTGATATAATGCTTGAGCATAAAGTGAATTGTTATGTGCTTTGTTTGGGTGAGAGAGTAACAGATGGAGTCACGTGCACGTCGACGTATAGCTTTCTCCCGGCTGCCTGCTTGAGGCCACGAGATCCTTGAGAAATCGGACTCGTTTTGTTTACGGTATAAACTTCGATTTATCCGGATCGTTTTACGGTACTCTCGAGCCGATTGTTTGTGCATTGCATCTATGAATTATCAAGTATGTGCATAAATTGAGCATTTTATATTGATGATTGAATGAACATGTTGTGTTGATGTGATAACATTTTTCACTATGCAATTACACTTTTTAACTACGAGTTTGACTCAGAAGTTCGGATTTGACTGAGAATTTGGGAGCAAAGCGTTTTATGAACTTATTATGATTTCTATACAACAAATGAACTTTTTCAACGGTTTTGCTTGTTCTTCGTTATAAACCTGTTACCCACGAGCTATAAGCTCACCCCCTTCATTCCCATCCACAGGTGATGAGAAGAAGATCGGGTGAAGGGAAGTGAAGGTTTCGATTTATATGTGTGCTTATTGTATTATTCTATGTTAAATTGGCATTGGAAATTTTGGAATCAGTATATTTTGTATATTCGAACTTCGATATTGATATTGTATTGTGGCTTGGTATGCCATGAGAACTTGTAAATTCTATGCTTTGATGTAAATGAATTATGTATGGCTGATAACCAGTGGAAGTATGCATTTGTGTAAACGGACCGGATTGAGTGAGAATTTGGTTTACTTGAGGGAGCTATGATTATGATATGATTTTTGGCTTGTGAATTTTGGTTATGCATATGTATTTATATACCACAACGAGATGTGTTATGGAAAAAGGAATGTAGAAATGAAATGAGGTTGTAAGCTTCACGATTTCGATGGTATACGCCAATGTTTTGGTTCAGTGGTCGGACTCCGAGATCGGGGCTCATCATGTTTGGTAGCAGAGTAAGAAGAGATTTCAGCGAATCACGCTTCAGTAAGACAGTTTTTTTGTACCGAGGATAGGTTCCGAAAACGGGGCCCAGCATTTGCGGTATCAAAGCAGGTTAGTAAGTGTTATGGTTTTGTTTTGGGTTGGATTCCAGAAATGGGGTCCAACAAAGGGTTTGCCCAGGTTAGGTTCTCCGATCTCTGCGTGGATTACCGTTAGAGACGGTCTCCTTTGATCGTTATGGTTTGACTTTGTTATATAGACACATGGATCCTGGCTTTCGGGAAGGTCCCGGAACAAAATTTTTTATTTTTTGCACCGTGTGCATGTGATGTACACACCGGGATTTTCCTACAGTGGTATCAGAGCCACTTGTGTCGTATATAACAAAGAAATCATAACAAGGTTGGAGCTGCCTATTGGTTGTGACGATGATGCATGTTGACTGTGTTAAATTCGAAATCAGTATAGACATCTTGTTTTCGAAATTTTCTTGCCCAGATGTGCTCATAAGATGTTGTTGAATATGTCTGTGGAAGAACAGAATTTATCAATATGATTTGATATGATTTTGCTAATTTATTCCCTAATGTTCTGGTTGCTGTCTCTGTGCATAATCCTTGAACAGGCGTGCTTATAAATTCGAGAATAAATTATAATTTTTTTTTTCGGATTTTCTTTCACTGAAATGTCTCTAAGATGTTTATGAATGTCTATGAGGATGGAAAAATGTTTTCGAGGTGATTTACTATTTATTTGAGAATTTATTATTTGCTGATGGGAATATCTGTGTTGAGGAACACAGATTCAATATTGGCTTTGTTGGTGAGGTTGGTTGAGTTTTTATTGGAAATAAATCCTGAAACAATTCATGGAGCATGTTGTGAACATGTTGTAACCTCTGTAATTTTCTTAGAATTTATTGAAATTTTTTCAATGAGTTTTTCAAGCAAAAGACGGAGCATTGCAGTTTTGAGAAGTTGCTGGAAATGTTTTGTTTGGAATGATTGATTGTGTATTTTTCGGTTCCAATGCCTTGGATCATTTTTAATGTGATTAAAAATATGTTACATTGATGTTTTATGCTTGCCAAACTGATTTCTTGAAATTGGGTTTCCAAAAATTTTCGGATGTCAAATGTGTCTCATTAGCGTCTCGTTAGTATATTTCCTTGTCTTGATTGTTTTGGTCGTCACCAATTTTGTGACTAGTGCCGAAGTAGTCTTGATAAAGTGTAGACTACCTAGAGATACTTAGGAAGATTATTTGGTATTCGCAAAATTATTTGGAAATATAAGTGAATAATAGTGTATTCATCGATCTCAAGTATTTCATATATAGTATGATTATATATATGGTAAGCATGATACAATGAAAGTGTTTCATTGGTACATCAAAGTAAAGTATATTACACTTGGTATTGTGAATTTGAAATGCACGGATTGAGAAATTAGCCGATTAGAGAGCAATTCTAAACATAAGTCGACTTACACATGCATAAGTCGACTTGCATAGTCAGATAAGTCGACTTATACATGCACAAGTCGACTTATATAGTCAGATAAGTCGACTTGCACAATGGTATAAGTTGACTTGCATGTGCACAGTAGCATAAGTCGACTTACACATGCACAAGTCGACTTACACATGCATAAGTCGACTTGCATGTTTAGGTAAGTCGACTTATAACATGCTTAGGTGGGATGATGGATGATTATAGGTATAGATTCAATGTGATTGATGAAATGCGCTAAATCATTCCACATAGTCATGATGACTATAATCCTACAGCTTGGATGAGACCAGAGTTTGAAATCCCTCACATAATATGAAAACTAACGCCTTCCATTAATATGGGGAGAACCAGAGTTCTTATAGAGTTCGGGTTGTTGGGTAAACCCAAGCTCACTCTATAAGGATATGTTCGAACCATGGAAATAAGATTTTCGGATTAATGGGTTGGTTTTCACTAGAAGCGTTGATTTGTTGAGTAAACTCAAGGTTAACGTAGACAGAGGCGAAATTGGGTAGTGTACATTAGATGTACGCGCATCAAGAGTTGATAACCCAATGTGTGTTCATACATTACGAGTTGATAGCACTAGTCGATAATTGCACCTGTGATGTAACTGGTATGACTGATACCTGCCGATTGATCTAAGGTGGCTTGTTGGGTAAAGCTAAGGTCATTTTAGTAATGTCACATATCTATGATGCAATTGGTATGACCGATACCTACCGATTGACCTAAGGTGGCTTGTTGGGTAAACCCAAGGTCATTTTTAGTAATGTCGGATATCGACCCACTAGGACATTTTGTCATAATGTTTCTTGAATTCGTAATGAGGGCTATGGATTCTTTGAAACTAGTGGGAGCCATATGCATGTCATGCAAGCCCTTATGATCATGCATGTAATTCTATTCTAAAATTCTTTCTCTCTTTCTCTTTAGGTTGATTGAAGATGTCTTCTAGTGTGAATTTGCGCTCACTTATGGACTCTAATAAATTAACTGGACCCAATTTTCTCGATTGGTTGAGAAATCTGAGAATTGTTCTTAGATCTGAGGAACTGGGCTATGTCCTAGATGTTCCACTTGCTTTTGATGCTTCTGATGAGGATCAGAAAGCTTATCGTAAGCATCTCAAAGACAGTGACATGGCTACCTGCATTATGCTCGCCTCTATGTCACCAGAGCTGCAGAAGCAGCATGAGTCTATGGATGCTCATACCATAGTGTTTCATCTTAGAGAGTTTTTCGATGAGCAAGCTCGGTCTGAAAGGATCGAGATCTCGAGGCTACTCTTCACTACTAAGATGACTCCAGGTTCATCTGCAGTGCAGTATGCACTAAAGATGAATGGGTATAATGAGAGGTTGGCCATCTTGGGTTTTGTTATGGATTATGAATTAAGTGTTGACTTAATTTTGGTTGAATTGTCTGATAGTTATTCACAGTTTGTGTTGAACTATCAGATGAACCAAATATCCATGACAATCCCTGAGTTGATCAATCTGCTCAAGACAGCAGAGCAATCTATCAAGAAAGATAGCAAGCCAATGCTCGTGGTGGACTCTTCTTCTTCTGGTTCAAAGAAAAAGAAACTGAAGAAGAAAAGGTCTAAGAAACCAAAAGGAAGTGCAGCCAAAAAGAAAACCAAAGAAACTGCGACAAAAGGAACTTGCTTCCATTGTGGCAAGATCAAGCATCTTGAAAGTTTAAGCAGTAAAGTCTATCTGGAAGAATTGAAGCAGAAGAAGGCATCAGATGCCTCGGCTTCTTTAGGTATGTTTGTCATTGAGGTTAATACTGTTTCTGACCATAACATATGGGTATTAGATACCGGTTGTGGCTCATACATATGCAATGATATGCAGGGCCTCAGGGATAGTAGACAGCTCATGAAGGGAGAACTAGACCTGCGTGTAGGAAATGGAGCAAGAGTTGCTGCATTAGCCTTAGGCACTTCTTTTTGTTACTCCCCAGTGGGCTTGTAATTAAACTGGATGAATGTTATTTTGTATATGTTTTAACAAAGAACATATTGTCTGTTTCTTGTTTAAATAGAGCTGGTTTCCATTTGACTTTTAGTAACAATGGTTGTTCTATTACTTTGAATAGAATGCTTTATGGTACTGGTACATTATGCAGTGGAATTTACATATTAGATATGTCACATCCAATTATCAATGTCAATGACACGAAAAGACATAAACGAGATAATTTAAAATCAACTTACTTATGGCATTGTCGCCTTGGCCATATAAATGAGAGACGCATAGCTAAGCTCCATAAGAGTGGTAGTTTAGGGTCATTTGATTATGAATCATATGAAACATGTGAATCTTGTTTATTAGGCAAGATGACTAAGTTACCCTTTAAGGGAAAGCGTGAACGAGCGACTGGAGTATTAGACCTAATACATTCAGATGTATGTGGTCCGATGTCCATCCATGCTAGAAGTGGTTGTCTTTACTTCATTACCTTTATCGATGATTATTCTCGATATGGATACCTGTATCTGATGAGATACAAATCTGAAGCATTTGAAAAGTTCAAACAATTCAAAAATGAAGTAGAGAACCAACTTGGGAAAAGTATCAAAACATTACGATCCGATCGTGGTGGGGAATACTTAGACCAACAATTTTTAGATTATCTTAGAGATAATGGGATTTTATCTCAATGGACTCCACCTTACACACCACAGCATAATGGTGTGGCTGAAAGGAGAAATCGAACCTTGTTAGACATGGTACGATTGATGATGGGCTTTGCAAAGTTACCAAAATCCTTTTGGGGGTATGCACTCGAGACAACTGTTTATTTGTTAAACAGAGTTCCATCAAAGATAGTTGATGTTACTCCATATGAGATGTGGACTAACAAAAGACCCTATCTTACTCATTTGAAAGTTTGGGGTTGTTCTGCTTATGTGAAGCGGATACAGTTAGATAAACTTGATGCAAAGTCTGACAAATGTTTGTTCGTAGGATATCCTAAAGAAACAATGGGATATCAATTCTACCTTGCTGAGGAAAATAAGGTGTTTGTTTCAAAGCATGCTGTCTTTTTAGAGAAAGAGTTTCTTTTACAAGAAGGCGGTGGGAGCAAAATTGAACTTAAAGAAGTTCAAGATGCTCAATGCAGGCGTGAATCAATCGCTGAACTCTGGCGTGACTCATACGAGATGAAGTAACATTCAACCTTCTACAACACATGAAGTTAAGTAGGTCACGTGGGATCGCTCTATTCGAGAGATATGGATTTCGTGAGTGAACAGAATGACGTATTGCTCATAGAAGATAATGAGCCTACCACCTATGAAGAGGTTCTGAAGAGTTCAGAGTCTGAGAAATGGCTTCATGCCATGAAGGCTGAAATGTATTCCATGTATGAAAACCAAGTATGGACTTTGGTTGAGGCACCCGAAGGAATAAAACCCATAGGGTGTAAATGGGTTTTCAAAAAGAAAACCGACATGGATGGTAATGTGATTACCTATAAAGCAAGGCTTGTGGCTAAAGGTTTTCGTCAAAGACAAGGAATTGACTACGCCGAGACCTTCAGCCCAGTAGCAATGCTTAAATCCATTAGGATACTCCTAGCCATTGCTACTCATTATGATTATGAGATATGGCAAATGGATGTGAAGACAACTTTCCTAAATGGAAATCTAGTTGAGGATGTGTATATGACACAACCTGAGGGCTTCATCTCCTATGATGGCGAAAAGGTATGCAAGCTTCAGAAATCCATCTATGGATTGAAACAAGCATCCAGGAGTTGGAATATCCGTTTTGATGAGGTAATCAAAGAGTTTGGTTTCTCACAAAATCCGGATGAACACTGTGTGTATAAGAAGGTTAGTGGGACTGCAATCGTATTCCTTGTGCTATATGTAGATGACATATTATTACTAGGAAACGATGTCTCTATGCTACAATCTGTGAAGATTTGGTTGTCCAAACAATTTGCCATGAAAGACCTTGGTGAAGCAACTTATATCCTTGGGATAAAGATTTATAGAAATAGATCAAAAAGATTGCTTGGTCTTTCACAATCAACGTACATAGACAAGATGCTAAAGAGGTTTAGCATGGAACAATCCAAGAGAGGGTACCTTCCCATCACTCATGGGATAACACTCTCGAAATCTATGTGTCCTAAGACACAAGATGAGAGCTTGCGCATGAATATGATCCCATATGCATCTGCAGTAGAATCTATCATGTACGCAATGCTATGTACGAGACCCGATGTATCATATGCTCTAAGTGTTACGAGCAGATACCAATCGAATCCTGGTGAGGGTCACTGGGTGGCTGTCAAGAATATCCTCAAGTACTTGCGAAGGACTAAGGATGTTTTCTTGGTCTATGGAGATGCAAAACTCTAAGTGAGCGGGCATACAGATGCTAGTTTTCAATCTGATAAGGATGATTCTAAATCCCAATCAGGTTATATATTCACACTGAACGGCGGGGCGGTCAGTTGGAAGAGTTCCAAACAAGAGACAACTGCCGATTCAACAACCGAGGCAGAGTACATTGTCGCTTCAGACGCAAAGAAAGGAAGCGATTTGGATCAAAAGTTCATTCTTGAACTTGGTGTGGTTCCTAGCTGTGATGGGCCCATACAGTTGTATTGTGACAACAATGGGGCTATTATGCAGGCGAAGGAACCAAGGTCTCATTAACGATCCAAACACGTACTCCACAGATATCATCTGATCAGGGAGATCATTGGTCGAGGTGATGTCCAGATAGAGAGAATTCCCACCGAGCAGAATATTGCTGATCCATTGACGAAGCCATTATCACAGAAGAGCTTTGATTCTCATGTACTCGCCTATGGTATTAGATATCAAGGCGATTGGCTTTAGGTCAAGTGGGAGATTTTGTTAGAGTAGTGCCCAAAAGGCAATCACCTTTAGCGCGTTTTGTACAAAGTTGTGTACATACTTTATGAATAAATAAAGAAAGGCATATTTCATTAATTTTATATTCATTATTTATTAATTGATATTGATCTATAAGCAAATTAATGAAGTCCATGATATATGACATAGCATGAAGGAAATTATGATGTGATCATACTACTGAGATTCCTATCATGTGCAATTATGTCAGTATCTAAATTATCCTAGTCATAGGATTACTGAAACTGGACATCGGTAATCCGGAGAGACTAGCACATGTCAAGCTCCTTGATTTGATCAAGCAGTGGATCTCAGAAACTGTAAATATGAGATATTTAGGGTTGAGATGTGGATGCTTACTAGAGGTAGTAAGTACATTGCATGACCTACTATGAGATCATCACATGGATGTCCTATTCTAATGTCAGTGATAATCTCATCATAACAATGGTGCAAGTATCCTTAGACTTGAGGTACTCAAGGATATCTTGGATACTGATTCTGTGCTTTGTCTCCGTTCTTTGTTGCCTTACAGAGGTCACTCGTAGGGTGGTGCTTGGGTACAGCTTGAGGTATTCGAAGGTAATTGAGTAGCCAATAGAGGATTCATTACTTCTGTGATAGCAGAAGATGATACCCATGGCCTCTTGTCAGGATCATTACTTGGAATCTCTGGCCGGAGTACTTATGTCATGAAGAATGTCTTCATTGACATATAAAGTAATGAGTCCCAGGATAAGAATTGATATCACTTGGACTAGATTTGACGTAGTCAGTCTAGTAAGAGTTGACACTTTGCCTGTTGGGACCCGATCCAGAAACCGGATCCCAACCGAAACAAAAACGAACCGGAAAATGAAATCGGATACGACGAACAAAGTGGCAGATAGCTAAAACGAGACAAAAGTGAAGCAAAAATAGCGAAACGAAAAGAATCGAAAGCAACGGATTGCTTTTCGAATTCAAAGCGGAACGAAACGAAAGCAAAGCGGAAAATCGCGAATCGGAATGCAAATAACAAAGCGGAGACAAGTGCTAACACAAATCGCAGCGAATCGAAAAACGAATATCCGACGTCCCGGAGAAACACAAAGTATAGATAACTTATCGCGTTGGATTACCTTGACTAACCATCCGAAATCCGGTATAATAAATTTTTTTTTATTCATTCCTTTTCTTTTTACTCAATCACATTCAAATCATACAATTTCCTTTTTGGAAATTTATCCTCATATATTACTCAATTCATATAATTTTTCTTAATCACGCAAATCTCATCTTTACCAAACTAACTTCTTAATTCTTATTCTTATCTTAACCCGATTTTTACCGAAAATCGGGCAGCATAACGGCTGTATTTTGACAGCCCAAAAATTTCTGCAAAGGCAAAATACACTTCTAAAATCACAAAATCACATCCAACCTTAACAACCATCATCGGACCTCCTGTCCGGAAACCCAGCAGAAACAAACGCAATTCTATACCTAACACTTCAAAAACCTCAATCCGAACACAATACAATCATATACATTTACTAGCCACGAGAAAATCCATTAACATACATTTCAATTCATATATAACTCCATAATTTACTTACACATATCATAAATTCAATTCATACTCATTTTCAGCATAACTGTATACATTCTTTACATTAGGACTAAATACACTTTACTGGCTTTCTAACCATCCATAAAATCCAATACGAACATCAAACTTTACACATAAATACGAACAAGCACAAATTGGACTGAGGTCATGCTCGTCTTCCATCCGATCTCCTGCTTAAAAACCTAGAGAATGGGGATAAAAGTGGGGGTGAGCTCAGAAGCTCGTGGAAAATATATTTATAAATTGAAACATAAGCAAAAATATTTCTCAAAACATTTGTTATTTTGCAAATCTTTCAACAAAAACTTATTTCTTCAACTTTCCACATTTTCAAATTCTTTATTACTAATTTCCAAAAATTTCTCGATTTCAAAGCTCAATTTCTCATTCAAATTCTCAAATCATTCCAAATCATGCATACATGAATGCAACACATTTTCAATGCATCCCAAATATGAACCAAAGCAAAAAGCACATAACATTTCAAAATGGTTTGGTTTCGGTCCTAACAGACGCATAAAGCGATCTGTCGGTAGTGAGCAGACGTACTACACTTCCTGCATAGCGGTTCATTGTAGCCGTGAAGGAGTCCGAATCGGAACTCCATTGCCTCTTCTGCCAGCCGAGAGAAGGCTTTAACAAGTAGAGACGAGTAATTGACTCACAAAAGGACTGACCAAACCCACATAGCATATAAACAAAACGAATTTCAGATTGCCGAAGGCACTTTTCAAAATCTTAATTTTTTAAATTTTCATATCATATCATCATAATGTGTCATAAATGACACAAACATATATCCACATGAATTCATATAACAAATCGAATGCAATTCACTTAAATCACATATTCATCAAATTCATCACAATATATGCACTAATTCTTTAAATCATTTAAATCATAAATCAAATAATTTGAAAACCATGAATTTCATAATTCTTGCATTTTCTAAAACTCATTTTAACCCTTCGAAATCATAATTTCAAACATTTACATCCTTTTTCAAACATTTTTATCAACAATAATTTATCAAAAATCAAATTTTGTTTTCTTAAATTTTCAAAAATTCACATATAGCTTATAAATCAAAATATAAATATACTACCCACCTTATATCCATGCTAACAACTTGCTTTGTGCCTCAATTGCTCCAAAGCCTCCTTTCTTCCAATTTAACATTCCCTAAAGCAATTTCATCAAAATTCAATCTCATAAATAACTTAATCCTTCAATTTGATGCATAAGTCATCAATTCATACTAATTCCAAGATATGTACATCATTAATTTCTAAAATCCCCAAATTCCAAATTGAACCTAAACCAATTCAATCAAATTCAATATCATAATTAACTTAATTTCTCAAATTGAGCTTAGAAAACATCAATTCCTCACATATTCAAGCTATTTCAATCTCCAATTTTGAAAATCCCCAATTTTCAAAATTGGCCTAAACTAATTTACACAAATTCAATACCATAAATCACAATTTTTTCAAAATTGATTTCATATTTCACCAATTCCTACTAATATTGATGATTATACACCATTAATTCACAAAATCCCCAAATTTCTAATTTGGCCTAAACCTCCAATTTACAATTTTTCAAATTAAACTTCACCTAAAGCATAAACATCAAAATTAACTTAGGATATCTCAAATTCATCACTAATTCAAGCAATCTAAAGCAACAATTTCAAAAACCCCTAAATTTCAAACTTTGACATTCATACCATCCAAAATTAAACACAACCTAAGGCATAATCATCAAAATCAACTTCATAAATCACAAACCTAAGTCCTTTTCCATGTTTCTCAACCAAAAATTCATCAAAAACTCAAAGTTGATAATTTTATCTTACCTCTTTCTCTTTCTATTTTCAGATTTCTTAGTTCCCAAAGTTAGCTTTCTTCATTCTCCATCTTTTTCCTTTGAAGCCAAGCAAAACTCAAGCTCAAAGATCAAAAAATTTTGAAATCCCACTTACTTTTTCTTCTTTCTCCATACGAAAACTTCTTCTCTCCATTCTCTTCTTATTCTTTCTTTTATTTTCTCTAGAATAATCGTGGTTCTTCTCTTCCAAACGACACCCATCTGATTTTTATGCCATGTCATTAAAATGGGGCACAAATGACCAAGTTGCCCCTCACTTATTTGCCTATTTCCAAAATTGCCCCTGCAGGAACTTGAAAAACTGACTACTTGCGTCATGTTTTCAAGCATCTAAATGAAATAATTTGGACAAACTTTCTTCTTTAAAATTGTTCCTCTAGATCATAAGAATCCAACGCCACTAACCGCGCTCAATTCGGATCAGGAACAAAGAAGTTATAGCCAAAATACTATCGGACCTTCACAAAAATCTGAGACTGAACATTAACATAACTGCAGTCCAGAAATTAACAATCTTAGAGATGAAATTAAATTTCGATCCCTTCATAAGAGTTGTAGCCCTATATCTTAATTTTATTTTCCCTTAAGAATCAACTCAATCGGAGTTGTACAGCTTCTGAAATTCGCAAAATACCAAACCATGTTCAGAAAATTATTCAACTTATAACCTATAACCAAATCTCTCACTTTGGTTCAATCAATCTCTTTCCATTTAATCTCCTAAAAATCATAATTCTTCAATAAAGTGAAATTAATTGTCTTAGGAATCCAATGCTTCGAGAATCAAATCAATCGGATGTCGGACGAAAGAATTATAAGCAAAAGATTACAAAAGGGATCGGATTAAAAACAAAGTAGCTGAACTTCAAAACCAAAATTTTCCACAATCATGTCTTTCGATCCCGAACTCAGAATTTGACAAATTTGGTGTCAATAAAAAGATCAAAGGAAGCTCTACAACTTCTCTGAAGTACTCAAAATCAAATTAGGTCTCAAAAGAGGTCAAAAACCCAATCAAAGATTCTGTCCAAAACAGCTTTTCCTAAACGACTTCCAATTTTTAATCGCTCATAACTCCTAGCCCCTATATCGAAAAATTGCAAACTTTATATCAATGGAAAGATAAAAATATCATCTAAAACTTTCATGAAGACCACTTACTCTAATTCAAGCTAAATCCATATGACGAGTGGCCTCGAAGCATAGAACACACAAATCTATACTTAATAACATTTTCAAAACAAAGCATATCTTCGGAAAATCATATCTCTCAATCCCGACATCGAAAAATAGCAAACTTTACGTCCACAAAAAGCTCTCGACAGAGGATACAATTTTCATGTTGATCATTTTCTCGACTTTTGCCTAAATCAAATAGTCAACTTTTTCTTCAAAAAGTCAAAATCCAAGCGAACTTTGACTGATCATAACTCTCACTTCTGATATCGAAAAATATCAAACTTTATGGCTACAGAAAGCTCTGGACATAAACTACAAGTTTCCATAAGACAATTTTCTCAAATTTTGCCTCAAACAAAAAGTCAACTCTCAAGTCAAACTTTCTATCTCCAAAAGTCAACTTTCTTAATTTTTTTCAAATTCTCTCACTTTTCTCTTTATTTCTTGATTTTCTACTAACTTTTCAATCAATTCATTCGATTAAACTTTCATAACCCATACAAATCTCCATAATTATCAAATACATTGAAAACTCATAATTCTTTTCTCAAAATTTCCTTAAAGCATAATTTCATCTATAACATAATACTTAAACAAAACACTCATTCAATTTCATTTACTATTTCTAAATTCCAATTAAAGATCGAGGTCCAACATTGCCCATACTCATAACCAAGTGGGGTATAGCATGGTGAAAGGACGAATTGCACAGTAATTATCTATGGAAAGGTTCGTGATATGGTTCGTGATGAACATAGGTTCATTTGTCAAACCAATTACTTTCCGGTCAATTGGGGGTCATGATGTGTTGCTAGATACCACTCATGACTTGCTCAGATTAAGTGTTAATCTAAGTGGCCAACATAACCGGGAACCTAATGGGTCACACGCATAAGAGTGATTCGGAGATTTCGTAAAATAGTTTTGGATAGAGATCCAATATATGGAGAGAAATAGAATTAAATCGATCCCGATGAGATCGAGATATGTCCCGATGAGATCGCGACATGGATATTGTTGAAACAGGTCTTCGGTGTTTTTTCCATACCGGGACCCGTAGGATGAAACCAGTGTGATGGACCACTTGACATTTATATATATATATATCTTATTAATTAATTAAGTAATTAATATATATATATATATATATGGCTATACGTGGAAGGAAGATGAGAAGCCTTATCTTTATTATATATATATATATATATATATATATATATATATAAAGGCTAACGTGGAAAGCTCTTCCCCTTTAGCATTTAATGTCTTTAATTATGTTAAAGACAAATGGCTTATGGAGGTTTTGAAAGGGGATGTTCGTTGGTTTTAAGAAAGGTTCTTAAAAATCAAAAGCTTTCCTCTCTCTTCTTCATCTTCTCCAAGCATCATTCTTCTCCAAGCTTCTCCATCGTTTTCTCTCCAAGCTCTCCAAGAATAAGGTAAGATCTAGCAGTCTTCACTTTATTCTAGCTATTCCCGGGTCAAAGGGTTTGCCCCGGTTAGGTTCTCCGATCTCTGCGTGGATTACCGTTAGAGACGGTTTCCTTTGGTCGTTATGGTTTGACTTTGTTATATAGACACATGGATCCTGACTTTCGGGAAGGTCCCCGAATAAAAATGTTTGTTTTCCGCACTGTGTGCATGTGATGTACACATCGGGATTTTCCTACACCCACACCTATTCTTTTCTTGTCGCCAAGAAAAATGAGAAACTAAAAAAATAAGAGAGCCAAATAGTTTTTATCAAATCACTTCTCATGATATTAATCTATGTATACTCCTTAAGAGTTATATCGAAAAAGAGTTAAGCATTAACACACTTCAAAGTTGATTTTCACTAAAAATTTTGAATAGAGATAATTAAAGAAAATCTCAATAAAAAATATGCACAAAGCCTTAGTGAATTTCCTCACGATGCTTGCTCTTTTACATAAGTATTTAGGCTTACTCTCAAACTGTTGTCATAAGGAATACAATACTATAAACTTACTTATACATCAAGTTTTTCCTCACCATGAATGCATGAAGGTATGAATCAAAAGGAATTTTATTAATTGCTTATAATGGGGCATTGGTTAAGGTTTGGAGAAGTAAAATTGTAGGATAAAACCACTTATATTTAATAAGGTATTCAAACAAACTATAAGGCTAAGAAAATAATGGAATAAAGCACTCATCTATTAATGTAAATATATTATGCCTGTAATTATTCTTTTTAATTAATTTTTCTTTTATTTTATCTCTTTTTCTAAAAGTAAGCATCAATGAGCAGCCATAAATTGAATACAAAATGAGCAGTTTAGAAAAATAAAATCTACAAAAAATTACTCTTATTCCTTAAATAACTTAAAAGTACGTGATTAAAATGTGTAGTTGGTGGTACCATATATGATATGATAAGGTATGATGTGCATTTAGAACACAAAGAAAGGATTTTAAAATGACTCAAAGGCTTTGAAATAATGATAATTAAGTAACGTGGATTTTTAAGTTAAATGGTTAAAACAAAGAAGGCATTTATCATACTCAAGTCTCATATATTATAATAATTCAAATTGGTTTAATGCAAGTTCTAGAGGCATCCAAATGATAGAGAATCACACACCAAAAGAAAAATGGATAGATATGAGAAATTTATAACCTTAAAGGCTCAAGTGCTCACAGGTTTTTAAACAATTCACCTAATCCTAATGCAATACTTCATTAATTAGTTGTCTTTATTTGTCTAAGTGCATAACTTAGCTATTTCAACTTACTAAAGTGTCCATCCTTCATCTTGATCAATTTTAGTCTTCATTCGTGCACACAATCAAATTAATTCAAAAAGGTTTAGCAAAAGTTTCTATATAGAATCTTATTTCATCAACTTCTAAAAACATTAAGCACAAATAAGGCATTAAAAGTACTCAAACATTTTAAACATGTTCAAAATATTAAAAAATAGAACAAGGAAAAATATCCCTATCCTCACACCTATTTAAAACATTGTCCCTAGCATTTAATGATAAAGCAAAAAATGGAAAATGTATGAAATGAAAGTGAAAAGAAAAATAAACTATCGTAGCTTTCATCTTTATTTTGGAAGGGGAATTTAGCGAGATTGCATAGTGGTGAGGTCTATTACAGGCATTGGGTGATGCTAATGGCTCATCGAGGCATGGCTTGAGTGGCAAGTGTATGAAAAGAAGAGATTTTAAAGATTTTTTTGACTTACACAGTCATTTAAATTGTCATGTTCGAGATTGTGTCCTTAATTTTTTAATGGTTATATATTTACACGGTTGCAGAGACATACACTGCACTCATCCTAGATCTTCGCTCTCATCTGGGCTATGTTTTCAAATTAGTTTTGGTGCATTTTCATTCACTTTAATTTTCTCAAAATTTTTTGCTTCTTTCTTCTTTTCACATTTTCATTCACTTTAATTTTCTCATTTTTTTTTGCTTCTTTCTTCTTTTCATTTTATAAAGTTCCTTTAAGAATTTATCATATCTAGGTACTTGTTTAATACCATTAAAAAGATGAATATTTTGTTTAATATCATTGTAAAGATGAATATTTACCTCATATTTTTGGAATGAGTCATATAAGTTAGCATTAAGGCACTATATCCAGTTATCCTTCAATGCTTCCCAAAAAGAAGGAAGTATAGTTAAGGGAGGAGTATGCAACTCATCCTTAGGTTTTGGATTAGCCAAATTAGTTGCTGGAAATTGATTTGTAGCTCACTTTTGATCTCTTTTAGAGTATATTGCACCTCATATTTTAGCCTTATCTCTTTGCCACTTCTTAACATTATAGCAATTTCACTTTCTCTAGGATTCATCACTATTTAGGAGGGTAGTTTGTTAATATTTTGGGCTTCCAAATGACCAATGGCAGTGACCATTTGTCCCATTTGAGTCTTTTTTAATACTAGACTGATTCTCTTATTTAAATTTCAAAGTGTTAGTAACCAAATTTTTAATTATTTTTTCATAGATGTACCTGAATTGAAAGCTTAAACTGTAAGTGATTGTTGTCTTTATTGATTGGACCGATGAGAAGGCTAATATGGCTGATTATATACAGTTGATTAATTTGTTTTTCCATCTCCTCACCTCAAGTTTGGTTGGTTTCTTTAACTAGGGTTATATGTGTTTGAAAAGGGATTATAATTTTGTTAACGTTGTCCCTGAAAATCTATCATATTAACTTGCCATATGGAACCATCTTGAAGTGTTAGACACATAACATAGGTGCTCTGTAACTGAACAAATACCACATACCTTTACTGCTTCCATTATTCCTATTGCCAATTGATGAACAAGTGCAATAAGATCATCCATACGTTTTCCAAGAGAATAAACGTTTACCTTATTAACTATGGAGTTGAATAGTCCATCCTAGCATTGAATTGTTGGAAGTTGGATGCCATATTAGCGATCAATGTGCATTCATATTTTGGTGTTTGTTTAATAAGTTCTTCTCTACTAGTAATGTTGATGGTACTCCTTTTTGTGGGTAAAAGTCCTTCATATAAATATTGAATTAGGAGTTGTTCACTAATTTGATAGTGTGGACAACTTGTGAATAAGTTTTTTGAATGCTCCCAATACTCATATAATGATTCACTGTTATGTTAACAAATACCACAGATCTCTTTTCAAATGCTAGCGTCCTTTGAAATTGAAAATAAAATTTCCAAAAATTGCTTAGTCATTTCATTCCACATGGTAATGCTTAGTGAGTGGCAAGTAGTATAACCAATATTAGGTATTATCTTTTAAAGAGAATGGAAAAGCCCTTAAATTTGATTTGGTTTTCAATAACGTCATTAGGCTTCATTCCTGCACATACGACATGAAATTCCTTAAGATGCTTATATGGACCCGCACCTACAGTACCATGAAAAGTTGACAATAAATGAATTAAACCATATTTTAATTGATCAGCATTTACATCAAAATTAAGAACAATTATACAGTGAGGTTGTTGGTTCAAATCTAGTTTTGCTAGTTCTTATGGAGTTCGATTATTGGCCATATTTTCCATCATTTCACCAATTGTAATGCTGTGTTATTTTGGCATCTTTGTTTCTTTTTTTTAGCTTTTTTCACGATCTTTTTGATCTGTAGAATATATTATAAATTTTTCCTTTGAATATCTCTTTATGAACATGAAATCTTAGAATTCCCCATTAACGCTGTTAAAATTTGGTGGAACTGTCATAAGCACCCCAAACTAAATCCAAAATTCATGCAATTAAACAAAATTAGTATAGGAAAGTAGGAGTTGATCCTACAAGGAACTCTAACTTGCCAATTGTTATAAAAGTGAATAATTAACACAAAAGGGGGTTATGAAATTTTAAAATAAAGACAATAAAGGAAGTAAATAAGACAAACTTTGGTTTACGATCGCTTCCAAACTTTAGAGCTACGATTGATCATTGGCACAAAATAATTATTTCATCAATCATATATTTAATGTGATATTAAATATTTGCCTTTCCTTGGGATTAGCTAATCAAAAGCACGTAATTCAATTAGCCCATATTGCTTAGCAACCTTAGATATGATCCTAAATTTAATTAGATAATAACTTTAAGAAGAAAAAGATCATCAAAGCAAGACAACACAATATTCGCGGTTGAATTTAATCTAGTTGAATGCTTTTCCTAAGAGAAATAATTTCTAACATAGCAAAATAAAGTTACTAGTTGCTAAAAATTATTTAAAAAAATTGAACTTTTACATATTCAAACTTTATTTTCGAAAATGATAATTTCAACCAATAAACTACATTACTTGAAAATAATCATAAAATAGAAGCACCAAAAAGCAATTCAATACATAAGTAAATGAAATACTTCACTATAATACCTAAACAAGTCCCAATCTTCAAAGTTCTAAAAAGAGCTTTCACTTCTTTCAACCACAAATAAAAACTTAGCCAACAATAGTCATTCTTATGACTATAAGCTGAAGAGAAACTACTCTAATGTTGAATAAAGAAAAGTGAAAACAAGAAACATTTAGAAGTTAGCTAGAAATTGGATGCCTTGCTCTTCCACATCTTAACTTTATTTATAGCCTTCAAAACCATGTAGAAATCTTGCGGTTATGATCTTTTAGATTTGTTAGATCATATCTTTAATGTTTTTTATCCAAATATATCGAAGATAAGGTTTTGAATCACTTTGAACACGTTTTTTCTCTTACAAATTCGAAATTTAAAAATTGCAATTTTCATTGAGCCCACCTATGCCTAAGATTTTGCTAGACTATTTTTCTAGATTTCATTTGACTCCCACAATCTGATCCCAATTTGTAAAATAAAATGTTCTGTTAGCCAAAATCTCCTTGATTCACCTTTGTTTATTGTTGAGATTGCTCCTCTATTTAAATATTCAAATTTATATTAAGATTCAATTCTTTTATATTCAAATGGAATCTTATAACCTTATCTACAAAATAAAAAAATCAAAATTTAAACATATTAAGATAGATTATAGAAAAATTTAAATGCTTAAAAGGTAAAATTATAATATATCAACATGTGATATGGTGGCACTATCAATGACAAAGTCAATTATAAGAGATACATATATTGTACATGTGAAGTCACTATGATTACTTAATTATATATTATTAATAAACATTTCTAAATGTTTGGTCATTCATTCTATTATCATGTCTCATTATGTAATACATATTACAATTTATTATATGATAAGCATTATGTAACACTTGATTCCAAAGTATGTTTCTTCTATATGAAATATTTAAATGTAAATCAAAGAGTATGTAAGATAAATAAGAGATTGGCCCTCACAATTGGGTAATTTCCTTTAGTATTTATAGTAAATAGAGATGAGACAAGTTTAAGTGTAAACACGCATTTACCCCCTGGGAGGATATGGGAGTGTCACAGAAGACAATACAAACAAACCAAAACATTTTACGAAAGCATAGCATTCAAAATTTTTCATTAGAAGTAATTCAGAACAAACATACATCATATTATACGTTGAACTTAAAACAAACTTGTTTCAAACCAAAAATCAACCTGAAAATAGTTATTACAAAACTTACAACAATTCAGAGTAAGATACTTTATATACAAGTCAAAATAAATTCAAAATATTCTTCCCTCTTTAAGAAAATTTCGTCCTTGAAATTTATACCTGATCTGAATAGTTACAGATATTGAGCTTTCATGGTTTCTTCGGTCTCCCATGTTGTTTCCTCAAGTCCATGGTTTTTCCAAAGTACCTTTACTAAAAGTATTTGTTTATTCCTAAGTTGCCTGACTTCTCAGGCTAAGATAGAAACTAGCCCTTCTTTATATGAGAAATCCGGTTGTATCTGAATTTCTTGCACTAGAATTTTATGTGTCACATCAGAACAATATCTCCTTAGCATAGAAATGTGGAACACATCATATAGCTTGGACAATTCTTCAGGAAGAGCCAACTGATAAGCCACTGGTCCAACTCTTTTAAGAATTTCGTAAGGTTCAATGTATCGCGGACTAAGTTTACCCTTCTTACCAAATCGAAGTACATTCTTCCACGATGACACTTTCAAGAACAGCTTATCGCCTACCTAATACTCAATATCTCTCCTTTTTACGTCAGCATAAGACTTCTGCGTATCACTGGCAGCTTTCAACCTTTGTTAAATAATCTGAATCTTTTGTTCAGTATCTTTCACAATTTCAGGCCCAATCATCTTACTTTCACTCAACTCAGTCCAACATATCAGAGTTCTACACTTTCTACCATACAGCACTTCATAAGGCACCATACCAATGCTGATTTGATAACTATTATTGTAAGAAAAGTCCATCATAGATAAATACTTATCCCAACTTCCTGGAAACTCCAACACGTAACCTCAAAGCATGTCTTCCAATGTCTCTATAACCTGTTTAGACTGTCCATCTGTTTGGGGATGGAAAGCAGTACTAAACTTAACTTGAGTTCATAGAGCCTTTTGTAGGCTTTTCTAGAATATCAAAGTAAATCTAGGATCACGATCTGAAATGATAGACAATGGTACTCCATGCAGTCTCATTATCTCATTCACCTACAAATCTGCAAGCCTATCCGAAGAATAGTCAGGATGAACAGGCAAAAAATGAGCAAATTTTGTAAACTTATCCATAATTACCCATACAACATCATGTTTTCTTTGATTCAAAAGGAGTCCAGTAACCAATTCCATGGTAATCCTATCCCATTTTCATTAAGGGATAAAAATAGGATGTAATAAACTAGATGGGACCTGGTGCTTAGCTTTAACCTATTGAGACATCAGAAATTTAGCTACATAATCCACAATATCTCGTTTCATACCTGAACACCAGTAATGCTGCTTCAGATCCTGATACATCTTGTTTCCACCAGGATGTATAGTAAATAATGTATTATGAGCCTTAAACAATAGCTTTTTCTTTAATTCATCGTTAGATGGCACACATGACCGATCTTTGTAATACAATTCACCATCTCCTTGTACAGAAAAATCAGGTTGCTTACTATCCTGAATAGCCAAGATAAGTTGTTGTAACTTATCATCAGCTCTCCAAGCATCATAAATCTCCTGTCTCAAGGTAGGCCTTTCTTTCAAATGAGCTATTAAAGCTCCATTAGATACAAGTTCCCATTCATCTTGCTTAATTGATAATGTTGAAATTGTCTTATGACTCAAAGCATCAGCTATGACATTAGCCTTGCCTGGATGATAATCCACAATACAATCATAATCCTTAAACAATTCCAACCAACGCCATTGTCTCAGATTGAGTTCCTTCTGGGTAAGTAAATATTTTAGACTTTTATGATCTGTGAAAATTCTACATCTTTCCCCATACAAGTAATGCCACTAAAATTTTAGGCAAACACTACTATTGCAAGTTCCAGATCATATGTTGGACAGTTTTGTTCATATGATTTTAGTTGCCTAGAGGCATAAGCAACTACTTATCCTTCCTGCATTAAAAGACAACCTAAACCATTTCTCAATGCACCAGTATACATAACATTCTTTTTACTAGAAGTGGGTTGAACCAATACAAGAGCTTCAATAAGCATACTTTTTAATTGATCAAAACTATTCTGACATCTATCAGACCATTCATACTTCACTCCTTTCCATAATAGTTTAGTTAAAGGGGATGCTATCACTGAAAACCCCTTCACAAACCGACGGTAATAATCGACCAGACCCAAAAAACTTCTCACTTCTGTCACATTCTGTGGTGGCTTCTAGTTAACAATCGCTTCTATCTTACTCGGATCAACTCTAATTCCTTCAGAAGAGACAGCATGCCCTAGAAATGATATCTCCAAAAGCCAGAATTCACATTTACTCAGCTTAGCATATAACTATTTTTTCCTTAAAGCCTATAACACAATTCGGAGGTACTCCTTATGGTCATATTTATTCTTAGAATAGACCAAGATATCATCAATAAACACCACTATAAACTAATCCAAATACGGCCTGAATACTCTTTTCATTAGATCAATAAATGTTGTTGGATCATTAGTTAAACCGAATGGCATTACTAGGAATTTATAAAGTCCATAAAAAGTCCTGAATACAGTTTTTGGTATATCCACATCCTTTAACTGAAGGCAGATTAATCTTTGATAGCATTCCTGCATCTTTCAACTGATCAAATAGGTCTTCAATCCTTGGAAACAGATACTTGTTCTTCACTGTGACTCTATTCAATTGCCTGTAATCAATACACATCCGCAGTGTACCATCTTTCTTTTTAACAAATAGGACTAGTGCTCCCCACAGTGATACACTAGGTCGAATGAACCCTTTATCCAGAAGCTCTTGTAACAGCACCTTCAATTCCTTCAATTCAGTAGGAGCCATTCTGTACGGTGCTCCGGATTTAGGAGCAGTGCCAGGCATCACTTCAATAGATAACTCCACATCTCTTTTGAGAGGGATTCCAGGCAATTCCTCCGGAAATACATTTGGAAACTCATTCACCATAGGAATATCTAGAAATTTTCCACCCTCCTTCTTAGAATCAAACACAAAAGCTAGATAAGCTTAACTATTTTGCACCACAATCTACTACTGCCTGGTGTTGGATAACCAATCCATACCCAGAATCAAATCAAATTCATGAAAAGGTAATTTGATCAGATATGTTACATACTCATTTCCTTGGATCAGAATAGGATAGTTCCTATACACATGATTGACCGACACACTACTACCTAGAGGACTGGTTACATGCATGTCATACTCTAACTGATCTATAGGAATTTCCTTATCCAACATCTCTCCCCCATAGATATAAGAATGAGTGGATCCAGGGTCAATCAATGCATGCATTTCAGAATTAAAGAGAGAAACAATACTAGCATTAATGTCCAGTACGACCTGATCCTCACGAGTTTTCAGTGCATAAGCTCGAGCTGAAGCAGAAGGCACAACTGGTCGATTCACAGTTTCTGAATGGAAACTCGGATTAGTTCTGTTCTGATTATATCCTCCTTGACCCCTACCTCATCCTCTATTCCCAGCAAATGCATAGGAGACCTCCCTATTGACTTATGATGTCTGAGCTTGTCCAAAAGGGCAACTAGCTATCAGATGCTCAATACTGCCACAGTGAAAACATGCTCTCGTAGCCCTACTACAAACTCCCTAATGAAGCACAGAACAATCAGGTCACTCCGGAGGATTAGAACCTCGGCCTTCAGAGGACCCCCACTAGAAATAGTCCTTGAAGGATACTTTTGTAACCTTCCCTGAGCTACAAATCTTTGAGTAACTTCTATTGTGGAAGAAGCACCATCCCTACTTCATTTGCCCGAGGACTGACCTCCTCTAAAAAAATCCCTCTGCTAACTTCTTTCTCTTCTGATCGTCTCATGCCTCTCAATTTTCATAGCAGCTTGTACTAATTGATGGTAAGTCACTTGTTGTAACAGAGTAAATGCTGCCAGATGCTCCTTGATGGAGTCATGCAATCCATCCTCAAACTAATGACATCGAAACTCCTTAGTAAGCACGGATTCAAGAGCATACTTACTGATTCAGTTGAACTCCCGATCATACTCAGCAATTGACAAATTCCTCTATTTCAAATTCAAAATTTGCTTCTATTTATCCTTTCTATAAGCCTCTGTCACATACTTAGCTTTAAATTCTAGGGCAAAGTAATCCCAAGTCAGGGGCACAGGTAGTTGTGGATTCCTCAAAATGAACTTCCACCATTCATAAGCTGCTCCCTGCAAAATGGAGACAACATAGTGCACTATCTACTCTATTAGGCAACTGATCTCATACAACACTCTCTTCACCTTCTCAATCTAGAACACAGCCCCTTTAGATTCCTCCAGAGATGTCCCAGTAAATTCCTCTGCTCCATACTTCCGTAACTGATCAATTGGAGCCTTGGGTGCAACTATACGATGCAGTAACGTCATCATATCTTGGGACAACTTAAATCAAGCTTCTCCTTGAATTGGAAGAGGAGGTGGCACCTCAGCTTCATCTCAATTGAGCCTAGAGGGTCCAGATATTGATGGACGAGTTTGCTTTAGATGATTGTTTTCAGTAACTTCGTCAACAACATCGCGTGATCCTTCCATCTTAAATTCTAGAATAAAACAATGGAACAACCGCATTAGGCTAGACACAACTGGCACACTCAAATAGAAGTAATAGTTAAGCGTTGGTTAAACCAAAATCGCCTAAACCATTCTCTGATACCAAAAAGTGTAAACATCCAAATACCCATTGGGAGGATATGAGAGTGTCACACAAGACAGTACAAACAAACCAAAACATTTTACGAAAGCATAGCATTCAAAATTTTCCATTACAAGTATTTGAGAACAAACATACATCATATTATACGCTGAACTTAAAACAAACTTGTTCCAAACCGAAAATCAATATGAAAATAATTATTTCAAAACTTATAACAATTCAAAGTCATAGACTTTATATACAAGTCAAAATAAACTCAAAATATATTTTTGAAAAAATAAGATTCAGACTCCATTGGCCTTTGTGATTGATTCGTTCTGGTCTTTATAATTGAAGTAAATCACTTGTTAATATAGAAATCCTATATGATATGCAAACTACACAAGAAGGGGGATTGAATTGTGTAATCTTTTAAAAAATATTAATCTTTTGGACTTCTTGAATTTCTTTACCAAAATGATTACTAAAATACTTTGCTAAAGTTGATAAACAATGTAATCGCAAGTAATATTAGATACTTGTCTAACAACAAGAAAATTAAAAGATAAGGGTTAGAGAATAGACATTGTAATTTTATACCGGTTCACCCCAAATCTTGGGCTATTTCCAGTCTTAAGAGTTAGTCTAAGATTTCACTATACTCTTTTAACTTTACAAGTATTTTTTATACACTTGCAAAGCCTCTTCAGGTCTCTCTCACAAAGTATTCTTTATTAGCTGTATTAGCCTCTCCAGGCTCTAGCCTTCCTTTCTCTCTCTAAGAAAAGAATTTTTGAGCTTTAGGTTACAGAGGTATTTGCTCACTTCTTTTTCACTTTGAATACAGAATTTGTGCTAATGTATGTATATGTATCGTATATGAGTCTTCGACTAGAACTAGTATTTATAGCCTAAGTCTCTAACTGCCTTCTTGAAAACTGCTTCTTGAATCTTCTAGAAATGGTTATTAGTTGAGTCCTGTAACTAACTCCAACTAACTATCTAACGTTCTAGAATATTTTCCTTTTGTATCATTTGGAATAATGCTTCTTCTTTTATTATGTTTCGTCTATTATTTCGCTTCGTTTGTTGTCGCGTTTAGTCTAGTATTGTGCTTCGTTTGATGTCGCACTTCATCTTGTGTAGTGCTTCGTCTTATGTAATGCTTCGTCTTATGTAATGCTTCGTCTTATGTAGCACTTCGTCTGATATTGCACTTCGTCTGACGTTGACTACACACCTTCTGAGTTGACTAAGTGTTACTTACATTTTTTCTGCACACTTAACAAATTTATCCAAACAATTCATACATTTCTAAGATTATTATTATTTGATTTTCATAAAAAATAATAGAAGTGAAGTCTTCTTGACTTAACAATCTCCCCATTTTTGATGATAATAAATAATCATAATTTTAGAAGATAAAATGATATTTCTAGAAGAATAGAAGAAAAGTATTCCGACGAATAATAAAGCAAAAAAAACATAAGAAAAAAGTTCCATACTAGATATATGCAATGCTTTCTTTCTGCCTTCTATCTTCTCTTCTCATTCTCCTCTTTGTCTCCTTCTCCCCCTATTTGTTATTAATCAAAAAGTTTGCTCATCGTAGATGCTTCAGAACTTTAGAAAATATATGTTGCATGTCAGTGCAGATCATCTTGAGGTCCTATTTAATAGTAACCCGTAGTAGTGCTACTTCCTCATGAAGATCACCCATTGTGTTGGACCCCGATTTTTAAGTGGACTTTATAAATAATAATAAATTAAATTAAATGAGTGTTTTCGTATATTTATTATGATATAGATGTATTTATGCATTAAGAAAAATTAATGAGAAAAGAATTGATTAGTTTTGATGATTTTGAAAATTGTGTAGATTTGTATGGGTTATGAAATGAGTTGATTGAAATGGAGTTGAAAATCATGAAATAAATAATGAAAGTATGATATTTTGGAGAATGAAGAAAAGTTTGACTTTTTAAAGTAGAGAGTTGACGTTTTGATGTAGGCAGAATTTGAGAAAATGACCTTCAAAAAACTTGTAGCTTTTGTTGAGAGCTTTCTGTCACTATAAAGTTTGATATTTTTTGATATCGGGAGTGAAAGTTATGAGCTTTCAAAGTTAAGGTTATTTTTCAATTTGTCTTTGAAAACGCTTTTCAGTGTAGGATTGTGTATGCTGTACTTTGAAGCAAATCGCCAGATTGATATGGTCTGAATTGGAGTAAATGGTCTACATGAAAGTTGTAGCTTATATTCCCAGCTATTTATCGCCATAAAGTGTGCAATTTTTCGATATCCGGGCTAGGAGTTATGATCGACTAAAATTTGGAAGTTGTTTAGCAAGAGATGATTATGACAGAAACTTTGAGTGGATTTTTGACTCCCTTAGAGGACAAATTGATTTTTATGTCCTTCATGGAAGTTGTAGAGCTTCCTTTGAGCTATCTTTTGATACCAAATTTGTCAAATTTGGAGTTCGGGATCAAGACTTATAAATTTTGGTTATTTGTATGCCATTTCGACTCCTTCTGTTTTTGTTATTTCTTTCCCAATCCGACCCTTTTTCAATCTTTTGCTTATAATTTCTCCGTCCAACATCCGAATGATTTAATTTTTGAAGCGTTGGATTCCTAAGACAATTATCTACATCCTCAAGGAATATTTGTAATTTTATGAGATTAAATTGAGGGTGTTTGATTTAATCAAAGTGAGTTACATAATGTTCTGAACATGGTTTAGTATTTTACAAAATTCTCGATATGTGGTGATCCGATTGAAGTGATTCTTGAGGAAAAATAAAATTAAGACATGGGGCTACAAGTCATATGAAGAAATTAAAATTCAATTTAGCCCCTAAGATTTTCAATTTCGGACTTGAAGTTCAGATTAGTGTGCAGTTTTGGATTAGTAAGATCTGAAAGTAATTTGGCCATAACTTTTGTTCTAGTCATCCAAATGAGGTGATTCTTAATTTGAATTAAACTAGAGAAATAGAGCTACAATTTTTATGAAGAAGTCTAGTTTCAATTTTGTCCTTAAGAATGTCAAGTTTTGGATGGAAATAACGTTCTGGAAAATGTTTTAGCATATGAATAGTCCAACATGTTTGGCGTATAACTTTTGATGTAGTACTCCAAATTAAATGATTTTGGTGGCGTGATGAAATTAAGACAATAAGGAACAATTCTCTAGGAGGAAGTTTTAGCAAATTTGTTGGGTTCGGGTCCCGGATCCCTATTACCAAGGTGGCCCCTCGGGTTGCGCCAGCAACGAGCGAGCTCCCAGACATTCGGACCCGATCCCAACATCCATACAATTTCAATACACATACATTCCATCTAAGAATTTAAACACCCCATAAACCAAGGGGCTTCATGCCATAACAATCCTAAGGAAATTCAACAAGCATTCTTAAAAATAGCTTAATACATGCAAAAGTTTGAATTCAAAGTACATGAGAATGCCCAATGATGATATACCTGGAGGGCCAACCAAAATACTAACTTAAGATAAAAGCTCCTAATTACCTTGGAGTTTTCGATGCCTTGCAAGATCAACGATCGTCTCGTTCTGCACCTGAGGAGTGGGAGATAATGGGGTAAGCTGCGAAGCTCAGTGGCATATACATTTATAGGCATTGGCAACGAGCCACACATTCCAGCATATATATGTATATATAAGCATGAACAAGTCAACATCTATCAATTTACAATCATCACAATAATATGTCATGTGATTTCACGATATAACCATTAATATGCGTCATGCCCAACAAATCAATAATGTATGGACAACAAATGGCTCGAGAGTTTCATATAACGATCCGGATAAACCGAAGTTTATACCATAAACAAAACGAGTCCGATTTCTCAAGGATCTCGTGGCCTCAAGCGGGCAGCCGGGAGAAGGGTATACGTCGACGTGCACGTGACTAACTATCCGTTACTCTCTCGCCCATACAAAGCACAATATCATTTATTTCATACTCAATTCATTTTATCAAAGTTCTTGCAAAATTCCATAATATTTGCCAAGGCAATTCATAATCACAATCTCGATGCATTTGCAACGATGTCCATAAATCAAAACAAGCAATGCCACATACACATGCTAGCAAGCATACACATTTTGCCCATACACACAACAACCATAAATATATTACCCACCTAATATCGCTCGACAAATCCAACTCACTGTTTTCCTTCCTCTTGCGATTGGATCAGGTCGGCTTGGTTTCCTATAACAAACCAAGTTTCCATTCAAACAATATCCAAAAGAAATATTCAAAAAGCTTGATAATCAAAAGTACTAGCATTAAAAGTCTACATTCGAATTCCAACCAAATTTTCGAATCTTAGAGGCAAAATTCCAAACTTCCTTTTTTCATAAACTTGTTGCTCTTTGTTTCTAGTTCACAACGAGTCCAAAATCACCTCATTTGGACATCTATAGCCCAAGTTACGACCAAAATACAAAAATACTTCTTTGCTGGAAACAAGAACTCGCCGAGACGAATGGCCCGTGAGTGACGCGGCGAACACGCCCCTCGCATGCCGCGACGAATGCCTGTTGCTCACCGCGACATGCACAAATTCGCACATCGTGACGTGCATACCTTCCTCTCACGTCGCAGCGTGCAGATCTGGAGAACGTCTCCGAACCTGATTTTTCTAGCATTTGCACACTTCAATCCTTCCCTTAAGCACATACAACACATCTAAACCTTGATTCAAGTCCAACACTACATTTCTAACTCATTCAAACCTTAAAATCAGCTACAAATCCAACAACCGAAGGATTTCACCTAGGTTTTCCGAAAATCCCTAAATAATCGATTCTAACACATGCAAATCGATTCTAGGGTATAATCTAACCACAAAATAAGAAGAAATGAAGTTAAACTTACCAAAACTTGCTTCAAATCTGTCAAAAATCTTCTAGGATTAAAAGCCCTCCTTCTCTTCTTCCTCTTCCTCTTCCTACGGCACTCTCTCCCTCTCTTTCTCACTCTTTTTCCTTCTTTCTCTTGTAATCCTTCTAATCCTTTCACTTAAGTCTAAATGAGATGGGTAAAGAACATTTTACCCCTCCATGCAAAGCCTTAACTAATTCCAACCTAAGTAATCTTCCCAAAATGCCCTCATATACTTTTACCCTTAATTTTCATTAAAACGACATTAAACTCAACAAAACCTCAATTATCCACTAACACTCCCAATTTAACCAAACTAAGCCATAATCACACAATTAACACAATTCATGCTTAATGACATCATAAAAAAAAATTTTCGGGGCCCAACATTTCTCCCCCTCTTAAAAGAAATTTCATCCTCGAAATTATTACCTGAATCATCGAAGAGATACGGATACCTCTCCTTCATGGCTTCCAATGGCTCCCATGTAGCCTCCTCTACCGAATGATTCCTCCACAGGACTTTGACTAGCTGAACCGTCTTATTCCTGAGGACTTTTTCCTTGGTATCCAAAATCTCCACTGGAAGCTCCTCATAACTCAAATCATCTCTCAACCGAACCTCACTAGTCTGAATAATATGAGAAGGATCCGATCTATACCTCCTCAACATGGAAATGTGAAAGACATCATGGATCTGAGACAATTCTAGAGGTAACGCCAACCTGTAGGCGAGTGGTCCAATCCGCTCAAGAATTTCATAAAGACCCACATACCTCAGACTCAACTTGCCCTTCTTGCCAAACCTCATTACTCCTTTCCAAGGAGATGTCTTAAGGAACACTTTCTCACCGACTTCAAACTCCATCTCCTTTCGATGCACATCAATGTAACTCTTCATCCTATCCTGTGCTGCCTTAAGTCGCTGCTTAACCAGATTGACTTTCTCAACGATCATCTTAATCAATTCTGGTCCTACCAGTTTCCTCTCCCCTTCTTCATCCCAACAGATCGGAGTTCTACATCTCCTCCCATACAAAGCCTTATATGGAGCCATTTGAATACTCAAATGGTACGAATTATTATAAGCAAACTCGACCAATGGCAAATGCTCATCCCAAGCTCCTCTGAAATCCATCACACATGCCCTGAGCATTCCCTCAAGTGTCCGAATGGTCCTCTCAGATTGACCATCCGTCTGAGGGTGAAAAGTCGTACTAAAATTCAACTTCGTCTCTAAAGCTTCCTGCAAACTTCCCCAAAATCTCGAAGTAAACCGAGGGTCCCTGTCTGAAACTATAGAATCTGGAATCCCATGCAATCTCACTATCTCATCGATGTACTTCTTTGCTAGCACATGCAAAGAATCAGTCTGCTTAATTGCCAAAAAGTGAGCTGACTTCATCAACCGTTCCACAATAACCCAAATGGCATCATGCCTCCTACTAGTCTTAGGAAAACCCATCAAAAAATCCATGGTCACCCTTGGCCACTTCCATTCCGGGATGGACAATGGCCTCAACTTGCCTGAAAGTGCTTGGTGTTCAGCTTTGACTTGCTGACACACTAGACACTTGCTGACATACTCTGCTACGTCCCTCGTCATACCTCTCTACCAAAAATGCTCTCTTAAATCCCTGTACATCCTGGTGCTACCTGGATGCATGGCATAAGGCGCATTGTGTGCCTCATCCAAAATCTCATCCTTTATTTCCTGCACATCTAGGATACATAGCCTATTCCCCACTGTCATAAGTCTGTCATCCCTCACCACTACCTCAGAGCTCTTACCATTCTGAATTTCCTCTCTAAGCTTGCTCAAATCTGCATCTTGAGCCTGCAATTCTCTAACCTTCTCCCTGAGTATCGGTCTCACTCAGAAGTTAGCTAGAAGACAATTCGGCTCCTCCTGCTTCAAGCTTATCTTAAGCTTGGCCATTTCTTCCAACATAGGCAAGTAAATCGTTCGAACATGAGCAATAGAAGACTTCCTACTCAAAGCATCCACCACTACATTGACCTTGCCTGGATGATACTCAATCAGCAAATCATAATCCTTAAGTAACTCGATCCATCGCCGCTGTCTCAAATTCAGTTCCTTCTGGCTCAGCAAGTACTTGAGACTCTTATGATCGGTAAAGATCCTCGTCTGAACTCCATATAGATAATGTCTCCAAATTTTCAAGGCAAAGATCACTACTGCCAATTCCAAATCGTGTGTCGGATAGTTCAACTCATATGGCTTCAACTGCCTCGAAGCATAAGCTATCACCCTATCACCCTGCATCAATACACAACCAAGACCCTTCCTCGAAGCATCACTATACACAGTATAACCCTCATCTCCAGAAGGTAGAATCAAAATCTGAGCACTTGTCAATCTGTGCTTGAGCTCCTCAAAACTCCTCTGGCATTCATCACTCCACATAAACTTCTGATTCTTCCTCAATAACTTAGTCATCGGAGCTGATATCATGGAGAATCCCTCCACAAACCTCCTGTAGTAACCTGCCAAACCCAGAAAACTCCTCGCCTCTGCTACATTCTTTGGGGCTTCCCAATTCACCACAGCTTCTATTTTCTTTGGATCCACATGCACTCCTTTTTCTGAAATTACATGTCCAAGAAATGCAACTTCTCTCAGCCAAAATTCGCATTTATCGAATTTAGCATACAACTCGTTTCTCCTCAATGTCTCCAAAGAAATTCTTAAATGCTCTTTATGCTCCTTATCACTCTTGGAATAAACCAATATATCATCAATAAAGACAATGATAAATTGGTCCAAAAACGGCTTAAAGACTCGATTCATCAAATCCATAAAGGCTGCAGGGGCATTTGTCAATCCGAAAGGCATAACCAAAAACTCAAAATGCCCATACCGTGTCCTAAAAGCAGTCTTGGGCACATTCGACTCCTTTATCCTCAACTGATGGTAACTGTAACATCCTACGTCCGACAGGAAGGGTAAACTAGTAAATTGGCATATGATGAGATAGATTGGGATGAATTAGTACTGTTCATGCGTAATTGGACTGATACACAATATCAGTTGTGCACATGAAATAACTGTACATGCATACATGACATTCCCGATTTTCGTGCCTAATGTAATTTTATTGTGATTAACGTGGTTATTGCCGGAAGAAAATCGTCAAGTGACTAACCAGTTGCTTTTTGGTAGCGAAAATTGCTACCCAATGGCACTGTCATATTGGGTATTTTATTTTGGAATTGAAATTAGGATCATTGGACTAGAATGGGTCAAATTGTAGTAGGATTTCTAAATCCTATCCTTACTTTGTTTTATATCTAATTTGTCTCTTTCTTCCTTCTAATGCCATTTGTCCTTTGAATTAATGATTTTTGTCTTTTGCTAAAGCCTCTCTCTCGGTTATGCCCTATGAAATAGAATGAAAAGAAGACTTAAATGCTTATTATTTCCTTCATCCAAAACTTGCTCTTGGTTTTCCTCTCCGTCAAATTTTTGGTTCTCTCCTCAAAGTGTTCTTATTTTCTCCAACCTTAAGAGTCCTCTTTACTTGCATATGAGCTTAAGTCTCTATCCAAGGTGATAGCCATGTATGGGCTTTAGAAGTGAAGTAAGAAAGTGAAGTGATTGGAGAGTGGGAAAGAGTGGAAGCTTGAATTGGTAAGTGATTAAGTTAAGTTTTAATTATGCTTTGATTATATAGTTGATGAATCATGGTTGTTAGATGCATTCAATGGGACTTTTAGTGCATTTATTATGATTATTGATGCTTTAATTTGATGAAAGTTATAGGTGGAATTGTTGGGTATAAATGTATGGTGTGTTAGGATAATGAATGACTATGGTTGAATTTGCTTTTAGCTTGATTTTGGTTGAATATTGATGATTATTCTTGCATGGAAATGAGGAGGTTAGGGCTTCCAACTTAGGTGGTTACTCCTAGTGAATGTATGAATGATATAGGGACTGATTTCGTGTCCAATTGAGATGCTTATGGTAGTAGAATTTTAATTGGCATGATAGGAAGTGTAAGTTGAAGATGAAAGCTGGAAAATGGATTTTGACCCACTGTACTGTTTTGAGCATAACTCATTGTGGTTTTATGAAAATGAGCCGAGGTTTGTTCCCAATTAAAATTTAGGTTGTTGGCTACATTTTTGTGTGAAATAGGTGTTGTCTAATTTTAACCTTAAGAGGTTGAATTTTGGCTTGGAAAGTTACCATTTTGACCTAGGTGAATAGTATCCAGATTGATGACCTAAGAGTTTTCTGATTTTTCTAAATTAATTGAGAAGGAATTAGGGAAAATGGTCTAAATTAAAGTTGAAGCCTGTATTGTTAGCTTTCCAATTCCACTGAGTTTGTAATTTTTAGATTTGTATATTGTGATATATGAACTGATGACTGTTGACTGGAACAATGCATTTTGGTGAAACCCAGCTGAAATGTCAGTTTTGTGAGCATTCTGATTGGAAGCAATTTTAGCAATTTTTGTGAATTGAATTGGCTTGAGTGATCCTCTGAAGAGTTGTATAGGAAACATTGATCTTGAAAATGGTATTTAGCATGCAATTTTTGGAGATCAAATTTGGGAGTTATGAATTTTCAAAATCTGTACCTGCATGAGGTTATTGACTGCTGCCCTGATCAGTAACTTGCATGAAATTTTTAAGATTGTTAGATATGGAATTGGCTTTGAAGCCCTTCATGGGAAGTGTAGCATTGTGTTTCTTCTTTCCATAGCTATAAAGTATGCATTTATTTGACACTTGTGCAAGGAGATATACTGTTTAGAACATTACTGTCCAGATTGAGTACTTGCACGGGCAGCAGCATTCATTGAATTGTTTGACCTAGTTAACCATTGAATTTGATTTTATATTGTTCATGAAAGTTTTAGATCACAATGTTATCTTTCTGATCATATTTATGGTGCAATATTTGACTAAATAGAATGAAAGTTACTGAATTTACAAATACTGTTCTGTTTTAAGAGGTAGTGCATGGGCAGAAGTTTCAATTGGATTTTGATACCCTTCGGGGTAAAATTGCTTGTTGGGGTCTTCATGAAACTTGTAGAGTTTTTCATAATCTTTCCAACAAGGTGTGGTTTGTAATTTTCTGAATTGTGTGTAAAGAGATATGCTAGTTAGAATGTAAGACAAGAGAAAGGGAAAAAGAGAAGGAAATAAGGGCCGGAAATTCATGAACATGCATTATACACCTACATGTGCATCATTAACAAATTCGGATTGGATAATTAGTGATCGTTTTCTTCTTTGATTCTTATAGAGGCCCAATTGGAACGTCGTTCGACCGACGAGGCAGAGACTTCCCGGCATTAGCTCGAAAGTGATAGGTGAGTAACCTAATTGGTTTCTCAATCTATGTGTGTGTTTAATATTACGCATTGATGCCATGTGGAGTTAAGGAAGGATCTGTGTGTTTGATTTTGTTTGATTTCAGACCAGGGGTGTCCGAAATGTTGGAAATGTGATATTGAAGTGCTAATGTGTGTAAATGACTGTAAATGCATCAATGCAATAAATTGAAAATGTATATGATTGAAATACCGGACCGAAAGTCCGAAGAAATGGCAAATAGCATTGACATGTAAATGGAAATTGGAACATGTACATGGCATGCATAAAAGTATGATCAGATAAAGGGGGTTGTGACCGGAGCAGCCACCGTATCAGAGCATATCACGCCCAACGTATATGAGAGCTTTCAACTCAACACACAGGAGAGCCTTAGGCTCAATGTATCAGGGCTTCAAGCCCAATGTTTTCAGAGCCACTGGCTCAACGCAATGTGCCGTCCTTTGGGGCGATTTGGTATACGATCACAACAACGAAATGAAAATGAAAAGTATCACATGTGCATTGCATCTATAAATAATTGAATAAGAATTGTGTTAACGGCGAAACGCCTTACATTTGCGAAAATGTGATTGTATGTATTATTTGGTAAATTGATTGAATATGAATGAATTGAGTGAACCATCGATGATGGTTTCTCATTGAGTTCGCAAACTCACCCAACATTGCAACTATTTTTCAGGAATTGAAGAGTACCCGTTAGTGGAGCAGAGTATGATTCTTTGCAAGCAAGCGAGTTTGGCGTCGGGATCAGTCTCATGTCTGCATTTGAGTCATTCTGGTTATATGTGAAAAATTGTATTTTTTGCATATAAATATTGTTATTGTATTGAGCCCAAATTGGCTGTCAATCTATGTGTGTATGAATGGTTTTATGACTGAAATTGGACTTTGATTGAAAATGTTTTCGTATCGTGGCCCAAATTGTTTACCGATATCTGTTTTAAATTGATTTGACCGTTCTAGCATACTACCCTCGTAGGGCACGGGCTCGGATATCACCATCGATATCGGGTTCGGGTCTTGCGGGAGTGGGATGCTACAGTAACCCGACCTCAAGTCTATCTTAAAGAAGACTTTCGCTCCTTGCAATTGATCAAACAGATCATCTATGCGTGGAAGCGGATATCGGTTCTTCACAGTGACCTGATTAAGCTTCCGATAGTCTATACACATCCTCAACGATCCATCTTTCTTCTTCAAAAAAAGAACTGGAGCTCTCCAAGGTGAAGAGCTCGGTCTGATGTACCCTTTCTCCAACAACTCCTCCAATTTCTCCTTAAGCTCCTTCAATTCCGTCGGAGCCATCCGGTAAGGCGGAATTGAAATTGGTGCAGTACCTGAAAGATGCTCAATGGGAAACTCAATTTCCCTAGGTGGCGGTAGTCCTGACAATTCTTCGGGAAAGACATCCGAGAATTCCCTGACTACTGGAATATCCTCTAACTTCCCTCTATCTGCTCTTGATTCTACCACATAGGCAAAAAATGCCTCACATCCCTTCCTCAACTTCTTCTCTGCTGTCAAAGCTGAAGCAATTATGGGCGGACTTACTTTTCTGTCCCCTGAAAATACCACTCTTCTGCCATCATCCAATTCAAATTCCACTGTCTTTTGCTTACAATCCAGCTGGGCATTGTACCTCTCTAAGGTGTCCATACCCAAAATCACATCCAATCCTCCCAGCTTCAGTGGCATTAAATCCACCACAAGAAGTTCCCCACCAATACTTATCTCACACTCTTTATACACTTAACTGATAATAATATATTGGCCGATTGGAGTACTCACCAACAGCGGAGTATCCAAAGGGCTCAAATTGCTACCACACACAATTCTACTCGAAGAAACAAACGAATGAGTAGAACCTGGATCAATCAAGGCAATCACATCATCAGAAAATAATCTAACTATACCAGTGATAACATCTGGAGCGGTCTCTGCATCCTCCCGAGTTATTGCAAACACCCTAGCTAGTGCCTGCCCCCTCGGTATACCTGGAAGACTCACCCTCTTGGCTGCATCAGAACTGCCCACTTCTGTAGAAGTCTTATGTCCCACAGTCTCAAATCTCTTAGAGGCTTGCATCTGGCTTCTCTCTTATTGCGGAGGCTGAGGACACTCTCTAGCAATGTGCCCCTTCTCCCCACAGTTAAAGCAAGCTCCTGTCAATCTATAGCACTCTCCTCTATGGGGTCTCCCGCAGTGCTCACACTTCAGAATAAATGGGCTATCCCCATCTCCCCTTCTACTGCCGCCCACTGTAGAGGCTTGGTGAGAAACAGTAGAAGTCTTCATAGGCCTAGGACGGCTGGCACCACTGTTTCTCTCCTCGGACTGCACAGGAAAGGTTCTGGCACTCCTCTCAGGCATAGAAGTACCACCTCCCCTCTTAAACTGCTCTCTCTCCTTTCTTTTCCTGTGAACTGCACTCTTGATGTTATCAATGTTCTCAACCCTCAAAGTTGCCTCAACCAACTGCTGAAAGTCACAAAAGTTATGCGCTATTACCTTCTCTCTGATGGCCAAGTGCAGACCCGACTCAAACCGGTGACATCTAGCAGCCTCACTCAACATCAGATCTGAAGCATACCTCGCCAAATGAGTGAACCAACGCTCATACTCACTAACTGTCATCTCCCTCTGCGTGAGACTAAGGAACTCCCTCTGCTTCTGCTGAATGTACACCTCAGACAGATATTTCTTCTTGTAGGCTGCAAGGAAGTCCTGCCATGCCAACCCTACTGGCCTCATCTGACTCCCTGGCACAGTCTCCTACCAATGCAGAGCATCCCCCTGAAGCAGACTTGCAGCATAAATGACTCTCTCGTCATCCCCATACTCCATCTGATCCAAGACTCTCTCGGTCTTTCGCAACCAGGTCTCAGCTTCCTCAGGATCAGTGGTCCCGTAGAAGTCCACTGCTCCGTACTTCCTTAACTTGTCGAATCGTCTCCCCTTCTTTGCTGGGGCTGAAGCAGAAGGATGTGGCATCTGACCTATATCCTGAACAAACGCCTGGGTGAATGTCTGGAACAACCTCGGATCCAGTGGAGGCACTGGCTCCTGCATAACCGGCGACTCCTACGTCTGCGATGGCATGGGCTCACTACCTAGCCCTACAGAAGCCTCAACATTTCCTGGGGCTACCGACTCATCAGTCCTCTCCTCTCTAGTCGAAGAGTCAGGTGCAACAGATCCTTACAGAACTCCCCGTGTCCTTCTACGAGGTGGAATCGTACTCCTTCAAATCCAACACTAAGGATTAGCTACATGTCAATCTTAATTCCTACATGTATGCATGATATGCATGCCACTTAATGCAATCAATCAAATGCACCAAATAATCATATATCACACCATTCATCCTCTTATGCATTCTAAGCCGAGGATACAAAACCTAGGCGCTCTGATACCAAACATGTTGGGCCCGGGTCCCAGATCCCTATTCCCGAGGTGGCCCCTCGGGCTGCGCCAACGACGAGCGAGCTCCCAATCATTCAGACCCGATCCCAACATCCATACAATTTCAATACAAACACATACACATACATTCCATCTAAGAATTTAAACACCCCATAAACCAAGGGGCTTCATGCCATAACAATCCGAAGGAAATTCAACAAGCATTCTTAAAAATAGCTTAATACATGTCAAAGTTTGAATTCAAAGTACATGAGAATGCCCAATGATGATATGCCTAGAGTGCCAACCAAAATACTAACTTAAGACAAAATCTCCTAATTATCTTGGAGTTTTCGATGCCTTGCAAGATCAATGATCGTCTCGTTCTACACCTGAGGAGTGGGAGATAATGGGGTGAGCTGCGAAGCTTAGTGGCATATACATTTATAGCCATTGGCAACGAGCCACACATTCCAGCATATATATGTATATACAAGCATAAACAAGTCAACATCTATTAATTTACAATCATCACAATAATATGTCATGTGATTTCACGATATAACCATTAATATGCGTCATGCCAAATAAATCAATAATGTATGCACAACAAATGGCTCGAGAGTTCCGTAGAACGATCCGAATAAACCAAAGTTTATACCGTCAATAGATTGAGTCCGATTTCTCAAGGATCTCGTGGCCTCAAGCGGGCATCTAGGAGAAGGCTATACGTCGACGTGCACGTGATTAACTATCCGTTACTCTCTCGCCCATACAAAGCACAATATCATTTATTTCATACTCAATTCATTTTATTAAAGTCCTTGCAAAATGCCATAATATTTTTCAAGGCAATTCATACTCACAATCTCGATGCATTTGCAACGATGTCCATAAATCAAAACAAGCAATGCCACATACACATGTAAGCAAGCATACACATTTTGCCCATAAGCACAACAACCATAAATATATTACCCACCTAATATCGCTCGAGAATCCAACTCACTGTTGTCTTTCCTCTTGTGATTGGATCAGGTCGGCTTGGTTTCCTATAACAAACCAAGTTTCCATTCAAACAATATCCAAAAGAAATATTCAAAAAGCTTGATAATCAAAAGTACTAGCATTAAAAGTCTACATTCGATTTCCAACCAAATTTCCGAATCTTAGAGGCAAAATTCTAAACTTCCTTTCTTTATAAACTTGTTTCTCTTTGTTTCTAGTTCACAACGAATCCAAAATCACCTCATTTGGACATCTACAGCCTAAGGTACAACCAAAATACAAAAATACTTCTTATTGAACAAGAACTCGCCTGTGCGAACGGCGTAATGCTGCGGCGTACTGCGGCGTCACGGCGAACACGCCCCTCGCACACCGCGACGAAGGCCTGTTGCTCACCGCAACGTGCACAAATTCGCACATCGCGATGTGCATACATTCCTCGCACATCGCGACATGCGGGTTTGGAGAACGTCTCCAAACCTGATTTTTCCAGCATTTGCACACTTCAATCCTTCCCTTAAGCACATACAACACATCTAAACCTTGATTCAAGTCCAACACTACGTTTCCAACTCATTCAAAACTTAAAATCAGCTACAAATCCAACAACCCAAGGATTTCACCTAGGTTTTCCGAAAATCCCTAAACAATCGATTCTAACACATGCAAATTGATTCTAGGGTATAATCTAACCACAACACAAGAAGAAATGAAGTTAAACTTACCAAAACTTGCTTCAAATCTGTCGAAAATCTTCTAGGATTAAAAGCCCTCCTTCTCTTCTTCCTCTTCCTCTTCCTACGGCACTCTCTCCCTCTCTTTCTCATTCTTTTGCCTTCTTTTTCTTCTAATCCTTCTAATCCTTTCACTTAAGTCTAAATGAGATGGGTAAAGACCATTTTAACCCTCCATGCAAAGCCTTAACTCATTCCAACCTAAGTAATCTTCCCAAAATGCCCTCATATACTTTTACCCTTAATTTTCATTAAAATCACATTAAACTCAACAAAACCTCAATTATCCACTAACACTCCCAATTTAATCAAACTAAGCCATAATCACACAATTAACACAATTCATGCTTAATGACATCATAAAAAAATAAAAAAAATCGGGGCCCAACAAAATTCCTTCAATTTGATGGTTATAAATTTGTGCTAAAGTATACATGACTTAAAATGAAATTTAAGGGCAAATTGGGAAGTTTACTTAAGTGTTAAGTTTTAAAGGCTTACAAGTAAGGGCTTTTTGGTCAATTAACCTTCATTAAATGAAGGAACAAGAGGGCTGACATTTTTTTAAAGGAGCAAGGCCAAAACTTAAGGGAGAAAACAAAGGAAAGAAAGAAGAGAAATAAGAAGAGAGGGAGAATGAAGCTTTCGGTGGAGAGGAGATAAAGGAAAGAAGAAGAGAGGGTTTAGGGTTTCAAAATTTTCATGGGTGTCTCGGGTGATTTTTCGTTGATTTCAAGAGGAAAAATAGGGAAGAGGATGAAAGCTTCTCATGTGGTCTTGAAATTCCGAAAATATGAAAAAGAAGGTAAGAGAAATTTTTAAGCTTTGAGTTTTTCATGAATTTTTGGTTTAGATACCTTGGAATTGGTGTGGGTTTCTCAATTCTAAGCTCAATTTTAGAGATTGTATGTTTTAATTGGATTAAGTTTGGATAATTGTGAATTAGGGTTTATGCCCAATTTTTGTGGTTTGGGGATTTTGAAAGTTTTTGATTTAGATAGCTTGAATATATGAGGGATTTGTGTTTTATAAGCTCAATTTGAGTATTTATGCTTTTTATGATATTGAATTTGGGTGAAATTGGTTTAGGAAAATTTAAATTGGAAGAAAGAAAGAAGCAATGGCCAAATTGAAGCTAAGGACAAGCTTCTGTCATCGATTCGAGGTGGGTAATTTGATTATACTTTGAATTGTAAGCTTTATATAAGTTTTGGAAAAAAATCAAGAAAGTATAAATGTTTATAGATTATTGTTTTTCAAATGATTGAATTGATTTGATTTTGGAGTTATAAATCGTTAAATTCATGATTTTCGAATGATTTGAGAAATTCCTAAAATTGTTTCGACCAATTTCTTATTCAATAGATTTTTGAATAAAGTTGAAATAATTGTTTGAATTCTTTGTGTTTATTCGATTTTGCCTTCGGATTCGATTTATCTGATTTGATTTCGCTTTGGTTTTGACCATTTTCGTTATGTTTTCCGGTTGGGATCCGGTTTTGAGATCGGGTCCCAACAGTTATGGTATCATAGCCCAGTAATAGAATCTTACTTGGGCATATGTGTATGAGTGATTGGTATGAGTGATTGACAAAAGTTTGAAAAGGAATAAGATTGAATTTGTGAGAATGTGATAAAGATAAAGTTCATATAAAAGTGATTGTTTGATGAAGATGATAAGAATTTTGAGTGATTTTAGGAAAGTATTCATGAAATTGAGATTTGAAATTCATGATGAATTATGATGATTGGATTTGGTAGATGCATTTGTGAGGTGAAATGAGGAATATTTGAAAGACGAGCTTGATGATGGTAATATAGGTATGAAAGTTCAAAAAGGTTGATTTTGAATGATTGGGGTCCATGTTGGGGTTTATTAAGAAATGGACAATTGTTTGTGAAATTATATTAAGAAACATTGATTTGTGGTTATAGTGAATGGATATGATTATAATGGTTCCTTGTGAAGAAGTTAAGAATATGCAAGATGAGGAAATTAGAAAAAAAAAGTGATTGATTATGATCTTTTGGGAAAGGAATTAGTTAAGAGATTGTGTTACTTGATGATGTCTTGGTAGGAATTTCGAGGACGAAATTATTTTAAAAGGGGGAGAAAAGTTGGATCCAGATTTTTAAGTGGACTTTAGAAATAATAATAAATCAAATTAAATGAGTGTTTTGGTATATGTATTGTGCTATAGATGTATTTATGCATTAAGAAAAATTAATGAGAAAAGAATTGATTAGTTTTGATGATTTTGAAAATTGTGTAGATTTGTATGGGTTATGAAATGAGTTGATTGAAATGGAGTTGAAAAACATGAAATAAATAATGAAAGTATGAGATTTTGGAGAATGAAGAAAAGTTTGACTTTTTGGACTGGAGAGTTGACTTTTTGATGTACGCAGAATTTGAGAAAATGACCTTCAGGAAACTTGTAGCTTTTGTTGAGAGCTTTTTGTCACCATAAAGTTTGATATTTTTCGATATCTGGAGTCAAAGTTATGAGCTTTCAATGTCAATGTTATTTTTCAATTTGTCTTTGAAAATACTTTTCAGTGTAGGATTGTGAATGTCGTGCTTTGAGGCAAATCGCTGGATTGATGTGGTCTGAATTGGAGTAAATGATCTACATGAAAGTTGTAGCTTATATTCCCAGCTATTTATTGCCATAAAGTGTACAATTTTTTGATATCGGGGCTAGGAGTTATGATCGACTAAAATTTGGAAGTTGTTTAGGAAGAGATGATTAGGACAAAAACTTTGAGTGGATTTTTGACTCCCTTAGAGGATAAATTGATTTTTCTGTCCTTCATGGAAGTTGTAGAGATTCCTTTGAGATATATTTTGATACCAAATTTGTCAAATTTGGAGTTTGGGATCAAGAGTTATAAATTTTGGAAATTTCGATTATTTGTATGCCATTTTGACTCCTTCTGTTTTTGTTATTTCGTTCCCAATCCGACCGTTTTTCAATCTTTTGCTTATAATTTCTCCGTCTGACATCTGATTGATTTAGTTTTTAAAGCATTGGATTCCTAAGACAATTATCTACATCCTCAAGGGAAATTTGTAATTTTATGAGATTAAATTGAGGGTGTTTGATTTAATCAAAGTGAGTTAGATAATTTTCTGAATAAGGTTCAGTCGTTTACGAAATTCTCGATCTGTGGTGATCAGATTGAAGTGATTCTTAAGGAAAAATAAAATTAAGACATGGGGATACAATTAATATGAAGAAATTGAAATTCAATTTAGCCCCTAAGATTTTCAATTTCTGACTTGAAGTTTGTATTAGTGTGCAGTTTTGGATTAGTAAGATTTGAAAGTAATTTGACCATAACTTTGTTCTACTCATCCAAATGAGGTGATTCTTGACTTGGATTAAACTAGAGAAATAACGCTACAATTGTTACGAAAAAATTGAGTTTCAATTTTGTTCTTAAGAATGTCAAGTTTTGGATGAAAATAACGTGCTAGAAAATATTTTAGCATATGAATAGTCTGACATGTTTAGGGAATAACTTTTGATGTAGTACTCCAAATTAAATGATTTTAGTGGCATTATGAAATTAAGATAATAAGGAACAATTCTCTAGAAGGAAGTTTTAGCAAATCCCTTCAATTTGATAGTTATAAATTTGTGCTAAAGTATACATGACTTAAAATGAAATTTAAGGGCAAATTGAGAAGTTTACTTAAGTGTTAAGTTTTAAAGGCTTACAAGTAAAGGCTTTTTGGTCAATTAACCTTCATTAAATGAAGGAACAAGAGGTCTGTCGATTTTTTAAAGGAGCAAGGCCGAAACTTAAGGGAGAAAACAAAGGAAAGAAAGAAGAGAAATAAGAAGCGAGGGAGAATGAAGCTTTCGGTGGAGAAGAGATAAAGGAAAGAAGAAGAGAGGGTTTAGGGTTTCGAAATTTCATGGGTGTCTAGGGTGATTTTCGTTGATTTCAAGAGGAAAAATAGGGAAGAGGATGAAAGCTTCCCATGGGGTCTTGAAAATTCGAAAATATGAAAAAGAAGGTAAGAGAAATTTTTAAGCTTTAAGTTTTTCATGAATTTTTGGTTTAGATACCTTGGAATTGGTGGGGGATTGTCAATTCTAAGCTCAATTTTAGAGATTGTATGTTTTAATTCGATTGATTTCGGATAATTGTGAAATAGGGTTTATGCCCAATTTTTGTGGTTTGGGGATTTTGGAAGTTTTTGATTTAGATAACTTGAATATATGAGGGATTTGTGTTTTCTAAGCTCAATTTGAGTATTTATGCTTTTTATGACATTGAATTTGGGTGAAATTAGTTTAGGGAAATTTAAATTGGAAGAAAGAAAGAAGCAATGGTCAAATTGAAGCTAGGGACAAGCTTCTGTCATCGATTCGAGTTGGGTACTATGATTATACTTTGAATTGTAAGCTTTATATAAGTTTTGGAAAAAAAATCATGAAAGTATAAATGTTTATAGATTATTGTTTTTCAAATGATTGAATTGATTTGATTTTGGAATAAGTTATAAATCGTTAAATTCATGATTTCTGAATGATTTGAGAAATTCCTAAATTGTTTCAGACAATTTCTTATTCAATGGATTTTTGAATCATTTGATAAAGTTGAATAATCGTTTGAATTCTTTTTGTTTATTCGTTTAAGAATTTTTAATATGTATATTTGTGAGGCATTGTGGTTGAATTATTTGAAATTTTGCTATAAAGTTGCATTCTTTGTTTTTGATATTATGCGAATCTTAGCTGAAAATAGTGATCGACTTAAAGTTTGCATATGATATGACATTATATGAGTTTCCGAAATGTGCCTTCGGGCAATCTGATTTTCAAGCATGAATATGTGTTATATGGGTTTTGTTAGGTCCCTTAAGTCGAGTCAGTGCACTGGTCTCTTTTTTAAAGGCTTCACTCGCCTGCCCGCTAGTGGCATTGAAGCTCCGATTTTGGACTCCCATAAGTCAAGGCTACACTGGACCGCAATGTGAGAAAGTGTAGTACGTTCTGATCACGGCTGCACAGGATTGTTATACGGGAATGTGCAGTACGTTCCGTTTTGGACCGACCCAAACCGTTTGAAGTACAAGAATATGATATCATATGATTGGTTTGAGATTGGATTGGATTATGTTTGGTATATTGAATTGAGTTATGTAATTGTTCTGATTATGATTGAGGATTTTGAAGCGTTAGGTTTAGACTTGTGTTTGCACATGCTGAGATTCCAGACGAGAGAGTCCGATGATTCTGGGATCTGTTTGGGAATTATAGAAGTGTTTATTTACCTTTTTCAAGTTTTGGGTTTTATAAAATGCAGCCGTTATGCTGCCGAATTTTTGAAAAAGTCAGATAAGACTTATGTTAAAATATGTGATTTTGGGATATGTATGATTGTATAAGAAGATTATTATGATTTGAGTTTTTGTTTAAGGATATGGAATTGATAGATTTCTAATGAAAAAAAAAGAGTGTATCATTTGTATGAGATTTGCAAGTTTGTTTGAAAGATGAGAAACATGAATAAGAAAGAAAGAAGGAAAAAAATTAATACCATTTCGGATTGACCTTAGTCTTAGGTTCCCAACGTGATAAGTTTAAGTTTTCAGATGTCAAATACTTGTTCAATTCAGTTGCTCCGTTTGTATGCTTGAATTCGATCAGTATCTGTTTCACATTTTTGTTATTCGATAATTCGATTCATATTTCGATCCGTTCTTTCAAGTTCCGCCTTATGTTTCTGTTTCGGTTTCTTCCGCTTTACGATTCGATTTCGCTTTTGCTTTTGTTTTCGCTTTCTGCCTGAATTGCTTCGATTCGTTTGTATTTTGTTTCCGCATTTTGTTATTCGATTTCGCCTTCGGATTCTATTTATCCGATTTGATTTCGCTTTGGTTTCGGCTATTTTTGTTACATTTTTCGGTTAGGATCCGGTTCTGAGATCGGGTCCCAACACATTGAGTCAGCTAGCTCGTTAACCTTAGTATGAAATTCCTCAATTTCTTTTGCTAATGCTTCCTGAACTTCCTTCTTACTGTGACTTGCTTCCGTCCAATTTATAAAATGCTTCAAGAATTGTGGATTATCAGTAGGATCTTGTTGTATTTCACTAAGTGGATGAAGGCTTTCCACAGCAGATGGTTCTGAAGGTAAAACGTCTAACTCTATACTTTTGATGGAGGGTAGACTGAAGGTTTTTTTTATTTCTGGGAGATCAAGATCATCAGGTCTAGGTAGTTTTATAATTGGTTGCCCAAAAAGGTGTAATGCATCTTTGACTAAAGGTATGAAACCTAAAGGTTTGAAATGCATGACCAAATGCACAAAGGTTTCTAAGTTGAAATTAATACTTCAACCACGATATTTTTATACTGTCCTTCTTTCACTTTGCCAACTACCTTGAAGCTTTCATCGGTGTTTGAAACTCCAAATTTACTTCCTGATGCTTTTGAAATGTGGTTTGAAACATAGAAACCTCCAAGTTGAGCTGCACTGCATGCATCATCTATGTTCTTCAGAGCTATTTGAATCTACTCTTCTGTAAGATCATCTTAATTTCCCTCAAGAAACATCTTCTTTTTCCCTTTTTTTTCATTTCTCACAAGGGTTGAGCATCTTGGAACCGGATGTATGGCACAATTTTTATTAATTTTTTGCTCATAATCGGATAGATTGTATACCGATCCTTTGAAATCTTCAATGGATATGGTTCTGCCTTCTCATCTTGCAGAATACCATATAATCGTCGTTCTTCATGACTTAGAAGATGTATTGTTTGATCATTAATCAGTATTGGTTCGACTAGTACGTTGACTGACTTTTTCGAAGGTTCTCTGATAATAATTGAGCTTTTTCTTCGAACAGGTAGTGATTCTTCTATAATCTTCATTCTCAAATCCTTTTTGTTGATTGGTTGAGAAGAATTGTAAGGTTCCAATTGGTGTTCAATTATTTTTACCTTCTGTTAAACATCAGATGAAGAAACCTTCTTCTGACTGGGCTTCACCTTCTTTAGCTCTCCTGCCAGTTTAGAAGAAAGTTGCTATTGAGGCTTCTTCTTTTCAAATACCAACTTCCTTTTAATTTTTGTCTCTCTGGATGATTTTGCTGATTGGCTTTGCAAAATAGAGACAATTGATCTGGTAGGTTGTTGTCTTTTCTCTTCCTTTTTAGAATCTCCATTAAGAATCAGAGATTTCCTCTTCTTATATTCTTGTTGTCATAAGGACAATAGTCTTAGTGACCTTCTTGACTATTTGGATTTGTTTGATTGAAGTGTCTCCGCCTTTCTCTTCAATGACACTTGTTGCAATGATTGTTGAACTGGGCTTTCCTCTTTCTGTAAAATCGTCTTAGGTTTTATTGGTGCATCAGATGATTTCTCAGTCTTTTCTTATTCAGATGGTTTTCCTGTTAATCGAGGTTTTGTTTTTCTTGCAAACGTACCACATTCACTTCTGCCTCGTCTTACTGTAGCTCCCCCTCAGACCTTGCTTCGGGTGTAGAACCTATATTCGCCTTTTCATCAAACTTTATCCCCATTATGTGAATAGTTGTGACATTAATAATACTCTTCACATCCATCTTTACCCTGTTACCTCTGTCGAGAAGGATTCCAGATTCTCTAAAACTCTTTGTCAATAGCATTCCATACAGTGAAGAGCTGGAATCACCCTTTGTCATCATCATGTACTTCAAAATCAAGTACAGAAGATTAATGGGTTGATGATTCAGTAGGTGATACAGACAATGTTCATCGTTCATTGTCACAAGATCCTTCGAGCCTAATCTTGGTAGAACACAATGAAGAAGTTATGAATTTAGAACCCTAGCCTTCAGAACAAGGGTTGTCGCCTTCTTAACTTCAAGATCACTACTTCCATAGAGTTGTCGATTAATGTGCATTCTATCTACACAACCTTGAGAAATCCATCTTGTATTGTTAAACAGCTTTACCCCAATACTATGACACCCACTAACCCTCTCTATAATATCTTGCATCAGGATAACCGACAATCCATCTACCATTGATACTAAGGTATCGTCTACCAACTTGGCATTCTTCCAAAACTCATATATCTCATTTAAATAGACTTTTTCACGAACCTTGAAGAAGTTCTTCCAACCAACTGCTTCAATCTCTGGTTCAATATCCATCTGATTTTCGTTCAATGATTTGAAATCAACGTGTCTCCTATAAATAAGTGATTGCTCCATTTGTAATCTATAGCAAATAAAAAATAAACACACAAAAGTATTTCACTCAAAGTAGCGATGTTAGTCTTTAAAAGTAAGAATATGAGATTAAATGAACTTGAAACTTAGAACAAAGTATTGAATCATCTTGGTTGAGAACACTAAGCAAGTCGGTTTCAAAGTATTTCAAGAAAATTCTATAGTAGAAAGTATTTTAGAAGCTTGAGAAGATTTCCTTCTCATACCTACTCTTGAAAAGTTACCGTTCATAACTTACCATTACTATTTACTTGAAAACTTACGAGTTTTTATCTTCTTCTTGTATGAATCGTCTGGGTCATGTCGTATCAAACGAATGGTCATTCAACATTACCGTATTGAAGTTCTATCTGATTTCCTTGAATCTATCTTCACACAAAGGTTTAGTGAAGATATCCACCTATTGTTGATTCATCTCAATAAACTGTAGACTGATGATTCCTCTTTGCACATAATCTCATATAAATGATGTCTAACTTCAATATGCTTTGCCCTTGAGTGTTGTATTTGATTTTTTGATAGATTGATAGCACTTTTGTTGTCACAAAAGATTGGAATTTGATCTTTTTGTATGGGGTAATCTTCTAACTGATACTTAATCCATAATGTCTGTGAACAATAACTTGTAGCTGATATGTATTCAGCTTCTGCAGTAGATAGAGCAATTGAACTTTGCCTCTTGCTTGACCACGAAATTAGATTATGAACAAGAAAGTGACAACCTCCACTTATACTCTTTCTATCAATTCTATCTCCAACATAATCAGCATCACAGTAGCCAATTAACCTGAAATCTTTACCTTTGTCATACAATAAACAAAGATCAGTAGAACCTGCCAAGTATCTCAATATTCTTTTAACAGCAATATAATGAGATTCTTTAGGATCTGCTTGACATCTTGCACACAAACAAAAACTAAATAGTATATTAGATCTATTTGCAATTAGGTAAAGTAAAGAACCAATAATTCCTCTAAAAAGTGTTTGATCAAGCTTCTTACCTATTTCATCCTTAGATAAAAGGATTGAAGGATGCATAGGAGTACCTTTTCCATTTTATATTTTACTAATAATTCTTTGATGTATTTCTGTTGATGAATAAAAATCTTTTCTTCGGTTTGCTTAATTTGTAAACCAATGAAAAATTGCAATTCACCCATCATACTCATTTCAATTTCACTTTTCATAAGATTTTCAAAACTGGAACATAGCTTTTTAGAAGTTGCACCCAAAATAATATCATCGACATATATTTGTACTATAATGAAATCAATTTTGATACATTTTCTAAATAGAGGCTCATTTACTTGTCCTCTAACAAAGTTATTTCGAATCAAAAATGAACTTAGACGATCATACCAAGCATGAGGTGCTTGTTTTAATCCATACAAAGCTTTATGAAGTCTATAGACATAATCTGGTTTATCAGTATCTTCAAAACCAGGAGGTTTCTTTACATAAACTTTTTCATCTATAAAACCATTCAAAAAATGCACTTTTCACATCCATGTGAAACAACTTTATATCATAACAAATAGCATATGCAAGCAAAATCATAATAGCTTCTAGTCTAGCTACAGAAGCATAGGTTTCATTATAGTTTATTCCTTCTTGTTGATTATAGCCATGAGCTACTAATCTAGCTTTGTTACGGTTTACTCTACCTGATTCATCTAGTTTATTTTTGAATACCCATTTAGTTCCTATGATAGACTTATTGGGTGGCCTGGGAACTAAAGACCAAACTTTGTTCCTTGTAAATTGATTTAACTCCTCTTGCATGGCTAGAATCCAATATTCATCTTGAAGAGCTTCATTAATTTTTTTTGGTTCTAATTCAGAAACAAAAACTACATTTGCCTCTCTTCTAAATTTGGACCTAGTTCTCACTCCTTCTGAAGTTTTGCCTATAATCAAATTTTCTAGGTGAGAGGTTTTATACTTCCAGTCTTTCCTAAGACTAAAGTTTTTACGAATATCTTCTACCTTATCAAGTGGATCACCTAGAGGTGACATGTCTAGTTTATCAACTAAAGGAACATATAGAGTTTCCTCATTAGAATCATCTCGTCTATCCAGATGAGAATCATCATCAAACTTAACATGCATAGATTCTTCAACATATTTAGAAACAAGATTATAAACTCTATAAGCTTTAGAAGAAATTAAATATCCTAGAAAAATTCCTGAATTAATCTTAGAATCAATTTTATCTAATTTTTTTTTGTATTCAATATAGTGCATTTGCAATCAAAAGGATGGAAGTAAGAAATTTTTGGCTTTTTTCCTTTCCATAACTCATATGGAGTTTTATTTAAAATAGGTCGCAGAAATACTCTATTTTGAATATAACAAGCTGTATTCACAGCTTTGAAGTAAATCACACATTAATATAGAATTCACGTAAAATATACGAGATACATAAGAAGGGAGGTTGAATTGTGTATCCTTTTTATGAATACACAAACCTTTGATATTTTTTAAAAACAAACTTTTTCAATTGTTAAAGAATACCACAAATGTTATATAAAAATAGTTACTTAGTTAAATCACAAATAGCTTCTATAAACTTGTATAAAACAAGAGAAATTAAAGTGGAGGGTTAGAAGATAGACGCTGCGATTTTTATACTAGTTCACCCCAAACCTTGGACTACATTCAATCCTCAAAATTCTTCTAAGATTTCACTATACTTCGTCAAATTTACAAGTATTCTTTCTTCCCTTCTAGAGCCTCTTCAGGTCTCTTACACAAAGTATTCTTTTTGCTATCTTAGCCTCTCCAGGCTCTTAGCCTTTTCTTTCTCTCACTAGAAAGATATTGTGAGCTTGTGTTATAGTAGAGTTTGCTCTCTTGTTTCGCACTTTGAATACAAAATTTTTGTAAGTAAAAATTTGAAAAGCTAAAAGGTTGTTCAGTCTTCGACTACGACTAGTATTTATAGCTAAAGTCTCCAATTTCTTCTTGAATCTTGATAACTGCTTCTTGCTTCTTGTAGAAATCGTTATTCAGTTGAGTTCTATAACTAAATCTAACTGTCCAACGTACTAGAGTATCTTCCTCTTGTATCGCCTGTGTTTTTCTCTTCTTCTGTGTTTTCCACTTCTTCTGTGTTTTGCACTTCTTCTGTGTTTTCATGCTTCTTCTGTGTTTTGCATTTCTTCTGTGTTTTCACACTTCTTTTGTGTTTTCCACTTCGTCTGTGTTTTGTGCTTCTTCTGTGTTTTCCACTTCTTCTATGTTTTCCACTTCTTCTGTGTTTTACTCTTCTTCTGTGTTTTCCACTTCTTCTGTGTTTTCCTGCTTCTTCTATGTTTTTGCTTCTTCTGTGTTTTCCACTTCTTCTTTATTTTTCACTTTTTCTATGTTTTGCACTTTTTCTGTGTTTTCTTGCTTCTTATGTGTTTTCACGCTTCTTCTATGTTTTGCGCTTCTTCTATGTTTTCCACTTCTTCTGTGTTTTCCCGCTTCTTCTATGTTTTGCGCTTCTACTGTGTTTTCCACTTCTTCTGTGTTTTTCATGCTTCTTTTGTGTTTTGCGCTTCTTCTGTGTTTTCAACTTCTTCTGTGTTTTTCTGCACACTTAACACACTTATCAAAATAGTTCATTTATTTTTAACATTATTATTATTTGATTATCCCCAAAATTAATAAACGTGAAGTCTTTTTGACTTAACAATCTCCCCCTTTTTGATGATAACAAATAATCATAATTTTAGAAAGATAAAAATGAATAAATGAATATTATTCATATAACGAGTAAGAAGACAACAAAAGATATACACATCAATACACATATGAAAGTAAGCTTATCCTATCTTCTTTTCTTCTTATTGGTCTCCCCCATTTGCTATCTTTCTTCTGCTTCTGCTCTTCTCCCCCTATTTGTTATTAATCAAAAACTTTACAGGAGATGCTTCATGATTTCAGAAAACATTAGTTGCATAGCAGTTCGAATCAACTTGAGGTCTTCTTCAATAGAAACTCGTAAATAAGCTACTTCCTTATGTAGATCACCCACTGAGTCACTCAGATCATCATCCTTAGTATGAATTTCTTCAATCTCCTTAACTAAGGTGTCCTGACTCCACTGCTATGTGTGACTAACTTCTTCCAAAACAATAGTAGAATCTTGTCGAGGTGTTCTTGGTGGATGGAAGTTTGTAGCAACAAATATTTCTGAAGGTAAAACATCTAATTCGATGATTTTAATAACATTAGGTTTGAAAGATTGTTTTCCTTCAGGGAGATCAAGGTCATCAGGTCTAGGTAGTTTTAGAATTGGTTTTCCAAGAAGGTGTAGGACATCTTTAATTGAAGATATAAAACTCAAAGGTCTAAAGTGCATGGCTAGGTGCACAAAAGTCTCTAAGTTGAAACTGATACCTTCAACCTTGATAGTTCTGTACTGTCCTTTTGTCACTCTTCCAACTACCTAAAAGGTTGCATCTGTGGTGAAGCATCCACAATGACTTCCTGATGCTTTTGAAATATGATGTGAAACATATATTTCTCTTGATTGAGCTGCATTGCATGCCTCATCTATGTTCCTCACCACTGCCTGTATCTGATCCTCTGTAAGATCACCTGTATTTTCTTTAGGTTACATCTTCTGTTTCCCTTTGTCTTTATTACATACAATGTTTAAAGCTCTTGGTTGGATATATAGTATAATCTTGATCAATGTTCTATTTGTGACAGGGTAAATAGTATATCGATCCGTGGACATCTTCAATGGATATGGTTTTGACTTTTCATCTCTCATAATACCATATAATCTTCTATCTTCATGATTTAGAAGATGTATTGATCGATTATTGATCAGTATTGGCTCAACTTGTACCTTGACCGACCTTTGCACAGGTTCTTTTATAATAATCGAGCTTTTGCTTCTAACAGGTACCATTTCTTCAATTACCTTCATTCTTAAATCCTCTTTTTTGATAGGTTGAGAAGGACTATGAGATACAGATCTGTGTTCAACTGACTTTGCCTTTTGTTGAACACTACTTGAAGTAATCTTTTACTTACTGGTCTTCAGCTTCTTACTTTCTTCTACCAATCTAGCAGGAGGTTGTGGTTAAGGTTTTTTCTTTTCAAACACCAACTTCCTCTTAATTTCTATTTCTTTAGTCAATTTTGCTAGTTGTTGTTGCAAAATTGATACCAAAGATCTAGTAGCATGTGGTGCTTTCTCTTTCTTTACAGAATCTTCACTAAGAGTTAATCCTTTCCCTCTTTTCTGTTCTTGTTGATGCAGGGTTAATAGTTTTTGTGACTTTCTTGATTGTTTTGATTTCTCGGAATAGAGTGCCTCCTCCTTTCTTTTCAATGACACTTGTTTGATAGACTATTTCACCTGGCTTTCTTCTCTTTGTGACATCGTCTTAGCTTTAATTGATACCTCTGACGATTTATTCTTCTTTTCTTCTATAGGCGTCTTCCTATAGATTGAGGTTTTGTCTTTCTTCTGAGTGTAATGCTTTCACTCAAACTGCGTCTGACAATATGCTCCCCCTCAGTCCTTGCTTTTTCCATAGAATCTATATCCTCCTTTTCTTGAGACTTCAAACCCATTCTACTGATAGTTGACGCATTAATGACGCTTTTTATATTCATTTTCATTTTGTTTCCGCTGTCAAAAAGAATTCCAAAATCTCTAAAGATTCTTTTCAGCAGCATACCATAGGGTAAGGCATTAGAGTCTCTCTTCGACTTCATCATATACCTCAAAATCAAGTGTGGAAGATTTATAGACTGATGATTGAGTAGATGAAACTAGCATTGTTCATCTATCATCGTCACAACATTTTTTGAGCCTGTTCTTAGTAGAACACAATGAAAAAGTAGCGCATGTAGAACCTTAGCCTTCGGAACAAAAGTTGACGCCTTCTTGTCCTTTGGGCCACTACTTCCATAGATTTGTCAATTGATATGTGCTTTCTCTACACTGCTTTTAGTCATCCATCTTGTGTTATAAGACACCTCTACTCCAACACATGGACATTCACTAACCTTCTTGATTAACTCCATTATCACAATAACCGACAATCTATCCACCGTTGATACTAAAGTTTCGTCTACTATTTTTGCATTCTTCTAGAACTCATATAATTCATTCAGGTAGACTGTTTCACAAACCTGAAAGAAATTTTTCCATCCTGTTGCATCAATTTCTAGTTCAATATCCATCTGGTTCTTCTTCAAGGAGTTGAAATCAACATGCCGTCCATAAATCATAGATTGCTCCATTTATAATCTATAAACAATAAAAACTAAACACACAAATGCATCTTTCTCAAAGTAATGAGGTTAGTATCTGAAGATGAGAATGTAAACAGAAAGGAACTTGATATCAAGAATAGAGTAATGAAATGTTTTGTTGAGAGTTCTACAAAAAGTCGATTTCAGAGTATTTCAAGAATATTCTAGAGTAAGTGATATTCTAAAACCTTTGAGAGGATTTCCCTCCTTTTCTTAAAAAGTTACCGCCTGTGACCTACCCTTACTATTTCCTTGAAACCTTACGACTTTTTATCTTCCTTACTAAGACAATCATCTAGGTCATGACATGTCAGACGATAGGTCACTCAATACAACCATATTCAAGTTTCGTCTGATTTCTCTGAATCTTTCTTCATTCAAAGGCTTAGTAAAGATATCTGCCCATTGATGATTCGTCTCAATAAATTGTAGACTCATGATTCCCTTTTGTACATAGTTTTGTAGGAAATGATGTCTAACTTCGATATGCTTTACCCTCTAGTGTTGTATTGGATTATTCGATAGGTTAATAGCACTTGTGTTGTCATAGTAAATTGGGATCTATTCTTCTTGTATTGAATAATCTTCTAACTGATAGTTGATCCATAATGTCTGTGAGCAACAACTTGCAGTTGACATATACTCAGCTTCTGCAATAGATAGAGCAATTGAACTTTGCCTGTTACTTGACCAGAAAACTTGTAGAGCCCCCTTACCGCAGGGTATCCACCGGGACACCCAGAGGTCATTCCGGCACATATCCTACGATGAGGGAACGCTACGTTCGATCACTACATCCCTTTCTATGGCATGGTGACATAATTCAAGAACAAAGCATCATAAGAAGATCACAATATTTTAAAACCAACTTTCTCTTTCCTCATTACATTTCACAAAAATCAAGGTCGACATTGTCTGACCACAATATCCGTATGTACATCATCAGAAAACCAAATACAATAGTACTACGTGAATGAGGAAAGTGTATCAAAATTTATTTAAATCATCCAAAAGAACCCCAGCTGGCCGACCTTTGAGCCATGACCTCAATCTCCAATCGCAATCTACTCGGCTAGAAGATCCTCTTAACAACTAGAGTCGTCTCTCGGTCCTGAAAAGACAACGTTGCAATTTTGGTGAGTTTTGCGAACTCAATGAGGTAACCATCATCGATGGTTCACTCAATTCATGCATCAAAACATCGCACATAACACAACGCTCACTTCATTACATATTCACAATGTATCACACTATCGCACATAACATAATATTCACTTCATCGCATATTCACAATGTATCACATTGTTCAAAAAAAACACACATCAATTATTATTGGCAATGCACATGAGACTCACTTTCATTTATTATTGTCGTTATGACCGAGTGCCTTTTTTTCCAGCTCACCCCTGTTAGTGATCTAGAAGGGGGGTTGAATAGATCTTTAAATCTTTTCGTAATTATCTACAATAAAATCAGAAGTTAATTCACACAATAGTAATTTAAACAAATTTAAATACAAAGAGTAAGGAAGAAGATCAAACACTGTTTTTATAGAGGTTCGGTGCTAAGACCTACGTCCTCTACCTAAGCTCTCACTTAGGATTTTGCAAACCACTTTATTACACACTTTGTAGTTCAGTGTGAACTCTTACAATCCCGCTTGATTTCCGGCTCAAGCTATCTATACACTTGATTTGTCTTCCGGCACAAATCCTACCAATACTGCTTGATTTCCGGCTCAAGCTACCTTTACAAATGATTTGTCTTCCGGCACAAATCCTACTAACACCACTTGATTTTTGGCTCAAGCTACCTCACACGTGACCTTTCACTAGTCACTCAAATTGTAAGAGAAATAAGATAAAGATTGAAGAACTAAGCTCAATACATGATGTAATAAGATAAGAACAATAATGAGCAATTTTGGAGCAATAGAAGAGTATGTAGGCTTGTAGAACTTCTCTCAACTCTTCTTCCATCATCCTCTATTTATACTTGAAGAAATATAGCTGTTGGGAACCCATATAGCCGTTGCATGATTGTTATGACCGTTCCTTAACAATCTCCCTTCCATTTTTGGCTAATTGGACGGTTGGAATTTATTTGTTGTACGCATAAGTCGACTTGTCGAGTTGTATAAGTCGACTTGTGGCCATAAGTCGACTTGTCGAGTTGTATAAGTCGACTTGTGACAACATTTTACGTAAACTTGCATCTCCGCTCTTCTATAAGTCGATTTGTGATGTGTAAGTCGACTTGTGGTCCACGATAAGTCGACTTGTATGCTGTTAGTCGACTTGTGTTGACATATCTTCATATATTAGTCGACATATGATGTTCTAGTCCACTTATGTAAGCTTCAACGGTAATATCCACTCAAATCTTCTATAATCTTCATTATTTAAGCCTCTTTCACTTATAGGAAACTTCCATCTTGATTCTTCAATGATTTATCACTTGTCCATCTTGATTTGCACAATAATAATCCCAAAATACCTAAAACAATTTCTTAACCAATTCTATACATTTTATTATTATCAAAACATAAGTGGGATTTAATTTGTCAACCACCATTGGTCCAACAATCTCCCCTTTTTTTATAATGACAAAACACTTAGAAATTGTTTAAGAAATGAAAACAAAGAAATATTGATCAAGGTTTTTATACCTTGTCATTTTGGTTAAGTCTCCCCTCGATCATATAAATCATTGAATTTTAATAACCTTGAAAATCAATTAAAATTTTAGCAAACTCCCCCTTAATCAAATAACTAATGAATATCCAATTTCTCATTTTTCTCCCCCTTTTTGTCATAATCAAAACAACTAATACAAACCAACAATAGATGAAATATGGCAATCACATTAAATAGAGAAACAAGTCGTCAAACACAAATAGTCTCAAATCAAACACACTCCCCCTCAATCAAATGACGGTGAGTAAAAGATACCAATTATCAATTTCCAATATTACTCCCCCTTTTTGTCATAATTAAAAACCAATATGAAAAATGAAAAATAGTCGCAAATGCAGTCCATAAACAAACAAAACAGCAAACCTAAATAAAGGCAATTGTCATAACATAACAATAGTCATTACGGAGAGTGAAAAGAAGAATAGGTTTTAAAGAATCCATGTAGACATAAGTCGACTTGTTACGAGACATTTCACCAATTAGTTGACTTAGACATCCATAAGTCGACTAGAATATACTAGTACTCCAATTCAATCACATTTCAGCCTAAGTGTAAATGATGATGGAATCTTTATTATTGTCTCCACTTATATGCCTTGAATATCTGCTATCAATGTACCATATGCTTGGTTGATTTTTATTCCTTGCTTGTACCTACAACTGAAACATCCTTTCTTCTCATTGGTACCCAAGCCATCTTGGGTCCATTTTGGTTAGTCATATAAACCACATTAGAAGGTGTTGTACCTTTTACCACCCAGATTTTCTTAACCTTAACACATCTCCTAATACTTTTACATGCAATTTCTATATGACCATCTTTCAAGCATCTAGCACATTGAGCAACTTTTCCATCCTTGGTAAATTTGGAAATTAAAGAACAATCTCTATTATAAGGATCATATCCCAAACCATGTTTAGAAATAGAATATCTTTGTAAAGATAACATCTCTTCAAACTTTGCATTTCCACCAGCAAATTTTCCAACCACATAAGAAAATTCCTTTCTAAGTCTATCAAGCTCACAAGTAAGACTTTCTTTTTCAGCAAGACATGCAGAATGATCTTCCTTAGGACAATCTAAATCATCAATCGTCTCATGTAAAGCATTATTTTCAGCAACTAGTTCTCTTATTTTCTTTCTCAAATTTTATTGATCTCAATAGCTTCTTCAAAATCAATTTGTAAAGCGTTAAAAGAATCTATAAGTTCTTGATCAATGAAATGTACCTCATCTTCATCATCACTTGTTGAGGAGCTATTGGCCATAAGCGCTAGGTTGTTTTCATCATTGCTTTGATATGCTTCCTCATCATCACTCCACGTGGCCATAAGGTTAGATTTCTTTTTCCCTTTGTCATTTTTCTGGAGATTTGAATTTTTCTTTTGTTGATAGCCTTTAGACCTTCTTTCTACAGTATACTTCTTCGTTTCTCCATTTCTTCCGCCACTTAATTCTTTTCTTCGATTTTTGAGAAGTCCCTTGAACTTCATTAAATTTCTAGCGTACATAGCTATTTCTTCGTCTTCCTCGTCTTCATCTATTTCCTCATCACTTTCATCAACAAAAGAAGTATTAGCTTTAAAAGCAATTGATTTTTGTGACTTACCTCTACCTCCTCTTGATTTGAGAATGATCTCATAGTTGATGAGTGATCCCACCAAGGCGTTGAATTCCAAGTGATTAAGATCCTTGGACTCCATAATAGCAGTGACTTGTGAATCCCATTCCTTTGGTAGTGAGCGAAGGATTTTCTTTACCTTTTCACTGTCCGTCATATGCTTTCCAAGGTTGCCTAATCCATATATGATTTCTGCAAAACGATCAAGCATAGTTGAAATAGACTCACCTTCCTTCATGACAAACATTTCATAGTCATGAAGCAGTATGTTGATTTTAGTCTCCCGGACTTGGTTGGTTCCTTCATGGGTGATGCGAAGTCTCTCCCACATTTCTTTGGCACTGGTACATGAGTTATCTCGGTTTCTTTCCTCAACTGTGAGAGCGCAATAGATTAGCTTCATCGCTTTAGCGTTGATGTAGGCTTGCCTCCAGTCATTGTCATCGTATTCCAGCTCCGTTTTTAACTCACCATTTTCTTTTAACGGTGGTTGTGGACCGAAGATAATTATCTTCCAATATTCTACTCCCTCGCTAATGATGTGGTACTTTATAGGATTTTTCCAAGAAGAATAATTAGTACCATTAAATAAAGGAGGGCGGTTATTAGTATTACCTTCTTCCGCTAGGTTGTTATGTGCCATCCCGGATACTTCTGCTCTGATACTAATTATTAGCGATCTAGAAGGGGGGTTGAATAGATCTTTAAATCTTTTCGTAATTATCTACAATAAAATCAGAAGTTAACTCACACAATAGTAATTTAAACAAATTTAAATACAAAGAGTAAGGAAGAAGATCAAACACTGTTTTTATAGAGGTTCGGTGCTAAGACCTACGTTCTCTACCTAAGCTCTCACTTAGGATTTTGCATACCACTTTATTACGCACTTTGTAGTTCAGTGTGAACTCTTACAATCCCGCTTGATTTCCGGCTCAAGCTACCTTTACACTTGATTTGTCTTCCGGCACAAATCCTACCAATACCGCTTGATTTCCGGCTCAAGCTACCTTTACAAATGATTTGTCTTCCGACACAAATCCTACCAACACCACTTGATTTTCGGCTCAAGCTACCTCACACGTGACCTTTCACTAGTCACTCAAATTGTAAGAGAAATAAGATAAAGATTGAAGAACTAAGCTCAATACATGATGTAATAAGATAAGAACAATAATGAGCAATTTTGGAGCAATAGAAGAGTATGTAGGCTTGTAGAACTTCTCTCAACTCTTCTTCCATCATCCTCTATTTATACTTGAAGAAATATAGCTGTTGGGAACCCATATAGCCGTTGCATGATTGTTATGACCGTTCCTTAACAATCTCCCTTCCATTTTTGGCTAATTGGACCGTTGGAATTTATTTATTGTACGCATAAGTCGACTTGTCGAGTTGTATAAGTCGACTTGTGGCCAGAAGTCGACTTGTCGTGTAGTATAAGTCGACTTGTGACAATATTTTACGTAAACTTGCATCTCCGCTCTTCTATAAGTCGACTTGTGATGTGTAAGTCGACTTGTGGTCCATGATAAGTCGACTTGTATCTTTGTTAGTCGACTTGTGTTGACATATCTTCATATATTAGTCGACATATGATGTTCTAGTCGACTTATGTAAGCTTCAACGGTAATATCCACTCAAATCTTCTATAATCTTCATTATTTAAGCCTCTTTCACTTATAGGAAACTTCCATCTTGATTCTTCAATGATTTATCACTTGTCCATCTTGATTTGCACAATAATAATCCCAAAATACCTGAAACAATTTCTTCACCAATTCTATACATTTTATTATTATCAAAACATAAGTGGGATTTAATTTGTCAACCACCATTGGTCCAACAACCCCTTTCTGGATGTCGAGCTTAGTCGAATAACGTCCCATATCTCTTCGTAGATATCGGGGACAGTCGCACTCGATCCCAAGGCTCTATTCACATTTTCGAGCTTTTAGCTCCTTATCCTGGCAACTCCAGTCATAACTTCCTTTATCTTTCATGCATACATGTAATGAATGTTTCACATATCATAATCTCAGTCAATTACATGGATGCACATTCACGTTTTGATCACATTTATCATCGGACCTTAGTCCGGCATTCAGTAGAAATGCTTAGCACACTTTTGCATTCATATGCACACTCACAATTTTCGCATGTTTGGAGCACTTAAATAATTCATTCGAAACATATTCTAAAGCAAACAATTAATTGAGTAAAACCGTCTAGGTTACTCACAAGTTTTTTCCGAAGCTAATGCCTGGAAGATCTAGCAACGTCTAGAGGTTGACGTTCCAATGGCTCCTCTATAAAAAATAATATATACATATATCACAATTTGAACAATCATAAGTGTTTAATAATGCACATGAATGAGATGAAATATGTACAATGCATATTCAAGACTATCCCGGGTATCAATCCATCAATTTCTTCACAAGATGTTCAACTATCAAAACTCACTTAATTAGCCTCATTCTATGGGATTTAACCCTCCATAAACCATTTGAATCCAATCTCATAATCCAATGAACCATTTCAGATCTTTCTCCAAAATAGTGTATTATATCCGACTTCCATCCAGAAATTGAACACCTTAGAGACTGTATCAAGATTCAGCTCCTTCATATAATTTGTAGCCCTATTACTCTATTTCACTACAAATTAAGAATTACCTCAATTGGAATCCTATAGACCAAGATATCATCAAAATACAAAAAATACATTCAGTAAAATATCCAATTCATCCTCCTTCCACCGGTACCCTTACTTAGATTCAATCAATCATTTCCAATATAATACCAAAGAAGATAAATTTTTGTGGAGAGATAAATAAATGTGTTAGGAATCCAATGCTTCAAAAATTAGGTCATTTGGAGGTCTAGAGAAAAAGTTATGACCAAAAAAGTACAATCTGTTGTTTTTGTTTTTCTGCGTCTACGTCTCAGTTTCTGCGTCTCCGTCTCAGTCTCTGCGTCTCTGTCTCTGTCTCTGCGTCTGTGTCTCAGTTTCTGCGTCTCCGTCTCAGTCTTTGCGTCTGCGTCTCAGTTTTTGCATCTCCGTCTCAGTCTTTGCGTCTGCGTCTCAGTTTTTGCGTCTCCATCTCAGTCTTTGTGTCTGGAACGCATCCACTTAAAAAGATCATAACTTTTGACTCCGATATCCAAATTTTACCAACTGTATACCGTTGTAAAGCTAAAAGAAATATCTACAACTTTTAAGAAGGAAATTTTGCTAGAATCTATCTAAATCAGGTCGAAATTTCCTCCCGAAGTTGGAACAGGAATTTTCGCTCAACTCTCAACATCCTGCACCCAGTTCTCAACTTCGTGACAACTTTTGAGACTCTTAGAGACAGAACTAAAATTCAATGTCTGCATACGAATTGTAGCCATATATTGCTAGTTTACTCCGAATCAAGAATCATATTATTTAGACAACCACAGAAAATGTTATGGCCAAAATACTGTAACATACTCAGTGAGAAATTTTCCAAACTTTCTAACTTTCAACACTTTACGTCACCAAACACCAAAAGTTTTCTCAAAAACTAATTTAACACTATAACTGAATTTATTTCTCCCCAACTAACCAGTATTTAAGAACAAACACATGAAGTACATTTTTCATGCAGATGACAGTAATCTATCAACTTTATTTCACAAACCTCCAACAGTGAGGGATTTCTCTAACACTTACCTGCTGAAATCTCCAAAATCTTCAAGCCCTAAACTCCACACGTTTTCGTACTTCACTGAGTGAAATGATCAGCTTTTGGTTTTTCCTTAGAATAGATGACACACATGGCAAAGTAAGGTTAGTGAAAGAAAGGAAGAACACAAGAGTCCCTTAGAAGATATTTTGCTAGAAATTTCTGTGTTTCGAAGAGAGAAGTTTTAGAAAGATAAGAATAAAGAAGGGACTTGGACAACACTTAACCTGCCAACTCTCAAGGAATAGTGACCTACTTCTAGCTAGAGTACAAGGTCTAAGTGACACATGTCACTTTCTAAATGATTAAACCCTAACTTAGTTTCTTTGAAAACGAACTCCATTTAGTTCCCCTCTTTCCAATACAACAATCATCTTTACAACCCAACTATCTCCAAATCTTTATTTAATTTATTTCTTGTTCCCTACTATAAATATATCTCTCTTAATACTCCATAACTTCACCAACATATACAAATACAATAATTCCACTAAAATTCAAAACATCAAGATCTCACTAACCCATAAAATTTTCAATAATAATAACATTCAAGATTCTCAAATCATTCCAATTATACCCGGAATTATTCATGAATGCATGTACAAGTATTTTCATGTGCAACAATCAAGTCTAAGTATGTAGCAAGTTATGCATGAACATGTAGAATACATTCCTAACTCTCATTAGTCACTCACATTTACCATCCTATCCCTTTTCACTAGCAATGGGAAGTTACAACTCTCCCCTCCTTAAAGAAATTTCGTCCTCGAAATTCTTACCTGCTTGCTCGAATAGGTGGGGATATTGTCTCCTCATATGCTCCTCTGTCTCCCATGTTGCTTCTTCAGTCGAGTGGTTCCTCCAAAGGACTTTTACCAATGGAATAACCTTGTTCCTTAACTGCTTAATCCGTGAAACCACAATCTTGATCGGCTCCTCAACATAGCTTAAGTTACTAGCAACCTCGTTCTCCTGAGCTGGTATCACATGTGTCAGATCCGATCGGTATCTTCGGAGCATACTCACATGGAACACATTATGCAATTGAGACATCTCATTTGGTAAAGCCAACTTATAGGCCAAAGGTCCTATTCTCTCAATGATCTCATAAGGACCAATGTACCTAGGGCTCAACTTGCCTTTTTTACCAAATCTCAAAACTCCCCTCCAGGGTGACACTCTAAAAAATACTCTATCTCCTACACTGTACTCCATATCACGTCGATGTTGATCCACATAACTCTTTTGTCTATCCTGAGCCGCTTTGATTTGGCTTCGGATCGACTTCACCTTATCCACTGTGTCCTGTATCAACTTTGGGCCTTCCATCATTCTCAAGCCCTCTTCATCCCAATACAATGGCGACCGACACTTCCTACCGTACAGTGCTTCATACGGTGCCATTCCGATACTACTGTGGTATTGGTTATTGTAGGCAAACTCAATCAATGCCATATATTGATCCCAAGCTCCTCTAAACTCCAATACATAAGCCCTGAGCATATCCTCAACAGTTTTAATTGTCTTTTCACTCTGTCCATCTATTTGAGGGTGAAACGTTGTACTGAAGTTCAATTTAATTCCCATGGCAGTCTGCAAGCTCTTCCAAAATTTCGAAGTAAATATAGGATCTCTGTCTGATACTATGGACATTGGCACTCCATGTAGTCTCACGACCTCATTCACATACTTTTGGGCCAACTGATCAAGTGAGTTATTCTCTCTCACTGGTAAGAAATGGGTCGATTTAGTCAACCGGTCCACTATGACCCAAATAGCATCATGCTACCTCGGAGTCTTAGGCAAACCCATGATGAAGTCCATAGTGATCCGTTCCCATTTCCACTCCGGAAGGGGCAATGAATTCAACTTCCCTACTGGAGCCTGGTGCTCCGCCTTCACTTGCTGGCACATCATACATCTTGACACGTACTCAGCTACTTGCTTCTTCATTCTAGGCCACCAAAAATGTTGCTTCAATGTGTTATACATCTTGGTAGTACCAGGATGCATAACATAGGCGGCCATATGAGCTTCCTCAAGGATATCCTCCCTCAAATCATCCACATTAGGTACACATAGCCTATGTCTCAACCATAAAGTCTCATCTCTCAACTCAAACTCGGACTCTAGATTTGCCCTCACTTTATCCATAAGCTTTACTATATCGGGATCTTTGTTCTGTACTTTTCTAATTCTATCATGTAGCATTGGCCTCAACTTCAAAGTAGCAACTAGTGCCTCATCTTGCTCCAGATTCAACTCTACATTTAGAGCTCTCAAATGAATCGATTAGGTAACCTCGATAAGCGAATCGATTTGTACTAGCATTAGACTTCTGCTCAAAGCATCGCCACCACATTAGCTTTCCACAGGTGGTACTCAATAGTACAATCATAATCTTTTAATAACTCAATCCACCTCCTTTGCCTCAAGTTTAGCTCCTTCTGACTCATCAAGTATTTCAGACTCTGGTGATCAGTATATATCTGGAAAGTCTCCCCATACAAATAATGTCTCCAAATCTTTAGAGCAAAGACAACTGCAGCTAGCTCTAAATCATGTACCGGATAATTGATCTCGTGAGACCTTAATTGTCTCGATGCATAGGCGATCACCTTGCCATGCTGCATCAGTACACATCCTAAACCTTGATGCGAAGCATCACTATATACCACATATCCTCCAATCCCTGATGGAATAGTCAACACTGGTGCGATAGTCAGCCAATATTTCAACTCCTCAAAGCTCTTCTGACACTCCTCACTCCATCTAAACACTACATTCTTCCTCAGAAGTTTAGTCAGAGGGGCCGAGATCAAGGAAAACCCCTCGACAAATCTTCGGTAATATCCAGCTAATCCTAGGAAGCTTTGGATCTCAAGCACATTTCTCAAAGCTTCCCAATTCATAACTGCCTCTACCTTCTTTGGATCTACCTGTATGCCATCTCCAGTTACTATATGTCCCAGAAATACAACTTGATCTAACCAAAATTCACACTTACTAAATTTGGCATACAATTGTTTCTCTCTCATAATCTGTAAGATCACTCTCAAATGCTCAGCATGCTCCTTTCTACTCTTTGAATACACCAAGATATCGTCAATGAATACAATTACAAATCGATCCAGGTAGGGCTGGAACACCTTATTCATCAAGGCCATAAAAGCTACCGGGGTATTAGTTAACCCAAACGGCATCACTAGGAACTCATAGTGCCCATACCTGCTCCTGAATGCACTCTTAGGTATATCAGCCTCCGCTATCTTCAACTGGTAATACCCTGATCTCAGATCTAGCTTAGTAAATACCTGAGCTCCCTGCAACTGGTCAAGCAAGTCATCAATTCTAGGCAACGGATACTTGTTCTTCACGGTCACCCGATTAAGCTACCTATAATCGATGCATAACCTCAAAGTCCCATCCTTCTTCTTCACAAACAACACTGGCGCTCCCCAAAGTGAAACACTGGGCCTTATGAAACCCTTTTCTAACAACTCTTGCAACTGAGCTTTCAGCTCCTTCAGTTCCACAGGTGCCATCCTATATGGGGAAATGGATATAGGAGCAGCACTTGGAACCAGATCAATTGTGAACTCTATTTTCCGATCTAGTGGTAAACCAAGTAACTCCTCGGGAAACACATCTCGGAATTCCTTAACCACTGGAATGTCCTGAATGCTCTGCTCCACCCTAGTATCAATGATGTGGGCCAGATAAGCCTCACATCCTCCCTGCATCAACCTCAGAGCACTCATGAAGGATATCATCCTAGCTGGCACTGCCTGACTAATTCCTCTGAATCTCGCTCTCAGTCGACCGGGAGATTCTAATACTACCTCCTTAGTGTAACAGTTCATGATGGCCCTATGGGCAGTGAGCCAATCCATACCTAAGATCACATCTATCTCTCTCAACTGTAATACAATCAGGTCTGCCTTTAGCTCTACTTGATCAACTTTAACTAAGCACTCCTTGCATACCTCACCAATGACAGTAGTGCTACCTAGAGGTGTACTCACCTTTAGCCCATACTGCAGTAACTCCCTAACACAATGCAGTCTACATGCCAAATGCGATGCAATGAAAGAGTGTGTGGATCCTGGATCTAGCAGTGCAAATGCCTCCAAATCATAAACAAGAAGCGCACCTGCAACCACATCTGGTGAGTCTTGGGCCTCCTGCCGAGTCATGGCATAGACCCTGGCCTGAGACTGTGGTCGGCTGCCCTGACACACAGGCCTCATGGAAGAACTCCCAGCTCTCCCTCTATCTCTACCTCTACCTCTATGTCCAGATCCACCACCTCTGCTCTGCTAAACTGTAGCATCACTCCCGGATCTCCCACTAACACCAGACTGGGTTCCAGCAACAACCGGACAATTCCTAATTTTGTGTTCGAATGAGCCACAAGCCAAACAAGCTCCTGTCACAGCCCAACACTCTTCACCGTGCCTTTTCCCACAATACTCACATGGGGACCGCTGGTTTTGCACTATACTTCATCCCCCACCAGTCTGTATAGGTCTACCTCTCATTCCCGTTCCAGACTGTCTAAATCTACCTGATGATCTGAATTGTCTACTCTGGCGCTTACTAAAACTCCTGCCAGAATTGCCTTGACTCTCACTAGGCCTCTTTCCTCTAGACCCTTGCCCGATCTCTGCTTGCTTCTCTTTCATTAGCTGTTCAATTCTGATTGAGGCAGCTCTCAACTCAGTGAAAGTGCCCATATTTGACCTTGCCAACCTTGTTCTGATCTCCATATTAAGCCCATTCTCAAACCTCCTGCACTTGTCTTCCTCGGTAGGAATCAGAACGGTAGCATAACTCATCAATTCATTAAATCGGACCTCATAGTCCTTCACTGACATCTTGCCCTGTTTCAGTTCCAAGAACTTTTGCATCTTCATGTCCAAGTAGACCTTAGGCATGTAGTTGTCTCTGAAGACTCTCAGAAAGTCTTCCCACTTCAATAGACAAGGCCTGGTGGTACTGCCTGGAACAGTCTTCCACCACTGGTAAGCTAGGCCCTGCAAGAGAGACACTGCATAATCGAACCTCTCATCGAGCTCGCAGTCCATCTGATCAAATACTCTTTCTGTCCTCTCTAACCATCCCTCGGCCTCAGTAGGGTCTGTGCTGCCATAGAAGTCAACAGCTCCCTGCTTCTGAAGCCTATCATACCTCCTCTCCCTTTTCTTGAGAACTCTAGGAGGCAACCCCTCAGATCGAAGTACCGAGGACTCTCTACTGGCTCCTACAGATCGTTGTTCAGTGGGTTGATCAATCTGATCACCTAGGGCGGATGACCTATAAGAAAAGATAACTTCAATCATTATCCGCATTGCTCAAGACATTTCATGCTTATCATTTCTATAAGTCCCAATAGATTCTAAACCATGCTCTGATACCACCTAAATGTAGCGCCCCTTACCGCAGGGTATCCACCGGGACACCCGGAGGTCATTCCGGCACATATCCTACGGTGAGGGCACTCTACGTTCGATCACTACATCCCTTTCTATGGCATGGTGACATAATTCAAGAACAAAGCATCATAAGAAGATCACAATATTTTAAAACCAACTTTCTTTTTCCTTATTACATTTCACAAAAATCAAGGTCTACATTGTCTGACCACAATATCCGTATGTACATCATCAGAAAACCTAATACAATAGTACTACGTGAATGAGGAAAGTGTATCAAAATTTATTTAAATCATCCAAAAGAACCCCAGCTGACCGACCTTTGAGCCATGACCTCAATCTCCAATCGCAATCTACTCAGCTAGAAGATCCTCTTAACAACTAGAGTCGTCTCTCGGTCTTGAAAAGACAACGTTGCAATTTTAGTGAGTTTTGCAAACTCAATGAGGTAACCATCATCGATGGTTCACTCAATTCATGCATCAAAACATCGCACATAACACAACGCTCACTTCATTACATATTCACAATGTATCACAATATCGCACATAACATAATATTCACTTCATCGCATATTCACAATGTATCACATTGTTCAAATAAAAACACACATCAATTATTATTGGCAATGCACATGAGACTCACTTTCGTTTATTATTGTCGTTATGACCGAGTGCCTTTTTTTCCAGCTCACCCCTTTCTGGATGTCGAGCTTAGTTGAATAACGTCCAATATCTCTTCATAGATATCGGGGACAGTCGCACTCGAGCCCAAGGCTCTATTCACATTTTTGAGCTTTTAGCTCCTTATCCTGGCAACTCCAGTCATAACTTCCTTTATCTTTCATGCATACATGTAATGAATGTTTCACATATCATAATCTCAGTCAGTTACATGGATGCACATTCACGTTTTGATCACATTTATCATCGGACCTTAGTTCGGCATTCAGTAGAAATGCTTAGCACACTTTTGCATTCATATGCATACTCACAATTTTCGCATGTTTGGAGCACTTAAATAATTCATTCGAAACATATTCTAAAGCAAACAATTAATTGAGTAAAACCATCTAGGTTACTCACAAGTTTCTCCCTAAGCTAATGCCCGGAAGATCCAGCAATGTCTGGAGGTTGACGTTCCAATGGCTCCTCTATAACAAATAACATATACATATATCACAATTTGAACAATCATAAGTGTTTAATAATGCACATGAATAAGATGAAATATGTACAATGCATATTCAAGACTATCCCGGGTATCAATCCATCAATTTCTTCACAAGACGTTCAACTATCAAAACTCACTTAATTAGCCTCATTCTGTGGGATTTAACCCTCCATAAACCATTTGAACCCAATCTCATAATCCAATGAACCATTTCAGATCTTTTTCCAAAACAGTGTATTATATCCGACTTCCATCCAGAATTTGAACACCTTAGAGACTGTATCAAGATTCAGCTCCTTCATATAATTTGTAGCCCTATTACTCTAGTTCACTACAAATCATGAATTACCTCAATTGGAATCCTATAGACCAAGATATCATCAAAATACTGAAATACATTCGGTAAAATATCCAATTCATACTCCTTCCACCGGTACTCTTACTTAGATTCAATCAATCATTTCCAATATAATACCAAAGACCATAACTTTTTGTGGAGAGATAAATAAATGTGTTAGGAATCCAATGCTTCAAAAATCAGGTCATTTGGAGGTCTAGAGAAAAAGTTATGACCAAAAACGTACAATCTGTTGTTTTTGTTTTTCTGCGTCTGCGTCTCAGTTTCTGCGTCTCCATCTCAATCTCTGCGTCTGCGTCTCTATCTCAGTCTCTGCATCTGTGTCTCAGTTTCTGCGTCTCCGTCTCAGTCTTGGGGTCTGCGTCTCAGTTTTTGCATCTCCGTCTCAGTCTTTGCGTCTGCGTCTCAAATTTTGCGTCTCCGTCTAAGTCTTTGCGTCTGGAACGCATCCACTTAAAAAGATCATAATTTTTGACTCCGATATCCAAATTTTACCAAATTTATACTGTTGGAAAGATAAAAGAAATATCTACAACTTTTCAGAAGGAAATTTTGCCAGAATCTATTTAAATCAGGTCGAAATTTCCTCCCGAAGTTGGAACAGGAATTTTCACTCAACTCTCAACATCCTGCACCCAGTTCTCAACTTCGTGACAACTTTTGAGACTCTTAGAGACAGAACTGAAATTCAATGTCTTCATACGAATTGTATCCATATATTCCTAGTTTACTCCGAATCAAGAATCATCTTATTTAGACAATCACATAAAATGTTATGGACAAAATACTGAAACATGCTCAGTGAGAAATTTTCCAGACTTTCTAACTTTCAACACTTTACGTCACCAAACACCAAAAGTTTTCTCAAAAACTAATTTAACACTATAGTTGAATTTATTTCTCTCCAACTAACCAGTATTTAAGAACAAACACATGAAGTACATTTTTCATGCAGATGACAGTAATCTATCAACTTTATTTCACAAACCCCCAACAGTGAGGGATTTCTCTAACACTTACCTGCTGAAATCTCCAAAATCTTCAAGCCCTAAACTCCACGTTTTAGTACTTCTTGAGTGAAATGATCAGCTTCTGGTTTTTCATTAGAATAGATGAAACACATGGCAAAGTAATGTTGGTGAAAGAAAGGAAGAACACAAGAGTCCCTTAGAAGATATTTTGCTGGAAAATTCTCTGTTTCGAAGAGAGAAGTTTTAGAAAGATGAGAATAAAGAAGGGACTTGGACAAGACTTAACCTGCCAACTCTCAAGGAATAGTGACCTAATTCTAGCTAGATTACAAGGTCTAAGTGACACATGTCACTTTCTTGATGATTAAACCCTAACTTAGTTTCTTTGGAAACTAACTCCATTTAGTTCCCCTCTTTCCAATACAACAATCATCTTTACAACCCAACTATCTCCAAATCTTTATTTAATTTATTTCTTGTTCCCTACTATAAATATATCTCTCTTAATACTCCATAACTTCACCAACATATACAAATACAATAATTCCACTAAAATTCAAAACATCAAGATCTCACTAACCCATAAAATTTTCAATAATAGTAACATTCAAGATTCTCAAATCATTCCAATTATACCCGGAATTATTCAAGAATGCATGTACAAGTATTTTCATGTGCAACAATCAAGTCTAAGTATGTAGCAAGTTATGCATGAACATGTAGAATACATTCCTAACTCTCATTAGTCACTCACATTTACCATCCTACCCCTTTCCACTAGCAATGGGATGTTACAAAACGAGATTATGGCCAAGAAAGTGACAGCCTCCACTTGTACTCTTCCTATCAATCCTGTCTCCAGCGTAATCAGCATCACAATAGCCAATTAACATGAAATCTTTACCTTTCTCATACATTAAGCAAAGATCAGTAGAACCTGAAAGATATCTCAAAATTCTTTTAACAACAATATAGTGAGATTCTCTAGGATCTACTTGAAATCTAACACACAAATAGACACTAAACAGAATATCAGGTCTCCTTGCTGTAAGGTAAAGTAAAGAACCAATAATTCCTCTAAAAAGGTTTTGATCAACCTTCTTACCTGCTTCATCCTTAGATAAAAGGTTAGAAGGGTGCATAGGAGTTGACATAGGTTTCACTTTTTTCATTCCATATTTAACCAACAGTTTTTTGATATACTTCTGTTGATGAATAAAAATATTTTCTTCAGTTTACTTAATTTGTAAACCAAGAAAGAATTTTATGTCACCCATCATGTTCATCTCAAATTCACTTTTCATTAGATTTTCAAAACTGGAACATAGCTTTTTAGATGTTGCACCAAAGATAATATCATCAACATATATCAGTACTATGATGAAATCATTCTTAATACTTTTTCTAAATAAAGTCTTATCTACATGTCCTCTACTAAAACCATTTTCAATCAAAAAGGAACTTAGACGATCATACCAAGCTCGAGGAGCTTGTTTCAAGCCATAAAAATCTTTATGAAGTCTATAAACATAATTTGGTTTCTTAGAATCTTCAAAACCAGGAGGTTGCTTTACATAAACCTCTTCATCTATAAAACCATTGAAAAAGGCACTTTTCACATCCATTTGAAATAGTTTTATATCATGACAAACGACATATGCAAGCAAAATCCTAATAGCTTCTAATCTAGCTATAGGAGCATAAGTTTCATTATAGTCAATTCTTTCTTGTTGATTATAGCCTTAAGCTACTAATCTAGCTTTGTTACGACTTACTCTACCTGACTCGTCTAGTTTATTTTTAAAAACCCATCAGGTTCCTATGATAGACTTTTTAGAGAGTCTAGGAACTAAACACCAAACTTTATTCCTAGTAAACTGGTTCAGCTCCTCTTCCATGGCTAAAATCCATGCTTCATCTTGAAAAACTCCATCAATTTTCTTTGGCTCTATTTCATAAATAAAAGCTACATTTACTTATCTTCTAAATTTAGACCTAGTTCTCTCACCTTCTGAAGTTTCTCCTATAATCAAATTTTCTGGGTGAGAAGACTTATATTTCCAATCCTTTTTCAGACTAAAATTTTCAAGAACATCTTCTACTTTATCTAGAGGAGCATCTGATGGTGACAATCTTCATTATCAACCAAGGGTACTGATAGGGTTTCATTATCAGTATCATTACTTCTATCTAGGTGAGAATCATCATCAAATTTGACATGAATAGATTCTTCAACAGATTTAGAAGCAAGATTATAAACCCTATAAGCTTTAGAAGATAATGAATATCCTAGAAAAATTCCTGAATAGATCTTAGAATCAAATTTATCCAAAGTTTCTTTTGTATTCAATATAGTAAACTTGCAACCAAATGGATGGAAGTAAGAGATATTAGGCTTCCTTCCTTTCAATAACTCATATGGAGTTTTATTCAACCATGGTCACAAAAGTTTTCTACTTTGAATATAACAAGCTGTATTTATAAATTCTGCCTAGAAATACTTAGGAAGATTCATTTTACACAACATGGTTCTTGCCATTTCTTGAATTGTCCTGTTCTTTCTTTCTACAACTCCATTCTGTTGTGGAGTTCTAGGATAAGAGAAATTGTGGAAAATTCCATTCTCTTCATAGAATATTCTGAATTTTTCATTTTCAAATTCACCACCGTGTTCACTTCTAATTCCATCAACAGAAACTCCTTTTTTATTTTGTAACTTTTTGGAAAGAACTTTAAAACATTTAAAAGATTCATTTTTATGTGACAAAAATAATATCCAACAAAATTTACTGAAGTCATTAACAATTACGAAATCATACTTCTTTCTGTCAAGACTTAATGCCCTAGTAAGACCAAATAAATCTATATGTAACAATTCTAGAAGTCTAGACGGAGTTACAATATTTTTAGAAGAAAAAGATGTTTTAACCTGTTTTCCTTTATGACAACTATCACAAAAGAAATCCTTGTTAAAACTTATTTTTGCTAAACCTCTTACCAAACTATGTTTAATCAACTTGGAAATATGTTTAAAACTAACATGACCTAGCTTTTATGCCAAATCATTTTTTCTTCATCTGTTGATATAAAACAAGAAATATTTTGACTTTGCAAATCTTCTAAATTAAATTTATAAAGATTGTTTCGTCTTTTGGCATAAAAGAATATGGAACCGTCCTTGTTTTTAACTACACAAGAGTTTTGATTAAATGATACTTCAAAACCAGAATCACATAATTTACTTACACTAATTAAATTATGTTTTAAACCTTCAACTAGCATAACATTATCAATAGATGCAAAGGAATCTTTACCAATTTTGTGGATTTCAACTATTTTGCCCTGTTCTTTGTCTCCAAAAGTTACTGATCCTCCTTTCTTATTTTGAAAATCTAGAAACATAGACCTTCTTACCATCATATGTTGCGAGCATCCACTGTCCAAACACCATTGGCGCTGGCTGCTTTTTCTAAGGAAGGAGATCTGCAGTAGATATTATGTTCTTTTTAGGTAACTAGATTTTTTTGGGTCCTTTGGAGTTAGTCTTATATTAATTCATAGAATGATAATACGAAGACTGGTGATATTTCTTTCTATAAGGAACAAAATTCTTTTTGTAATGAGTGTTGCTTTTAGTAAACCCTAAACCACTCTTATTATTAGGATGTCTATATTTTCCAATCATGTAATTCATTTTTTTTGTACTTTCAGTAAAGGTTGATAAGTCTGCTGAGAGAGAATTAATCCTTTGTTTCAACTGACTAATTTCCTATTACCTATCTATAGTTACTTTTTTCTTCATATCGTCTACTTGTTTCTTAAGGCAAACGTTTTCTTTTTCTAATGCTTCCGTGTTCTTCAAGTTTTTGACATACTTTCTTTTTAAGGATCTATACTGCTTTAGTATAGCATGTGAATCTTCTAACAATTCTAAGTATGCATCTTGAAGCTCATTAAAGTTAGAAGTTACCTCCTCGTCACCTTTTTTTTCGGCTACCAAGTATATATTTGCTTTTTCTAATGCTTCTGAATCAGAATTAGATTCGAACGAATCTAAATCTTCCCAAGTCGCCATCATACTCTTTTTATTTTCTTTATTCTTCTTCGATTTTCTTCTCAGCAACGGACATTCAGACTTGTAGTGTCCTGGTTTGTTGCACTTGTAGCAAATGATAGAGGTCTTCTTGTTCTTAACTTCATCTTTGCTATTTTTCTTAAAAGAAAAATATTTATTTCCTTTAGTTTTCTTCTTCCACATTCTTATGATCTTTCTTGAAATGAAAGATAATTCATCATCGTCTTCACTTGAATCTTGTTCAGATTCACTAGTATCATCATTCTTGATTTCTTCGATCTTTAATGCTTTTGACTATGAACTTCTATTTCTCTGAGTCTTGTGATTTTTCTGACCAGCCTTTAATGCTATAGATTTGTCTCTTCTATTTTTGTCTTCAGCATCAAGCCCTACTTCATGTATCTTTAAAGAACCAAGCAATTCGTCTAGCTTTAATTTGCTCAAGTCCTTGGTTTCCTGTACTGCAGTGACTTTGGGTCTCCATCTTTTAGGCAAACTTCTAAGAATCTTCATGACATGATATTGATTATCGTAGATTCTTCCAAGAGCTTTAAGTCCATTAACGATAGTTTGAAATCATCCAAACATCTAATCAATAGACTCATCTTCTTTCATCTTAAACAGCTCATATTGATGTACAAGAATGTTGATCTTGGATTATTTCACTTGGTTTGTGCCTTCATGTATGATGGATAAAGTGTTCGACATCTCCTTCGCAGTTTCGCATCCATGAACTTTACCATATTCACTTCTGCTTAAAGCACATTTCAGAAAGAACTTGGCCTTTGAGTTTAATTGAAATCTAACTTTGTGATCGGCTGACCATCTGGTACGAGGAATAGTATTTCCTTCATCATCTATTGGTATGTATGGTCCATTCTCGATGATATCCCAAAGATCAATGTGTGTGGATTCGATGAAGAGCTACTTCCTGTCCTTCCAATAATGATAATCCTCACCATTGAATGCATGAGGTCTTGTGATGGAGGCACCTTCAGTTATAAAAACATGTGATTCATCCATGGATCTTTTTCCTCACTTTGTAAAGATGGTTCTTGGAAACTGAGCTTTGATACCAATTGAAGTAAATCACACGATAATATAGAATTCACGTAAAATATACGAGATACACAAGAAAGGGGTTGAATTGTGTAACTTTTTTGTGAATACACAAACCTTTGCTATTTTTTGAAAAACAAACTTTTTCAATTGTTAAAGAATACCACAAATGTTATAAAAAAATAGTTACTTAGTTAAATCACAAATAACTTCTATAAACTTGTATAAAATAAGAGAAATTAAACTGAAGGGTAAGAAGATAGACGCTGCGATTTTTATACTGGTTCACCCCAAACCTTGGGCTACGTCTAGTCTTCAGAGTTCTTATGAGATTTCACTATACTTCGTCAAATTTACAAGTATTCTTTCTTCCCTTCTAGAGCCTCTTCAGGTCTCTTACATAAAGTATTCTTTCTGTTGTCTTAGCCTCTCTAGGCTCTTAGCATTTTCTTTCTCTCACTAGAAAGATATTGTGAGCTTGTGTTACAGTAGAGTTTGTTCTTTTATTTTGCACTTTGAATACAGAATTTTTGTAAGTAAAAACTTGAAAAGCTAAAAGATTGTTCAGTCTTCGACTACGACTAGTATTTATAGCCTAAGTCTCCAATTGTTTCTTGAATCTTGATAACTGCTTCTTGCTTTTTATAGAAACTGTTATTCAGTTGAGTTCTGTAACTAACTCTAACTGCCCGACGTACTAGAGTATCTTCCTCTTGTATCGTCTGTGTTTTTCTCCTCTTTTGTGTTTTCACTTCTTCTGTGTTTTGCGCTTCTTTTGTGTTTCTACTTCTTATATGTTTTCCACTTCTTCTGTGTTTTCACGCTTCTTCTGTGTTTTCCCCTTCTTTTGTGTTTTCTACTTCTTCTGTGTTTTATGCTTCTTTTGTGTTTTCCACTTCTTTTGTGTTTTCACTTCTTTTGTGTTTTCCCACTTCTTCTTTGTTTTCGCTTCTTTTGTGTTTTCCACTTCTTCTGTGTTTTTCACTTTTTCTGTGTTTTGCGCTTCTTTTGTGTTTTCCACTTCTTCTATGTTTTCCTGCTTCTTTTGTGTTTTCCGCTTCTTCTGTGTTTTCCACTTCTTTTGTGTTTTTCACGCTTCTTTAGTGTTTTGTGCTTCTTCTGTGTTTTCAACTTCTTCTTTGTTTTTCTGCACACTTAACAAACTTATCAAAATAGTTCATTTATTTCTAACATTATTATTATTTGATTATCACCAAAATTAATAAACGTGAAGTCTTTTTTACTTAACAAGCTTCTGCCCAGAAATACTTTGGAAGATTCATTTCATATAGCGTAGTCCTTGCCATTTTCTAAATCGTCCTATTCTTTCTTTCTACAACTCCATTTTGTTGTGGAGTTCTAGGAGCAGAGAAATTATAGAAAATTTCATTCTCTTCACAAAACATTCTAAATTTTTCATTTTCAAATTCTCCGCCATGATCACTCCTAATTCCAGCAATAGAAATTACTTTTTCATTTTGTAACTTTTTGGATAGAACTTTAAAGCACTTAAGAGATCCATCTTTATGTGATAAAAACAATATCCAACAAAATCTAGTGAAGTCATCAATAATTACGTGACCATACTTCCTTCCGCCAAGACTTAATGTTCTAGTTGGACTAAACAAATCTATATGTAACAATTCTAGAAGTCTAGACGAAGTTACAACATTTTTAGAAGAAAAAGATGTTTTAACTTTTTTTTTCTTTTTGACAACTATCACAAAAGAAATCTTTGTTAAAACTTTTTTTTGATAAACCTCTTACCAAATCATGTCTAACCAACTTGGAAATATGTTTAAAACTAACATGACCTAGCTTTTATGCCAAATCAGTTTTTCCTCATCTGTTGATATAAAACATGAAATATTTTGACTTTTCAAATCCTCTAAATTAATCGTATAGAGATTGTTTCGTCTCTTGGCAGAAAAGAATATGAAACCATCCTTGTTTTTTACTACATAAGAATTTTGATTAAACGATACTTCAAAACCAGAATCACATAATTGACTTACACTAATTATATTATGCTTTAATCCTTCAACTAGCAGAACATTATCAATAGACGTAAATGAATCTTTACCAAATTTGCAATTATAACTATTTTGGCCTGCTAGTTGTCTCCAAAAATTACTGATCCTCCTTGCTTATTTTGGAGGTCTAGGAACATATACGTCGTGAGCATCCACTATCCAAGTACCATTGGTACTGTTTGCTTTTTTCAAGAAGGGAGATCTGCAGTATATATTATATCTTTCTTAGGTACCCATATTTTCTTAGGTTTTTGGGGTTAGACTTACAATAATTCCTTGAATAATAAGAATATTGCTTCTTTTTCTTTTTGTTAGGAACAAAACTCTTATTATGACGAACATATTTATTAGTAAACCCTAAATCACTCTTATCCTTTGGATGTCTATGTTTTCCAATCATATCATTCATCCTTTTTGTACTTTCAATAAATATTGATAAATCTACTGAAAGACTTTTAATTATTTGTTTCAATTGATTAATCTCCTTGTATCTATCCACACTTACTTTCCTTTTCATATCGTCTACTTGTTTCTTAAAGCAGACATTTTCTTTCTCCAACACTTTCGTGTTCTTCAAGCTTTCAACAAATTTTTTTTAGAATCCTATATTGCTTTAATATAGCATGTAAATCTTTTAATAATTCAAAATATGCCTCTTGAAGATCATTAAAGTTAGAAATTACCTCATCATCGCATTCTTTTTCAGCTACCAAGCATATATTTGCTTGTTCTGATGCTTCATAATCGGAGTCAGATTCAGATGCATCCAAATCTTCCCACATTACCATCATGCTCTTTTTGTTTTCTTTACTTTTCTTCTATTTTCTTTTGAGCAATAGACATTCAGTCTTGTAATGTCCTGGTTTGTTGCACTCATAACAGATGATAGACGTTTTCTCATTTTTGGCTTCTTCTTTGCTATTCTTCTTAAAAGAAAAGTCTTTATTTCCTTTTGTTTTCTTTTTCCGTATCCTCCTAATCTTTCTTGAAATGAAGGATAGTTCATCATCATCTTCATTTGAATCTTGATCAGATTCACTGGCATCATCATTCTTGATTTCTTCAATCTTTAATCCTTTTGAAGATGTGCTTCTACTTCTCTGGTTCTTTTGATTCTTGCGGCCTTTAATGCGATAGACTTATCTCTTCTAGGTTTATTTTTAGCAGCAAGTTCTACTTCATGTATCTTTAATGAACCAAGCAATTCATCTAGCTTCAGCTTGCTTAAGTCCTTAGCCTCTTGTATTTCTGTAACCTTGGGTCTCCATCTTTTAGATGGACTTTTGAGAATCTTTCTGACATGATCTTGATTATCGTAGATTCTCCCAAGAGCTTTAAGTCCATTAACAATTGTTTGAAATCGTCCAAACATCTGATCAATAGTCTCCTCATCTTTCATCTTGAATAGCTCATACTGATGAACAAGAATATTGATCTTGGACTTTTTCACTTGATTTGTACCTTTATATGCAATGGCTAATGTGTCCCACATCTCCTTTGTAGATACGCATCCATGAACCTTGTCATATTCACTTGTGCTTAGGGCACAACTTAGAAAGAACTTAGCCTTTGAATTCAACTGAAATCGAGCTTTTTGATCGATTGACCATTTGTCATGAGAGATGATATTGCCTTCATCATCTATTGGTGTATATGGACCAATCTTGATGATATCCAAAAGATCAATATGTGTGGATTCTATGAAGAGTCATATCCTGTCCTTCCAATAATGATAATCCTCACCATTGAATGCAGGAGGTCTTGTGGCCGAGGCTCCTTCAACTATAAAAACATGTGATTTAGCCATGGATCTTTCCCCTCACTTTGTGACAGTGTTTCTTGGAAACCTTGCTCTGATACCAACTAAAGTAAATCACTTGTTAATATAGAAATCTGATATGATATGTAAACTACATAAGAAGGGGGGTTGAATTATGTAATCTTTTCGAAAATATTAATCTTTTGGACTTCTTGAATTTCTTTACGAAAATTCAAATGATTACTAAAATACTTTGCTAAGGTTGATAAGTAACGCAATCACAAGTAATATTATCTACTCGTTTAAAAACAAGAAAATTAAAAGATAAGGGTTAGAGAATAGACACTGCAATTTTATATTGATTCACCCCAAACCTTGGGCTACATCCAGTCCTCAGAGTTATCTGAGATTTTACTGTACTCTTTCAACTTTATAAACATTCTTTCTACACTTGCAAAGCCTCTTCAAGTCTCTCTCACAAAGTATTCTTTATCAACTGTATTAGTCTCTTTAGGTTCTAGCTTTCCTTTCTCTCTCTAAGAAAAGTATTTTTGAGCTTTAGGTTATAGAGGTATTTGTTCACTTCTTTCACACTTTGAATATAGAATTTTTGCTAATGTATGTATATGTATCGTATATCAATCTTTTACTAGAACAAGTATTTACAGCCTAAGTCTCCAACTGTCTTTTTGAAAACTGCTTCTTGAATCTTCTAGAAACGATTATTAGTTGAGTCCTATAACTAACTCCAACTAACTTTTTGACATTCTAGATTATCTTCTTTTTGTATCAACTGGAATAATGCTTCTTCTTTTATTACGTTTAAATACATTATTACGCTTCGATCTGTTGTCGCACTTAAATTCGGCATTATTGCAAGCACCTTTTGAGTTGACTAAGTGTTACTTACATTTTTCTGCACACTTAACAAATTTATCAAAACAATTCATACATTTCTAAGATTATTATTGTTTGATTGTCATCAAAATTAATGGAAGTGAAGTCTTCTTGACTTAACAATAATCCTCGCTCTGAACTTACACGGGGCAAATCTACCGTGCTAAGCATATATCTTAGTGAGTAATAACTAATCTACATTAAAAGATTACTTTAACAATAATTCATAAATAGTGCATTTCAGAACAAATTTTATAATTAACAGAACTGCATAACACAAGAGGGTATAAATATGTCAAAATCAAAACACAATTTATTTTATGTCATAATTAAAAAGATATCAGAATATAAAATCAGATGACTTATACAGAAGAGACCGAAGTCTCGATACCGAAGTATCACAGAAGAGATTGAAGTCTCAACACTAAAATGTTACAGAAGAGACCGAAGTCTTGACACCGAAGTATCAGTAATAGAAGACACCGAATTGCCATTAACAGAAGACACCAAAGTTTCAGACACCGGAGTGTTACAAAAGCAGCTGCAACCCTTCTAGCATGCCTATTTACCCATAACTAGGATTTAACATATTTAAAAATAGAAATGTATGAAATTCAATTCACATATCAATCAATGTTTTCATACTATGTATTCAAGCATATCACATTCTTACAGCTTTGTAAATCGTTCAATGTTCCAAATCAATAACAAACAAAATAGTCAAAGCAAAACTATCAAAAATTGCTTACTGAATTAATTACAAAATTGACCATTTAAAATACTTACAAAATCTCCCTTTTTGCTTATTGCCTCGAAATCCCGTCCCATCAATATCTGGAAGTCGCTCTATGCGTTCCTCTATAACATTTAATACAAATACATATCACTATTATGCATGATTATGAAATCATTGATGCACATTCACGTATACTAAAAATGTATTATGCATGTTCATGATAAATTCCTGAGTTTCTTAGCCTTAATCTTGTCACATTATCAATCATGTGAAACCACACTTGTTGGACCCCGATTTTTGAGTAAAAATAAGAAATATGCAAAATTGGATAAGTTGATTGAAATGAAGTTAAATGACAAGAACTAAAAAGAGAAAGTGTGAAAAGATGAAAAATTGTAAAAAAGTTTGACTTTTTGGCCTTTGAGGGTTGAATTTTGATTTAGGCAAAATTTGATAAAATAGTCTTCTGGCAACTTGTAGATTATGTTAAGTGCTTTCTGTAGCCATAAAGTTTGCAATTTTTCGATATCGGGAGTGGAAGTTATGATCAGTCAAAGTTTATGTGTGATAGGGTTGACTTTTGACTTTAATTATGACTGAATCTTTGACTGAGAAATTAACCTAGTTAGAGGTTAATTGAGCTTTGATGTTCTTATGAAAATTGAAGGATTTGCTTTGATCTTTATTTCGATATAAAGTATGCAATTTTTCGATCAAGGAATAATAAGTTATGATTTTTACAAGTTTATGTTATGGTTTTAGCAGGAATATTAGAGGATAGAACCTTTGACCGGAAAATGGACTCCCTTAGGAGTCGAATTGAGTTTTATGTCCTTCGTGCAAGATGTAGAGCTTCTCTCAAGCTTTCTATAGAGACTAAGTTTTTCAAAATTGGAGTTCGGGATTAAGAGTTATGAATTTTGGAAGTTTAGGATTTTTTCATGTGAAAAAAAAAAAGGAAAATGAAGTATCCCCGTCGCTAGGGCGACGCATCGCCCTAGCGATGCTGAGCGTCCAGCTCGCGTCGCCAGGGCGATGCAATCACCTTGGCGATGGCGAGCGTCCGGCTCGCCGTCGCGAGGGCGACCTCGCCCTCGCCTCGCCCAAACGCGGGCGTTCCGCCCTCGCACGACGTCTTTTTCCTTTGCGTGTAGTTACGTCGTTTTGGTTCTTTTGGTTACTTCCTCCTCCAAATTCGACCTTTGTTCACTATTTTGCTCATATCTTTTCCGTCCGACATTCGATTGAGTTGATTCTTGCGGCGTTGGATTCCTAAGATAATTATCTACATCCTCATAGAAATTTGTGAATTTTTTAGATTAAATTAATGGTGATTAATTTAATCAAAGTGAGTCGGGAAATGTTCTGAACATAATTCAGTATTTTGAGAAATTCGGGATCTACAGAGATCCGATTGAAGCGATTCTTGAGGCGAGATAAAGTTAAGACAAGGGGATACAAATCATATGAACAAATGAAATGTCAATTTTGCCTCTAAGACCTTCAAATTATGAATGGAAGTTCGGATTTGTGTGTATTTTCTGGATTGGGAACATCTGAGAGTATTTTAAACATAACTTTTGATATGGGAATCGAAATGAGGTGATTATTGATTTGAATTAAACTAGAGAAGTAGATCTACAATTGTTATGAAGAAGTCGAGTTTCAATTAGGTCCTTAAGAAGGTTAATTTTCGGATGGAAATAATCGTACATGGAAAATGTGTTAGAATATGGATATACTCGAACTGTTTTAAGCATAACTTTTGGTGTAGTGATCCGAATTGAGCGCGGTCAGTGGCGTTGGATTTGTATGATTGAGAGGAATATTTCTTAATAAGGAAGTTTTAACAAATTCCTTCAACTTGATGGTGCGAATCAGACTCGTATGGTCATTTGACCTCCATTAGTGACATGGCTTTAAAACACAAAAGGAGATGTCGTTTTTAGCCAAATAAAGCCACGAAATTGGCTGAAAAATCAGAAGAAAATAAGAAGAAGAAGATTGGAGAAGTTTCGGCTATGGTGGAAGATGAAAGAGAAAGCTTAGTTTTGATTTTTCTACTTGTTTCTTAGGGATTTTTGAGATGGTTCAAGAGAGAAAAAGGTGGAGGAGCAAAAGAGCTTCCTTCCAAGCCAAGAAAAGTCAGATTTCAGTGAAAAATGAGATAAGGTCGAAAATTTAATGTGTGATTTTTGATGAGCTCTTGGTTTAGAAATATGGATAATGATATGGGTTTGTGATTTATGAAGTTGATTTTGATATATATGCCTTAGGTTGTGTTTAATTTTGGATGGAAATTTGTTTAAGGTTTAGGCTTAATTTTGTGATTAAGAATTTTGTGAAATTTTGGTGTAGAATTATAGATGAGAATATGGGTTTGTGAAATATGAAAGCAATTTTGAAGAATTTGTGAATTATGATATTGAATTTAGATAAATTGGTTTAGGGCAATTTTGAGATTTGGGGATTTTTAAAATTGGTGGTTCAAATATCTTGAAAGTAGTATGAATTGATGACTTATGACATCAATTTTGAAAATTAAGTTATTTATGAGATTGAATTTGAGTGAATTGGTTTAGGTCAAAGTTTGAATTTGGGGATTTTAGAAATTCTTGTTTTAGAAAGCTTGGAAAAATGATAAATTTGGGTACCCTATAGTTAATTTTGGGAATTATGCAAATTATGATGTGGAATTTGAATGATTATGGCTTAGGTCAATTTTAATTGAAAGAAGGAAAAAAGCAAAGATCAAATTGATGATCGGGACGAGTTCCTAGCATCATTTCGAGGTGGGTAGCATATTTATATTTTGATTTGTAAGCTATACATGAAAGTTTGAAAAATTAAAGAAAGCAATTTTTGAAAATTTAAAGAAGGCGAAAATGGATTTTTGATAAATTATTGTTTATGTAAATGATTGAAAGAAGGATTAAATGCCTTATTTTAGAAAAGATTTTGAAATTACAAGATTGAAGAAATTCATGGTTTTGAATTGTTAGATAAATTTTCAAAATGTGCATTATGAATATGTATCTGTTTGAGTTATGTTTTAAAGAAATAAATTGCATTCATATTTATGATTTGAATTGATACGTGATTAAATTAGTGAATGTGAATTGTTGTATGTCTTTATGTGATTTGTGAATGTAAGTGTGTCAAGTTTGACATTATGTGAAAATATGAAAAATTTGCAGAAAAGCAAGTTTTCAAAAAGTGCCTTCAGGCATTCCGACCTTTCATTTTTGCTTATGTGTTAAGTGGGTTTGGTCAGGTCCAGTCAGCGCACTGTCTCTATTCGTTTATAGCCTTGTTCAGGGCTGCCCGCTAGCGGCACGGAGCTCCGATTTTGGACTCCCTTCACGGCTACCTTGGACGCTCTGCCACGGAAAGTGTAGTACGTTCTGTTCACGACTCCACATGACCGCTATGCGGGAATGTGCAATACGTTCTGTTCCGGACCGAACCAGACCATTTTGATATGTTACGTGTTTTGATTTGCTTCTGTGTGCTTCATTCATGTTTAAAATTAAGAAAGGAAAAAGTGAAATTTATTATGAAAAGTTTGAAAAATATTGAAAGGTTTGAGGAAATTGTTTGAAAGGTTGTAAAGTTTGAAAAATTAGCCCTTTTGGCAAAAAGCTTATGAAAAATTGATTTCTGCTTATTTTTCAATTTATAAATGTGTTATCCACGAGCTTCCGAGCTCACCCCCCCTTTCATCCCAATCTCCAGGTTTCGAGCAGGAGATCGGATGAAAGAATGTGAAGACGTTTGGTCCGTTTTTGCATCATTTGTATTGTTATGTAAATTTTGAGATTTGGAATATTTTGTAAATGGCTTGAATTGCCGTTAAGTGATTATGATGTATTTCAGAATGTATGAAGATTATGAATGAATGAATGAGAATATGAAATAGTATATGAAATAGTATATGAAATTGTGTATGAATTTGGAAATGGGATTGAGTTATGAGATCAGTATATTGAATTACAGTTATGAGAATGTTTTAGAATTAGGTTTGCGTTTGTTTTTTCTGAAATCCCGGACGGAGGGTCCGGTTGATTTTGATGATTGTATTATTTGATTGGGAATCTTAGAAGTGTATTTTTGAATACTTTGCAGGTTTGGGTTAGGATAAATGCAGCCGTTATGCTGCCAAAATTTTGATAAAATTGGGAGAGAAAAAAAACATGTATTTTGGGATTTGTACAGATATGTAAGAATATGAGCAAGTTTTGAAATTTGCATGAGAATGATTTTCCAAAGGTGGAAATTGTTTGTTTGATTTGGATGAGATTGCCTAAATATGTAAGAAATGAGTAAAGAAAGAAAGAAAGAAAAAAAAATTTATACTGGATTTTTGTATTGGATTAGTCTAGGTTTCCAACGCGATTGTTTTCTTCGACGTATATGTCTTCGGATGTCGGATATGTTTCAGTTCAATTTGATCCGTCCATTCTGTTTGCTTCGCTTTCCGATTTGCTTCTTTCGATTCTGTATTCGAGTATTCGCTTCGCTCTCGCTTCTTTTGCTTTGTGATTCGAGTTTGTTTTTGCTATTGGCTTCCGCTATTTGTTTCCGATTCGAAATTTCGATGCGAAATTTCCGTTTCCATTCGCTTTCATTTCCTTTGTTCTTCGGGTCCCAACAACACTCAACTTCTCAATCCAAATTTATCTAACAACTAAGTTTTTGGTCAACTTTGCTCAATTATTCTCTTTAGGAAGGTGAGGTAATTTGATAACACTTCATTCTGGAAAGTTGTTCTTCCATGTCTTAAGATTCTAATGAAACTAAGATCACTCCATTTGGTCCAGTATGCTGAAAGTTATACTCAAAAGATTTTATACTATTCGTAAGCTTCAATAGAATTCTTATCTCAATTTCCAATCAGATTCTAAAATTCTTAGAGGCAGAATTAAATTTAATCTCTTTTGAAAATTTGTATCCCTATGTCTCTATGTTAATTTAAAACAAGAATAATCTCATTCGGAGCTCTACAGGTCAAGATATAAGCAAAATACCAAAGTATGTTCAGTAAAATATTCCAGTTCATACTATTCCAACAGATTCCCTCAATTTGATTCAATCTTTTCCAATCCAATTCATAAGGCTACCAATTTTTATTGAGAGGTAGAAAAATTTGTTAGGAATCTATTGGTTTAAGTCTCATGTCATGTTGGGCCCGTGTTTTGCGTACCGTGGCGAAGAGGCCGCGCGTACTTCAAGTTTGCACGCGACCCACACACTAATTGGTATTGTCCTTTTTGGTCAAGATTCGAACCCCTGACCTCAAGGTTTTGTTGCTTTCTAGCAGCACGCCTCTTACCATTGAGCTACTTAGCTCAATGGTAAGAGGCGTGTAGTTAGATGCAACAAAACCTTGAGGTCTCGAGTTCGTGTACCAAAGAGGACAATACCGATTAAGGTTGTGGTCGCGTGCAAACTTGAGGTATACAGGGCCTAGTTCACCCCGGTACGCAAAACACGGACCCAACATGTCATTTGGAGGTCAGATGACAAAGTTATGGCTAAAAGAAGTAAAGCTATTTAAGGTGAGTCAACCCTTCGGGTGCACCATCGTGCTTAAGCACGATGGTGAACTCCTAATCATTCCAGCAAAGTCACCTTCATGCTTAAGCACGAGGGTGACTTCCAACATGCTAGCAAAGTTACCGTCGTTACGAGGGTGACTTCCAACGTGCCAACAAAGTCACCGTCGTGCATAAGCATGAGGGTGACTTCCAATATACCCAACTTTTCAATAGCCATTTTTCCAGAAACTCAACTATAGGTTTGCATCTTCTTCCTCTCTTCCATTTTCTCCAGATTTCTCACTTCTTGTTTATTCAATGAACACATATAACAATTAAACTAATTCTTCTACTTCCATTTCAGCTCATCATAATTCAAACAAATCAAAAATTCAAGGTTTAATAAAAACATCATAAAATTTGAATCTCATTCACGCAACTTCCAAATTTCTACATTTTCTATCTTCTGTCATTTTCAACAACACAAGTACTTCAGATCATTTCATTATCACAACCTCACCAAAAGCTACATTCCATATCATTAAACTCATTAAAAACCATTTCTACCAATTCTTAATGGATTCACACTATCACCGAAATGCTTTATACAACAATCATGCATGTATTCCTTTCTCAACCGTGAAGCATCATCAACTTATTCACAGCACCAAAAACTTAAAATTTCACTTACCTTGCTTTTAGAAAAACCACCAGTAGTGTGAATGAAAAGCAAGGTTCGATGTTGAGGAAAAACCAAGCAAAACCGAAGAACAAACAATGAACTTCTTCTTTCTCAACTTGATTACATGTTCAATTAACTCACCGACACATGCCTCAAAGCATGTGAGCCATTTTTCCTTCATATATAAATGCTACATGTCAATATGTCATTTTTCTAATTTTTTTAATATCCCAATGAGTTTTCTGCAATTTAATCACATTTATAAATCCAATTTTTCTTACCCAAAAAATGTCAAGAATACATGTACAATATTTTGTATATGCCAAAATTTATAAGCACATAATAGCGAAGTACTCAATTATGCCAAGCATAAAATTGCACTGAAAATGTATTATTTTCAATTTTATCAATATTTACTTATTAAAATATTGAAATAAAATATATTATATTTTCATTTTGTATATGCAACTTTTATTAGTTTCTTTTAGAACACATTTTTGAAAAATATAAGAAACTAAATCAATATCAACTACTTTTTAATAATATATAACTAATAAAGTTATAAATGTACCAATAATTACCTAATAATAAATATGAAAAGAATAAAATACTATAACAATAATTTAAATTTACATACAAGCATAATTTTTCATACTTTCTTTAATTTAGAGATGCAAATGATATTTAACATTTACAAATGTATAAAAATGAAAAAAATCACTAAAGACTTACATGTATAGTTATTAATTGTAGCGTATAAATTTTACAAACATGTGAAATTTTGAAAAGTCATGTATTATAAACTTAAAATTCTACTTAAAAAGTATAGAACACTTTCCATGGTAGAAAATAATCATAACAACCTTTGAATTACATGAAGATAATATCTTATGTGAATCGCACTTATTATAAATGAATATTAATTTTAAACTTTTATGTTATGCATTTCACCAATGGAAGTTTCAATTGATGTTTTCATGATAACAAAACATAAAAAGCACTATTAGATTTATTGTTTTGATAAGAAAGAATATAAGAACAAGTTATTGTCATAAAGATGGTTTGTGAAAGAAAAAGATGAAGTTTGGAATCTTCAATACTAATACCAATTCAAGAATAGAAGAATATCAAGATATATCAAGGTTACTTAGCTCACCTTATTTGTTTTTATAGTCTAAAAGAGTCATTATGCATAAACATTTCATTTCATTTTATTGCATAAGTCTTTTCATTCATTAAGAGCCATTAAAGCTTTTAGTTTTAATATAAAAGCCTCTTTATCTTTCAAACAAACTTTAAGGAACATTTCGTAAGTGATTACGTCATCATTGTGTTAAACAAATTGAGTTTGGGCATTTAAAGTACTTAAAATCATATTTTTAGCGTGATTGGTGGACCAATATAGTTTAAAGTTGTTGAATATGATGTACTATAAGTTTGTTATAACATTAGTTAATTTATTGGTTGACCAATGTGCCATATTGGTTGATCAATATGTCTACTGGTCAACTAATGTCCCCAAAACTAGTAAATCTACTATTTTTTTAATTTATGTGATACTGAATAACTAGTGCATTGCAAATAGCCATTGTAACAACTAGTTCTTATCTTTAATTGCTAGTAAGGGTCACAAAACACCATAAATGTCTTTTCTTAATGGTTTTAGCATTAAGAAACATTTGGGTGTATTTTACACAAATTTCTATGTGGCTTTCAATCATTTAAGCATCACTATTTTTTATTTGTGTAAATGAGCCTCTTTAGAGTTATCAATCGATAAAGTAAGGTATTTTGAATTGTATTATTAGGTTAGGGAATTATATTATTGTTCTTGGGGGTGATTCAATAAAGCTACAATAGGAGATGCATAAAAATTACCTCGAAAAGATTATATTATTAGTTGATTAAAAGGACAACATTGGTTCACTACACTAGATGCAAAATCAGGATATTGACAATTAAGATTACACAAAAATACAAAACCATTAACAACCTTTACTTGTCCTCCACAAAAACATTACCAATGATATTTTATTTATGGTATTTCTCATAAATTAGTACCTACTTTTCTACATCATTAAATAATTGGTCAATGTAAATTTTATCTGTATTTTAAATTGAATACTATGATGTGAATTACTTAAAGCATAACTAATTTGATAAGTAATTGAAAAAGGGTATTGTTCTATATTCATTAAATTTTCTCTATAGAATTTATAAGCAATAGTACTAGTTTCATCTAAATTGTGTGATTGTAAAGGGATTCCTAACTTTAAATGAGTATTTGATGTTTTTACATGCGTCTTGGTTAGCTATTTGGTTTCAGAACTCTAGCCTATTCCATTTTAGCATGTTTCATGCTTCACACCACATTGTACCTATCCTTACCATTGAGCAAGAGGTAATATTAGAAATCAATGTTGTGCGTTGGCTTTAATTTTGTCAGATGTTTTGAAACTTAATGTTGTGGTGGTATTTTTCTTGTAAACTTAATGGTCTGAATGAACTCTGAACCTATTGCTACTTTTAGTAGTTTCTTTGATCAATCAAACAACACTTGAATTGAACCACCACTCCGAATGCTAGTTCATGTCTGTTAGAAATTCTTTCCCTTTTCACCAAGTCCATAGTTAATGATTATATTATCATGTACTCATCAGATGGATCAATGAGGTAGGTAACTGCAACTTAATCATCACTATTTGCATGAGAAGTTCTTTTTTTGGCATTTTAGTTTGCACCTATTAACAAAAAGATAGACAACAGTCACTCTTAAAGCTTGAAAGACTATTATGATGCTTTGTTTGCTTTATTAGGTAATCTCTAGAACAAATCCCGTATCCATCCGTGTTAAATTGGGAGCTACACTTCCACATGCCCCAGAAAAGCAGTGTGTAAGACTCATTTGAACTTCTTTTCTTGTGCTGTGCTACTAAGAGTTAGTATAAAATTCACTTTCTGATATTATTGCCAACATTGTGATTGTTTGGAGTTGAAAAGGACCTACTAAGAGTCGGGGTGTACATTAAAGTAATTGGAGAATTGCAATAAGATAGTCTATCGAACTTATTTTTTCTCGTAAAGCTTAAAGAAGTCTTTCTTTCTTCTACCTCTTTCCATGAAATGTTGCATATTGAAGAAGCCATCTACATGAATCAGTTTCTTCTAGGCCACCAACCTATGAAGATAAGTAGTTTTTGATTTACTAAACAACTATCAAATCTACCAATGTTCCTAATGGTTGTTGGACCTCGAATGATTCATAGAAGTTAGAACTATTTGAAGGAGAAATTTTGGCGAGTAGTCAAGAGTAAAGAGCAAATGAATGAAAATTTTTGAACCAAGAAATGATAGGCAAGGTTAAAGTGGCGAATGAGAAATGTGGATTTGTCCAAGTTTTGCTTTGGTGTTTCTGGTGGATAAAATATTTTGAAGTGAGAAGAATTAAGGTGAAAGCTAGAAGTATAATGAAAGCCAAAAAGGAAGTTGCATTCGTGTAGTAAGTTGATGAAAGAAATGTAATATATGTATACTCTATTATTGGTATGCATGATTAATCATGGACTATAAATTTCTTTATAGGTGATATTGATTTGAAATGAAGTTGAGAATGAGGAGTAGATGAAGTAGAAAAGGGTCATTCTAGTATGATTTGTGTTAAGGAAAGATTGTGAAACAAAAAGGATGGTTGATCTGGAAAATGTTTATGGAGAATCTTTCAGTATTTTAGATACAAATTTTTCTCTAGTTATCTAAACGAGATGATTCTTGATTTGGATTAAACTAGAAACATATGGTTACATTTCTTGTGAAGACATCAAATTTCAATTCTGTCTCTAAGAGTCTCAAACTTTGTAATGAAGTGATAATTGAGTGTAGTACATTGGTGGATGAATGAAAAATTCATCATCAGACTTTAGGGGAAAAATTGGGATTGACCAAAGTTTCCTTCTTGAGTGTTTTACATCTTTCTATTCATCTTCCCAACAGTATGTAGTATAAAAACTATGGACATCTGAGTGATCGACTCTTCGTATCTATTTAAAGATCAATCCTTTGGAAATTGAATAAAAAATAATTAAATTCCAAGGATTACGATACAGGATGCAACCTCGGGTCGTCTCACTTAATTGGAACCAAGTGAAAAAGGTCTAAGCTAGCCTAATTGTCAAAAATTGCAATCAAAGTTGATAAAATGGGGGTTTTGGTCATTAAAAAGAACTAAGGAAATTTAACTAAAATTGAGGACAAAGTATAAAAAGTATCTTTTTGGATTTTAAGGAAATAAATGAAATTGAAATTTTGAGTAATAAGCAAATGAGAATAAATCCTCTTGAAAAAGAGCTTAGGCTATCATGGTTCAAACCAAATTTTCAGGGAGGGAAATTCACTAAGCTTTCAATTAACAAACCTTAAAGATTCTCCTTAAATCCAGAATCTTGATTAATGAACTTCATTTCTCAAGATTCCATTAAGTGCTCTTAAGCCTTAGAACCTTAAGGGACTCTTTAATTCCAAGGTTTTAATCAACGAACTTTGTTAATTACAACCTTGTTAAATGCATCTTAGTGTATGAAATGGACAAGTTAATGCAATTGGTCATTTGGCTCAAGCACTCCCTCAATATCAAACACAACTAGGCAGATAAAGAGAATTAACACAATCACCAAAAGATATATATGAAACTTCATATATTGAGCATCAAAGTTCTATAAATAACCAATCCATAACACAAGACATCGTTCGACACTTGATTAAACTATAACCAAGCTAATCTAACTACACCGCAGTAAACCCTAACTCAGGAATTTACAATAATGTAATTAAACTTGACAATGTAAGATTAAATCCCTTTTTAAGAATCGGTGAACTCAAGCCGATGCTACATTCTCAAGAGGAAATGTAGATTTAGCTGAGCATGGATCCAGACTCTCTCACGAATGTTGAAGATCGGATGTCACCCATGGTTGCGGTAGAGACTAGCGGTTGTGTAGAGATGATGGCGATGGTCGGAGTTGAAGGGGTGATCGTATCTGTGGAATAATTGTCTCTCTGCCTCCCAAGTATATTCTCAACAAATGATCCTCGTTTGACCTAAATTTAGCAACCTTTTAAATGATGGGTGCGGGTCGGGTCGCCACAGTGAGAGAACTTTCCAAATAAAGTCCGGATATCCATCTGCTCTCCACGGCGAGATGCTTCTTTGGCGTCACGGCGTGTCTCCTTGGATTGTTTGCCACGGAGTGTTATTTGATTGGTTTCACGGTGTGCTCTTCTTGGATCGCTCGCCACGGCGTGTTACTTGTAGCACGTCGCGACGTGCAGACTTCTTCATGCGCCACGACGTGTTGACTATTATGATCCTTTGACTCTTCTTTTCCCCTACAATATGAAACAACAATTTGCAGTATCAATTGTCCTTGGAAAAATTATAATAGAATTAATGTCAATTTGCAACAATTTCACTATCAATTTGTATAAAGTATGAGCTTATGAAAGGGACTGATTAAAGCACAAAAAGCACAAATTAAGAGTCAAAAAGCATATTAAAAACTATGAAAGTGTAGCCAATTTATATAATAAACTTGGGCTCAATCAAATTCCCCCACACTTAGACCTTTGTACTCCTGGACAAAGTTTATAAGACTCGAAAAGATACAAGTGTAAAAGAAAAATTTGTCATGATCTATTGTTTAGAGGTGTTGTTTTTGCACTTGGGAAGGATTAAAGTTGGAAAATGGTGGAAAGTCGTGTTTCGGAGTCGTTCTCCAGACCCTCACGTCGCGACGTTCGACCATGAACACGCCGCGACATGCGAGGAACTGGTGTTCGTCACGACGTACGAATTTTATGCACATCGCGGCGAGCAGCAGACCGTTCGTCGCGACGAGCAGCGGGCCATTCGCCGCGATGAGTGTGCCTTCGTCGCGGCGAGCCCCCCTGTTTCCAACAGCAATGAGTTTTGATTAATTGAGCATATCTTGGGCTGTAGATGTCCAAATGAGGTGATGTTTGATTCATTGTGATCTAGAGACAAAGTTCTAAAAGTTTTGTAAGCAAGAAAGTTTTATGTCAGTCTTTAAAGATCTCAATTGGTAGAAGGAAGTTGAGTATAGATTCTTGTTTCAACATAAGGATAGGCCAAATATGTTTGATGTATAACTTTGGGATTTCTGAAACGAATCGAATGATTTTGGAGTCATAGAAACTTAAGACATAAAGGAAAAATGTTTCTAGAAGAAAGATTGTCAAATCTCTTCATTTACTTGATTATAATTTAGAATTCCGATTGAATGGGAATTTTGTATTTGATAAAGGGAATCAAGGAAGGCAAGAGGATCAAGATGAGAGGCATCTTTTAGCATGGATTCAAGCAAGGATTTCAGGTGGGTTTCATGTTTATAATTTAGTAATGAGCCAATAAAGTTTTCTCCCAAATCAAGAATGATTTCAATAACTTCATAAATATCGTTTTGTTTCTATTGAATGATTTGCTAAATTTCTACATGTTTTAGCATATGAACTTTTCTAATGAATTTCAAAATAAATATGAGAATGCATCAAAACATTTTATGTTATGCTTTGAAACATTCATGGCATTTTATATCTTCGAGAAAGAAAGAAAAGAGTATCAAAAGCATGAAAGCAATTGAATATGATATGAGCATGAAGCGAATTGTTATGTGCTTTGTTTGGGTGAGAGAGTAACGGATGGATAGTCACGTGCACGTCGACGTATAGCCTTTTCCCGGCTGCCCGCTTTGGGCCACGAGATCCTTGAGAAATCAGACTCGTTTTGTTTACGATATAAATTTTGGTTTATCCGGATTGTTTTACGGAACTCTCGAGCCATTTGTTTGTGCATTGCATCTATAAATTGCTAGGTGTGTGCATAAATTGGGCATTTGTATTGATGAATGAACCTGTTGTGTTGATGTGATACCAATTCCTCTTCACTATGTGTTTTGAGAAGGTAATGAAACTTTTCAACTACGAGTTTGAACTCAAAATTTCAGATTTGACTGAGAATTTAGGAGCAAAGCGTTTTATGAACTTATTATGACTTTTGTGTAACAAATAAACTTTTCAACGATTTTGCTTATGCTTCGTTATAAACCTGTTACGCACGAGCTATAAGCTCACCCCCTTTCATCCTCAATCTCCAGGTAATCGTAGGAGATCGGATGAGGGAGAGACAAGATGTTCGTTCGACATGTTTGCGACCTTTGTATTTTGTGATAATGCCTCTATGAGTTGTATAAGGATTTGATTTTACAAGCTGTATATGAATTGTGATGAATTATGAGATTGTGTATATATATTTGAGTATGAATTGATATGAGAAAATGTGAATGGATTTTGGATGTGATATTGAGATATGAATGTGTGTTGGATTCCGGACGGGGTGTCCGATGATACTGATTATCGTATGAGAAATATAAAAGTGTAATTTAAACCCTTTGTAGGTTGGGTTAGTCATAAAGCAGCCATTATGTTGCCAGAATTTTATAGCCTGATTATGATTTGAGTTTTTGTTTAAGGAATTCTAACGCGACGTTTTTCTAAACAGTGTTATCTTGGGAAGTCTGATCCGTTTTCATTTTGTCTTAGAATTCGATTTGCTCTGCTTGTTAAGTTTTTGGTTCGCTTTCGAGTCATTCGCTTCCGATTTGTGATTCGATTCGTATCTGACTTGCTTTCGCCATATTTTCCGTTTCTTGGCTTTGAGTCGATTCATGTTCTTTCGTTTTCATGTTTGATTTCGATTTGCTTCCGCTTTCATTTGCGATTCGATTTCCTTGTTACTATTGATTTCTACTTTTCCCTACTCGTGTCGCCTTCAGATGTGAAATATCCGATGTGCATTCACTTCATTTTCGATCGTGTTTCGTTTCATTTTCCGGTTGGGATCCGATTCCGAGATCGGGTCCCAACATTTATGGTATCAGAGCGCCGGTATTATGATCTTACATGGGCGCATATGTATTAGTGATATGAATGAGAAATTGTTAAGAATTAGTGAATGGATATGATTGAATTAGTGAGAATGTGATATTGATGTGAATAAGTTTTCATCAATTATTTGAGGAATCTAATTGATTGTTTGATTGAGGTGAAGAGTTATATGATCGATCATAAGAATGTGTATGATATTGAGGTTAGAATGTCCTAATGACTAGGCTTTTTTGATCACTTTGTTGATTTAATCTTGAATATACGTGTGTGAGATGAAATGACGGAATACTTGAACAATGAGATGAATGATAGAGATATATGTATAGAAGTACAAAAGGTTGATTTTGAATGATGATTGGTCCATATTAAGGTTCCTTAAGATTTGAACCATTGATTTAAGTCAAATATGTTAAGAAACATTGATTTGTGGATATAGTGATGATGAGATGGCATTGGTGATATTAGATATAAGAGTATTAATGGTATTACATCCAAGAAGTGAAACACTGTGAATAAATTGAGATATCTGTATGATGAGGAATTAAATAAGAAAGTAAGTGACTATGACCTTTTAGAAGAAATTATTGGAGAAAATAAGTTACTTGATGATTACTCATGTAGGAATTTCGAGGACGAAATTCTTTTAAGAGGGGGAGAAATGTTGGACCCCGAACCTTTCTCAGATTTGTGAATTGTAATTTGACATTAAACGAGGAAATTGAGGTGACTTAGTCATGTGTAAAGGAAGAGGAAATTCATGAATTTGAGTGATTATGTTTAAGGTTTGATGTGAACAATGCTAGTTTGAACAAATTAAGATGATATGTTGAGGTTAATACGTGAAAAGGGTGTTTTGAGTTCAATGAAATTGATGTGAGGTTCTGAGTATATTTTGTGTTGTATCATGAAATTTATCAGAAAAGTTAAAGTGAATGAGTGGATTGTAATGGAGTTGAAGAGTATGGAACAAATAGTGAAAGATTGAGAATCTGAGGAATTGAGGAAGTTGACTTTTTGGATTAGAGAGTTGACTTTTGATTTAAGCAGAATTTGAAAAAAAGATCTTCATGAAACTTGTAGCTTCTGTTGAGAGCTTTTTGTCGCCATAAAGTTTGATAATTTTCGATATCGAGAGTGAAATTTATGATCAGTTAAAGTTAAGTATTTGTGACAATGTTCATAAGTGTACATTTAGGTGTGACAGACGAATTGAGGCAAATTATGTACAGATATGTTTTGAATTGAGTTCAGTGATCTACATGAAAGATATAGAAGATGATCCTAGCTTTTCAATGATGTATAATTTGTTATTCTAGTTATGGAAATTTGGGAGATATGAAATTATAAAGTTTTGGATGTGATATAGGATGATAAATTCCGCCAGAACTTTGAATGAGAAATTGACAGAGTAAGAGGTTGCTATTGCTTTTCAGTCCTTCTTGAAAGTTATAGAATATGTTTTGATTTTTTTCCATTGATATAAAGTATGAAATTTTTGGAGCACAGAATAAGAAGTTATGAATTTTGGACATTTCGGTTGTTTGTATGTCGCTTTGACTCCTCCTGTTTTTGTTATTTCGTTCCCAATCCGACCCCTTTTTCGATCTTTTGCTTATAATGTCTCTGTCCGACATCCGACTGAGTTAGTTTTTGAAACGTTGGATTCCTAAGACAATGACCTACATCATGATGGGAAATTATGATTATTTTGAGGTTAGATTGTAAGGGATCAATTGAGTCAAAGGGAGTTAGATATTTTCCGAGCATGGTTCAGTATTTTTGGATGATATCTTGATCGGTAGAGATCCAATCAAGTTGATTCTTATTTTTAAATAAGTGAGAGACATGGGACTGCAAATTATTTGAAGGACACGGAATTTAATTCAGTTCCTAAGATTTTTAATTCCTGAATTGAGGTATTAAGTTATAAGAATATATATAAGGGCATTCTGGGCATGAAACTGTAGATCAAGAGTTATAAGACTTATGTGGGAGGGCAAAATGGACATTTCCCACCCATAAGAGTATGAATTAAAAAGAGGAAATGAGAAATGAGAAATGAGAAGAAGAGGAAGAGAAGTTGTGGCCGTAGGAGAAGAAGAGAAGAGGCGAAGCTAGGGTTCTTGATCCTAGAAGATTTTCGACGGATTTGAAGCAAGTCATGGTAAGTATATACCCTTTTTAACCTTGTTTCAGTTGGATTAAACCCTTAGATAGGTTGAATATGTGAGAATCGGCGATTTAGGGATTTAGGAAAAAATGGCTAGATTTCTTGGGTTGATGCGTTTATGACTGATTTTGAGTTGCTGCTGGGTTAGAAATGTAGTATAAGTCATGATCTATTATTTAGAGGTGTTGTTTTTGCACTTGGGAAGGATTAAAGTTAGAAAATGATGGAAAGTCGGGTTTCGGAGTCGTTCTCAGACCACTTGCGCACGTGACGATGGGACTATGAACACGCCATGACGCGGCGAGGAATCGTGTTCGTCATGCGCGCATTTAATTTTATTCACGTCGCGGCGAGCAGCAGGCCATTCGTCACGACGAGCAGCAGGCCATTCACCGCGACGAGTGTGCCTTCGTCGCGGCGAGCCCCCCTGTTTCCAACAGCGATGAGTTTTGATTAATTGAGCATATCTTGGGCTGTAGATGTCCAAATGAGGTGATGTTTGATTCGTTGTGATCTAGAGACAAGGTTCTAAAAGTTTTGTAATCAAGAAAGTTTTATGTCAGTCTTTAAAGATCTCAATTGGTAGAAGGAAGTTGAGTATAGATTCTTGTTTCAACATAAGGATAGGCCCAATATGTTTGATGTATAACTTTGGGATTTCTGAAACGAATCGAATGATTTTGGAGTCATAGAAACTTAAGACATAAAGAAAAAATGTTTCTAGAAGAAAGATTGTCAAATCTTTTCATTTACTTGATTATAATTTGGAATTCCGATTGAATGGGAATTTTGTATTTGATAAAGGGAATCAAGGAAGGCAAGAGGATCAAGATGAGAGGCATCTTTTAGCATAGATCCAAGCAAGGATTTCAGGTGGGTTTCATGTTTATAATTTAGTAATGAGCCAATAAAGTTTTCTCCCAAATCAAGAATGATTTCAATTACTTCATAAATATCGTTTTGTTTCTATTGAATGATTTGCTAAATTTCTACATGTTTCAGCATATGAACTTTTCTAATGAATTTCAAAATAAATATGAGAATGCATCGAAACGTTTTATGTTATGCTTTGAAACGTTCATGGCATTTTGTATCTTCGAGAAAGAAAGAAAAGAGTATCAAAAGCATGAAAGCAATTGAATATGATATGAGCATGAATCGAATTGTTATGTGCTTTGTTTGGGTGAGAGAGTAACGGATGGATAGTCACGTGCACGTCGACGTATAGCCTTTTCCTGGGTGCCCGCTTTGGGCCACGAGATCCTTGAGAAATCGGACTCGTTTTGTTTACGGTATAAACTTCGGTTTATCCGGATCGTTTTACGGAACTCTCGAGCCATTTGTTTGTGCATTGCATCTATGAATTGCTAGGTGTGTGCATAAATTGAGCATTTGTATTGATGATTGAATGAACCTATTGTGTTGATGTGATACCAATTCCTCTTCACTATGAGTTTTGAGAAGGTAATGAAACTTTTCAACTACGAGTTTGAAATCAAAATTTGGGATTTGACTGAGAATTTGGGAGCAAAGCGTTTTATGAACTTATTATGACTTTTGTGTAACAAATAAACTTTTCAACGATTTTTCTTATGCTTCGTTATAAACCTGTTACCCACGAGCTATAAGCTCACCCCCCTTTCATCCTCAATCTCAAGGTAATCGTAGGAGATCGGATGAGGGAGAGACAAGATGTTCGTTCGACATGTTTGCGACCTTTGTATTTTGTGATAATGCCTCTATGAGTTGTATAAGGATTTGATTTTACAAGTTGTATTTGAATTGTGATGAATTATGAGATTGTGTATATATATTTGAGTATGAATTGATATGAGAAAATGTGAATGGATTTTGGATGTTAAATTGAGATATGAATGTGTGCTGGATTCCGGACGGGGTGTCCGATGATACTGATTATCGTATGAGAAATATAAAAGTGTAATTTAAACCCTTTGCAGGTTGGGTTAGTCATAAAGCAGTCGTTATGTTGCCAGAATTTTATAGCCTGATTATGATTTGAGTTTTTGTTTAAGGATTTCTAACGCGACGTTTTTCTAAAGAGTGTTATCTTCGGAAGTCGGATCCGTTTTCATTTTGTCTTAGAATTTGATTTGCTCTTCTTGTTAAGTTTTCGTTTCATTTTCGAGTCATTCGCTTCCGATTTGTGATTCGATTCGTATCTGACTTACTTTCGCCATATTTTCCATTTCTTGGCTTTAAGTCGATTCATGTTCGTTCGTTTTCATGTTCGATTTCAATTTGCTTCCGCTTTCATTTGCGATTCGATTTCATTGTTATTATTGATTTCTACTTTTCCCTACTCGTGTCGCCTTCGGATGAGAAATATCTGATGTGCATTCACTTCGTTTTCGATCGTGTTTTGTTTCGTTTTCCTGTTGGGATCTGGTTTCGAGATCGGGTCCCAACATTTATGGTATCAGAGCGCCGGTATTATGATCTTACATAGGTGCATATGTATTAGTGATATGAATGAGAAATTGTTAAGAATTAGTGAATGGATAGGATTGAATTAGTGAGAATGTGATATTGATGTGAATAAGTTTTCATCAATTATTTGAGGAATCTAATTGATTGTTTGATTGAGGTGATGAATTATGTTGGGCCCGGGTCCTGAGTCCCCAATTCCCGAGGTAGCCCCTCGGGTCGCGCCTGCGACGGGTGCTCCATATATCTTCGGACCCGATCCCAACATCCATACACAGAACCAATCGATTTGTATAACAATATATATACTCATACATATACATCTTCCACACATGCATTCTAAACATGCATTACTCATCTCAAATTCATAAAACATATGCCATTGTCATTCAAAGGAATTCAACCAGTATTTTCGAAAGATAACATAATACAAAATGAAATTTAATCACAAACTACAAAGGTATGCTCCATGATGAAATGTTGGTGGGCTAACCAAAGTACTAACTTAAGACAAGCTCCTAAGTAGCTCGAAGTTTCTGATGCCCTGCAAGGTCGACAATCGTCTCGATCTGCACCTGAGGAGGGGAGAGTAATGGGGTGAGCTGCAAAGCTCAGTGGCATATACGTTTATAGCCATTGGCAACGAGCCACACAATCAAGCATATATTCATATATCACTAGCAATCACAATTCATCAATTTTATTCACATTCATATAACCATAGTCATGAAATTTCTATTTCCCAACATAACAATCATTATGTAACAAGTCTATCAAATCCATCATATGTTATGCTCATCAAATCAATCATGTATGCACAAACAATTGGCTCGAGAGTTCCGTAAACGATCCGGATAAACCAAAGGTAAATCCGTAAACTATCCGAGTCCGATTTCTCAAGGATCTCGTTGCCACAAGCAGGCAGCCGGGAGAAGGCTTTACTGTCAACGTGCACGTGACTCCATCCGTAACTCTCTTACCCAAACAATTCACATAGTCCATTCGATTCATGCTTAAAGCATTTCTCACATTTTCTCAATTCTCATTCTTGTCCATTGCCATAAGGCCTATCAAGCCATGCATATTTTTAATCATAATGCAAGTTCACATTTAGTTCAATATTCTCATAGAATTCAACACAAGTAATGTCACATCATGCAAGCAAGCATACATCAGGCAATTTGCCCATACACACAATAACCATAAACATATTACCCACCTAGTATCGCTGAGTATCGTAATCATCGCTGTCCTTCCTCTTGCGATTGGGTCAAATCAGCTTGGTTCCCTATAATAAACCAAGTTTCCATACAATTAATATCCATAGCAAATATTCCAATAAGCTTGACAATCAAAATAAGCATTAAAGGTCTATCTGCGACTCGTCGCGGCGACCACAAGTGTGCGCCGCGGCGTGCACCCTACTCGCACGTCGCGGCGAACACAAGTTCGCATGTCGCGACGAACCGTCCCTCACACGTCGCGGCGAATTTAATTTTCACTCGTCGCGACGAACTCGCATGTCGCGGCGTGTTCATACGCACGTCACGACGTACGGGCTTGGAGAACGACTCCGAACCTGACTTTTTTGCATTTTCACAATTCAATCCTTCTCCAAACACAAATGCAACACAGCCAAAGTGTAGATCAAGTCTCAAACTACATTTCTAGTCCATTAACAACTCAAAATCAGTCACAAATGCATCAACCCAAGAAATCTCACCATTTTTGCCTTAAAACCCTAAAACCTTCGATTCTCTCACAATCACTTCATCTCAAGGTTCAATCCAACTAAACAAGGTTAAACGAAGAGGAACTTACCTGGAAAGCACTTCAAATCGATCGAAAACTGCAAAGATCGAAACTCTCTTCTCTTCTCTTCCTCCTCCACTGTCAGCATTCTTCTCTTCTTTTTCTTCTCTTCCTTTTTCTCTTCTCTTCTATTTTCCTTTCTTTCTCTTTTCTCTTCTTCTTTTCTTTCCTCTTAACCTAAGGCATGGAACAAAGACCAACTTACCCCTCGTTACAAGCCTAAACCCATTCAAACTTAAGTGAATTTCCCAAAATGCCCTCACATAATTTTATCCTCTAATGCCTTATTTAAACCATATTAAACGCAATTATACCTCAATTATCCACTATTATTTCAAAATAAATCAAACTAAGTCTAAATCACATAATCATCACAATTCATGCTTAATGTCATCATAAAAAAAAAATTCGGGGCCTAACAAATTATATGATCGATCATAAGAATGTGTATGATATTGAGGTTAGAATGTCCTAATGACTAGGCTTTTTTGATCACTTTGTTGATTTAATCTTGAATATACGTGTGTGAGATGAAATGACGGAATACTTGAACAATGAGATGAATGATAGAGATATATGTATAGAAGTACAAAAGGTTGATTTTGAATGATGATTGGTCCATATTAAGGTTCCTTAAGATTTGAACCATTGATTTAAGTCAAATATGTTAAGAAACATTGATTTGTGGATATAGTGATGATGAGATGGCATTGGTGATATTAGATATAAGAGTATTGATGGTATTACATACAAGAAGTGAAACACTGTGAATAAATTGAGATATATGTATGATGAGGAATTAAATAAGAAAGTAAGTGACTATGTCCTTTTAGAAGAAATTATTGGAGAAAATAAGTTACTTGATGATTACTCATGTAGGAATTTCGAGGACGAAATTCTTTTAAGAGGGGGAGAAATGTTAGACCCTGAACCTTTCTCAGATTTGTGAATTGTAATTTGACATTAAACGAGGAAATTGAGGTGACTTAGTCATGTGTGAAGGAAGAGGAAATTCATGAATTTGAGTGATTATGTTTAAGGTTTGATGTGAACAATGCTAGTTTGAACAAATTAAGATGATATGTTGAGGTTAATACGTGAAAAGGGTGTTTTGAGTTCAATGAAATTGATGTGAGGTTCTGAGTATATTTTGTGTTGTATCATGAAATTTATCAGAAAAGTTAAAGTGAATGAGTGGATTGTAATGGAGTTGAAGAGTATGGAACAAATAGTGAAAGAGTGAGAATCTGAGGAATTGAGGAAGTTGACTTTTTGGATTAGAGAGTTGACTTTTGATTTAAGCAGAATTTGAGAAAAAGATCTTGATGAAACTTGTAGCTTCTATTGAGAGCTTTTTGTCGCCATAAAGTTTGATAATTTTCGATATCGAGAGTGAAAGTTATGATCAGTTAAAGTTAAGTATTTGTGACAATGTTCATAAGTGTACATTTAGGTGTGGAAGACGAATTGAGGAAAATTATGGACAGATATGTTTTGAATTGAGTTCAGTGATCTACATGAAAGATATAGAAGATGATCCTAGCTTTTCAATGATGTATAATTTGTTATTCTGGTTATGGAAATTTGGGAGATATGAAATTATAAAGTTTTGGATGTGATATAGGATGATAAATTCCGACAGAACTTTGAATGAGAAATTGACAGAGTTAGAGGTTGCTATTGCTTTTCAGTCCTTCTTTAAAGTTATAGAATATGTTTTGATTTTTTTCCATTGATATAAAGTATGAAATTTTTGGAGCACAGAATAAGAAGTTATGAATTTTGGACATTTCGGTTGTTTGTATGTCGCTTTGACTCCTCCTGTTTTTGTTATTTCGTTCCCAATCTGACCCTTTTTCGATCTTTTGCTTATAATGTCTCTGTCCGACATCCGACTGAGTTAGTTTTTGAAACGTTGGATTCCTAAGACAATGACCTACATCATGATGGGAAATTATGATTATTCTGAGGTTAGATTGTAAGGGATTGATTGAGTCAAAGGGAGTTAGATATTTTCCGAGCATGGTTCAGTATTTTTGGATGATATCTTGATCGGTAGAGATCCAATCAAGTTGATTCTTATTTTTAAATAAGTGAGAGACATGGGACTGCAAATTATTTGAAGGACACAGAATTTAATTCAGTTCCTAAGATTTTTAATTCCTGAATTGAGGTATTAAGTTATAAGAATATATATAAGGGCATTCTGGGCATGACACTTAAGATCAAGAGTTATAAGACTTATGTGGGAGGGCAAAATGGACATTTCCCACCCATAAGAGTATGAATTAAAAAGAGGAAATGAGAAATGAGAAATGAGAAGAAGAGGAAGAGAAGTTTTGGCCGTAGGAGAAGAAGAGAAGAGGGGAAGCTAGGGTTCTTGATCCTAGAAGATTTTCGACGGATTTGAAGCAAGTCTTGGTAAGTTTAAACCCTTTTTAACCTTGTTTCAGTTGGATTAAACCCTTAGATAGGTTGAATATGTGAGAATCGGTGATTTAGGGATTTAGGGAAAAAATGGCTAGATTTCTTGGGTTGATGCGTTTATGACTGATTTTGAGTTGCTGCTGGGTTAGAAATGTAGTACAAGTCATGATCTATTATTTAGAGGTGTTGTTTTTACACTTGGGAAGGATTAAAGTTAGAAAATGGTGGAAAGTCGGGTTTCGGAGTCGTTCTCCAGAGTCGCACGTCGCGACGTGCGACTATGAACACGCCGCGACGTGCGAGGAACTGGTGTTCGTCGCGACGTACGAATTTTATTCACGTCGCGGCAAGCAGTAAGCCATTCGTCGCGACGAGTAGCGGGCCATTCACCGCGACGAGTGTGCCTTCGTCGCGGCGAGCCCCCCTGTTTCCAACAGCGATGAGTTTTGATTAATTGAGCATATCTTGGGCTGTAGATGTCTAAATGAGGTGATGTTTGATTCGTTGTGATCTAGAGACAAGGTTCTAAAAGTTTTGTAAGCAAGAAAGTTTTATGTCAGTCTTTAAAGATCTCAATTGGTAGAAGGAAGTTGAGTATATATTCTTGTTTCAACATAAGGATAGGCTCAATATGTTTGATGTATAACTTTGGGATTTCTGAAACGAATCGAATGATTTTGGAGTCATAGAAACTTAAGACATAAAGAAAAAATGTTTCTAGAAGAAAGATTGTCAAATCTCTTTATTTACTTGATTATAATTTGGATTTCCGATTGAATGGGAATTTTGTATTTGATAAAGGGAATCAAGGAAGGCAAGAGGATCAAGATGAGAGGCATCTTTTAGCATGGATCCAAGCAAGGATTTCAGGTGGGTTTCATGTTTATAATTTAGTAATGAGCCAATAAAGTTTTCTCCCAAATCAAGAATGATTTCAATAACTTCATAAATATCGTTTTGTTTCTATTGAATGATTTGCTAAATTTCTACATGTTTCAGCATATGAGCTTTTCTAATGAATTTCAAAATAAATATGAGAATGCATCGAAACGTTTTATGTTATGCTTTGAAACGTTCATGGCATTTTGTATCTTCAAGAAAGAAAGAAAAGAGTATCAAAAGCATGAAAGCAATTGAATATGATATGAGCATGAAGCGAATTATTATGTGCTTTGTTTGGGTGAGAGAGTAACGGATGGATAGTCATGTGCACGTCGACGTATAGCCTTTTCCCGGCTGCCCGCTTTGGGCCACAAGATCCTTGAGAAATCGAACTCGTTTTGTTTACGATATAAACTTCGGTTTATCCGGATCGTTTTACGGAACTCTCGAGCCATTTGTTTGTGCATTGCATCTATGAATTGCTAGGTGTGTGCATAAATTGAGCTTTTGTATTGATGATTGAATGAACTTGTTGTGTTGATGTGATACCAATTCCTCTTCACTATGAGTTTTGAGAAGGTAATGAAACTTTTCAACTACGAGTTTGAACTCAAAATTTTGGATTTGACAGAGAATTTGGGAGCAAAGCGTTTTATGAACTTATTATGACTTTTGTGTAACAAATAAACGTTTCAACGATTTTGCTTATGCTCTGTTATAAACCTGTTACCCATGAGCTATAAGCTCACCCCCCTTTCATCCTCAATCTCCAGTTAATCGTAGGAGATCGGATGAGGGAGAGATAAGATGTTCGTTCGACATGTTTGCGACCTTTGTATTTTGTGATAATGCCTCTATGAGTTCTATAAGGATTTGATTTTACAAGTTGTATATGAATTGTGATGAATTATGAGATTGTGTATATATATTTGAGTATGAATTGATATGAGAAAATGTGAATGGATTTTGGATGTTAAATTGAGATATGAATGTGTGTTGGATTCCGGACGGGGTGTCCGATGATACTGATTATCGTATGAGAAATATAGAAGTGTAATTTAAACCCTTTGCAGGTTGGGTTAGTCATAAAGCAGCCGTTATGCTGCCAGAATTTTATAGCCTGATTATGATTTGAGTTTTTGTTTAAGGATTTCCAACGCGACATTTTTCTAAAGAGTGTTATCTTCGGAAGTCGGATCCGTTTTCATTTTGTCTTAGAATTCGATTTGCTCTGCTTGTTAAGTTTTCATTTCGCTTTCGAGTCATTCGCTTCCGATTTATGATTCAATTCGTATCTGACTTGCTTTCGCCATATGTTCCGTTTCTTGGCTTTGAGTCGATTCATGTTCGTTTGTTTTCATGTTCGATTTCGATTTGCTTCCGCTTTCATTTGCGATTTGATTTCGTTGTTACTATTGATTTCTACTTTTCCCTACTCGTGTCGCCTTCGGATGCGAAATATCCGACGTGCATTCGCTTCGTTTTCGATCGTGTTTTGTTTCGTTTTCCGGTTGGGATCCGGTTCCGAGATCGGGTCCCAACAAGATGAATGGATAGGATGAAAGAAAAAAAAGGTATGAACACATACACTAAAATGATGAACTAGATGTCAAAAAATAAACTAATATTGACATAATTTTTTTTAAGACATATATACACTGCTTGAATTGTTCTTGCTCTTTCTTTTCTTATCTTTTTCTTACTGAACTCTCTCTTTTTTTATTATTATTATTGATAAACATTTCTCTGTCCCTTTTTGGAACACCTTTTTTTAATAATAAAATTAAACTACTGACATCATGTAGAGGTGCATACATGCATGTGCTCAAAAATAAAAATGGCTCAAGGGGCTAACAAGTGATAAGTGTTTGGGAAAAGGGTTGAAGAAAGAATGCCTCTATCACATCAACAAAATTCTAGTCCATAAAGCTTTGATTAAGAATTGAAACAAGTTCTAGAGAGATATGAAATAAGTAGATGCACACAATATTGAAGAAAAAATTAGGCTCAAATATCCTTCCAACAAGGGTAATATCTCAATGGACAATCTCAAGTCTCAAAAACATAAAGTGCTACTTTGTTAGCATGCCTTCATTCACTTTGTATTGAAAAAATCAAAAGTAAAATTAGTCAAGACCAACTATGTTGGACCCCGAACTTTCCTTGAAATTTTGAAGTGTCAAGTGACATGAAAATGAGGAAATTAGAATGAATAAATAAGAAGAAAATTTTGAATGTGAATAGTTAGATGAGATTAAGATAGGTGAAAAATGCTTTTGTTAAAGTATGGCCTAAAATGGCGTTTTAAGTTTAAATGAAATTGTTAGTGAATAAATTGCAAAATTTAAGAAATAAAGAGAAAAGTGTGAGAATATGAAGAATTAAGAAAAGTTTGACTTTTTGGTTATAGAGAGTTGACTTTTTTATTTAGGCCAAATTGGAGAAAATGATCTTCATAAAACTTGTAGCTTATGTTAAGAGCTTTCCGTCTCCATAAAGTTTGATATTTTTCGATATTGGGAGTAAAAGTTATGATCAGTCAAAGTTTGTTTTGTAAAAATGACCATAAGTGTATATTTGCGTGTACTCGGCTTTGAGGCCACTCGTCGTTCGAATTTAGTCTGAATTGTAGTAAGTGCTCTTCATAAAAGTTGTAGCTTGTCTGTCAATCCTTCCGACGCTATAAACTATGCAATTTTTGGATGTGGGAATTGGAAGATATGAAATTTGAAAGTTTGGATTTTGTTTAGGTGATGTTTAAACAGCGCAATCACTTTGACTACGTTTTTGATCCCTTTATATATGGAAGTGATTTTTGAGTTCTTCATGGAAGTTTTAAAGCTTTCTTTTATCTTTCCATCGACACCAAATTGGTCAAATTTAGAGTTCGGTATCAAGAGTTATGATTTTTGGAAAATTCGGTTTTATCAGTAGATTGAAGTTCTGTTCTTTTGTTTTTAATCCGACCCTTTTGCAATCCATTGCTTATAATTTCTCCATCCGACATCCGATTGACTTGGTTTTCAAAGCGTTGGATTCCTAAGACAATTAGCTATATTTTCATGGGAATTTATGATTTTTAGGAGATTAAATGGAAAGAGATTGATTGAATCAAAGTCTGAGGATTGGTTAAAGGTTATGAGTTAGATAATTTTCTGAACATGGTTCAGTATTTCGCGAAATTTGGGATCTGTAGAGATCCAATTGAACCGATTATTTTTTAAAAATAAAATTGAGACATGGGGATACAAATAATATGAAGGACTCAAATTTCAATTTAGCCCTTAAGACTTTCAATTTCTGAATGGAAGTTAAGTTTGGTTTTCAGTCTCAGATTAGTAAGAGCTGAACGAGTATTTTGGCCATAACTCCTTAATTTCTAAATTGATTTGAGCGTTTTTTGTGTCATTTTAAATATGGGACATAGAGGAACATTTTTCTAGAAGGAAGTTTTGCCAAACTATTTCATTTACCTGCTAAAAATCAGGAGGCAAGATGTCATTGTTTAAAGGTTAAATGAAGGGCAATTTTGGAAGTTCACTTAAGTTCCTATGGTTTAAGGCTATTATGGAGGGGCAATTAAGTTTTTGTGCTTCCTTAATGATAAACGATGATGTGGCTTTCATGTATGAAGGCATAAAGTTATGAAAATGAGAAATAAAATAAAGAAGAAAACGATAGAGAGAAGAGAGAAGGGGAGATTCGATGATGGAGAAGAAGGAAGAAGAAGAAGGAGCTGCTAGGGTTTTCGATTTTTATGGGATTCCAAGGGGTTTTTGATGCTTCTTCAAGAGGGAAAGGAAGGAAGAAGATGAAAGGTCCATTTTGACCAAGAAATCGGAAAATGAGAGAGAAGGGAGAAGGTAAGAGATCTTGTTAATTTGTGATGGGATCTTGGTTTATTTGGCTTAAGATTGTTATGGGATTGAGTTTTCCAAGGTTAATTTAAGTGATTATGCTATGATGATGTTCAATTTTGGATAATTGAAAATTAGGGTTTATGCTCAATTTTTATGGTTTGGGGTTTTTGGAAATTGTTGATTTAGAAAGGTTGAAATTATGATGAGTTTGTGAATTCTTAAGTTAAATTTGAGGATTATGATTTCTATGATGTTGAATTTGGATGTTTTGGCCTAGGGAATTTTTAATTTGAGGAAAGAAGAAGGACTTTGGAGAATTGATGCTTTGGACAAAGTACTAGCATGGATTTAAGGTGGGTAACATGTTTATTGTTTTGAATTATAAGTCAATTATGAAATTTTGAAAAAAAAATCAAGAAAGGGATTTTCGAATTTTATTGTTTCCGAATGATTTGAAAATTTGTTACAAAGGTTTAATTCTTTGTTTTCAATGATTTTGATAAATTGCTAAAAATTCTGAACTTCATTATTTATGAATGAATGGATAAAGTATGAAAATTGTTACATTCATTGATTTTTTGAATGATTTGATACAATTGAAATAATTATTAAAGTCATCGTGTTTGAATGTTTTAATAATTGCTAAATGTTGCATTCTTGAATGTTTGAGAATATGTTATGTTATGTGAATTGGATTGAAGTTGTGACATTTGAATGAATTTGTGTTTGATTAGAACATGAGTATAAGATTTTAGTTTTTTTTAAAGGTGCCTCCTGACGTTTTGATTTCAAGTATGAAAGGTGTTATATGGGTATGTGTTTTTATTTGGTTGATTGTTGATGATGAAGTAGAATTTGAGGAATGTATTTAGAGATATTTTGAGGTTAATTCATGTGGAAAGTAAAGGTAGACAAGGATGAATGAGTAATTTGGGGTTGCTGCCATTTTGAGATAGTTTTAAGGATTATTTGAAATTGGTTTGGAGTTGGGAGATTGAGGATGATGGAGATTGAAGTGGTTTTGTGCATATTTTGGATGAGAAAATTGAAGATTGGCTAGTTGAATTTTTTTAAAGGAGGTGTTGTCAAAATTTTTACAAAAATTTGGCAGAAACTTCGCTTAGGTTTTAGACCCTTTTAGAGCTTGAATTGGATTGGGAGGTCTTCTGGAAGTTTGTAGCATATGTTTATATCTTTCCATAGAGGTATGCTATTCTTGTTTGGAGTTAGGAGAAAAAACTTATGGGGGTTAGACCTAGTTCAGTTACTGTTCATTTGGCAAATTTGGGCAGAACCATTGGAAGGTTTTTTTCACCCCTCTGCAGTCTGTTTTGGCTTTTGCATCCTGCAAAAAAAATGTATATCATCTTTTCATCTTTCCACAGAGGTATAATATGCATTTTTTGGAGTTAGGAATAAGAAGTTATGAAGTTTGAAACATTGCTGTTACTGTTTACGGATACTGTTCCATTGGTCATTCTAGGCAGTAACTTTGAACAAGTTTTTACCCCTTTTAATGATTGAATTGATTTTTGCTTCCTTCATCAAAGTTGTAAAGCATCTTTTTATCTTTCCATATAGATAAAATGTGACATTTTTCGACTATTGTGTCAAAAGATATGATTTTTCAAACTTTGGGTCTTGTTTAGGATAATTTCCAAATAGGACAGAAACTTGAAGCAACTTTGGACCCCCCTTAATGGCCGAATTAGGTTTTAAATCCTTCTTGAAAGTTGTATAGGCATTTCTTAGCTTTGTAATGAGGGATCATATGCTACTTTTGGATGTAGGGATTGAAAGTTATGAATTTCTAAGTTATGGTTAAGGTTCAGGTTATATGTTGGTTTAATGCCCTTAAACAGGGCAGCCACAATATGGGGAGATTTTGATCTAGTTAGATATGGATTTTTGCTTCTAAGTCCTTCATGAGAATTTTTGTATGTTTTCTAATCTTTTTATTACTATATGAATTTATGTGAGTTTGTAATGTCAATGTGTCTAGTACGACACGATATGAAAATATGAAAACTAATGTTTCGAAATGTGCCTTCGGGCAATTTGATTTTTGAGTATAATATGTGTTATGTGGGTTTGGTTAGGTCTCATAAGTTAGAGTCAGTGCACTGTCTCATTTTAAAAGGCTTCTCCCGCCCGCCCGCTAGTGGCACTGGAGTTTCGATTTCGGACTCCCATAAGTTCACTAGCATTGGGACCATTATCGCGGGGCGGCAAGACGCTTCATTGGATCAAAACCAAACCATTCTGAAGTGTTATGTGATTTTTTATTTGTTTAAATTATGATGCATTTATTATATGAAGCATTCATGTTTTTGGAAATTGTGCATGATTTATGAAAAATGTGAGAATTTTGAGAAATTAGCAATTGAGTTTTGAAATCGAGAAATGTTTTGAAATTAATCATAAATGATGTGAAAAATTTACTAAATGGTAATTGTTTTGCGAAATGGCTTTTGCTTATTGTCAATTTATAAATATGTTATCCACGAGTTATTTTAGCTCACCCCCCTTTCATCCCCATCTCAAGGTATTCGAGCAGGAGATTGGATGAAAGAAAGTCAAGATGTTCTTCGATGTTGTTTGTTCTATACTTTGTGAAATTTTGGAATGTAAAGAAATTATGAATTTATGTTTGGAATTGAGTTTGTGTATGAAGTATAGGTATGCAGATGATTGATGTATTCATGTATTGAATTGAGTTGTGTATGATTATGGAATTGGATTATGTAAGTAAATTGTGGTTAGTAGATATGAGAATGAATGTGAATGGGATTTGGATATTGAATTGAGATATAAATGTGTATTTGATTATTAGATATTGTGGTTGAATGTGTTTTAGATTCCGGACGGGGTGTCTGATGGTACTGGTTATTGCGTGAGAAATATTGAAGTGTATTTTAAATCCTTTGCATGTTTGGGTTAGTTGAAATGCAGTCGTTATGCTGCCGAAATTTTGTTAGATATATATTGAATAAAGAATAAAAATAAGAATTAGATGTTTAAAAGATGGATTATTGGATTTGTATAATTGTATAAGAAGATGATTAAGGATTGAGACTTTGCATGTATAAGAAGTTTGTATGAATTGGGAATTTGATTGAGGAAATTTTCCAATTGGGGAAAGTATGTTGTTTTAAATAATATGAGATTTGGATAAGGGTGAAAGAAATGAAAAAGAAAGAAAAAAAATTATACGGGTTTTAGAATGTCCTAAGGTCTCCAACGCGACGCTATTTCTAAATTGTATATTTCCGGATGTTGGATCCACTCTGTTATTTGTGTTTGATTCGTTTAAGCGATTTGTTTTGGCTTCGCTTTGATTCTTGATCCGTTCGTTCTTTCATATTATGTATTTCCGCTTCGGATTCTTTCGATTTAAGTTTTCGAATATTCGATTCCGCTTCCGATTTCATTTCCGCGCTGTGTTTTCGTATTCATGTTACGCTTTTTAGGTTGGGGTCTAGTTCTCGGATCAGGTCCCAACAAACTATCATTAAAAGAATGGAAGGTATTTTCATAAACTCAAGTACCACTTTGAAACTTATAAGGTCTTTGAAAAACAAAAGTTACAAAAGTCTCGTGTGGAAGAAGTTGGAATTGAGGAAAAATTTGTCACAAGCATTATGTAAAAAAGGTGGACGTCGCGACGTGCAGCATGCACGTTGCGGCGTGTGTGCGTGAATCACTAGCCTCGCCGCGGCGTGTGATCTGTCGCTGCGGCGAGGAGCAGTAGAATGGCAGAAAAATATGCACCAAGTTTAAAATTGTGTAACATGATGCAAGATTGGCTAACACACACATCAAAAGTGTCATCATGGAGCATAACAAATAATAACACAATAGGAACAGCTCCCCCACACTTAATCAACACATTGTCTGCAATGAAAATGAATATAGAGACATGTTATTAATCATGGAGGCAAAAAGAGGTTAGTATAAAGTGGGCTAAGAATCCAACAAACAAAAGAAAACATAAAGCGAAACAAAACAACAGAAAAGAAATGGAAAACAAAACAGAACAAAATGCCAGAACTACACCAAAGGATCATCAGGGGCAGGAGCAGGAGGGGCAACCGCAGAAGTGCTAGGACCGGCCGAAGAATCACCGCCTGCAGGAGGAATGGGAAGGTGGAGGTGAGCTACAATCAGGGCCAGCTGGGCTTCGATACGGAGAACAGTCGCATGAAGGGTGGCCACCTGGTGGGAGAGGGTGGTCAAGGGGGAAGGGGTGGAAGGGGATGAGGTGGAAGGGGCGTTCAGATGAGGCACATCTGTAGGTGTATCAACAACAACAGGAAGGGATGGAGGGGGTGGTGAAGGATGTAGTGGTGGTGGAGGTGGAGGAGGTGGTGGGAAGCGGGGTTGTTTAAGGCGGACATAGCGGAAGAGGGAGGCGGGTTCAAAGGGGCGATCAGAAGGAAGTTCCGGGACCTGATGGGCCCGAAACAAATCAATAACAAGGTGAGGAAACAGAATGGAATGAGTGAGGGTAAAAGTAAGGATGGATTGGCTGAGGGTCGAAGTGATTGCATAAGCAATATCAACCGGCCGTCCAACCATGAGGAGGTAGATATATAGCTCCTACTCTTTGGGAAAGAGGGCAAGGTGGGAGGTGGGAAGGACGTTGTTGCTGATAAGATGAAGCCAAGGACGGGCCTCAGTACGGAGATCATCACACCGAAGATATCTCTGGGACGCTCTAGGTTGATGCCAGTCGGCACCCTCAGGACAAAGGGTACGAAGGACATCATCGCAGGGGTAGTCATGAATAAGGTCGGCATAGTGACAGCGAAGGATAGGAGGGAGGTGGTAATGGTCACAGATGGCGGCATGTGTGAAGGCGCAAGGAATGGTAACACCTCGAAAATGAATGTCAAAGGTGTCATGGTAACGGGCATGGGTATAGAAATGACGAACGAAGGTGTCATTTCTGAGAGTCCTAGGCTGCACTAAACCAAAAAGTTGAGATCAGATGAGCTGGCTGACAGAAGGGTGGTGGGAGGGTGAGAGAGGGAAAGGTCAGTCCTTGAGTAACAGCCTAGCTTCGATCTTCACAGCTAAGTCGGCATACTCCGGATCGATCGGAGAGGAGGAAGTGGAAGAGTGGGTAGGGGAGGCTGGAGGATGTGAACTGTTGGAAGGGCCAGAAGGTGAAGGTGAAGGCAAATGTTCGGAGGAGAACTCAAGGGAGCTAGAAGAGTAGAAATCGGAGGGTGTAGTGGGACGAATGGAGGCGTTCTTGGTGCGAGGCATTGTCCTGTCCAGAAAATAAACACACAGAAAATTCAGAGAAATAAAAATAATAGAGCTTTGTCGCGATGTCTGATTGTGTGCTGCGGTGAGACAAGCTGTGCATCACACACCGCGGCGCATGCAGATCACACATCATGGCATATGCAGATCGCACGTCGCGATGTGCAAGGAAAAACCCACACGTCACAACGAGCAGTCTATGCGCCACGGCGTAGGGCAGAAATCTGACACACCGTGATGCGTTGAAGCGTTGTCGCGATAGAAAACAATCCCTATTCTACAGAACGAAAATGGAAACGACAAGAGGTAAGAGATATCTTACAAGGTGAACACAGAGACAGACACGGACAACTGAGGCGAGCTAGTAACAATGGATGAAGAAGAAGGAGGGGTCGCAGCGTAATAAGGAAGAGGGAAGTCGCGACGTAAGAATGAGCAGAAGTAATGAGAGGGAGGCGGCTTAAAGGTGGTGCGCCAGAGGGTTATGAAGGTTTAGGGGGTAAAAGTGAGAAAATAACACTGGTCAAAGGGAAGGACTGTCGTGTAATAACGATAAAAAGGGGTTTACCCCTTTTAGGGTTATGCGTAAGGGCCTCGCGTCGCGCCGTCAAAGTCGGTGCACGTCACGTCGAGATGATTCTTTGACGTCGTGGCGTGCTCTTCTCCTGGAATGCTCACCGCGGAGCGTAATTGGTACACATCGCGATGAGATATCCCACGTCGCAATGAAACTTCCCGAAAACAAACAAGGATCCTAAGCTCACCCTTCCTGACCACTCATACACACAAATTTCTTCTACCAAGCAACATGTATCATGCATTAACTAGGATCGATGGTTCCAAAGGAGAGTGAAATTATTAAAAATAACTAAACATGAAATCCTACTGAACTAAACCTAACCCTACTGATTAAGTTTCTCCCCCACACTTAGTCAACATATTCATGCATAACAGTTTCACTCCAATTTCAATCAATATGCACAAATATATGATAAAATGAAAGGGAAGAAACTACCCGGTGCTTAAGGTGGGTTTGTTTGTTTCTTATGGATTTCTAGCTTGTTTCTATACCTCGGGGAGGTGATTTGGCTGCTTTCCAGCTCCATGCTAACATCCACACCCAACGATTCACCTGAAACATCAAAAGCGAAAATGCTCTCCAAAGAATTTTCAGTCAAGGGGTCCATTGATTGTTCAAAATCAGCGTATGCATCTTCAACAACCATATCAAGCATATTAACTCCTAGAATTGAATAGTCCTCATGGGGGTGTTTCATTGCTTCATACATGTTGAAGCTTACCTATTGGTCGCCTACCTCCATGGTGATCTTACCTTCCTTCATGCTGATCATGGTGCTTGTTGTCCGCAAAAAGGGTCGCCCGAGAATTAAATAAGTATCCTGTACAACTTCAGAAGACATATCAAGTACATAAAAATCAGTAGGAAATACTAAATCCTTTACCTGGACCAAAATATCCTCAATTATGCCCACTGGATGCCTAAATGATCTATCAGCCAACTGTAGGAAAACAGATGTGGGTTTCAAACTTTTCACTCCTAAGGACTGATAGACAGATTTGGGCATCACAATAATCGCTGCCCCCAGATCTAACAAAGCTCTTCCTATAGTTACTTTCCCTATGATGCACGGAATGGTGAAAGATCCAGAGTCTTGACATTTCACAGGTATTTGCAGTTTAAACAGGGCTGACACATTAGAGCTCACTTAGACTCTCTCATTTGGCGTAAACTTTCTCTTGTTAGTGCACAAGTCCTTCAGATATTTAGCATAGGTCGAAACTCTCTTCACTAAATCAAGCAAAGGGACATTTACCTCTACTTTTCCAAACAAATCAATGATTTCTTTTTCATGCTTGATCTCATTCATACGCTTGCTCATCAAATATGAATTTGGAAAACGGAGGTCTTGAATACTTACCTCCTTACCTTTGCCGACTTGCTTGCTTGATTGTCCATGTTCAGCTTGATCTTTGGAATTCTCTGAAGCAGCTCCTTTGTTTCTTGAGACAGGCTTCTTTTCTTTCAATAGTTCTTCTTCCCTCACACTCTCAGATTTCTTGATCTTTTCCTTGGGTGCACTTCTTCACTCTCAATCTCCTCATCACATGTCTCTTCTTCTTCTTGAGGATTAAATCTCACTTGTTTTCCACTTCGAAGGGCAATTGCATTGAGACTTTTTGGATTCATCACAGTATTTGAAGGAATAGTTCCACTGCTTCTTGCTTGATTCTCACTCATGTTGTTGGACAACTTAGTGACATTTGAATTAATGTTCTCTTCTTTGGTTTCCCATTGTTCCATTCTTTTCTCCAAAGCATTAAACCTAGCAGCAGTCTTTAAGGAATCCTGTTGAATAAGAGAAGCAATGGAATTAAACTGGTTAGAGTTAGAATCCCTCTCTTCCTTCATGAGAGTCATCATGCTATGAAGCAATTGGTTGGTGTCTTCCTTTGGTGGGATCATTAGGGCTTGTTGTTGATTGGGGAACTGGCTAGTGGAAGTACCAGCTCCTCCCCCTTGTGGAAACCTATTTGGAGCCCTGCCCTCTTCATTTCTCCAATTGAATATTGGATTAGACTTCCATCCCTCATTGTATGTGTTGGAGTATGGATCCCACTTCTGGTTGGTTCTTCCTGGATACACTACTGACACCTCTTCATATCTTCCAGGGCATACACTTGATATGTGCATCACCAACCCACAAGTGTCACAACTGGGTGCAGTAAGATCCATTGAAGATCATTGGCGATGCACATTCAAGTTCTTCAATTCCGTAGTAATACAAGATAACTGTGATGTTATCCTGTTCTCCAGTGAATCTACCTTTGTTTATAGAATTTCCATTCTTTTGGCCTGAGCTATTAAAGCTCCCAATTCATGCACTCCTCTGGAATCTCTCACACTGTACTGTTGATGGTTTAAGGCCATCTTCTTGATTAACTCCCACGCTTCCAAGGCCGTGAGATCAATCAAAGATCCTCCAAATGCAGCATCCAACATACCTTTCTCCTGACTCTTCAACCCATCATAGAAATATTGCACCAATTGCTCATCAGGAATTTGGTGATGGGGGTATCTTGACAGTAGGTCTTAGAAGCGGTTCCAGTAGTCATACAGTGATTCATCATACTCTTGAAGCTGAATAAATTTCCTTCCTTATTGATGATATCTTGGAGGCTGGAAAATACTTCTCCAAAAGGCCTTCCTCAAATTGGTCCAGCTATGATAAGCATTGGCCACATGCCTCGGGAGACTCATGTACCACTCTCGTGCCTTTCCTTCCAAGGAAAAATGAAACACTTTCCATAGAACTTAGTCCAATGTTGCTCCTACTGGCTTCATACTCTGACAGATCATTGTCAAAGATTGTAGGTGCATGTACGGATCTTCTCCCGCCAAGCCATGAAATTTAGGAAGGAAATTAATCCACAAACCTTTAACTTCAAAATTAACATCAAAATTAGGGCAAGCAGCAGTAAATGGACCATAATGCACATCAAAAGTTGTCGCTTACTAATAGTCCTACATCTCTGATTCTCATTGTTCTCTCCTACTCTCTCATGCTCACCATTTCCTCCATTAGTTCCATCTCTAGGTTGGTTTGCAGGAAAGTTAGGATTTGGAAAAAATTTGGGGTTTTCAGCCATATTTTCTCTTTCTTGCTCAACTAATCTACTTCTCTCTTATTCTTTCCTCTCTTTCCTAAGTCTCCGTAAGTGTCTCTCAACATCAGGTTGGAATTGCACAAGTCTACCTCTCCTGGGCATGCGCAAAATCAATCCACAAATAAAAGAAGTAGTAACAAAATTTTCTCACAATCACACAAAGTCGAATAAAAGTGAAATGTGATGAATGCGAGTGTATGAGTGTATGGATGTATGTATGAGTGTGTATGTGTGAAAATTTTGCTAAGTAAGAAAAAAAATTAAAGCATGGAAGTATGCTTGTGCAAAGGAAAATCAAAACCTATACTATGAACAAGTATGAAGATTAAACTATCCTAAATGCACTACAAAAGCAAAGATTCCGATTATCAACGACAATTGAAATGAAATGGAAATGGCTATCCTACGGTAAACCAATTTCTTGGTTCCCCGGTAACGGCGCCATTTTGATCGGCTCTTCGTATCGATCTAAAGATCAATCCTTTGGAAACCAAATCAAAAATAATCAAATTCCAAGGAATGCAATACAGGATGCAACCTCGGGTCGTCTCACTTAATTGGAACCAAGTGAAAAAGGTCTAAGCTAGCCTAATTGTCAAAAATTGCAATCAAAGTTGATAAAATGGGGGTTTTGGTCATTAAAAAGAACTAAGAAAATTTAACTAAAATTGAGGACAAAGTATAAAAAGTATCTTTTTGGATTTTAAGGAAACAAATGAAATTGAAAATTTGAGTAACAAAATAAATGAGAATAAATCCTCTTGAAAATGAGCTTAGGCTATCATGGTTCAAAACAAATTTTCAGGGAGTGAAATTCACTAAGCTTTCGATTAACAAACCTTAAAGATTCTCCTTAAGTCCAGAATCTTGATTAATGAACTCCATTTCTCAAGATTCCATTAAGTGCTCTTAAGCCTTAGAACCTTGAGGGACTCTTTAAGTCCAAGGTTTTAATCAACGAACTCCGTTAATTACAATCTTGTTAAATGCATCTTAGTGTGTGAAATGGACAAGTTAATGCAATTGGTCATTTGGCTCAAGCACTCCCTCAATATCAAACACAACTAGGCAGATAAAGAGAATTAACACAATCACCAAAAGACATATATGAAACTTCATATATTGAGCATCAAAGTTCTACAAATAACCAATCCATAACACAAGACCTCGTTCGACACTTGATTAAACTATAACCAAGCTAATCTAACTACACGATAGTAAACCCTAACTCAGGAATTTACAACAATGTAATTAAACTTGATGATGTAAGATTAACTCCCTTTTTAAGAACCGGTGAACTCAAGCCGATGCTACATTCTCAAGAGGAAATGTGGATTTAGCCGAGCATGGATCTGGACTCTCTCACGACTGTTGAAGATCGGATGTCACCCATGGTTGCAGTAGAGATTGGCGGTGGTGTAGAGATGATGGCGATGGTCGGAGTTGAAGGGGTGATCGTATCCGTGGAATAATTGTCTCTCTGCCTCCCAAGTATATTCTCAACAAATGATCCTCGTTTGACCTAAATTTAGCAACCTTTTAAATGATGGGTGCGGGTCGGGTCGCCACAGTGAGAGGACTTTCCAAATAAACTCCAGATATCCGTCTGCTCGCCGCGGCGAGATGCTTCTTTGACGTCGCGGCGTGTCTCCTTGGATTGTTCGCCGCGACATGTTATTTGATTGGTGTTGCGGCGTGCTCTTCTAGGATCGCTCGCCGCGACGTGTTACTTGCAGCACGTCGCGACGTGCAGACTTTTTCATGCACCGCGACATGTTAACTCTTCTGATCCTTTGACTCTTCTTTTCCCCTGCAATATGAAACAACAATTTGTAGTATCAATTGTCCTTAGAAAAATTATAATGGAATTAATGTCAATTTGCAACAATTTCGCTATCAAATTGTATAAGTATGAGCTCATGCAAGGGACTGATTAAACCACAAAAATCACAAATTAAGAGTCAAAAAACACATTAAAAACTATGAAAGTGTAGCCAATTTATATAATAAACTTGGGCTCAATCAATAAGCTAAGATTCAGGGTCCTTATAAGGTAAGATGTTCAAAAGTGAAATTTACTTCTTCTGTCTTTTGCTTCTTTTGTGATGATGTTATCTTCTTCTGTGTTTTGTTCCTTCTGAGATTTGCTCCTCCTGTGTTACTTTTCATGAACTTCTTCTGTGTTACTATTTATGAACTCTTCTGTGTTTTGTTCCTTCAGTGTTTCGCTTTTTTTGTGTTTTGTTCCTTCTGTGTTTTGTATTGTCTGCCTTTTTATCTTCTGTATTTTGCTGATGCGTCTTCTTCTTTTTCTTGCTTATGCGTCTTCTTCTGTGTCTTGCTGACGTGTCTTCTTCTATGTTTTGTTGACATGTCTTCTTCTGGGTTTTGCTCCTTCTGGGTTTTACTTCTTCTGTGTTTTGCTTACGCGTCTTCTTTTGTGTTTTGTTGACGCCTCTTCTTCTGTGTTTTGCTGACGTGTCTTCTTCTGGGTTTTGTTCCTTTTGGGTTTTAGTGCTTCTGTGCTTTGTTGACGTGTCTTCTTCTGTGTTTTGTCGACGTGTCTTCTTTTGGGTTTTGTTCCTTCTGGGTTTTACTTCTTCTGTGTTTTCCTGACTTGTCTTCTTCTGTATTTTGCTTCTTCTGTTTTCATTTCTTTTGTGTTTTGCTATCTTTTGCCTTTCACTCCTTCTGTTTTCGTTTCTTCTGTGTTTTGCTATCTTTTGGGTTACTATTCATCTTATATCTTCTGTTCCATTTTCGATCTATCAGAAGATAGAATCTATCTTCAAGGTCTTCATCAAAGTTTTAGATCTTAAAGTCTTCTTTCGAACCATATAAAGAACATCTTAATATGATATCTATAGGGAAAGTTATAGCAATTTTCCCATTTTTTCTGACTTTTTCCATTCTTCTGCTTTTTCCTTTGGCTTCGTCTGATCCATTTTGACCCTTTAGATGATAAAAATCTGATCTCAAGGTCTTCTTCAAAGTTCTAGATTTCAAAGTTATCTTTGAAATCATTCTAATATGATCTTAATCCAACATCTCTAGTGAGAGTTATGTCATTTGTCCCGAGACAAGTTCAATATGATTGAGGACCAAACCTTGATTGTTTTTTTGTCCATAATTTGGTTATCTGACCTCCAAATGAAATGATTCTTGAACCCTTATGTTGGACCCCAAAATTTTCTTGGAAAATAGAAATTATAAAATGAATGACATAGGTGCTTTTGAGTATGTATATGTTGTGGGTGTTTTAGAGTTAAATGAAATTGATGTGTAAAGAAGTGGATTTTGGTTTTGTTGACTTGGAAGTTTGTGAATAAATTTGTGTGTGTTGGGTTTCCATGACAAGTATAGTGATTAATTTGATGTAAATGGAGTGAAAAATCAAGAAATAAAGAGAGAAAGTGTGAAAAGTTGTTAAATTAGAAAAGTTTGACTTTTTGGAGCAAGAAAGTTGACTTTTTGATTTAGGCATAATTTGAGAAAAAAATCTTCATGAAACTTGTAGCTTATGTTAAGAGCTTTCCGTCGCCATAAAGTTTGATATTTTTCGATATCGGGAGTAAAAGTTATGATCAGTCAAAGTTTATTTTGTAAAAATATCTTTAAGTGTACATTTACGTGTACTCGGTTTTGAGGCCACTCGTCGTACGGATTTAGTCTGAATTGGAGTAAGTGGTCTGCATGAAAGTTGTAGCTTGTCTGTCAATCTTTTCGACGCTATATAGTATGAAATTTTTGGATGTGGGAATTGAAAAATATGAAATATGAAAGTTTGGAGTTTGTTTAGGTGATGTTTAACAGGGCAGTAACTTTGACTAGGTTTTTGACCCCTTTAGAGATGGAATTGATTTTTGAGTTCCTCATGGATGTTTTAGATATTTCTTTTAATGAAATATGAAGGTTTTTGACCCCTTTAGAGATGGAATTGAAATATGAAAGTTTGGAAGTTTCCGACATCCGATTGAATTGGTTTTTGAAGTGTTGGATTCCTAAGATAATTAACTACATTTTCATGGGAATTTATGATTTTTAGGAGATTAAATGGAAAGAGATTGATTGAAGCAAAGTCAGAGGATTGGTTAAAGGTTATGAGTTAGATAATTTTCTGAACATGGTTCAGTATTTTGCAAAATTCGGGATCTGTGGAGATCCAATTGAATTGATTATTCAGGTAAAATAAAATAGAGACATGGGGCTATAGATCATGTGAAAGGATCGCAGTTCAATTTAGCCCCTAAGTTGTTCAATTTCTGGAGTGAAGTTTGGTGTAAGGTTCAGTCGTGCTTAAGTTTAGGTCTGAAAGTATTTTGGCCATAACTCCTTTGTTTCTGAACCGATTTGAGCGTTTTTGGTGTCGTTGGAAACGTTAGACATAGAGGAACATTTTTCTAGAAGGAAGTTTTGCCAAATTATTTTGTTTACCTGCTCAAAATCAGGAGGCAAGATGTCAGTTTTTCAATAATGTTTCAGGGGCAAGTTCGTAAGTTCACTTAACAACTTAAGTTAGAAGGCTATAAGAAAGGGGCATTATAGTCATTTTACAGTCATTAAAAGGAAGAAGCAGTGGGCTGTCGTTTTATTTAGAGTGGAAGCACGATTCTAAGCAGAAAAATGAAATAAACGAAGAAGAGAGGGAGAGAAGAGAGAAGAGTCGGCAATGGAGAGGAAGAAGAAGATGAAGACAATGACATAGAATTGAATTCCATGGGGTTTTTAAAGGGTTTTTGATGCTTTTCAAGAGGAAAGAAAGGGAAGAGCATGAAAGCTTGTCTATGAATCCAAGAAATCCAAAAATGGAGGAGAAAAAGCTAAGAGAGAGAAGTTGTTGGTTTTGAATTTTTTGTGAGATGTTGGTTGATTTGGCTTAATATTGACATAGATTTGGATTTTCTAAGGTTTATTAAAGTGATTTTGCTAAGATGAGGCTTAATTTTGGATGATTGATTAATTAGGGATTTTGTTGTCTTGAATTAGGGATTTTTTATTTAAGTGAGGATTGAAGGAATTGAGGCTTAAATCAAGTTCCAAGCATGGATTAGAGGTGGGTACCATATTTATTTTTGAAATTATAAGCTTTGTGTATATTCTTGAAAAATTAAGAAAGTGAAAGAGGTTGTTAAATTATTGTTTTCGAATAGTAAAGTTTTTGTTCTGAACATTTTGATGAAATTGAATAATTGTTTGCTCAATTTTGAAAAAAAAAATCACGAAGACAAATGCTCTTGTAAATTGTTATTTTATTATGTTTGAATTATTTAAAGAAGTTATGTTTTGAAAAAATTAAGAATGAGAAATGATTTGAAAAATTATTGTTTATGTTTGAATGTTTTGTAGTTTGAATTATAAGCTTTGTATGAGTTTTTAAAAAATTAAGAATGAGAACTGTTTTGAAAAACAAAATTATTGTTTATGTTTGAAAAATTAAGAAGAAGATAAAATATTTGTAAATTGATGTTTTAGAAATGATTAGATAAATTATTACAATCGTTTTGGATAAATTGATAAAAATGATGAAATTTTGAAATTCTTTATTACGAAAGAATTGATGAATTATGAAAATTGTTACATTTATTGATTTGGAAAGTTTAATTAAGGAATTTTTATTTTATGATATTTGAAATAAATTAAGGAAATTATGTTTTGAAACATCAAGAAGATAAAAGATTTGAAAATTTATTTAAGAAATTGTTATTCATTATGTTTGAATTATTTAAAGCGATTGTTTTGTTTCAATTGATTTAAATAAAAGGATCAATTGATTACATTCATTGATTATGAATGTTTTGATAAAAATAATTATTAAATTAAATGTTTTGATTGATTTGATAAATTGATTACTTATGACAAGACTTGTATTCGTTGATTTTAATATTTGAGAAATTCCTTGTGTTTTAAAATGATTAAAATGTCGTTTTTAAAATGTATAAAAAATATGATTTCTGAAGATTTTTAGAGTGTTTATAAAAGATAGTATATGTAAAGGTTTGAAAATTATGATTTCGAATATATTTGGAAGTGTTTAGAAAATATTGTTTATGTAAATGTTGGACGATTTTGATTCCGAAATTGCTTTTGAAATTGTTTAGAAAATATGGTTTATGAAAATGTTTGAAAATTTATGACTTCAAACACTTTCAAAATTAGTTATAAACTATTGTTTATGAAAATGTTTGAAAAAAATATTTGTGATTTCGAATACTTTCGAATTAGTTATAAAATCTTTGGTTAAGAAAATGTTTGAAAATTAGGATTTCCAAATATTTTGAAATTGTTATAATGATTAAGTCCTTGTTTTGGAGTAACTTTAGAAACTTTGTCATATGTTCAATGAATTCTTTTTAATTAGAATGACTAAATGTAAGGGTTTGGAATGATTTAAGAAAGTGCTACAATTGTTTAAATTCATGGTTTTTGAAAAATCAAGAAAGAAAGGAATTATGAATTTTATTATCTATGATGTTGAAGAATTGTTTTCGAATGATTAAATATGTTTATGCTTTGAATTATCGTTACTTTAAATGAGTTTGGAAAAAATTAAGAAGCAAATTGTTTATAAATTATTGCCTATGTTTATATTTGAAATTTTGATTTCGAATGAACAATGATTTTAAGAAATTATTATTCATCATATTTTGAATTTTATAAGGATTGGCTACCATGAGTGAAATCTATGTTTTGAATGATTTGACGAGAATTGATACGATTTTTGAGTTAAATGTGTTTTAATGATTTGATAAATTATCAAAGGTGTGACATACTTTGTTATGAATGTTGGATCGCGTACGGTCCGAGTATTCACAATACACTGCGGAAAAAGATCATACAACAACATGAGTATAATCGAGAATACCAAAGATGTAAGAAAATACCTTATTTTCGTGGATAGATTGCTTCTTTTCAGATTCCAAGACACTGCAAAACGCAAATGCCCTCTACCGGTATCCACACGAGTATGCACGATCCGGGCTGCGGCTGTGGTGTGCTAGCACGTTCAGAAACTCTTAGAATGCCGCACGATTATTCTCTCGGATGGCGGCTAGGGTTTAAATCTTTACTTCCTTAACCTAATGAGACCTAAGTTTCTATTTATAGAAACCCTAATCTCATTAGGCCCTATTAAGTTTCGCCCATTATATCATATATAATAAAAGCCCGACAACTTAATTAAATCTAGCCCAATAAATATATCTAAATATATTTATTCAACACCTAATAAATTAGGCCCGAGAGAATAAGCCGGATCACATTACTCTTTGTATGCGACCACAGGCTCATTTGATGTTGGCAATGGGCGATCACATTTCAAGGCCCATAAGTCATAAGCGGCCTCTAGCAAGACATTATGACTACCCAAATCAAATGAGGATCGATAATCCGATTTAACTCAGTAACTATGGTTATAGGCTCGGTCCTTTGTAACACGATATCAAGATTAATCACAAGGCATGGTAGATGTCAACCTTTGATTAATCATAGTTTCTTGATCCCCAAGTTGGTGATTATAACAAATGACATTGATGACTCTTCATCAATTCATTTGAGCACGACCATGCATTTCTTGATCACACTTGTCAAGAGGCCCAAATGATATCTCTCATTTAAAGAGGTACAAATCCCATCTACGTCATTCACATCCCTCTGCATGATTCATTTAGTATCCAACATAAGACTATATGTTGTTCGGTTAAAAATAACTTAGTCTAATATCAAAACACTAAATTCCTCATATAGGAACCATGATGACTTGAGTCAAAGGACTAAAGTCAAACCATATAAAGAATCACTAATGACATGAAACCATGTAGTATTCTTTATGTGGGTCGGTCCAATATATGTTCTCTAACATATATCTATGTTTCGATTTCATATCTCATATCCATGATCGATAAAGCGTGATCATCAATCGAATACATACTAGTCTTAATTCATTATTGTTCTACCAATAATGATCGACCGAGACGATCTAGAATAGTGTTATAACGCTTATGGTTTTACTATCAAGTCACATACTTGATGACATAAGTCTAATACTATTCATGGAATGTAAATCACATTACATAAACGAAATACATGCATATATGAAACGGAATACCTCATAATATATTATTAACAAATCATAATGTTAATACATGAATCACAAATGTTCATTAGCCTAGGGCACACTACTAACAATCTCCCACTTGCACTAGGCCCAATCAGTCAGATATCAAATACCCATAGACCTCGTATGACTCTCATGTTTAGGCTGTGGAAGAGGCTTAGTAAGTGGATCGGCAATGTTTTCATCTGTGCCCACTTTGCATATCTTCACGTCTCCTCTCCCAATGATCTCTCTAATCAGATGGAAATGTCTGAGTATGTGTTTGGATCTATTTTGTGAGTTTGGTTCCTTAGCCTGTGCTATAGCCCCATTATTATCACAATAAAGGTCTATAGGACTTGCAATGCTAGGAACAACTCCAAGTTCAGTAATGAACTTCCAGATCCATACAGCTTCCTTAGCTGCATCCGAGGCAGCAATGTACTCAGCTTCAGTTGTAGAATCAGTAATAGTGTCTTGCTTTGAACTTTTCAAGCTCACTGCACCTCTATTCAAACAGAACACAAAACCTGATTGCGATCTAAAATCATCTATGTCAGACTGAAAACCAGCATCAGTGTAACCATTTACAACTAGCTCTCCTTCAAGTCCTCCATAGACTAGGAACATATCCTTAGTTCTTCTCAAGTACTTAAGGATGTTCTTAACTGCTATCCAGTGACTCTCACCATAATTAGATTGGTATCTATTTGTTATGCTCAAAGCATATGAGACATCTGGTCAAGTACATAACATGGCATACATGATATATCCAATTGTAGATGAATATGGAATCTTACTCATGTGCTCAAGCTCTTTACCTGAAGTAGGACAATCCTTCTTAGAAAGCTTGATTCCATGTGACATAGGCAAGAATCCTCTCTTAGAATCTTGCATACTGAACCTTTTCAGTATCTGATCTATGTATGTACTCTGACTTAGGCCTATAAGCTTTCTTGATCTATAACTATAGATCTTAATGCCTAAAACATAGGCAGCCTCACCTAAGTCTTTCATTGAGAAACGTTTCCTTAACCAAATATCGTTTCCAATGAGCAGTATGTCATCAACATATAAAGCTAAAAAGACAACAGCACTCCCACTAACCTTTTTGTAAACACAAGGTTCATCTTCATTCTTGATGAATCCAAACTCTTTGACAACTTCATCAAAACGAGGATTCCAACTTCTTGATGCTTGCTTCAATCCATAAATGGATGTTTGAAGCTTGCACACCTTTCCCGAATTCTTAGGATGGACAAAACCCTCAGGTTGTATCATATATACATCCTCAAGTAAGTTTCCATTAAGGAAAGCCGTTTTGACATCCATTTGCCATATCTCATAATCGTAGTATGCAGCTATGGCAATAAGAATTCTAATGGATTTGATCATGACCACTGGAGAAAATGTCTGATCATAATCAATTCCATGAACTTGTCGATAACCTTTAGCAACAAGTCTTGCTTTATAACTGTGCACATTTCCATCCATGTCGAGTTTCTTTTTGAAAACCCATTTGCATCCAATGGTCTTCAAGCCATCAGACGGATCAATCAAAGTCCAAACTTGATTGTCATACATGGATTGCATCTCTGCTTTCATGGCCTCTAACCATTTAGCAGATTCTGGACTTTCCATAGCTTCTTGATAGGTTGTGGGCTCATTATGATCGATGAGCATCACATTATCATTATCAGTAATGAGAAATCCATATCTCTCGGGCTCATGAAGAATCCTATCAGATCTACGTGGGTCTTGTGTTGTTGAAGGTTGCTCATCAATAGCTTGTAAGCTCGCTTCAATCTCCTTTTCAGGCTCAATGTCATTTTGTGAAACTTGAATTTCTTCAAGTTGTACTTTACTCCCACTGTTTCCTTTGGAAACAAATTCCTTATCTAAGAAGAAACCATTTCGAGCAACAAACACTTTGTTCTCTGATGGGATGTAAAAGTAATATCCTTTAGTTTCCTTAGGATATCCCACAAAATAACATTTTTCAGATTTGGGTGCCAACTTGTCAGCAATTCGATGCTTCACATAAGCCTCACAACCCCAAATCTTTAGAAAAGATAAATTGGGACGCTTCCCAGTCCATATCTCATAAGGTGTCTTTTCTACAGCCTTTAAAGGAATACGGTTCAATATGAATGCTGCGGTTTCTAAAGCATAGCCCCAGAAGTATTTTGGAAGATCAGTTTGACTCATCATTGATCGAACTATATCTAATAGAGTTTGATTTCTCCTTTCAGAAACACCATTCCATTGAGGAGTTCCTGGAGGAGTCAATTGCGAAACAATTCCACAATCCTTAAGATAATCATCAAACTCTTAGCATAGATATTCACCTCCTCGATCAGATCGAAAGATTTTAATATTCTTGCCAAGCTGATTTTGTACTTCGTTCTTATACTCTTTGAACTTTTCAAAAGATTCATATTTTTACTTCATTAAATAGACATACCCATATCTACTGAAGTCATCTGTAAAAGTAATGAAATACAAATAACCTCCTCTCGCTGATATGCTAAAAGGACCGCATACATTGGTATGTATAAGGCCCAATAGCTCATTGGCCCTTTCCCCTTTACCTGTGAAGGGGGCCTTTGTCATCTTACCCAGTAAACAAGAATCACATGTCTCAAAAGATTCAAAAGAATCAATGAATCCATCTTGATGGAGTTTTGAAATGCGTTTTTCGTTTACATGGCCTAAACGACAATGCCAGAGATAGGTTGGGTTCAAATCGTTAGATTTAACCTTCTTGGTATTTATGTTATAGATGGGCTCATTTGTAACAAACCCAGTGTCTAGAGTATAAATGCCATTTAATTGACGTGCAATGCCATATAAAATGTCATTCTTATAAATGGAAATACTTCTATTCTCAATAGAAAATTTAAATCCATCATTCTCTAAACAAGCAAAAGAAATAATGTTCCTACTCATAGTAGGTACATAATAACAATTCTTGAGTTCCAAAATGAGCCCAGTAGGCAAAATAAGATCATACGTCCCCACGGATAAAGCAGCAACTCTTGCTCCATTTCCCACGCGCAGGTCGATCTCACCAAACATCAATCTTCTAGTCCTTCTTAGACTCTGCACATTAGTACAAATGTGAGTTGCAGCTCCGGTATCTAATACCCAAGATGCAGAAGGAGTAAAATTGATTTCTATAACAAACATACCTGAAGAAATAGTCGCACTATTCTTCTTCTCTTTCAGCTCTTCCAAATAGAGTTTGCAGTTCCTTTTCCAATGACCAGGTTCATTGCAGTGGAAGCAAACTCCCTCCTTGGGTGCCTTAGTCTTAGCTTTAGCCTTGGGCTTGGACTTGGACTTGGGTACTTTACCTTTGTCCTTTACTATACCCTTCTTCTTGAAACCTTTTCCCTTTAAGTTCTCTTCAGCAGTTTTTAGCATCCCATGCAATTCATCAATGGACTTCTCCATATTATGCATGTTGTAGTTAAGAATGAACTGATCATATTCATCAGTCAAAGATGATAGAATAAGATCCGTTGCCAATTCTTGACTAACAGGTGCACCTAATTTCTCAAGATGATGAATGTAACTCTTCATCTTAAGAACATGAGCACTCACGGGTGTGCCAGGAGTCATCTTGCATGAATTCAATGCCTTAGTGGTTCTAAACCTCTCTTGGCGTGCTTGTTCTTGAAACATAGCTTTCAGTTGAGCAAGCATGTCATAGGCTTCCATTTCCTCTAAATCCTTCTGAAGGTCAGAGATCATGGCGCCTAACATAAGGCATGACACATCCGTGGAGTCATTGATATGCTTCGTGTAAGCATCCTTTTGAGCCTTAGGTGCGTTTGTTGGTGGTTCTTCAGGGATGGGTTCTTCTAAGACATACAGTTTTCTTTCTTGCTTGAGAACAATTCTCAAGTTCCTATACCAATCTAGGAAATTTGTTCCACTAAGCTTTTCTTTCTCTAAGATAGATCGCATAGAAAGGTTTGTGGATGGAGTAGCCATAATCTACAAGAATTATGCAATAAGGGTCAACATTCATATATTATGAGGTATTAGCTCCCACTCAAATAAATAACCCTCAATTGACGAATGGGAGAAGCAAGATCCATATTTCACTAAGTCCTAAGAAAGCTTTGGCTTAACACTCAAGACTTAGTTATTTAGGTAGAAAACTCTTTTCAATTACATCACATGTAACTCTTGATGGGCTTATGTTAAAATACATCTTATGTCTTTGCATGTATGTATAAACCCAATCTTATGCCCTAAGCCCAAAATCGTTTGATAGCTTAGTCAAGTTTAACCATACTTTACCTATGAATAGCACCATTATTCAAATGTCTTCCCTAGATGATCCCTACATGCCTTGCTTTGGCAAAAACCCACATAAGGATAAGCTAGAGATAAACATTGGTAAAGATTTATGGAAGGCATATAAACTTGAAATTATGAAGAGGGTCGTTCTTAGTACATTATGAAGGCTACTAATCCTATTAGTAAGGGTGTTTGTACTATGCTATTTCTAATCCTATACTACAACATACTTGAGTATATATATATTAGAAGTATAGAATAGTAACTTACACGTGAATATAAATATTCAAAAAATATAAATAAACACATGTAACATCACCCAGAATATATAACACATAACAAATAAACAAGCGTAGTCGACTGGAAAGGATTATAGTCGACTGGAAAGGATTATAGTCGACTGGTCGACTTGTGCCAGTCGACTGGAACCAATTTCAGTCAACTGGAACGAACGTTTTTCGCTAAAACGCTCATCTCCGCTCTCCAACCAGTCGACTGGAACACTTCTAGTCGACTGGAAGAGATGCTAGTCGACTGGAATATCCTTGTCCAACATGAATACTTGCGGTTTCCCATTCCAGATCCATGTCTCACATGGTGGAAACCCTAGTAGCCACACCTTTCAGTCAAACCCTTCATGCTTATCATATATTCTCATCAGTACCAAGAAAATCAATAGATCTGAAAAGAACATGCATGAAATAAAAAACACTTTCATATCACGCAACCAAATCTGTGAGCACATGCAATCAAAACATGCATATTGTTATCTCTACAGAATCCAAATCCGTAAAACACATGTAATCAAAACATGTATATATTTTCGATTATACAGAAGCCAAAATCGTGAACACATGTAATCAAAACACGATATTAACGATTATCTGAGAAGAACACAGCTCGATACCCTTTGTTGGATCGCAGACGGTGCGAGTATTCACAATACACTGCAGAAAAAGACCATACAACAACATGAGTATAATCGAGAATACCAAAGATGTACGAAAATACCTTATTTTCGTGGATAGATTGCTTCTTTTCAGATTCCAAGACACTGCAAAACGCAAATGCCCTCTACCGGTATCCACACGAGTATGCACGATCCGGGCTGCGGCTGTGGTGTGCTAGCACGTTTAGAAACTCTTCCCAACGCCGTACGATTATTCTCTCGGATGGCGGCTAGGGTTTCGTCTTTTCTTCCTTAACCTAATGAGACCTAAGTTTCTATTTATAGAAACCTAATCTCATTTAGGCCTATTAAGTTTCGCCCATTATATCATATATAATAAAAGCCCGACAACTTAATTAAATCTAGCCCAATAAATATATCTAAATATATTTATTCAACACCTAATAAATTAGGCCCAAGAGAATAAGCCGAGATCACATTACTTTTTGTATGCGACCACAGAGGCTCATTTCATGTTGGCAATGGGCGATCACATTTCAAGGCCCATAAGTCATAAGCGGCCTCTAGCAAGACATTATGACTACCCAAATCAAATGAGGATCGATAATTGATTTAACACAGAACTATGGTTATAGGCTCATCCTTTGTAACATGATATCAAGATTAATCACAAGGCATGGTAGATGTCAACCTTTGATTAATCATAGTTTCTTGATCCCCAAGTTGGTGATTATAACAAATGACATTGATGACTCTTCATCAATTCATTTGAAACACGACCATGCATTTCTTCAGTCACACTTGTCAAGAGGCCCAAATGATATCTCTCTCATTTAAGAGAGGTACAAATCCTATCTACGTCATTCACATCCCTCCGCATGATTCATTTAGTATCCAACATAAGACTATATGTTGTTCGGTTAAAAATAACTTAGTATAATATCAAAACACTAAATTCCTCATATAGGGAACCATGATTACTTCAGGTCAAAGGACTAAAGTCAAACCATATAAAGAATCACTAATGACATGAAACCATGTAGTATTCTTTATGTGGGTCGGTCCAATATATGTTCTCTAACATATATCTATGTTTCTGATTTCATATCTCATATCCATGATCAGTAAAACATGATCATCAATCAGAACACATACTAGTCTTAATTCATTATTGTTCCACCAATAATGATCGACCAGGGACAGTCTAGAATAGTGTTATAACGCTTATGGTTTTACTATCAAGTCACATACTTGATGACATAAGTCTAATACTATTCATGGAATGTAAATCACATTACATAAACGAAATACATGCATATATGAAACGGAATACCTCATAATATATTATTAACAAATCATAATGTTAATACATGAATCACAAATGTTCATTGGCCTAGGGCACACTACTAACAATGAATTGTTGTAAATTGATTGTGCTTTTGATCGTTATGAGCTGGTGATGAATTGTGATTATATTTTGGTGTGCTCTATGACATATGTATGGAGAATTGTAATATGCATGTACGTGCATTGTGAATGTTAATGTGTCTAGTAAGACACGATGTGAAAAAAAATTTAAGTTTTGAAATACGCCTTCGGGCGTTCCGATTGTTTTAAGCATGAATATGTGAATTATGTGGGTTTGGTTAGGTCCCCTCCGTATGAGTCAGTGCACTGGTCTCCCTTCGATAGCCTTCTCCCGGCTGCCCGCTAGTGGCATAGGAGTTCTGATTTCAGACTCCCCTCTGATCACGGCTGCACAGGACCGCTATGACGAAATGTGCAGTACGTTTTGTTTCGGACCAAATCAAACCACTTTGATATGTTATGTGTTTTTGATTTCTTACTTTGCGCTGCATTTTTATGTGCTGCATTTATGTTTCGAAATTTCTAGTGATTTGTGTGTTGGACCAATGGTCGTTGACAAATTAATTCCACTTATGTTTTGATAATAATAAAATGTATAGAATTGGTTAAGAAATTGTTTCAGGTATTTTGGGATTGATATTCAATGAAAGAATTGTAAAAATCAAGATGGGCAAGTGTTTAATCATTGAAGAATCAAGATGGATGTTTCCTATAAGTGAAAGAGGCTTAAATAATGAAGATTATAGAAGATTTGATTGGATATTACCGTTGAAGCTTACATAAGTCGATTAGAACATCATATGTCAACTAATATATGAAGATATGTCAACACAAGTCGACTAACAGCATACAAGTCGACTTATCGTGGACCACAAGTCGACTTACACATCACAAGTCGACTTATAGAAGAGCGGAGATGCAAGTTTACGTAAAATGTTGTCACAAGTCGACTTATACAACTCGACAAGTCGACTTATGGTCACAAGTCGACTTATACAACTCGACAAGTTGACTTATGGGTACAGCACATTAATTCCAACGGTTCAATTAGCCAAAAATGGAATGGAGATTATCAAGGAACGGCTATAACAATCAAGCAACGGCTATATGGGTTCTCAACAGCTATATTTCTTCTTATATAAAGGGTGGATGATTGTTGAAGAGGAGACACAAGTTCTAGAAGCCAAAATACTCTTATCTTGCTCCAAATTGCTCATCATTGTTCTTACTTTGTTTACATTTGTATTGAGCACTTGTTCTTAGATCTTTATCCTATTTCTTTTACAAATTGAGTGACTAGTGGTAGGTCACGTGTGAGGTAGCTTGAGCTGGAAATCAAGTGGTGTTGGTAGAATTTGTCCCGGAAGACAACTCATTTGTAAAGGTAGCTTGAGCCAGAAATCAAGCGGTATTGGTAAGATTTGTGCCGGAAGACAAATCAAGTGTAAAGGTAGCTTGAGCCGGAAATCAAGCGGGATTGTAAGAGTTCACACTGAACTACAAAGTGTGTAATAAAGTGGTTTGCAAAATCCTAAGTGGGAGCTTAGGTAGAGGACGTAGGTCTTAGCACCGAACCTCTATAAAAATAGTGTTTGATCTTCTTCCCTACTATTTGTATTTAAATTTGTTTAAATTACTATTGTGTGAATTAACTTCTGATTTTATTGTAGAAATTTTTAAAGAATTTTAAAGATCTATTCAACCCCCCTTCTCGATCGCTTACAATTGGTATCAGAGCAGAAGTATCTGGGATGGCACACAACAACCTAGCTAAAGAAGGTAACACTAATAATAACAACCTAGAGGATGATGAAGAAATGGCAATGTATGCCAGAAATTTGAGAAAATTCAAGGGACTTCTCAAAAATCGGAGGAAGGAATTAAATGGTGGAAGAAATGGAGAAAGGAAGAAATTTTCCATGGAAAGAAGATCCAAGGGTTATGACGAAAAGAAAAGCTCATCCTCAAATTCAAATCTCCAGAAAAATGACAAAGGGAAAAAGAAAGCTAGCCTTATAGCCACGTGGAGTGATGATGAGGAAGCATTTCAAAGCAATGATGAAAACAACCTAGCACTTATGGCAAATAGCTTCTCAGCAAGTGATGATGAAGATGAGGTACATTTCATTGATCAAGATCTTATAGATTCTTTTAACACTTTACAAATTGATTTTGAAGAAGCTATTGAGATCAATAAAAAATTGAGAAAGAAAATAAGAGAACTAGTTGCTGAAAATAATGCTTTACATGAGACGATTGATGATTTAGATTTTCCTAAGGAAGATCATTCTGCATGTCTTGTTGAAAAGGAAAATCTTATTTGTGAGCTTGATAGACTTAGAAAGGAGTTTTCTTATGTGGTTGGAAAATTTGCTTGTGGAAATGCAAAGTTTGAAGAGATGTTGTCTTTACAAAGATATTCTATTTCTAAACATGGTTTGGGATATGATCCTTATAATAGAGATTGTTCTTTAATTTCCAAATTTACCAAGGATGGAAAAGTTGCTCAATGTGCTAGATGCTTGAAAGATGGTCATATAGAAATTGCATGTAAAACTATTAGGAGATGTATCAAAGTTAAGAAAATTTGGGTGATTAAAGGTAAAACACCACCTAATGTGGTTTATATGACTAACCAAAATGGACCCAAGATGGCTTGGGTACCAATGAAAAGAAAGGATGTTGCAGTTGTAGGTACAAGCAAGGAATGAAGATCCACCAAGCACATGGTACACTAATAGTGGAAGTTCAAGGCATATGAGTGGAGACAACAACAAAGATTCCATCATCATTTACACTTAGGCTGAAATGTGATTGAATTGGAGTACTGGTATATTCTAGTCGACTTATGGATGTCTAAGTCGACTAATTGGTGAAATGTCTGGTAACAAGTCGACTTATGTCTACATGGATTCTTTAAAACCTATTCTTCTTTTCACTCTCCGTAATGACTATTGTTATGTTATGACAATTGCCTTTATTTGTGTTTGCTGTTTTGTTTGTTTATGGACTGCATTTGCGACTATTTTTCATTTTTCATATTGGTTTTTAATTATGACAAAAAGGGGGAGTAATATTGGAAATTGATAATTGGTATCTTTTAGTCACCGTCATTTGATTGAGGGGGAGTGTGTTTGATTTGAGACTATTTGTGTTTGATGACTTATTTCTCTATTTAATGTGATTGCGATATTTCATATTTAGTTGTTTTGATTATGACAAAAAGGGGGAGAAAAATGAGAAATTGGATTTTCTTTAGTTACTTGATTAAGGGGGAGTTTGTTAAAATTTTAATTAATTTTTCAAGGTTATTAAAATTCAATGATTTATATGATTGAGGGGGAGACTTCTAACCAAAATGACAAGGTATAAAAACCTTGATCAATGTTTCTTTGTTTTTATTTCTTAAGCAATTTCTAAGTATTTTGTCATTATCAAAAAGGGGGAGATTGTTGGACCAATGGTGGTTGAAAAATTAATTCCACTTATGTTTTGATAATAATAAAATGTATAGAATTGGTTAAGAAATTGTTTCAGGTATTTTGGGATTGATATTCAATGAAAGAATTGTACAAATCAAGATGGGCAAGTGTTTAATCATTGAAGAATCAAGATGGAAGTTTCCTATAAGTGAAAGAGGCTTAAATAATGAAGATTATAGAAGATTTGATTGGATATTACCGTTGAAGCTTACATAAGTCGACTAGAACATCATATGTCAACTAATATATGAAGATATGTCAACACAAGTTGACTAACAGCATACAAGTCGACTTATCGTGGACCACAAGTCGACTTACACATCACAAGTCGACTTATAGAAGAGCGGAGATGCAAGTTTACGTAAAATGTTGTCACAAGTCGACTTATACAACTCGACAAGTCGACTTATGGTCACAAGTCGACTTATACAACTCGACAAGTCGACTTATGGGTACAGCACATTAATTCCAACGGTCCAATTAGCCAAAAATGGAATGGAGATTATCAAGGAACGGCTATAACAATCAAGCAACGGCTATATGGGTTCTCAACAGCTATATTTCTTCTTATATAAAGGGTGGATGATTGATGAAGAGGAGACACAAGTTCTAGAAGCCAAAATACTCTTATCTTGCTCCAAATTGCTCATCATTGTTCTTACTTTGTTTACATTTGTATTGTGCACTTGTTCTTAGATCTTTATCCTATTTCTTTTACAAATTGAGTGGTAGTGGTAGGTCACGTGTGAGGTAACGAGCCGAAAATCAAGTGGTGTTGGTAGGATTTGTGCGGAAGACAAATCATTTGTAAAGGTAACTCGAAAGAAAATCAAGCGGTATTGGTAAGATTTGTGCCGGAAGACAAATCAAGTGTAAAGGTAGCTTGAGCCGAAAATCAAGCGGGATTGTAAGAGTTCACACTGAACTACAAAGTGTGTAATAAAGTGGTTTGCAAAATCCTAAGTGGGAGCTTAGGTAGAGGGCGAGGTCTTAGACCGAACCTCTATAAAAATAGTGTTTGATCTTCTTCCTACTCTTTGTATTTAAATTTGTTTAAATTACTATTGTGTGAATTAACTTCTGATTTTATTGTAGAAATTTTCAAAGAATTTTAAAGATCTATTCAACCCCCTTCTAGATAAACACAATTGGTATCGAGAGCGAAGTATCAGGATGGCACACAACAACCTAGCTGAAGAAGGTAACACTAATAATAACAACCTAGAGGATGATGAAGAAATGGCAATGTATGCCAGAAATTTGAGAAAATTCAAGGGACTTCTCAAAAATCGGAGGAAGGAATTAAATGGTGGAAGAAATGGAGAAAGGAAGAAATTTGCCATGGAAAGAAGATCCAAGGGTTATGACGAAAAGAAAAGCTCATCCTCAAATTCAAATCTCCAGAAAAATGACAAAGGGAAAAAGAAAGCTAGCCTTATAGCCACGTGGAGTGATGATGAGGAAGCATTTCAAAGCAATGATGAAAACAGCCTAACACTTATGGCAAATAGCTTCTCAGCAAGTGATGATGAAGATGAGGTACATTTCATTGATCAAGATCTTATAGATTCTTTTAACGCTTTACAAATTGATTTTGAAGAAGCTATTGAGATCAATAAAAATTTGAGAAAGAAAATATGAGAACTAGTTGCTGAAAATAATGCTTTACATGAGACGATTGATGATTTAGATTTTCCTAAGGAAGATCATTCTGCATGTCTTGTTGAAAAGGAAAATCTTATTTGTGAGCTTGATAGACTTAGAAAGGAGTTTTCTTATGTGGTTGGAAAATTTGCTTGTGGAAATGCAATGTTTGAAGAGATGTTGTCTTTACAAAAATATTCTATTTCTAAACATGGTTTGGGATATGATCCTTATAATAGAGATTGTTCTTTAATTTCCAAATTTACCAAGGATGGAAAAGTTGCTCAATGTGCTAGATGCTTGAAAGATGGTCATATAGAAATTGCATGTAAAACTATTAGGAGATGTATCAAAGTTAAGAAAATTTGGGTGATTAAAGGTACAACACCACCTAATGTGGTTTATATGACTAACCAAAATGGACCCAAGATGGCTTGGGTACCAATGAAAAGAAAGGATGTTGCAGTTGTAGGTACAAGCAAGGAATGAAGATCCACCAAGCACATGGTACACTAATAGTGGAAGTTCAAGGCATATGAGTGGAGACAACAACAAAGATTCCATCATCATTTACACTTAGGCTGAAATGTGATTGAATTGGAGTACTGGTATATTCTAGTCGACTTATGGATGTCTAAGTCGACTAATTGGTGAAATGTCTGGTAACAAGTCGACTTATGTCTACATGGATTCTTTAAAACCTATTCTTCTTTTCACTCTCCGTAATGACTATTGTTATGTTATGACAATTGCCTTTATTTGTGTTTCTGTTTTGTTTGTTTATGGACTGCATTTGTGACTATTTTCATTTTCATATTGGTTTTAATTATGAAAAAAGGGGAGTAATATTGAAATTGATAATTGGTATCTTTTAGTCACCGTCATTTGATTGAGGGGGAGTGTGTTTGATTTGAGACTATTTGTGTTTGATGACTTATTTCTCTATTTAATGTGATTGCGATATTTCATATTTAGTTGTTTTGATTATGACAAAAAGGGGGAGAAAAATGAGAAATTGGATTTTCTTTAGTTACTTGATTAAGGGGGAGTTTGTTAAAATTTTAATTAATTTTTCAAGGTTATTAAAATTCAATGATTTATATGATTAAGGGGAAGACTTCTAACCAAAATGACAAGGTATAAAAACCTTGATCAATGTTTCTTTGTTTTCATTTCTTAAGCAATTTCTAAGTATTTTGTCATTATCAAAAAGGGGGAGATTGTTGGACCAATGGTGGTTGAAAAATTAATTCCACTTATGTTTTGATAATAATAAAATGTATAGAATTGGTTAAGAAATTGTTTCAGGTATTTTGGGATTGATATTCAATGAAAGAATTGTATAAATCAAGATGGGCAAGTGTTTAATCATTGAAGAATCAAGATGGAAGTTTCATATAAGTGAAAGAGGCTTAAATAATGAAGATTATAGAAGATTTGAGTGGATATTACCGTTGAAGCTTACATAAGTCGACTAGAACATCATATGTCAACTAATATATGAAGATATGTCAACACAAGTCGACTTATCGTGGACCACAAGTCGACTTACACATCACAAGTCGACTTATAGAAGAGCGGAGATGCAAGTTCACGTAAAATGTTGTCACAAGTAGACTTATACAACTCGACAAGTCGACTTATGGTCACAAGTCGACTTATACAACTCGACAAGTCGACTTATGGGTATAGCACATTAATTCCAACGGTCCAATTAGCCAAAAATGGAATGGAGATTATCAAGGAACGGCTATAACAATCAAGCAACGGCTATATGGGTTCTCAACAGCTATATTTCTTCTTATATAAAGGGTGGATGATTGTTGAAGAGGAGACACAAGTTCTAGAAGCCAAAATACTCTTATCTTGCTCCAAATTGCTCATCATTGTTCTTATTTTGTTTACATTTGTATTGTGCACTTGTTCTTAGTTCTTTATCCTATTTCTTTTACAAATTGAGTGACTAGTGGTAGGTCACGTGTGAGGTAACAGTAGAAAATCAAGTGGTGTTGGTAGGATTTGTCTTGGGAAGACAAATCATTTGTAAAGGTAACTTGAGCAGAAATCAAGCGGTATTAGTAAGATTTGTGCGGAAGACAAATCAAGTGTAAAGGTAACTTGAGCGGAAATCAAGCGGGATTGTAAGAGTTCACACTAAACTACAAAGTGTGTAATAAAGTGGTTTGCAAAATCCTAAGTGGGAGCTTAGGTAGAGGACGTAGGTCTTAGCACCGAACCTCTATAAAAACAGTGTTTGATCTTCTTCCCTACTCTTTGTATTTAAATTTGTTTAAATTACTATTATGAGAATTAACTTCTGATTTTATTATAGAAATTTTCAAAGAATTTTAAAGATCTATTCAACCGCCCCTTCTAGATCGCTTACAATTGGTATCAGAGCAAAAGTATCTGGGATGGCACACAACTACCTAGCGGAAGAAGGTAACACTAATAATCGTCCTCCTTTGTTTAATGGCTCTAACTATTCATCATGGAAAAATCCTATGAAGTATCATATTATAAGCGAGGGAGTTGAATACTGGAAGATCATTATCTTCGGAGTTCAAGCCCCTCTAAAAGAAAATGGTGAGTTGAAAATAGAGCTGGAGTATGATGATAACGATTGGAGGCAAGCGTACATCAACGCCAAAGCTATGAAGCTGATATATTGTGCATTAACGGTTGAGGAAAGAAACCGGGTAAATTCTTGCACCACTGCCAAGGAAATGTGGGAGAGACTTCGAGTTACTCATGAAGGGACAAATCAAGTCAGGGAGACAAAAATCAACATGCTTCTTCACGACTACGAGATGTTCGTCATGAAGGAAGGTGAGTCAATTTCTACAATGCTTGACCGTTTTGCAGAAATCATAAATGGATTAGGCAACCTGGGAAAGCACATGACGGATAGCGAGAAAGTGAAGAAGATTCTTCATTCACTGCCGAAGGAATGGGATTCTCAAGTGACCGCAATTATGGAGTCAAAGGATCTCAACCATCTGGAATTCAACGCTTTGGTGGGATCACTCATCAACTATGAGATTATTCTCAAATCCAGAGGAGGTAGAGGTAAGCCTCAAAAATCTATTGCTTTTAAAGCTAACACTTCTTTTGTTGATGAAAGTGATGAGGAATTAGATGAAGACGAGGAAGACGAAGAAATTGCTATGTACGCTAACATTATGAAGTTTGAGAAATGAGAAATTGAAGTTTCAACCGAGAAAGTTTTGTGAAATTGTTTAGAAATGTTTGCAAAGATGAGAAGCTTGAAAAATAAGCCTTTGGGCAAAACTTTGTGCAAAATGATTTTTACTTATGTTTCAAGCTATAAATATGTTATCCACTGAGCTGTCAAGTTCACCCCACCTTTCAACCCCATCTCCAGGTTTTCGAGCAGGAGATCGGATGAAGACGGTCAAGACATCAGTTTTGCATGTTTATGTAATAGGGTTAGTTGAGATTTTTTGGCGTTTGGTTTTGTATCGTGGCTGAGAATGCCACTTTGGTTTGATGATGTATATAAATCATGAATTTATGTATGCACTTGAGTTCTAAGGTTATATATGATTATGGGATATACGTCGTGTTTGTATATGAAAATGATTGGATTAGTTTACGTTTTAGATTGACTTATGAAGTTGTATTCCAAATTGAAATTTGAATGTGGATGATGGGTTTTGCGTTTGGAATTAGACTTGTGAATGGTTTTAGTATGTAAATGGATATGCATGGGGTTTGTTTATAGATAGAGATATGAATATGACTATGAATTGAGATATGAATAATGAGATTGTTGTGTTGGTTGATTTAAGAATGATTGAAGTGTCTTAGGTTTAGAATTGTGGTTGCTTATGTTGGATTCCGGACGGGAGGTCCGATGAGTAGTACGGTTGGATGTGATTATATAGAAGTGCGTTTTGAACCTTTGCAGATTTTTGGGTTTTGCAAAATACAGCCGTTGTGCTGCCGAATTTTCATTAGAATAAGTTTTATTAAAGATGAAATTGCATGATTAAGCAGAATTATAGGAATTGAGGTTTGATTGAGAATAAAGTTCCTAGTGGGAAAGTGTTTTTGCTTGTATAAGCGTGTATTAAGGAAGAAATGAAAAAAAAAATTATACCAGATTTTTCGGATAGGCTTAGTCTAAAGCTTTTCAACGCGATCATTTTCTATGTTCGCTTTGGATGTCGGATCCACTTGTTTGCAATTCGTTTTTGTTTTCGTTTGCCTTTCATTATTTCCGCGCGCGTTTGCTACCTCCGCTTCTAATTGCATCCGTTCTCTCGCTGTCGTTCTTTGTGTTTCTGTTTTTCGTTTCCGGAAGTTTCCGTTCGTTTTTGTTTTTGTTTTCACTTTTCCGGTTGGGATCTGGTTTCGAGATCAGGTTCCAACATAGATGGTATCAGAGCCCAGTAGTAGGATCTTATCTGGGCGCTTTAGGATAAGTTATCTAGATAAGAAATTGTGAGAGTTAGAATTGATAAGATTGAATTTGTGATAATGTGATGAACATGCAGATGGATTTTTCATGCATGATGTGAAGAACCTAATGGATTATTTGATTAAGGCGATGAGTGATGATTGATTAGAAGAAAGTGTTAATGGAAATTTGGAGAACTTCATGATAAAATTGGATGAATGGGCTTTGGATATACATGTGTTAGTTGAAATCAGAAATACTTGAAAGATAGGAATTAATGATGTTATGTCATGCAATATTGGAAGAATTAAATTGATCGTTTGGTCAAAGTGACCAGAATTATGGTTGATTTTAGGAATGTATTAATGAAATTAAGATTAGACATTTTGATGAATTGGGATGAATTGCTTTGACTATACTTTTGAGAAATGAAAATTGTGAAAGATGAGATAACTTGAGTTTGGATATCTATATATGTGAGATGTAAGAATGAATATGTTAAGGAATATTAAGTTGTAGATATAGTGATGTGATATGATAGAGAATGTATTTGGTGACTTCAAAAACATTATTTAAGAGAATGTGTATTTGGTGATTTTTCTTAAGTTAAAATTTCGAGGATGAAATTCTTTTAAGAGGGGGAGAAATGTTAGACCCCGAAATTTTCTTAGAAAATAGAAATTATAAAATGAATGACATAGGTGCTTTTGAGTATGTATGTGTTGTGGCTGTTTTAGAGTTAAATGAAATTGATGTGTAAAGAAGTGGATTTTGGTTTTGTTGGCTTGGAAGTTTGTGAATAAATTTGTGTGTGTTGGGTTGCCATGACAAGTATAGTGATTAATTTGATGTAAATGGAGTGAAAATCAAGAAATAAAGAGAGAGTGTTAAAAGTTGTTAAATTAGAAAAGTTTGACTTTTTGGAGTAAGAAAGTTAACTTTTTGATTTAAGCATAATTTGAGAAAAAAATCTTCATGAAACTTGTAGCTTATGTTAAGAGTTTTCGTCTCCATAAAGTTTGATATTTTTCGATATCGGGAGTAAAAGTTACGATCAGTCAAAGTTTGTTTTGTAAAAATATCTTTAAGTGTACATTTGCGTGTACTCGGCTTTGAGGCCACTTGTCATACTGATTTAGTCTGAATTGGAGTAAGTGGTCTTCATGAAAGTTGTAGCTTGTCTGTCAATCTTTCCGACGCTATAAAGTATGCAATTTTTGGATGTGGGAATTGGAAAATATGAAATATGAAAGTTTGGAGTTTGTTTAGGTGATGTTTAACAGGGCAGTAACTTTGACTAGGTTTTTGACCCCTTTAAAGATGGAATTGATTTTTGAGTTCTTCATGGAATTTTTAGATATTCCTTTTATCTTTCCATTGACATCAAATTTGTCAAATTTAGAGTTCATAATCAATAGTTATGATTTTTGAAAAAAATTCTATTCTATGATGTCGTTTCTGCTTGCTTCACATTTTGTTTCTTCCTTCCAGATCCGACCCTTTTGCAACTTTTTGCTTATATCTTTTCTGTCCGACATCCGATTGACTTGGTTTTCAAAGCGTTGGATTCCTAAGACAATTAGCTACATTTTCATAGGAATTTATGATTTTTAGGAGATTAAATGGAAAGAGATTGATTGAAGCAAAGTCAAAGGATTGGTTAAAGGTTATGAGTTAGATAATTTTCTGAACATGGTTCAGTATTTTACGAAATTCGGGATCTGTGGAGATCCAATTGAATTGATTCTTCAAGTAAAATAAAATAGCGACATGGGGATACAGATCATGTGAAAGGATCGAAGTTCAATTTAGCCCCTAAGTTGTTCAATTTCTGGAGTGAAGTTTGGTGTAAGGTTCAGTCGTGCTTAAGTTTAGGTCTGAAAGTATTTTGGCCATAACTCCTTTGTTTCTGAACCGATTTGAACGTTTTTGGTGTCGTTGGAAACGTTAGACATAGAGGAACATTTTTTTAGAAGGAAGTTTTGCCAAATTATTTTGTTTACCTGCTCAAAATCAGGAGGCAAGATGTTAGTTTTTCAATAATGTTTCAGGGGCAAGTTCGGAAGTTCACTTAACAACTTAAGTTAGAAGGCTATAAGAAAGGGACATGATAGTCATTTTATAGTCATTAAAAGGAAGAAGCAGTGGGCTGTCATTTTATTTAGAGTGGAAGCACGATTCTAAGCAGAAAAATGAAATAAACGAAGAAGAGGGGGAGAGAAGAGAGAAGAGTCGGCAATAGAGAGGAAGAAGAAGATGAAGACAGCAGCATAGGGGTCGAATTCCATGGGGTTTTTAAAGGGTTTTTGATGCTTTTCAAGAGGAAAGAAAGGAAAGAGCATGAAAGCTTGTCTATGAATCCAAGAAATCCGAAAATGGAGGAGAAAAAGGTAAGAGAGAGAAGTTGTTGGTTTTGAATTTTTTTGTGAGATGTTGGTTGATTTGGCTTAAGATTGACATAGATTTGGATTTTCTAAGGTTTATTGAAGTGATTTTGCTAAGATGAGGCTTAATTTTGGATGATCGATTAATTAGGGATTTTGTTGTCTTGAATTAGGGATTTTTGATTTAAGTGAGGATTGAAGGAATTAAGGCTTAAATCAAGTTCCAAGCATGGATTAGAGGTGGGTACCATATTTATTTTTGAAATTATAAGCTTTGTGTATATTCTTGAAAAATTAAGAAAGTGAAAGAGGTTGTTAAATTATTGTTTTGAATAGTAAAGTTTTGTTACGAACATTTTGATGAAATTGAATAATTGTTTGTTCAATTTTGAAAAAAATCCAAGAGAAATGCTCTTGTAAATTGATTTGAGAAATTGTTATTTTATTATGTTTGAATTATTTAAGGAAGTAATGTTTTGAAAAAATTAAGAATGAGAAATGATTTGAAAAATTATTGTTTATGTTTGAATGTTTTGTAGTTTGAATTATAAGCTTTGTATGAGTTTTTGAAAAATCAAGAATGAGAACTGTTTTGAAAAACAAAATTATTGTTTATGTTTGAAAAATTAAGAAGAAGATAAAATATTTGTAAATTGATGTTTTAGAAATGATTAGATAAATTATTACAATCGTTTTGGATAAATTGATAAAATTGATGAAATTTCGAAATTCTTTATTATGAAAGAATTGACAAATTATGAAACATTGTTACATTTATTGATTTGGAAAGTTTAATTAAGGAAGTTTTATTTTATGATATTTGAAATAAATTAAGGAAATTATGTTTTGAACAATCAAGAAGAGAAAAGATTTGAAAATTTATTTAAGAAATTGTTATTCATTATGTTTGAATTATTTAAAGCAATTGTTTTGTTTGGTTGATTTAAATAAAATGATCAATTGATTACATTCATTGATTATGAATGTTTTGATAAAAATAATTGTTAAATTAAATGTTTCGATTGATTTGATAAATTGATTACTTATGACAAGACTTGAATTAGTTGATTGTAATATTTAAGAAATTCCTTGTGTTTTAAAATGATTAAAATGTCGTTTCTGAAAATGTAAAAAAATTATGATTCTGAAGATTTTTAGAGTGTTTATAAAAGATAGTTTATGTAAAGGTTTGAAAATTATAATTTTCGAATATATTTGGAAGTGTTTAGAAAATATTGTTTATATAAATGTTGGACGATATTGATTCCGAAAATGCTTTTGAAATTGTTTAGAAAATATGGTTTATGAAAATGTTTGAAAATTTATGATTTCCAAATACTTTCAAAATTAGTTATAAACTATTGTTTATGAAAATGTTTGAAAAAAATATTTGTGATTTCCGAATACTTTCGGAATTAGTTATAAAATGCTGGTTAAGAAAATGTTTGAAAAATTAGGATTTCCAAATATTTTTGAAATTGTTATAATGATTAAGTCCTTGTTTTTGGAGTAACTTTAGAAACTTTGTCATATGTTCAATGAATTCTTTTTAATTCCGAATGACTAAATGTAAGGGTTTGGAATGATTTAAGAAAGTGCTACAATTGTTTAAATTCATGGTTTTTGAAAAATCAAGAAAGAAAGGAATTATGAATTTTATTATCTATGATGTTGAAGAATTGTTTTCGAATGATTAAATATGTTTATGCTTTGAATTATACACTAATTTAAATGAGTTTGAAAAAAATCAAGAAGCAAATTGTTTATAAATTATTGCCTATGTTTATATTTGATATTTTATTTCGAATGAACAATGATTTTAAGAAATTATTATTCATCATATTTTGAATTTTATAAGGATTGGCTACCATGAGTGAAATCTATGTTTTGAATGATTTGGCGAGAATTGATCGATTTTTGAGTTAAATGTGTTTTAATGATTTGATAAATTATCAAAGGTGTGGCATACTTTGTTATGAATTGATTGTGCTTTTGATCGTTATGAGCTGGTGATGAATTGTGATTATATTTTGGTGTGCTCTATGACATATGTATGGAGAATTGTAATATGCATGTCGTGCATTGGAATGTTAATGTGTCTAGTAAGACACGATGTGAAAAAAAATTAAGTTTTGAAATACGCCTTGAGCGTTCAGATTATTTAAGCATGAATATGTGAATTATGTGGGTTTGGTTAGGTCCCCTCCGTATGATTCAGTGCACTGGTCGCCCTTTGATAGCCTTCTTCCAATCGCCGCTAGTGGCATAGGAGTTCGATTTGGACTCCCCTCGCTCCATTTGCAGGGACCCTTATACGGAATGTGCGATGCGTTCTGTTGGGACCAAACCAAACCACTTTGATATGTTATGTGTTTTTGATTTGTTACTTTGCACTGCATTTTTATGTGCTGCATTTATGTTTCGAAATTTCTAGTGATTTGTGAAGTTTGAGAAATGAGAAATTGAAGTTTCAACAGAAATTTTGTGAAATTGGTTAGAAATGTTTGCAAAGATGAGAAGCTTGAAAAATAAGCCTTTGGGCAAAACTTTGTGAAAATGATTTTACTTATGTTTCAAGCTATAAATATGTTATCCATCGAGTTGTTAAGCTCACCCATCTTCATCCGCATCTCCGGGTTTTGAAGCGGAGATCGGATGAAAACAATCGAACATCGATTTTGCATGTTTATGTAATAGGGTTAGTTGAGATTTTTTGGCTTTTGGTTTTGTATCGTGGCTGAGAATGCCACTTTGGTTTGATGATGTATATAAATCATGAATTTATGTATGAACTTGAGTTCTAAGGTTATATATGATTATGGGATATACGTCGTGTTTGTATATGAAAATGATTGGATTAGTTTACGTTTTAGATTGACTTATGAAGTTGTATTCCAAATTGAAATTTGAATGTGGATGATGGGTTTTGCGTTTGGAATTAGACTTGTGAATGGTTTTAGTATGTAAATGGATATGCATGGGGTTTGTTTATATATGGAGATATGAAGTTGACTATGAATTGAGATATGAATAATGAGATTGTTGTGTTCGTTGATTTGAGAATGATTGAAGTGTCTTAGGTTTAGAATTGTGGTTGCTTAAGTTGGATTCTGGACGGGAGGTCCGATGAGTAGTACGGTTGGATGTGATTATATAGAAGTGCATTTTGAACCTTTGCAGATTTTTGGGTTTAGCAAAATACAGTCATTGTGCTGCCGAATTTTCATTAGAATAAGTCATTGTGATTATATATGTGTTATGTGTGTTTGTGGTGATCCCCTAAGTTAGGTCACGTGCATGTTGACCAAGTTAAAGGCTTCTCCTGCTTGCCCGCTAGTGGCATGGAGCTTCTTCATGGACTCCCATAAGTCCTTGGCTATACAAGACCCTTATGGGAATTGTGTAGTACGTTTTGTTTTAGATCCACCCAAACCATTCTGATGTGCTTATGTGCTTATGATCTGTTGACAAGTCTGATGCATTACATGATTTAAAATTGTTCATAAATTGTTTGATAAATTGACAATTTAAAGGAATAAATGTTTGATGATATCTTGCATGCGAAATAACTTTGTTTTCGAAGATGTAAAATACCAATGAGTTTTTGAAAAGAGCTTTTGCTTATCTTTTTGTTATAAAATATTACCCACGAGTTTTCAAACTCACCCCCTTCCTATCCCCACCTTCAGGTGATGAGGAAGAGATCACGTGATCAAGAGTATAAGGATGTTACTTCAAATTCTGCATATCTTGGAGTTTAAGTTATCTTTGTAAAATGCAAGGATTGGTCACATTTCAAGAATTTGTAGTTCATGTAACTTTTATAGTTTGAGTTTTTGGATTTATGTTGTAATGTGGCTTGAAAAGCCATTATAGCTTTGTAAAACCCCTTTTGTATTTAATGTATTAAAGAGTATGATGTAGTAAAGATACGCTCAAGTCTTCTAATATTCGCAAGAGATTGGGTGTGGTCTCTAATTTGCAATCATTTGCCCATGCAATATGATGTTGTTGTTCTTCATTAGGTTGTCAGCTAACAGAATCTATTAGTAGCTACCAATTCCTAATATAAATAACAACATAAGAATCAAGGGAGGGTATCATGGAGTGTCAATGTGTGTGAGCCATAGGCTGGAGGTACTAGACCTTGAAACCAATTTAGCAATTGTATTTTTAAAAAAAATCAATATGAAAACTCAATTTTTCCATACCTTGACTCTAGATCCTACCATCTAGTAACAGAGTAGTCTACCCTAAGTGATGACTGCTAAGAAAGCTAATAATTGGATTGAAGATATCGAGAAGGACTTGGAACTTCTTTGAGAAAAGAGGCGAAAAGATGGGGAGGAGATCCATAAATCAATTAGCCATGCCCACCAGGAGTTTCAGAGGCAACTAAATCGTTCCAACCAAGAGTGGTAGAGACAGATGATCGACTACAACTTAGAGTTCCAAAAGAAGCTGGAGAGTGCTAATCAGGAAATGAGGGAATGATTGAGGTTAGAAATTAAAAGTATGATGATGTCGGTTTTGTAGACGTCAAAAAAAATGATGGCATGGAAGGAAAGAGTTGGGAAAAGACCCGATCGAACCAGAAAAGCAATATGAGAGCAACGATCTACGAAATGACTCTGGCTACCATGTCAACCCACCTCTGGGGTTTGTGTGCATCTGTGACTTTCAACGAGACTGTCGAACTAGAAGGATCGAGATGGCCATTTTTAGGGCGACAATCTCGATGGGTGGTGGATTTATCGAGTTGGACGGTTCTTTTCGGTGGAGAGATTCACAGAAGCGGAAAAGACGGAACTCGTGGGGATGAGTATGGAAAAAGATGCGTTGACCTGGTTCCACTAGGTGGAGGATCGTTGACCAATCATGGATTGGCAAGAATGTAAGAAGCTGGTGACACACAAGTTTTTTCCAACTCACGAAGGAATGCAATGTCAATGTTTGTTAGTGGTGAAGCAGATTGGAACAATGGCGGAATACACTAGTAAGTTTCTCGAACTAGCAGCTCCTATTCCTGAACTACCCGATTATGTGCTTGAGAGTACCTTCATGAGTGGGTTGGTAGAAGATATCCGATTAGAAGTACAAATCCTTAAACCTAGGAACTAATATGATGGAGTTATCCCAACAAGTGGAGGAGAAATTGAGACGGATTAGTGTATTTAGGTGGAACTGTGGGGGTGTAGGTACGAGGTGGGGAAACACAGGGACAAGAGAAGAAAATACAAGGGTGGGGAAAAGGAAGGATGAAACGGGAAATAGTGGGGTTTGCTCCACTAATTATACTAATCACAAAAACACAAAAGGGAATAAGAATCAGAATGCAGCAGGATTTAGAAGACTAATTTTTGGTGAGTTATAAGATATGAAGGCTAAAGGACTCTGTTTCACGTGTGACGAGAAATTTAGCCCAGGTTATTGGTGTAAGAAACTAGAGCTATAGGTTCTTGCTATAATGGATGAAGATAATGTTAAGTCAAGAAGACTTTACTTCTTCTATTAATTTTGATGAAAATCAAATAATAATAATCATAGAAGTGTGTGAATTATTTTGATAAGTTTGTTAAGTGCGCAGATAAATGTAAGTAACACAAATCGTCAACTCAAGAAGATACTTAAGACTCAAGGTCAACTCAAGACGATACTTAAGACTTAAGGTCAACTCAAGACGATGCTTAAGACTCAAGGTCAACTCAAGACGATACTTAAGACTTAAGGTCAACTCAAGACGATGCTTAAGACTCAAGGTCAACTCAAGATGATACTTAAGACTCAAGGTCAACTCAAGACGATACCTAAGCCTCAAGGTCAACTCAAGATGATACTTAAGTAAAAGCTAAATAAGACAAAGCATCTTAGATAGACCAGACGAAAGTGCGAAGTGCTTGGTCTAAGACACCAAACGAAGCATAACATTAGAAGAAACACAATACTAAATGAAGGATAACACTAGACAAAGCATAATACCAGACAATGCAACTGAAAATGACTCAACTAATAACAGTTTTTAGAAGATTCAAGAAGCAGATTTCTCAAAGAAGACAATTGAAGATTTAGGTTATAAATATTGGTTACAGTCGTAAACTAAAAAATAACAATACAAGAGAGAAAATCTGATTGTACGAAACATACTTAGAGAAACTCTATACTCAAGTGCAAAAGAAAGAGAGAAAAAACATCTACAACGTGAAGCTCAAACAATATCTTTCCAAGAGAAAGAAAGGCTAGAGCCTGGAGAGGCTAAGGAAGCAGATAAAGAATACTTTGTGAGAGACACCTAATGAGGCTCTGCAAGTGTAGAAATAATACTTGTAACGTTAAAGAGTACAGTGAGATCTCAGATAAACTCTGAGGACTGGACATAGCCCAAGGTTAAGGGTGAACCAGTATAAATCGTGGTGTTATCTTCTCTAACCCTTATCTCTTTAATTTTCTTATTGCCAGAAGAATAGATAATAATTTTTTCTGTTACATTACTCATCAAATTAAGTGAATTGTTTTGTAATCGCCTAAATTTGTACAGAAAATCAAGAAGATTCTAAAGGTTAATATCTCAGACGATTTAACACAATTCAACCCCCCCCCCTTCTTGTGTGTTCTACATATTATACGTGACTTCTATTATGAACAAGTGATTTACTTCAGTTGGTATCAAAGCAAGGTTTCCAAGAAACACTATTACAAAGTGAGGAAAAAGATCCATGGCTGAATCAAATGTTTTTATTGCCAAAGGTGCCTCGGTCACAAGACCCTCTACATTCAATGATCAAGATTATCATTATTGGAAGGACAGGATGTGACTCTTTATAGAATCCACACATAGTGATCTTTGCGATATCATTGAAAATGGTCCATAAACACTAACAGACAACGAAGGGAATAATGTCTCTTGTGACAAATGGTCAACTGATCAGAAAGCTCGCTTTCAGTAAAACTCAAAATCCAAGTTCTTTTTAAGTTGTGCTCTAAGCAAAAGTGAATATGATAAGGTTCATGGATGTGAATTTGCAAAGGAAATGATGGATACATTAGCTATTGCACATGAAGGCACAAATCAGGTGAAAGGATCCAAGATTAGTATTCTTATTCATCAGTATGAGCTGTTCAAAATGAAAGATTATGAGACTATTGATTAGATGTTTCGATGATTCCAAACAATTTTTAAAGGACTTAAAGCTCTGGGGAGAACCTACAATAGTCAAGATCATGTCAGAAAGATTCTTAGATGTAACATCCCATTACTTATGGGAGGGTTAGAATGGTACATGTGAGTGACTAATGAGAGTTAGAGATGCATTTCCATGTTCATGCATGATATGCCATACACTTACTCATGAATAGTGAATTTATTTGCACATGAAAATAATTGTACATGAATTCATGAATAATTCCTTGTACATGCATTCATGAATAATTCCGGGCATAATTGGATTGATTTGAGAATTATGAATTTTTTCATATTGGAAATATTAGTGATTGGTGAAAATATAGTATTTGTGTATATTGGTGAATTTAGGAGTTTCCTTTTTTTTAATTATGAAGTATTGAGAAATACTTATTTATAATAGGAAACAAGAAATTAAAAGAAGCTTTGGAGATAGTTGGATTGTAAAGATGACAGTTAAGGGAGTTAGTTTCAAAAGAAACTAAGTTGGAACTTAGGTATTGGGTAAGTGACAAGTGTCACTTAGGCTTTTGTACCCTTGCTAGAAGTAGGTTACTATTCTTTGAGAATTGACAGTTTAAGTCTTGTCCAAGTCCCTTCCTTATTATCATCTTTCTAAAACTTCCTTTTGAAACACAGAGTTTTCTACCAAATATCTTCTAAGTTACTTCTGTGTTTTTACATTCTTTCACCAAACCTATTCTGCCATTTGTGTCCTCTACCTTAAGAAAAACCAGAAGTTGATCATTTCACTCAGAGAAGTACGAAAATTTTGTGGAGATTAGGGCTTGAAGATTTCGGAGTTTCAGCAGGTAAGTAGTAAATGAATCTTTTAGAGTTGGGGATTCATGCAACAAATTGCTAAGTTACTATCATCTGCATGAAAAATGACACCTTTCTGTTTGTTCATAAATACTGTGTTGTTGGAGGCTGAAAAATATGGTTATGGTGTTAATTTAGTGTTTGAAAGGTTATGAGCATTGAGTGTTGTAAAAGTGATTTTTGGAGTTGGATGAAAGAGATAATTTGGGTAGGAAAAGCTGATTGTAAAAATTTGTGTTCTGATTTCGGGAGAAAATATAGGCTTGATATAGATAGATTCTGGCTAAGTTGCCTTCTAAAAAGTTGTATAACTTTCTTTTATCTTTCCAATGGTATATAGTATGAAAATTTTGGATATCGGAGTCAAAAGTTATGATTCTTGTAATTGGAGATGTTCTGGATAGAAATAAGACGATGGAAAAGCAGACGGAAGAAAAATAGGCGATAGAAATAAGACGATGGAAAAGTAGACGGAAGAAAAACAGATGATAGAAATAAGACGATGGAAAAGCAGATGATAGAAATGAGACGATAGAAATGAGACGATGGAAAAGCAGACGGAAGAAAAATAGACGATAGAAATAAGACGATGGAAAAGCAGACGGAAGAAAAACAGACGATAGAAATGAGACGATGGAAAAGCAGACGATAGAAATCAGACGATGGAAAAGCAGACAGTAGAAAATGAGACGATAGAAATGAGACGATGGAAAATCAGACGGTAGACAATGAGACGATAAAACTAAGATGAAAGTAAAATAGTGAGAAATGAATTGTGATTTCAATGATTCTAAAGAGGCATAAACCTAAGTATTAGTTTTACTTAAATTAACTTTGGTATGGGGATGGTGTTGAGAAGAACCATGGAATGATACCCGAGAATTATCATGAACATGCATTGTACGTAAATTATTCCATGCATGTGCATTATTGAATGCCCTTAATGGTGTAAATTGTGGTATCGTATATGTTATCTGTTATGGAGGAGCAACAGGAACGTCAACTTCCAGACGTTGTCAGATCTTCCAAGCATTAGCTTCGAGAGAAACTTATGAGTAACCTAGACGGTCTTACTTAATTAATTGGTTGCTCTAGAATATGGTTTGAATGAGTTATTTAAGTGTCCCCAATTGTGAAAATGGTGAATGTGCATATGAATGCATAAGCGTGCTCAGCATTTCTGCTGAATGCCGAACTACAGTTCGATGATGAATGTGATCTAAATGTGAATGTGCATCCATGTGATTGACTGAGGTTATGTTATGTGAAACATTCATTACATGAATGCATGTAAGATAAAGGAAGTTATGACCGGAGTCGCCTGGACAAAGAGCTTAAAGCTCAGAATGTGAATAGAGCCTAGGGCTCGAGTGCGACTGTACCTGGTATCCACTAAGGAAAGCTCGACATCCATAAAGGGATGAGCTGGTAAAAAGGCACTCGGTCATGACGACAATGATAAATGAAAGTGAGTCTCACGTGCATTGCCTATTATAATTGATGTATGTTTTGTATGAACAATGTGATATATTGTGAATGTGCAATGAGGTGGATAATATGTTATGTGCAATGATGTGATGCATGAATTAAGTGAACCATCGATGATGGTTACCTCATTGAGTTCACAAAACTCATCAAATTTGCAACGTTGTCTTTTCAGGAACGAGAGATGACTCTAGCTATTAAAGAGGCTCTACCAGTCGGGTAGATTATGAATGGTGAGAGAGGTCAAAGGTCGGTTAGCTGGGGTTCATTTGGGTGGTTTGGATAACTTTGATGCACTTTCCTCATTCATGTAGCACTATTGTATTAGGTTTCTGATGATTTACATATGGATAATGATGACAGACAATGTAGATTTCGATTTTGTGAAATGTAATAAGGAAAAAGTTGGTCTTAAAATATGGTGATCTTCTTATGATGTTTTAAGTGAATTATGTTACCATGCCATATGAAGAGAATGTAGTGTTCGATCGTAGCTCGCTCTTATCGTAGGATATATATTGGAATGACCTTCGGGTATCCCGGTGTATATCCTACAGTAAGGGAGCGCTACTTTTAGGTGGTATCAGAGCATGGTTTAGCATCTGTTGGGATATATAGGAATGATAAGTATGAAATATCTTAAGCAATATGGATAATGATTGAAGTTATTATTCATTATAGGTCATCCATCCTAGGTGATCAGATTGATCAACCAGTTGACCAACGAACTGTAGGAGCCAGTAGAGAGTCCTCGGTACCTCAATCTGAAAGGTTGCCTCCTAGAGTTCCCGAGAGAAGGGAGAGGAGGTATGATAGGCTATGGAAGTAGGGAGTGGTGGACTTCTATGGCAGCACAGACCTTGTTGAGGCCAAGGGATGGTTAGAGAGGACGGAGAGATTATTGATCAGATAGACTGCGAGCCTGATGAGAGGTTCGATTATGAAGTATCTCTCCTACAGGGCCCAGCATACCAGTGGTGGAAGACTGTTCCAGGCAGTACCACCAGGCCCTGTCAGTTGAAGTGGGAAGACTTTCTAAGGGTCTTCAGAGACAACTACATGCCCAATATCTACCTGGACATGAAGATGCAGGAGTTCTTGGAATTGAAGCAAGGCAGGATGTCAGTAGCGGACTATGCGGTCCGATTTAATGAGTTGATGGGTTATGCCACTGCTTTAATCCCCACAGAAGAAGACAAATGTAGGAGATTTGAAAATGGACTTAATATGGAGAATAGAACAAGGTTGGCGAGGTCAGATATAGGCACTTTCACTGAGTTGAGAGCTGCCTCAATCAGAATTGAACAGCTAATGAAGGAGAAACAAGTAGAGATTGGGCAAGGGTCCAGAGGAAAGAGGCCTAGTGAGAGTTAGGGCAGTTCTGGCAGGAGTTTCAGTAAGCACCAGAGTAGATCATTCAGATCATTAGGTGGATTTAGACAGTCAGGAACTGGAAAGAGAGGTAAATCTACACAGACTGGTAGGAGACGAGGTACAGTGCATAACCAGCGGCCCCCATGTGAGCATTGTGGAAAAAGGCATGGTGGAGAGTGCTGGGCTGTGTCAGGAGCTTGTTTTGCATGTGGCTCTTTAGAACACAAAGTTAGAGATTGTACGGTTGTTGCTGGAGCCCAGTCTGGTGTGAGTGGGAGATCCGGGAGTGATGCTACAATCCAGCAGAGCAGGGGTGGTGGATCCGGACAGAGAAGTCGAGGGAGAGAGAGAGGGAGAGCTGGGAGTTCTTCCATGAGGCCTGAGGGACAAGGCAGCCGACCACAGTCTCAGGCCAGGGTCTATGCTATGACTAGGCAGGAGGCCCAAGACTCACCAGATGTGGTTGCAGGTGCGCTTCTTGTTTATGATTTGGTGGCATTTGCACTACTAGATCCAGGATCCACACACTCCTTTATTGCACCGCATTTGGCATGTAGACTGCATTGTGATAGGGAGTCACTACAGTATGGGCTAGAGGTGAGTACACCTCTAGGTAGTACTACTACCTTAGGAGAGGTCTGCAAGGGGTGCCTGATTATGATTGATCAAGCAAAGTTGAACGTAGACCTGATAGTCTTGCAGTTGAGAGAGATTGATGTGATTCTAGGTATGGACTGGCTCACTGCCCATAGGGTCGTTATGAACTGCTACAGCAAGGAGGTAGTATTAGAATCTCCTGGTCAACCTAGAGCAGTATTCAAAGGAGTTAGTCAGGTAGTGCCATCCCAGATGATCTCATTCCTGAGTGCATTGAGGATGATGCAGGGAGGATGTGAGGCTTATCTGGCCCACGTTATTGATACAAGGGTTGAGCAGAGTGTACAAGACATTCCAGTGGTTAAGGAATTCCTAGATGTATTTCTTGAGGAGTTACCTGGTTTACCACCAGATCGGGAAATAGAGTTCACAATTGATCTGGTTCTAGGTGCTGCTTCTATATCCATTCCTCCATATAGGATGGCCCTTGTGGAACTGAAGGAGCTGAGGCTCAATTGCAGGAGTTATTGGAAAAGAGTTTCATAAGACCTAGCGTTTCACCTTGGGGAGCTCCAATACTATTTTTGAAGAAGAAGGATGGGACTTTGAGATTGTGCATCGATTATAGGCAACTAACATTATATGGATGCTTTTTATTGCTTCTCCAGCGTCTTGTCTTGTGTGACATCGTTCTCTGCCTGCACGATACAGCGCCCCACTTGCTTTGTTTCTCCTACTATACATTGATTAGACAATTTAATGTTGCTCTCTCCATTTAAAGCCTCCAGTCTAGTGTGCATCACATACGTTCTCCATCCTCTGTTGCTTCTGTTCAAAACGACATTGCCTCGTGTCACTGGATTTATTCATCTACCCCATTAAATTTTTCTTCTCACCTCCTTGTTTGTGCACTGGAACGCCAACGTTTAAGACCAACGCATGTTGCATGCGTTTAACACTTCCCATCTGCTCTTTTATGCTTCTCTTCATGTCGTTTTAAGCCTCATTCCAAGTCGTTTTTGTTGCTCTTGGCTTCCAAACTTGGTCACTTTAATTCTTCTTTGTTCCTTATTTTTCTTATCTTCTCCTTAACTTTTATTTCCTTTAATTGCTCCACGAAAATAAGTAAAAATAAATTTTCATAAAATGACCCAATTGTACTGTTTCTGACTCACTTTAATTTCTTTGCTTTCGAATTGTACCTAAAAACAAATATGAATTAAAGTGAGTATTTTAATCATTTTTGTATCGATAATCGCTAAGTGAAAATAATTACAAATATCCACAATTAAGCACATATCATTAGCTTCTGGCCCATGAGCCTTAATATTCAATATCTCCTCCGTGTTCTGGAGGGTATTCATCAACTCACTCAAGGTGTAATCCTTGCTGTTGAGCTCATAGTCCAACTTAAACTGCTGAAAAGAAGAGTTTAAGCTATTGATGATCATAATCATCTGCGCGTCCACATCCATATCCGCCCCAAGCATCTCAGCCTCAGTGACCACAGAGATTACCTTCATCATGTAATCCTGCACCGATTCACCAGGTTTCTGTCTGAGATTATGAAAGGTTTGGATAGCTTTCACTCTTGCAGACCTAGTCCTCGCACCAAATATCTCATGTAGGTGATGGACCATTGCACTAGCAGTTTTTATACAAGTAATTTGCTTTTGCAATATGCCACTGACAGAAGCCAGAATATAACACTTAGTAGTCTTGTCAGCATTCTGCCAACGCTCATGTTGTTGAACTTGCTCAGGAGTTGAATCTCCACTTGGAGGTGTAGGCTCATTTTCAGTTAACACCCATAAAATACATTCATATTGAAGAACAATGTCAAGGTTACGTCTCCATTCATTAAAATTGTCTCCGTTTTCCAATTTGTTATTAGTCAAGAGCAGGGTGAGTGGATTCATTTTGTGGTTGATTATGTCTTAAAATATAAATTATTAAAATATGAGCATACTAGTCAACAATTTATGGAACTTTGTATAAAATCATGATGCATGTACGTATGATGATAGATTTAACAAAACTTAAAAAATTAAAACATTATATGACGGTTATTTTTCTTAGCTATAACAAACTAAGTGACGGTGGGCCATCTTATCCATTAAAAGAAAAACTAGGACCCTCCCACTCAAAAACTACCAAGCATCTCATGCCCAATTTTTTAAGAAGCATCTTAATTTGGTCTATACTTTTACCAACAGAGCTACGGTGGGCAGTTTATTGATAAAAAATGTTGAGTGTTTAACCATTTGATTCATTCACTAAAGATACCTACAAACCATGCCTCGGTGGGAGGTCGCATTTGCTATCATTAAGTGGACTTATCCTTAAGGAGACCCAAACCATGCTAGATCTAGGATCCATGCCCTCCGATGGGGAGTAACACTTCACCACATGCAAACGGGCCATCATTTGGAGACCGTGGACTCTCACAAGAGCATCCTCTCCTACTCAATCTTTTTGGGCTTTAAGTTTTAAATACCATCTTGTCTAGATGCAATTTATTATCCATCCTATATTGTTTCATTATATATCTCATACATAATGAATGCATGGCAAAGCCTAGGGTTGGCAATTTTCTAAATGAAATGCAATCACATAATATCACATATTATAAGCATTCATTTCTCCACTCATCACATGAACTAATAAAGCCACTTTTGATTGTCCATCCTAGAAAAATTAAATAATTACAAGCCTTTTAGGCCCAAAGTATTCTTCTTAGACTTGGATCTTCCGCTTGGAACTCTTCACAAACATGATCCGGCCCATTCGGTAAACAAAATGTAATGGCATATATGAAAATCGAATTTTGTCACTTTGAAAAATAAAATTCCAGCACCAGATTTTTAGAAAACCAAATCTTTGTTTTGACAAAAAATTCCAGCACTAGTTTTCATTAAAACTGAAGCTCATTTCATGAAAATAAAAAACCAGCACTTAGTATTTTAGTAAAACCGAAATTTGATTCTTTGAAACAAAAATCCAGCACTTGTTTTTACAATAAAAACTGAAAAGTGATCCATTGAAACAAAATTCCAGCAACTCTGTTTTCACAAAACTTATGCCAATACACAAAAGGATACACCGTAAATTTTACCTTTCCGTTTCTTCAATCCATGGATGCTCCATCTTCATCATTACATCAATTTGTACATTAAAAAATCAAAGAAAATAGAAAAAAAAACCAAGGGAAACATGGTAATGTTAGACCACCCTCCTTGTTACAACCAATGAAGAAATCTTACAAGGTAAATTTAACTTCTATGGACAATCAAAAGAGCAAACATACACCATGTATATTTCTATCACATAAAAATATGCAGCATAAACAAAAATATTTCCAACCCATACATCCAATATATAGGAACCGAAATCATGCATTAGAAACTGGCTCTGATACCAATTGTTGGATCGGAAAAAGAAAACATGCTTTGTTTGGAAAAATGGTAGATTTCAAAACTTTTAAGAAATCATTACTTGCAGCGGAAGCAACAAATCCAAATTAACATGCCAATCCATACATGATATGGTATAAGGATAATAAAATATAAACAAGATCAGAGTATTATCGACTCCTTATTTCTAACTTTAAATCTTATTGCTTTTATCCTCTCCTTCTTCGTATCCAAATCCTTTGCCTTTGACTCTTTTCCTTTAGCAATCTACTTTCTCCTTGTTTTAGTATCCTCAACCAATTAGATTTACCACCTGTTCTTCAAGGACAATTAGGTTAACAAAATCCTTTGGTGGGAAAGGAGACGAAATGTTTAGAGGAGATTTTCTTAGAAGAAGAAGAAGCAAAATTGAAACTCTTTCAATTGGTATTTTCGATCCTCTCTTTCATGAAAGGAGAGAAGGTGTAAAAAACATGCAAGAACTCTTTCTTGCCTACCAATTTCGTATATGCATGGAGGGAAGGAGAGAGAGGCATCAAATGCATCACTTCTTTCATTAATCACTCATAAAATAGCCAATAAATGAGATTATCTTCATTTATCTTTATAATGGCTATTTGAAAAGACCATAACCTAAAATTCAATACCCAATTGCGGTTTTTCCAAGAAGGAAGAAGGAAGATGGTCCATCTAATGTACATCTTTCATCTTTAATCTAATGAATGCAAATAGTTTATAAGCCAATATTAAAAGACAACCATTAAACCATTTAATGGTAAGCTCATAACTCCATTTAATGATGATTAACCATAATAAAGACCATCTTTATTTAGCATTTTAATTTCAAATGTGTGGTTACACATTTAACCTAAGAATAACCGAAATTGCTATCTTCTTCTTAAAAAAATTGTTTTAATATAATTAATCTAATTAATTACATTAAACCAAAAACCAAGCCCATTACTAAATGTACATTTGGGCTTCTTTAATTAGACCAAGCCCAAGATTCAATTATGGGCTTCTAATTAACCTCCATTTATATTTCTTACTTAGCTTGATAACCTTCCTTAAAGCCAAGTGGGGAATCTTATTGGACTTTGATAATTCAAGCTCCAATAAGCCCAGAATTAATTCAATCTCATTGGAATTAATTCTAGCTTATTAATTAAATGTCATTCCACTAAAGACAATTAGTTGAACTCTTGAATTGTTAAATATTATGATAATATGTCCAATTGCAAACCTTATTTAGAACCTTATTATAGCCATCCGCACAATAAAGGGTAAAATTACCATTTTGCCCTTATGTTGGTTTTTCCTTCTAGATCTCTCATCTTACTTTATATGGTGATTAACACATAAGATCTCATCTTAGTGTTAAGACCTGATGGGTAGCTAGTCCATCAAACTACTGGCGCCAGTTTAATCACCAAATTTCCTTAAAATATCTAGAAGAGATGATAACACTATAAACTCTTTATTTGAGTGAATGTTCCCTGATACATGTTTCAATTAATAATTCCAACATGCAAACACTGGATTAATACTCTGTAAAAATCCATTCCGATCATATCAAGAATTATAATGAAACATATATGAGTTCACCACTCATCAAGATTATGGTTCATAATAAGTGAATGCTTAAATTGTATGTTTTAAGATTAAAGTAACGGCCCACTTTATTCTTGAAAACATACTTGATTCCATATTCATTTAATAGTACCATTATCGATATTCAACTACTATCATGATATGAAACTCATCATTCCCTTGAAGTAAACTCCTTTACTTATATGGAGATAAATCGCAATACTACAGTCTAAACCATAATCAAGCGACCAACATGATTATTCAAATGTGAATCAATTAATTCAGATTCTAATAATATACATGTTTCCCATACATCTCTATGTATATATATATTACTTACAAAAGAATGTTGGTACCTTATGACCAGATATATAATGCTCATACAGATAAAACCAAACTCTTTTGTTTTATTAATAATAAATATTTTCATTACAAAACTGTAACTGAAGAAGTTAAAGTTACATGCAAATACACTTGCTTTCTAGGGCACTATATTTACATAACTCCAATAGCTACATGATAGAATCAGAAGAGTACAGAACAAAGATTCTGACATGGTAAGGCTTATAGAGAAAGTAAAGGCAAATTCGGATTCTGAGTTTGAAGTGAGGGATGAGACTTTGTGGTTGAGATAGAGGTTGTGTGCACCTAATGTGGATGATTTGAGGAAGGAGATCCTTGAGGAAGCTCATATGGCCACCTATGCTATGTTGTTACGACCAAGATGTATAACACATTGAAGCAAAATTTTTGGTGCCCTGGAATGAAAAAGCAAGTAGCCGAGTATGTGTCTAGATGTATGACGTGCCAGCAAGTGAAGGCAAAGCACCAGGCTCCAGTAGGGAAGTTGAATTCGTTGCCCATTCCGGAGTGAAAATGGAAACGGATCACTATGGACTTCATCATGGGTTTGTCAAAGACTCCGAGGCAGCATGATGCTATTTGGGTCATAGTGGATCGGTTGACTAAATCGTCCCATTTCTTAACAAGGAGAGAGAATAACTCACTTGATCAGTTGGCCCAGAAGTATGTGAATGAGGTGGTGAGACTGCATAGAGTACCAATGTCCATAGTATCGGACAGAGATCCGAAGTTTACTTCGAGATTTTGGAAGAGGGCATGAGAAAGGTGGAAGGCCCAGAGTTGATACAGGACATAGTGGATAAGGTGAAGCTGATCTGAAGTCGAATTAAAGCAGCTCAGCATAGGCAAAAGAGTTACGTGGATCAACACCGACGTGATATGGAGTACAGTGTAGGAGATAGAGTATTTTTTAGAGTGTCACCCTGGAGGGGAGTTTTGAGAATCGGTAAAAAGGGCAAGTTGAGCCCTAGGTACATTGGTCCTTATGAGATCATCAAGAGGATAGGACCTTTGGCCTATAAGTTGGCTTTACCGAATGAGATGTCTCAATTATATGATGTGTTTCATGTGAGTATGCTCCGAAGATATCGATCAGATCCGACATATGTGATACCGGCTAATGAGATTGAGGTTGCTAGTAACTTAAGCTATGTTGAGGAGCTGATCAAGATTGTCGGATCACGGATTAAGTAGTTGAGGAACAAGATTATTCCAATGTTAAAAGTCCTTTGGAGGAATCACTCAACTGAAGAAGCAACATGGGAGACAGAGGAGCATATGACGAGACAATATCCCCACCTATTCGAGCAAACAAGTAAGAATTTCGAGGACGAAATTTCTTTAAGGAGGGGAGAGTTGTAACATCCCATTACTTATGGCAGGGTTAGAATGGTACATGTGAGTGACTAATGAGAGTTAGAGATGCATTTCCATGTTCATTCATGATATGCCATACACTTACTCATGAATAGTGAATTTATTTGCACATAAAAATAATTGTACATGCATTCATAAATAATTCCGGGCATAATTGGGTTGATTTGAGAATTATGAATGTTTTCATATTGGAAATATTAGTGATTAGTGAAAATATAGTGTTTGTGTATGTTGGTGAATTTAGGAGTTTCCTTTTTTATTATGAAGTATTGAGAAAGACATATTTATAATAGGAAACAAGAAATTAAAAGAAGCTTTAGAGATAGTTGGATTGTAAAGATGACAGTCAAGGGAGTTAGTTTTAAAAGAAACTAAGTTGGAACTTGGGTATTGGGTAAGTGACAAGTGTCACTTAGGCTTTTGTACCCTTGCTAGAAGTAGGTTACTATTTTTTTAGAATTGACAGGTTAAGTCTTGTCCAAGTCCCTTCCTTATTATCATCTTTATAAAACTTCCTTTTGAAACACAGAGTTTTCCACCAAATATCTTCTAAGTGACTTCTGTGTTTTTCCTTTCTTTTACCAAACCTATTCTGCCATTTGTGTCCTCTACCCTAAGAAAAACTAGAAGCTGATCATTTCATTTCACTCAGAGAAGTACAAAAATTTTGTGGAGATTAGGGCTTGAAGATTTCGGAGTTTCAGTAGGTAAGTAGTAAATGAATCTTTTAGAGTTAGGGATTCATGAAACAAATTGCTTAGTTACTATCATCTGCATGAAAAATGACACCTTTCTGTTTTTTCATAAATACTGTGTTGTTGGAGGGTGAAAAATCCAGTTATGGTGTTAATTTAGTGTTTGAAAGGTTATGAACACTGAGTGTTGTAAAAGTGATTTTTGGAGTTGGATGAAAGAGATAATTCGGGTAGGAGATGAGTTAGAGGTAACGTGTTAAAAGCTGATTGTCAAAATTTGTGTTTTGACTTCGGGAGAAAATATAGGCTTGATATAGATAGATTCTGGCTAAGTTGCCTTTTGAAAAGTTGTATAACTTTCTTTTATCTTTCCAATGGTATATAGTATGAAAATGTTGGATATCGGAGTCAAAAGTTATGATTCTTGTAAGTGGAGATGTTCTTGATAGAAATAAGACGATGGAAAAGCAGACGGAAGAAAAATAGGCGATAGAAATAAGACGATGGAAAAGCAGACGGAAGAAAAACAGACGATAGAAATAAGACGATGGAAAAGTAGACGATAGAAATGAGACGATAGAAATAAGACGATGGAAAGCAGACGGAAGAAAAATAGACGATAGAAATAAGACGATGGAAAAGCAGACGGAAGAAAAACAAATGATAGAAATGAGACGATGGAAAAGCAGACGGAAGAAAAATAGACGATAGAAATAAGATGATGGAAAAGCAGACGATAGAAATGAGACTATAGAAATAAGACGATGGAAAAGCAGATGGAAGAAAAACAGACGATAGAAATGAGACGATGGAAAAGCAGACGGTAGAAAATGAGACGATAGAAATGAGATGATGGAAAAGCAGACGGTAGACAATGAGACGATAGAAATGAGATGATAAAACTAATATGAAAGTAAATTAGTGAGAAATGAATTGTGATTTCAATGATTCGAAAGAGGCATAAACCTAAGTGTTAGTTTTACTTAAATGAACTTTGGTATGGGGACAATGTTGAGAAGAACCATGGAATGATACCCGAGAATTATCATAAGCATGCATTGTACGTAAATTATTCCATGCATGTACATTATTGAATGCGCTTAATGGTGTAAATTATGATACCGTATATGTTATTTGTTATAGAGGAGCAACAGGAACGTCAACTTCCAGACGTTGCCGGATCTTCTAGGCATTAGCTTCAGGAGAAATTTGTGAGTAACCTAGACGGTCTCACTTAATTAATTGGTTGCTCTAGAATATGGTTTGAATGAGTTATTTAAGTGCCCCTAATTGTGAAAATGGTGAATGTGCATATGAATGCATAAGCATACTCAGCATTTCTGCTAAATGCTGGACTACGGTCCGATGATGAATGTGATCTAAATGTGAATGTGCATCCATGTGATTGACTGAGGTTATATTATGTAAAACATTCATTAAATGAATGCATGTAAGATAAAGGAAGTTATGACCGGAGTCGCCAGGACAAAGAGCTTAAAGCTTAGAATGTGAATAGAGCCTAGGGCTCGAGTGCGACTCTACCCAGTATCCACTAAGGGATATGGGACATTATACGACAAAGCTCGACTTCCATGAAGGGATGAGCTGGTAAAAAGGCACTCGGTCATAACGACAATGATAAATGAAATTGAGTCTCACGTGCATTGCCTATTATAATTGATGTGTGATTTGTATGAACAATGTGATATATTGTGAATGTGCAATGAGGTGGATAATATGTTATGTGCAATGACGTGATGTATGAATTGAGTGAACCATCGATGATGGTTACCTCATTGAGTTCGCAAAACTCACCAAAATTGCAACGTTGTCTTTTCAGGAAGGAGAGACGACTCTAGCTATTAAAGAGGCTCTACCAGTCGGGTAGATTGTGATTGGTGAGAGAGGTCATGGCTCAAAGGTCGGACAGCTGGGGTTCATTTGGGTGGTTTAGATAACTTTGATGCACTTTCCTCATTCATGTAGCACTATTGCGTTAGGTTTCTGATGATGTACATATGGATAATGTTGACAGACAATGTAGATTTTGATTTTGTGAAATGTAATGAGGAAAAAGTTGGTCTTAAAATACGGTAATCTTCTTATGATGTTTTAAGTGAATTATGTTACCATGCCATATAAAGAGAATGTAGTGATCGATCGTAGCTCGCCCTTATCGTAGGATATGTATCGGAATGACCTTCGGGTATCCTGGTGTATACCCTACAGTATGGAGGCGCTACATTAGAAGTCTTTCAAAAAGATAGATACCCAAAGTAATGGCAATACAAGAAGCCAAGGATTTAAGTAAGCTGAAGCTAGATGATTTGCTTGGCTCACTGAAAATTCATAAAGTGAAGCTTGATGTAGACGATAAACCTAAAGGAGATAAATCTATTGCATTAAAGGTTGGTCAAAAGAATCAGAAGATACAAAAAAATAGAAGCACATCTTCAAAATCATTAAAGATTGAAGAAATCAAGAATCATGATGCTAGTGAATATGATCAAGATTCAAGTGAAGATGATGATGAACTATCCTTCATTTCAAAAAAGATTAGGAGGATGTGGAAAAATAAATCAAGGGGAAATAAAGACTTCTCTTTTAAAAAGAATAGCAAAGACGATTCAAAGAATGAGAAAAGTTATATCATCTGTTATAAGTGCAATAAACCAGGACATTACAAGTTTGAATGCCCATTGCTCAAAAGAAAACAAAAGAAAAGTCAAGAAAATAAAAAGAGCATAATGGCAACATGGGAAGATCTAAATTCATCTTAATCTAAATTTGACTCAGAAATATCAGAACAAGCAAATATATGCTTAGTAGCTGAAAGGGAATGTGATGATGAGGTAATTTCTAACTTTGATGATCTTCAAGATGCTTATTTAGAACTGTTAAAAGATTCACATGTTATCTTAAAACAATATAGGTTATTGAAAAAGAAATTTGCTAAAAATTTGAAGAACACAAAAATTTTAGAAAAAGAAAACGTCTGCCTTAAGAAATAAGTAGACGATATGAAAAAGAAAGTAACTGTAGATAGATCTGAGGAAATTAATCAACTAAAACAAAGGATTAACAGTCTTTAAGTAGATTTATCAACATTTATAGAAAGTACAAAAAGGATGGATGACACGATTGGAAGATATAGACATCTAAATGATAAGAACAGTTTAGGTTTTAATAATAGAAATGTGATTCATAATAGTATTGTTCTTTACAATAAAAGTTTTTTTCCTAATAGAAAGAAAAAGAAACAATATTCTTATTATTCAATGAAAAACTGTAAGGTTAACCCCAAAGGACCCAAGAAAATATGGTTACCTAAGAAGGATATAATATATACTGCAAATCTCTTTTCTTAGAAAAAGCAACCATCACTAATGGTACTTGGACAGTGGCTACTCGCAACACATGACGGGAAGAAGATCTATGTTCCTAGACCTCCACCATAAGCAAGGAGAATCGGTAACTTTTGGAGACAACCAGCAGGGCAAAATAGTTGAAATCGGCAAAATTGGTAAAGATTCTTTTTCGTCTATTGATAATGTTCTGTTAGTTGAAGGCTTAAAGCATAATCTAATTAGTGTAAGTTAATTATGTGATTCTAGTTTTGAAGTATCATTTAATCAAAAATCTTGTGTAGTCAAAAACAAAGACAGTTTCATATTCTTCTCTGCCAAGAGACAAAATAATCTCTATAAAATTAACTTAGACAATTTGAAAAGTCAAAATATTTCATGTTTTATTTCAACAAATGATGAAAAACTGATTTGGCACAAAAAGCTAGGTCGTGTTAGTTTTAAACATATTTCCAAATTAGTTAGACATGATTTGGTAAGAGGATTACCAAAGATAAGTTTTAACAAATATTTCTTTTGTGAGAGATGTCAAAAAGGAAAATAAGTTAAAAACATCTTTTTCGTCTAAAAATATTGTAACTTCGTCTAGACCTCTAGAGCTGTTACATATAGAATTGTTTGGTCCAACCAGAACACTAAGTATAGGTGGAAAGAAGTATGGTCTCGTAATTGTTGATGACTTCACTGGATTTTGTTGGATATTTTTTTTATCACATAAAGATGAATCTCTTAAGTGTTTTAAAGTTTTATCCAAAAAGTTACAAAATGAAAAAGGAAAAACTATTGCTAGAATTAAAAGTGATCATGGTAGAGACTTTGAAAATGAAAAATTCAAAATGTTTTGTAAAGAGAATGGAATTTTCCATAATTTCTCTACTCCTAGAACTCCTCAACAAAATGGAGATGTAGAGAGAAAGAACAGGACGATTTAAGAAATGGAAAGGACTATGCTATGTGAAATGAATCGTCCTAAGTACTTCTGGGCAGAAGTTGTAAATACAGCTTGTTATATTCAAAATATAGTATTTTTGTGACCTATTTTAAATAAAACTCTATATGAATTATGGAAAGGAAGAAAGCCAAATACTTTCATCCTTTTGGTTACAAATGCACAATATTGAATACAAAAGAAAAGTTAGATAAATTTGATTCTAAGATCAATTCAGGTATTTTTCTAGGTTATTCAATTACTTATAAAGCTTATAGAGTTTATAATCTTGTTTTTAAAATTGTTGAATAGTTTATGCATGTAAAACTTGATGATGATTCTCATCTAGACAAAAGAGACAATTCTGATGATGAAACTCTATCTACTTCTTTAGTTAATAATCTAGACATGTCACCACCAGACGATCCACCTAATAAGGTAGAAGATATCTCCGAAAATTTTTGTCTAAGAAAAGACTAGAAGTATAAATCTTCTTACCCAAAAAACTTGATTATAAGAGAAACATTAGAAGGAGTAAGAACTAGGTTTAAATTTAAAAGAGAGGTAAATGTAGCCTTTTCTTATGAATTAGAACCTAAGGAAATTGATGAAGCTCTTCAAGACAAAGCTTAGATTTTAGCTATGCAAGAGGAGTTAAATCAATTTATAAGGAATAAAGTTTGGTCTTTAGTTCCTAAACCATCCAATAAATCTATCATAAGAACTAGATGGTTATTCAAAAATAAAGTAGACGAATCAGGAAAAGTAAACTGCAATAAAGCTAGATTAGTAGCTCAAGGCTATAATCAACAAGAAGGAATAGACTATAATGAAACATATGCTCCTATAGCTAGACTAGAAGCTATTAGGATATTGCTTGTATATACTATTTTTCATGATATAAAACTGTTTCAAATGGATGTGAAAAGTGCTTTTTTGAATAGTTTTATAGATGAAGAAGTTTATATAAAACAACCCCCAGGTTTTGAAGACAATGATAAACCAGACTATGTCTATAAACTTCATAAAGCTTTGTATGGATTAAAACAAGTACCTCGTGCTTGGTATAACCGTTTGAGTTCGTTTTTGATTTAAAATGACTTTATTAGAGGTCAAGTAGATAAAACTTTATTTAGAAAACATATTAAAAATGATTTTATAGTTTTACAAATATATGTAGACGATATAGTTTTTGGTGCAACTTCTAACAAATTATGTTCAATTTTGAAAATCTTATGAAAAGTGAATTTGAAATGAGTATGATGCGTGAATTAAAGTTCTTTCTTGGTTTACAAATTAAACAAACTAAAGAAAATATTTTTATTCATCAACAAAAATATAGCAAAGAACGTTTAGTCAAATATAAAATGGAGAATGTTAAACCAATGTCAACTCCTATACATCCTTCAATCCTCTTATCTAAGGATGAAGTTGGTAAGAATATTGATTAGACTCTTTTCAAAGGAATTATTAGTTATTTGCTTTACCTAACTGCAAGCAGACCTGATATATTGTTTAGTGTTTGTTTGTGTGCAAGATTTCAAGCAAATCCTGGAGAATCTCATTATATTGCTATCAAAAGAATATTGAGATACTTGACAGGTTCTACTAATCTTTGCTTAATGTATGAGAAAGGTAAATATTTCAGGTTAATTAGTTACTGTGATGCTGATTATGCTGGAGATAGAATTGATAGAAAAAGTATGAGTGGAGGTTGTCACTTTCTTAGTCATAATCTAATTTCTTGGTCAAGCAAGAGGTAAAGTTCAATTGCTCTATCTACTGTAGAAGTTGAATAAATGTCAGCTGCAATATGTTGTTCACAAATGTTATGGATTAAGCATTAGTTAGAGGATTATTCTATTCAAGAAGATCATATTCCAATCTTCTGTGACAACACAAGTGCTATTAATCTCAAAGAATCCAATACAACACTCAAGGGCAAAGCATATTGAAGTTAGACATCATTTTACAGAGAGGAATCATCAATCTACAATTTGTTGAGACGAATCAACAATGGGTAGATATCTTCACCAAACCCTTAAGTAAAGACAAATTTAAGGAAGTCAGACGAAACCTGAATAAGGTAATTTTAAATGACTATTATTCTGACACTCCATGATCCTGACGATTCGTCTAGAAGAAGCTGAAAAGTCATAAGTTTTCAAGTAAAATAGTAACGGTAAGTTACAAACAGTAACTTTTCAAGAGTGTGTATAAAAAGGAAATCTTCTCAAGATTCTAAAACACTTTACACTTTAGAATTTTCTTGAAAGACTTCGAAACCTTCTTGTTTAATGCTCTCAACAAAGACGATCCAACACTCTGTTCTAAACTTCAAATTCCTCTCATTTCATATCTTTATCTATTTATACTAACCTCGCTTCGTTAAGCTAACACATTTCTGTATTTAGTATTTATTTGTCACAGATAAAAAATGTCGAAATCTCTTATCTATAGGAGACTCGTTAATTTCACTTCCTTGAAGAAAAATCATATGGATATCAAACCAGAGATCGAAGCAGTTGGCTGGAAAAAATTCTTCAACATCCGAGAGATGGTATATCTGAATGAAATATATGAGTTCTGGAAGAATGCGAAGGTGATAGACAACACCTTGGTATCAACGGTAGATGGGTTATTAGTAATAGTCACATAAGATTCTATCGAGAAGGCTATTGGGTGTCCAAGTATTGGAGTAAAATTGTTTAACAATACAAAATGGATCGCTTAAAGTCATAGAGACAAAGTTAACATCAATCGACAACTATATGGATGCAGTAATCTAGGAGTCAAGAAGTCTTCAACCCTCATTCTGAAGGCTAGGGTTCTTCATTCACTTCTTCTCCGTTGTATCCTACCAAAAGCAGGATCACAGGACATGGTGACAATGAATGATTAACATTGTTTGTTTCATCCACTTACTCACCAACCCATTAATCTTCCGTTCTTGATTATGAAGAACATAATAAAGGCTAGGGAGGATTATTATATGAAGAGTGGTTCTTTACCTTACGGTATGTTGTTAACAAGATTTTTCAAAGAATCTAGAATCCTACTTGATAAAGGAAACAGACTAAAGATGAATGTTAGGAGTGTTATTAATGCCTCTACTATTCATAAAATGGGAGTCAAGACTAAAGCTAAAGCGGATGTAGATTTTACACTAAAAGAAAAGTTTAAGGGGGAGCTTTTAGTAAGACTAAGCAAGAGTGAACATGTTCTGTCTAAAATACAAACAAAACCTCGATCGTCTAGAAGAATATCTGTAGAGGAAAAGGTTGAACAATCATCTGACGTGCCGATACAAGTCAAGACGGTTCTAAAAAGGGAGAAAAGCAAGGTTCAACAATCAACTCGCCAAGTTTCATTAAAGAGGAAGGCTGAGACGCTCCAATCAGAAAGGCCCAGACAGTCAACAAGGTCACCAAGATTATTGACCTTATGAAAAAAAGAATAGAAGAAGTAGGAAGTTCTAATTCTTGGTGGAGATTCTGAAAGTAAAAAAGAAGCAAGAGCAACAACAGTAGCCTACCAAATCAATTGTCTCTATCCCTCAAATTCAATCAACACAATCATCTGGAGAGACAGAGATAAAAAGGAAGTTAGTATTTGAGAGGAAGAAGCCTCAACAACAACTCTCTTACAACCAGCAAAAGAACAAAAGAAGATGAAGCTTAGTCAAAAAAAGGTTTCTTCATCTAATGTTCCACAAAAGGCACAGACTGTTGAACACCAGCTAGTACTTTACAACCCTCCTCAACCCATAAAGAAAAAGGATTTGAAAATGAAGGTCATAGAAGAATCAACAACTGATCGAAATAGAAGTTCAATTATCATCAGAGAACCTTCTAAGCAGACAATCAAGGTACAAGTTGAGCCTATATCAGTAAACGATCAGACGATACATCTTCTAAGTCATGAAGAACGGAGACTATATGGTATTCTGCAAGATGAAAAGTTAGAATCATATCTATTGAAGATTACAAAATATCGTTATACAATCTATCCGATAACAAGCATAACGACTATTAAGATTGTACCAGATGTACAACCTAGATGTCCAACACCCGTAATAAATGAAGGAAAAGGAAAGAAGAAGATGTTTCCTGAAGGGCATAAAGATGATCTTACAAAAGAACAAATTCAAGTGGCAGTGAAGAATATAGACGATGTATGTCATGCAGCTCAACCTGTAGGTGTCTATGTATCACATCACATATCAAGGGCATCAGGAAGTTAATTTGGAGTATCTACCAAAGACAAAAGCTTCAAGGTAGTTGGCACATTTTCATAAGGAAGGTACAGAAGTATCACAATTGAAGGTATCAATTTTGACTTAGAAACCTTTGTGAATTTAATCATTCATTTCAGACCCTTAGGTTTAATACCTTCAGTTAAAACTGTTTTACACCTTCTGGGGCAACCAATTTACAAACTACCCAGACCTGATGATCTTGATATCCCTGAAGGAAAATAAACCTTCAAATTACCCTCAGTCAAAATCATAGAATTAGATGATTCACCTAAAAACTATCTATTTTTGAACACCCTCATCCACTTAGTGAAATACTACAAGATGCTACTGTTAATCTAGAGTTCTTGAAGCATTTCATCAAATGGACTGAAGCTAGTCACAAGCAGATGAAAGTTCGGGAAGCCTTAGCTAAAAACATTGAGGAAATTCATACTAAGGTTGATGAACTAGGTGATGCAGTGGGTGATCTTTATGAGGAAATAACACTTCTATGTGTTTCAGTAGAACAAGACCTCAAGACAATCCGCACAGATATTCAACACATGTATTCTGAAATTCTGAAGCATTTAAAATGAACTATCTTTTTGATTAATAACAAATAGGGGAGAAAAGTGGGGTACATTAAAAAGCATTCATTGTATTTCATTGTATATCTTATGCATATCTTGTGTATTGCTTTAATTGTTATTCTTCTGAACATTATTTGTTATTCGCCTGTCGTCTGAATATTATTTTATCTTTTAATATTATGATTATTTGTTATCATCAAAAAGGGAGAGATTGTTAAGTCAAGAAGACTTCACTTCTTCTATTAATTTCGATGAAAATCAAATAATAATAATCATAGAAGTGTGTGAATTATTTTGATGAGTTTGTTAAGTGCGCAAATAAATGTAAGTAATACAAATCGTTAAGACTCAAGGTCAACTCAAGACGATACTTAAGTAAAAGTTGAATAAGACAAAGCGTCTTAGATAGACCAGACAAAAGTGTAAAGTGCTTAGTCTAAGACACCAGACGAAGCATAACACCAAACGAAGCACAACACCAGACGAAGTTGGCTGTAGGGTCAATATTGGGTAAAACTATAAAAGTGAAGGGGATCCTGGAAGGGAGAGAAGTGATAACACTTATAGACATCGGAGCCTCACACAACTTCATTTTATGGGAATTAGTGAAATTACTAAACTGTAAGTTAGAAGGAACTAAAAGGTATGTGATAGCTATAGGTAATTGGCTAAAGATTAAGGGGGAAGGGATCTGCAGGGGTGTAGTTTTGTCAGTGCAAGGTCTGTTGGTAACTGAGGAATATTTACCAATGGAGTTGGGCAGCTGTGATGTTATCCTGGGAATTATATGGCTGCAAACTCTAGGCTAAGTGGTGAATGATTGGAGTAAGATGACAATGGAGATCAGACAGGGAGACCAGATCCTTACAATTATAGGAGACCCATCGCTCGCTAAAACACTGGTTAACTTGAATAATTTGGTGTATGCCATAACAGATGAAGACTCAGTATATTTATTACAATTGGGGTTTTCAGAGCTAGAAGAGTTGAAAGGTACCAAACCAATTAAACCAGAACTCCAGGTTGTGTTGGAAGAGTTCAAGGTAGTCTTTAACATGCCTCAGAAACTACCAACTAAAAGAGCTAAGAACCATGCCATTGTACTCCAAGAAGGAGCCAATATAGTCATGGTTAGACCCTATAAATATCCACAGTTCCAAAAGAATGAGATTGAGAAGCTAGTAAAGGAAATGTTGGATTCAGGAATCATTCAATCAAGTGTGAGTTCGTATGCTAGTAAGTTTTTGTAGGTCAAGAAAAAGGATGGGGGTGGCATTTTGTGTGGATTACTGTGCTTTAAATAAGGTGACGATAGTGTACAAATTCGCTATTCTAATCATAGACGAGCTACTCAATGAATTGAAGGGGGATACCATCTTTTCAATGATTGATTTAAAGGCAAGGTAACACCAAATCTGAATGAGAACGAAAGACACAGAGTCAACATTCAGGACTCATAAAGGGCATTACGAGTTCCTTGTAATGCCATTCAGATTGACCAATGCACCAGCCACGTTTCAATCCCTCATGAATCAGATTTTCAAACCTTATCTTTGAAGGTTTATATTGGTCTTTTTTATGACATCCTAGTCTACAGTGCCAGCAGTGAAGATCATGTTCATCACTTGAGAGCAGTCATATGTTCATCACTTGAGAGTAGTCCTAAATGTGCTTCTATCCTATCAATTGTATGTGAATTGGAAGAAGTGTATCTTTGGGAAAGAAACCTTGGAATACCTAAAGACACATTATATCGAGAGATGGTTTGGTAACTGACATATAAAAATTCAGGTCATGGTCAATTGGCTAAGGCCTAGGAATGTGAGGGAATTGAGGAGTTTTCTGGGGTTGACAGGATATTATAGGAAATTCGTGAAGAACTACAGAGACATTTCCTGGCCTTTGACACAATTGTTAAAAAAGAAGGTTTTAAGTGGACTAGGGAGAGTGAGGCTTCCTTCCAACAACTCAAGCAAGCCATGATTTCAACACCTGTGTTGACATTATCGGATTTCACTAAACCGCTTATAGTGGAAACCGATGCTTCAAACATATGCCATAGGAGCTGCTCTGATGCAAGGTAACCGACCTATTGTTTATTACAGCCAGGTTCTGTCAACTTTAAGCTGACATAAATTAGCTTATGAGCGTGAACTACTGGCTATCATCTTGACAGTGAAGAAATGACGTTCATACCTTTTAGTCATCAGAACTGACTAGCAAACACCCAAATTTCTGCTGGAACAACGTGAGATACACCCTGAGCATCAAAAGTGGTTGTCCAAACTTTTAGGGTACACTTTCATCATTGAGTATAAGGCTGGTAGAGAGAATAGGGTAGCAGATACCTTATCTAGAATCCCTAATCAGGTTGAATTGATGGCAGTAGTGGCAATCAGCACATTGGATATGGAGCAAATAATCAAGGAGGTTGATGTTGATCCTAAATTGTCCAAATTAAAGCAAGACCAACTAGAAGATGGTGGTTCACATCCTCCATACACAATAATTTAGGATTACTTGTTTTACAAAGATCGGTTAGTAATTCCAAGGACTTCATCCCTTATACAATCCTGATCACGGATAGCCACCAAATTAACGTAGGGGGCATAGGGGGTGCTCTAAAGACTTACAAGAGGCTAGCAAATGAACTATTTTGGGAATGAATGAAAAGTGATATCGATAGGTTTGTGGTCGAATGCTTAATCTGTCAACAAAATAAGTATCTGTTGCTATCTCCGGCTAGACTTATGCAACCTTTACCAGTGCCACAGCAAGTTTAGGAAGATATTTATATGAATTTCATAGAAGGGCTACCAAAATCAAAAGGATTCTCAGCTATCCTAGTAGTGATGGACATACTTAGCAAATATGCTCGTTTCACTCCTCTGAAACATCCCATATACTGCACAATCTGTTGCTTATATCTTTATACAAGAGGTGGTGCGTTTGCATGGGTACCCTAACTTTATTGTGTTCGATCAAGATAAAATATTTTTGAGTAAATTTTGGAAGGAGATGTTTAAGTTACAGGGCACAAAGTTAAGGTACAGTTCAGCCTACTATCCACAAATGGATGGGCAGACTAAGGTTTTTAATAGGTGTCTAGAGGTGTATCTAACATGTTTTACCAGCAAGCAACCTCAACACTAGGAACGTTGGGTAGGATGGGCTGAATATTGCTATAACACGTCCTTTGATTCAACTTTGGGCACTACACCTTTCAAAGTCCTCTATAGACAAGATCCTCCCACTATCACCAGGTACATTATTTAATCCACTGCCATAGACACCATTGACACACTGCTGCAAGAACAGAACCAGTATTTATCTGAGTTACATCATCACTTGATGTTAGCCCAGCAGAGGAAGTTGACAACAGATGGTCACGAAAGAGAAGTTAAGTTTTAGGTGAGAGATAGGGTCTTTTTTAGGTTGGCACCATATCGCTAACAAACTGTGGCGACGAGGAGTAACACCAAGTTGGCTCTACGTTATTTTGATCCCTTTGAGATTCTACAATGCATCGGGCCAGCTGCGTATTAGTTATGTTTGCCTCCGAAAGCCAAAATTGACTATGTTTTCCATGTTTTTCAGCTTAGGAAGGTCTTGGGTACTGATGATTCAGTTATAAATAGGCCAGACCATTTACTCATTCCTAAAGCTACCCCGGATTATCCAGATGCACTTTTGGCCATCAGAAACCTCACTTTTGGCCCAGATTTGGAAGTGCTTATTCAGTGGACAAACCATCTAGATTCTGAGGCTGCATGGGAGCTATTTGAAGATATGAAAGCTCGATTTCTAGCGTTTCACCTTGAGGACGAGGTGAAGCTGATGGGGGGAAGTAGGGATAGACCAAAGGTGACTCAATTCTATATTAAAAAAATTAAAAAGAAGGCAAGGGAGTAAAAGAGCATAAGGGTAGTCTTGGCTATTGTTTTTCTATTTTTAGTTAGTTAGTTAGTAGTGTCGACAACCAATCATCAGGTTTTCAACTAATAGAATTTGTTAGTAGCTACCGATTCTCAGTATAAATAACAACATAGGAATCAAGGGTGTAGCACTGCACTTTCGCAAGACAAGTACCCGACATTCTAAGCGATATCCGAGTTCATGCCCCTTGAGGATGGCATGCTAACATACTCATTCAGATACTCAGACACTTGAAACTCAGTACAAATTTTTTTTCAAAAAATATCACACGCGTACGTAGAAATTAGTATTTAAATTCAGACCCATACTTTATTCACAAATACTTTCATTTATAGTAGTTACTAACATTTTCCAAATCATTATAATTTCATTAATCACTAGGGCCCATTTTAGATACAAAAAACTCACAATCATAATGTCATTACAATATAAATGCATTTGCATACACATTGTACAATAATTTCGGAGTGCATTCCCTAATACAAAAATTAATGGAAAATTTTATGTAGACGTGAACTGATTCCAACCTCTATCTTTCACTTGTATGCAGTAGGTATACTCCTGTTTTCCTAACGGGGTACTCTTCTGAGCCTAAAAAACTATCACAAATTTTAGTTGAGTTTTGTGAACTCAGTGAGTGACCATCCTCGATAGCTCTCTCAATCACATAACACGTATAGTTCATATAATCATATACTTCACTTCATTTCATTAATAACCATTTATCTTTCAAAAACTTATCACATTCAGAAATCATTTAGAATATTTAAAACATGTTGGACCAATGGTGGTTGACAAATTAAATCCCACTTATGTTTTGATAATAATAAAATGTATAGAATTGGTTAAGAAATTATTTCAGGTGATTTAGATTCAAATACATGAAGACTACATCAATCTTGAATGGGCAAGACATAAATCATGGTGAAATCAAGAAGGAAATAATCTTCATCAATCTTGAATGGGCAAGACATAAATCATGGTGAAATCAAGAAGGAAATAATCTTCATCATGCTAGAGACATTAAACATGAAGATTATAGAAGATTTGATTGAATATAACCGTTGAAGCCAACATAAGTCAACTAGTAAATCATAAGTCGACTAATATATCAAGATCTGTCAGGTTGAGAACAACACAAGTCGACTAATAGACTATAAGTCGACTTATCGAAGGTTACAAGTCGACTTACACTGCATAAGTCGACTTATCGAAGGTTACAAGTCGACTTACACGGCATAAGTCGACTTATAGAAGAGCGGAGATAAAGTTTTACGAAAATCATTGTTACAAGTCGACTTACACACCACGACAAGTCAACTTACGAGTACAACAAACTGATTATGACGAAGTCAATCATTCAGAAATGGAAAGGAAATAATTTAGCAAGGCCTATGATCAATCAACAACGGCTAGTGGACATCCCCAACGTCTATAATCATCCTTTAGCCTGCAAATAAATAGAGAAACATCAAGGGCAATGAGAGGAACGCAAAAATCAAAGTATACTACTATAGTTCCAAGAATTTGTTCTCATACTACTCTTAGCTTGGTCTTAATTCCATTCATCTGTACTGAGAGTTAGCATTTCTATTTTCTATCATTGTGATTATTGTGAGTTGAGTGATTAGAGGAGAATCACTTGTTAGGTAGGATTTGTACCAGAAGACAAATCAAGTATAAAGGTAGCTTGATCCGGAAATCAAGTGGTGTTGGTAGGACTTGTGCCGGAAGACAAATCAAGTGTAAAGGTAGCTTGAGCCGGAAATCAAGTGGTGTTGTAAGAGTTCACACTAAACTAAAAAGTGTGCAGTAAAGTGGTTTGCCAAATCCTAAGTGGGAGCTTAGGTAGAGGACATAGACGTAGGTCTTAGCACCGAACCTCTATAAAAACAGTGTTTTCTCTTCTTCCCTACTCTTTACATTTAATTTTGATTAAATTGTTTTTGTGTGAATTGACTTCTGATTTTGTTGTAGAAAATTACAAAAAGCTTTAAAGATCTATTCACCCCCCCTTCTAGATCGTTTACAATTGGTATCAGAGTAGAAGTATTGTTGGGCCCAAGTCCCGGATCCCCATTCCCGAGGTGGCCCCTCGGGCTGCGCCAGCGACGAGCTCCCAAACCTCAGACCCGATCCCAACATCTAGACATAATTTCGATTCTCACATGCATTTTTGCACACATTATAACATACACACAAACATTCTAACTATGAACTAGGCACACCATAAGCCAAGGGCTTCATGCCATAACAATCCGAAAGAATTTCAAACAAGCATTCTCAAAATAGCATAATACAGAATAAAGTTTAAATCCAAAATACATGAAAAATGCTCCATGATGACATGCTCGGTGGGCTAACCAAAATACTAACTTAATGCAAGGATCTCTAACTATTGCGGAGTTCTTCGATGCCTGGCAAGGATCAACTGACGTCTTGAGTTGCACCTGAGGAGGGAAAGTAATGGGTTGAGCTACACAGCTCAGTGGCTAATATAATCATAGCCATCGATAACTAGCACAAATTCAGGCATATATATGTATATATATATATATACATGCAATAATTCTAGCACTCACATGCTAACCAAACAATTTACGCATTCAACAATATTGAACTCAACGCACAAAACATGTCACAGGTATGCTTCATAGAGAACAGATCAAATATGCAATGCACATCACATGGCTCGAGGGTTCCATGGAAACAAAAGGAAGAAACCGAAGTTTACATCCTGAACATAATGAGTCCATTCGGAGCTCATAAGTTACAAGCGGGCAGCTGGGAGAAGGCTCTTGTCGACGTGCAAGTGACGAACGAAATGGTTCCACTCTCGCCCAAACAAAAGCACATAATCATGCTCAGAATCATTTTATCAGATGGTATGCTTTCAAGTTTCCATTTATTCAAAATGCTATGATCGAAGTCGAGGCATAACATGCTCAGAATCAAGATTCATTTCTATCAATTCTCATGCTTCTACAAATCTTATAACAAATCATGTTTAAACAATGAACCACATATTCGATCAAAAACACATAACATATATTCACACATAGGCAAGAATTTGCCTAATCACACAATAACTATAATTACATTACCCACCTAATATCGCTTGAGTATCCAACTCACTGTTGTCCTTCCTCTTGCGATTGGGTCAGATTGGCTTGGTTTCCTATAACAAACCAAGTTCCCATTCAATCAATATCCAAATGAAAATATTCAATAAGCTTGAAAATCGTAATTACTAACACTAAAAGTCTATATTCGACTTCCATCTAAACTTTCGAACCCTAAGAGGCAAATTCCAAACTTTCCTTCTTCATAAAACTCGTAGTCCTTTATCTCTAGTTTACAATGAATCCAAAATCACCTCAATTGGACATCTACACCAAAAGATATGCCCAAAAACACCAAAATATATCTTTGCTGGAAAACAGGGGGCTGTGCTCACCGCGGCGTGCACACAAGCGTGCGCAGCGGCGAACACCCCTTAGCACGTTGCGGTGAATATAAATTCGCACGTCACGACGTTGCTCCCTTTTCTTGCACGTCGTGGCGTGCTACCCTTCGCACGTCGTGGTGAACTCGCACGTCGCAGCGTGTTCATACGCACATCGCGACGTGGGGGCCTGAAGAACGACTCCGAACCTGAATTTCTAGCATTTTTCCAACTTCAATCCTTCCCTTAATCACATGCAACACATCCAAGCCTTGATTCAAGTCTTATACTACATTTCTAACCCATAAACAACTTAAATACATGCACAAAATCAACAACCCAAAGATTCTAACCATTTTTGTCCTAAAATCCCTAAACCACCGATTCTCACACATCCAACCTATCTTTAGGTTTAATCCAACTGAAACAAGATTAAACAAAGCGAAACTTACCCAGAAATGGCCCGAATCTGTCGAAAATCTCTAAGGTCAAAAATCCCTATTTCTCTTCTCTTCTTCCTCCACCTACGACTTCTCCTTCTTTTCTTCTCCTTTCCTCTTCTTTTCCTTTCCTTCTTCTAATTCCTTCTAATTCTTTCTTAAGTCTAATGGGAAGGGACAAAGACCATAGTACCCCTCTTAGCAAAGCCTAAACCACTTCAATTCAAGTATAATCTTCCCAAAATGCCCTCACACATTTTACCCCTTCATGCTCATTTAAATCACACTAAACTCAATTAAAACTCAATTATCCACTAGTACTCCCAATTTAATCAAACTAAGACATAACCACACAATTATCACAATTTATGCTTAATAACATCATAAAAAAATTTTGGGGCCCAACAAGTATCCAGGGATGACACACAATAACCTACCGAAAGAAGGTAACATAAATAATCGCCTTTATTTGTTTAATGGTAGTAACTATTCTCTTAGAAAAATCCTATGAAGTATCACATTATAAGCGAGGGAGTGGAGTATTGGAAGATCATCATCTTCGGTCCACAAGCACCGTTGAAAGAAAATGGTGAGTTAAAAACAGAGCTGGAATACAACAACAATGACTGGAAGCAAGCCTACATCAACGCGAAAGCTATGAAGTTGATATATTGCGCTCTCACCGTTGAGGAAAGAAATCGAGTAAACTCTTGTACCAGCGCTAAAGAAATGTGGGAAAGACTTCGCATCACTCATGAAGGAACTAATCAAGTTCGGGAAACAAAGATTAACATGCTTCTAAATGACTATGAAATGTTTGTCATGAAGGAAGGTGAGTCTATTTCTACTATGCTTGATCATTTTGCAGAACTCATAAATGGATTAGGCAACCTTGGAAAGCATATAACGGATAGCGAGAAGGTGAAGAAGATTCTTCGCTCTCTACCGAAAGAATGGGATTCGCAAGTCACCGCTATTATGGAGTCCAAGGATCTCAATCACTTGGAATTCGACGCCTTGGTGGGATCTCTCATCAACTATGACATCATTCTCAAATCAAGAGGAGGTAGAGGTAAGTTGCAAAATTCAATTTCTTTAAAAGTTAATGCTTCTTCTCTTGATGAAAGTGATGAAGAAATAGATGAAGAAGAGGAAGATGAAGAAATAGCAATGTATGCCAGAAAATTGAGGAAGTTCAAAGGACTACTCAAAAATATGAGGAAAGAATTAAATGGTGGTAAAAATGGAGAAAGAAAGAAGTTTGCCATGGAAAGAAGATCAAAGGGGTATGATGAAAAGAAAAGCAATGAAGAATGCTGGAAATGTGGAAAAAGGGGACATCATGCTAGAGAATGCAAAAGTTCATCTTCCACTTCAAATTTCCAGAAAAGTGACAAATATGACAAAGGGAAAAAGAAAGCTAGCTTAGTAGCCACTTGGAGTGATGATGAGGAAGCATACCAAAGCAATGAAGAAAACAACCTAGCTCTTATGGCTAATAGCTCCTCAACAAGTGATGACGAAGAAAAGGTACAAGCAAAGGATGAAAAGTCGTCAAGTACTTGGTACATTGATAGCGGATGTTCAAGGCACATGAGTGGAGACAAGAACCTATTTGCGGAAATTAAGCCAAAGAATCAAGGATGTGTCACTTTTGGAGACAACAACAAAGGTAAGGTCATTGGTATTGGTAAACTGGGTAAGGAACCTTTTCCAACCATTGAAAATGTCTTGCTTGTTGATGGTTTGAAACACAATTTGTTAAGTGTTTCTCAACTATGTGATATGAATTTTAATATGACATTTGAATCATCTCATTGTATGGTTAAGAAAGATGAAAATGTTGCTTTCATTGGTTTGAGACATGGAAATACATATGTTGTTGACCATTGCATCAAGAGATAAGGTATTTAATTGCTTCAGTCGAGTATTACGCCATAGTTGGGTAATTCATCTATCTCTCAAATCCAGTCGACTAATTATATGCGACCAGTCGACTAGTTTTATATCAGACAACCCCCACTCTTGTTTTTATTTATTATTAGTCGACTAACCCCCTGCCAGTCGACTATAAGTCATCTGAGTCTTCTTTAAAAACTCACTTTTTTCCCAAATCTCCGAAAACACATTCTCTTCTACTTTTGAGATTTCTTTATGATGATGTTTCTCCACCATGATAGTTTTTGTATCTAGCCAAGACCAACATTTCATATTACTTGTATTTGCTTGCTACTTGAGACTATTTGTGTTTGATGACTTGTTTCTATATTTAATGTAATTGCGATAATTTTTTTCTCTTCATATTTGCGACATTTCATATTAGTTGTTTTGATTATGACAAAAAGGGGGAGTAAAATGGGAAATTGGATATTCTTTAGCTACTTGATTAAGGGGGAGTATGTATGTTAAATTGTCTTTGAATTGAATTTATATTAAATTTATGAATTATACAACTCTTATGCATTTGATCTTACAAGGTTGTTAAATTCAATGATTTATATGATTGAGGGGGAGACTTCTAACTAAAAAGACAAAGCTTAAAAACCTTGATCAATGTTTCTTTGTTTTCAATTTCTTAAACAATTTCTAAATTTTTTGTCATTATCACAAAGGGGGAGATTGTTGGACTAATGGTGGTTGACAAATTAAATCCCACTTATGTTTTGATAATAATAAATTGTATAGAATTGGTTAAGAAATTATTTCAGGTGATATAGATTCAAATACATCAAGACTACATCAATCTTGAATGGGCAAGACATAAATCATGGTGAAATCAAGAAGGAAATAATCTTCATCAATCTTGAATGGGCAAGACATAAATCATGGTGAAATCAAGAAGGAAATAATCTTCATCATGCTAGAGACATTAAACATGAAGATTATAGAAGATTTGATTGAATATAACCGTTGAAGCCAACATAAGTTGACTAGTAAATCATAAGTCGACTAATATATCAAGATCTGTCAGGTTGAGAACAACACAAGTCGACTAATAGACTATAAGTCGACTTATCGAAGGTTACAAGTCGACTTACACTGCATAAGTCAACTTATCGAAGGTTACAAGTCGACTTACACTGCATAAGTTGACTTATAGAAGAGCGGAGATAAAGTCTTACAAAAATCGTTGTTACAAGTCGACTTACACACCACGACAAGTCGACTTACGAGTACAGCAAACTGATTATGACGAAGTCAATCATTCAGAAATGGAAAGGAAATAATTTAGCAAGGTCTATGATCAATCAACAACGGCTAGTGGACATCCCCAACGTCTATAATCATCCTTTAGCCTGCAAATAAATAGAGAAACATCAAGGGAAATGAGAGGAACGCAAAAATCAAAGTATACTACTATAGTTCCAAGAATTCTTTCTCATACTGCTCTTAGCTTGGTCTTAATTCCATTCATCTGTACTGAGAGTTAGCATTTCTATTTTCTATCATTGTGATTATTGTGAGTTGAGTGATTAGAGGAGAATCACTTGTTAGGTAGGATTTGTGCCGGAAGACAAATCAAGTGTAAAGGTAGCTTGAGCCAGAAATCAAGTGGTGTTAGTAGGATTTATGCCGGAAGACCAATCAAGTGTAAAGGTAGCTTGGGCCAGAAATCAAGTAGTGTTGTAACAGTTCACACTAAACTAAAAAGTGTGCAGTAAAGTGGTTTGCCAAATCCTAAGTGGGAGCTTAGGTAGAGGACGTAGGTCTTAGCACCGAACCTCTATAAAAACAGTGTTTGCTCTTCTTCCCTACTCTTTACATTTAATTTTGATTAAATTGTTTTTGTGTGGATTGACTTCTGATTTTGTTGTAGAAAATTACAAAAAGCTTTAAAGATCTATTCAACCCCCCTTCTAGATCGTTTACAAAACATACATATCATATGTATATGCAGTGCTCATGAGGCTCATTTTCAGTTGTTACTTTGTTGTGACTGAGTGCCTATTACTATTCCGTATCTATTGTGGATACTAGGCTCATTAATAATTGTCCCGTATCTGTTGGAGATACTGGGCACATTTGATATAGTGAGCCTTTGGCTCTTAATCACTTTTTGAGCTCAAGGCTCTCTTTCACTTTCTGAGCTTTAAGTTCTTTTTTGGTGGCTACTCTGGTCACAACTGCCTTTATCTTTCATGCATTCATGTAATGAAGTGCATTAATCACATATCATCAGTTATTCACTTTCACATATTGTCGGACCTTAGTCCAGCATTCAACATTAAAGTTGAGAATCACTTTTTGTTTATATGCAAATGCACATTCAGAACACATTTATCATCAGACTGTGATCTGACATTTGGCAATCAAATTGTGTACACTTATTTCATTCAAATTCGCATACAGGGAGCACTTCAATATTCTCACATTTATCAAACTCCTCGGATATATATTGTCCAGGACCAACACATTCACATTACATAGTCATTCAATTCATAATATAAACAAAACATCAATAAAGTAAGACCATCTAGGTCTACTCACAGTATGCTCCAGATTAGCATTTGCTTCCATGGTCTGAAAACATCTGGAAAATGGTGCTCTATATGTTCCTCTATATCATGCAAAACATACACATATCATAATTTTGCACAATTGTATAAGTGTCTATTGATGCACACATATGTATGTTAAATATGTACAATGCATGGTCAATAACATTCCCAGGTATATATCCTTAATACATGTCTCATAACCAATTATCAAGATCTTTGAATCATTCCTTAACACCTAGTACACTCTTCTTAATTTAATAACTCAATCCTACTTTAATTAGGCTCATTTAATATCACTAACAAGCCTAAACATCTCATTGAACAACATTGATAAGTCATTCATTCATAAACAAACATCTTTTGGGATAAACGACATAACTTTTTCTGTAGATGTCGGGTTAATGTCATCTTAGTTTCAAAGAGAAATTCTAGATCTACAACTTTTGTGAAGACTCCAAAAAGATATTTTTCCATTTTGGGGGTCAAAACACACGGTCCGTGTGGACCCATACGGGCAGCCCATGTTTCTTATAGGTTTTGTGGTGTTTTTACATTAAGAACACACGATTAGTGTCAATTTATATAGCCTGACCATGTATCCTTTGGGTTTTTGCTCAATTCTCCTTCTCCAAGATATCTCCAATGGATCCTACACCCATTCTAACATCACTTTCACTCATAATCTTCCCAAATTCACCTCTTCTAATGCAATATCACTCCATAACAATTCAAACACCAATTAGATTTCATTCACTCTCAATTCTCAACTCTTCATCATCTCAAGTGGATAACTTCTTCAAATATACCTAATTTCAAGTCAACATCCTTGATACACATTTCATATTCCCTACTTGATCATAAACACTCAAAAATACAATACATTCTCATACACTCAAAATAGAACACACCATATCCATTCATCCAACAACGTACTGTACCCAATTCTCAATTTGATGTCAAATTTTAGGACTCTTAAAGAAAGAATTTAAATTCGATGTCTTCATGAGAAATGTATCCCTATATCTCTAGTTTATTCCAAATTCAGAATCATCCCATTTGGATAACTATAAAAAAAATTATGGCTAAAACATATAAGCTTACTCGAAGATCATGTTGCTGCTACATTTTCCAGATCAACTACCAATTTTGTTTCCAAATTTTACCCTAACACAACTTATATAAAGATCACCTTTTCTACTCCATCTACTCCTCATTCTCAATTCCATTTCAACTCATTTCTACACTCATCCATTAATACAAACAGGTTATAAACATATTTCTAAACTCATCAACTTCTAATTCTCATTAAAACATCCCTTTCACAACCAATTCATCTTTAAAACATGTGTAACATAACTCATAGTTTCTTACTCATCATATACAACATCAATCATCCATAAACAACTCCTAACCTATTATTTAGCATTTATATGAAACATCAATATATATATACATATTTATATATATATTTATATATATATATGTTCATTTCTTCACCAACATTCTAGCATATACAAAACTCCTTGTTATGATCATTCAACCTCTAAAACAATTCTATAAATCATTACTTATCAATAAAAGCAAGAAATTGACACACTCTTCACTATTCATGACACCCACGTACTCAAAACACCATTTCATGATATTAACCTCTAACTATCATCACAAATGCTTCATTTAACCAAATCCATAAAATTAAAACATGACTTACTTTATTTAACTACCAAATCTTCAAACTCTTCAACAAAATCAAAAATCCCTGTCTTCACCAACAACCCATGATCATTATCATCTTGAGGTTGAAATATTTGGTTTTTAGTGAGAATGAAAGAGAAAGCAAGGTGAAAGAGTAGCATGAAATATGAGAGGGTTAGGTTTAACGTGAATGGAGATTTGAAGAATTAAAACTCATGAAGAAGAGAAGAGAAGCTACGAAAATGAAGGAGAGAACCAAAGCAAATCATCAATACCCCTTTTTAAAGAGAAGCATCGTGAAAGACAACAAAAAGGGGGGTCTTTCAATTAAAATAATAATAATTTAAAACATGGTTGGGCAAGTGATTAAAATAATAATAATTTAAGACATGATTGGGCAACTGACACTTATCACTTGCCACTTGTCCCATTTCTAAAGCATTGGGCTAGGTTCTTTCATATATCTAGTCCAATCAATTTCAATTTCTACTCCAATTGTCCCCCAATTTTCAATAGCACCTGTTAATAAATCCTAAAGTCATTTATCAAAATTTTCATTACCATTGGACAGTAATTTCTACTATCATTTAACAATTGTTTTGCCATTTAGCAATTTTCCTAGTTCAAAAATTACCTAAATTTTTAGAAATTTTTCCTAAAATTCACCAAAAATTCTAAATCAAAATATACACCCCCAAATCAATTTTTGACATATAAAAACCCACATTTCTCAATATACTCACATATATAAACAATTATACCTAAAAATTGTCAATGAATGCATGTACAATTATTTTTGTGTGCAAAAATTCGATATTCCCGTGTATGTACATATCATGTATTGCATGAGCATGAAATGTGTTTTCTAATTTCTAAGTAATCTCTCACATTTAATATTTTAGCCTTAACATGGGTAACGGGATGTTACAACTCTCCCTTCCTTAAAAGAAATTTTATCCTTGAAATTCTTACCTGATTGTTCGAGCAGGTGGGGATATTGTCTCCTTATATGCTCCTCCGTTTCTCATGTAACTTCACCGCTCGAATACTTTCTTCCAAATGACCATAATTGATAGACTCAATAGGCCTCAATCACTTGTTTAGATATCACATTATCTTAACTATTTTCTTGATGACTTTTAGATTACCCAAAATTTTCACTTCCAGTTTCAATAACACACCTATCAGATCATAATTATACTTCCAAAACATATCCATATCACACTATGTGAATCCAAAACATATTTTATTGGTAATACTAACTCATAAATCCATGTTCCTATTCTCACAATAGTTTCATATGGACCAATTTATATTAAGCTTAGTTTTCCCCCTTTTTCCTAACTTGTTCACACCTTTATCTCTATTTAAGTACACCTTGGCAAGTTGATACTCTTCGAAGTATTTCATCTTTCGCTTGATATTTTACACCTCTTTAGTGTTAATACACTTAACTCTTATGTCTATCTCACAATATTCCATAAACTCGATGTTGATCCACTTAACTTGTTCATCTTTATCTTGGATCACTTAACTCCTATTACAGATTCATTTCACTCATCAATAGTATCTCGAATCAATTATAGCCTTCAACTATTTTTAGGTCCTCTTCATTTCAATGTAGGGGCAAATGACTCCTTTTTGTCGTATGACGCCTTATATAGTACTCTAATGATGTCACCATGTTAACGATCGTTATGCCTATAGTCAATTAGAACTATACATCAATCTCATATTCCTATAAACTCCAAAATATAAGCTTTAAGCATATCCCTAACAATTAGGACTGTTGGTAATTCAAACATTCAGTCACTTGTTTCTACATCCTTAGCAATTAAATACTATTTTGGCTTATTCCTACTAGGATGTCTAACTTAGGTTATTACTCATACTCTCTCTAACCACATCCTTGCTCAATCATCTTTATCTGTTACACATCTTTTTCATTTCAATCACAAAGTAACATTTGTCCTACTCGGATTCAAAATTCATATTCATTTTCAATTCCTTAATAAGATTCATAATTCTGGATCCTCAGTTTTTGGGCTTTGTTAATCTTTTCATACAAACTAATTTTAAATTTCAATGTAGCTAATAATACTTCATTTTGCCCCAAAATTCAACTCGACATTCTATTCTTTTTATTACATTAGGTTTGGTAACCTCAAATTTTGAATTTGTGATACACTGTTATTGAATTTTCTGTTCAATACATCATATTACAACACTATTTTTACTGGGAAATACTCATTTGTACATCAAAATCTTTTAGTAACTCTATTCATTGTCTCAGTTTTCTATTTAATTCTTTCAAACTCAATAATTGGCTCAAATTTAAATGATCGATAGAAAATCATAAATGTCTTTGTACATATAATGACTCCAAACTCTCAAACTAGTTACTATAGCAGCAAGTTTCTAAATCCTGTATCAATAATTAGTTTGTGAGGCTTAAGCTATCTCCATGCATAAGAAATCACTTGATTATGTTGCATTAGATTTCATCCTAATTTTTTATGTGAAACTTCATTATATACTGCAAAAATCTCCAAATCGAAGTGCTATAATTAACATCGGTGTTATAATTCTTTAAAATTCTTTTTACATTCATCACTCATACAGTTTACACATTCTTCCCTTAAACATTTTTGTCAAAGGACTAAGATCAGTAAAAACTACCTAACAGCCTTCGTTGGTATCCAATTTCTAACTAATTCTAGAAAATTTCGAATCTCTTATATATATTCCTTATAGTTTCTCAGTTCATCATTACCTCTACTTTCTTTGGGTCTCCTAATAAGTCATGTTCAGAAATTATACAACCCAAATTTTATTTGATCAAGTAAGATTCACTCTCATTAAACTTGGCATATAATTATTTCTACCTTCAGGATATATAAGATTTCCTCAAATGTTCAAAAAATTTCTCTTCACTTTTCGAATACGCTTCAAATATTCTCTATGATCATAGTCACTAATTAATACAATTTTTCTTAGATCACTTTATTCTTCATTACCATAATACTGTCAACACTCCAATAGATATAACCCAAATTCCCTTGTGCTCATGATTAGTTCTCGTAGTTTTTTAAGTAACTAATTCCTCAAATGAGGTAATATTATCACAAGTTATTTTCAGCCTCCCAATTGACTTCTTTTCTCAAATGATTTTCTCCTTTTATTCGATTTCCTCTAATTTCACATTGACGTATTCTAATGTCTGTTCATTCATACTAGTTTCTGCACACATTTCAATTTATTAGCAATCATAACTTCCTGTGTTGGTAGCACATTCATCAGATATAATTTGTGTCTCTCGAGCATATTTACATAGAATATAATATGGACCTAAATCCTCCTCACATTAGCAATAATGTATCCTTAAAGTTAGTAATCCAATCATATAGTTGAATACTTCATATCAAACAAAATGCTTAGACTCTCAGTGGCATATTTTATCTCTTATGCTGAGTCTCCGCTAGGGATATGACTCCAATATTCACTTTTAATTCATTACACATTCATTTCTGATTTGTTTCATCATTGATCACTCTTAAATTGAATCATCTAATCAACTTAGCTTAATTTAGGGAAATTCTTCTTTGAAAGAAAATTTCTTGCTACTATCATCGATACTGTTCTTATAATCCTTATCAATCAACTATCTTAATCACCGCTTTTTGATTGTTCTTAGTACCTTAAGAAGATGAATTTCGATCATTTTGTACACGATCATAACGTTTTATGCATCAAAACTCAATGATGTAGTAAACATGATCGCATATGCTTAGATGTGTATCATTAAGGTCATTCTATTCTATCTAGAGATTTATTTTTGACAGATCACCAATTATCTTACAATAGTAATACTTTGATCTTAAATGATCCTAGACAATATTTCTCTCTTTATCCTTACCACGATCGGGGTTTCCTTGCATTGACATATGCTAACATCAACTTTACCTCAATTTTTTAGAATTTACCTCTTCTAGTGTTACATCATTTCCTAATAATTCAACTACCATATAGAGTGCATTAACTCTTCCCATTTGATTCCTCATCTTTTTCTTAATCTCATATGTACATAAAATCCTCTCTTATATGCATTTCTAACTTTCTCCTTACCAAACACCATTCATCTCTCGTAAAGTCAATTATGTCTACTTTATTCCCCTTTTATTCTTTCCTCATTTCTATCTTATCTTCCTATTGTCATTTATTTTATCTTCCACATGTACCTCTTCAATCAATTCAGAATTATAAATGTATAAAATCATCATGCAATTCTAATCTCAATTCCACTAATATATGCTTATAGAGGATTATAACTTTTGACACATTTTTCAAACAATCATTTCAAGTCCAAGCTTAACCTCTCAAGGTCACTTTTAACTTGGCTTGTACTCTTTAATCTCATCATTTCTACTTGTATCCTTATTTTCCTCAAACAATCTATGACAGTGTATTCACTTCTATATCACATTCGAGGACATATTACCAAAACGCAATATTGATGTCATATTCAATAATACATCCAACAATACAAATGCATTGAATCTTTATCTATTATATCTAACCATATACTATTTCTCATTTCTAGATATCTTTCGACCTTCCTCTTCTCACATTATGACATATAATCATTCTTCTCAGTGCTTCTAACAGCTCAAACTCTTAACACATGCTCATGCGTGTGACTCATATAAATGCAACTCAGATTGGTGATCAGTTGCTACTGCCTATTATGACATGACAAAAATGCATGTACGTTGATGCATTTTTCAGAAAATGCACATATAAGATAGTAATTCTAGGCTCTGATACCAACCAATGTAGCACCCCACTTTCATAAGACATGTACTCGACATCCTGAGCGATATCCAAGTCCGTACCCCGCGAGGATGACATGCTAACATACTCATTTAGATACTTAATGTAACATCTCGTCCCCATATTAAGGGTTAAAATGCATATTTCAAATGGAGAGAATAGCAATGTGAGAGTTAGGAAAAAAATTTGCATTGCATGCCCAGTAGCATGTCAGCATACATGTATGTGAATTTAAATCTTTGCACATACAAAACTAAATGTACATGCATTCATTGACAACTTCCGGGCATGATTGTTTTTAAATGTGATTTTATTGAAAATGAGAAGTAGAGGGAGATGAAAGAGTGATCTTGGTATGAGTTATGATAAGGAAAGATTTGGAAACAAAAGCGGTGGTTGATCTGGAAAATATTCACTGAGTGTGCTTCGGTCTGTTAGCCATAACTTTTTCTCTAGCTATCCAAATGAGAAGATTCTTTGTTTGGATTAAACTAGAAACATATGGATACATTTCTTATGAGATATCGAATTCCAATTCTATCTCTAAGAGTCTCAAAATTTGTCATGAAATGAGAACTGAGTGTAGTACATTGGTGGATGAATGCAAAATTCATCTTCGGACTTTAAGGGAAAATTTGGGATTGATCTAGATAGATTTTGGCAAGGTCTTGAGAGTTGTAGATCTTTCTGTTATCTATCCAACGGTATATAGTATGAGAATTTTAGACATTGGAGTCGAAAGTCATGCCTAAAACTTCTTCTGTGTTATTGTTCATAAACTTCTTCTAGGTTACTGTTCACCTTACATTTTCTGTTCCATTTTTGATCCTTTAGAAGATGGAATTTGTCTTTAAGGTCTTCATGAAAGTTTTAGCTCTTGAAGTCCTCTTTCAAACCATCTAAAGAAAAACTAAATCTGATATTTGTATAGGAAGTTATGACAATTGCAAGCTTTTTCTGTGTTACTGTTCATAAACTTCTTTTGGGGTTACTGTTCACCTTATATTTTCTGTTCCATTTTTTATCCTTTAGAAGATGGAATTTGTCTTTTAGGTCTTCATGAAAGTTGTAGCTCTTGAAGTTCTCTTTCATACCATATAAAGAAATCCTAAATCTGATATCTGTAGAGGAAGTTATGACAATTTCAAGCTTCTTCTGTGTTACTGTTCATAAACTTCTTCTGAGTTACTGTTCACCTTACATCTTCTGTTCCATTTTTGATCCTTCAGAAGATGGAATTTATCTTTGAGGTCTTCATAAAAGTTGTAGCTCTTGAATTCTTATTTCAAACCATCGAAAGAACACCTAAACGTGATATCTTTAGAGGAAGTTATGACAATTGCAAGCTTCTTCTATGTTACTGTTCATAAATTTCTTCTAGGTTACTATTCACCTTACATATTCTGTTTCATTTTTTATCCTTCAGAAGATGATATTTGTCTTTTAGTTCTTCATGAAAGTTGTATTTCTTGCAGTTCTCTTTCAAACAATCTAAAGAAACCTAAATCCGATATCTCTAGAGAAAGTTATACAAATTGTCCCACGATAGGTTCAATTTGATTGAGGATAAAACCAGATTGGATTCTTTTGGCCATAATTTCTTCTCTAGACACTCAAATGACTTGATTCTTGAACCATTAGACTTGTAAGACATTTCTCTACATCCTCACAAAATATCGTAGCCATCAAAAATGAAGTGAGAGAGATTGAGTGAAAAAAGTGGGACGGGTACAGTGTGCGTGTTTTTAAATACTATAAACTAGTGTTATTCCACTGAACATACTTCAGTATTTTGATGATTTCTGGATCGGTAGAGCTCCAAATGAGATTATTTCTGATTTTTGGTGAACTAGAGACATCTACAAATGGTATGAAGAAATTGGAATCTAATTCAGTTTCTAATATGTTTAAAATTCAGATAGAAGTTCTGCATAGTATACTAATTTGGACAAGAACAGTCCCAAAAAATGTTTGAAGTATATCGTTCGAATCACTGAACCGAATTGAATGATTTTGGTTTCATTAGAAACTTAAGACAATGGGGGACATCTTCTAGAAGAAAGTGTTATGTTAGAGTGTTCAAGGGTAATGTTGTCAAGAAACTTAAGTATAAAAGACATAAGGCATAATTGGAAGGGCAAATGGGACAATTCTCAATCATTAAGGGCATAATTAAAAGAAAAAGTGTTGTCTTGCTTATAAATGAAGAAGAAAAATGTGAATGGGAGGATAAGGATAAGAGAACAACGAAAATGAGAGAGAAAGAGAAAGAGAGTTTCGTGGTTTGAGAGAAAAGAAGAGAGTGGGTTAGGGTTTAATTCTTCTTAGTCTTCAAGAAAGAATTTGAAGCTACCCAAGAAGAGAAAAAGGAAGAGGAAGAAAAGAGCTTCCATTGAGCTAAAGATCTTTTCATTTGGTGAAGAATCAAGGTAAGATCATTTTGAATCTTTTGGATTTTTGGAAGGATTCTAGTTCATGGAGTTTAGAAAATGCTTGGGTTTACTTCTAGAATTAATGTTAGTGATTTTGCATTATGAGATTTTCAATTTAGATTCCTATTGGATGAGAATTAGATATTATGAAATCATATGAGGTTAGAAAAGAGATTACGAGAAATTGAGTTCTTAAGGTGTAAGCTTATGAATAAGCTAGACACATGCAAAGGGTAAAGATTGAAAGGAGAATCTAAAAAGATCATGTACAAATGAAGTGTACATCTAAATTCAATTAGACACATATGAATTATGAAATAGGAATGAGCATAAAACGTGTTCTAGAACATATGCCCGGGATTATCATTGAACATGCATTGTACATAGTCCATTTATACAATTGTGTATAAATAAATATTTATACGTGTGCAATTATTGATGAGTGTGCAATGTGTGTCTTGCATAAATGGGTTGTGCAGGTCAAGTGTCTGCATTCAAGCATTCCCAGAATTTTAATTCAAATGTTAATCTGGAGCGTACTATGAGTAAACCGAGATGGTCTCACTTTATTGTTTGTTATTTGAATTTTTTTATTATTTGACTACTGAATGGTTTTGTAAAATGTGATTGATTATGTTAGTTTCCGGACAGGAGGTCCGATGATTGTGATGTTTGACTTGGATATTGAAGTGCTCATTTAATGTGAATTGGATGAACTAAGTGTACTAAAGTGATTGCTAAATGCTTTCTGAATGGGTAATTGCATGCAAGTGAAGGTGTAAATTCTCAACTATATGTTGAATGTCAAACCACGGTCCAATGATAAGTGAATATGATTAAATAAGAGCATGCAAATGTGAGTGATGCATTCCATTGCATAAATGCATGAAATATAAATGAGTTGTGACCAGAGTACCGATCAGAGCTTAAAGCTCAACGAGTGAAAAAAAAGCTTCGAGCTCAAAAGTGATTCAGAGCCTCAGGCTCCACGTTTAATGAGCCCTATATGGGACAGTTATCAATGAGCCCTATATGGGACAGTTAGACACTCGGTCACAACAAAGTAACAATAGAAAGTGGGTCTTATGTGCGCTGTATATGCATAATATGAATGATTAAATTATATTGGATATGAAATGTTGTGAATGTGATTGTGTGTTATGTGACTGGGTGAGCCATCGATAATGGTCACTCATTGAGTTCGCAAAACTCACCCAAAATTTGCAATTATTTTTCAGGATCAGAAGAATACCCCGTTAGGCCAACGGGAGTATACCTACAACATTCAAGTGAAGGATAGAGGTCGGGATCAGTTCGCGTCTGCATTGCATTTCTCTATTTTGTATTGAATTGTATATTTCGCAACTTTTTGTATAAACTGGTTTTCCAACATGACTCAAGCATTTTATATTTATGAAAGGGCCCAAATGGCTATTGAAAATTTTGTTGATAGTTTTGTATTAATTACAAATGGTTATGAATGAATGTGGGCCCAAATTGAGTATCGACTTTCGCATATTGTATTTGTGGTTCAAAAAAAAATTATACAATTTTCTAAAGGATTGAGTGCTTTGGCACGCCACCCTTGCGGGGCACAGACTCAGATATCACCTATCGATGTCAGGTTCGGGTCTTGCGGGAGTGAGGTGCTACACTTAAACACTCGAAACTCAATACAAATTTTTTTTCAAAATATCACACGTGTACGCGAAAATCAATATTCAAATTTGGGCCTATACTTTATTTCACAAATACTTTCATTCACATCAGTTACCAACATTTTTCAAATCATCATAATTTCATTAATCACTAAGGCCCATTTTAGATACAAAACACTCACAATCATAATCTCATTACAATATAAGTGCATCGCATACACATTGTACAATAATTTCGGAGTGCATTCCTTATACAAAAATCAATGGAAAATTCTATGCAAATGCGAATTGATCTCGACCTCTATCTTTCACTTGTATGCAGTAGGTATACTCCCGTTTGCCTAACGGGGAACTCTTTTGAGGCTAAAAAAATATTGCAAATTTTGGTTAAGTTTTGTGAACTCAATGAGTAACCATCATCGATAGCTCTCTCAATCACATAACACATATAGTTCATATAATCATACAATTCACTTCATTTCATTAATAACCATTTATATTTCAAACATTTATCATGTACATAAATCATTCAGACTATTTAAAACATACATATCATATGTATATGCAGTGCTCATGAGGCTCACTTTCAGTTGTTACTTTGTTATGACCGAGTGCCTATAACTGTCCCTATCCCTATTGTGGATACCGGGCTCATTAATAACTGTCTCCTATCCATTGGTGATACTGGGCTCATTTTATATAATGAGCCTTTGGCTCTTAATCACTTTCTAAGCTCAAGGCTCCTTTTCACATTCTGAGCTTTAAGCTCTTTTTCGACGGCTACTTTGGTCACAACTATCTTTATCTTTCATGCATTCATGTAATGAAGTACATTAATCACATATCAACAGTTATTCACTTTCACATATTATTGGACCTTAGTCCAGCATTCAACATTAAAGTTGAGAATCACTTTTTGTTCATATACAAATGTACATTCAGAACACATTTATCATCAGACCGTGGTCTGACATTTAGCAATCAAATTGTATACACTTATTTCATTCAAATTCACATATAGGGAGTACTTCAATATTCTCACATTTATCAAACTCCTCAGACATATATTGTTCAGGACCAACACATTCACATTGCATAATCATTCAATTCATAATGTAAACAAAATAGCAATAAAGTAAGACCATCTAGGTCTACTCACAGTATGCTCCAGATTAGAATTTGGTTTCAAGGTTTGAAAACGTCTGGATGATGGCGCTCTATATGTTCCTCTATTTCAGGCAAAACATACACATATCACAATTTTGCACAATTGTATAAGTGTCTATTGAAGCACATATAAGTATATTAAATATGTACAATGCATGTTCAATGGCATTCCGGGTATATATCCTTAATATATATCTCATAACCAATTACCAAGATCTTTGAATCATTCCTTAATACCTAGTACACTCTTCTTACGTTAATAACTCAATCCCATTCAATTAGGCTCATTTAATATCACTAACAAGCCTAAATATCTCATTGAACAACATTGATAAGTCAATCATTCATAAACAAACATCTCTTGGTACAAACGCCATAACTTTTTCTGTAGATGTCAGATTAATGTCATCTTAGGACAGTTTCGAATAGGACTTCTAGATTTACAACTTCTGTGAAGTCTCCAAAAAAAGATTTTACCATTTTGGGGGTCAAAACACTAGCAGCCTGTGTTTCTTATAGTCTGGTGGTGTTTTTGCATTAGGAACACATGGTCAGTGTCAATTTACACGACCTGACCATGTATCCTTTGGGTTTTTGCTCAATTCTCCTTCTCCAAGACATCTGTAATGGATCCTACACTCATTATAGCATCATTTTCACTCATAATCTTCCCAAATTCACTTCTTCTAATGCAATATCACTCTATAACAATTCAAACACCAATTAGATTTCATTCACTCTCCATTCTCAACTCATTTGAATCATCATCTCAAGTGGATAACTTCTTCAGATATACCTAATTTGAACTCAACATCATCCATACACATTTCATATTCCCTACTTGATCATAAACACTCAAAAATATAATACATTCTCATACACTCAAAATAGAACACAACATATCCATTCATCCAACAATGTACTGTACCTAATTTGATGTCAAATTTTAGGACTCTTAAAGACAGAATTTAAATTTGATGTCTTCATGAGAAATGTAGCCCTATATCTCTACTTTAATCCAAATTCATAATCATCCTATTTGGATAACCAGAGAAAAAGTTATATCTAAAACACAGAAGTGTAATCAAAGATCATGTTGCCGCTACATTTTATAGATCAACTACCAATTTTGTTTCCAAATCTTACCCTAACAAAGCTCATACCAAGATCATCTTTTCTACTCCATCTACTCGTCATTCTCAATTCCATTTTAACTCATTTTTACACTCATCCATTAACACAAATAGGTTATAAACGCGTTTCTAAACTCATTAACTTCCAATTCTCATTAAAACATCCCTTTCACAACCAGTCATCTTAAAAACATATGTAGCATAACTCATAGTTTCTTACTCATCATATACAACATCAATCATCCATAAACAACTCCTAACCCATTATTTAGCATTTATATGAAACAAAACATCAATATATACATATATATATGATCATTTCTTCACCAACATTCTAGTATATACAAAACTCCTTGTCATGATCATTCAACCTCTAAAATATTTCTATAAATCATTACTCGTCAATAAAAGCAAAAAATTCACACAAACTTCACCATTCACGACACCCACATACTCAAAACACCATTGCATGAGATTAACCTCTAACTATCATCAAAAATGTTTCATTTAACCAAACCCATAAAATTAAAACATGACTTACTTGATTTAGCTACCAAATCTTCAAACTCTTCAAGAAAATCAAAAATTCCTATCTTCACCAACAAATCCACGATCATCATCATCTTGAGGTTGAATGATCTTGAGGTTGAAATATTTGGGTTTTTGGTGAGAATGAAAGAGAGAGTAAGGTGAAAAAGTAGCATGAAAGATGAGAGGGTTGGGTTTAACATGAATGGAGATTTGAAGAATTAAAACTCATGAAGAAGAGAAGAGAAGCTACGAAAATGAAGGAGAGAACCAAAGCAAAACACCAATACCCCTTTTTAGAGAGAAGCATCTTGAAAGACAACAAAAGGGGAGTCTTTCAATTAAAATAATAATAATTTAAGACATAGTTGGGCAAGTGACACTTATTTCCACATGTCCCATTTCTAAAGCATTAGGCTAGATTCTTTCATTTATCTAGTCCAATCAATTTTAATTTCTACTTCAATTGTCTCCCAATTTTCAATGGCACTTGTCAATAAATCCTAAAGTCATTTATCAAAATTTTCATTACTATTGGACAATAATTTCTGCTACCATTTAACAATTATTTTTTCATTTGACAATTTCCTAGTTCAAAAATTACCCAAATTTAAAAAAAAATCTAAAATTTACCAAAAATTCTAAATCAAAATATACACTCCTCAAATCAATTTTTGGACATATAAAAACCCACATTTCTCAATATACTCACATATATAAACAAATATACCCGAAAATTGTCAATGAATGTATGTATAATTATTTTTTTGTGCAAAGATTCAATATTCACGTGTATGTACATATCATGTAATACACGAGTATGAAATATGTTTTCTAATTTCTAAGTAATCTCTCACATGTATTATTTTAGCCTTAACATAAGTAACGGAATGTTACAAAAGGAGGGCATTGTGGACTATTAATGTGTGTGAGCTATAGGCTGGAGATGATCGACCTTGAAACCAGTTTAACAATTGTATTTTAAAAAAAAAAATCAATATCTAAACTCAATTTTTCTATAGTGGAGCCTGCCAATTGGTGTACAATATTGCAATACTACCTTTATCGATATCACAGATGATACCTCCAAACACTAGGTCCTAATTTGAGTCTTACATAGATTTCGTAAAAACTAAAATGTTTATAAATCTTGGTTTATAAGAGTTTGATCTTGTAATTGACCATTTAAATCGAACAAGTTATTTATATAGAATACTTAATTTTACTGAATGTATTTAAGGATGCAAGTGTTTTATCTATTAATATGATGTGAAGTATGATTTTCGACTTTGTTCAAGTGTGGAGCATTTGCTAATATTGTTGAAAATAATAAACAACGGCGGAGATGGCACAGGCCCCTTTGGAAGCATTGAAATCGGACAGTCACACACGCTCCCGACATGTCACCTGTCCCTTTGTGGATAACACGTCACGACATGGATTTAAACTTGTTATTACAACTGCTAATTGCATTTCCTCCCTTACCCTTAGCCCTTAATAATATTTAAAATAGTTTATAGGATGGTGCTCCCCGCAGCTTATAGGATGGTGCTCTCGTAATTCGCGGAGCTCTGAGCTGTTTACACAGGACTCTCCTTGATTTGTCGTTTAGGATTTCGTCACTTCGAATTGGAAGTGGACTTGTTGGGAGTGCATCAGCTCCTTTCTTCTGTAACATCCCGTTCTCGGTCGGACAACCCTCTTGTCATGGGTATTCTCGAACTTCTCGTCCGAAATTAGGCTATTGTTCATCGACATGTACATTGAGAGAGTAACAAATGCGCGGACTGGCTTGCTACCTAGGTCTGTCCTGGTGACATTGGTATCACTTATTTTTATGTTTTATTTTTAAGATGTCATACTCTTCTTTTAGAGGATCAATCAAGGCGCTGTTTTTCTCGCCTAATTAGTATCTGATGTATTCTTTCCCTTTATGTAAAAGAAAAAGAAAAAAAGAAAAAAGGAAAATGCCACGAGCTATTTTTTATGAGTATTATTGGGTCCAAAGCAAAATGTGTGATGACGTGGCAGGGCATTTGGCAGGGGACAAGAGAAAGGACAAACCAAAAGACACGCAAAGAGCACGTGGCGGGCTCACGCGACCGGGTTCATTGCATCGACAAAGCAGATGGTGGACACGCGCCGTCCACAATAACAAGCACGCGCTGCATCTCTCTTCGAAGTAAAAACAGTTCAATTAACAAAACAACCTCGTTCCTGCATATTCTCTGTCTCAGGTTTCTCCTTCTGTGTTATCTTCCTAACTTGAAAAAAAAAAAAAAAAGGAAGAAGAAAGAAACCGTTCTCTGCTCTGAATTTTGCGATACTTAGCTTTTAAGCTCATGATCTTGATTCACAGAGGTGGGACTTCGTTTTCTTCTTAAAAGTATCTTTTTTTTAACCTACTGTTGGTTTGTGGTTAATATTGTTGATTATTGTTGGTTTTTTGCTTTTAATCTACCAAAAGTTCTCTCTTTTGATTAGTTGTTTGTTGCTCATATTGATTTGATTATAAAAAAAAAAACCAACGTTACCACTCATAATCTTTTTTCTTTTCCCATTTGCGTCAGTAGTAAGCAGATTACTGCTTTTGATTGTTTGATGAAAATCAGTAGCTAAGGGAAACCTGAATAATTTTTTTCCGATCATCTTTAGAGTAATTCCTTGTTCGGCGATTATATTCATTGGGCTAAGGCATGGGCTCGGAGATTACTGCTGGGATGGTTGGTGAGGCGAATGTGACAGTGGAAACCGTTAAGAGGTAATTGCTTTATGGGAGAATTAAGTTATGAGTATTCATCATGGTTTGGTCTGCAGTACTTATTTGTTAGTACGTTGCACTTCGGACATTCTTTATCCTAAGTCAGCAATTTTGGGATTTTCTTTGCACATTGTTGTCACATTTGGGTATTAAAAGACCACGATTTTGTATACAAGAAGTGTAACCCCTACTAGATTAAATTTAATCACATTGTTCTGAAGATAAGTGGTTTATGACCAATGCTTTTTTCCGTTATTCCACCATCATATGTTTAAGCTTTGGAGTATGCTGAGCTAAGGAGCTTCACAAATAATGGAGTTCTTTTCAAGTTTATTTACTTGTAATCAAGCAAAGGAGGTTCGCCAAATTTGTTAGTTTTGGAGCTTATGTGACGCAGTCAATTTTGCCTGTGTTTTGTGTAAAATTGGTCATCTTCTCATGGTTTATGTATCTACTTTGATTGTTTTGTTTCTTTCTCCAGTATCAACAAGCTCTGCTGAACTGTAGTTTGCATTGTGCATGACTGAGTTTATTGAGATGTTTCATCTGAAATAAAATTTCAACTTAAAGAGTGATTTTTTGGTGGATGGAAACAACTTTTTTATTCCCAAGTGACTCGAGCTTTTCTATGCCTCAGATGTGATGATAAGAATAAGGTCAAAGTTCCCAAAAGAAAAAAAAAGGCCGACCGGGAGAAACTGAAGCGTGAGCAATTGAATGAGCTCTTTGTTGAGCTTGCAAATGTTCTTGGTAGCTATTCACTATCTTTTCCTGATCTTAGATGCCTGGTGATGTTGAAGATTGGGATGAACTATAATTAACTAAAAAAAATTTTGCACAGAACTAGCCCAATCAAATAGTGGAAAGGCCTTCATATTGAATGAAGCAACTCGGATTTTGAAGGACTTGGTTGGACAGATTGATTGCCTTAAGAAGGAGAATATGTCTTTGTTGTCTGAATCTAATTACGTAAGGCTCATATCGATTTCATGTTCTTGCTATTATCTGAACCGCTGGCAGCTAAATTAAAACATCGTTGCTGATTTAGTATTGGTAGGAAAACTTCCACATAGGCTTGTTTATTATCTAAGAAGAAGGCTGTTCTGTTTTGATGCATTGATCCCGAGAGTAATCAAGTTTTCTCTACGGTTGGCCAGGTAACTATCGAGAAGAACGAGCTGAAGGATGAAAATTCTGCTCTTGAAAGTCAGGTTGGAGAACTGCAGTGTGAGCTGGAAGCAAGACTGGCTCAACCAAAACATGACTTCAATGAACCTCCTGAATTTCAGCAACCGGAATTTACACCACATTTGCCCGTTGAACCATTGAGATCACCTGCTGCTGATGCTATCATGCAACAGGCTCCAGCTGTCTTTGTGGTCCCTTTCCGGCCTGATATACAGCAAGGTTATCCTGTTAGTTCTTCTCATGTGAGCAAGCCACATGCTAGGTATCCTACAGCAGCAGATTCTTGGCCTTCCCAACTTCTAGGAGAACAGTTTACAAATAGTAAAGCAGTACAGTTTAGTGGTCACAATGACAGTATTTGTAATACGAGGGAATGATTCGTGTAAATGTTATCTTGTCTAGTAATCCATTTTAACATTATCATTGACTTGTAGGTGTAATGACAACTTGTTCTTTATTCCATAGAAACCTCTAGCTTTTTGGCTCATGGTTTTGGATGATGATAGTTGGTCGGCAACTTAGCAATTAGCATATCAAATCCACCCCTTTCCATTGAAAAACCACAAAAATTGGAAACTTAGTAGGATCACAAGTGGGCAGAATTTGCTACTCTTCGCCCGTGTAGTTCGGCAAGTAACTTCTCCCATAGTTCTCGTGTATGCTCATTGATTATAACACACAATTTCAGACATTTATACGGCAACTAGACATGAAATTAGTAATTCCCACTCTATTGCTCAGAAGGGTTCCGTTTGATCCTAAAGTTCATTCGCGTATTTAGATACAAAACTGGTCGACTTGTGGTAGGGAGAAAGGCTAATGATGGCAATCATATGTTTCTCTTTCTCTTCTTGCGCCAATGAGACAATTTTTGGTATACATGGTCCTTGACTTATTGCCTTGGTGTTATATTTTGTATCCCTTTATTAATAAATAATATTTATTAATAAAGTATTAATAAAATATTTTATTTTAAAATAAATAATTTAAAACTATTATTTATAAACTAATATTTATTTTATATATTTTAATTATTAAATCAAATTTTATTTGAAATTTATATATTTTAAACATATATTTTAAATTTAATTATATTTATTAATAATTATTAAATTAAATTAAAATTGTTATTATTTTTATTATTATGATTTTTAGAGACAGAGTTAAAATATACAAGATCTGTTGTATAATATAATGATAATTTATTTTGTAATTTTAAAAAAATTTCGAGACTATTTCATAAAATTTAAAATTACCCGAAACGGTACCCGATATTAACCTCTACTGGTACAGTACCATACTACAACTCAATCTCGTATCAAGTGCCGTACTATATTCGTAATATTGCCCTATACCTTTTTGGCGGGCATGCTTTTGTTATAACTCATCGTGATAGTAATTTGGGACTTGTTTTGTTGAATGTTAATTAATAAAATGAAATAAAATAAGACAAGAGTTTATAACAAAATAAAATGTAATATAATAAAATTTTAAATTAAATGATAAAAGTGTGTAACGTTTAATTCGATTACATTACCAGCCGTTCAACTAAACATAGCCTTGGAAAAGGGGCAGTTAGAATGTCGAAGCAAAGTCATGGGCCTCTGTTGGGTGAACGGCTAAGATTCTGAGTCATAAACAATTTAAATTCCTCATCAGAGTGACGCAGTGAACACCGCGAAGCGGTGGATAATACCACTTGCCTTTTAGAGATTCCAAAGCGAATAGACACCTGTCTGATTCTCACAAATCCACAGGCACTCAGTAGCAGGAGTGAAGTGGTTACTGGTTAGGTTTTAAAACAAAAAAAGAAGACAAAAGAAAACTTGCAGTGATTGTAATAAGAGAGATGGGATCTGGGACTGGAAACTTCCTCAAGGTGATCCTTAAGAATTTTGATGTTCTTGCTGGGTATGTGTCCTCTTCTTTTCTCGCTATTTCTGTTTTTGAATGGCTTAGTTATTTCTCTTGAGCAATTTAGTTGCAAGAAAAGGGGGGATGAACAGTGTAAATGTTAGTGTCTTGATAGTTGTTGAATTTATATAATTCTAAATGCTGTTCCTGCGTACAAGTCTTGATGGCCACTTACTATATGTGTCTTTAGAAACCAGAAAAGGGATTAAGCCGAAGAGGACGATTCTTAGTTTTTGAGATTAGTGGAACACTTAGATTTTTGGTTTTGATGTTTTGTTATTTCTTCTGTAGTATTTTACAAAGCACATTATTTAGACGATGTTGTGCGTTCATCGCTAATTACCGGTTATTGATTCTCCAGGCCTGTGGTTAGCCTTGCTTATCCTCTGTAAGTGCTCTTCTCACAAAACCGTGACCTCTTCTCCAAAATCACACTTTAGTGTTGTTTTTCCATGTATGCTTGTGGGTTTTTGCTATACACGAATTAGTTGACCCCTTTGTGTGATGTGAATATATATTCTTAACATGTGTACCAATTTGGGTTGTTTTGACAGATATGCCTCAATTAGAGCCATTGAGACTAAGTCACACGTCGATGATCATCAGTGGCTTACTTACTGGGTTCTCTACTCCATGATCACACTCTTTGAGCTTACTTTTGCCAAAGTCCTTGAATGGTAAGTTTACTGCACTCTTAGTAATTTACATTAGTTGCATCATTATTGTTAACGCGGAAAACTCTTTGTTATGACGTTGGAAGTAATCTCTGAAATCTGAGCTGAATTTAACAGAATATCAAATTACCTTTTAATGATGATACATATGTCTGAGACAATATCTTGGATATTTTCCTATAGATTCTTCTGCACATTCACATAATCATGTGGCATGTACTGTATTAATACCCTATCAGTTGAGATCTCAAATGATACGGGGAAATTCTATTAATGTAAGTCAAAAATTTAGTTCTCTAGCACACCAAATAATTACAATCACCAGTATTTTAGTGATAGATGTTCATCTAGTGCACTTTGGTAGTACAAGTTTTCAAAAGATTGGCTCTAGTTTATCATGATAAATTCTGGGGAAAATAGTAGTTTTAGTGTTGTCATATGATAGGAATATAAGTAGAGATTTGTGTTATTTACGTAAATGTAGGGTACAGTAGCAGTATAACTCCTGGGAGGTAGCTCCCAGGCCAATACAAAATCTGTATTTCCAGAATATGAATGATTATGTTCCCCTCTCTATACCGAATCCTATATATCTTCTGTACCTCCTCATTCTCACTCTCTCTCTGTAACTAATTCCTAACCTCCAGCCTATGTGGCATTTGTATTTGTTCCCCTCCCCCATTGTACCCCTACAGATGTGGGTTTGAATGTCTTAGTGGCTGTTTACTAATACTAATACTAGCATGCTGATAACTAGGAAGGGTGCTAACAATTCCTTCCCCCTCAAAAGGCACCTTGTCCTCAAGGTGGGTGAAAGGGAATTGCCCTTCTTCTTCTACTGGTAACGAACAAGCCACTGAATAAACAGCCTCCAAATCATCTCCTTGGCCCTTATTCAAGATTCCCATTTCATCAGTTAGAGTTCTTCCGATCTCTAGAGACCCAAACAATCCTTCAGCTTCCAACTCTTGATGCTTCAAAATTGGTTGCAGTACATGAGGGAAAGTATGCATATTGATTCCCTGCAGGACAATCTCTATTCCATTCCGAACGAATGACATGTGCATTCCCTTCCAATCCACTCTCACCACCCCTAGTGTTTCTAGCCATGCAACACCCAAGATTAGATCTGGTCCCTCCCCGTGTCAAATACATATGCGTCCAACATAAACTCCTCTCCATTCAACTCCGGTGTAATCTCCTTGCAAACACCTTGTGAGAAAGCTCGATGTCCATTCCCCAGCCTCACACCGAACGTACTGGTTGAAGTAACAACAATACCCATGGCTTGAACCAATCTTCAGGACACAAGGTTGTGGCTAGCTCCACTATCAACCATTATAACAATAGGCAATTCATTTAACTTACCTATTAAGACCATCGATTTCGGGAGTGAGGATTGATCACTTCCCAATTCCATGAGCTCCATAGAATTGCACACTAACTCCCATTCTTCTTGTTGTTCCATTGCCGTTGATGTTTCTTGACTGCTCTCTCCCTCTTCGGCATCATTCCCCTCCCATACTATCAACCAATACTCCTTGTCTGGGCAACGATGGAGAGGGTAGAAGGTCAGGCCACATTTAAAACATAGCCCCTTTTTTCTTCTTTCCATTAGCTGATCGTAAGTCAAGTTACGCGTGCCTCTCCATTTTGGATTCATTGTTCGGTGATTGTCGGTGGTGGGGTCTCTCTGCTTATGGGGTAGCTCCTCACTTCATTTTAATATTCACCTTGCATGGTTGGTGATCATTTTAATATTCCCCACTACATGGTTCTACCGATCCGCCGACACGTGTGGGTGCTTCTGTTCGGTGCCCAGAGATCGCATGAAGGCCTTGGTTCTTCTTCTCCCTTCTCTGGCGAATCACACCTCACCAATTAATTCTCTTTCTACTTTCCTTGCTATAGAAATCATCCTGCACAATTCGGTGGGTCATGGGTTCGACCGGTTTCTTATTTCTTCCGCATCCTCCCAAAAGCAAACTCATGAACCATTCTTGGGTAAATGAGTGATTTGTGAAGTCACTCTCTCATACTCTTCAATATATTCATCCATCGAACCAAGTTGGAGATCGACTTCAATTTTTCTATTGGGTCACCTCGTCCTTCCTCCCATAAAGATCGAATAACGATCGCTTGAATCTCTCCCAAGTCATCCGTGGGTCCAACTCTCGTAAAGTCATGAACCAAAGATAGCGCCGATCCTCCATACAAATCAACCATGGGTAGACGGCTCAAGAGGGATTTCATGAATCACAAAGTAGGATTCAGCTTCGTGACCCATGCGAATGGGTCGTCCCCATGAAAGCAAGGAGGTAGACCCTACGCGACATTCCTATATTCCTCCCATGCGCGTTGCTCAGTAGCGATCGAAGAAGCGTGGTCAACTTTGTCTTAAAGGTTTCGGCTCCTTGCGGTCCATCTGTGGGTCTGTTGTTGCCGCGGTAATCAAGAGAGGTGCTCGGCTCTGTCACCACCAGTTGAAGAGGACGATGATAGGTAAACGTCGATGGCTCTTCTTCTTCGCCCATCTTCTGTTTTTGCGAGTTTCGCCATCAAGGATTGAAACCCATCCCTCATCTCCGACTGTAACAGATGTTGCGATTTGGCCAGCGTCTCCACGCTAGCCATCAAAGAGCTTAGCTGCGATTGAAGATCCTTCAAGCTGGAGTCATGCGATTTAATCATTCCCTCTTGTGCTGAGAGGGACGATTCCTGCCTCCTAAGAGACGCCTCTACTGCCGATACTCTAGCCTCCATTCTAGTTGGCATACAATCTCTACCCCTTGGTCTCTCAACGAGAGCGCCAATTGATAGGAATATAAGTAGAGATTTGTATTATTTACGTAAATGTAGGGTACAGTAGCAGTATAACTCCTGGGAGGTAGCTCCCAGGCTAATACAAAATATGTATTTCCAAAATATGAATGATGATGTTCCCCTCTCTATACCGAATCCTATATATCTTCTGTACCTCCTCATTCTCACTCTCTCTCTGTAACTAATTCCTAACCTCCAGCCTATGTGGCATTTGTATTTGTTCCCCTCCCCCATTGTACCCCTACAGATGTGGGTTTGAATGTCTTAGTGGCTGTTTACTAATACTAATACTAGCATGCTGATAACTAGGAAGGGTGCTAACATCATATGAAAATTTGACGCACATTTCTCCATAGCATAAACTTGAATGTGAGATCATGCTAGGTATAGGATCAGAGATACTTTGATAGGTGGTATGCAATGTCTGATTGATTATTACTTATTTATCAACCCTCATATAATACTTTTTTTTATATATAAATAACTGAGTAGTTTGTGAATACAGTTAATCCATGTTAATTTTTTTCCTATGATTTCAGGGTTCCAATCTGGTCATATGCAAAGCTTGTTTTAACCTGCTGGTTGGTTATTCCATACTTCAGCGGTGCTGCATTAATTTTTTTCCTATGATTTCAGGGTTCCAATCTGGTCATATGCAAAGCTTGTTTTAACCTGCTGGTTGGTTATTCCATACTTCAGCGGTGCTGCATATGTTTATGAGCACTTTTTAAGGCCTCTCTTTGTTAACCCACAACAGACTATCAATATCTGGTATGTCCCCAGGAAGAAGGACACCTTGGGCAAGCCCGATGACATTCTAACTGCTGCAGAGAAGTATATTGAAGAAAATGGAACTGAAGCATTTGAAAAGCTGATCAATAGGGTATGTTTTGACCTTGATTTTGGGAGTCCTACTCCTACAAGTGTTGTGCTCCTGAACTAGATTTGCATAGAAGTTGGAGATTGCTCAGATTGATAGTCGTTAGAACATTCATTGCGGTTATGTGAATTTCGTTTTACACATTGGTTTTACTTCCCACCAAATTGAAATGCCTAAAAATTTACCTTTTTGTTCTTCAGGCTGATAAATCCAGGAGTGGTAACACTTACGGAATCTTTGAAGAGAACTATAGATACTGAGTCTGGCGCTCGGTTGGCTATATTTCACTTTAGTCACCTACTATTGTATTCCTAGTCTTCGGTTTTTGTGATGTTATTTCAATATCCTCACGTTTCGGCTTGTAATTATTACCGGCTTTACTTTGGTATGGCTTGGATGTTAATGCATCAATCTGTTAGTTGTGTACTTTATTCTTTACATGTTTTCATTATACATTTATATCTCAAGCCTTTGCAGGGAATACAATACTGCCTTAAACAATGTCTGAAGTCTGTAAAAGTCTAAGATGTTAAGCCACAAGAAAACTGGCACAAATTCATGTACGCTAACATGTAATTCACAAATGGGCTACAAAACTCGTACCACCGTTCCCAGTAAAATTCATTTATGAAAGGTAAATAGGTACAAAACATCAATAACAAACAAAACAGAGGGAGAGATCTTAGTTAAATCGAATTTTACAAATCCTCAACTTCGTATAACGTGAGCAGAATAAATAACAAAGGTAAATGAGTTAAACATGTCTTAGAATTAGATTCTCGTGGATACTTTTCAGCATTTGGAGAGAGTTTTTTGCTTCGCTTTGAATCTTCGGACATTGCGCTCCTTCCATACACTTTGTGCGACAGCTATAGAATAAACCGATTCCATAGGGGAATGATGATTACCTAACCATTGTTTAACACTTGAGAGTGAACAAGTTGGCAATGACCTTCGAAATTCCCTTTTAACAACTTCAGAAATCCAATTGGTGATCTCACACGTGAAGAATAAGTTTTGAGAGTTTCTCTCTCTAGGTTTCTCCCACCTAGTTTCGGCCACCTAAAGGCTTCCTCCCTTGCTCCCTGCCTCCGCTGATGAGCACCTCTACCTGCTGAAAGTGCGTTTGTCTACAGCTTGGTGTTTGCTGTTTGGTCCTCCGTGCTTGACTTCGACATTGGGCGATTTTTGGTGCTGCTTGCACCAGGCGCGTTGGTGTCGTCCGGAGGTCCTCGCCTCCAGCGCCTAGGGCCTGTGGTGTTTAGCTTCTTAGGCTCGCAGGGAGTTGCCTCGATCCCCCTTGCGGTGCTATGGGAAAACACCGAAGTCGAGGCACCGACATTACTGCTTCTTGTTTAGGGTATCAGGCAGGGACTGCGCCTCGTTCCCTTCTGCCCAGGAAATCTGCTTCTGGTCAAACCCAAAGAGGGGTAGCAATACCACGGCCTCGCACTCCTTCCCCGAAGGACTTTCCACCTCTATCTACTGGTGAACCTGCATCGGCACCACAATTTTGGCCTTCTCGGAGGATAACTCCGCAACTGGTCTCCTACCTAAAGGGGGCCGATCCCACCGCCTGCACCAGGTATGACTCTCTCCCTTCCTCCTGTGTGTACTGGATTGAGGCCTCCTCGACTGGGGGATGAGGTAGCATCCACTGTTGAGGAGGAGATTGATTTGGGAAGTAAGGATACAGTGGAGACTGAGCAGTCGGATGAGGAGGCAGAACAGGTGCATTCGTCTCCACTGTAGCGGTCGGATGAGGAGGCAGAACAGGTGCATTCGTCTTCTTTAGCAGACACGCATGCCTGTGAGATGTTTAAGGAAAGTCAACAGAAGCCTCTGCCCAAGTCACCCGCAGGAACGCCGAAAAAATCTTATATGGGACTCTTCAAGAATAACAGAGAACTCACCCAGGGGATGAAATTGGCCTACCAGGCAGTGGATGAGGAGGTAGTTATGGAGGAGGACGATGCGTTAAATTTGGAACACCATTGGGGTTACTGCTTAGTTAGGTGCTTCACCGGTAAGTTTCCAGGAATGAAGGTTGTCCAGGACCAAATGGGAAAATGGCAATTTCCCTGCCGGTTCACTCCACATAACAGGGGTTGGATGATATTCCATTTCTCATCTGAGGCTGACCGAATACAAGTCTTAGCTGGGGGCCCTTATGTGTTATTCGGGAAAACCTTAATCCTGAAGCCACTTTCTCCTGGCTTCACTTTTGACTTCACGGAATTTATGCAAGTGCCGATGTGGGTTCAACTTCCGAATGTCCCTCTGGACTATTGGCATGAACAGGGTCTCTCTAAACTGGGGTCAAGGATTGGTAAACCTCTGTACTGATCTTATTACCCGGCAACGACTTTGGTTGGGTTATGCCCGTTTGTTGGTTGAAATAGATGTGGAGAAAGGATCAATCTCGAGCTTCTCTATGAAGCTACCTTCTGGGTGCAGCTATACTCAACGAGTAGTCTATGAGGCCTACCCAAATTATTGTTGTCATTGTCATAAGTTCGGCCATAGCCTTTTCCATTGTAAAAGAGAGCTGAATCAAACGACGATACCAGAGGCTAACCAGGTTGTTCCCCCCCCACCCCCCTTCCTGCTGATGGTGCTCAGCCCCCAGCTCCTATAATTGTGGAGACAAATGGCGGTTTTGTTGTGTGTGAGGATGCCCGGGTGGGGGCTGTGGCCTCCAATACTGCCCCTGAGATCCCGAAGAATATGGATCCTGCTTTACATGAGCATCGTGTGGCTTCTCTGGATACTCGTGGCCTCACTACTCAAGCCCCGGAGGAGCTGTTACCCAGCAGTTCGCTGCATTCAGGTACTGAAGTTATTGCTCGATCCTCATCAGGGCTAGCAAATCAGGACCGAGTGGGGAAGGTTCTGCACATAGGGGTCTGACAGCCTAAGGGGAAGGAGGCTAACTCTATTGGCTCTAAGGTGGGGTTTGGCGTTTCAGGTTACCAAGGGGATGGTCGGCCCAATCCCAGGAAAGTGTCTCCTACATGACGAGGGGATGGAGGTGCTACCTCCATACCGCCATCATAAAATTTCTCAACTGGAATGTCTGAGGGTTAAATAAACCCTTGCGACAGCAGAGTGTTACTTCCCTGAGGAAGAAACACAATTGTAGCTTAATGGTTCTGTTGGAAACTAAACTTACCTTAGATAATCTAGAGAGGTTTGCTCAGTCTCGCTTTCCGGGTTGGAAACTTTGGCACATTTTTGATGAGATTGATGGAGGCCGAATGGTATTGATGTGGGATCCCTCCCAACTTCAGTGCTCTTTACTGGCTAAAGGGGATCAATACATACATTGTCAAGTGGAGTGTTGTATCTCTAAAATCCAATTCACAGTGACTGGAGTCTATGGTCTATATTCTGTCCGAGAACGAAAAGCACTCTGGTTGGAATTAACTCAACTTGTTCCTAATCGATCGACCCCTTGGATGATTATGGGAGACTTTAATTGTGTTTGCTCTGCATCGGAACGAAAAAGGTGTCTTCCTCCAGCAGCCTACTTCTTGCAAGACCTACTAGACTTTCGACTACTTCATGGGCCAGAGGATGCCCCTTGAGTGGAGAGATTTATACATGGAAAAAAAATAGAAGATGGGCACGATTAGATCGAGTTCTTATTAACTAGGAGTGGGTTGTGAGAAAGCTCCCATGCTCAGCACTCATCCTCCCTATGCTTGCGGAATCTGACCACTGCCCCGTCGTAGTTGATTTCCATCATGCAGAGATGATCAAGAGAAAGCCCTTTAAATTTTACAATATGTGGACCCTCCATTCTGATTTTTCGACCTTGGTTGAGAATGTTTGCAGCCAGTCGATGGAAGGATATGCTCCGTTCATCTTGTGTTCTAAATTGGCAGCCCTGAAAAACCTCCTTAGGCTCCTAAATCGATCAGCGTATAGCCATATCTCCAACCGTGTGCAGAAGGCTCAGCAGGATTTCCACTGAAGGTATACGGAGTTCCTTGACCGACCGACAGATGAAGATTTGAGATGCAGTGTTAATTCTCTTCGGAAGCATGTTGTTTTTCTCCAAGATGCGGAACGGCTCTTTTACCGTCAGAAAGCAAACTGCACTCACCTCATAGAGGCTGACAAAAACACAAAGTATCTTCATGCCTTAGGCCAGAAACACAGCCGTGCTAAAATGATTACTCACATCACTAAGGAGGATGGGTCGGAGACTACCTCCTTATCTGAAGTGTCGAATTTGTTAGTTTGATATTTTACATCTTTATTTGGCTCTACTTCTCCGCGTACCAGGGTGGACCCTGAGGTTATCTCTAATGGAGCAGTGCTTGGCTTCGAAGCTCAATCCCAGCTGACCGCTCATTTCACTGTTGAAGAGATTCAGAAAGCAATGCTTAGTATTGGCAGTGAAAAAGCATTGGGGCAGGACGTGTAACACCCCATTCCTGCATGACCTGAACCCGATATCGATGGTGATATCCGAGTCCGTGCCCTGTGAGGGTGGCGTGCTACATCAATCAGTTAAAACTCAGTATAAAATTTTTTTTCATTAACACATACACACACACACCTGATAATTTATGCGGAAAACAATTTACATAAACAATTCAATGGCCTCGGGGCCCTTTTCATAAATACAATTTATGTCAGTCTATTGACTTTACAAATTGTCCTAATTAGTAATACAAAACTTCAAAAAATAAAAATACACTAATGCAGACGCAAATTGATCCCGACCACTTCTCTATTTCATTAACCCACAGATGTCATACGCCCGTTACCTAACCGGGTATTCTTCTGAGTCCTGAAAATTAATTGTAAATTTTGGGTGAGTTTTGAGAACTCAGTGAGAAACCATCATCGATGATTCACTCAATTCATGCAACACATCGTATATCACAAGTATTCCATAGTTTCATATTCAAAAGTACTACATGATCGTACTCGAGCAATGTCACAGATTATTACACAATAGTACATTCAATAGTACCACATAAGTCACATTCAGTACACTTAATCATTCATATGATTTCACATTCAACACACTCACTTATTCATATCATGCATATGCGATGCTCATGAGACTCACTTTTTCAATTGTTACATTGTTGTGACCGAGTGCCTTAACTGTCCCATATAGGTCTCATTAAGCGTTAAACGCGTCTTAGGGATAGGAGAGCCCTTTGGGTATGCACTACTTCCCTTCTAGCTCAAGGCTCTTTTTCCCTCGTTGAGCATAAAGCTCTGATCGGTGGCTACTCCGGTCACAACTGCCATTATGTTTCATGCATTTGTGCAATAAAGTACATCATTCTAAATTCCCTATTCCATTTAATTAGTTTCTTATTTCATCGGACCTTAGTCCGACATCCCACATTAAAGCAGAGCTTTACACAATTTTATTCATGTCCAAATACACAGTTAACAGTCACAGATATACATAGAAGCGAAGCATTTCACAATTTCATTCATGTCCAAATACACATTTAACAGTCACAGATGTACACAGATAACACTTCTATGTCATAGTCTCTCACATACATCGGACACCTTCGGTCCAGAATATAGGCATAAACAAACGCAACAGTCCCACCATTATGCTCCACAGTGTTATAAGTGTAAAATATAAACAAATTATAATTGAGGAACCATGTAGGTTACTCACCTTTGCTTCCGAAGCTAAAGCCTGGAAGTCTCGGCAACGTCTGTGAATTGACATTCCAAATGTATCTCTAAAACAGTCCAAATATTCAATATTACCAAATTGGCAATCATAAATATTTAATAATGCACATGTAGCAATTAAATATGTACAATGCATGTTCGTGACATTCCCGATACTATTACACGATTTCACATAACCAAATTTTTCTCTAAAAAATAGAAACTCATTGACACCGAAATCACTCAATTCGGACCTCTATAAGTCCAATTATAAATAAAACACGGCTTAGGAAAATCTTTACCCGGACCCCTCACTTCGACCTAACCAATTCCCGTCAATTTCGGCTCTAAAAGTTCTCAATTTCACAAATAAATGAAATTAAATATTATACGAATCTGATGCCTTGAGAATCAGGTCAATCGAATGTCGGATGACGAAGATATAAGCAAAAGAAGCTTTAGGATTAAACAAAAGATAAGAGGGTTTATGTTGGGCCTCGAAAATTTTTTCATTTATTTAATTAATTAATTATTGATTTATTTATTTATTCGATTACTTTAATTACTCTTTATCTTGCTTTAATTGTTTTAATTGTATTTTTTATTGAGTCTTGAAATTAGCAAGTATGATTGGGATTACAATTTTGAAGTTAAAGTGAAGGATTAGAATTAATTGGATCAATTGGTAGTAGGCTTGTGAGTGTAGAGCCATATGAGTCAAATAAGGGCATGTTAGGAAAAATGGGCCTTAGAGGTTAATGGGATAAGTAGAAGGAGGAGAGCCCAAAACATTGTAAGTTATAAGGAGAGCTTAAAACTACGTAGTATTGGAGGAGGGCTTTAAGTTGAGAAATAAGTGAATTAAGTTGTTAAGGAGAAGAAGCAAGTGTCGTGAACCAAAAGAGGAGAAGCCAAAACGTGAGCTAAGGAAGAGGGAGTTTTCGGCTAGGTGGAAGAGAGTCGTAGAAAGCTTGAAAAAGAGGAAAAAGAAGATAAACTACTTGTTCAATGTTAGTTCAATCCTTATTTATGTTAGGTTCAAGAATGAGATAAAATGGAAGTTAGGGTTTGTGTAGGGTTTGAAAAAAGGAAAAAGAGAAGGTGAAATCAAAGGGATTTTGGGATTTCTAAGTTAAGATTTTGGTTATTCTAGCATAGATGGCTTATGGGTAAGTTAGGTTTAAAGTTTATTTTTATCTTCGCTTAATTTATGAATGTTATGCCTTTCTTTTAGAATATATTCATTGAATGGAGTATGACTTAATTGAAGGAACTCAAGAAAACCCCACTCAAGACAAGGAGGAAGGGCAATCTTGAATTCGGATTCCGACATTAGGTGGGTAACATTTTTATAGTTTTTGTGTAATGGAAAAATGCCCTATGTGTGCAATCTTTGTTAAAATGTGTGTATATTGAAAGTGTATTTCCTTTGATTTAAAAGAAAAGTATAAAACTATGATGATTCGATAGAATGAAAGAAGCATAAAATGTTATTCTTGTGTTTGAATATGTGAGCATGAATTGGTTGTGATTGGGCGAGAGAGAACCTGTTCAGTTAGTCTCATGCACGATGACCCCCTAGCCTTCTCCCGGCTGCCCGCTTGAGGCCACAAGATCCTGAGAAATCGGACTATTCGTGTTTACGGTAAACTTCAGTTTTCGTCGTATTTATGGAACTCTCAAGCCAAATGTGTGCATTTCATCATTTTTGGTGTTTATGATGCATAATACGTGTTCTAACTGATAGAAGATTTCATGTTATGCTTTATGTGATGAGTTCGGTTAATTGTGATTTATGTGATAAAGTTGGGTATTTCCGCATAATATGTTTAGTACTAATGCTTTGGATTCTTGATTATGTGATGTATGACTCATTACTCGATGGCTATAAACGTGTTAGCCACTGAGCCGTGTTTTGCTCACCCCATTCTCTCTCCTCAGGTGCAAATTCTAGTTGATCGCGGAACCTTGCAAGGCATCGGGCATAACTCCAAGAATCTTAGACATTTTTGCATTAAGTTAGTAACTAGCTGTTGGAATAGCGTTATAAGCCTATCGATCATTGAGCATCTCATATTTTATATTTTTGTACTTGACTCCTGATGATTAGGCCGATATGTAACTAAAGCTGTGTATGAACTTTTGTTATGTTTAAAAAGAGAATGAGAGCTCTAGTACTCTCTTCTTCATGTGTTTATGTTGAATTGCGATCTGTGCGTGATCTTGAAAAAGGTATGTGTGTGAGTCTTTTAATTGTTGAGTTGCTGTTGAAATTTTGCTTTGGGAGAGCTCGTTAGAAATTTGCTAAGGTTTATGAGCTGTTGAAATTCTAGGCTGGTGTGTTCATGTGGTCAATTTTGGATATATTGTACATTCAGCCAAATTTTGGGTTTTTATAGGTCGAATAGGATCATTTAGACTCCTTGAAGGTGTTAGGCGAGTTGTAGAGCTTTCCATGATGTAGTATGAGCTATTTTAGGGTGTGTTAATTAGTAGATATGAGTTGTTAGAATTAAGTGCAGGTGCTGTCTAAATGGCAGATTTTAGTAGAGAGATTTGAGTCTACTTTTGACCCTTATAGAGTTAGAAATTGGATCGGTGATCTTCAGGGAAGTTGTAGAGCGTTCTTTTACCTTTCCATAGACACCAAGTTTGCTCAATTTGGAGTTCTGGGTCAAAAGTTATGGTGTTTGTAAGTTATGGTACTGTTTAGGAGGAGCTAGTCGATCAGTCTTGGAGTAAACTTTTAATTCCTTTAGTGTCGGAGCTTGCCTTTGAGTCCGTCTTAAAAATTGTAGAGTTGTCTTTTATCTTTCCAACGAAACAAACCTTGTCTGATTTGGAGCTCGGAGTCAAAAGTTATGAGGGTTTGAAGTCTATCAGGTCGGATCGCCGAGCAAGTCGCTCGCCGGGCAGGTCGGATCGCCGGGCAAGGCGCTCAGATCGCTCTCCCTTGGGCTAGCCGGGGCGCATTTTTGGGGTTGGTTCTTGGCCGACCGACGCCTCTTCTTTCTTTTGGCCAAATCGACCTCATTTTCAAAGCGATAGATTTCTAAGACATTTTCTATCTTTCCACACCTGATTGATCAGTATTGCTTTTAAATTGTAAAAAGTGGATTGAAACAAAGTGTGATGGTCGGTCGATAAAGTCTGAATATACTTCAATGATTTTGAAATATCTTGAGCTATAGAGCTTCGATCGGGTCTATTCTTGTTTTAAATTAAACTAGAGACTTAAATATACAAGTTTTATGAAGGAACTGATCGGCAATTTAGCCTAAAAAATCTTCAAATTATGACATGAAGTCTGTAGAGTGTTGATTTGACTTGTTTTCTTTAAAGATGATTTTGGCCATAACTTCTTCATTTCTAATCCAAATTGAGCTTTTTCAGTGGCGTTGGAATCGTTAGAGCAGAGAGAACAAATTTTTCTTAAAAAGTTGATCCAAATCTTTCTATTGGAGGTTTCCCAAATTGTGGTCAATATTGTTGTCGGTTTTGGGTCTTCTATGCTTGTGTGTTCCTGAATGTTGGGCCTCGGAGATGGGGTCCAACATTTTTTGGTATCAGAGCTTAGGTTCACTCCTCGGCTTAGGATGCATAGTAGAGAAATTGTTTTGTTATGTGATTAAATTTTTGCATGTACGAGTTTATTGTTTGTATTAAGTGACATGCATATCATGCATACATATAGGAACTAAGAATTAAAAAGAATTGTAGCTAATCATAAATGTTTTCATTGAAAGAGTAAGATGCCACCTCGTAGAAGGACACAAGGAGTTCTGCAAGGTTCAATTGCACCTGACTCTCCACCAAGAGAGGAGAGTACCGATGAATCAGTAGCCCCGGGAGTGGCTGAGGCTTCTCTAGGGCAAAGTAGTGAGCCCCTTCGATCTCAGACATAGTAATTGCCTAGTCAGTTTGAGCAAGTGCCTGCTCTAGATCCGAGACTGTTCCAGGCATTTACCCAAGCCTTTGTTCAGGCTATGGGTCAAATGTCACGAGCTTCAGTTCGCCCTGATTAAGAAGGGAAGACAGTTTGACAAGTTGAGGAAGTATGGAGCAGTGGACTTCTACGGGACCACGGATCCTGAGGAAGCCGAGACCTAGTTGAGGAAGACCGAGAGAGTGTTTGATCAGATGAAGTGTGAGGATGATGAGAGGTGCTTTATCTGCCGGTTTACTCTGTGGTGATGCCTTGCATTGGTGGGAGTGTACTGGGAGTCATTTGGGTTTATAAGGTTGACATGGGAAAACTTCCGGTCATTTACTGGGAAGAAGTATCTGTCTGAGGTGTACATTTAGCGTAAGCAGAGGAGTTTGAGCCTCACCCAGAGGGAGATGGCGATTCATGAATATGGCGCGGTTTACTCGGTTGTCAAGGTATGCTTGGAGATGATATTGATGAGGCTGCAAAGTGCCGGTTTGAGTCGCCTGCACCTAGCTATCGAGAGAGAAGGTGGTAAAGAGAACTTTGGCGACTTTCAACGGTGGTTGAAGCAAAGATTGAGAGTTGAGAACATTAAGAACATTAAGAGTGCAATTAATGGAAAGAAAAGGAAGAGAGCGATTCAAGAGGGAGGTGGTACTTATACCGAGAGAAGTGCTAGAACCTTTCTGTGGGATCGAGGAGAGAAGCGGTGGAAAGGTGCTAGCCTATGAGGACTTCTACTGTTTCTCACAAAGCCTCAACGGTGGGTGGCAGTAGAAGAGGAGATGGGGAGAGACCACCTCTTCCCAAATGTGAGCACTGTGGGAATCTCCATAAGGGAGAATGTCGCAGATTGACAGGAGCATGCTTCAATTGTGGACAGAGAGGACACATAGCCAAACATTGTCCTAAGCCGGATAGAAGAGAGGGATCACAGATGCAAGCTTCTAGGAGAACAGAGACAGTGGGATAGAAGGCTGTGACTGAAGTGGGTAGCTTTGGAGTGCCTAAGAGAGCTCATCCTCCAGACAGATCCAGGGGGCAAACACCAACTAGAGTGTTTGCAATGACTCGAGAGGAGGCAGAGACCGCTCCAGAAGTGGTGATGGGTATGGTAAAATTGTTTGATGATGATTTTCTTGCTTTAATTGATCCGGGTTCTACCCATTCTTTTGTGTCCTTGGGTAGGACTGTGCCTAGGAGGAAGTTGAGCCCATTGGATACTCCGTTGATGGTGAGTACTCCGATCGGCCAGTATATTATTATCAGTCAAGTGTATAGAGAGTGTGAGATAGAGGTTAGTGGAGGAAAATTTGTGGTGGACTTGATGCCCTTGAAGATGGGAGGATTGGATGTGATCCTAGCTATGGATACATTAGAGAAGTATCATGCCAATTTAGACTGCAAGCATAAGACAGTGGAATTCGAGCTAGAGGATGACAGAAAAGTGGTATTCATAGGAGATAGAAAAGTCAATCCGCCTCGGATTGTTTCGGCTTTGACAGCAGAGAGAATGATGAGTAAGGGGTCTGAAGCATATCTGGCCTATGTGTTAGACACAAAGGCAAATAGAGGGAGGTTGGAAGACATTCCTATAGTCAGGAAATTCCCGGATGTCTTTCCCGAGGAATTGCCAGGACTACCTCCGCCTAGGGAAATTGAGTTTCCCATTGAGCTCTTTCCGAGTACTACGTCGATCTCAATTCTGCCTTACAGAATGGCTCCGGCGGAATTGAAAGAGCTTAAGGAGCAATTGGAGGATTTATTAGAGAAGGGTTACATTAGGCTGAGCTCTTCGCCTTGGGGAGCTCCGGTTCTCTTTGTGAGGAAGAAAGATGGGTCGTTGCGGATGTGTGTGGATTATAGGAAGCTGAATCATGCCACCATTAAGAATAGATACCCGCTCTCGCGCATAGATGATTTAGTTGACCAGTTGCAAGGGGAGAGAGTCTTTTCCAAGATCGATTTGAGATCGGGTTACCATCAGTTGAGGATTAAGGAGACCGATGTGTCAAAGACTGCTTTTAAGACACGGTATGGCCACTTTGAGTTTTTGGTTATGCCTTTCGGGTTAACAAATACTCCTGCAGTCTTTATGGATTTGATGAATAGAGTCTTCAAGTCTTTCTTAGACCAATTTATCATTGTCTTTATTGATGATATATTGGTCTATTCTAAGAGTGACGAGGAGCATGAGGATCACTTGAGGGTTGCTTTAGAGACATTGAGAAAGAATGAATTGTATGCCAAATTCGACAAATGCGAATTTTGGTTAAGAGAAGTAGTATTTCTTGGGCACGTGATTTCAGAGAGTGGAGTGCATGTGGATCCACAAAAGATAGAAGCTGTGGTTAAATGGGAAGCACCTAAGAATGTAGCTGAAGTGATAAGTTTCTTGGGATTAGTTGGATATTACAGGAGGTTCGTGGAGGGCTTTTCTTTGATAGCTGCTCCACTTTCCAAATTAACGAGAAAGAATAAGAAATTTGAGTGAACTGAGGAGTGTCAGAGCAGTTTTGAGGAATTGAAGAATAGGCTTACTACTGCACCGATTTTGACCCTACCTTATGGTGATGATGGATACATTGTATACAATGACGCATCTAGGAAGGGTTTAGGGTGTGTATTGATGCAAGGAGAGAAAGTGATTACCTATGTTTCTAGGCAATTAAAGCCTTATAAGATGAACTATCCTATCCATGACTTGGACTTGGCTGCTATAATTTTCGCATTGAAGATTTGGAGACATTACTTGTATGGAGTTACTACTAGGGTATTTACAAACCATAAGAGTCTTAAGTACCTGTTGACTCAGAAAGAGCTGAATTTGAGGCAGAGGCGATGGTTAGAATTGTTAAAGGATTATGACTTGATGATAAACTACTATCCGGGCAAAGCTAATGTGGTAGTCGATGCATTGAGTAGGAAGTCCACTTTGGCACATGTGGAAACGGTGTATCTTCCCTTACTGAAGGAATTAGCCAGACTTAATGTGACGTTGAGGCAAGTTGAACCTGATTGTGTCTTGGCAAATTTTAGAGTGAGACCAGTATTGAAGGAGAAGATTAAAGAATTGCAGGAACAGGATAAGTACTTGAGTAAGATTAGAGAAGAGGTAAAGAATGGCAAATCTTCTGAAGTAGAGGTGAAGGAAGATGGATTGATGGTTATGGGCAATAGATTGTGTGTTCCAGACATGTTAGAGCTGAAGGATGAGATCCTTGATGAGGCGCATAATGCTCCGTATGCAATGCACCCAGGGAGTTCTAAGATGTATCGAGATTTGAAAGAGTTTTTTTGGTGGAAGGGAATGAGGAAAGATGTGGCAGACTATGCTAAAAGATGTTTAGTGTGTCAACAAGTTAAAGCTGAACACCAAGCACCTTCAGGCAAGCTTAATCCTTTGTCGATTCCGGAATAGAAATGGGAGAAGATTACCATGGATTTTCTGATGGGATTACCGAGGACTAGCAAGAAGCATGACGCTATATGGGTGATTGTTGATAGGTTGACCAAGTCAGCACACTTCTTGCCAATTAGACAGACAGATTATTTGAATGTTTTGGCTAAGAAGTATGTGGATGAGGTAATCAGACTTCATGGTATTCCAAGCTCGATAGTTTCTGATAGGGATCCTAGGTTTACCTCCAGATTTTGGGAAAGTTTGCAGGAGGCTCTGGGAAATATATTGCATTTTAGTACGACTTTTCATCCACAGACTGATGGACAATCGGAGAGGACGATACGAACTTTGGAGGCAATGTTGAGAGCTTGTGCTTTGGATTTCAAAGGTTCGTGGGATGATCACCTGCCTTTGATTGAGTTTGCTTACAATAATTCCTATCACTCGGGAATTCAGATGGCACCATATGAAGCTTTGTATGGTAGGAGATGCAAAACTCCTATTTGTTGGGATGAGGAAGGTGAAAGGAAGCTTGTAGGACCTGAACTGGTACAGGTGACAGTTGATAAAATTAAGTTAGTGAAACAGAGGCTTAAAGCAGCTCAAGATAGGATGAAGAGCTACACGGATGCCCATAGAAAAGAGATGGAAATTGAAGTGGGAGAAAAGGTGTTTCTTAGAGCTTCTCCATGGAAAGGTGCTTTGAGGTTTGGTAAGAAGGGCAAGCTTAGCCCGATGTACATAGGCCCATATGAGATCATTGAGAGGATTGGGCCTTTGGCTTATAAGTTAGATTTGCCATTGGAGTTATCCAAGATTCATAATGTATTCCATGTATCGATGCTGAGGAAGTACAGATCAGATCCTTCACATATAGTTCAACCTTCAGAGGTTCAGTTGAGGGAGGATTTGACTTATGAGGAGCAACCAGTGGAGATCTTAGATTGAAAGGAAAAGGTGTTAAGGAATAAGATTGTAAAGCTGGTAAAGGTCTTGTGGAGAAACCATTCGACCGAGGAGGCGACTTGGGAGCCTTTAGAAGCCATGAAGGAGAAGTATTCATACCTCTTCATGGACTCAGGTAAGGATTTCGAGGACGAAATTCTTTTAGGAGGGGAGAATTGTTGGGCCCCGAAAATTTTTTCATTTAATTAATTAATTATTTATTGATTTATTTATTTATTCGATTACTTTAATTACTCTTTATCTTGCTTTAAGTGTTTTAATTGTATATTTATATTTATATATATATATTTTATTGAGTCTTGGAATTAGCAAGTATGATTAGGATTAGAATTTTGAAGTTAAAGTGAATGATTAGAATTAATTGGATAAATTGGTAGTAGGCTTGTGAGTGTAGAGCCATATGAGTCAAATAAGGGCATGTTAGGAAGATTGGGCCTTAGAGGTTAATGGGATAAGTAGAAGGAGGAGAGCCCAAAACATTGTAAGTTATAAGGAGAGCTTAAAACTACGTAGTATTGGAGGAGGGCTTTAAGTTGAGAAATAAGTGAATTAAGTTGTTAAGGAGAAGAAGCAAGTGTCGTGAACCAAAAGAGGAGAAGCCAAAACGTGAGCTAAGGAAGAGGGAGCTTTCGGCTAGGTGGAAGAGAGTCGTAGAAAGCTTGAAAAAGAGGAAAAAGAAGAGAAACTACTTGTTGAAGGTTAGTTCCATCCTTGTTTATGTTAGGTTCAAGAATGAGATAAAATGGAAGTTAGGGTTTGTGTAGGGTTTGAAGAAAGGAAGAAGAGAAGGTGAAATCAAAGGGATTTTGGGATTTCTAAGTTAAGATTTTGATTATTCTAGCATAGATGGCTTATGGGTAGGTTAGGTTTAAAGTTTATTTTTATCTTCGCTTGATTTATGAATGCTATGCCCTTCTTTTAGAATATATTCATTAAATAGAGTATGACTTAATTGAAGGAACTCGAGAAAACCCCACTCAAGACAAGGAGGAAGGGCAATCTTGAATTCAGATTCCGACGTTAGGAGGGTAACATTTTTATAGTTGATGTGTAATGGGAAAATGCCCTATGTGTGCAATCTTTGTTAAAATGTGTGTATATTGAAAGTGTATTTCCTTTTATTTGAAAGAAAAGTATAAAACTATGATGATTCGATAGAATGAAAGAAGCATAAAATGCTATTCTTGTGTTTGAATACGTGAGCATGAATTGGTTGTGATTGGGCGAGAGAGAACCTGTTCCGTTAGTCTCGTGCACGATGACCCCCCTAGCCTTCTCCCGGCTGCCCGCTTGAGGCCACGAGATCCTGAGAAATCGGACTCATCGTTTTTACGGTAAACTTCGGTTTCCGTCGTGTTTATGGAACTCTCGAGCCAAATGTGTACATTTCATCATTTTTGGTGTTTATGATGCATAATACGTGTTCTAACTGATAGAAGATTTCATGTTATGCTTTATGTGATGAGTTTTGTTAATTGTGATTTATGTGATAAAGTTGGGTATTTACGCATAATATCTTTATTACTAATGCTTTGGATTCTTGATTATGCGATGTATGCCTCATTACTCGATGGCTATAAACGGGTTAGCCACTGAGCCGTGTTTTGCTCACCCCATTCTCCCTCCTCAGGTGCAAATTCTAGTTGATCGCGGAACCTTGCAAGGCATCGGGCATAACTCCAAGAATCTTAGACATTTTTGTATTAAGTTAGTAACTAGCTGTTGGAATAGCTTTATAAGCCTATCGATCATTGAGCATCTCATATTTTGTATTTTTGTACTTGACTCCTGATGATTAGGCCAATATGTAACTAAAGCTGTGTATGAACTTTTGTTATGTTTAAAAAGAGAATGAGAGCTCTAGTACTCTCTTCTTCATGTGTTTATGTTGAATTGCGATCTGTGCGTGATCTTGAAAAGGGTATGTGTGTGAGTCTTTTAATTGTTGAGTTGCTGTTGAAATTTTGCTTTGGGAGAGCTCGTTGAAAATTTGCTAAGGTTTATGAGCTGTTGAAATTCTAGGCTGGTGTGTTCATGTGGTCAATTTTGGATATATTGTGCATTCAGCCAAATTTTGGGTTGTTATAGGTCGAATAGGATCATTTAGACTCCTTGAAGGTGTTAGGCGAGCTGTAGAGCTTTCCATGATGTAGTATGAGCTATTTTAGGGTGTGTTAATTGGTAGATATGAGTTGTTAGAATTAAGTGCAGGTGCTGTCTAAATGGCAGATTTTAGCAGAGATCTTTGAGTCCACTTTTGACCCTTATAGAGTTGGAAATTGGATTGGTGATCTTCAAGGAAGTTGTAGAGCATTCTTTTACCTTTCCATAGACACTAGGTTTGCTCAATTTGGAGTTCTGGGTCAAAAGTTATGGTATTTGTAAGCTATGGTACTGTTTAGGAGGAGCTAGTCGATCTATCTTGGAGTAAACTTTTAATTCCTTTAGTGTCCGAGCTTGCCTTTGAGTCCTTCTTGAAAATTGTAGACTTGTCTTTTATCTTTCCAACGAAACAAATCTTATCTGATTTGCAGCTCGGAGTCAAAAGTTATGAAGGTTTGAAGTATGTTAGGTCGAATCGTCGGGCAGGTCACTCGCGCCCCACCCCCCCCCTCCCACGCGGGCGCGCGAGGCAGAGCGCCCGAGCGCCCAGTGGCTCGGATCTCTCGCGCATGCGAGCGCCCAGGCGCTCGAATCGCTCGCCCTTGGGTGAGCCGGAGTGCATTTTTGGGGTTGGTTCTTGACCGACTGACGCCTCTTCCTTCTTTTGGCCATAACTTTTTGCATAGACCTCCGATCGACCTCATTTTCGAAGCGATAGATTTCTAAGACATTTTTCTATCTTTCCACACCTCATTGACCAGTATTGCTTTTAAATTGTAAAAAATGGATTGAAACAAAGTTTGATAGTCGGTCGATAAAGTCTGAATATACTTCAATGATTTTGAAATATCTTGAGCTATAGAGCTCCGATCGGGTCGATTCTTGTTGTAAATTAAACTAGGGACTTAAATCTACAAGTTTGATGAAGGAATTGATTGGCAATTTAGCGTAAAAAAACCTTCAAATTCCGGCATGAAGTCGATAGAGTGTTCAGTTTTGACTGTTTTTCATTAAGACAGTATTTTGGCCATAACTTCTTCATTTCTAATCCAAATTGAGCGTTTTCAGTGGCGTTGGAATCGTTAGAGTAGAGAGAACAAATTTTTCTTAAAAAGTCAATCCGAATCTTTCTATTGGAGGTTTCCCAAATTGTGGTCAATATTGCTATCGGTTTTGGGTCTTCTATGCTTGTGTGTTCCCGAATGGCGGGCCTCGGAGACGGGGTTCAACAGTTTGCACTTATTTCCCTCTCTTCACCATCTGAATTTCTAACATGCATAACTTTTTACACACTTATGCAAAATTTACAAACAAGGTCTCATTGGAAAGGTAATAAGAAACCCTACAAGTTCCATGAAGGGCTCACAAACCAATCTCACCTCTAAGGGTGCCAAAAACTACTTCAAAGTTATAGCCCATAAATGACCATATGAACAGTAACTGTGTTCTTCCAATCCTCATAACTTTTTACTCATAACTCCAAATAAGGTACATTATACACCATTAGAAAGATCTAAACATTTTCTACAATATTCAAGAAGACTCCCCAATTAAATTCAATCTATAAGAGGGTCAAAAATACAAACAAAAGTTCTGTCCAATGAAACAGTAAAACTACCATATGAACAGTAACTGCACTCTACTACAAAAATCCTATCTTTCCATTCCTTATGCCAAAAATTCCAAAATTTATTTCAAAAGAAAGCTCAAAACATGTTATACAAGTTTCATGAATAACTTGGAAGCAAAATCAACCTCTAAATAACTCAAATTCTCAAGCAAAGCTTCTGCCTATATAAGTCTCATTCTCACAGTAACAAAATCTTCCAACATTCATAACTTTCCAACCTATTGTCAAAAAAGTACATACCATATAGAAATAAAAAGCTCAGACAATATACTACAATTCTCAAGAAGGACTTCAAAGCAAATTCTCATTCAAACTAGGTCAAATCCTCTCACTAAAGTGGATGTCCTGTTAGGGTTTAAGAAATCAGCATTTCACCTAAACCATAACAAAGCTTTACAAATTTATATCTAACAATCCTTAGACTCAAAATTCGCATAAAATACCTCATTAGAAAGCTACAACAATCCTATACAAGTTTCCAGAAGGTCACTTGAGCCAATTTCACCTTTAACATTCCCAAATAAATGGCAGAACACAAAAGGCACATAACCTATATCCTTAGAGCATTTACACACCAAAACACATTTTGGCCTAAATGACCACCTACACATTATCAAACCATAACTTACAATTTACACATCAAAAAATATCATACTTAGTGGCGTTAGAAAGCTAACACAAAATTATTCAACTTTCATGAAGATCAAAGTAGCCAATTCAATCCAAATCAACCTAAAACAAATCACCAAAGTTTCAGATCACAAAGTTCGGATACTGTTCATACAACACCTAACAACTCACTTTGCATGCCAAAATTACAATCCTTAAAGCCAGAATTTGACAAAACTTCCTTCATATGAAATTTAGCCATACTTCTTAAGTTTAATTTAAAACAAACCTCAGCTCAATTTGAAAACCCTATCAAAAGTTATGAGCAAAAATCTGAAACCACACAAAGTTACATTTTCCAGATTTCCTCCCTAATTCTCCTCCTTTCATTTTAACATCATTCCTACATTAATACACATCCCACTTAGCCACGAATTTAGCCACAACTTTATCAAGACATTTACTTGAGTAATTAATCCCAATTGGCAACACACACACACAATTCTCTTACCTTAATTAATTCCCATATAACATCATACCAACTTCATAAAAACCAAGCCAAAAATTCTTCATTCTCATATTTCACCTCTCATGTCATTTATCCCTATACAAACCTAACCTTATACCCATACAATAAATACACAAACTTCATGCAATAAATACAAAATAATCACAATTAAGGCTTCAAAGACCAATTTAAGAACAATAATTAAGATCCTTACCTACTTAAGCTTTTTTAATTCCATCAATTCTTCATAAGATGTCAACTTCTCACCTAAACAACCTCCAACCTTCAAGCTTTAAGTTTTTAAGACTTCAATACTTTAACTCCTCACCTACGGCTATCACTTCTAAACACACACAAATCATCATCATCACAAGGCTAAGTTTGGTTTGTGTGTGACTAAAAGAAGGAGCAAGTAAGAAGACAACAATGCTTACTATGGAGGAGGAACAAAACCCACGAAGGGAGGAGGAAGGAGCAAGTTTCGGATGAAGTGGAGAAAGAACAATAAAAATGGGATTTTTAAACTTTCCAACTTGAAAGTCGTGGAAGACAAGCTTTAATATTAAAACAACTCTCTTTTTAAACTTTCCAAGAAAGCAACGTGGAAGCTCTCCCAAAATGGATGAATGGATAATCATCATCCGTAGACCCCACATGTCACTTGCCACTTGTCCCGATTTCAAGCACTCTACCGGTTAGTTTTCAAGACAATGAAATTTATACTCCAAATTCCAATGGCTCATATCAAAAATTTCTAAAATCATGTATCCAATTTTTCAGTGTCATTGGACAGTCATTTCTAGTACAGGAAACCCACTCAATCAGCTGTTGGAAAATTTTCCGATCCGGGCAAGTACCCCGAAAAATTTCTAAAATTTTCTAAAAATATGAAACACAAAAAAATCCACTCCAATTAATTTTTCAAATACAAATAACACATTTTTTTCACAATAAACACAAATGTTAGGAAAATGTCATGAATGCATGTACAATCATGTGCATGTGCAAAAATTTCAATATATGTGCATATGGAGGCCCTCTTATGCATAAATATGCTGAGACTAATTTACACATTCCTAACCCGTCCCAATAAACCAATTTACCCTTCCCATCGGTGATGGGATGTTACAATTCTCCCCTCCTAATAAAAATTTCGTCCTCGAAATTCATTTTTGACGCTGAAGAAGGTAGAGGTACTGTCATTCCGTTTCTGGTGTCATCTTTCTATCAATTCTCTGTCCAGATAGTATACTTCCTCAATTATGTCATTGCTGAGTTTTAGCATATTCAACATTTTACTTCCAATTTCCATACCATATATATATATATATATATATGAACTTATAACCATACAAATCACTCATACTGCCTTTGTCCAATTTTTGCCATAGTTTCATATGGACCACTTTATGTCGAATTAGTTTCCCCTATTTACACTTTTATCTCCATCTAAGTGCTTCTTGGCCGAGGTGATACTCTTCGAAGTATTTCATTTTTCGCTTACTAGATTTCATCTCTTTAGTGTTAAAACACTAATCTCGTAAGATTCCATAACCTCAATATCAATCAACTCAACTCATTTGTCATTAATTTGGATCACTTAACCCCTATTACAGATTCATTTCACTCATCAACATTATCTCAACTCAATCATGGCCTTCAACTATTTTTAGGCCCTGTTCACTTTAATATAGAGGTGAACGGTTCCTTTTTGCTGTAAGACCCCTTATATACTATTTGAATGGTGTCACCAATATAACGATTGTTATTCCCACAATTAATCTGAACTATACATCAATCTCATGTCCTTATGAAGTCCAAAAATATCAGTTTTATATTTGTCTCCAACAGTTAAATCTGTTGGTTATTCAAACATTTAATCATTCGATTTTACATTCTAAACCATCAATCACTCTTTCGATATACTCTTACTAGAACATAAAGCTTCGATTGTTTCTTGTGTTTTCTCTAACAGTTTCTTTAGTTGGTATTACACATACTTCTTAATCCAATCATAAATATCATTTTCTCAACTCCTCTAGAAGGGTCGCAAATTCTAAATCCTTAATTTGGGCTTTGCCAATCCTTTTTATACACACCTGATTTGGAATTTCAATAGCTAATAATACTTTCTTCTTGCCCCCTTATTAGGTCAACATCTTGCATTCAGTATTACACTAGGTTTAATACCCTTATTGCCTAATTTGTGATCTTCTTCTATTAAATTTTCTATTCACTACATTGAATTGCAGCACTAGCTTTATCATGAAGTACTCAATCGCACAATCCTTTTCAATTCCTTCAAACTCACGAAATACATCAACCGTTATCGATTTGCATATTCATAGATATATCCAAAATATTTCTATACGAATAATGTCTCCAAGCTTTCAAAGTAATGCCTAGTAAAACAAATTTTGAGTCATCAATCACAATGTAGTCCATGAGGTTATACTTGTTCCTAGGTACATAAACCACTTTACACTATTTCAACAGATTGCATCATAACCTTTACTGGGACACTTCATTAAATATTGCAAAATCTGCAAATTAAAGTGATACAATCAATACTCGAGTTGTAAATTTCTCAAAATGTCTCTTTTTACATTCATCAGTCATACGATTCGCACGTTTTTCCTCAAACATTTTTGTCAAAGAGCTAAGACAAAAAAAAAAACCGTTAACAACTTCTGGGCATATCCAACATACAACCAGTTCTAAATAACTCCAAATCCCATATATATCCCTTACAATTTAACATTTTATTATCACCTGTATCTCCATTAAATCTTCCAATGTACCATGTTCGAATACTAGTTCACCTACAATTTATTTGATCAAGCTAAGATTCACCTTTATGAAACTTTCATGATATAAAATTTCTTCAACTATGCAAAATATTCTTCTTCACTTTTCAAATACATTTGACATGTCATTAATGGTCATAGTCACTATCCAATCTAAACACAATTGAGACACTCTACTCTTCAATAGTATAATAAACTCCTTATATCCATTATTAATTCTCATAACTCTTTAAGTATCTGATTTCCCAATGAGGAAAATTTCTCTTATATTTTTCTCAGTTTCACATTGACGTGTTCTGACGTCTGTTCCTTTACACTAGTTTCTCCACATACTTCAATTTATTTGCAATCGTTACTCCCTGGGTTGATAATACATTCATCATATCAACCTTGTACTTCCCGAACATAATTACACAACATATACGTGAACCTATATTCTCCTCATATTCGCAATTAATATCTCCTTAATGTTCAATAAACCGAGTACATAGTCGAATTCTTTACATCAACATAATGCATACCTTCTCAGTAGCATATTCTACCACTTACGCTTGAGTCTCCGCTAGGATTAGAACTCCCATAATGACTTTTAATTCATTTCAGATTTATCTCCGATTTGTCCTTTCAGTGATCATTCATTTTTTTTCAATGGAATCATCTGATCGACCTCTTTGAAAGAAGATTTCTTGCTACTTTCATTGATACCGCTCATGGAATTCCTACTCATCAACTGTCGTCACCATTTCTTGTCAGTCATTCTCAATGCCTTAGGAAATCAATTTTAGCTATTCATAATATCCCATGAAGATTAATTTATGCTATAACTCATATAATCAGAACATCCTTTTTAATAAGGTTCATTTAAGTATATACCATCGAAATCATTACATCTTATCGAGAGATAGATGTAGGACAACTCACCAATTAGTCACTTACGCATCTGATTTTTGACAACATTTCCCTTTTTGCACATGTCCTCGATCATGAGGATTTTTCCATGATCATGTCCTTCTTCATCTTCTTCTATTTTTTCATATAACAATCTCAATTCATTCCCAATTGATCACTATAAGCACTTTCACTTCTTATTCTAACTCATATTAAACTTTAAACTATAAGAACTATGACTAAATATTATCCACTATCTCACCGATTGCTTCCGATATCATCTCCACACATATGATACATATATGCTTCATATTTTTACTTGCCGTGGTGTTCCCATTCTCATATGTACGTTCACATAGGTAAATCAACTGAACTTTGACAACTTTCTCATCTACCATTATCATTGTCTTACATTCCAATTTTTCATTAATTCATCATACCCAAGTATGTTCATAATCAAATCCAAAATCATAAATGTATGATCATTTTTGATTTCCCACTAACATATTCTGACTCTAAGTCATAAACCTTTATTCATAAACTCTCATCACGGTAATCAAACCCAATTGTAGCCTCTCTAGCTCATAGACCATTTATTTTCATCCACTTTATATACTTGAAAATCTTGTCATTTCTAACATATCTCTATTTTCCTCTATCAATCCACAACTATTTATTCGTAACTATCCCACATTCAAGGATATACCCCAGTATAACAGTGATGTTGTATTTCATAATACATCCACCAATACCAATTTAATCTTCATTTGTCATATTGAACCGTACACTTTTTCTTATTCCATGATATCCAAAACTTCCATTTATCACATTCTAACATACATCATTTTCCGCACTATTTCCAACCGCCTAAACAATTTATACATGCTCATGCATGTGACTCATATACTAGACTGGGGATTAGTTGCCACTGTCTGCCGTGACATGACTTAAAAGCATGTAACTTGACCCATATTTCGAAAATAACCCATATAAGAAAGTACTTCTGGGCTCTGATACCACCTAAATGTAACACCTCATTCCTGCATGACCCGAACCCGACATCGATGGTGATATCCGAGTCCGTGCCTCGCGAGGGTGGCGTGCTACATCAATCAGTCAAAACTCAGTATAAATTTTTTTTTCATTAACACATACACACACATACCTGATAATTTATACGGAAAACAATTTACATAAACAATTCAATGGCCTCGGGGGCTTTTTCATAAATACAATTTATGTCAGTCTGTTGACTTTACAAATTGTCCTAATCAGTAATACAAAACTTCAGAAAATAAAAATACACTAATGCAGACGCGAACTGATCCCGACCACTTCTCTATTTCATTAACCCACAGATGCCATACGCCTGTTGCCTAACGGGGTATTCTTCTGAGTCCTGAAAAATAATTACAAATTTTGGGTGAGTTTTGCGAACTCAGTGAGAAACCATCATCGATGGTTCACTCAATTCATGCAACACATCGTATATCACAAGTATTCCATAGTTTCATATTCAAAAGTACTACATGATCGTACTCGAGCAATGTCACAGATTATTACACAATAGTACATTCAAAAGTACCACATAAGTCACATTCAGTACACTGAATCATTCATATGATTTCACATTCAACACACTCACTTATTCATATCATGCATATGCGATGCTCATGAGACTCACTTTCCCAATTGTTAAGTTGTTGTGACCGAGTGCCTGAACTGTCCCATATAGGTCTCATTAAGCGTTAAACGCATCTTAGGGGTAGAAGAGCCCTCTGGGTATGCACTACTTCCCTTCGAGCTCAAGGCTCTTTTTCTCTCATTGAGCATAAAGCTCTGATCGGTGGCTACTCCGGTCACAACTGCCATTATGTTTCATGCATTTGTGCAATAAAGTACATCATTCTAAATTCCCTATTCCATTCAATTACTTTCTCATTTCATTGGACCTTATTCCGACATCCCACATTGAAGCGGAGTTTTACACAATTTCATTCATGTCCAAATACACAGTTAACAGTCACAGATATACACAGAAGCGGAGCATTTCACAATTTCATTCATGTCCAAATACACATTTAATAGTCACAGATGTATACAAATAACACTTCTATGTCATAGTCTCTCACATACATCGGACACCTTCGGTCCAGAATATAGTCATAAACAAACGCAACAGTCCCACCATTATGCTCCACAGTGTTATAAGTGCAAAATATAAACAAATTATAATTGAGGAACCATCTAGGTTACTCACCTTTGCTTCCGAAGCTAAAGCTTGGAAGTCTCAGCATCGTCTGTGAATTGACGTTCCAAATGCGTCTCTAAAACAGTCCAAATATCCAACATTACCAAATTGGCAATCAGAAACATTTAATAATGCACATGTAGCAATTAAATGTGTACAATGCATGTTCGTGACATTCCCAATACTATTACACAATTTGCCATCACCAAATTTTCCTCTAAAAATTAGAAACTCATTGACACCGAAATCACTCAATTCAGACCTCTATAGGTCAAATTATAAATAAAACACGGTTTAAGAAAATCCTTACTCGGACCCCTCACTTCGACCTAACCAATTCTCGTCAATTTCGGCTCTAAAAATTCCCAATTTTACAAATAAACGAAATTAAATATTATACGAATCCGATGCCTTGAGAATCAGGTCAATCGAAGGTCGGATGACGAAGATATAAGCAAAAGAAGCCTTAGGATAAAACAAAAGATAAGAGGGTTTGCACTTATTTCCCTCTCTTCACCATCTGAATTTCTAACATGCATAACATTTTACACACTTATCCAAAATTTACAAACAAGGTCTCATTGGAAAGGTAATAAGAAACCCTACAAGTTCTATGAAGGGCTCACAAACCAATATCACCTCTAAGGGTGTCAAAAACTACTTCAAAGTTACATCCCATAAATGACCTTATGGACAGTAACTGTGTTCTTCCAATCCTCATAACTCCAAATAAGGTACATTATACACCATTAGAAAGCTCTAAACATTTTATACAATCTTCAAGAAGACTCCCCAATCCAATTCAATCTATAAGAGGGTCAAAAATACAAACAAAAGTTCTGCCCAATGAAACAGTAAAACTACCATATGAACAGTAACTGCACTCTACTACAAAAATCCTATCTTTCCATTCCTTATGCCAAAAATTCCAAAATTTATGTCAAAAGAAAGATCAAAACATGTTATACAAGTTTCATGAATAACTTGGAAGCAAAATCAACATCTAAATAACTCAAATTCTCAAGCAAAGCTTCTGCCTATATAAGTCTCATTCTCACAGTAATTAAATCTTCCAACATTCATAACTTTCCAACCCATTGTCAAAAAATTACATACCATATAGCAATAAAAAGCTCAGCCAATATACTACAATTCTAAAGAAGGACTCCAAAGCAAATTCCCATTCAAACTAGGTCAAATCCTCTCACTAAAGTGGCTGTCCTGTTAGGGTTTAAGAAATCAGCATTTCACCTAAACCATAACAAAGTTTTACAAATTTATATCTAACAATCCTTGGACTCAAAATTCGCATAAAATACCTCATTAGAAAGCTACAATAATCCTATAAAAGTTTCCAGAAGGCACTTGAGTCAATTTCGCCTTTAACATTCTCAAATAAATGGCAGAACACAAAAAGCACATAACCTATATCCTTAGAGCATTTACACACCAAAACACATTTTGGCCTAAATGACCACCTACACATTACCAGACCATAACTTACAATTTAAACATCAAAAAATATCATTCTTAGTGGCGTTAGAAAGCTAACACAAAATTCTTCAACTTTCATGAAGACCAAAGTAGCCAATTCAATCCAAATCAACCTAAAACAAACCACCAAAGTTTCAGATCACAAAGTTCGGATACTGTTCATACAGCACCTAACAACTCACTTTGCATGCCAAAATTACAATCCTTAAAGCCAGAATTTGACAAAACTTCCTTCATATGAAATTTAGCCATACTTCTTAAGTTTAATTTAAAACAAACCTCAGCTCAATTTGAAAACCCTATCAAAAGTTATGAGCAAAAATCTGAAACCACACAAAATCACATTTTCCAGATTTCCTCCCTAATTCTCCTCCTTTCATTTTAACATCATTCCTACATCAATACACATCCCACTTAGCCAAGAATTTAGCCACAACTTTATCAAGAGATTTACTTGAGTAATTAATCCCAATTGGCAGCACACACACACAATTCTCTTACCTTAATTAATTCCCATATAACATCATACCAACTTCATAAAAACCAAGCCAAAAATTCTTCATTCTCATATTTCACCTCTCATGTCATTTATCCCTATACAAACCTAACCTTATACCCATACAATAAATACACAAACTTCATGCAATAAATACACAATACTCACAATTAAGGCTTCAAAGACCAATTTAAGAACAATAATTAAGATCCTTACCTACTTAAGCTTTTTTAATTCCATCAATTCTTCATAAGATGTCAACTTCTCACCTAAACAACCTCCAAGCTTCAAGCTTTAAGTTTTTAAGACTTCAATGCTTTAAGTCCTCACCTATGGCTATCACTTCTAAACACACACAAATCATCATCATCACAAGGCTAAGTTTGGTTTGTGTGTGACTAAAAGAAGGAGCAAGTAAGAAGACAACAATGCTTACTATGGAGGAGGAACAAAACCCACGAAGGGAGGAGGAAGGAGCAAGTTTCGGATGAAGTGGAGAAAGAACAATAAAAATGGGATTTTTAAACTTTCCAACTTGAAAGTCGTGGAAGAAAAGCTTTAATATTAAAACAACTCTCTTTTTAAACTTTCCAAGAAAGCAATGTGGAAGCTCTCCCAAAATGGATGAATGGATAATCATCATCCCTAGACCCCACATGTCACTTACCACTTGTCCCGATTTCAAGCACTCTACCGGTTAGTTTCCAAAACAATGAAATTTCTACTCCAAATTCCAATGGCTCATATCAAAAATTTCTAAAATCATGTATCCAATTTTTCAGTGCCATTGGACAGTCATTTCCAGTACAGGAAACCCACTCAGTCAGTCAGTTGGAAATTTTTTCGGTCCGGGCAAGTCCCCCGAAAAATTCCAGAAAAATTTCTGAAATTTCCTAAAAATATAAAACACACAAAAATCCACTACAATTAATTTTTCAAACACAAATAACACATTTTTTCACATAAACACAGATGCTGGAAAATTGTCATGAATGCATGTACAATCATGTGCATGTGCAAAAATTTTAATTTATGTGCATATGGAGACCCTCTTATGTATAAATATGCCGAGACTAATTTATACACTCCTAATCTGTCCCAATTGACCAATTGATTAATTTACCCTTCCCATCGGTGATGGGATGTTACAGGATGGGTTTACGTTAGAGTTTTTCAAAAAGCAGTGGCCTTGTGTTGGCCCTAGTGTTTGCAATGCTGTGCAAGAATTCTTACGAGCGGGAAGTTTACTACGCCGCCTTAATCATACTGCACTTACATTGATCCCAAAGAACTATAGACCTGAAGTGGTAGACTTTTGGCCTATCTCATGCTTAAACGTGGTATACAAAGTAATCACGCAGCTCCTGACTGATAGGTTGTCATTGGAATTGGATAGTATTATTGACCCATCGCAATCTGCCTTCGTTAGAGGAAGGAGGTTACGGGATAACATTTTTCTGGCTCAAGTCAAAAACGGATTTCACCCAGGTGCCTCATTATAGTAGACATAACGAAGGCCTATGATATTGTGTCCTGGGACTTCCTTAAAGAGATGATGTTCAGCTTGGGGTTTCCCATGCAATTCCTCTCGTGGGTTATGGAATGTGTGTCCACCGCCTCCTATTCGGTGTCTCTCAATGGCTCTCTCTATGGCATGTTTAGGGGATGTCGTGGTCTCCGCCAACGAGACCTTATGTCTCCCTCCTTATTTTTGTTGTGCTTGGAATATTTGTCCAGATACCTGAAAAAGCAGACTTCTACTGGAATGTTCAACTTTCACCTGAAATGCCAACTCCTGCGTATCTCTCACCTTGCGTTCAAAGACGACTTGATGCTCTTTTCCAGGGGCGACATCCCCTCGATTAAAGTTTTACTGGATGGCCTGAGAACCCTTAGTAATGTAGCTGGGTTGGCTGTAAACCCATCAAAATCCAATATTTTCCTTGGGGGAATTTTAGGTGGTGAAAAAGAAGCTATATTACAAATGGTGGATTTTCCTGAAGGGTCATTCCCAGTTCGATACCTTGGAGTACCCTTGGCCCCTCTGAAGATATCTGTTGCTCAATATTCTTCCTTATCGAAACAGTTGAAGCTTACCTTACTGCCTGGCAGGGAAAGAGCTTATCATATGCGGGACGCCTGACCTTAGTTCAATCAGTTATTCAGGGCGTGCTATCATTTTGGATGCAGACCCTCCCCCTCCCGGCTACAATTCTCGATCGTATTACCTCTCTCTGTCGGCTTTTCCTTTGGGGTGGGAGACGCTACTGGGTCGCATGGGACATAATCTGTGCTCCAAAAAATGAAGGGGGCTTAGGACTGCGCAATGGTAAAACTTGGAATAATGCTCTGTTATCTACGGTTTTATGGAACATCCATGAGGAAACTACTTCGTTGTGGTCGCGTTGGATTCATGCCTACCATTTGCGAGGTACCTCGATCTGGGATTGGTGCCCGCATACTCGTGACTCTCCACTTCTTAAACGTCTTGCTATGATTCAGGATTCACTGGTGACTTTACTGGGGGGAGGATGACAGTGGCACAGGGAGCTCAGTCCCTCTGTGTGGAAGGCAGCTTATCTTCGACAAAAGTATATGAACTCCTACGTGACAAGCGCCCGTCTCATCCCTGGATGTCTTTGATTTGGCAAAGCTATATTCCACCAAAGTTTTCGTATGTTGCTTGGCTCTGTATGCAAAACCGCCTTCCCACTAGGGATAACCTGCTCTATTTAGATATCAATCGCTAGTGTCCCTTATGTATTGAGGTCGACGAAATAGTAGAGCATCTATTCTTCTCCTGTTCCTTCACGAAGACTGTCTGGAACTCCATCCGGGGTTGGTTAGGTATGCTGCGGGCAATGACAACCCTCAGGAGCTCCATTTGATGGCTACGTATAAATCATCATGGCTCCCTCCTTTGTTGTAACCATCTCCTGTGCTGATGTGATAGCAAAGATTAAAACTCGTGTCTACAAAATCCTGTACTGTCTTTACCAGGTGGAACTTATCGACTTCTGAACTGTCAGATTCCTCCTGCATGCGTGCTTTTCTCGGATGCGTTAGGAATCCTTCTGGTGCTTCAATGGCGATGGGGGTTCGCTTGGATCTGATGAGGTATTTGGTGTAGAGGCAGATGGCTTTATTTATATTAGAGGCGTGCGATGCGGTTTGCATGGCACATGCAATTATACGTGGGGGGAGTTACTCCCTGTTTCTATGAACACACAAAGAAGCTGCAATTGGTACGGGGGCCCACGATAGTTACTAATGAGGTGCTGTCTTCTGGAGAAGTAGTTTGACGTCGTTTTGTTGTCTCAATACATCGTCAGTTCCCGGGTGCCTTGGGCTGAAAGACCCAACGTCATTTTATGTATGAAAAATAAACAGGAGCCTCTGATGTCATTTTATGTGTGGGGGCGGGAATCCAGGTGTAACATCTCATTACTTGTGAGAGGGTTAGAATAGTAAATGTGAGTGATTAATGAGAGTTAGAGATGCATTTTCATGTTCATGCATATAAATGTCATGCATTTATACGTAAATAGTGAGTTTATTTGCACATGAAAATAACTGTATATGCATTTATGAATAATTCCGGGTATAATTGAATTGATCTATGAATTTTTAGAGTAAGGACATTTTTACATTGGAGAATATTAGTGATTGGTGGAAATATTGTATTTGTATATGTTGGTGAATTTATGGAGTATCTAAAAAGATATATATAATAGAGAACAAGAAATTAAAAGAAGCTTTGGAGATAGTTGGATTGTAAAGATGACAGTCAAGGGAGTTAGTTTCAAAAGAAACTAAGTTAGAACTTGGGTATTGGGTGAATAAAAAGTGTCACTTAGGCTTTTGTACTCTTGCTAAAAGTAGGTTACTATTCTTTGAGAGTTGACAGGTTAAGTCTTGTCCAAGTCCCTTCTTTATTATCATCTTTCTAAAACTTCTTTTTGAAACACAGAGTTTTCCATCAAATACCTTCTAAGAGACTTCTGTGTTTTTCCTTTATTTCGCCAAACCTACTTTGCCATTGTGTCCTCTACCCTAAGAAAAACCAGAAGCTGATCATTGCACTCAGTGAAGTACGTAAAACGTGTGGAGTTTAGGGCTTAAAGATTTTGGAGTTTTCAACAGGTAATTGGTGAAGAAATCCCTTAGAGTTGGGGATTTGTGAAATAAATTTGATAAGTTACTATCATCTGCATGAAAATGGCATTTATGTGTTTGTTCATAAACACTAGGTAGTTGGGAAAAAATAAATCCAGTTATAGTGTTAAATTAGTTTTTGAAAAAAAATTTGGTGTTTTGGTGATATAAAATATTGAAAGTTTGAAAATCTGGAAAATGTTCACTGAATACACTTCAGTATTTTAGCCATAACGTTTTCTCTAGTTGTCTAAACAAAATTATTCTTAATTTGAATTAAACTAGAGACACATGGCTACATTTTGTATGAAGACATCGAATTTCATTTCTGTCTCTAAGAGTCTCAAAAGCTATCATGAAGTTGAGAGTAGGGCGCAGGGCGTTGAAAGCTGATTGTAAAATTTGTGTTCTAATTTCGGGAGCAAATATGGACTTTATCTAGATAGATTTTGGCAAAGTTACTTTCTATAAAGTTGTAGATCTTTCTTTTATCTTTCCAACGGTATATAACATGAAAATTTTGGACATTGGAGTCAAAACTTTTGATCCTTATAAGTAGAGACGTTCTGGGCAAAAATCAGACGATAGAAATGAGAAGGAAGAAAATGAGACGATAGAAATGAAACGATGGAAATGAGACGATATAACTAAGACAAAAGCAAAAAAAAACTGGACTATTTTGGCCATAACTTCTTCTCTAGACCTCCAAATGACCTGATTTTTGAAGCATTGGATTCCTAACATGTTTCTTTATCTCTCCACAACAATTTATGGTTTTTGGTATTAAATTGAAAATGATTGATTGAATCAAAGTAAGGGTATCGGTGGAAGGAGCATGACCTGGATATTTTCCTGAGTATATTTTAGTATTTTGACGATATCATGATCTGTAGGATTCCAATTGAGGTGATTCGTGATTCGTAGTAAACTAGAGTAATAGGGATACAAATCATATGAAGAAGCTGAATCTTGATCCAGTCTCTAAGGTGTTCAATTTCTGGATGGAATTTGGATATAGTACACTGTTTTGGAGAGGAACAGTCTGAAAATGTTTGAGGCATATCTTCCAAATTACTGAACCAAATTGAGTGATTTTGGTGTCAATGGAAAGATAAAAGATAGAGGAACAATGTTCTAGAAGAGAGTGGGCTCAAATTTCACAATTTTTGCCTTCTTATTGAATGTGAACAGTAAACCCGAAAGGGGTGTTTCAGAAAGTCTGAAGGTAAGTCAATGAGTAATGAATTGTGTTTTCGATGGTTGTAATGAGGCATAAACAAAAGTGTTAGTTATACTTAAATGAATTTTGGTATGGGGATAGTGTTTAGAAGAATCAAGGAGCGATACCCGAGATTTATCATGAACATGCATTATACATAATGCATCTCATACATGTGCATTATTTAACACTCTTAATAGTGCAAATTGTGATATCTTGTATGCTATTGGTTATAGAGGAGCAATTGGAACGTCAACTTCCAGATGTTACCAAATCTTCCAGGCATTAGCTTCGGGAGCAACATTTGAGTCAACCTAGATGATTTCCTAAGATTGATTTGCTTTGAAATTGTTTGACGTGTTAGCTTCCAATTATAAAGTATTTGTGATTTGATGAATTCCGAGCTTAAAGTTCGAGGAGTTTTTTATGTGGATATGGTATTGGAAGTGCCTTGTTGATCTCAAATTCTCTATAATATGTGTTTTCTCAATGAAAGTTGAATGCCAGACTTAGGTCTGATGATAATGAGTTTCTGATTTAAATACCGCATTTGATTATCTGATATGACATAATCCGTATATGGTGCATTTCATAAATGCATGCTCAGATAATAGTGTTGTGATTTGAGTGACCAATGAAACACTTCCACGTAGAGCTTGGCTCCGTGACATATGTTTTGTGCATAGAGCTCTGCTATGTGATTTTGTTCCGACTGAGCCCTGTAGCCCAGTAATTGTGTATATGTATGTGACGGATACTCGGTTACAACAATAACAACGAATGTGAGTCTCATGCATATAACATTACAAGATTGAACCCAGTGAATGAATATTAGTGAATTGTTTGATATGTGCATTTGATCCGGTGAACTCATCAATGGTGGTTCACTTATTAAGTTCGTAAAACTCAACAAAATTGCAACGTTGTCTTTTCAGGACCAAGAGATGACCCAAGCTTCTAAGAGGCTCTACTAGCAGTATAGATTGTGTTTTGGTAGGAAAAGTCATGGCTCAAAGGTCGGTCAGCTAGAATCTGTGGATAGATTAGATAGACTGCTTGTATTTTCCTCTCTCATGTAATCCTTTGTATTAAGTTGATGTTGTACCTAGGAAAAAAAACATTGAAAGACAATGTAGACTTCAATTTTTGGGAAATGAAATGAGGAAAAAAAAGAGTCAGGTTTAAATTATTGTGTTCTTCTTATGATGCTTTTTAAGTAAATTGTGACACCATGCCATACGAAGTGAATGTAATGATTGATCATAGCTCGCCCTTATCGTAGGATATGTACCGGAATGACCTTCAGGCGTCCCGGTATATACCCTGAGGTAAGGGAGTGCTACATATAGGTGGTATCAGAGCATGGTTTAGCATATGTTGGGACATATTGGAATAATAAGCATGAAATATCTTGAACAATGCGGATAATGATTGAAGCTATCACTTGTTATAGGTCATCCGCCCTAGGGGATCAGATTGATCAACCAGCTGACCAAGGATCGGTAGGAGCCAGTAGAGAGTCCTCGGTACCTCGATCTGAGGGGTTGCCTCCTAGAGTTTCCGAGAGAAGGGAGAGGAGGTATGATAAGCTGCGGAAGCAGGGAACTATAGACTTCTATGGCAGCATAGACCCGGCTGAGGCTAAGGGATGATTAGAGAGGACAGAGAGAGTCTTCGATTAGATGGACTGCGAGCCTGATGAGAGGTTTGATTATGCAGTATCATTACTGTAGGGCCTAGCTTACCAGTGGTAGAAGACTGTTCTAGGCAGTACTACCAGGCCTTGTCAATTGAAGTGGGAAGACTTTCTGAGGGTCTTCAGAGATAATTACATGCCCAAGGTTTATTTAGACATGAAGATGCAAGAGTTCTCGGAATTGAAGCAGGGTAAGATGTCAGTGGCTGATTATGAGGTCCGGTTCAATGAATTGATGGGTTATACTACTACTCTGATCCCTACAGAAGAAGACAAGTGCAGGAGGTTTGAGAATGGGCTTAATATGGAGATCAGAACAAGGTTGGCGAGGTCAGATATGAGCACTTTCACTGAGTTGAGAGCTGCCTTAATTAGAATTGAACAGTTGATGAAGGAGAAACAAGCCGAAACTGGACAGGGGTCCAGAGGAAAGAGGCCTAGTGAGAGTCAAGGTAGTTCTGGCAGGGGCTTTAATAAGCGCCAGAATAGACCATTCAGATCCTCAGGTAGATCCAGGCAGTCAGGATCTAGACAGAAGGGCAGGTTGTCACAGACTGACAGTGGTAGAGGCTCAACTCATAACCAGTTTCCAGTTTGTGAGTATTGTGAGAGGAGGCATGGTGGTGAGTGCTGGAGATCGATGGGAGCTTGTTTTAAATGCAGCTCCATGGACCACCAAATTAGAGATTGCCCAGAGATGTTAGAAACTCGATTTCTTTGTCGTTGGGCGATCTGGGAGTATCTCTGATCCAGTGAGTAGAGGTGGAGGATCTGGACAGAGAGGCCGAGGTAGAGGTAGAGGCAGAGGGAGAGCTGGAAGTTCTTCCATGAGGCCTGAGGGATAGGGCAGCCGACCACAGTCCCAGGCTAGGGTCTATGCTATGACTAGACAGGAGGCCCAAGACTCGCTAGATGTGGTAGCAGGTGCACTTCTTATTTAAGACTTTGAGGCATTTGCACTGTTAGATCCAAGATCCACACACTCCTTTATCGCATCGCATTTGGCATGTAGATTGCATTGTGATAGGGAGTTACAGCAGTATGGGCTAGAGGTGAGTACACCTCTAGGTAGTACTACTGTTATTGGTGAGGTATGCAAGGGGTGCTTAGTTAGGATTGATCGAGCAAAGTTGGAGGCGAACCTGACAGTATTGCAGTTGAGGGAGATAGAAGTGATTTTATGTAGCACTCCCTTACCATAGAGTACCCACCGGAACGCCCGTAAGTCATTCCGGTACATATCCTACGATAAGAGACCACTACTGACAACCACCGCTAAACTCTCCATGGCATCACAATAATAAAACTGAAATAAGAAATTGATAACTTTTAAAACCAAAGCAGTATTTCATTTCATTTACTCAAACTTAGAAATTTACAAACTGTCAGTATTTTCAGTCTATACAATCCTTCAAAACACTTTACATTAAGTACTATACAATAAGGCACAAAGAACAGTTCTAACTATAAGTCTCCAAAAGAAATCCCAGCTGACCAACCTTTGAGCCATAACCTCTCTCTCCAATCCGATGTCCAAGGCTCTACAGTCCTAAGGGAGCTAACAGTCTACTCTTAACCCTGCAAAAATAGATTGCAATTTTGGATGAGTTTGCGAACTCAATGAGGAACCATCATCGATGGTTCGCCCAATTCATGCATCACATAAGCATGTTCCGAATCGAGCATTCATAGTGGTATCTGAGCTCAAGAATCACACAATCATATACAAAGAAAAGTCATTTCGGTATTGATGCAAGATGCAATGCACATGTGACTCTTTTTCGATTTTATTTCAGTGTTGTGACCGGCGCTTAGCAAGAATCGAGAATCGATGAGACGCGTCTCGGGAGGATTATCTCCCTTCGAGCTCTAGCTCGTTTTCAGTTTCAGTGGCGACTCGGTTCACAATTATTTTTATCCGTTTATGCATCTGTATATGAAATGTCTATGCCCAATTGACTAGTTAATTAACAGTCCATAATGCACAATTAACAGTCCATCAGTCACAATTAACAGTCCATCAGTCACAATTAACAGTCCATAATTCACAATTAACAATCCATAAGTCACAATTAATCACAGTAATCCCAGTAAAGGGCAAACAAGTCACACAATTTATACATTCCTGATCCCGCCATTATTGTTGGACCCCGAACTTTTGATTAAAATTAGAAATATTAAAATGAATTTAAGTGAGAAAGAAATTGGTGAGAAAATTATGAATTTAAGGAAATTTGATGAAATTAAAAAAAAATTATGAGAAAAGAATTGTTTAATTTTGAGGACTTTGATATTTGAGTGAACTTATATGGATTATGAGAAGAAAGTGGATGAGTTGATTGAAATGAAGTTAAATAGCAAGAATTAAAAAAAAAGTGTGAAAATTTGAAGAATTTAGAAAGTTTGACTTTTGGAGATAAAATGTTTGACTTGAGAGTTGACTTTTTGATTTTGGGAGATTTGAGAAAATGATCTTCTGGAAACTTGTAGTTTATGTCAAGAGCTTTCTGTAGCCATAAAGTTTGATGATTTTCGATATCGGGAGTGAGAGTTATGACCAGTTAAAATTCGCTTGAAGTTTGACTTTTTGAGGAAAAAGTTGACTTTTTGATTTAGGCAAAATTCGAGAAAATGATCAACATGAAAATTGTAGCCTCTGTCGAGAGCTTTTTGTGGACATAAAGTTTGCTATTTTTTGATGTCGGGATTGAGAGATATGAATTCTGAAGATATGCTTTGTTTTGAAAATGCTTTTAAGTATAGATTTGTGTGTTCTATGCTTCGAGGCCACTCTTTGTATAGATTTATTTTGAATTAGAGTAAGTGATCTTCATGAAAGTTTTAGATGATGTTTTTATCTTTCCATTGATATAAAGTTTACAATTTTTCGATATCGGAGCTAGGAGTTATGAGCGATTAAAAATTGGAAGTTGTTTAGGAAAAGCTGTTTTGGACAGAATCTTTGATTGAGTTTTCAACCTCTTTCGAGACCTAATTTGATTTTGAGTACTTCAGGGAAGTTGTAGAGCTTCCTTTGATCTTTTTATTGACACCAAATTTGTCAAATTCTGAGTTCGGGATCGAGAGATATGATTTTGAAAAGGTTCGGTTTTGAAGTGTCATTACTTTGTTTTTAATCCGATCCCTTTTGTAATCTTTTGCTTATAATTCCTTCGTCCGACATCCGATTGATTTGATTCTCGAAGTGTTGGATTCCTAAGACGATTAATTTCATTTTCATGAAGAATTATGATTTTTAGGAGATTAAATGGAAAGAGATTGATTGAACCTAAGTGAGAGATTTGGTTATAGGTTATAAGTTGGATAATTTTTTGAACATGGTTCGGTATTTTGCAAATTTTGGGAGCTGTACAACTCCGATTGAGTTGATTCTTAGGTAAAATAAAGTTAACATATAGGGATACAACTCTTGTGAAGGGATCGAAATTTAAATTCATCCCTAAGATTGTTAATTTCTATACTGAAGTTATGTTAATGTTCAGTCTCGGATTTTGTGAAGGTCCAATAGTATTTTGGCTATAACTTCTTCGTTTTAGATCCGAATTGAGCGCCGTCAGTGGCGTTGGATTCGTATGATCGAGAGGAAAAATTATCTAGTAAAAAGTTTGTCCAAATTATTTTGTTTAGTTTCCCTAAATCAGATCGCAAGGTATCAGTTTTTCAAGTTCCTGCAGGGGCAATTTTGGAAATAGGCAAATAAGTGAGTTGCAACTTAGTCTTTTGTGCCCCATTTTAAATGACATGGCAGAAACATCAGATGGCTGTCTTTTCTTTAACACCAAACCAGTAGAGAGCCACGAAAGAAGGTAGAAGAAGAAATGAAGAAGAAGAAGGAGAAGCATGGACGATTACGGAGGAGAAGAAGCAAGGTTTGATTTTTTATGGGTTTTCTTAGAGATTTTCATGGTTTCCAAGAGGAAATGGGAGGAAGAAGATGAAAGCTTGTCTTGGAGCAAAAATAACGAAAATGGAGGAGAAAAAGGTAAGAGAGAGAAAGTTTTGATTTTGAAATTTTTGATGAGTTTATGGTGTTAGATGGCTTGGAATGGTTATGGATTTAGTTTATCTATGATTAATTGAAGAGATTAGGCTATGATTATGTTGATTTTATGAATTTGGGGTTTATGTCAAAGTTCAAAATTGGGGTTTTTTAAAATTGTTGCTTTAGATTGCTTGAATTAGTGATGCATTTGAGATATCCTAAGTTAATTTTGATGTTTATGCTTTAGGTGAAGTCTAATTTGAAAAATTATAAATTGGGGGTTTAGGCTTAATTTGAAATTTTGGGATTTTGTGAATTAATAGTGTAGAATCATCAATACTAGTATGAATTGGTGAAATATGAAATCAATTGTGAAGAAATTGTGATTTATGATATGGAATTTGTGTAAATTAGTTTAAGCCAATTTTGAAAATTGGAGATTGAAATAGCTTGAATATGTGAGGAATTGATGTTTCCTAAGCTCAATTTGAGTAATTAAGTTAAATATGATATTGAATTTGAGTGGATTGGTTTAGGTGCATTTTGGAATTTGGGGATTTTGAAGGATTTTGGAAATTCATGATTTAGATAGCTTGATTTTATGTGAAATTAGTGTTTTCTAAGTTTAAATTGATGAATTATGACATTTATGAAGTTGAATTTGGATTAATTTGGTTTAGGAAATTTTAATGTGGAAGAAAGAAGGAGGCTTGGGAGTAATTGAGGCACAAAGCAAGTTGTTAGCATGGATATGAGGTGGGTAGTATATTTATATTTTGATTAATAAGCTATATGTGAATTTTTGAAAATTAAAGAAAACAAAATTTGATTTTTGATAAATTATTGTTGATAAAAATGTTTGAAAAAGGAAGTAAATGTTTGAAATTATGATTTTGAAGGGTTAAAATGAGTTTTAGAAAATGCAAGAATTATGAAATTCATGGTTTTCAAATTATGTGATTTATGATTTAAATGATTTAAAGAATTAGTGCATATATTGTGATGAATTTGATGAATATGTGATTTAAGTGAATTGTATCCAATTTGTTATATGAATTCATGTGGATATATGTTTGTGTCATTTATGACACATTATGACGATTTGATATGGAAAATTTAAAGAAAATTAAGATTTGAAAAGTGCCTTCGGGCAATCTGAAATTTCGTTTTGCTTATGTGCTATGTGGGTTTGGTCAGGTCCTTTTATGAGTCAGTGCACTGTCTCTACTTGTTATAGCCTTCTCTCGGTTGCCCGCTAGTGGCATGGAGTTCCGATCACGGACTCCTTTCACGGCTGCACATGACCGCTATGCGGAAGTGTGCAGTACGTCCTATTATGGACCAAACCAAACCATTTAATGTGTTATTGTGATTTGTGTTGGATGCCGCGATATAACCCGCAAACACACGCCGCAGTATAACCTGCAAACACCTACGGGTGGCGTGTGGGGTCCAACATCAAACCATTCTGTTATGTTATGTAGTTTTTGATTTTGTTTATGTGCTATGTGATGCATTCATGTTTAAAGTCATGCATGATTGGTAAAAGTTTGAGAATTTAAGAAATGAAAAGTGAATTTTCAATTACAATTTGAGCTGTTTATGAATGTTTTGGAAAGTTTGAAAATGGGTTTTGGATAAATTTCGAATGGGAAATGTTTGAAAATTTTGAAAAGATAATTTTCGCTTATGTTTCAATTTATAAATATATTATCCACGAGCCCGAAGCTACCCCCTTTCATCCCCATCTCCGTGTTTCGTGCGGAGATCGGATGAAAGAGTATCAAGACGTTTGATTCGATTTTGTATTATTTGGATTTTGTGCAAATTGAGATTTTGGTATTAAGATTGAATATGGCTAATTGCCATGTATGTATATGATTTATGAAGTTTGTATGAAATTGTATATATTAGGTTGATGTAAAAGAATGAAGAGGTCGATGTACGGATTTTGAATTCTGTGATTGTAAATGATTTTGAAAATTGTATATGAAATTGTGTATGATTTTGGGAAAATATATTGTTAATTGATGTGGGAATTTGATTGAAGTGTTTAGAACTAAGATTGCGTTTGTTTGCTGGTGTTTGGATTCCGGACGAGAGAGTCCGATGATTCTGGATTTTGTGATATTAGAAGTGTGTTTTTCCTTGAAGAAATTTTTGGGATAGGATAAATGCAGCCGAATTTTCGTTAGAAAATAAATTGGAAAAGAAGAAAAATAAAATTCAGATGTATGAAAGATGGATTTATGAGATTGGTATTAATGCTAAGAAGTTTGTTCTGATTTGAGTGAGATTTGGGATTTGTATGAGTATCCAAGCATATGATGATTTTGTATGTAATAGAATAAAGTGATTAAGTAAAGAGAAAAGGAATGAAAAAGAGAAGAAAGAAAGAAAGAAAAAATTTATACCGAATTCCGGAATGGTACGTCTTAGGGTTTCCAACGCGATTAGTTTCCTATGCTTCATGTTTGCAACGGATGTCAATGTTTGTTCAGGTTGATTAATTCGTTCGCTTTGTATTTGATTCGATTCGCATTCGATTCCGAATTCTATTTTTCGGTTGGGATCCGGTTCCCGGATCGGGTCCCAACATTATACGTCTTAGGGTTTCCAACGCGATTAGTTTCCTATGCTTCATGTTTGCAACGGATGTCAATGTTTGTTCAGGTTGATTAATTCGTTCGCTTTGTATTTGATTCGATTCGCATTCGATTCCGAATTCCGTTTTCCGGTTGGGATCCGGTTCCCGGATCGGGTCCCAACATTTATGGTATCAGAGCCCAGTATTATGATCATACTTGGGCGGAGGTGTTTGTTCAGAGTTTTAATGAATAGGATTGCATTAGTGAGAGAGTGATAAAGATGGAAATGGTATTTCATGCATGATGTGAAGAACCTAGTGGATTGTTTGATTAAGGTGATGAGTGATGATTGATTAGAAGAAAGTGTTAAGGGCAATTGAGAGGAGAATTTCATGATGAAATGGGAAGAATTGATTTTAGTTATACATGTGTGAGTCGAATTAAGAAATACTTGAAGGATAGGATTAACTGATATGAAGGTATGTCATGAAATATTTGACAAATTAAAATTGGATGAATTATTTTCGAATATGCATATGTAAGATGCAATTAAGGGATACTTGAAAGATGAGACAACTTGAGTTTATATCTATATATGTAAGGCATATTGAATTGTGGATATAGTGAAATGTGGTGTACTTGATATAAGAAGTAAGTTAAGAATGTGTATGATGAGAAAATTAGATAAGAAAAGTGACTATGATCTTTTGGAAAGAAATCACCAAGAGAATGTGTTACTTGATGATTTACTACGATAAATTTTGAGGAAGAAATTCTTTTAAGAGGGGAGAAATGTTGGACCCCGAACTTTTGATGAAAATTAGAAATATTAAAATGAATTTAAGTGAGAAAGAAATTGGTGAGAAAATTATGAATTTAAGGAAATTTGATGAAATTAAAAAAATTATGAGAAAAGAATTGTTTAATTTTGAGGACTTTGATATTTGAGTGAACTTATATGGATTATGAGAAGAAAGTGGATGAGTTGATTGAAACGAAGTTAAATAGCAAGAATTAAAAAGAAAAAGTGTGAAAATTTGAAGAATTTAGAAAGTTTGATTTTTGGAGATAAAATGTTTGACTTGAGAGTTGACTTTTTGATTTTGGGAGAATTTGAGAAAATGATCTTCTGAAAACTTGTAGTTTATGTCAAGAGCTTTCTGTAGCCATAAAGTTTGATATTTTTCGATATCGGGAGTGAGAGTTATGACTAGTCAAAGTTTGCTTGAAGTTTGACTTTTTGAGAAAAAGTTGACTTTTTGATTTAGGCAAAATTCGAGAAAATGATCAACATGAAAATTGTAGCCTCTGTCGAAAGCTTTTTGTGGACATAAAGTTTGCTATTTTTCGATGTCGTGATTGAGAGATATGAATTTCTGAAGATATGCTTTGTTTTGAAAATGCTTTTAAGTATAGATTTGTGTGTTCTATGCTTCGAGGCCACTTTTCGTATGGATTTAGTTTGAATTAGAGTAAGTGATCTTCATGAAAGTTTTAGATGATGTTTTTATCTTTCCATTGATATAAAGTTTTCAATTTTTCGATATCGGCGCTAGGAGTTATGAGCGATTAAAAATTGGAAGTAGTTTAGGAAAAGCTGTTTTGGACAGAATCTTTGATTGAGTTTTCAACCTCTTTCGAGACCTAATTTGATTTTGAGTACTTCAGGGAAGTTGTAGAGCTTCATTTGATCTTTTTATTGACACCAAATTTGTCAAATTCTGAGTTCGGGATCGAGAGATATGATTTTGAAAAAGTTCGGTTTTGAAGTGTCATTACTTTGTTTTTAATCCGATCCCTTTTGTAATCTTTTGCTTATAATTTCTTCGTCCGACATCCGATTGATTTGATTCTCTAAGAGTTGGATTCCTAAGACGATTAATTTCATTTTCATGAAGAATTATGATTTTTAGCAGATTAAATGGAAAGAGATTGATTGAACCTAAGTGAGAGATTTGGTTATAGGTTATAAGTTGGATAATTTTCTGAACATGGTTCGGTATTTTGCAAATTTCGGGAGCTGTACAACTCCGATTGAGTTGATTCTTGAGGGAAAATAAAGTTAACATATAGGGCTACAACTCTTGTGAAGGGATAGAAATTTAATTGCATCCCTAAGATTGTTAATTTCTAGACTGAAGTTATGTTAATGCTCAGTCTCAGATTTTGTGAAGGTCCGATAGTATTTTGGCTATAACTTCTTCGTTTTAGATCCGAATTGAGCGCCGTCAGTGGCGTTGGATTCGTATGATCGAGAGGAAAAATTATCTAGTAAAAAGTTTGTCCAAATTATTTTTTTTAGTTTCCCTAAATCAGATCGCAAGGTATCAGTTTTCAAGTTCTGCGCAGGGCAATTTTGGAAATAGGCAAATAAGTGAGGGGCAACTTGGTCATTTGTGCCCCATTTTAAATGACATGGCAAAAACATCAGATGGCTGTCATTTCTTTAACACCAAACCAGTAGAGAGCCACGAAAATAAGAAGGGAGAAGAAGAAATGAAGAAGAAGAAGGAGAAGCATGGACGATTATGGAGGAGAAGAAGCAAGGTTTGATTTTTTATGGGTTTTCTTAGAGATTTTCATGGTTTCCAAGAGGAAATGGGAGGAAGAAGATGAAAGCTTGTCTTGGAGCAAAAATAACGAAAATGGAGGAGAAAAAGGTAAGAGAGAGAAAGTTTTGATTTTGAAATTTTTGATGAGTTTATGGTGTTAGATGGCTTGGAATGGTTATGGATTTAGTTTATCTATGATTAATTGAAGAGATTAGGCTATGATTATGTTGATTTTATGAATTTGGGGTTTATGTCAAAGTTCAAAATTGGGGTTTTTTGAAATTGTTGCTTTAGATTGCTTGAATTAGTGATGAATTTGAGATATCCTAAGTTAATTTTGATGTTTATGCTTTAGGTGAAGTCTAATTTGAAAAATTATAAATTGGGGGTTTAGGCTTAATTTGAAATTTGGGGATTTTGTGAATTAATAGTGTAGAATCATCAATACTAGTATGAATTGGTGAAATATGAAATCAATTGTGAAGAAATTGTGATTTATGATATGGAATTTGTGTAAATTAGTTTAGGCCAATTTTGAAAATTGGGGATTTTCAAAATTGAAGATTGAAATAGCTTGAATATGTGAGGAATTGATGTTTCATAAGCTCAATTTGAGTAATTAAGTTAAATATGATATTGAATTTGAGTGGATTGGTTTAGGTGCATTTTGGAATTTGGGGATTTTGAAGGATTTTGGAAATTCATGATTTAGATAGCTTGATTTTATGTGAAATTAGTGTTTTCTAAGTTTAAATTGATGAATTATGACATTTATGAAGTTGAATTTGGATTAATTTGGTTTAGGAAATTTTAATGTGGAAGAAAGAAGGAGGCTTGGGAGCAATTGAGGCACAAAGCAAGTTGTTAGCATGGATATGGGTGGGTAGTATATTTATATTTTGATTTATAAGCTATATGTGAATTTTTGAAAATTAAAGAAAACAAAATTTGATTTTTGATAAATTATTGTTGATAAAAATGTTTGAAAAAGGATGTAAATGTTTGAAATTATGATTTCGAAGGGTTAAAATGAGTTTTAGAAAATGCAAGAATTATGAAATTCATGGTTTTCAAATTATGTGATTTATGATTTAAATGATTTAAAGAATTAGTGCATATATTGTGATGAATATGTGATTTAAGTGAATTGTATCCGATTTGTTATATGAATTCATGTGGATATATGTTTGTGTCATTTATGACACATTATGATGATTTGATATGGATAATTTAAAGAAAATTAAGATTTGAAAAGTGCCTTTGGGCAATCTGAAATTCCGTTTTGCTTATGTGCTATGTGGGTTTGGTCAGGTCCTTTTGTGAGTCAGTGCACTGTCTCTACTTGTTATAGCCTTCTCCCGGCTGCCCGCTAGTGGCATGGAGTTCCGATCACGGACTCCTTTCACGGCTGCACATGACCGCTATGCGGAAATGTGCAGTACGTCTTGTTATGGACCAAACCAAACCATTTAATGTGTTATTGTGATTTGTGTTGGATGGCGCGGTATAACTCGCAAACACACGCCACAGTATAACCTGCAAACACCTACGGGTGGGGTGTGGGGTCCAACATCAAACCATTCTGTTATGTTATGTGGTTTTTGATTTTGTTTATGTGCTATGTGATGCATTCATGTTTAAAGCTGTGCATGATTGGTAAAAAGTTTGAGAATTTAAGAAATGAAAAAGTGAATTTTCAATTACGAATTTCGGAAATTATTTATCAATGTTTTGGAAAGTTTGAAAATGGATTTTTGGATAAATTTTCGAATGGGAAATGTTTGAAAATTTTGAAAAGATAATTTTCGCTTATGTTTCAATTTATAAATATATTATCCACGAGCTTCCGAGCTCACCCCCCCCTTTCACCCCATCTCCAGGTTTCGTGCAGGAGATCGGATGAAAGAGTATCAAGACGTTTGATTCGATTTTGTATTATTTGGATTTTTGTGCAAATTGAGATTTTGGTATTAAGATTGAATATGGCGAATTTCCATGTATGTATATGATTTATGAAGTTTGTATGAAATTGTATATATTAGGTTGATGTAAAAGAATGAAGAGGTCGATGTACGGATTTTGAATTCTGTGATTGTAAATGATTTTGGAAATTATATATGAAATTATGTATGATTTTGGGAAAATATATTGTTAATTGATGTGGGAATTTGATTGAAGTGTTTAGAACTAAGATTGCATTTGTTTGCTGGTGTTTGGATTCCGGACGGGAGAGTCCGATGATTCTGGATTTTGTGATATTAGAAGTGTGTTTTTCCTTGCAGAAATTTTTGGGATAGGATAAATGCAGCTGAATTTTCGTTAGAAAATAAATTGGAAAAGAAGAAAAATAAAATTCAGATGTATGAAAGATGGATTTATGAGATTGGTATTAATGCTAAGAAGTTTGTTCTGATTTGAGTGAGATTTGGGATTTGTATGAGTATCCAAGCATATGATGATTTTGTATGTAATGGAATAAAGTGATTAAGTAAAGAGAAAAGGAATGAAAAAGAGAAGAAAGAAAGAAAGAAAAAATTTATACCGGATTCCGGAATGGTACGTCTTAGGGTTTCAACGCGATTAGTTTCCTATGCTTCATGTTTGCAACGGATGTCAATGTTTGTTCAGGTTGATTAATTCGTTCGCTTTGTATTTGATTCGATTCGCATTCGATTCCGAATTTCGTTTTCCGTGCTCCATTTTCCGGTTGGGATCCGGTTCCCGGATCAGGTCCCAATAATTATCCCCATATTAGACAAATAATAATTGAGAAACCCATCTAAGTTACTCACCTATTACTTCCGAGCTAATGCCGGAAAGTCTCTGTTACGTCGGTCGATCGACGCTCCAATTGTGCCTCTATAAAAATCAGAGAAGATAACTATTACTAATTGTCCAATCAGAACGAGTTAATGATGCATACGTAACAATTAAAAGGTGTACAATGCATATGCGTGATATTTCCGGCCCTAAACTCAACTTTTCCATCATAAAAATCCGTTTAAAAATTAGAAATCTAATGGCGCTGACGGTACTCAATTCAGACCTCTATAGGTCTAAAATTTAATAAAACAGTGACCGGAAAATAATAAACTTAACCCACGTTAATTTCTTGTCTAAAAATTCCCAATTTCTCATAAAATGAAATTCAATGATTCACGAATCCGATGCCTCAAGAATCAGGTCAATCGGATGTCGGACGGAAAAGTTATGAGTAAAAGAAGGAAAAATATACATCCTAGTCGACTAGTGCAGGTTTTAGTCGACCAGTGCAGGAAAAATACATGTCCTAGTCGACTAGTGCAGGTTGTAGTCGACTGGTTTAAGAATCCTAGTCGACTAGTCTTATTAAAATGACAGATCTGAAACAATTTCCTCCGACATGCCAACTTGTTTAGGTCATAACTCCCTACTCCGAACTCCAATTTGGACAAATTTGGTGTCTATTTCATAGAGAAAAGAGAGCTCTACAAGTTTTATGAAGGACAAAAAAGCCAATTTCACCTATAAGAGTGTCAAAAATGCAATCAAAGTTACTACCCATTCAATGGGTTCTAAAACAGTACAGTATCTTGTAAATTCAATAACTTCTCATTTACTTTGTCAAAAATTACACAATAAATATGCTCAGAAATATCCCAATGTTATCTACAACGTTCATGAACAACCTGAAATCAAATTCATTTGCTAACTAGGCCAAACAATTCACCAAAGCATCTGTCCACTGGAATTTCCTAATCTGAACAGTACATTTCAAAGCAGCATATCTCCTAGCAAAAATGTCAATACAATCACTACCTTATATTATTGGAAAGATAAGATCTCATACTTCAATTTTGAATGAAGGATTCAAAATCCAATTCCATCCCTAACAAGTTCAAAACTGCCAAACAAGTGACTGATCAGGGCAGCTGTTAAAAACCTAATGCAGGTTCAGTTTTTGGAAACTCATAACTCCCAAATCTGATCTCCAAAAATCACATGGGATATACCATTTTCAAGATAATTTCTTCCTTTACAACTCTTCAGAAGATCACTCAAGCCAATTCAATTCACAGAAATTGCTAAAATTGCTTCCAATCAGAATGCTCACAAATCTGACACTTAGGCTAGGTTTCACCACAATGTACAAAATCAGTCAATAGTTAACAGTGGATATCTCCCAATATACATATCTAAAAATTGCAAAATCAGTGGAAATGGAAAGCTAACAATATAGGCTTCAACTCTCATGAAGACCATTTTCATCAATTCCTTCTAAATTAATTTTAAAAAATCATCAAAACACTTAGGTCATTGGTTCAGTTACTGTTCATACAGACATCAACAGTAACTTTCCAAGCCAAAATTCACTCTCTTAAGGCTAAAATTAGACAACACCTATTTCACACAAAAATGTATCCAACAAGCCAAATTTTCATTTAGCACAAACCTCACCTCATTTTGATAACCACACAATGAGTTATGCTCAAAATAGTACAGTAGGTCAAAAACCTATTTTCAGCTTTACTACTCAAATACACTTCCTATCATTCCAATTGAACTTCTATTACCATAAGCATCCCAATTGGACACAAAATCAGTACCTAGATCATTCCTACACTCACTTAGACCCATAGTCAAAATTTTGCAGCATTAAACTCTTAATTTCTATGCAAGATTAGTCATCAATATTCAATCCAAAATCAAGCTAAAACCAATCTAAACCATGTTCATTCACTTACCCTCACACAACATACATTTATACCCAAATAATCAAGCCATAGGTTTCATGAAATTCTTGCATCATAAATCATATTTAATGCACCATAACTCCAAATGAATGCATCTAACAACTATGATTCATTAAATAAACAACCAAAGCTTAAAACAAAAGCTTACCTAATCAAGTTTTCCCTCTTCAATACTACACCAACTTCTCCAGTTTCTCTACTTTCTAATCCTCATACATGGTGTCATCATGGTAAGGAGGTAGAAGGTTAAAGTTTGCAAGCATATAAGGAAGGCTCTTAAGTAGAAGGAGAGTAACTTAAAGAAGGAGAAGAAATCGATGGAGATGCAAAGAAGTGAAGATTTTCGGATGGGGAAGGAAACAAATGAGCAATAATTCTTCTTTTTTTCCCTTTAATGTGAAGCCACCAAAATCACAAGGAGAGGAAGAAGACAAAAGCATTAAATAGGTAGGACACTTGGCATTTTTGAGAAAAAGACAAAAAAAGATAAAAGACAAAAACTTTTTATTAAACCCTAATGCAATTTGACCCATTCTAGTCCAATGCCCTACTTTCAATCCCAAAATAATATACCCAATATTATAGTGCCATTGGATAGAAATTTTCGCTACTGAAAATCAACCGGTTCGTCGCTTGGCGATTTTTTCGGTCCGGAAATTTTCTCCGGAAAATTCCAAAAAATTTTCTAAAAATCCCTTAAAATATAAAACACTCAATGACGCACTCAGAATAATTTTTCAAACACAAGAACCACGCTAATCACAGTAAAACTACATTAAGCACAAAAATCGGGAATGTCATGTATGCATGTACAGTTATTTCATGTGCACAAAATTCACTGTGTACCAATACTAGTATGCATGAACAGTCCTAATGAAGCCCAATCACTCTCATCCTATGCCAAATTACTATTCTACCCTTCCCGTTGAGGGTGGGATGTTACATTTTAGGTATAGATTGGCTCACTGTCCATAGGGCCATCATGAATTGCTACACCAAGGAGGTAGTACTGGAATCTCCTGGTCAGCCGAGGGCAGTGTTCAGAGGAGCTAGTCAGGAAGTGCCAGCCAAGATGATATCTTTCATAAGTGCTTTGAGGTTGATGCAGGGGGGATGTGAGGCTTATTTGGCCCACATCATTGACATTAGGGTTGAGCAGAGCGTACAGGACATTCCAGTGGTTAAGGAATTCCTAGATGTGTTTCCCAAAGAGTTACCTGGTTTACCACCAGATTGGGAAACAGAGTTCACAATTGATCTGGTTCCAGGTGCTGCTCCTATATCCATTCCTCCATATAGGATGGCACCTGTGGAACTAAAGGAGCTGAAGGCTCAATTGCAGGAGTTATTGAAAAAGGGTTTCATAAGGCCCAGTGTTTCACCTTGGGGAGCTCCAGTTCTATTTGTGAAGAAGAAGGATGGGACGTTGAGGTTATGCATCGATTATAGGTAGCTAAATCGAGTGACATTGAAGAATAAGCATCTGTTACCTAGAATTGATGATCTTCTTGATCAGTTGTAGGGAGTTCAGGTATTTACTAAACTGGATCTGAGATCAAGGTATTACCAGTTGAAGATAGCCGAGAATGATATCTCTAAGAGTGCATTCAGGAGCAGGTATAGGCATTTCGAGTTTTTAGTGATACCGTTTGGGTTAACTAATGCCCTGACAGCTTTTATAACCTTGATGAATAAGGTGTTTCAGCCCTACCTAGATCGTTTTGTAATTGTGTTTATTGATGACATCTTGGTGTATTTGAAGAGAAAAAAGGCTGATCATTTGAGAATTATTTTACAGATTATGAGATAGAAGCAATTGTATGTCAAATTCAGTATGTGTGAATTTTGGCTAGATCAAGTTGTATTTCTGGGGCATATAGTGACTGGAGATGGCATACAGGTAAATCCGAAGAAGGTAGAGGCAGTGATGAATTAGGAAGCTCTGAGAAATGTGTCTAAGATCCAAAGCTTCCTAGGATTAGCCGGATATTACCGAAGATTTGTCGAGGGGTTTTTTTTTGATCTCGGCCCCTCTGACAAAACTTTTGAGGAAGAATGTAGTTTTCAGTTGGAATGAAGAGTGTTAGAAGAGTTTTGAGGAGCTGAAACATCGGTTGACGACCTCACCAGTGTTGACCATTCCATCGGGTACTGGAGTTTATGTGGTGTACAGAGATGCTTCGCATCAGGGATTGGGATGTGTACTGATGCAGTATGACAAGGTGATTTCCTATGCATCGAGACAATTAAGGTCTCACTAGAACAATTACCCGGTACATGATTTAGAGCTAGCTGCAGTTGTCTTTGCTCTAAAGATTTGGAGACATTATTTGTATGGTGAGACCTTCCAGATCTTTACTGATCATAAGAGTTTAAGATATTTGCTGAGTCAAAGGGAGTTAAACTTGAGGCAGAGGAGATGGATTGAGTTGCTGAAGGATTATGATTGTACCATCGACTACCACCCAGGAAAGGCTACTGTGGTGGCAGATGCTTTGAGCAGGAAGTCTCATATCAGTGCAGCCCAAATTTAGGTATTGAGGTTACCGAATTTGATACATTTGCGAGCCTTAAATGTAAAGTTGAATCTGGAGCAGGATGGGGCTTTGATTGCTAAACTGAAACTCAGGTTGATGCTATATGATAGAATCAGAAGAGTACATAACAAAGATTCTGATATGGTCAAGCTTATGGAGAGAGTGAAGGAAAATCTGGATTACGAGTTTGAGTTGAGGGATGAGACTTTGTGGTTGAGACAGAGGCTGTGTGTGCCTAATGTAGATGATATGAGGAAGGAGATTCTTGAGGAAGCTCATATGGCCGCCTATGCTATGCATCCTGGTACTACCAAGATGTATAACACACTGAAGCAACATTTTTGGTGTCCAGGAATGAAGAAGCAAGTGGCAGAGTATGTATCTAGATGTATGACTTGCCAACAAGTTAAGACTGAACACCAAGCTCCAATAGGGAAGTTACATTCGTTGCCTATTCCAGAGTGGAAATGGGAAAGAATCACTATGGACTTCATCATGGGATTGCCCAAGACTCCGAGGCAACATGATGCTATATGGGTCATAGTGGACCGGCTAACTAAATCGGCCCATTTCTTGCCAGTGAGAAAGAATAACCGACTTGATCAGTTGGCCCATAAGTATATGAATGAGGTGGTGAGACTGCATGGGGTTCCAGTGTCTATAGTATCAGACAGGGATCCTGGATTTACTTCGAGGTTTTGGAGGAGTTTACAGTCTGTTATGGGTACTAAGTTGAACTTAGTACATCATTTCATCCTCAGACAGATGGACAGAGTGAGAGGACAATCAAAACTGTTGAGGATATGCTCAGGGCTTGTGTATTGGAGTTTAGAGGAGCTTGGGATCAATATATGGCATTGATATAGTTTGCCTACAACAACCATTACCACAGTAGTATTGGAATGGCATCGTATGAGGCATTGTATGGTAGAAAATGTCGATCGTCATTATATTGGGATGAAGAAGGATTGAGAATGATTGAAGGTACAGAGTTAATACAGGATACCGTCGATAAGGTGAAGTTGATCTGAAGCCGGATTAAAGCGGCTCAGGATAGACAGAAAAGTTATGTGGATCAACACCGACGTGATATGGAGTATAGTGTGGGAGATAGAGTATTCTTGAGAGTGTCACCCTGGAAGGGAGTTTTGAGATTTGGTAAAAATGGCAAGTTGAGCCCTAGGTACATCGGTCCTTATGAGATCATTGAGAGGATCGGACCTTTGGCTTATTAGTTGGCTTTACAGAATGAGATGTCTCAATTGCATAATGTGTTTCATGTGAGTATGCTCCGAAGATACCGGTCGGATCAGACACATGTGATACCGGCTCAGGAGATTGAGGTTGTTGGTAACTTAAGCTATGTGGAGGAGTCGATCAAGATTATAGGATCACGGATCAAGTAGTTGAGAAACAGGGTTATTCTATTGGTCAAAGTCCTTTGGAGGAACCATTCAACCAAAGAAGCAACATGGGAGACAGAGGAGCATATGAGGAGACAATATCCCCACCTATTCGAGCAAGCAGGTAAGAATTTCGAGGACGAAATTTCTTTAAGGAGGGGAGAGTTGTAAAATCCCATTACTTGTGGGAGGGTTATAATAGTAAATGTGAGTGATTAATGAGAGTTAGAGATGCATTTCCATGTTCATGCATATAAATGCCATGCATTTATACGTAAATAGTGAATTTATTTGCACATGAAAATAACTATATATTCATTCATGAATAATTCCTGGTATAATTGAATTAATCTATGATTTTTTAGAGTAAGGACATTTTTACATTGGAGAATATTAGTGATTGGTGGAAATATTGTATTTGTATATGTTGGTGAATTTATGGAGTATCTAGAAAGATATATATAATAGGGAACAAGAAATTAAAAGAAGCTTTAGAGATAGAGGGATTGCAAAGATGACAGTCAAGGGAGTTAGTTTCAAAAGAAACTAAGTTAGAATTTGGGTATTGGGTGAATGACAAGTGTCACGTAGGCTTTTGTACTCTTGCTAGAAGTAGGTTACTATTCTTTGAGAGTTGACAGGTTAAGTCTTGTCCAAGTCCCTTCTTTATTATCATCTTTCTAAAACTTCTTTTTGAAATACAGAGTTTTCCATCAAATACCTTCTAAGAGACTTCTGTGTTTTTCCTTTCTTTCACCAAACCTACTTTGCCATTGTGTCCTCTACCCTAAGAAAAACTAGAAGCTGATCATTGCAATCAGTGAAGTACATAAAATGTGTGGAGTTTAGGGCTTGAAGATTTTGGAGTTTTCAGCAGGTAAGTGGTGAAGAAATCCCTTAGAGTTAGGGATTGGTGAAATAAATTTGATAAGTTACTATCATCTGCATGGAAAATGGCATTTATGTGTTTGTTCATAAATACAGGGTAGTTGGGAAGAAATAAATTCAGTTATAGTGTTAAATTAGTTTTTGAAAAAATTTTTGGTGTTTTGGTGATATAAAATATTGAAAGTTTGAAAATCTGAAAAATGTTCACTAAATACACTTCAGTATTTTAGGCATAATGTTTTCTCTAGTTGTCTAAACGAAATTATTCTTAATTTGAATTAAACTAGAGACACATGGCTACATTTTGTATGAAGACATCAAATTTCAGTTCTGTCTCTAAGAATCTCAAAAGTTGTCATGAAGTTGAGAGTAGGGTGCAGGGCGTTGAAAGCTGATTGTAAAATTTGTGTTATGATTTCGGGAGAAAATATGGACTTGATTTAGATAGATTTTGGCAAAGTTTCCTCTAAAAAGTTATAATTCTTTATTTTAGCTTTCTAACGATATATAGCATGAAAATTTTGGACATCGGAGTCAAAAGTTATGATCCTTATAAGTGGAGACGTTCTGGGCAAAAATCAGACGATAGAAATGAGACGGAAGAAAATGAGACGATAGAAATGAGACGATGGAAATGAGACGATAGAACTAAGACGAAAGCAAAAATAGACTGGACTCTTTTGGTCATAACTTCTTCTCTAGACCTCCAAATGACCTGATTTTTGAAGCATTGGATTCCTAACACATTTCTTTATCTCTCCACAAAATTTATGGTTTTTGGTATTAAATTAAAAATGATTGATTGAATCAAAATAAGGATATCGGTGGAAGGAGCATGAACTGGATATTTTACTGAATATATTTTAGTATCTTGATGATATCTTGATCTGTAGGATTCCAATTGAGGTGATTTGTGATTCGTAGTAAACTAGAGTAATAGGGCTACAAATCATATGAAGAAGCTAAATCTTGATCCAGTCTCTAAGGTGTTCAATTTCTAGATGGAAGTTGGGTATAGTACACTGTTTTGGAGAGGAACAATCCGAAAATGTTTGAGGCATATCTTCCAAATTACTGAATCAAATTGAGTGATTTTGGCATCAATGGAAAGATAAAAGATAGAGGAACACTTTTCTAGAAGAGAGTGGGCTCAAATTTTACAATTTTTGCCTTCTTATTGAATGTGAACAGTAAACCCAAAAGGGGTGTTTCAGAAAATCTGAAGGTAAGTCAATGAGTAATGAATTATGTTTTCAATGGTTGTAATGAGGCATAAACCTAAGTGTTAGTTATAATTAAATGAATTTTGGTATGGGGATAGTGTTGAGAAGAATCAAGGAGCAATACCCGAGATTTATCATGAACATGCATTGTACATAATTCATCTCATACATGTGCATTATTTAACACTCTTAATAGTGCAAATTGTGATATCCTGTATGCTATTGGTTATAGAGAAGCAACTGGAACGTCAACTTCCAGATGTTGTCGGATCTTCCAGACATTAGCTTCGGGAGCAACCTGTGAGTCAACCTAGATGATTTCCTAAGATTGATTTGCTTTGAAATTATTTGACGTGTTAGCTTCCAATTATAAAGTATTTGTGATTTGATGAATTCCGGGCTTAAAGTTCGAGGAGTTTTTTATGTGGATATGGTATTGGAAGTGCCTTATTGATCTCAAATTCTGTATAATATGTGTTTTCTCAATGAAAGTTGAATGTCGGACTTAGGTCCGATGATAATGAGTTTCTGATTCAAATACCGCATGTGATTATCTGATATGACATAATCCGTATGTGGTGCATTTCATAAATGCATGCTCAGATAATGGTGTTGTGATTTGAGTGGCCAATGAAGCGCTTCCACGTAGAGCTTGGCTCCGTGACATATGTTTTGTGCATAAAGCTCTGCTCTGTGATTTTATTCCGACTGAGCCCTGTGGCCCAGTAATTGTGTATATGTATGTGATGGCTACTCGGTCACAATAATAACAACGAATGTGAGTCTCATACATATAACATTACAAGATTGAACCCAGTGAATGAATATTAGTGAATTATGTGATATGTGCATTTGATCCGGTGAACTCATCAATGATGGTTTACTCATTGAGTTCGCAAAACTCATCAAAATTGTAACGTTGTCTTTTCAGGACCAAGAGACGACCCAAGCTTCTAATAGGCTCTACTAGCCGTATAGATTGTACCTAGAAAAAAAAACATTGAAAGACAATGTAGACTTCGATTTTTGGGAAATGAAATGAGGAAAAAAAAGAGTCAGGTTTAAATTATTGTGATCTTCTTATGATGCTTTTTTAGTAAATTTTGATACCATGTCATGGAAGTGAATGTAATGATCAATCGTAGCTCGCCCTTATCGTAGGATATATACCGGAATGACCTTCGGGTGTCCCGGTGTGTACCCTGAGGTAAGGGAGTGCTACAGTAGGTAACACCTTCTGTAACGATGTTGTCTACTTCACAGGGCACGACGTCGTATAAGGAGCATCTTAGCCTCCCAATACGATGTCGTCGGAAGATTGCAGCTCTGATTCTTGTAGCTGGTGCTAAAGGTGCTGCGCAATTCCAAAGTGCGACATCGTCTGGGTCTTCTAGGGCGATGTTTTTTTTGTGCTGAGAAAGCATGGCATAGCCTCCTCCTCTTCCCTTACACGGCGTCACTTTTACCAATACTGGTAGATCCCCCGTTGGGCTGGGCTGCACTCCACGGCTAGCCTCACATGCCCCTCCCAGTGGGTAGTTTTTGGTTTGGCCTATAAGGCCTGATCTTTTGGACTTTTTGAAGGCCTAATTTTTATAAGTCTCCACTTTTTGGTTGGCTTGGGCCTTTGGGCTTTTGCACTGTATGTTGACTGGGGTATGCCTCTTTGATGTTGTACAATTTTTTCCTGTGAAATACAATTTTACCTTTAAAAAAAAAAGAATAAGTGGTCATGTAATTCAGCCTCTATTAAACAAAACAGACAATCTCTATCAATAGTTAAATACCTAAGTCTATCAGCTATATTGAGGCAGTTTTGGATAGCCAACCATAGGAGGAAAGAAACCTTTAGAGGAATGTTCTTGTTCCAAACAATTCTAGACCAATTCACTTCAAGTTTGCACAAACGTAACAATTCTCTCATGCTTCTATTCGGCAGCTGATGGGTTGGGAAAGTGTGCTAAAAGAAAGTGTCTTGATGGGACAAGCTCAGATTGTAGTTTAGTTGTAATTGGTTGATACCTTCAAGAAAATGCCTAGTTGTTCTGTAGCACCCCCTTACCATAGGATATACACCAGGACGCCCGTAGGTCATTCCGATACATATCCTACGATAAGGGTGAACTACGAACAATCACTACTGTACCTCTCATGGCATCAATAGAAAGCATCAATACTAAAAATCACTAATTTTTTTGAAACCATAATTTTTTTTTCATATCATTAAAACAGTAATTAACACATCTATCTGTTTTTTTTTCACTTTCTGTACAATACTCCAAAAGAAATCTCATACAAAAAGCCTAAGTATGTCATCCCTCAAAAATTCCAGTTGACCGACCTATGAGCCATGACTTCTCTTGCCAACACGATCTACACGGTAGGAAAAGTCTCTCTGGAGCTAGGAGTCTACTCTCTCGGTCCTGAAAAAATAATTTGCAATTTTGGGTGAGTTTGTGAACTCAGTGAGGAACCATCATCGATGTGTAATCTAACGCTTAGATCCGACTGACCTTTCTCAGTTTGATCTCAAAAATCCTAAGTATGGTATGGAAACATAGAGAAATATCTTAGGAATCTAACGCTTCAAAAATCAGGTCGATCAGAGGTCGGATGAAAAAGTTATACACAAAATATTGGACAAAGGTCACTGGGCGTGCCGGGGCACTTCGCTCGCCTGGGCGAGCAATGCACCTCGCTCTCCCGCATGGGCGAGCGTCTAGCCCGCATCTGTTATACATTTTTTTTAACTTAAAACCCAAAATATGCAAAACCCCCTCTTCTTTCACATAACCTATCTTTTCACAAAAATGTCCAAACAACACAAATTAGGTCTCATTGGAAAGATCTTGAAAAATCCTACAAGTTTCATGAAAACTTGAAATTTAATAACACCTCTAAGGGTGTCAAAAATACACTCAAAGACATTGCCTAATCACACATTTACTACCACAGTGCAACACTTTCACAAAAATCATAACTTTTCATCCCCTTAGCCAAAAATTCCAAATTGTTTTTCAATAAAAAGAGCAAAACAATTTCTACATCTTTCAAGAACAACTTGGAAGCCAATTTCATCTCTAACCAAATCAAATTCTCAAACAAAGTTTCAGCCTACCCAAATTATTCTCAACAGAACCTCAATCTATCAAAATCCATAACTCCATATCTCCTTGGCAAAAATTCCCATACCATATAGCAATAAAAAGCTCATACAATATACTACAATTCTCAAGAAGGACTTCTAAGCAAATTCCAATTCAAACTAGGTCAAATCCTCTCATGCATGTGGCTGTCCTGTTAGGGTTTATGAAATCAGCATGTAACCTAAACCATAACAAAACTTTCCAAATTTATATCTTACAATCCTCACATCCAAAATTCGTATAAAATACCTCATTAGAAAGCTATAACAATCCTCTACAACTTTCCAGAATGTCATTTGAGCCAATTTCACCCTTAATAGTCCCAAATAAATATCAGAACACAAAAAGCACAAAATCTATGCCTTTAGAGCATTTGCACACCAAAACACATTTTGGACTGAATTACCACTTGAGCATTATCAGACCATAACTTGCAATCTATACATAAAAAAATATCCTACTCAGTGGAGTTAGAAAGATAACACATAAATCTTCAACTTTCAGTAATACCAATTTCACAAAATCTGTCTCCTTTATCCTAGAAAAATTCTCAAAGTTTCAGGTCTTCAATAATGGAACCAACATCCGGATACTATTCATCCAGCACATATATCTCAACTTCTAAGCAAAATTCAAAGCTCTTCAAGCCACAATTGGGCAGAACTTCCTTCATAGGAATTCTAGTCATACTTCTCAAGTTTAATTTAAAGCAAACCACAACTCAATAGCATAACCACATCAAAAGTTATAAACAAATACCTGAAACATACACAAGTTCCATTTTCCAGATTTCAAACCCAACTCTACTCCTTTCATGCAAAACATCAATACCACATCAATAAACATCCCATTGAGCCAAGAATTCAGCCACAAATTCATCAAGGCAATTACTTGAGTAATTAACCACAATTTGACAGCACACAACATACACAATTTTCTTACTTCATTTCCACTCATCTAACATCATAAACTTCATTGAAAACACTACAGTCACATTCTTAAATTACCATGTCATTTTCCCTCACACAAGCATACACTTATACCCAAACAATTGACACACAAGCTTCATGAAATTAGTGCACCAATAAGCACAATAAATGCTTCTACCTACCAAGGAAAGAACACAAAACAAAATTCTTACCTAAACAAGCTTCAAGCTCTTCAATTCTTCAAGTCTTCAAACCAACACCAATTCTCTACTTCACTCAACACCACACACGACCACCCTCACACACACAACAATTATCATCATCACAAGGCTTAAGGTTGAGTTTGTGTGTGAGTATAAGGGAAGCAAGCAAGGAAACAAGAAGTTATTTGGAGGATGAAGAACCAACGAAGGAAGGAGAAGAAAACACCAAGGAAAAAGAAATAAAGCTACGGATGAGAGGAAGCTTTAGGCTTTCAAAGCAATTTTTTTAAGTCTTCAAAGAAGGAGTGTCGTAAATGATAGAATGGAACAATATAAAACCATTAAATGAATGAGGACACTTGTCACTTAATGGAGAAAAAGACAAAAACATCAATTAACACCATTTAATCAAAGAACCCTAATACTAATTAATCTTTAACCCATCCAATTCCAATGGCTCTAATTCCAATCCCAAATTAATATATCCAATAATCTAGTGTCATTAGGTAGAAATTTTCAGTACCAAAAATCCCATCAGTCTGCCTCTTGGCAATTTTTTCGGTCCGGAAAAATACCCCGAAAAATTTCAGGAAAATTCCTGAAATTCCCTAAAAATATAAAACACGCATAAACCACTCCAAATAAATTTTTCAAGCACAATTATCACATCAATCACACAAAATTACATTTAGACCCATATGCTGGGAAATGTCATGAATGCATGTACAATCATATGCATGTGCAAAAATTACCATTTATATAATTATAGAGGCTATATGATGCAAGTTCATGCCGAGATATATTTACACTCGTCTAACATGTCCCAAATGACCAAATTACCCTTCCCATCGGTGATGAGATGTTACAGTTCTGCTAATGAAAGCTTCCATCTTTGTATTAAGTGAGAAGTTAATAGAAAGCCTTACTTCCGCCTAGGGGTATATAGAGCTCCTCTTTCCAACCAATTATCAAACCACAGTGTAATGAGCTTCCCATTGCTAATCGAACATGACACGTCTGCTTCAATGTCTTGCCTCATCTTAAGAAGTTGGTTTAATAAGAAAGAATGTGATGCTTTATAACGGAGCTCCCAGATGCTTTTACCTTTGAGAAAATAAGAGTGAAGCCATCTAATCCATAAGAAATTACGGTCTTCTAGAATCTACCAAACTGCTTCAATAAGAGCGCTTGATTGGTGACTTTTATCGAATATATGTTGAGACCTCCTTCCTTTGGATAGCAAACATCAGCCCATTTCACTTTTGCATGACCTTTAGCTCCATTTGAATAGTTTCATAAGAAATCCTTGAATAGCCTCTCAATCGTCTTAGCTACACTTTTTGAAAGAAAAATATGAGGCTCCAAATTGCTGCACCAATACCAGCTTTTTACCTTACACAAAATAGCCAAGAAAACCAACTAAAATTTACCTTCATCTTGCTGTCCAAAATCAACTTGTTTTCATCTTAAGTTGGTGATGAAGTTTGCCTGCTGGGGACTTGATTTAATCTAAATTTTTTAGCTAAAATTGGAAGCCTAAAATTAGGTAACAAATCTGATCTTTATGATATGTTTATTATTATGAGAATGATGCCTGAATTGGAATGAAATATATGAGATATTGGAGAAGATGTGTGTTGGAATATTATGAGATGGGGAATTTACATTGAACAGACTTTGGTATTTTGATTATATCTTGAATTGTAGATTTTCAAATACATTGATACTTAATTTATAATAAATTAGAGACATATGTCTATAACTTTATTGAAGAAGTCGAATGTTAATTCTATCTCTAAGCATTTCAAAATCTGACTGGAAGTAGAGTTAGGAGTTCTGTTACAATTTAAAATAGTCTGAACTGTTTTGGGTATAACTTTCAGTATACTGAATCAAATTGTACAATTTTGGTGTTATTAGAAACTGGAAACATAATGGAACAATTTTCTAGAAGAAAGTGTTAATGAAATACACCATTTTTTCTTTTCATAATGATCATGCAAAGTTATTGTGAAAGGAGGTGTTAGGATGAAAATGCTGAGGTGTGTTGGAATTTGATAGCTGGAATGTTTTTTCTAAACATGATTTGGTATTTTGGCTATATTTTGATCTTTAGATTTCCAAATGAAATTATTCTTGATTTAAATTGAACTAGAGACATTTGGCTACAAATATTAAAAAGAAATTGAATTTGAATTATATCCTTAAGGGTTTTGAAATTTGGCATGAAATTAAGTCTTAGCTTAGGCTATAGCACTACTAAGGATAGATCATATCCTATTGTTATTGAATAAACTGTATTGATTCAGGTCGAATCAGACAATTGTATCTCCACAAAATTTGTAGTTTATTCTCTTATCTTTAAATTGGTATAAAGTTTGTAATTTTTGGATACTGGAATTGAGAGTTATAATTTGTATAACTTGAATGCATGGTCATACATTAGCCAAATTTTCAAATGTACATAGTCTATGGTATTTTGAACATAACTTATAGAATAATAAACCAATTTGAATGATCTTAGTATCAATAGAGACTTAAGACATAAGAGAATAATTTGTTAGAAGGAAGTGTTATCAAATTCCTTCACTTTCCTGATGAAAATAATTGTGCAAAATGGACCCAAAATTGTACCTTTAAACAAATCTGAGTTAATCAATTGAATGTGGATATTCGAATGATTATTGTGACAAGATTAATGATAAGAAACCCAGAATTGTCATGAACATGCATTGTACATATTTAGTATACATTAATGAATACATAAGTGTGCAATATTATGATATTTGAATGTATTGTCTGTATAAAGGAGCGCATTGAACGACAACATCCAGACATTGCCGGGATTTCAAGGCAATAGCTATTTGGAGCATATTGTTGGAACCCGATTTTGACACCGGAGCCCAACCGTAAAACGGAATCCTAAACGGAAATAGAAAGCGCCAACCTCGAAATCATAGATCAAAAAACAAAGCGGCGAAAGAGAAAGAACGGGTCATAAAAAGTGAGCAAAAATCAAAGAAAGCAAATCGGATCAAAAAGCGTGCAGAAACGAAAGGAAATCGAATCCGAAAGAACAGAATACAAACGAAAATGGGCCAAAAACAAAACGAATGAACGGACGAAATCAAAGGCGAAAGTCAGATTCCGACATCCGAAAATGCATATTTTAGAAAAACATCGCGTTGGAAACCATAAAGACACTTGATCTAAACCAATCCAATTCGGTATAAATTTTTTTTTCATCATCAAAACAATTCAATTTCCAATATGGAAATTCATCCATATTCAAAAACTAAATTCACAAGATTCTTCTTATACAATCATATCCCATCGTTTTAAAACTCTCACTTTTCATTTGCGATAAAACCTCACACATGTCAATATACCCACAATTCATACACAAATAAGCACTTCAATATTTCCAATCCATCAACACAATCATCGGACCTCCTGTCCAGAATCCCAATACAATCAAATCATAATCATATAGAGTCACATTCACATACCATAACCATACACAAATTTATCCCAATTCCATACGGAAATCCATAATTTATTTACATATTCCAAAAGAAACGCATTACCAAACAATAGTGGCATATTCAAGCCACAATACAACAACCGAAATACACAAGAATACAAAAGTCCCAAAATTCTCAACATATCTAAGATCTAAATCTTACAACAATTTAACTTCAAAAACATCATACACATAAACACACGGATGTCTTGACTTTCTTTCATCCGATCTCCTTCTCGATACCTGGAGATGGGGATGAAAGGGGGTGAGCTTTACAGCTCGTGGATAACATGTTTATAACCGAATAATAAGCAAAACCATTTTCAAAAACAAAACTTATTTCCAGTTTATAAAAATTTCACGGTTGAACCATCAATTGCTTATTTCTCAAAATTCTCAACTTTTCAAAACATTTAAGAACACTTTTCAAAACATGTATGCAGTACACTTATAAACAAAACAAAGCAAATAACACATCAGAAATGGTTTGGGTCAGTCCAGAAAACAGAACGTACTACACATTCCGGCATAGCGGTCCTATGTAGCCGTGAACAGAACGTAATACACCTTCCCGCATAGCGGTCCAGTGTAGCCGTGAACTTATGGGAGTCCTTAACGGAGCTTCAATGTCACTAACGGGCAGGCGGGAGAAGCCTTTGACAAGTGCTCTTGACATCTTATGGGACCTAACCAAACCCACATAACAGACAGTTCATACTTGAAAATCAGATTGCCTGAAGGTATATTTTGAAAAATTAGTTCTCATAATCATGTCATACATTAAACAAAATTTCCATTCTCAATTTCCACAAATTCAAAATCCACATAGCAATCAAATTCACATAAAAATTCTTCAATCAATCAAACACAAAGAATGCAAAACTTTAGCAACATTATCAAATTATTCAAATCATTCGAAAACAATGAATTCAACAATTATTGCAATTTCTTAATTCATTCCAAAAGCAAGGAATTTAATCATTCGAAAATAATAATTTAAAAACAATTTTGCTTTCTTGATTTTTCGAAAACACATAATTAGCTTATAATTCAAATTATAAACATGGTACCCACCTTAATTCCATGCTTAATTTCTTATCCAAAGCTTCTTCTCTAATTTCCTTCATCCCTTCATCACTTGCAAAAATCCCTAACCAATAGGAATTCAAATTGAACATCACATAAGGCAATATCATCAAAATTAACTTTAGAAAACTCAAACCCATAACATTTTTAAGCTATCCAAACCAAAATCTCTCTAAAAATTCAAAGATAAAAAATCTTTTCTTACCTTAATCTTCTCCAAATTCGAAATTTCTTGGCTCATATTGGAGCTCTCATCTTCTTCCATCTTTTTCCTTCATGAATAAGCACCAAAATCTCTCTTAAAATCTTAGAAAAATCAAACCCTAACCTTTCTTTCTTCTTTTCTCCTTTCTCCATCCGAAGCTCCCTTCTTCTTTCTTTTCTTTTCCTTCTTTCCTTCCTAATTTTCGTGCTTCTCTTCTTCTTATACGATAGCCCACTCTTCTTATTTACAAAAGTGCCATTAATGAGTGAGAAATGACCCTTATGCCCTTACATATAAGCCTTATAACTTAAAACCTTAAGTAGTCTTCCAATTTTGCCCCTTATGCATCTTTAACACCTTAATTCAATTTAATCCAATCAACCTATGCTATATGATCTTACTCAAATTAATATGCTAATTATTCACATTAACATGCTAATTTATTCCTAAAAAATCATAAAATATAACAAAGTCTCAAATAACATTAAATCATGATTAGCTTAGGACATTTTCTAATCATCAAATTTGAAGGAATTTGCTAAAACTTCCTTCTAGAGAAATGTTCCTCATTGCCTCAATTTTATAATGACACCAAAATCATTTAATTTGGTTCACTACTCTAAAAGTTATACTTCAAACATTTCGGACTATTCTTATACTAAAACATTTTCCTGCGATTTATTTCCATCCAAAACTTGATATTCTTAGAGACTTAATTGAAACTCAATTTCTTCAAAAAATTTGTATCCTTATCTATCTAGTTTAATCCAAACCAAGAAACACTTCATTTGGATGACTAGAGCAAAAGTTATGTCCTAAATACTTTCAGCTCTTACTAATCCAAGACTGAACACTAAACCCAACTTCAATTCAGAAATTGAAACTCTTAGGCGCTAAATTGAAATTCAATGCCTTCATATAACTTATAGATCCATATCTCTAGTTTATTTTGCAACAAGAATCAACTTAATTTGATCTCCACAAACCAAGAATTTACCAAATTACTGAACCATGTTTAGAAAATTATCCAACTCACTTTGATTAAATCAATATCTTTCAATTTAATCTCAAAAAATCCACAATTTTTTATGGAGAGATAGAGGGATGCCTTAGGAATCCAATGCTTTAAAAATCAAGTTAATCGGATGTCAGACAAAAAAGTTATAAGCAAAAGAATGGTCGGATTGGGAAAAAATCACAAAAATCACAAAAAATCACCCACGGCTGCTCGCTGGCCTCGTTGCCGAGGCCCGCCAAAAATGTGGCCCTCGTGACCGCAAGGTGGGCACAAGTGTGCCGCGTCGCACTCGCGAGCTACCTCCCTTCTGATTTTTTTTCTCCAAAACTCCTAACTTTTAAAATACATAACTTTTGACTCAAGAGTACAAAATTTACACACTTGGTATCAAAAGAAAGCTGAAAGGAAGCTCTACAACTTCCATGAAGAACTGAAAAATCAATTCCGTCCCTAAAGGAAAAAAATCCACTCAAAGTTTCTGTCCCATACTAGCCATCCCAAAACAGTAACTCAACTTCTATAATTTCTATCTTTCAACTCCAAGGTCCAAAAATGTCATATTTTATATCAATAAAAAGATCAAAATGCAACCTACAACTTTCATGAAGGATAGAAAAATCAACTTGGCCTCTAAGGGAGTCAAAAATCACTTCAAAATTTCTGTCCACTAATGATCATGCCAAACAGTAACAGAAACTTCTAAAAATCATAACTTCCTATTCCATGGTCCAAAAATTTCCATACTTTATGTCAATGGAAATATTAAAACATAATCTAAAACTTTTATGAAGCACTTAAAGGCAATTTCAACCTCTAACTAGGTCAATTTTTCAATCAAAGTTTCTGCCAGAAATTTGTCATCCTATACCACATCCAAACTTCATAATTTCATATCTTCCAATTTCCACAATAAAAAATAACATATTATACATCATTTAAAAGCTATGCACATTCCCTATAACTTTCATGTAGACCACTTAATCCAATGTAAACCACATCAGTCCAAAACTTTCCTCAAAACACAGTACACACAATCTACACTTATGAGCATTTTTAAAAACGAAGCAAAATAACCTTAACTTCGAAAAATCATAACTTTCAATCCTGATATCAAAAAATGTCATAATTCATAGCAACAGAAAGCTATCAACAGAAACTAAAATTTTCATGAAGATCATTTGATCAAAATCTGCCTAGATCAAGCCAGAAAAATTCACAAAGTTTCATATCCAAATTGCCATTTTTTGCTACTATTCATCCTCAAAATTTCAGATTTGCAATTCCCCAAAATCTAACACTTTCATTATTCATTTCTTGTTTTTCAATACCATTCAAATCAATTTATTCACTATCAATTTCATTTAAACTCAAAACACCATTTTAGGCCATAATTAATCATAACCATCAATAACAAAAGCATATTTCACCTATCTTAATCTCATATAACAATTTACATTCTTGAATTTTCTTTTGTCTTTGCACATGAATAAGTCACCATAAATTCCTCATTTAATGTCAATCTATAATTCAAATTTTCAAGAAAAATTCGGGATCCAACACATATAGTGAGTATCCTAAGATGGTCTCACCTTATTGTTTCCTACATTATTGAATTGTATTGTTATCTTATTGAATTGTACTAAATTATATTGATTGTGTACTGGATTCTGGATGATATTTGTCCAAGGCATTTTGATGTATAAAAATGATATTGGAAGTAATGATTGAATGTGAATGCGTCTGCCTAAATAATTTTCTGACTCTCAACTGAAATGTTGAATGCCAGACTTAGTCCAATGACTACTACTATTGTGATTGTTTGAATGTTGGACTTAGTCCGATAACTACTACTACTGTGACTGTTACTGTAATTGATACTATGACTGATATACTGTTATATTACATGCAAATTAAAGTGTTTGAAATTGATGACTGAATCGTGGCATGCGTTTCATTCCAATGCATGTAATATAAAGGAGTTGTGAATGATGTTGCTACTGATACTGTTACTAATATGAGCTTGAAGCTCCCACATATGTGACTTGAGCCCAACAATTCGGGATACTGTAAAAGCACACAGTCACAACAATATAAAAATGAATGTGAGTCTCATTCATATCGCATCCGCATATAATTTGAATTCATTGAATGATTTGCAAAGCTGTAAGAATATTACATGTTTGAATACATGGTATTAAACCAATGATTGTGTTTTATTCAAGTGTAATCGCGTGATAGTTTTATTAAATTTTTTGACCGAAGTATATTGGATATGTATTTGAATACGAATGGGAAATGTGAACATATTGTATACATGTATTTGAATGAGATTGGATTATTTGCGTAAGTGAATGTAAAAGGTATGTGACTCAACATGATACATTGCTAAAAGTGATGTAAATTATGTGGTTATATGTACTGAATGTGTATTGTGATTCACTAAGTTTGCAAAAATTTACCCAAAATTTTGAAATAATTTTTAGGTTCAGAGGACATATTCAGTTAGGCTAATTGGGGTATAACCACTGAAATCAGATATGGACTAAGGGTTGGGATCAGCTTGCATCTGCATATCTCTTTAGTGATTATTGTTTTGAACTATATTTCCACAAGTATTGTACACCGAGTATGTAAATGATTTGGTAATGAAATGAAATTATGATTACAAGTGTTTTGTATCTGAAATAGGCTCAAATGGCTGTTGAATTCTGATGTTTTGTAAAGTGTTTGTAACACTTGTGAATAGAAATGTTTAAGAATAAAGTGGGTCTGATTTTGATTATTGATTTTGCATATGCGTACATTATTTTAAAAAAATTATAACGAGTTTTGACTGAATGGTTGTGTTGGACCCCGTTTCAGGAGCCCAACATCGAACACGGAAGCATGAGGCTTGGGCTTGGAGGGGAGACCTTGATGTTGAAAATTTAGAAGAAAATATCCCTCGGAAGCAAAGGTGGGCGTCACAGTGGTGAGAACAAACCCTCGCCGGTGAAGGATCTCTCGCTGCGGTGAACTCGCGAGATAAGCTTCGTCGTGGCGAGCATGGGGTCTCGTCGCGGTAAAAGCCCTTACAGAAACCAAAACTTAAACTTTCATCCATTTTCATCAAAACAACCCAACCCAAATTAAACTTAAACATAAACATAACCTTCCAACACTTATCCATCATGATAAAACGATTTAATGCGAAAGGTTGGAAACTAAAATCAACATTATCCATATCTCCTTGATAACCAAAAGAAGGGTTTTACAAAGCTTTAATGGCATTTCAAGCCATAATACATCATTTGAGCTCAAGACCAAAATACAAAATCCACTTAAACAAATAAAATGTGAAATGTGACTAAAGCTTTGAATTCCAAAAGATAACTTGAAAATACAAAAATATGACAAATCGGAGTGATGCTGAAACTCTTGACCTACTCGATCTCTTGCTCATCACCTGAATAGGGGGAGGATAATGGGGGTGAGCTATAAAGCTTGTGGGTAACATATTTATAATAAAGAAACAAGCAAAACTATTTTCAAAAGATAACTCATTGTCGTGGTACACTTTTGAAACTATAGTAACTTCGCATGTAGATATCATTTCAAACAATTCATGAGCAATTTTAAAATCATGCGTGCATCAAACTTGTTAACAAATCATAAGCATATAAGCACAGCAGAATGGTTTGGGTAAGTCCAGGTTCATGACGTACTACACATTCCCATATAATGGTCCTGTTTACCCGTAAATTCTTGAGGGAGTCCTTGAGGGAGTTCCATGCCACTAGCGGGCAGGCGGGAGAAGCCTATACATGGGTCAACGTGCACGTGAAAATTCTTTAGGGACTACCACAAACCCACATAACATAAATAGTTCAAAATCTTGTAAACTTGTTGCCAAAATGGCACTTTCTTGTAAACTTGCTTTTCATTACCTTGATATCCTTGTAAAAATCATTTCTGAAAACATGATTTCATGAGCATGTATTCTTTTAAAGAGAAACCCTTTTCAAAGTCTTTTCATCAATCAATACAAATCATGTAACAAACATATAACAATTTCACAATTCACTCAAAAAGCAAATAAGGCAACATTGATGATGCAATTTAAATCATTAAATATTTCTTGATTTGAACAAAACAATGAGTGACTTATTTACTCTATTATAAACATGTACCCACCTTGAGTTCCTTGCTGATAAACTTGCTTAGGAATGTATTTCCTCTTGTTCCTCTTGCTCCTCTTGCCTCACTTGATTTCCTTAACCAATAACCAAAATTCCAATCAATTTGGTGTAGAAATCGAAAAGTCATACTTTAATAATTCGAACTATAACTTAAGCTGAAACAAAAATTCTATGCTTAACTTTCATCCAAAATTTGATATCTTTAGAGACTGATTCAAAACTTTATTCTTCACAAAACTTGTAGCCCTATATCTCTAGTTTACAACGAATCAAAAATAACCTCATTTGGACATCTACAACAAAAGTTATTCCCAAAATACCAAAGCATGTCTGTGCAGGAAAATGGTCGCTTGCCGCGGCGAGAAAGCTGGAGCGCGCCACGACGTGCGACCTGCGGATGAGCGCGCCACGGCGTGCACGTGCGCCGCGATGTGCTCATCCGCAGGTCGCGACGTGCGAAGGCAAAATCCTCCCGAAACCTATTTTTCCCACTTTCTTCAACCATATTCCTCCCATCTTTCAAAGTGTATATCCTTTGCGACAAGCCTCTTAAAACTCTGTATCAAGAGCTAAATAATTATTAAATCGAAAAGGGTAAAAGTTGGAAGTTCTCTTAAATAAATTGTCAACTTTAATAGGTGTATGGTCTAAAAAAAGGAGATCCTGGAAGTTCGCAGTGCTATTAGGAAACTAAATCAACCATCTGTCATTTATCAATGCTCGATCAAGTTTCTTTCGAATACACCATCTTGATGCTTGTTTATTTGACCATGTAAAATTATGCCCTATAAATAGCAGATCAGTCATGCCCAATGACTCCACACATAGCTTGAAATCTTCAGAGTAATTACGAAGATTGTGATTTCCTTGAGCCTCTGACCTATAAAGAATGGAATTGAAGTCCCCACATATTATTCATGGTAGGTTGATTCCTCGATGTATATTTTTGAGATCATTCCATAGCATAGCTCTCTGGAAACCGAAGTTGCTAGCATAAATGAAAGAAATATTGCTGTCAACTTATTCAGGTAACAATGTGACACGCATGTATATAAGTTGATTAGTGACATGCAGTACCTCCCCTCTAATTCTATCAGCTTTGTAGTAGATGATCACTCTCCTATAAGCATGGTGAGAATGGTTGGAGACTTGTTTCCAATCCGATCCTAGTAAGTTTAATCTTCCAAAAGTAACATGTTTTATTTTGATCTCAAGTGATCCTACTATTAGAGGCTTTTCCCTCTAGACAAAATCCTATAAAGCCACTTGTTTTGTCAGGCAATTCAATCATTTGACAGTCCACGCTACTAATAACATGTTAGAGAATTTAAGTATGGAGCTTTAACTTTTGTTCCCCTATGATCTCCTCTTGTATACTAGCTGAAATGGTTTACTACTCTCCTCTTGATCTACTCCATCTATCATTCTGGTTGGTGTACTTGAGGCTTGACTACTTGTTGTGTCTTCAGTTTTGGTATGCTGAAACAATGGCTCATTTGATGGGGAATTATTTTGCAACTTCTCCTGGCCAATATTTCCTGGACAAGTAGTGGAAGGTGATAGTCCCATCGTAGTTTGAAGTTTAATGGCACTAACTTGCTTTGTCTCTGTTCCCTTTAGTAGGAGAATTCTCTACTATTGTGTTAGTAGTAGCAAATTCTATGTTCCCTGCGACCGTTTCCACTAATTGTGCCTATGATATATCTTCCCCTATCAGCTCAGTGTAACTACCAGTTTTAAACCTTTTCCCTGTAGCTTTCCATACTTACCTTAATGCTTAGGCAAAGGTTTCCATTGGTAAGACACTGCTACGTTGTCCTCCCATAAGCTTCGTCCCTCTCCTATTCTCTGTTAGTTTATGCCTTTGTAGCTTATCATTTGGATGCAAATTAATGTATGACATTATTTTGAGTTAATGAAAAGGCTTTATTTATCTTTATGTATTAATTTAATTAACATTTTATGTTTTAATACTAAAGATAAAATTCTTGGAATAATTACTGTGTAATTGAAATTATAATGAGATCATAATTATGAGATTCAATTTACACTTATGTGTTATTCCTAAATGTTCCTAGTTGTAGATTCATCATGATTGGATATTGTTGAAGCAGTAAAACTAGCACACATTATGTTTCTTTCTTATGAAGAAAGTAATTAATCTCATAGATTAAAGTATAGGGATACTTAAACTAATGTGTGGGTGATTATTAGAGAATAACTCACTGAACTGACCTGATTATGAGAATTTCTAATGAAATATTACTTATTTTGGTGCTACTTATAAATCGTCCTAGGATAATTCAGTCGATAATAATTAGATACAGTATGAACCATATGTAGATAGTTGAGTAAGTCAATATATAATTCATCACTCTAAAGTAATTAGAGAATATTCTATTGTTCTTGATTAGTAATGATTTATATAATTCTTTAACTAGGGTGAATTGATATTTGACAATGAGTTTTCAACTTTTAATTATAAATCAATTATTAATTAACGTGAACGAACATGAATGGATGATAAAAGTAGACACTGTATCCATACTCTGACTAATTAGAATGTTGAATGACAAAATGATTAAATTATACATTATAGCTATACATGGACAGGTTAAGTCAATCACTTTGATATTTCTAATATTTGGGTAATCATGATATGTTGTGGACGTCAATTATAATTTATGATTATAAATTATTTAAATGGAGAATTAAAGATAAATTAAAATAAGTTTTAAGTTATCCAATTCTAATTGTGAATTAGAATTATAATTTATAATCATTGTCAATTTATTAGGAACCTAATGGGTCACACATCAAAGAGCAATTTGTGAAAGAAAAATCAATTTAATTAAGTTGGACTTAATTATAAAATTTGAGAAACTTTGAAGGTCAAATATGAAATATTTGATTTTATTAAAATTAAATTAATTAGAATTAGAATTTGATTTTAATTTTAATTTTAATTAAAGAGATTTAATCTTAATAAAAGACTCTTATGATTTTTTCTATTTAGAGAAAAGAATTTTTTAGAAGATAACACTTTTGTCTTCTTCCTCTCAAATCAATTTGAGAATTGCTCTGTAGATGTCATCAGAAACTGAACACTTGAACAGCTCTTGATTGATCAATCGGAAACATTTTTTAAATTTTTTTTAACAGAGAAGCAAACAAGCTACAATTTCTAAATTATTTTATGTTTTATTAAAGTTTATTCGAAATCTGTGAAATTTTAATTTTTCACTACACCTATGATTTGATCACTGGTGGATTCCAGCATTCTCAATATTTGTATTTCAGTAGTAAGATCTTTGTTAAGCACCACACTTACACAGACACGTGTGTATCGCACCCTCGTATTCTCATCAAAGCACAGAAGTGTTCAACTTGCAAAGGCACTCAATCCCTGTATAGTCCAATAATCTAACGGAACATTATGGAAGTTAATCCATAAAGTGAAGTTCTGGAACTTAATGAATTCAAGCTTGAGGCTCGGTTCCAGTTCTGTAGAAAGATTGGTTGATTCCCCCACGTGCCACGGCCCTTCCCTTAAGATTTTATGAGCGTGAGAGCTTTACGGGAAGTTGATAGCGACAAAGCGGGCAAAAGTGGCTAGTACGCAGCCACTTGACAATGCAGTCCTCGTGGTAAACATGACTACACGGCATTCGAATTGCCTGTGTTCCCGCTTCAACGTCTTCCAAGCACACTGAACAGTTAGAGCAACCCTCCTCCATCAGAAAAAGCCTCTCCAGTGCTTCAATGGCTGATTCAGCTGCAGGCACTTGTTTCGCTCCCTCCAGCGCCGACTCTCTCAAAGCCCTGGCCATTCCAGCATCATAGTATTCACCGTAATAATTAAATTCTTCAATACGAGCTATTCCTATTTGAATATGAATGCATCTCTTAACAGCACTGCCGCCGCTGTCAGTACTCGTTGCCTTCCTCAAAGTCTCTGCAATCGCTTCTTCGACCGCTTGATAGGGGGTCTTGGGGATTCCCCATTCTCTCAACTGTTTGACTACCAATTCACGGAGAAGATCGCCAACGCGATACGCGATGTCTTTGCTACCAACCAACGTGGCCCTCGTCGGCAACCGGATTCGTCTCCCTGACTGCTGTATCCAAACTGCAGCGAGTGTGAATTGCAATCCAACCCTCGCACGCCCACTTGGGTCAAGGTCGCTTTGTTGGACCTCAGGATATAAAAACGACAAAATTACTGTAGCAATCCCTGTGTTATACGAAAGTAGCTAATTAAATCCTGAGATATAAAATGTTACTCTATTAACCTTATGTTTTTAATTTTATTGCAAAAAAAATCCTTTGTCGTATGTTGTTCCTCCACGCTTAAGGGGCTGTGAGTTAATAAAATTTCAATTCAGGGTATTTTTTGCTAATTTTTATATGTCAAAGATTTTTTTAACAATTTTTGAATAACACAGGATTATTAAGGCAATAAATTCATGTAAAAACTGGTGGTTCAGTGCTCTAATGGCGAACTTGCAGTGAAGGTTGTGGGTAGACATTGTTGATGAAACAGGGAGACTTGGCGAGGTGAGTAAGGAATAGCAATTAGAATGATGGGAGTCCCAAGATTGTGCTGCTGTTTATATTATTTATACATATGGGCTAGCCGTGGGTGGTTCTTAGGAAATCCTTGTCAATTCTCAGACTTATGATTTTTCAGGTGGAATCCTTTTCCAACCACGAACGGATGTTTGTTCTACATCTTGAGAAGTAATATATGTTTAATCATTTGCTTTATCTACATCTTCAGAAGTAATATATGTTTCATTATTTGCTTTATCTACATCTTAAGAAATAATATATGCTAATGCTATACGAAAATTTCAAATATTAATATCAGATTTTAGGTATCTTAATAAATCGTGTTTTTGAATATAAAAGTCAATCAGAATTCCATCATTACCTCTGTTAACTATATTTTGGATCACCTAATTCATAATTAAACTTACAGTAGGATGATCTCTAATGCAAAAGTTTACTCAACTGAGACGATTGAAATAAAAAAGTGTAAACTTACCACTCTGTAAAATTACTAAATTCAAATTTACGTAAGAAAATACCCTTTCTCCTTTGATGTATCCAAGTAAGCCTACAATTCTCCCCCTTTTCTCTGTAAACTATCTAAAAGTAAATAGGAAAGGGCCAATTTTCAAGTCAAATACTCTTTTTTGGTATCATGAGGGAATTGAACAAAGTGGAAATATCATGGAAACCAGCCAGACGACTTTGCATGTCAAATATGAAAAAGAGGAAACGGTTGTTCCTCACGTTAATAAATTGTCAATATTTCCAACAACTTATTTAGCAGCACCACAAGAAAAGAAACTTACAAGCTAGTGCATGTTAAGAGTAAGGCAAGTTGCATAACAACCAACTATTCATCATCAAAACCACCAACATGGCAATAAACTTGTCCAACACTTGCCCTATCCCCTCCTGTTTCTTTCAGGCAAAACTTATGCACCAGCAGTCAAAAAACTAATCCCCGTCAGTGTCAGCTGCACTCATAGCCTTCGCCAAGTATTCCTGTGCTTCTTCAAGCGCAGATACGTTGGCATCGGCAGCATATAATATCTTCTTGATTGCATTTGCCACCTGCAAACATTCGGCCAAAGAACAGATATTGTTTTGTTCATATACATCATAACAAATATGTTCCTTCAGCTACTTACAGGGAGGTCCTCCAATTCAGGAGTCTGACAAAGTATTTCTACATCTCGCAACTTGGCAAAGTAAAAGTCTCTTTCTTTTTCCAAGAGGTCAACAGAGAGCTTGAGCTCTGTAACCTGCATTCGTATAACAAAATTTGGCACTTGCAGAATAATGTTCTTTTACAATTATATCTATAGGACATGCACAAGAAAAACCAATACAAATACTGCGTGTTCAAAGTGAAATAACTATGGAGACCTTTCAGGAGATAAACATGCATCTACAGCAATACAAATACTGTGAAGAATAGAGGAATCTATTAAATAAGTGAAATGCATTGGCCAGTAGACAATCCCTCGGATATTGATCTGATTTTCATAACAGTTGAAAATTGAGAAAGTGGTCTGCACAGGCAGTATGATGGATACGGAAACAAACAGATTTGGTTCAGTACCTCCTTGGACAAAGCTTCGATATCCACTAATGAATCTGCCCCACCTACTCCAGTGCATCCTTTCCCTTGTTTTGGACCTATGAGGATCCATTAAATAGAAAGGGCAAGTTTAAGAGCGAGCAGAAGAAAATTCAAGCATGAACAAGAAAATGCCTACTGACCAGATGATTTGTACAGGCCAACCGAGTCACTACCAGCAGAGTTATGGATATTGTTTGCTTGCAATGACTTTGACGTCTTTAGAGAACCTCTATAACTACGGTCTTTTCCTCCCTTACATCTTCTTTCCACAGGATTATAATTCCTAATTCAAATAATCAATGTGTTTGTGAAAAATGTTAACACAATGGAAACCATATCAAACAGAAACATAAGGTGGAAAATAACAGAAGAGACAGTATAATACTCATTCATGACGCCACCATTTACAGAATCACAGTATCGCTTAAGCCATTGTAAGAACTCCAAGTTGTCCAAAGGCCGACCTTTAACAAGTCTGTTGACTTCAACATGCTGCCACATAACCATGGGCCGTGATATGAATGCAGATAAAACATTGAATTGCAAAAAATATAGAACAGAAACAGCTCCCTATAATTTTGGGAGCCTTAAAGAGTCTTAGCTAAGCGATACTCAGATGTTCCAATGAACAGTCATGTTCTGTTTCACCCACAATCACATGACGAATATATTTAACATAGGGAAAAAAAAGATGAGATTTGATAAATAATACCAGACTAGGAGGATCATATTTTGATTCCAGGCTGTAGAATATATCCAAAAGAAGAAAATAAAGCCTTGACACCGAATTTGGGAAAACAATCACTAGTTCAGGTCTCTGAATGTCAAGTTACAAAGGCTAGCAATAACTTGAAAAGACAAAATGCAAAATGTAAGATAAAGAGGTATTAGATGGGGCAAATCATGTTCAAAATGCAGCAAAGGATGGAGATTACACTCTCCTGGGATATATGTCAGAAAGTTCATGTCGATAATCCATCCAGGAGTCCAAGGTTCAAACAAATATGGAGATGCAGGAATACCCCATCATTAAATTCATTAATCATGCACTATGAGACATACTCAAGTTACAATATGAAATACCTTTTCAATTTTCAACTTGTTAAAGACGTCCTGCAGAATCTTATAATTTTGGATCATATCATACTCAGTCTTTGCATCAAAATTAACCTACAATAGATTAAACTGAAATGTGAGGAAAGTCATTAAAAATCATATAGTTGAGAGAACAATGAACTTGATTTGAATAGAGAAAAATGTGGCAAAAATTTGCAACCTTATGCATGGGAACAACTCCTGGATAGGTCATATCCATCATCTGGCATTGCACAGCACCTGATGCAGCCTGGTATAGTAATTGAAAAGGCAAACATCAAAGAGAGAATTATACGCTGAAATATGAAAATTCTAAGCATAATTAGATGCTAAGTCAATTCTCAGATACGGAGAACACTCTTATACTTCCAACTATGTTTCTTTATTCTATAAATCTAACATATTTATGACACCACTAACACAGTTGATGTTCTAAAAATGCTTATGCAAATTCTAATCATATGTATACTAACCATAACGCTAACTTGTGACAAGCATTATGCTTCATAGTATCAGCTTATTAGCACGCTGGTTAAGTTGCATGACGAATTGCGTTTTACTAGAAACGAGGTCACTGAAGAAACACAGTTTAGGATCAAAACTAAAAAGCAAAAGCATCAAGCAGAATGGCGGCTGAAATTTGCAACAGAAAACCAAGACCATGTATTGCTAAAATTAAATTAAATCTATCCCGTTCACTATGTACCTTAAACCAACCTAAATTTACCATCAAGCAAACCCATTTCAACCAAGAGCTATGTAGATGATAGGTTTTTTAATATATATATTTCCAAAGGGTGGATATTGATTTATTTCTCATAATCTGACCGTCAAAGCAGTACCCTGTAACACGTAGAGCAAGCTTTTGTTTAGAGAAAGAGAAAAGATCAAAAACGTTTTTAATAAAATAAACCAATTTGGATAAAAAGGTAATCTAAATGAAATTAGAACGACGTAGATAGCTTTAGCAATCCATTTCGTTCGTGGAACAAAATGTAAAAGTAGATAAAAAGCAATTTCAAGAGGTGGGTAACGCCTAAAAACGAAAGCCCATTACCAATTAAGTTGAAATTACTTATAAGCCATGAAGGGGATTCATCAAACCAGACAAAAACCAAACTTAAACCAGCCGCTGAGACTCAGTGGCCTTAAGAGTCGATTCAACACAATAAGAATTGAAACCAAACATGGGAAATGAACAAAAGAAAGTTAAAGAACACCTCTTCAATACGAGAGAGGCTGAGTTGAAGCCTGTTGTTGATCCAAGTTAAAATCTCATTCCTTCCAACAAAGTACGCACTGTCCATCATCCCAATATTTGACGCCATCTCCTATTTCCTTCGCTCTCTTCACAGTCACACACCCAAAAAAGCAACCAAAAAAGAAAACGAAACCCAGAATGGCCAGACCAAGAAACACCCAAAAGGAACACGATTGAGACAGAGAAGACAATAAGATGAGAATGTAGGTAATTTTGAAGATTAAACCGTGAAAAGAGGAGCGCGGTTTATAGACATTTAAAAAGAGAGCAAAAGATATGAAATTAGAGGAGAGTGTGAAACTGAAAGTAAAGAAATTAATGGCGACAGAAAGCGAGAGAATACGAGAGAGAAACCGAAAGAATTGAGAAGGGGACAAATGGAGCGAACCAAGTGATGAAATATAAAGGAAAGGGTGGGATGGGTTCGCCGGAGTTTGGCAAAGGATCTTTTGATTTTCAAATTTACTTTTAACGTAAAGTTTATATCAACAATTGGCATTAACATAAATAAATAACAAGAGATCTCACGGGATTGCCGATAGAGACCAGTTTTGAGTAACATAAATGACATATTTATTATCCCATCTTATTCATAATAAGAGTCGTTTTAAATATATTTTTATTATTTAAAATAAGTGTCATTCTTAATTTTGTATGCATGTTTATAACTTTTCTTTCAAAATTAACATTTCATTTTCTCTCTCATCTTAATTATACAGATCACAATTTCAAGGTAATTTCTCTCACAATTTTATTTAAGATGTTGATTACCGATATAATTTTATGGGAGTATTAATAATGGTATATCTATAATTTTATTAGCTTTCTTAATAAGCGTATATTTTTCTAAAACAACTCTTATTATGAATCGGAAAAAGTATGAGCTTAAATGGGGGTTATTTACAGTGTGAGTGGGATGATGCCATGCCGACATTTGTTTTTTTATGCTGCATATAGTTGTTGTCTCTTATATGTGAAGGCATAATGGAATAAAAATTTAGAGATAAAACAGAACAAAATTTGAAAATAATGAAATTGTAACGGAGACAACAACCAAACATTACGTTAAGGTTGTAAAAGAAAAGGACAAGGGGACCAGAAATGACAAGTGGGGTTTAATTTTCTCAAATGAGAATCACATTTTTATAAACAAAATACAAGAAATTTTATTTCTTGTCTCGTTCTTATGAGCATTCTTATAAACAAAATACAAGAAATTTTATTCTAACATTAAATTACATAAAAATAAAAAATGAATCAAATTATCGACACCCACTTGAGAATAAGTGAATGGTAAAAGGTTTAAAGCCTTCTAAGACGTGCATATATGTTCATTTTAAGAGTTGTATGGTTGTCTATTAAACTTGAGCACACGACAGGTCCGGCTGAGCCATCCCCTTTTGTCAATTAAATTGCAGCAGCTACATATTATATACCATACGTAGATAGTTTCTTAGAATCTGCTATTTGAGATAACATTGGAACTACCAATACAATGGCCATGAGGTAGAAGGTATTATCACTTTTAGGTCTTTCGCAATAGGAAGTGACGTACTTTCTTAAATATCAATTTCAGGCTACATCAAAGTAGCCTCCCACGGTTGCTTTTATGCTTTTAGTAATCCTTTTAATCCACCAAGTAGATTCATTTACGTGTTCGAAAACAATGAGGACGATGTGATCCTTGATTGGATTAAGATTTAAGATACTAAAGTTAGTTATGCCCTCATTTCAGGATGAATTATCCATAAAATAATGTTTATACTAAATTTTCATTATGATATTCAAATTAGTAATAATAATTTTTATGGATAAGAAGCTGTAGAAATGCCAGGCGGCTGTAGATTGCAACTTTGTACCATTTAATGTCTCGATAATGTTGCGGTTGTCATGTCTTCTATTGAGGAGGACAGACGAGGCATATCCTCCAAAAACAAATTACCGTCCTTGGACATTGTGTACGCTGGATAAGTCAAAATCGTGACGTACGTGGCAGTAAATAAAATATTACATAGAATCTGATTGCCAGGAAAGGAAATGCATACCAAACCTAAACTCCACAAACGAGAAGAGATTTATGATATTGACTATGACTACCCTTCAATTTAAGAAACTAGTGAATCGAATCCTCTTTTTAAGATTTAAGCCCTCGAACTTCGTAGCATGGATGTAACCAATGCCATTCAAAGCCAAGGATGATTGCTCATATGAAGTCCGCTATCAATTATTGGGGTTAAGCGTGGATGGGAGAATAATATGCTCCTATTGTTTATTCTCTCCAAGTCTCTACACACAAGTTGAGACCGAGGTCCAAAAATGGTATAATAATCTCTTCTATCATCTTGTCCCTATATTAAAGGTTAGAATTTAAATTTTAATAATGAAAAAATAGTAATGTGAGAGTCAAAAAAAAAATTAGCATTTCATGCTCAGTATAATGTCAGCATATGTGCATGTGAAATTGAATTTTTATACGCACGAAAATAGGTGTACATACACTTATTGACATTCCGAATATATTGAATTGTAATGAGATATGTTGAGAATTGTGGTTATAGCAAATAAGTTAAATGAAATGAAGTAGAAGGATTAGAAATAAAAATTGAAGTGTTGGATTTTAGTGAATAGAAGTCATCTGAGAAGTTACTGGGAACGAATAGTTAAGGGAGTTAAATTTGATCTGAAACTTCCATGAATAAAATGTACTAATCTAGATGGATTTTGACAAAATTGTCTTCATGGAAGTTGTAGATCTTTCTTTTAGCTTTCCATTGATATAAAGTTTGTAATTTTTGAATATCATAGTCAAAAGTTATGGTCCTTATAAGTAGAGATGCTTAGGATGTCGGGTACGTGTCTTGCGAGAATTGGGGTGCTACAATATATGGTATCAGACCCCAGAATTACCATCTTATATGGACATTTTCTGAAATAGGTGTCAAGGTACATGCATTCTTGTCATATCATAGCAGACAGCAGCAACTGATCCCCCAGTCTGAGTCACATGCATGAGCATTCCTTAAGAATTTGAGCTGTTAGAAGCACTGTGAAAAATGATGATCTATCAGAATGTGAGCCAATGAAGGTTTATGGGTGGTTAGAAATGAGAAATAGTATTTAGTTTTGTACGATAGATAAAGGTCCATTATATTTGTATATGTGGTTGTATCATTGAACATGATATCCATAATGTACTGTGGTAATATATCCTTGAATGTGATATAAATATGAATACATTGTCATTGATTGATTAAGGAAAGAAGTGAGATCAATATGAATGATGAGACCTAAAGTGTATAAGCCGAGTTGAAAGAAAACGAAATTTTTTATAACCCAGATAGGTCAAACTTGGATTTGAAATGAGTGTCGGTTAAAAATGATAAGAGTTATGATTTAGCATAAGAATATGTCTGTGAAATCTGTAGGAAAATCCCGGTGTGTGCATCATATGCATACGGTGTGGAAAACAAAAAATTTTATCCCGGGACCTTCCCGAAAGCCAGGATCTATGTGTCTATATATCAAAGTCAAACCATAACGACCAAAGGAGACCGTCTCTAACGGTATCCACGCAAAGATCGGAGAACCTAACCGGGGCAAACCCTTTGACCCGGGAATAGCTAGAACAAGGGAAAGAGTGCTAGCTCTTACCTTATTCTTGGAAAGCAACCTTGATGAAGGAAGATGAAGCTTGGAGAAGAAGAGAGCTTGAAGATGATCGATGATCAATAGAGAAAAGCTTAGGATTTTCTCAAAACCCTTTCTTTCTACTTTTTTACAAAACCAACGATCATCACTGTTGGTGAGAAAAGAATTTAAGTGAGAAAGAAATTGGTGAGAAAATTTTGAATTTAAGGAAATTTGATGAAATTAAAAAAAATTATGAGAAAAGAATTGTTTAATTTTGAGGACTTTGATATTTGAGTGAACTTATATGGATTATGAGAAGAAAGTGGATGAGTTGATTGAAATGAAGTTAAATAGCAAGAATTAAAAAGAAAAAGTATGAAAATTTGAAGAATTTAGAAAGTTTGACTTTTGGAGATAAAATGTTTGACTTGAGAGTTGACTTTTTGATTTTGGGAGAATTTGAGAAAATGATCTTCTGAAAACTTGTAGTTTATGTCAAGAGCTTTCTGTAGCAATAAAGTTTGATATTTGTCGATATCGGGAGTGAGAGTTATGATCAGTCAAAGTTCGCTTGAAGTTTGACTTTTGAGGAAAAAGTTGACTTTTTGATTTAGGCAAAATTCGAGAAAATGATCAACATGAAAATTGTAGCCCCTGTCGAGAGCTATTTGTGGACATAAAGTTTGCTATTTTTCGATGTCGGGATTGAAAGATATGAATTTCTGAAGATATGCTTTGTTTTAAAAATGCTATTAAGTATAGATTTGTGTGTTCTATGCTTCGAGGCCACTCGTCGTATGGATTTAGTTTGAATTAGAGTAAGTGGTCTTCATGAAAGTTTTAGATGATGTTTTTATCTTTCCATTGATATGAAGTTTGCAATTTTTCGATATCGGGGCTAGGAGTTATGAGCGATTAAAAATTGGAAGTCGTTTAGGAAAAGCTATTTTGGATAGAATCTTTGAGTGAGTTTTCAACCTCTTTCGAGACCTACTTTGATTTTGAGTTCTTCAGGGAAGTTGTAGAGCTTACTTTGATCTTTTTATTGACACTAAATTTGTCCAATTCCAAGTTTGGGATCGAGAGATATGATTTTTGAAAAGTTCGGTTTTGAAGTTCCGCTACTTTGTTTCTTTATCCGATCCCTTTTGTAATCTTTTGCTTATAATTCCTTCGTCCGACATCCGATTGATTTGATTCTCAAAGCGTTGGACTCCTAAGATATTTAATTTCATTGTTATGGAATATTATGATTTTTAGGAGATTAAATGGAAAGAGATTGATTGAACCAAAGTAAGAGATTTGGTTATAGGTTATAAGTTGGATCATTTTCTAACATGGTTCAAGATTTTGCATTTTGGAGCTGTACAACTCCGATTGAGTTGATTCTTGAGGGAAAATAAAATTAAGATATAGGGATACAACTATTATGAAGGGATCAAAATTTAATTTCATCCCTAAGATTGCCCATTTCTGGACTGAAGTTATGTTAATGTTCAGTCTCGAATTTTGTGAAGGTCCGATAGTATTTCGGCTATAACTTCTTTGTTTCTGATCCGAATTGAGCGCGGTCGGTGGAGTTGGATTCATATGATCCAGAGGAACAATTTTCATGAAGAAAGTTTGTCCAAATTATTTCGTTTAGATGCTTGAAAATAGGACGCAAGTAGTCAGTTTTTCAAAATCCTGTGCAGGGGCAATGGTGGAAGATGGCTTAAATGGAGGGGCAATTGGGTAATTGGCCACTCATTAAATGAAACTCACCTATGGCTGTCGTTTTACACAACATAAAGACACAAGGATTGGCTAGAGAATCACGAGTCTTCTGGAAACAAAAAGAAATGAAGAAGAAGTAGGGAAGCATGGTCGGCTATGGTGGAAGGAAGGAGAAGAAAGATGAAGCAAGGTTTTTATGGGTTTTTCCTAGAGATTTTCGTGGTTTTTAAGAGCAAAGAGGAGGAAGAAGATGGAAGTTGTCCATTGAAGCTCAAAAATAACGAAAATGGTGGAAAAATGGTAAGTGAGAGAAAGTTGAGTTTTGAATTTTTTTATGAATTTATGGTGTTAGATGGCTTGGAATGGTTATGGATTTAGTTTATCTATGATTAATTGAAGAGATTAGGCTATGATTGTGTTTAATTTTAGAAAATTTTGAATTGGGGATTATGCCCAAAATTGAAAATTGGGATTTTGTGAAATTTTTGCTTTAGATGGCTTGAATTAGTGATGAAGTTGAGATATCCTAAGTTAATTTTGATGTTTATGCTTTAGGTGAAGTTTAATTTGAAAAATTATAAATTGGGGGTTTAGGCTTAATTTGAAATTTGGGGATTTTGTGAATTAATGGTGTAGAATCATCAATACTAGTATGAATTGGTGAAATATGAAATCAATTGTGAAGAAATTGTGATTTATGATATGGAATTTGTATAAGTTGGTTTAGGCCAAATTGGTGAATTAGGGTTTTTGTAAATTGGTGAGTTAGATAGCTTGGAATTATGGTAAATTGGTGAATTCCTAAGTTAATTTTGAAGATTATGTTATTTATGATGTGAATTTGGATGATTATGGTTTAGGTTTTGTTAAATTGGAAGAGGGAGATAAGCAAAAGTCAAATTGAAGCATTGGACAAGATGCTAGCATGGAAATAAGGTGGGTAATATATTTATTTATTGAATTATAAGTTAATTATGTGATTTTGAAAATTCAAGAAAGGAAAAATGTTTATAAGTAGTGTTTTCAATTTTGATTTGGGAATGGTTGATTTAATCGTTAAATTCGTTGTGATTCAATGTTTGAAAATATTATTATCTTTGTTTTGAGAATTTGATAAAATCATGTAATGGTTATTTGCGTTGTTTTTAATTATTTGATGTATATTGTTCAAATCGTTATGATGAAATTATTGTCTTGGAATGATATAAGAAATGCTTTAAGAAATTTAGTCTATGTTTTGAATATATTGTTTGGGAAAGATTTGAGGAAAAGTTTAAAAATTGAAGAATTTGAGGAAAATATGGTTTAAAAAAAAGGGGGTAAGTAAGAAATAATTATTTTTATGTTTGACTTATTTCAAGAAATCATGTTTTGAAAAATCAAGAAGAAATGATTTAAAAAAAGTTATTTACTGAAATTGTTACTTTCTTAGTTTTGAATGAAAATTAATGAATTCATTGACCTTGAGGTTTAAAATCCTTTGGATTGATATGCTTGAAAATGATGGAATTTAGAAATTATGGAAATTATAAATGGGTTTGTTTGATTTACAAGCTAAATTTGTGTTCAAAAATAAAGAAAGTGAAAGAAAGAAAGTATCGGATTTTGGTATTGATTTGATTGGTTTGAAAATAAGGATTTCGAATACATTTCAAGTGTTATAAAGAAAAAAATTCAGATTTTTGAATGTTTTCAATTTGTTATAAAAATATTGCTTATGAAAATGATTTGAAATAGGTATAAAATGTTGTTTTTGAAAAGTGTTTGGAAAATCATGATTTCTGACTGTTTTGGAAAGTAGGGAAAACTATGATTTCCGAATGCTTTTGGGAATTAAGTATAAAATATCGTTTATGTAACTGTTTGATTTTCGTTTGATGAAATTCCTTGCTTTTGGAATAACTTTAGAATTGAAAGTTTTCAAAGGTTTTAAATATTGATAGATTTTAGTATGTCCGGAATTACGAAAATTATTACAAAGTTAGGTTTATTGTTTCTAAGGATTTTGGAAATTGATTTAAGAAATTACTATTCATTATGTTCGAATTATTTAAAGAAATTGTTATTTATGTTTTTTTGGAAAATCAAGGAGAGAAATGCTTTTGGAAATCGATTTAAGAAATTAAAATGATTAGTGATTTTTTACTGTTTTGAATAAAAGGTGAAAATTGTGGTTTAAATTTTGGATGAGAAATGTATTATGATTTTAAATGTGTGAGAATTATGTTTTAAAGGAATTGATAAAGTTGTTATCTATTTTGTGTTGCATACTTGTTTGATGAATGATTGTGAATTTGTAAGAAATTGATTGGTGAATTTGTATTTTTGCAATATGACATATGAAATTATGTGCTTAGTGAATGTAACTGTGTCTAGTAAGACATGACATGAAAATGTGAAATTTCGAAAAGTGCCTTCGGGCAATCTGCTTGTTTTAAGCATGAATATGTGAATTGTATGGGTTTGGTCAGGTCCCCTCCGTAGAGTCGATTACTGTCTCCTCTCGATAGCCTTCTCCCTACGCTGCAAGAAGTGGCTTAGGAGTTCGATTTCAGACTCTTACATTCACTTGCAGCATGACCGCTTATGAATGTGCAAGACGTCTGTTAGACCAAACCAAACCATTTAATGTGTTATTGTGATTTGTGTTGGATGTGGCAGATAACCCAAAACACACGCCATAAAGATAACTCGCAAACACTTACGGGTGGGGTGGGGTCCAACATCAAACCATTCTGTTATGTTATGTGGTTTTGATTTTGTTTATGTGCTATGTGATGCATTCATGCTTAAAGCTGTGCATGATTGGTAAAAAGTTTGAGAATTTGAGAAATGAGAAAGTGAATTTTCAATTATGAATTTCGGAAACTGTTTATGAATGTTTTGGAAAGTTTGAAAATGAGTTTTTGGATAAATTTCCGAATGGGAAATGTTTGAAAATTTTGAAAAGATAATTTTCGCTTATGTTTCAATTTATAAATATATTATCCACGAGCTTCCGAGCTCACCTCCCCTTCATCCCAATCTCCAGGTATTTGAGCAGGAGATCGGATGAAAGAGCGTCAAGTTTGATTTTGTCGCATTTGTATTTCTGTGTAAATTGAGAATTGATATTGTTTTGGCTTGAATTGCCTTTTGTGTATATAAAGCAGTTATTACGGGATGTATATGAATTCGAAACTTGGATATTGATTTTATGATCATAATTGAGTATGATTATGCTTTATGTTTGTAATTGGATATTGAATGAGGATTTTTGTATATGGATTTGAGATATTGAATGTGGTTGGGATTGATTGAGATTTTATGATCGATTGAGGATTTTTGAAGTGTTAGGTTTAGATGTGCGTTTCTGCTAGTGTTTCGGATTCCGGACGGGAGGGTCCGATGATGATTTGTGTTATTGGGTTGTGATATTAGAAGTGTTTTTACTTTTGCAGAATTTTGGGATAGGATAAATGCAATTAGATATCTTTGAATTTTCGTTAGAAAATAAATTGGAAAAGAAGAAAAATAAAATTTAGATGTATGAAAGATGGATTTATGAGATTGGTATTAATATTAAGAAGTTTGTTCTGATTTGAGTGAGATTTGGGATTTGTATGAGTATCCAAGCATATGATGATTTTGTATGTAATGGAATAAAATGATTAAGAATGAAAAAGATAAGGAATAAAGAAAGAAAAGAAAAAAAATTGTACCGGATTTCGGAAGGGTACGTCTTAGGGTTTCCAACGCGATTAGTTTCCTATGCTTCATGTTTGCAACGGATGTCGATGTTTGTTCAGGTTGATTAATTCGTTCGCTTTGTATTTGATTCGATTCGTATTCGATTCCGAATTTTGTTCGTTTCCTTCGTTCTGCTTTTCCGGTTGGGATCCGGTTCTCGGATCTGGTCCCAACAATCACTCTTCTATCTTTTTTTTTGTCTTGTAGTCATTTAATGTAACTTTTGACAAAGCATAAAAGAAGAAGCTTCTTCTCCTTTCCACGTTGACACACACACACACACACACATATATATATATATATTAATTACTTACTTAATTAATAAGATATATATATATATATATATAAATGCTGAAGTGGTCCAGTCACACTGGGGTCAGTCCTATCGGGTTCCGGTATGGAAAAAACACCGAAGACCTGTTTCAGCAATATCGATGTCGCGATCTCATCGGGACATATCTCGATCTCATTGGGATCCATTTAATCCTATTGCTCTCCATATATTGGATCTCTGTCCAAAACTATTTTACGAATTCTCCGAGTCACTCTTATGCGTGTGACCTATTAGGTTCTCGGTTATGTTGACCACTTAGATTAACACTTAATCTGAGCAAGTCATGAGCGGTATTTAGCAACACATCATGACCCCCAATTGACCGGAAAGTAATTGGTTTGACGAGTGAACCTATGTTCATCACGAACCCTATCACGAACCTTTCCATAGACAATTACTGTGCAATTCGTCCTTTCACCATGCTATACCCCACTTGGTTATGAGTATGGGCAAAGTGTCAACTTTTACTAGACTGAGCACGTCAATTCTAGTCCAAGTGATATCAGTTCTTGTCCTGGGACTCATTACTTTATATGTCACTGAAGACACTCTTCATGACATATGAACTCCGGCCAGAGATTTCCAAGTAATGACCCTGACAAGAGGCCATGGGTATCATCTTCTGCTATCACAGAAGTGGTGAATCCTCTATTGGTTACTCAATTACCTTCGAATACCTCAAACTGTACCCAAGCACCACCCTACGAGCGACCTGTGTAAGGCAACAAGGAATGGAGTCAAAGCACAGAATCAGTATCCAAGATATCCTTGAGTACCTCAAGTCTAAGGATACTTGCACCATTGCTATGATGAGATTATCACTGACATTAGAATAGGACATCCATGTGATGATCTCATAGCAGGTCATCCAATGTACTTACTACCTCTAGTAAGCATTCACATCTCAACTCTAAACATCTCATATTTACAGTTTCTGAGATCCACTGCTTGATCAAATCAAGGAGCTTGAAATGTGCTAGTCTCTCCGGATTACCGATGTCCAGTTTCAGTAATCCTACGACTAGGAATAATTTAGATACTGACATAATTGCACATGATAGGAATCTCAGTAGTATGATCACATCATAATTTCCTTCATACTATATCATATATCATGGACTTCATTAATTTGCTTATAGATCAATATCAATTCATAAATAATGAATATCAAATTAATGAAATATGCCTTTCTTTATTTATTCATAAAGTATGTACACAACTTTGTACAAAAAGCGCTAAAGGCGATTGCCTTTAGGGCACTACTCTAACAAAATCTCCCACTTGACCTAAAGCCAATCGCCTTGATATCTAATACCATAGGCTAGTACATGAGAATCAAAATTCTTCTGTGACAATGGCTTTGTCAACGGATCAGCAATATTCTGCTCTGTGGAAATTTTCTCTATCTGGACATCACCTCGACCAATGATCTCCCTAATCAGATGATATCTGCGGAGTACGTGTTTGGATTGTTGATGAGACCTTGGTTCCTTCGCCTGCGCAATAGCCCCATTGTTGTCACAATACAACTGTATGGGCCCATCACAACTAGGAACCACACCAAGTTCAGTAATGAACTTTTTGATCCAAACAGCTTCCTTTGCTGCGTCTGAAGCGGCAATGTACTCTGCCTCGGTTGTTGAATCGACAGTTGTCTCTTGTTTGGAACTCTTCCAACTGACCGCCCCGTCGTTTAGTGTGAATATATAACCTGATTGGGATTTAGAATCATCCTTATCAGATTGAAAACTAGCATCTGTATGCCCGCTCACCTGGAGATTTCCATCTCCATATACCAAGAAAACATCCTTAGTCCTTCGCAAGTAATGGAGGATATTCTTGACAGCCACCTAGTGACCCTCACCAGGATCCGATTGGTATCTGCTTGTAACACTTAGAGCATATGATACATCGGGTCTCGTACATAGCATAGCATACATGATAGATCCTATTGCAGATGCATACGGGATCATATTCATGCGCATCCTCTCATCTTGTGTCTTAGGACACATAGATTTCGAGAGTGTTATCCCATGAGTCACGGGAAGGTACCCTCTCTTGGATTGCTCCATGCTAAACCTCTTTAGCATCTTGTCTATGTACGTTGATTGTGAAAGACCAAGCAATCTTTTTGATCTATCTTTATAAATCCTTATCCCAAGGATATAAGTTGCTTCACCAAGGTCTTTCATGACAAATTGTTTGGACAACCAAATCTTCACAGATTATAGCATAGAGACATCGTTTCCTAGTAATAATATGTCATCTACATATAGCACAAGGAATACGATTGCAGTCCCACTAACCTTCTTATACACACAGTGTTCATCCGGATTTTGTGAGAAACCAAACTCTTTGATTATCTCATCAAAACGGATATTCCAACTTCTGGATGCTTGTTTCAATCCATAGATGGATTTCTGAAGCTTGCATACCTTTTCGCCATCATAGAACGTGAAGCCCTCTGGTTGTGTCATATACACATCCTCAGCTAGATTTCCATTTAGGAAAGTTGTCTTCACATCCATTTGCCATATCTCATAATCATAATGAGTGGTAATGGCTAGGAGTATTCTAATGGATTTAAGCATTGCTACTGGGCTGAAGGTCTCGTCGTAGTCAATTCCTTGTCTTTGACGAAAACCTTTAGCCACAAGCCTTGCTTTATAGGTAATCACATTACCATCCATGTCGGTTTTCTTTTTGAAAACCCATTTACACCCTATGGGTTTTATTCCTTCGGGTGCCTTAACCAAAGTCCATACTTGGTTTTCATACATGGAATCCATTTCAGACTTCATGGCATGAAGCCATTTCTCAGACTCTGAACTCTTCAGAACCTCTTCATAGGTGGTAGGCTCATTATCTTCTATGAGCAATACGTCATTCTGTTCATTCATGAGAAATCCATATCTCTCGGGAACAGAGCGTATCCTGCGTGACCTACGAACTTCTTGTGTTGTAGAAGGTTGAACTGTTACTTCATCTGTATGAGTCACAGTTTCAGGTTCAAGCAGTTGATCTATGTCTGTTCGAGCATCTTGAACTTCTTCAAGTTCAATTTTGCTCCCACTGTCTTCTTGTAAAAGAAACTCTTTCTCTAAAAAGACAGCATGCTTTGAAACAAACACTTTTTGTTCCTCAGTAAGGTAGAATTGATATCTCATTATTTCTTTAGGATATCCTACGAACAAACATTTGTCAGACTTTGCGTCAAGCTTATCTGACTGTATCCGCTTCACATAAGCAGGACAACCCCAAACTTTTAAATGAGTAAGATAGGGTCTTTTGTTAGTCCACATCTCATATGGAGTAACATCAACTGTCTTTGATGGAACTCTGTTTAACAAATAAACAGCTGTCTCGAGTGCATACCCCCAAAAGGATTTTGGTAACTTTGCAAAGCCCATCATTGATCGTACCATATCTTACAAGGTTCGATTTCTCATTTCTGCCACACCATTATGCTGTGGTGTGTAAGGTGGAGTCCATTGAGATAAAATCCCATTATCTCTGAGATATTCTAAAAATTGTTGGTCTAAGTATTCCCCACCACGATCAGATCGTAATGTTTTGATATTTTTCCCAAGTTAGTTTTCTACTTCATTTCTGAATTGTTTGAACTTTTCAAATGCTTCAGATTTGCATCTCATCAGATACAGGTACCCATATCGAGAATAATCATCGATAAAGGTAATGAAGTAAAGACAACCACTTCTAGCATGGATGGACATCGGACCACATACATCTGAATATATTAGGTCTAATACTCCAGTCGCTCGTTCACCCTTTCCCTTAAAGGGTAACTTAGTCATCTTGCCTAATAAACAAGATTCACATGTGTCATATGATTCATAATCAAATGACCCTAAACTACCACTCTTATGGAGCTTAGCTATGCGTCTCTCATTTATATGGCCAAGGCGACAATGCCATAAGTAAGTTGATTTTAAATTATCTCGTTTATGTCTTTTCGTGTCATTGACATCATAATTGGATGTGACATACCTAATATGTAAATTTCATTGCATAATGTACCAGTACCATAAAGCATTCCATTCAAACTAATAGAACAACCATTGTTACTAAAAGTAAAATGGAAACCAGCTCTATTTAAACAAGAAACAAACAATATGTTCTTTGTTAAAACAGGTACAAAATAACATTCATCCAGTTTAATTACAAGCCCACTGGGGAGTGACAAAAAATAAGTGCCTACGACTAATGCAGCAACTCTTGCTCCATTTCCTACACGCAGTCTAGTTCTCCTTCATGAGTCATCTCATCGTCCCCGAGGCCCCGTGATATCATCTGCATATGTGTGACCCACAACCGGTATCTAATACCCATATGTTATGGTCAGAAACAGTACTAACCTCAATGACAAACATACCTGAAGAAGCCGAAGCATCTGATGCCTTCTTCTGCTTCAATTCTTCCAGATAGACTTTACAATTTCGTTTCCAGTGGCCAGTCTTGCCACAATGGAAGCAAGTTCCTTTTGGCGCAGTTTCTTTGGTTTTCTTTTTGGCTGCACTTCCTTTTGGTTTCTTAGACCTTTTCTTCTTCAGTTTCTTTTTCTTTGAACCAGAAGAAGACTAATCCACCACGAGCACTGGCTTGCTATCCTTCTTGATAGCTTGCTCTGCTGTCTTGAGTAGATTGATCAACTCAGGGATTGTCGTGGATATTTGGTTCATCCGATAGTTTAACACAAACTGTGAATAACTATCAGACAATCCAACCAAAATTAAGTCAACACTTAATTCATAATCCATAACAAAACCCAAGACGACCAACCTCTCAATATACCCATTCATCTTCAGTGCATACTGCACTGCAAATGAACCTGGAGTCATCTTAGTAGTGAAGAGTAGCCTCGAGGTCTCGAACCTTTCAGACCGAGCTTGCTCATCAAAAAGCTCTCTAAGATGAAACACTATGGTATTTGCATTCATAGACTCATGCTGCTTCTGCAGCTCTGGTGACATAGATGCGAGCACAATACAAGTAGCCATGTCACTGTCTTTGAGATGTTTATGATAAACTTTCTGATCCTCATCAAAAGCATCAACAACAAGTGGATCAGGAAGTGGAACATCTAGGACATAGCCCAGTTCCTCAGATCAGAGAACAATTCTCAGATTTCTCAGCCAGTCGAGAAAATTGGGTCCAGTTAATTTATTAGAATCCATAAGTGAGCGCAAATTCACACTAGAAGTCATCTTCAATCAACCTAAACGGAAAGAGAGAAAGAAAGTTAGAATAGAATTACATGCATGATCATAAGGACTTGCATGACATGCATATGACTCCCACTAGTTTCAAAGAATCCATAACCCTCATTACGAATCCAAGAAAGATTATGACAAAATGTCCTAGTGGGTCGATATCCGATATTGCTAAGGATGACCTTGGGTTTACCCAACAAGCCACCTTAGGTCAATCGGTAGGTATCGGTCATACCAATTGCATCATAGATATCTGACATTACTAAAATAACCTTGGGTTTACCCAACAAGTCACCTTAGATCAATCGGCAGGTATCGGTCATACCAGTTACATCACAGGTGCAATTATCGACTAGTGCTATCAACTCGTGATGTATGCACACACATTGGGTTATCAACTCTTGATGCGCGTACATCTAATGTACGCTACCCAATTTCTCCTCTGTCTACGTTAACCTTGAGTTTACTCAACAAATCAACGCTTCTAGTGAAAATCGACCCATTAATCCGAAAATCTTATTTCCATGGTTCGAACATATCCGTATAGAGTGAGCTTGGGTTTACCCAACAACCCGAACTCTATAAGAACTCTGGTTCTCCCTATATTAATGGAAGGCGTTAGTTTTTATATTATGTGTGAGGGATTTCAAACTCTGGTCTCATCCAAGCTGTAGGATTATAGTCACCATGACTATATGGAATGATTTAGGGCATCAATCACATTGAATCTATACCTATAATCATCCATCATCCCACCTAAGCATGTATAAGTCGACTTGTCTAAGCATGCAAGTCGACTTATGCTACTGCGCATGTGTAAGTTGACTTGTCTGAACATGCAAGTCGACTTATGCTACTGTGCATATGCAAGTCGACTTATACCATTGTGCAAGTCAACTTATTTGAGAATACAAGTCGACTAGTGCATGTGTAAGTCGACTTGTTTGAACATACAAGTCGACTTATGCATGTGTAAGTCGACTTATATGTATAGAATTGCTCTTTAATCGGCTAATTTCTCAATCCATGCAGTTCTAATTCACAATACCAAGTGTGATATGCTTTACTTTGATGTACCAATGAAACACTTTCGTTGTAACGTGCTTACCATATATAATCACACTATACATGAAAAACTTGAAATTGATGAATACACTATTATTCACTTAGATTTCTAAATAATTTGAGAATACCAAACTATCACCCTAAGTATCTCTAGGTAGTCTACACTTTATCAAGACTACTTCGGCACTGGTCACAAAATTGTGATGGCCAAAACAATCAAGACAACGAAATATACTAACGAGACGCTAATGTGACATATTTGACATCCGAAAATTTTTGGAAACCTAATTTCAAGAAAATCAGTTTGAAAAGCATACAACATCAATGTAACATATTTTTAATCTCATTAAAAATAATCCAAGGCATTGGAACCAAAAAATACACAATCAAACATTCCAAACAAAACAGTTCCAGCAATTTTCTCAAAACTGCCAAGTTCTGTCTTTTGCTTGAAAAACTCATTGAAAAAATTTCAATAAATTCTGAGAAAATTACAGAGGTTACAACATGTTCACAACATGCTCCATGAATTTTTTCAGGATTTATTTCCAACAAAAACTCAACCAACCTCAGCAACAAAGCCAATATTGAATCTGTGTTCCTCAACATAGTTATTCCCAGCAGCACACAATAAATTCTCAAATAAATAGTAAATCACCTAGAAAACATTTTTCCATTCTCATAGACATTAATAAACATCTTAGAGACATGTCGGTGAAATAAAATCCAAAAAAAAAATTTCTATAATTTATTCTCGAATTTATAAGCATGCCTGTTCAAGGATTGTGCACAAATACAGCAACCAAAACATTAGGGAATAAATTAGCAAAAGCATATCAAATCACATTGATAAATTCTTTCCTTCCTCAGACATATTCAACATCTTATGAGCACATCTGGGCAAGAAAATTTCGAAAACAAGATTTCTATACTAATTTCGAATTTAGCACAGTCAACATGTATCATCTTCACAACCAATAGGCAGCTCCAACCTTGTTATGATTTCTTCGTTATATACGACACAAGTGGCTCTGATACCACTGTAGGAAAATCCCGGTTTATGCATCATATGCACACAGTGAGGAAAACAAAATTTTTTGTCCCGGGACCTTCCCGAAAGCCAGGATCCATGTGTCTATATATCAAAGTCAAACCATAACGACCAAAGGAGTCCGTCTCTAACGGTATCCACGCAGAGATCGGAGAACCTAAGCGGGGCAAATCCTTTGACCCGAGAATAGCTAGAACAAGGGAAAGAGTGCTAGCTCTTGCCTTATTCTTGGAAAGCAACCTTGATGAAGGAAGATGAAGCTTGGAGAAGAAGAGAGCTTGAAGATGATCGATGATCAATAGAGAAAAGCTTAGGATTTTCTCAAAACCCTTTCTTTCTACTTTTTCACAAAACCAACGATCATCACTCTTCTATCTTTTATTTTTTGTCTTCTAGTCATTTAATGTAACTTTTGACAAAGCATACAAGAAAAAGCTTCTTCTCCTTTCCACGTTGACACACACACACACACACATATATATATATATAAATTAATTACTTAATTAATTAATAAGATATATATATATTAATTACTTACTTAATTAATAAGATATATATATATATAAATACTGAAGTGGTCCAGTCACACTGGGGTCGGTCCTAAGGGTCCGTATGGAAAAACATCAAGACTGTTTCAAAGAATATCGATGTCGCGATCTCATCGGGACATATCTCGATCTCATCGGGATCCATTTAATCCTATTGCTCTCCATATATTGGATCTCTGTCTAAAACTATTTTACAAATTCTCCGAGTCACTTTTATGCGTGTGACCCATTAGGTTCCCGGTTATGTTGGCCACTTAGATTAACACTTAATCTGAGCAAGTTATGAGCGGTATCTAGCAACATATTATGACCTCCAATTGACCGAAAAGTAATTGGTTTGAAGAGTGAACCTATGTTTATCACGAACCCTATCACGAACCTTTCCATAGACAATTACTGTGCAATTCGTCCTTTCACCATGTTATATCCCACTTGGTTATAAGTATGGGCAAAGTGTCAACTCTTACTAGATTGAGCACGTCAAATCTAGTCCAAGTGATATCAGTTCTTGTCCTGGGACTCATTACTTTATATGTCACTGAAGACACTCTTCATGACATATGAACTCCGACCAGAGATTTTCAAGTAATGACCCTGACAAGAGGCCATGGGTATCATCTTCTGCTATCACAGAAGTGGTGAATCCTCTATTGGTTACTCAATTACCTTCGAATACCTCAAACTGTACCCAAGCACCACCCTACGAGCGACATTGTGTAAGGCAACAAGGAATGGAGTCAAAGCACGTAATCAAGATTCAAGATATCCTTGAGTACCTCAAGTCTAAGGATACTTGCACCATTGCTATGATGAGATTATCACTGACATTAGAATAGGACATCTATGTGATGATCTCATAGCAGGTCATCCAATGTACTTACTACCTCTAGTAAGCGTTCACATCTCAACTCTAAACATCTCATATTTACAGTTTCTGAGATCCACTGCTTGATCAAATCAAGGAGCTTGAAATGTGCTAGTCTCCGGATTACCAATGTCCAGCCAGAATCCTATGACTAGGGATAATTTAGATATCGACATAATTGCACATGATAGGAATCTCAGTAGTATGATCACATCATAATTTCCTTCATGCTATGTCATATATCATGGACTTCATTAATTTGCTTATAGATCAATATCAATTCATAAATAATGAATATCAAATTAATGAAATATGCCTTTCTTTATTTATTCATAAAGTATGTACACAACTTTGTACAAAACGCGCTAAAGGCGATTGCCTTTAGGGCACTACTCTAACAAAATCGAGATCAGAATTTTAGGATGACTAGGTATCTATGATTCTAAATTGATTGCGAACACATGTATGTGCAATGATATATGGTAATTGGAAGGGAGACGATGATATCGATATATTAAAAAGTGGTTAAGGTTAAGCTGATTTGCCATTGTGAGTGCACATCTGATAATGAGATCACCATGGTAAGTGAGAATATTGAGCATATATGTATTATATGTGTGGAGGAAATATAAGAAGCAATCTATGACTATTTGGATATTGGTCGGTCATAATTCCTATAGTTCAAAGTCTAAGATGAGTTAGAGTAAGACATGAAAATGTTTATAGTGATCACTTGGGAATGAATTGAGATTGTTAATGATGTTGCTACATATATGATGAATTCGAGGAAAAAGAAAGAGGACTCGATCATGGCATAATCCCCATGATCGAGGACTGGCACAAAAGGAGAAGAGTTGTCTAGAATTAAATGAGAATAAAGTATCCTTAACATAAGCTACTAATTGGTGAATTGTCATAAATACATCCCTAGATATGATGTAATGATTTTGGTGATATATGCCCGGGGTATTAGAGTAAATGAAATTGTTTAATGCCTTATTGAGCCTTATTACAAGGGATGTTCCGATCATGTAATTTATGGCATAAATTGATCTTATTGAGATATTATGAATAGTTGAAATTGATCTTCTTGAGGTACTAAGAATGACTAATAAGTAATCATGAAAAATAGTTGATTGATAAGGATTTCATGAACAATATCGATGATTGTAGCAAGCAATATTCTTTCAAAGAAGAAATTTCCTTGAATTAGGTTGAGTTGATCAGATGACTCAAATTAAGAATGATCAAGGAAGGAATAAATCAGAAATGATATTGGAGTCCTAATCCTAACAGAGACTCAGGCATAAAGATGTAGGGAACATTACTGAGAGTGTATACATTTGGTTTGATGTAATGTATCCAATTACGCTAGTGGATTCATGAATTGAGGGGATACAAATTGAATATGAGGAATGTGTTACTAACACAAAAAGTGAAGTATTCAAATAGATAGAAATGTGTGGAGGATCTAGTACTAATGAATAGGCATTTGAATAAGTCGAGGTAAAATAAGAGGAAATTGAATGAATGGAGAAAATTATTTGAGAAAAGAAGTCAATTGGGAAACTGAAAATGACATGAGATAATATTACCTTAATTGAGGAATTAGTCACTTAAGGAATTGCAAGAATTAATTATGGACACAAGGAAAAATTGGGTGATATTTGTTGGAGTTAATAATACCCCAATAGTATTATGATATTGAAGATTAATATAATCCAAACAAAATTGTATCAATTAGTGACTATGATCGTAGATGGTATTTTGAATGTATTTGAAAAGTAAAAAGAACATTGTGAATATTTGTTTGGAATTGGAGATTATGGAGTACATAATGAGGTTTCCCATTAAAGACTAGGATGAAATCCAACACAATATAATTAAGTGATTTTATATGCATGGAGATAGTTAAAGTCTCATGAATTGAATTATTCGGAATATGATTTAGAATTTGCTACAATGGTGATTGCTTTGGAAGCTTGGGGACATCATATGTACATAAACAACATTATATATATATATATATATATATATATATATATATATATATATATATATATATATATATATATATATATATATATATATATATATATATATATATATATATATATATATATATATATATATATATATATATATATATATATATGGATATATAGATTAGTAAAGATTGAGGTAAATATTGAGTTAGAAAGGATTGTGCAAATTGAGTATTTCCTAGTAAAGCTAGCGTTGTAAATTGATGCATTAAACAGAAATTAAGTAATGGTGCATACAAATTCAGATATGGGGGTTATCAAATCTAGTGCAATAAAAAATGTAGAATGTCGATAAAAAAAGAAGTATTATTAGCTATTGAAATTTAAAATTAGTTTTGCATAAAAGGATTGCAAAGCCCAAATTGAGGATTTAGAAATTGTGAATCTTATAGAGGAATTGAAAATGAATCCAACTTTCGAGTTAATGATGTTTTATGATTGAATTAAGAAGTATGTGTATCCGATAAGGAGACTGTTAGAAAAAACACAAGGAACACACACCAACGAAAGGCTATCAATTAAACATAAACATTGGACTAAAACCTTAACCACAAAAACATGAAATACTACTTAAACATCAAAACCTACGATCATATAATAAAGTAAAACTATTCAAGAAAGAAAAATTTCCACTCACAAATTAAACATTAATTTAAACTCGCTTATGCATACACAAAACTCTTATATTAGGTATTGTTTTTTTTTTTCTTAACATTGGCACACCATAGCTATCCTTCTCTTTGCTTTTCTTCTTGTTCTTGCTAGCATTTTGTTTATCAACAGTTCCATTTAGACCATCCGACTTCTCAACGGTCTACCCGCCCTCGAATTTTCTCTTCTCTTTATTATTCTTATTTCTATGATTTTGCATCCTTATAACCATCTTGTTTGTCAACACTTCCATTTACACCATCCGACTTGCAATAATTACATTAATAATTAATAATTAATAATTAACAATAATTAACAATAATGTGAACTTAAGAAATGAAAAGAAATGTAAGCGATCTAGAAGGGGGGGTTGAATAGATCTTTAAGCTTTTTGTAATTTTCTACAATAAAATCAGAAGTTAATTCACATAAAAACAATTTAAACAAATTTAAATGAAAAGATTAGGGAAGAAGATCAAACACTGTTTTTATAGAAGTTCGGTGCTAAGACCTACGTCCTCTACCTAAGCTCCCACTTAGGATTTTGCAAACCACTTTATTCCACACTTTGTAGTTCAGTGTGAACTCACAAAGATCGCTTGATTTCTGGCCTGCTACCTTTACACTTGATTTGTCTTCCGCACAAATCCTACCAACACCACTTGATTTTGGCTCTGTTACCTTTACAAATGATTTGTCTTTCGCACAAATCCTACCAACACCACTTGATTTCGGCATTGTTACCTCACACGTGACCATTCACTAGTCACCAAATTGTAAGAGAAATAAGATAAAGATTTGAAGAACAAATGCTCAATACAATGATGTAACAAGATAAAAGCAATAGTGAGCAAACTATAAAGCAATAGTGGAGTATTTTTCTTGTATAACTTCTCTAAACTTTTTCTCTGATCATCCACTCTTATATATGAAGAAAAATAGTTGTTGGGAACCCATATAGCCGTTGTCTAATTGTTATGACCGTTCCTTGATAATCTCCTTTCCATTTGTGGCTAATTGGACCGTTGGAATTAATTTGTTGTACCCATAAGTCGACTTGTCGAGTTGTATAAGTCGACTTGTGACCATAAGTCGACTTGTCGAGTTGTATAAGTCGACTTGTGACAACATTTTACGTAAAATTGCATCTCCGCTCTTCTATAAGTTGACTTGTGCTATGTAAGTCGACTTGTTGTCCTCGATAAGTCGACTTATGTGTGATTAGTCGACTTGTGTTGATAAATCTTCATCTGTTAGTCGACTTATACTGTTCTAGTCGACTTATGCTGTTCTAGTCTTTATGTGTAAGTCGACTTATGTTGTGCAAGTCGACTTATGTTGCCTTCAACGGTAACATCCATCAGAATATTCTATAATCCTCATGTTTTATGCCATTTTCACTTATAAGGAAGCTCCCATCTTGATTCTTCAATGATTAAACACTTGCCCATCTTGATTTGCAAAATTATTTCATTGAATATCAATCCCAAAATACCTGAAACAATTTCTTAACCAATTCTATACATTTTATTATTATCAAAACATAAGTGGGATTTAATTTGTCAACCACCATTGGTCCAACAATCTCCCCCTTTTTGATAATGACAAAACACTTAGAAATTGTTTAAGGAATGAAAACAAAGAAACATTGATCAAGGTTTTATACCTTGTCATTTTGGTTAAGTCTCCCCTCAATCATATAAATCATTGAATTTAATAACCTTGTAAGATCAAATTCATAAAAGTAATTTGAAATCATGATAGACTTAAATTAAAGACAATTATCACATACTCCCCCTTAATCAAGTAACTAAAGAATATCCAATTTCTCATTTTTCTCCCCCTTTTTGTCATAATCAAAACAACTAATACAAACCAACAATAGATGAAATATCGCAATCACATTAAATAGAGAAACAAGACATCAAACACGAATAGTCTCAAGTAACAGTCAATACAAATAATATGAAATGTTGGTCTTGGCTAGATACAAAAACCATCATGGTGGAAAAACATCATCATGAATAAATCTCAAAAGTAGAAGAGAATATGTTTTCAGAGATTTTGTGAAAAAGAGAATTTTTAAAGAAGACCCAGATAACTTATATTCGACTAGCAGTTCATAAGCAAACACAAAGAAAATGAAAAGTCATTACATAACATAACAGTCCAACAATGGAACCCGTGTAAACATAAGTCGACTTGTTTTACCTCCATAAGTTGACTTATCGATCCTCATAAGTCGACTTGTCGATTTTTTTTATAAGTTGACTTATCCTGAAATTTCTTCATTTCCATAGTGCTGTGTACATCCACTATCAATGTACCATGTGCTTGGTTGATCTTCATTCCTTGCTTGTACCTACAACTGAAACATCCTTTCTTCTCATTGGTACCCAAGCCATCTTGGGTCCATTTTGGTTAGTCATATAAACCACATTAGGAGGAGTCACTTTTACTACCCAGATTTTCTTCACATTAATACATCTTCTAATACTTTTGCATGCAATTTCTATATGACCATCTTTTAAGCATCTAGCACATTTAGCAACTTTGCCATCTTTAGTAAATTTAGAAATCAAAGAACAATCTCTATCAAATGGATCATATCCTAAACCATGTTTAGAAATTGAATATCTTTGTAAAGATAACATCTTTTCAAACTTTTCATTCCCACCAGCAAATTTTTCAACCACATAAGAAAATTCTTTTCTAAGTCTATCAAGCTCACAAGTAAGATTTTCTTTTTCAGCAAGGCATGTAGAGTGATCTTCCTTAGTGCAATCTAAATCATCAATAGTCTCATGCAAGGCACTATTTTCAGCAACTAGCTCTCTTATTTTCTTTCTCAATTTCTTGTTGATTTCAATAGCTTCTTCAAAATCGATTTGAAAAGCATTAAAAGAATCTATAAGATCTTGATCAATGAAAGTTACCTCATCTTCGTCATCACTTGTTGAGGAGCTATTAGCCATAAGAGCTAGGTTGTTTTCTTCATTGCTTTGGTATGCTTCCTCATCATCACTCCAAGTGGCTACTAGGCTAGCTTTCCTTTTCCCTTTGTCATATTTGTCACTTTTCTGGAAATTTGATGTGGAAGATGTGCTTTTGGTCCTTTTTTCCATGGTGTACTTCTTTCTTTCTTCATTTCTTCCACCATTTAATTCTTTCCTATGATTTTTGAGAAGTCCTTTGAATTTTCTCAAATTTCTGGCGAACATTGCTATTTCTTCATCATCTTCTTCTTCATCTATTTCTTCATCACTTTCATCAAAAGAAGAAATATTAGCCTTTAAAGCAATTGACTTTTGTGACTTACCTCTACCTCCTCTGGATTTAAGAATGATCTCATAGTTGATAAGTGATCCCACCAAGGCGTTGAATTCTAAATGATTGAGATCCTTGGATTCCATAATGGCAGTGACTTGTGAGTCCCATTCTTTCAGTAGTGAGCGAAGAATTTTCTTCACCTTCTCGCTATCCGTCATATGCTTTCCAAGGTTGCCTAATTCATTTATGATTTCTGCAAAACGATCAAGCATAATGGAAATAGACTCACCTTCCTTCATGACAAACATTTCATAGTCATGGAGAAGCATGTTGATTTTTGTCTCTCGAACTTAGTTGGTTCCTTCATGGGTGATGCAAAGCCTTTCCCACATTTCTTTAGCGTTGGTACAAGAATTAACTCGGTTTCTTTCCTCAACTATGAGAGCACAATAGATTAGCTTCATCACTTTCGCGTTGATGTAGGCTTGCCTCCAGTCATTGTTGTCATATTGCATCTCTGTTTTTAACTTACCATTTTCTTTCAACGGTGGTTGTGGACCGAAGACAATGATCTTCCAATATTCTACTCCCTCGCTAATGATGTGATACTTCATAGGATTTTTCCAAGAAGAATAATTAGTACCATTAAATAAAGGAGGGCGATTGTTTGTGTTACCTTCTTCCGCTAGGTTGTTGTGTGCCATCCCTGGATACTTCTGCTCTGATACCAATTGTAAGCGATCTAGAAGGGGGGTTGAATAGATCTTTAAGCTTTTTGTAATTTTCTACAATAAAATCAGAAGTTAATTCACACAAAAATAATTTAAACAAATTTAAATGAAAAGATTAGGGAAGAAGATCAAACACTGTTTTTATAGAGGTTCGGTGCTAAGACCTACGTCCTCTACCTAAACTCCCACTTAGGATTTTGCAAATCACTTTATTACACACTTTGTAGTTCAGTATGAACTCTTACAGTATCGCTTGATTTCCGGCTCAAGCTACCTTTACACTTGATTTGTCTTCCGGCACAAATCCTACCAACACCACTTGATTTCCGGCTCAAGCTACCTTTACAAATGATTTGTCTTCCGGCACAAATCCTACCAACACCACTTGATTTTCGGCTCAAGCTACCTCACACGTGACCATTCACTAGTCACTCAAATTGTAAGAGAAATAAGATAAAGATTTGAAGAACAAATGCTCAATACAATGATGTAACAAGATAAGAGCAATAGTGAGCAAACTATGAAGCAATAGTGGAGTATTTTTCTTGTATAACTTCTCTAAACTTTTTCTCTAATCATCCACTCTTATATATGAAGAAAAATAGCTGTTGGGAACCCATATAGCCGTTGTCTAATTGTTATGACCGTTCCTTGATAATCTCCTTTCCATTTGTGGCTAATTGGACCGTTGGAATTAATTTGTTGTACCCATAAGTCGACTTGTCGAGTTGTATAAGTCGACTTGTCGAGTTGTATAAGTCGACTTGTGACAACATTTTATGTAAAATTGCATCTCCGCTCTTCTATAAGTCGACTTGTGCTATGTAAGTCGACTTGTCGTCCTCGATAAGTCGACTTATGTGTGATTAGTCCACTTGTGTTGATAAATCTTCATCTGTTAGTCGACTTGTACTGTTCTAGTCGACTTGTACTGTTCTAGTCGACTTATGCTGTTCTAGTCTTTATGTGTAAGTCGACTTATGTTGTGCAAGTCGACTTATGTTGCCTTCAACGGTAACATCCATCAGAATATTCTATAATCCTCATGTTTTATGCCATTTTCACTTATAAGGAAGCTCCCATCTTGATTCTTCAATGATTAAACACTTGCCCATCTTGATTTGCACAATTCTTTCATTGAATATCAATCCCAAAATACCTGAAACAATTTCTTAACCAATTCTATACATTTTATTATTATCAAAACATAAGTGGGATTTAATTTGTCAACCACCATTGGTCCAACAAGAAAAACATCATATGAACTGCAACAATAACACCTTAATAATTAAACTAAAATTATACTCAACCAAAACTAAAACCATTAAACCATAAAAACACAAACACAAAAAAACAAATTAATAATGACAACAAATTATTTTCTCATTTAATAATTAAAGATGTTAAAGATCAATTCAACGAACACAACCTAAGATTTTAAAACACATAATAATTCGTGAACAAAATATTGTTCACATGCATAACTATAATTAACAAGTACATCAACTGAAAGATTATTAACAAGTGTGATAAACACTCTTAGTTAGAATGTGATTCCAACTCAGCACCTTTCAAAAAGAGTTGCTCTTTGGAGAGCATAGTACAATGAAAGTTGTAAGTTGTGTTCGGGTGGGGGAGGGAGTTATTATCTATCATTGGCCTCTATGGTAGAATCAGTCGACGGTTCGAGAGGTGGTGGTTTACGCTGTGGTAGATGTCAGCGATTTGAGTCTACTTATCTCCAACTCGTGAACTTAGTTGGAACAAAGCTATATGATAGCACCCATTTTTTATCCATTTTCCTTTCTTTCAAGCACTCAAAGGTAAAAAAAATATTCACTTATTTTTCATTTCATGTTAAACATCAACCATAAGCTTGCTATCTAACCCAATCTTCACTACTAAATATCTAACACAAACATTAATCCGAAGGTCTTTATTTTTGTTGTAATAAGGCCAAGGTAAAGGTAGGGAAAAGATAAAATTAGGCTTTAAACCATAGGACTAATTGAGCATTTAAAATGATACAAACCAATAACATATAAAACATTGAATTTTTTCTTTTCAATTTGAAACATAACCCTACCAATCTCCTTTACTTTTTCGTTCTCCCCTTTCCCTTCATTTTCTTTTTTCTCTTCCTTTTTTTCTTTTTTCTTTTTCCATGTCATTTTCTCCTTCTTTCTTTTTTTTTCCCCTTTTTCTGTTTCTTCTCCAGTTGATATGATTTTCTTTTTTCCCAATATACAACAACACATATACCTTTTAAATGCTAAACTTACCCGTATGGAGAGTGTAATCAAAATAGATAAATAATAAAGGCCAAAGCCCATGTTTCATGTTTTAACCAAAAAAGGGTTTCATGTAAGCTTAAAGGGCTCACTAAGGATAATATCATGGTGGCTTTTTAAGCTCTCAAGTTAAATCCTAAACGCCTTGATCACTTTAATGTTTGCATAAGATTATGTAATCTCGACTAGTAATTGCAAGTAAGTTCTGGATTTGGTTAACCATGAAAGAATACTCTCAACAAAGAAAACATTTAATTGGTCTCAAACTCTTATTGAAGAAAAGTCCCATTCATCTATCACAACAAGCTAATATCCTTTCAATTAAAATCCAAGTCAATCAATTTATGCATGCAAATATATTTATTCACTTATATTATGCATTTATAATCCTGGTTAAGTTTAGTCAATAATCAAACATCTTTAACTATTAAAAAAATAAACATAAAATGTACAACAATTATAGTCGACATCATAGGAAATCAAATAAAAGATCTAAGATGTAAACAACATTAATTAAGACAAACAATAAACCTAAAAATAATTTAATGACAAACAATCAAAATAATAAAAGAAAAAGATAGAAATACGATACTAAGATGAGGTGGACGCTTTATAGAGAGAGGATTTAAATTCGCTAGCAAATCCTTGATCTTCGTAATATTAACCTCGATCTTGTCCAATCTCTCATTCGTTCACCGTTCAAATACAATAAGTTGATTGGTTAATGATTGATATTCAACATAATTAGGTACAACATTAAACCGCGTACCTTCATGTGGTAAAGCGTCATCCCCTTGTGTACCTTCACCTGCTTCGCCATGACTGCGCTTACTACTTAAAGCTTCTGCTGTCTCATCATTAATAACAACATAACGATCGCCTTGCCACCTAGCAATCTTCATGTACACTAAGGACTGCAAGTCTAAACTAGAATTCCCTGAAACTTATTGCATACTTGTTCTCTTAGTCAGTAAACCAAAATACTTTGCAATTTGGGTGAAAAATGTCCCAACAACTGTTTTTTAGCTATAACTTTGGCCACATCCATCATATGCATACTTAACCATATACCAACATTAAAGTGTTTAGTATGCACCATACACCACAACACAAACAATTCAACTTTAGAAAATGCTCCTTGGCTATCTCCTCTACCAAATATCGTAGAAGTTAAAAACCTATGAACATAACGAAAGCTAGGGTCCACTAAAGTAGAAAATTTAGACCTACTCGGAGAGAAAACGTTTGTTGAGTTTGTAATTTCTTTCCAAAATTCTTTAAGACTAAATTCATCACGATAGCCATATAAATCACTATGTGGAAATCCAAATATACTATTCAAGTCATTTAAAGCAAGAGCATATGGTTTATTAATCTAAATATCAAATTAATCACAATGCCATCTTCGTTAAAGATCAAATGTAAAGTTGTCAAAAATTCTAACATGAATTGAACATATGATTTTTTTCAAAATATTGCAAATTTGTCTCATCCTATGCTATGCAACAATTCATTAGCTCGGTCTGAAATTCATAATTCAGTCATAACTCGATGATCAATAAATCTATTCGGCATAATCGCACGATCTTTTAAAGTCGCATACCTTAATTGGTTCTTAGGAGTGTTAAATTGAAGGCAAGGATGACCTAAAATAGGGACATGGTCTGCTTTAGAAGATGAAGATGCTCCTAATCTCACACAAGGCATAATCTAAGTAACAATCAAGAATCCAAATATTTTCATAAATCTCAAACTAAACGAAACAATTTATTATTTAATTGGATTTAGAGCACTTAAATATAATAGGCAAACAAGAAATCCTACAGTAATATGAGTTCAAAGATAGTCATAGGATGAACAAACATTTGGCTTAAATATACACCCTTTAATAAATAATAATAAAGTAAAGGATTTAAACAAAAAGCATTAAATAATGTTTTATGTTATCAGTTGTATACTATATCAAAATGTTTTATATAATATCAAACTTGAATTATTTAATAATGAATCAACAATTCATCGAAACTCAAGTTTACTATATTCTAAAATCAAAGTTTTCAAAACCATTATACCTACTTTTTATTCATTCTCATTCCATAATTCTCATTTCTATCTCATTAATAACTCATTTACATGTTCACCCTTTTCCAATCCTTTTATTTTTTCACAGACAAACAAAAGTTCAAATTTTATACAATTTTATCATTCTTATTTTATTTCTTTCCATCTATTTAGTAAAATCTATTAACAAAATTAACAACACATCTATTATAATTTCATTAACGTCAAGAATTAAACACAATCCTTACAATTTAACAATTATTTAATAAAAACAAAGCGATAACAAATAACCAAATCAAAACAAATTCTTAACCTAGTACAATTCTTAAGCGAGTATAAAACCAAGAAAAAACATAATCAAATTATAGGATAAACTTAAAAATATATTGTATCTTATATCAAATTAAAGTCATAAAAATGAAATACTTAACAGTTTAAAAAGAATGTATATGAAAACGAAGTATTGGCCTAATCAAAATAAGATATTAACTAAATAAATTTGATTAAATGTAAAGATTAACCTTCATCAAATTACAAAACTCTATTATATTTAACTTTTTGTTACGTTAAAATCACAAAAAAAACAAATACAAGCAAATACCAAAATATGTTTAACGATATAAAAAGATTACCTATAATTATAAGCAGCTTCCAACGGAGGCAGCGACACAAGGCAACAGACGACGATAGAGACAGATGACAATATCGAAGAGGCAAAGAGGACAACAATGACCGACTCAAGATTTGAAGTCCCACCTTAAGATTTGAAGAAATAGGAGATTCAAACAATTGCCTTTTTCACTGGAGAACAAATCTAAGTCGAAGAAGAAGATGACAGAATGGTCATGACTTCTAGGCTGGAATAGGCGTGATTTCATAATTAGGTTAACATTCTAAAATCAGTCATGGCACACCTAATGACTTTTTTTTCCTTATTTTAATTAACTAAAGCATTTAATTCATTAAATAAAAAATTTTAACTGACTTTATTCAGTCACGGGCGTGACTTAATAAGTCACACTCGTCACTGAGGAATAAAATGATATACAATTTTAAATTTTTAGTTAGATATTATAATACTTATATTTGCTTTCTATATTTTATCCATTTATAACAAATACATTGTTAGTAGTATGCCCTAGGCCAATGGATAGTTGTGATTCATGTATTAACATTATGACTTGTTCATAATATATTATGAGGTATTCCTTTTATATATACATGTATGTCGTTTATATAATGTGATTTACGTTCCATGAATAGTATTAGGCTTATTTCATCAAGTATGTGACTTGATAGTAAAACCATAAGCATTATAAACACTATTCTAAACAGTCCCTAGTCGTTAGTTATTGGTAGAACAATAATGAATCAAGGCTAGTATATGTTCTGATTGATGATCACGTTTTACTGATCATGGATGAGTTATCAAATCATAAACATAGATATATGTTAGAGAACATATATTGGACCGACCCACAAAGAGAACACTACATGGTTTCATGTTATTAGTGATTCTCAATATGGTTTGACTTTAGTCTTTTGACCTAAAGTCATCATGGTTCCCTACATGAGGAATTCGGTGTTTTGATATTAGACGAAGTTATTCTTAACCGAATAATAAGTGGTCTTATGTTGGACATCAAATGAATCATGCGGAGGGATGTGAATGACGTAGATGAGATTTGTACCTCTCTTAAATAAGAGAGATATCATTTGGGCCTCTTGACAAGTGTAACTAAAGAAATGCATGGCCGTGCTCAAATGAATTGATGAAGAGTCATCAATGTGATTTGTTATAATCAGTCAACTTGGGGATCAAGAAACTATGATTAATCAAAGGTTGAGATGTATCATGCCTTGTGATTAATCTTATAGGTGAGCATTATTCGGGCCGACCCGATTACCCGGCTCGGCCTGAATTAATTCGAGTAAGTAAATGCTAAATTTTGGGTAATTTGGGCCGACCCGGGTATTACTCGAATTATTTTCGAGCCGGGACGGGTAACACTGAAAAAATTCGGGCCGACCCGATTACCCGAATTAGGTTTAAAAGAATTATGAAATAGGGTAATTGGGATAATTCGGATAAATCGTGCCGGGATAATTCGGGTAATTCGGGTAAATCAGGCTGGATAAATAGGTAATTATGGTAAATCGGGCCGGGTAAGTTCAGGTAATTGAAAGTTCAGGTTCAGGCCGGGTAAGGGAAAACAAATTTCTGGTAATTCAGGCCGGGCCCGAATAGTGAAAAATGGGCCCGAATTACCCGAATGCTCACTCCTAGTTAATCTTGATATCGTGTTACAAAAGGACTTAGCTTATAACCATGATTATAGGTTAAATCGGATTATCGATCCTCATTTGATTTGGGTAGTCATAATGTCTTGCTAGGGGCCACTTATGACTTATGGGCTTTGAAGTGTGATCAAGCCCACTGCCAATATCAAATGAGCCTACAGGGTCACACACAAAGAGTGATGTGATTTGAGCTTATTCTCTTGGGTCTAATTTATTAGGCATTGAATAAATATATATGGATATATTTATTGGGCTAGATTGAATTAAGTTGTCGGGCTTTTATTATATGAGATATAATGGGCCGAAACTTATTGAGCTTCAATGGGATTAGGGTTTCTCTATAAATAGAGAAAGTTAGGTCTCATTAGATAGAGAGACTATTGTCACACGAAACCCTAGCCACCATTTGAGAGGAAAAACGTGCGGCGTTCAAAAAGTGTTTCAGGACGTGCTAGCATACCACAGCCGCAGCCCGGATCGTGCATACTCGTGTGGATACCGATAGAGGGCATTCACATATTGCAGTGTCTTGGAATCCGAAAAGAATCAACCCACCCACGGCATAAAGGTATTTTCGTACATCCTAAGTATATTCGATTATACTTCATGTTGTTGTATGGTCTTTTCTGCAGTGTATTATGAATACTCGGACTGTACGCGATCCAACATACATCACAATATAGATTTCCTAAATTATTTTATTTTTCATTCCAAATATTTACTAACAAATTTTACTTATTCATTTTTAATATTCTAACTTACACATTTTTCATAATTCTATGACATTGTTAATTCCTTTCGTATATATTTTGAAATTTAAATATTTATAATTTTATCACAAAATTGTAAATTACACAATATTCATTTATACATGTTACATCCAGTTTTCATTATCTTATTAAAATATTTAATTGATAACAAAAATTTAACATATTGGTTTCAGATCACGGGTGTGACTTAATAAGTTACATCTGATTGATGATATTACATTTCCTAAATTTTTTATTCTTTCATTTAATTTTACTAATTCATTTTAATATTCTAACTTACATATTTTTAAGATTTACACTTTAACAAATTTTAACCTTGTTAATTCCTTTCTTATTATACATTTCAAAATTTAAATATTTATAATTTTATCACAAAATAACTTTTCCTTATTTTAATTAACTAAATTATTCAAATGATTACAAAATTAATAAGTGAATGATGATATAATTTTTTACTTTTAATTAGATTTTATAATATTTGTATTTACTTTGTATATTTTATCCATTTATAACAAATACATTACACTATAAATTTCCTAATTTTTTATTCCAAAATTTTACTAACTAATTTTACTAATTCGCTTTTAATATTCTAACTTATATATTTTTAATAATTCTATCATAATTCCTTTCTTAATATACATTTAAAATTTATAATTTTATCACAAAATTTAAATTACACAATATTCATTTATACATTAAATAATATGACATATTATAGCAGGACTTTTTTCATTATCATAACTAACTGAAATATTTAATTGATAACAACAAAATTTAAAATTTGTTTTAACTAAAATATTTAATTCATAGCAAAAATTTAACATTTGTTTTAGTCACGGGCATGACTTATTATATATTTTTATTTTTACTTATATATTATAATATTTGTATTTACGTACATTTCCTTTTTTTTCATTCAAAACTTAAAATTTTATTTTTATCTTAATTAACTAAAATATTTAATTCATAACAAAAAATTAACATTTTTTTCAGTCACAGCGTGACTTAATAAGTCACCAAGTGATTGATGATATTACATTTCCTACTTTTTATTTTTATTCCAAATTTTACTAACTAATTTTACTAATCTATTTTAATATTCTAATTATATATTTTAATAATTCTATCATAATTCTTTTCTTATTATATATTTCAAATTTTATAATTTTATCACAAAATTTTAATTACACAATATTCATTTATTTTAACTTATTTTGTTTGACTCACACTTGTGAATTAATAAGTCACATAAGTTAATAAGTCACACATGTGACTGATCATATATGTTTTGTACTTTTAGTTACATATTATATTATTTGTATTTAGTTTATATATTTTATCCATTTATAACAAATATATTACACTCTATATTCCCTTAATTTTTAATTTTCATTCCAAATTTTTACTAACTAATTTTACTTGTTCATTTCTAATATTCTAACTTATATATTTTAATATAACAAAATTTAACCTTTTAAGAAAGTATACATTTCAAAATTTAAATATTACAAAATTTTAAATTACCTAATATTCATTTATACATTAAATAATATAATATATTTAGAAATACTCAGTATAATTAATTCATCATAAATAATCGTTGAATTAAATTAAGTGGGCATTATATTATTACGCATTTTGCGCAGTATCTATATGCTAGTAGATACAATCAATAATTTTATTAAGTTGGGAATTATATGATTGGCCAACGTTTGTTTATATAATTATATTAATTATTTGTTTAGGTTGTTGTGGAATTTCAAAATTATGAACTTTGGAATTACATTATGAATTCATTATTTGTTTGAATTTTAAAATTCATTTAAATCAAAATTCATTTTATAATAATTATTTGAGTCTTTTGGAATGCCATATAGATTAAAAATCGTTTACAAACTAATTGCTTTATATCATGTAATTGGTCTCATATATATAATATTTACAAATTCATGGAATACTTCACTTACTATATTTAATTGTCCAAATTTTGGAAAATAGTGGCGAAGTTGTTGCCTTTACTCCAAATTAAATCCTAAATTCTTGCAATAAAACAAATGTAATAAAAGAAAATAGAAGTAAACCCAAGAGTAATTCTATTTTGTTAATACTTACAAAAGAAAATATTCAATAAAATGGGGAAGGGATTGTAATAATATGAAATTTAGTGACAAAATAAAACGAGAATTATCAATAAAATGAACCTTGGTTTACGATTGCTCTATTTTTGGAATATTATTTCATCAATCATATAGTCAATGTGATAATAAATATTTGTCATCGGTGCAAAATAATTATTTTGTCAATCATATATTTTATGTGATATTAAATATTCATCGTTCCTTAGGATTAGTTAATTGAAAATGTATAATTCAATAACTCTTATTATTGAACAACCTTAGATACAATCCAAAATTTAATCAAACAATAGCTTTAAGAAAAGAAAGACCATCAAAACAAGATAACACAACATTTGTGATTGCATTTAATTTAATTGAACGCTTTTCCTAAATATAATAATTTCTAATGCAGCAAATTAAAACTTCTAAGTGTTACAAAAGCTCAAAAACGCAATCATATATATGAATAATTGAAATACTTCACATTAAAACCCAATTGCCTCCCATTCTTTAAAGTTTTTAAAAAAGTCCGCTTCCTTCAACCAAGTTAAAGAAAATTAGTCAATAATTGTCATAACTGCTACTAACATCTAATGAAAAAAAAACTCTAAAATCTACTAAGGAGGGGAGAGATGACTTTGTGAGAGGTTGAAAATTTTAGCTAAAACTTTGATGATTTTCTCTTTAATTTTGGCTCTATTTATAACCACTTCAATTCTAAATGAGAATCTTTTTGCTGTGATACCTTGGATCCCACAAATCATAACTTCATTGATTTCTACCAATATTTGGCCAAGATAGGATTTCAAAAACTTTAAACATGTTTTCTCTTGCAAATTAGAAGTTTAAAAATTGCAATTTCTATTAAACATGCCATGCCTAAGATCATGCTAAAATGTTTTTCTAGATTTCACTTTGATTCCAATAATCTAATCCAAATCTACCAAAAAAAACGTTTGGTAGTCTAAAGCTTCTTGATTCTCCTTTGATTAATGGTGATATTGCTCCTTCTATTTCAAACTTCCAAATTTGAATTAAGGACCAATCCATTTCTTATAAAAATATTGAGTTTGAACATATTAAGATAAGATTATGGAAGATTTGTACGATAAAAATTAGGAAAAATTATGACATGTCAAATTCTCCCACACCTAATATTTGTTTATCCTAGGCAAACGAAAAATTAACAAAATAAGATAGACAAATAGTTTTTACCAAACCACTTATCATGAGATTAAACCATGCATAATCCTTAACACTTAAACTGAAAAAGAGTTAAGCATTGACACACTTTAAAGTTGATCTTTACCATAAAATATGAATAAAGACAATTAATGGCAGTCTCAATCAAAAGCAAGCATAAAGCCTTGGTTAATTTCCTTATGATGTTCCCTCTTTCACATAAGTGTTTAGGCTCAATGTTTACTCTCAAATTCTTGTCACAAGGAATACACTACTATAAACTTGCACATACATTAAATACCTCTCACCATGAACACATGAATACATGAATTAGAAAAACCTTTTATTACATTTTTTTGTAATGGAGCTTGTGTTAAAGGTTGGAAAGAGCAAATTATAGGCTAGAAATCACACATATTTAATAAGACATTCAAAATGTAGGGACTAAGAAAAAATGTGACCAAGTACTCTTCTGTTAATGTAAATATACTATGGTTGCAATTATTCTCTTCTTGATTTTTAATTAAGAAAATAAACCACAATAGTTAACCATCATATGAAAATGAACTGAATACAAAATGAGTAGCCTAGAAATTAAAATTTAAAGTAAAATTAGTCACATTCTCCAAATAACTTAAAATACTTTATCAAGATATGTAGTTAGGTGATAAGATATATGATAGGTTAAGTTTGTGATATGGGTTAAACATGAAAAGAAAGGGATTTTAAAATTGGTTCAAAGTGGCTAAAATAGGGACCAATAATTAAAAAACTAAACTAGTTCAATTGGTTTAACGATAAAAGTCTTGAATTAGTCCATTTTTCGATTTGATTTATCTTAATAACCTTGTTTAATAAAAATCGGTTGTTTTATTAATTAATTAATATTTTCATAAACTAGCTAGTTCTATAAATTATAATAAACTAATTGATTTTCATTTAATAATCTTATTCTTCAATTGAACTTTGATTTCTTTGATTGGTAAGGATAGTCTCCTTCTTTAATCTTATTTCAAAATCTTCAATTTTATTAAATCTTTATTATATATTTGTTTTATAACAATTTGATACCAGTTGAATCTTTTAAACTTAAACTTCTTATCTTACTGGTTTAATTTTTGGTTTGATTTTTAACTAGGGATAATTAAGGTAACCTTTAAAGTTAAATGCCTAAAACAAGGAAGGCCTTTATCATATTCAATCTGTCATGCAATCATAGCAATTCAAGTTGGTTCAACACAAGTTCTAAAGATATCCAAATGACAGAGAATCATACATTAAAAAACTAGATAGACAAGATGTTTCTATCCTTTAAGGCTCAAATGTTCACAGGTTTCAAACAAATTCACCTAATCCTTATGCAATACTTAATTAATCAATTTCCTCGCTTTTTCTAAGTGCATACCCCTAGCTATGTCAACTCATCAATGTGTTTAGCCTTCATTTTAGTCAATTTTAGTCTCAATTTGTACACATACAATTCAATTGATTCAAAATAGTTTAGCAAAAATTTCTTTAACACATCTTATTTCATCAATTTCCAAAAGCATTAGATAAAAACAAGAAATTGAAATAATGTGTTCAAATTGCCTATAGCTAAAAAATGCCATAAAATAGAAAAAAAGAGATATATCCTTGCCCCTACACCTATTTAAAATAATGTCCTCAATGCTTAACATTAAAGCACAAAAACAAGAAGTGAAAAAAGGAAGAAGAAGAAACTGCCTTATTTTTCTATGTTTTGGGCGGTGAGGAAGAACGACAAACTTATGTAGAAGGTGGAAAAGGGGGTTGTAGTCTAAGAAGAAAGTCATCAGTTGTTCTCCATTCGATACAATTTGCTCTTAATTATATTTAATCAGGTTATAACAGTCTGTTGAGTTGAGGAAGAGGAAGGGATATGCTCCTATTGGTTGGTAACTGGTTGTTTTGCAGCTAAAGGTCTATTGCATTGGAATGTCTTAGAATACTTGACAGTTAGACCAGATGGAACAAAATTGAAACTGTCGTCAGATTGTTGTGAGATGATCCCCATCCTAGATAAACAAATTAAATCCAAGGGTTCCATCTCACAGGTAATTTATATATTAGTGTTAAAAATTAGTTAAATCTAAATTAACAACCATCTGAGTGATGTAAGAACGTAAGATTAAAGGTTTAATTTTCTTTTGAATCATAGAACAAAATTTCATAATCAACTAATAACCTAGGTTCACTATAATATTTGGTTCCATACACCATAGAAAATAGAATTCGAATTTAGCTAAAGCCTATGCACTATCTTTTTGTCTTAAAAAGTTTTAAACCAAGAAACATTATAAATATTTAAATACAAGTCTCTTTAAGTATGAACTTTTTAAAGAACTTGGGTTATATGATGCAGAATCAACAAATTATTCATTCCATAATTCAACAAGTTGAAAATCATAAGAGTAATCACAATTTGAATTTATGAACAATTTCTTCTTAGGATCCACATTTTTAATAAAACCCATCGTAATATTGAATTCAACAATTGAAAAGGAAAAATCCCTTCCCATTATTCTGAATTTAACAGTCCCTTTCGTAAACAAATTAATGTCAGGATTATAATTAAATTGAAAGGTTATGCAAAACTCACGTGTCAGTTCAATAAAAGCATGCAATTGCACATTGACATAGGTATGTCATCCCATATGATCTACCAAAGCCTTAAACTCTTCTCTAATATTCAATTATTCTAAGGTATGGATATTAATATACTTGTAGGAATATATTTTTTGTTTGTAAAGTTCTTCATACCTTTTTATATCTTATTCATCATGGAAGGTATTTAAACCTTTGATTTTGAGCCTTAGTCTACTATCCATCTCCACTTTCTTCTCTTTTGTGTTATGGACCTCAACGAGGGACCTCCATGTTATTGTTATGTTGGGGGATAATCAATTGAAAAATGAGTTAGAGAAAGGGTTACAGAAGGCATTGAGGGATCGGGCCCAACATTTTATTCTTACAACATCTGCATTTTTGGAGATGTTAATTCCAAAGGTGGTTCTCCATAGGTCTCTAGAACCACTCTCTTAACCTGATAAAATTTGAAGATTGCAATGAACACAATAATGAACTTAAGCTCTCATCATGTAGAGAGTCAAACTTTATTTTTAGAATCTAATAAAAGAATCATTTTCAGCTCTCTTAATAAAGCCCCCTGTTTTCAGTTAACTGCCAAAACAGAAGAAGAAAACCTATCTAACACAAGTTGAGCTGGCTAGCTAAAAAATGAAAACCGAAAAAAAGAAAAGAAAATATAAAATATAAACAGAAAAAGGTGGGAAACCAAAATAAGCGCCAACACCCCCCCTAAAGTTGGAGGAGGTGATTTGAACATCCCCAGCTTGGACAAAAGACGATGAAACTGAGGCGACGGTAAAATCTTGGTCAAGACATCAATAAGTTGATGTGCGGTAGGTAAATAAGCAAGTTCCAATAATGTAAGATCCCATCACCGATGGGAAGGGTATTTTGGTAAATTGGGACAGGCTCGTAGGTCACATTGCATATTTTGATTTGTTCATACAGTTGGCCTCAAATTATAGAGGAATGAGTCATTTTGCAGATGCACATATAGGTATATGCATTCATGACATTTTCCGGCATTTATTTGTGAATATGATATGATTTGTGAGTTTTGAGATAATTATGTTTGATTTTGATTTATTAGAAATTATGGAATAATTGGGTTTGAATGATTGAATTGGAACTGTATTAGAGTGATCGTCAGTTGATAGTGAACCTTAGTAAATATTTCTGGAAATTTTGGGAGTAAGCGTCCTGACCGAAAAATTTCCGAGTGACGGACTGATTGACAGTATAGTACTGAATAACTGTCCAATGGCAATGAAAAATTTGATTTATGCTTTGAGAAATAAAAATGTCGAGCCATTGGAATTTTGAGACAACTTAGATCGGAAATGTTTATGAAAAGAACTAGGAGCTTGATGAGTGTTTGAGGAAAAGGGAACAACCCCCCTTTTTAACTACCTTAGGTTTTAAATTTGGCAGTAACCCATTTCCTCCATCTTAGGGTTTTCCTTCTTCCTCTACCCTTGGTGATTTTCGACCCCCCTTCACGATCCTTGCTTGTCCAACTGCTTGCTTGCTTCTCCTTATGCAAAGACAAGTGTAAACCTTAAGGAAGATGAAGATTGTGGTGGTTTTGAGTGTTGGCCGTCGGTTAGAGTGAGAGAAAGAGTTAGAGAAATTTTGAAAGATTTGAAGATTTGAGAGCTCGATTTGGTAAGTAAATGGCTTTAATGTTGTTTTTATTGTTGTTGAAATGCATTTATGGGTTTAAATGTGAAAGATTGGGGTAGTTGTGTTGAGTTATGGTTGAATTTTAGAGAGAGAAATGTAAAATGGGAATCGGAGAAGATGATCCAGGCCCCGCACGTTATGACGAGAGGATAATTGGACGTCGCAACGAGCGTACGCCGCGACGAGCGACCTCTTGTCACCGCGGCGCGCGTCCTTTCGCCGCGGCGAGGCTGTCCTTTTTTTGAACTGAAATAGTTTTGTTTTTGTGGCATAACTAATGATGTAGACCTCCAATTGAGGTGATTCTTGATTCGTTTTAAACTAGAGAAAGAGGTCTACAATTAGGGTAAAGAAAGAAAGCTTGAATTCGGGTTTTTAGGACCTCAAATATTGAATGAAAGTTGAGCATAGGTTCCTATTTCAATCTAAGGATTATTTCATGACAATTGGAATATAATTTTGAGACTTCTGAACTAAACTCAATGCTTTTGAGGTTTCAGAAATAGAGTATAATGGGCGAACTTGATCTGATTCAAGATGACATTGGTTTTGAGGTTTTACTTGGGAATATTTTAGTGATATGACTTGGTAAATTGAACTGAATTTTTAGAAAGGAAACAATGTGGAATTTCCATGATATGATACTGAAATCAAATGGGTCATTATTGATCAATTGAGTGAAAAGTTAGATTTTGACAAAAGAAAGGGGAATTTGGGAAGTAGCACCGGGAAGGTCATGAACATGCATCGTACATCTTTTATTAAAGACATGTGCAGCATTGAATTATTCTGATTATGCATTTAGTAATGGGTAATTATTTGACTGATATAGAGACACCGTTGGATCGACATTCCACGAATATTCTTTGGGACTTCGAGCGTAGCTCGGAGATTCAAAAGAGTAACCTAGTTGGTTCCTCAATTTCTGATTGTTTATAGTTCTGTACTGATAATTCTGTAGAGAATAATGGTATTTATGTGAAAACTGACTTTGACTGAAATGTCGGACCGATGGTCCGAAGAAATGGGAATTGGACATTGAAGTGTAAACTGGCTGAAAATGTGATAAATTTTGACTGTATGAAAATCTGTATGATTGAGAATGATATGTTTGATTCTGATAAATGGGTTTTTATGTCAATGTGACTGTGATTATATTGGGCATGTTGCATTTCATACACAAATACATAAACGGATAAAAATAATTGTGACCTGAGTCACCACTGATAGTGAAAAGAGCCTCAAGCTCGAAGGGAGTTAGTGCATACCCAGAGGGCTCTCCTACTCCCTAGATGCGTCTACTGAATACTGTTCACTTTTTAAGCGCTCGGTCACAACACTGTAATAAAATGAGAAAGAGTCACATATGCATTGCATACACATTGTGATGGATTGAATACAGTGAATGGGAAATAGGCAAGAGTGCATGATATAATTGTGATAACTGATTTGCGAAATTTCTGAGTTTTGTGATTGCATGAGAATCTGTAAATTGCCATATGGTATTCTGAATGTGTTATTGTGATAAGCTGTACGCTATTTGCGTAGTGCATGAATTGGGTGAACCATCGATGATGGTTTCTCATTGAGTTCGCAAACTCACCCAAAATTGCAACTATTTTTCAGGATAAGAAGAATACCTCGTTAGGCCAACGGGAGTATGCTTACAGCATTCAAGTGACGGATAGAGGTCGGGATCAGTTCACGTCTGCATAGTGTATTTTATTTTTTTAAAATTTTGTATAACTAATTAGGTCAAATTGTAAATTCACTGACTGATATAAATGAGATTTATGAAAAGGGCCTTGAGGCCATTGAATTGTTTATGTATTTTTGTTTCCGCATAAATACTGATGTGGATGTGTTTGAGAAAGAAAACAAAAAGTTCATACTGAGTTTTGATTGAATATTGCAGCACGCCACCCTCGCGGGGCACGGACTCGGATATCACCATCGATGTCAGGTTCGAGTCTTGCGGGAGTGGGGTGTTACATTTAGTTGGTATCAGAGCCCAGAAGTACAATCTTATATGGGCATTCTAAAATATGTGTCAAGCATGTATTAGTCATGTCATGGAAGACAGCGACAACAGATGCCCAGTATGAGTCACATGCATGAGCATTCCATTAAGAGTGAGTTGTTAGAAGCATTAAGGGAAATGATGATCTGACTGAATGTGAGAAAGTAAGGTTTATGGACATATTGGAAATGAGTAATAGCATCTGGTTTTGTATGGTAGATAAGAGTTTACCCCCACAAAAGGGTGCATATCCTTGAAGGTGATATATCCCTTGGGGGTGAAATAATTGCGAATCGACATATTGCCATGGATTGATTGGGGAAAATAAGGATGTAAATAGAAATGAGGAGACTATGTGTACAGACATAATGAAAGGAAATCATAAAACTGATATGATCACCAAAGGGTGAATTTAGAATTGAAATGGATATGTGAGTATTGTGATAAGAGTCTGTAATTCAGTATAAGGAGATAGTAGAAGAAAATATATATGTATTCTTGAGATCGAAAATTCATAATGTTTATGCTTTGGAACTTTTGGATTTGGGTTTAGATATAATGGATAAAGATCCAGTGTAATTGTATTGATGGAAATATTAGTGAATATGAAATCGAAATTCCAATCGGGTAATATGTTCTCAAGTGTGATATAAATGTAAATACACTGTCATGGATTGTTGAGGAAAAATAGGGATATAAGTAGATTTAATGAGGTGAAAGTGTATAAGCCAAGTTGACATGACCTCGAAAGATTGCATTTGGACTTAGCATGATTGTGTGATTATTGATATAAGGGTTTCAGACTTAGTGTGAGAATATGTCTATGGAAGTGGAGAATTAAGCTCCACTTGGGTTATGCCCCTACTATTATAAATTGATTGAGAATAAAGATGTGTGAGATGAAATAAATGACAATTGGAAGATGAGATGATAATAGTGACATACGAAAAAGTTGTTGAGTTCAGATTAAATTGTCATTGTGATTGTACATCTGATAGTGGGATCACCATGACTGGTGAATTACTAAGCAAATGTGAAAAATATGCGTGAAAATGATATGGGTAGTAATCGGTGACTTATTGAATAAGTGCCAATCATAGTTCCCATAATTCAAAGTTCAAGATAGAGTAAGAAATGAGAGTACTTGTAGTGACCAATTGGGGAGGAATTGAGACTGTTAAGTTAATGATGTTAACATAGGTGATGAGTTTGAGGGAATGAAGAGGGACATGATTATAGCAAAGTCCCCATGATCGAGAACTGGCACAAAAAGAGAAGGGTTATCTAGAATTAAATGGGATTAAAGTGTCCTTAGTAGTATAACTTATTAATTGGTAAATTGATGTGAATGCATCTCCGGATAAGATGTGATGATTTTGGCGTTGTATGCCAAGATATTAGAATAAGTGAAATTGTTTAAGAGCCCTACAGAGCCTCATTATAAGGGACGTTTTGATCATGCAAGCTCTGGAATCAATTGATCTTATTGAGATATTATGCATAGTTAAAATTGATCTTCTCGAGGTATTAAGAATGACTGATATATAGTGATGAAAAATAGTTGATTGATAAGGTTTTTATGAATAGTATTAAGGATTGTAGTAAGAAATCTTCTTTCAAAGAAGAATTTCCCTAAATTGAGCTCAGTTGATCTGACGATTCGATTTGAGAGTAATCATTGAAGAGATAAATCTGAAATGAATTAAAAGTTATATTTGGGAGTCCTAATCCTAGTGGAAACTTATGTTGATGTAAAGAATCCGATTATGTAACTGGTTTATTGGACTATGGAGACACTAAATTGCGAAAAGGAGAAGAATATAGGTTCATGTATATTTTGTGTAAATATGTTCAGGAAGTACAAAGTTGATATAATGAATGTATTACCAACCAGGGAGTAACGATCGAAAATAAATTGATGTATGTGGAGAAATTAGTGTAAAAGTACAGACGTCAGAAACCGTCAATGTGAAACTGAGAAAAATATAAGAGAATTGTTCCTCATTGGAGAAATTCGATATTTAAAGAGAGTTATAAGAATCAATCATGGGTATAAGGAGTTTATTATACTACTGAAGAGTGAAGTGTCTCAAGTGTGTTTAGAGTGGATAGTGACTATGATCATCGATGATTGATTTAATGTATTTGAAAAGTGGAGAAGAATATTTTGCATAGATGAAGAAATCTTCTATATCATGAAAGTTTCATAAAAGTGAATTTTAGCTTGATCAAAATAAATTGTGGATGGATTAATATTCGAACATGGCACATTGGAAGACTTAATGGCGATAGAGGTGTCGATAAAATGCAAAATTGCAAGGGACATATATATGGAATTTGGAGTTTTTTTTAGAACTAGTTGTATGTTGGATATGTCAGAAGTTGTTAAAGGTTTTCTAGTCTCAGCTCTTTGATGATAATGTTTGAAGAAAAACGTGTAAATCGTATGACTGATAAATGTAAAAAGGGACATTTTGAGAAATATACAACTCGAGTATTGATTGTATCACTTTAATTTGGAAAGTTTGCAATTTATATAACGAAGTGTCCCAGTAAAGGTTATGATGCAATCCGTTGAAATAGTGTAAAGTGGTTTTATGTACCTAGGGACGAGTATAACCTCATGGGCTGCATTGTGACTGATGACTTGAAATTTGTTATACTAGGTATTGCTTTGAAAGTTTGGAGATGCTATTCGTACAGAAACATTTTGGATATATCTATGAATATGCAAATCGATAACGATTGAGATTTTCGTGAGTTTGAAAGAATTGAAAAGGACTATGCGATTGAATACTTCATAATAAAGTTAGTGCTGCAATTCAATGTATTGAATAAGGTAATCAAACCTAGCGTAATACTGAATGCAAATTGTCGACCTAACAAAGGGGCAAAAAGAAAGTATTATTAGTTATTGGAATTCCAAATCAGGTGTGTATAAAAAGGAATGGCAAAGCCCAAATTGAGGATTTAGAATATGTTTGCCTTATCGAGGAATTAAAAATGAATCCAACTTTTGAGAAAATGATATTTATGACTGGATTAAGAATTATATGTATTATCCACTAAAGAAATTGTTAGAGAAAACACAAGGAACTATCGAAGCTTTATATTCTAGCAAGAGTACATCGAAAGAGTAATTGATGATTTAGAATGTAAAATCGAATGATTATATGTGTGAATAACCAATAGACGTGACTGCTGGAGATAATTGTGAAACTGATATTTGTGGAGTTCATTGGGACATGAGATTGTTGTATAGTTCCGATTGGGTTAACAATTGTTACCATTGTGGCATCATTAGAAGTGATATGGGCATATTATGGTATAAGAATGGTTAATCGCCCTAAAAATTGAGCTGTAGAAGGCCTAAAATGATATAAGGCCAAAATAAATATGAGATAATGTTAGTGAGTGAGATCAATCTGAAACCAGAGTAAAGTGACTCATGAAAGATGAATGAGGCAGGTGGACCAACACCGTACTTATTTGAATATAGTGAAATGGGCATAAGAGTTGAATGTATTTATATTAAAGAGACGTGAACTGTCAAGGAAAAGATGAAATGTTTTTGTATGTACCACCTTGGAAAGGTGTGTTTAGATTTGGAGAAAGTATAAGTTAAGCCACATGAATTGATATGTGTGTGAAAAGTTTTATAAATTAGTGTTATGGGTGAAAAAGGTCTTAGATTTGTGATATGTAATATGTGAGCAGGTTCTGAAATAATGGTATGATCAACAGAGATAGATTGACAATACACGAAGTTTAAGTTGGTCAGTAGTCTGAAACATGCTCATGAAACAGTCAAGATAGTGTAATAACCGAATCAGTGATTGAAGAGTCTAATGAGTTATCAGTTTTGGTTATTGGAAGTGTATTTGATACGGTATATGGGCAAAAGAGAAGTTCATGAGGAAACAGTATCCTCATCTATTCGATCATTCAGATATGAAATTTCGACGACGAAATTTTTATTAGGAGGGGAGAGTTGTAACATCCCATCACCGATTGAATGGTATTTTGGTAAATTGGGACGGGCTCGTAGGTCACATTGCATATTTTGATTTGTTCATACAGCTGGCCTCTAATTATAGAGGAATGAGTCATTTTGCAGATGCACATATAGGTACATGTATTCATGGCATTTCCCGGCATTTATTTGTGAATATGATATGATTTGTGAGTTTTGAGATAATTATGTTTGATTTTGATTTATTGGGAATTATGGAATAATTGGGTTTGAATGATTGAATTGGAACTGTATTAGAGTGATCGTCAGTTGATAGTGAACCTTAGTAAATATTTCTGGAAATTTTGGGAGTAAGCGTCCGGACCGAAAAATTTTCGAGTGACGGACTGATTGACTGTATAGTATTGAATAACTGTCCAATGACAATGGAAAAGTTGATTTATGCTTTGAGAAATAAAAATGTCGAGCCATTGGAATTTTGAGACAACTTAGACCGGAAATGTTTATGAAAAGAACTAGGAGCTTGATGAGTGTTTGAGGAAAAGGGAACAACCGCCCTTTTTAACTACCTTAGGTTTTGAATTTGGCAGTAAACCCATTTCCTCCATCTTAGGGTATTCCTTCTTCCTCTTCCCTTGGTGATTTTTGATCCCCCTTCACGATCCTTGCTTGTCCAACTGCTTGCTTGCTTCTCCTTGTGCAAAGACAAGTCTAAACCTTAAGGAAGATGAAGATTGTGGTGGTTTTGAGTGTTGGTCGTGGGTTAGAGTGAGAGAAAGAGTTGGAGAAATTTCGGAAGATTTGAAGATTTGAGAGCTCGATTTGGTAAGTAAATGGCTTTAATGTTGTTTTATTGTTTTTGAAATGCATTTATGGGTTTAAATGTGAAAGATTGGGGTAGTTGTGTTGATGGTTAAATTTTAGAGAGAGAAATGTAAAATGGGAATCGGAGAAGACGATCCAAGCCCCGCACGATACGACGAGAGGATAATTGGACGTCACGACGAGCATACGCCGCGATGAGCGTAGACGCCGCGACGAGCGACCTCTTGTCGCCGCGGCGCGCGTCCTTTCGCCGCGGCGAGGTTGTCCTTTTTCTGAACTGAAATAGTTTTGTTTTTGGGGCATAACTAATGATGTAGACCTCCAATTGAGGTGATTCTTGATTCGTTTTAAACTAGAGAAAGAGGTCTACAATTGGGGTAAAGAAAGAAAGCTTGAATTCGGGTTTTTAGGGCCTCAAATATTGAATGAAAGTTGAGCATAGGTTCCTTTTTCAATCTAAGAATTGTTTCGTGACAATTGGAATATAATTTTGAGGCTTCTGAACTAAATTCAATGCTTTTGAGGTTTCAGAAATAAAGTATAATGGGCGAACTTGATCTGATTCAAGATGACATTGGTTTTGAGGTTTTACTTGGGAATATTTTAGTGATATGATTTGGTAAATTGAACTGAATTTTTAGAAAGGAAACAATGTGGAATTTCCATGATATGATACTAAAATCAAATGGGTCATTATTGATCAATTGAGTGAAAAGTTAGATTTTGACAAAAGAAAGGGGAATTTGGGAAGTAGCGCCGGGAAGGTCATGAACATGCATCATACATCTTTTATTAAAGACATGTGCAGCATTGAATTATTCTGATTATGCATTTAGTAATGGGTAATTATTTGACTGATATAGAGACACCGTTGGATCGACATTCTACGAATATTGTCGGGACTTCCAGGCAGTAGCTCGGAAGTTACAGGTGAGTAACCTAGTTGGTTCCTCAATTTCTGATTGTTTATAGTTTTGTACTGATAATTCTGTAGAGAATAATGGTATTTATGTGAAAACTGACTTTGACTGAAATGTCGGACCGATGGTCCGAAGGAATGGGAATTGGACATTGAAGTGTAAACTGGCTATAAATGTGATAAATTGTGACTGTATGAAAATTTGTATGATTGAGTATGATATGTTTGATTATGGTAAATGGGTTTTTATGTCAATGTGACTGTGATTTTATTGGGCATGTTGCATTTCATACACAAATACATAAACGGATAAGAATAATTGTGACCTGAGTCACCACTGATAGTGAAAAGAGCCTCGAGCTCGAAGGGAGTTAGTGCATACTCAGAGGGCTCTCCTACTCCCTAGATGCGTCTACTGAATACTGTTCACTTTTTAAGCGCTCGGTCACAACACTATAATAAAATAGGAAAGAGTCACATATGCATTGCATACACATTGTGATGGATTGAATACAGTGAATGGGAAATAGGCAAGAGTGCATGATATAATTGTGATAACTGATTTGCAAACTTTCTGAGTTCTGTGATTGCATGAGAATCTGTAAATTGCCATATGGTATTCTGAATGTGTTATTGTGATAAGCTGTACGCTATTTGCGTAGTGCATGAATTGGGTGAACCATCGATGATAGTTTCTCATTGAGTTCGCAAACTCACCCAAAATTGCAACTATTTTTTAGGATAAGAAGAATACCTCGTTAGGCCAACGGGAGTATGCTTTCAGCATTCAAGTGACGGATAGAGGTCGGGATCAGTTCACGTCTGCATTAGTCTGCATAGTGTATTTTATTTTTCTAAATTTTTGTATAACTAATTAGGTCAAATTGTAAATTCACTGACTGATATAAATGAGATTTATGAAAAGGGCCTTGAGGCCATTGAATTGTTCATGTACTTTTGTTTCCGCATAAATAATGATGTGGATGTGTTTGAGAAAGAAAACAAAAAGTTCATACTGAGTTTTGATTGAATATTACAGCACGCCACCCTCGCGGGGCACGGACTCGGATATCACCATCGATGTCGGGTTCGAGTCTTGCGGGAGTGGGGAGTTACATTTAGGTGGTATCAGAGCCCAGAAGTAAAATCTTATATGGGCATTCTAAAATATGTGTCAAGCATGTATTAGTCATGTCATGGCAGACATCGACAACTGATCCCCAGTATGAGTCACATGCATGAGCATTCCATTAAGAGTGAGTTATTAGAAGCATTAAGAGAAATGATGATCTGACTGAATGTGAGAAAGTAAGGTTTATGGACATATTGGAAATGAGTAATAGCATCTAGTTTTGTATGGTAGATAAGAGTTTCACCCCACAAAAGGGTGCATATCCTTGAAGGTGATATATCCCTTGGGGGTGAAATAATTGCGAATCGACATATTGCCATGGATTGATTGGGGAAAATAAGGATGTAAATAGAAATGAGGAGACTATGTGTACAGACATAATGAAAGGAAATCATAAAACTAATATGATCACCAAAGGGTGAATTTAGAATTGAAATGGATATGCGAGTATTGTGATAAGAGTCTGTAATTCAGTATAAGGAGATAGTAGAAGAAAATATATATGTATTCTTGAGATCGAAAATTCATAATGTTTATGCTTTGGAACTTTTGGATTTGGGTTTGGATATAATGGATAAAGATTCAGTGTAATTGTATTGATGGAAATATTAGTGAATATGAAATCGAAATTCCAATCGGGTAATATGTTCTCAAGTGTGATATAAATGTAAATACACTGTCATGGATTGTTGAGGAAAAATAGGGATATAAGTAGATTTAATGAGGTGAAAGTGTATAAGCCAAGTTGACATGACCTCGAAAGATTGCATTTGGACTTAGCATGATTGTGTGATTATCGATATAAGGGTTTCAGACTTAGTGTGAGAATATGTCTATGGAAGTGGAGAATTAAGCTCCACTTGGGTTATGCCCCTACTATTATAAATTGATTGAGAATAAAGATGTGTGAGTTGAAATAAATGACAATTGGAAGATGAGATGATAATAGTGATATACGAAAAAGTTGTTGAGTTCAGATTAAATTGTCATTGTGATTGTACATCTGATAGTGGGATCACCATGACTGGTGAATTACTAAGAAAATGTGAAAAATATGCATGAAAATGATATGGGTAGTAATCGGTGACTTATTGAATAAGTGCCAATCATAGTTCCCATAATTCAAAGTTCAAGATAGAGTAAGACATGAGAGTACTTGTAGTGATCAATTGGGGAGGAATTGAGACTGTTAAGTTAATGATGTTAACATAGGTGATGAGTTTGAGGGAATGAAGAGGACATGATTATAGCAAAGTCCCATGATCGAGAAGCGGCACAAAAAGAAAGGTTATCTAGAATTAAATGGGATTAAAGTGTCCTTAGTAGTATAACTTATTAATTGGTAAATTGATGTGAATGCATCTCCGGATAAGATGTGATGATTTTGGCGTTGTATGCCAAGATATTAGAATAAATGAAATTGTTTAAGAGCCCTACAGAGCCTCATTATAAGGGACGTTTTGATTATGCAAGCTCTGGCATCAATTGATCTTATTGAGATATTATGCATAGTTGAAATTGATCTTCTCGAGGTATTAAGAATGACTGATATATAGTGATGAAAAATAGTTGATTGATAAGGTTTTATGAATAGTATTAAGGATTGTAGTAAGAAATCTTCTTTCAAAGAAGAATTTCCCTAAATTGAGTTCAGTTGATCTGACGATTCGATTTGAGAGTAATCATTGAAGAGATAAATCTGAAATGAATTAAAAGTTATGTTTGGGAGTCCTAATCCTAGTGGAAACTTATGTTGATGTAAAGAATCCGATTATGTAACTGGTTTATTGGACTATGGAGACACTAAATTGCGAAAAGGAGAAGAATATAGGTTCATGTATATTTTGTGTAAATATGTTCAGGAAGTACAAAGTTGATATAATGAATGTATTACCAACCAGGGAGTAACGATCGAAAATAAATTGATGTATGTGGAGAAATTAGTGTAAAAGTACAGACGTCAGAAACCGTCAATGTGAAACTGAGAAAAATATAAGAGAATTGTTCCTCATTGGAGAAATTTGATATTTAAAGAGAGTTATAAGAATCAATCATGGGTATAAGGAGTTTATTATACTACTGAAGAGTGAAGTGTCTCAAGTGTGTTTAGAGTGGATAGTGACTATGATCATCGATGATTGATTTAATGTATTTGAAAAGTGGAGAAGAATATTTTGCATAGATGAAGAAATCTTCTATATCATGAAAGTTTCATAAAAGTGAATTTTAGCTTGATCAAAATAAATTGTGGATGAATTAATATTCGAGCATGGCACATTGGAAGACTTAATGGCGATAGAGGTGTCGATAAAATGCGAAATTGCAAGGGACATATATATGGAATTTGGAGTTTTTTTTAGAACTAGTTGTATGTTGGATATGTCAGAAGTTGTTAAAGGTTTTCTGGTCTCAGCTCTTTGACGATAATGTTTGAAGAAAAACGTGTAAATCGTATGACTGATAAATGTAAAAAGGGACATTTTGAGAAATATACAACTCAAGTATTGATTGTATCACTTTAATTTGGAGAGTTTGCAATTTATATAACGAAGTGTCCCAGTAAAGGTTATGATGCAATCCGTTGAAATAGTGTAAAGTGGTTTTATGTACCTAGGGACGAGTATAACCTCATGGGTTGCATTGTGACTGATGACTTGAAATTTGTTATACTAGGTATTGCTTTGAAAGTTTGGAGATGCTATTCGTACAGAAACATTTTGGATATATCTATGAATATGCAAATCGATAACGATTGAGATTTTCGTGAGTTTGAAAGAATTGAAGAGGACTATGCAATTGAATACTTCATAATAAAGTTAGTGCTGCAATTCAATGTATTGAATAAGGTAATCAAACCTAGCGTAATACTGAATGCAAATTGTCGACCTAACAAAGGGGAAAAAAGAAAGTATTATTAGTTATTGGAATTCCAAATCAGGTGTGTATAAAAAGGATTGGCAAAGCCCAAATTGAGGATTTAGAATATGTGGGTCTTATCGAGGAATTGAAAATGAATCCAACTTTTGAGAAAATGATATTTATGACTGGATTAAGTATTATATGTATTATCCACTAAAGAAATTGTTAGAGAAAACACAAGGAACTATCGAAGCTTTATATTCTAGCAAGAGTACATCGAAAGAGTAATTGATGATTTAGAATGTAAAATCGAATGATTATATGTGTGACTAACCAATAGACGTGACTGCTGGAGATAATTGTGAAACTGATATTTGTGGAGTTCATTGGGACATGAGATTGTTGTATAGTTCCGATTGGGTTAACAATTGTTACCATTGTGGCATCATTAGAAGTGATATGGGCATATTATGGTAGAAGAATGGTTAATCGCCCTAAAAATTGAGCTATAGAAGGCATAAAATGATATAAGGCCAAAATAAATGTGAGATAATGTTAGTGAGTGAGATCAATCTGAAACCAGAGTAAAGTGACTCATGAAAGATGAATGAGGCAGGTGGACCAACACCGTACTTATTTGAATATAGTGAAATGGGCATAAGAGTTGAATGTATTTATATTAAAGAGAAGTGAACTGTCAAGGAAAAGATGAAATGTTTTTGTATGTACCACCTTGGAAAGGTGTGTTTAGATTTGGAGAAAGTATAAGTTAAGCCACATGAATTGATATGTGTGTGAAAAGTTTTATAAATTAGTGATATGGGTGAAAAAGGTCTTAGATTCGTGATATGTAATATGTGAGTAGGTTCTGAAATAATGGTATGATCAACAGAGATAGATTGACAATACACGAAGTTTAAGTTGGTCAGTAGTCTGAAATATGCTCATGAAACAGTCAAGATAGTGTAATAACCGAATCAGTGATTGAAGAGTCTAATGAGTTATCAGTTTTGGTTATTGGAAGTGTATTTGATACGGTATATAGGCAAAAGAGAAGTTCACGAGGAAACAATATCCTCATCTATTCGATCATTCAGATATGAAATTTTGAGGACGCAATTTTTATTAGGAGGGGAGAGTTGTAACATCCCATCACCGATGGTGATGGTATTTTGGTAAATTAGGACGGGCTCGTAGGTCACATTGCATATTTTGATTTGTTCATACAGTTGGCCTCTAATTATAGAGGAATGAGTCATTTTGCAGATGCACATATAGGTACATGCATTCATGACATTTCCCGACATTTATTTGTGAATATGATATGATTTGTGAGTTTTGAGATAATTATGTTTGATTTTGATTTATTGGGAATTATGGAATAATTGGGTTTGAATGATTGAATTGGAACTGTGTTAGAGTGATCGTCAGTTGATAGTGAACCTTAGTAAATATTTCTGGAAATTTTGGGAGTAAGCGTCCGCACCGGAAAATTTCTGAGTAACGGACTGATTGATTGTATAGTACTGAATAACTGTCCAATGGCAATGGAAAATTTGATTTATGCTTTGAGAAATAAAAATGTCGAGCCATTGGAATTTTGAGACAACTTAGACCGAAAATGTTTATGAAAAGAACTAGGAGCTTGATGAGTGTTTGAGGAAAAGGGAACAACCGCCCTTTTTAACTACCTTAGGTTTTAAATTTGGCAGTAAACCCATTTCCTCCATCTTAGGGTTTTCCTTCTTCCTCTTCCCTTGGTGATTTTCGACCCCCCTTCACGATCCTTGCTTGTCCAACTGCTTGCTTGCTTCTCCTTGTGCAAAGACAAGTCTAAACCTTAAGGAAGATGAAGATTGTGGTGGTTTTGAGTGTTGGCCGTGGGTTAGAGTGAGAGAAAGAGTTGGAGAAATTTCGAAAGATTTGAAGATTTGAGAGCTCGATTTGGTAAGTAAATGGCTTTAATGTTGTTTTATTGTTGTTGAAATGCATTTATGGGTTTAAATGTGAAAGATTGGGGTAGTTGTGTTGAGTTATGGTTGAATTTTAGAGAGAGAAATGTAAAAAGGGAATCGAAGAGGACGATCCAGGCCCCGCATGTCGCGATAAGAGGATAATTGGACGTCGCGACAAGCGTCGCATGACAGCGTGAGACGCCATGACGAGCGTGAGACGTCATGACGACGACTTCTATGCCATTGGCGAGGCTGTCCTTTTTCTGAACTGAAATAGTTTTGTTTTTGGGGCATAACTAATGATGTAGACCTCCAATTGAGGTGATTCTTGATTCGTTTTAAAGTAGAGAAAGAGGTCTACAATTGGGGTAAAGAAAGAAAGCTTGAATTCGGGTTTTTAGGGCCTCAAATATTGAATGAAAGTTGAGCATAGGTTCGTATTTCAATCTAAGGATTATTTCGTGACAATTGGAATATAATTTTGAGACTTCTGAAAAAAATTCAATGCTTTTAAGGTTTCAGAAATAGAGTATAATGGGCGAGCTTGATCTGATTCAAGATGACATTGGTTTTGAGGTTTTACTTGGGAATATTTTAGTGATATGATTTGGTAAATTGAACTGAATTTTTAGAAAGGAAACAATGTGGAATTTCCATGATATGATACTGAAATCAAATGGGTCATTATTGATCAATTGAGTGAAAAGTTAGATTTTGACAAAAGAAAGGGGAATTTGGGAAGTAGCGCCAGGAAGGTCATGAACATGCATCATACATCTTTTATTAAAGACATGTGCAGCATTGAATTATTCTGATTATGCATTTAGTAATGGGTAATTATTTGACTGATATAGAGACACCGTTGGATCGACATTCCACGGATATTCTTTGGGACTTCGAGCGATAGTTCGAAAGTTCTGGTGAGTAACCTAGTTGGTTCCTCAATTTCGATTGTTTATAGTTACTGCTTGATAATTACATGAGAATAATGGTATTTATGTGAAAACTGACTTTGACTGAAATGTCGGACCGATGGTCCGAAGGAATGGGAATTGGACATTGAAGTGTAAACTGGCTGTAAATGTGATAAATTGTGACTGTATGAAAATCTGTATGATTGAGAATGATATGTTTGATTATGATAAATGAGTTTTTATGTCAATGTGACTGTGATTATATTGGGCATGTTGCATTTCATACACAAATACATAAACGGATAAGAATAATTGTGACCTGAGTCGCCACTGATACTGAAAAGAGCCTTGAGCTCGAAGGGAGTTAGTGCATACCCAGAGGGCTCTCCTACTCCCTAGACGCGTCTACTGAATATTGTTCACTGTTTAAGCGCTCGGTCACAACTCTGTAGTAAAATGGGAAAGAGTCACATATGAATTGCATACATATTGTGATGGATTGAATACAGTGAATGGGAAATAGGCAAGAGTGCATGATACAATTGTGATAACTGATTTGTGGAATATCTGAGTTTTGTGATTGCATGAGAATCTGTAAATTGCTATATAGTATTCTGACTGTGTTATTGTGATAAGCTGTACGCTATTTGCGTAATGCATGAATTGGGTGAACCATCGATGATGGTTTCTCATTGAGTTCGCAAACTCACCCAAAATTGCAACTATTTTTCAGGATAAGAAGAATACCTCGTTAGGCCAACGGGATGCTTACAGCATTCAAGTGACGGATAGAGGTCGGGATCAGTTTGCGTCTGCATTAGTCTGTATAGTGTATTTTATTTTTCTAAATTTTTGTATAACTAATTAGGTCAAATTGTAAATTCATCGACTGATATAAATGAGATTTATGAAAAGGGCCCTGAGGCCATTGAATTGTTCATGTATTTTTGTTTCCGCATAAATACTGATGTGGATGTGTTTGAGAAAGAAAACAAAAAGTTCATACTGAGTTTTGATTGAATGTTGCAGCACGCCACCCTTGCGGGGCATGGACTCGGATATCACCATCGATGTCGGGTTTAGGTCTTGCGGGAGTGGGGTGTTACAAACAACCCTTCCAAAACCTTTTCCCTAGTAAAATGACAATCAAGTTCGATATGATTGGTCTGCTCATGAAAAACAGGATTCTTCGCAATGTGCATAGCAGATTGATTGTCACAATGCAAAGTGATAGGAATTAAAGACGTGACCCCAAGCTCCTCCAACAAGCAGACAATGCAAGTGAGTTCAGTCGAAGCCTGAGACATAGCCCGATATTCAGCTTCAGCCGAAGACCGAGCAATAGTAGATTGCTTCTTTGACTTCCAACTCAAAGGAGAATCACCAAATTTAACAAGATAACCATAAACCAAACGCCTAGTAGTAGGACAAGAGGCCCAATTGGAGTCGCAATAAGCATGAAGATGGAGAGAACCAAAAATAGAAAAATAAATACCGTCACCCAAAGAACCACGAACATAACGAAGAACATACAACATAAGAAAGATCCGGACAAGTGTGCATCAAAAAATTTAGCTTCCCAATGATCGTGCGGTAAATGGTGGGATCAGTAATAGGAGTGCCACTTGTAGGACCAAGCTTAAGATGCACAGGAAGAGGTGCAGGAGCGAACTTACAAGAAAGTATATTCTGATCACGTAAAAGATCCTGAGCAAATTTTCGCTGAGAAAACACAAGACCATTAGCAAGATAGGAAACCTCAAGCCCTAAAAAATAGTGTAAAACACCCAGATCCTTGATGATAATCTGTTGATCAAGATAAGACTTTAAAGCTGCAATTTTAGTCAAGTCAAAACCAATAACAAGAATATTATCTACATAAACATCAACAATGGTAATCTACCCTGAAGTTCGCTGAATGAACAGACTATAAGCCCATAAAGCGATTTCATCAAACGACAGACTTTGTTTTCAGGATTCGGAACCCCAAAAGGCTTCTTTATGTACACTTCGTCATGTAAATCTCCATGAAAAAATGCATTATTAATATCAAGTTGAAAAACCATCCATTATTTGCTAACAACCAAAGCTAGAATACATCGGATAGTTGTCATTTTAACCACAGGGGAAAAAGTCTTAGTGTAATCAACACCAAGCTTATGATGATTCCCCTGAAAAACTAGTCTAGCCTTGTAATGCTCCAATGTGCCATTAGACTGCAACTTTACCTTAGAGGCCCATTTAGTTCCAATTGCATGCTTACCGGATGGTAAATCAGTCAACACCCACGTATTGTTTGCCTGCAAAGCCTGAATTTCTTTGTTCATGACATCAACCCAATGTGGATCATTGACAGCCTCATAATAGGACGTAGGTTCATTCTAAGTAGCAAAAGTAGTAAGTTTATGCTGTTGAGAAGAAGTTAAAGCAGTAAAAGCAACAAGTGGACAAGGGAAAACCAAAGAAGAAGAAGAACTAGCATTACACACATAATGTTGTAAGTAACTAGGTGGTTTAGGAACCTTGGTGGATCTGCATAAGACAAGAGGAACAGAGGAAGGAGGAGGAGAAAATGAGGTAGATGAAGAAGAAGAAAGAGGAGAGGAAGAGGGATGATGGAGAGGCTGAAAAATAATGTCAATAGGATGAGGAGTAGAAATAGAAGAAAGGGAAGGCGTAGAAGAAGGTAGGAAAATGTGAGAGTAATCAGTAGGGGGAATAGGAAAAACAGAATTGGTGGAAGAAGAAAAAGAAGAACGAAAAGGAAAATGCTGCTTATGAAACTTGACATCCCTATTAGTGAAAATTTTCCTATTGTTGGGTCCTGTTTCCGGAACCCAACCTCGGAATCAAAAATCGAAAAACAAAGTGGCAGAAACAAAATCAAATAGCGGAATCGAAGGAACGAATTGAACGAAAACAAATCGCTTAAGAACAAAAACTTAACTCCGACATCTGAAAACAAATATTTTAGAAAAACATCGCGTTGGAAACCATAAAGACACTTGATCGAAACCAATCCGAATCCGGTGCAATTTTGTTTTCATTTTATTCATCTTTATTCAATCTCATACAAAGCAAATCAATTTCCCATTTGGAAATTCATCCTCAATCAAATCTCAATTCATAAAAAATTTCTTCTTATACGATCATATCCCATCATTTTAAACATTTACTTTTCATTTGCTATAAAAACTCACACATGTCAATATAATCACAATTCATACACAATAGGCACTTCAATATTTCCAACTCAATCAACACAATTCATCGGACCTCCTGTCTGGAATCCCAACACAAACAAACACATTTATATACCTATAACACTTTAATAATTCTCAAACATCAGTATAATCGAACCTCCTGTCCGGAACCCATATCACATTCAATCACATTCATCCATATCCAAGTCACATTCATATCTCAATTAAATACACAAATTCATAATTCATTCACATCATGAAATAAATGCTTACAAAAATACATCAGAAACTACAATCCCCAAAATTCTTAATATCGGATACCAAAACTGATAACTTATAATGTAAGTCTAAGATCTTGTTTTTTTATATCAATCCTGCTTAAAATAACAATATAAGCACAAACAGATGGATATCTTGACTTCCTTTCATCCGAACTCCTGCTCGTTACCTGGAGATGGGGATGAAAGGGGGGTGAGCTTTATAGCTCGTGGATAGCATATTTATAAATCAAAAAATAAGCAAAAATCATTTTTCAAAACTTTGCCATTTTATGAAAATTTCACAGTAGAATTTTGGCCAAATGCTTATTTCTCAAACTTCTCAACTTTTCAAATCATTCATGATCAATTTCAAAAATTTCAGGATTGAAAACCTCAAATGTTTATTTCTCAAAATTTTTCAATTTTTCAAAACATTCATGAATAATTCAGAAACATGAATGCACCACAAATATAAACGAAATCACATTTATTAACAGAAACAAAACACTTAACACATCAGAAATGGATTGGGTCGGTCCAGAAACAGAACGTATTGCACATTTTCGCATAGCGGTCCTCTGTAGCCGTGAACAGAAAGTACTACACCTTCCCGCATAGCGGTCCGATGTAGCCGTGAACTTATGGGAGTCCTTAATGGAGCTCCAATGCCACTAACGAGCAGGCGGGCAAAGCCTAAACAAGTGCACTTGACCCTCTTATGGGACCTAACCAAACCCACATAACAGACATTCATACTTGAAAACAGATTTGTCCAAAGGAACTTTTCGAAAATTTGTTCTCCATACACATGTCACATAGCAAACAAAATGCATTTTATCAAAATCATTTATAAACAAATGAATGTACAAATTTTATCAATTGATCAATCCTTCAAAAATAAAAGAATTTAACAAATTTAACACTTTATCGGATCATATGATTTTCTTTCTTTAGTTTTCGAAAACATATACATGGCTTATAATTCAAATTATAAACATGATACCCACCTCATTTCCATACTTGGAACTTGTTCAAAGCCTCAATTTCCCCATTGCCTCACTTAAATTCCCTAATTCATGACAAAATCCCTAATTAATAAACATCCAAAATTGAAAATCACATAGGGCATAATCACTAAAATTAACTTTAGAAATCACAAACCCATACCATTCTCAAGCTATCTAAACCAAAATCTCTTTAAAAATTCAAAGATAAAAAATCTTCTCTTACCTTAATCTTCTCCAAATTCGAAATTGCTTGGCTCATATTGGAGCTCTCATCTTCTTTCATCTTTTTCCCTCTTGAACAAACATCAAAAACCCTTTTAAAATTGTAGAAAAATCGAACCCTATCATCACTCTTCTTCTTTTCTTTTCTTCTCCACCGAAGCTTCACTATTTCTTTCTGTTCTTTTCCTTCTTTTCTTCCTCATTTTTGTGCCTTTCTTCCTTCTTAAACGACAGCCCACCTCACTTGTCTTTAATGAATGCAAAATGACCCATTTGCCTTTCCTTAAAAGCCTTATAACTTTAAACCTTAAGTACTCTTCCAATTTTGCCCCTAAAGCATTTTTAACACTTTAATTTCTAACACTTTAATTCAATTTAATCCAATCAATTTATCGCATATTCTCTTACTCAATTTAACATGCTAATTAAATCCCCAAAAATATAAAATATAACAAAGTCTCAAATAACATTAAATCATGATTAACTTAGGCTATTTTTATAATCAATAAATTGAAGGAATTTGTTAAAACTTCCTTCTATAGAAATGTTCCTTATTGTCTCAATTTCATAATGCCACCAAAATCATTTAATTTGGTTCACTACTCCAAAAGTTATCCCCCAAACATTTCAGACTATTCTTATGCTAAAACAATTTCCTGTGATTTACTTCCATCCAAAAATTGACATTCTTAGAGACTAAATTAAAACTTCAGAAAATTTATAGTCCTACTTCTCTAGTTTAATCTAAATTAAGAATCACCTCATTTGGATGACTAGACCAAAAGTTATGGCCAAAATACTTTCAGCTCTCACTAATCCAAGACTGAACATTAAACCCAACTACAATTCAGAAATTGAAAATGCTAGAGTCCGAATTAAAATTCAGCCCCTTCAGATAACTTGTAGCCCCATGTCTCTAGTATATTTTGCAATAAGAATCAATTCAATTGGAGCTCTACCGATCGAGAATTTACTAAAATACGGAACCATGTTTAGAAAAAATATCCAACTCATACTCTTTTAATTAATACCCTCACTTTGATTCAATCAAACCTTTTCAAATTAATCTCACAAAAATCCACAATTTTCATGGAGAGGTAGAGGAATGTCTTAGGAATCCAACGCTTTGAAAATTAGGTCAATCGGATGTCAGACGAAAAAGTTAGAAGCAAAAGAGCGAGAGAGGGGCAGATCAAGTCGGGTCGGCCCTGGTCGCGAGGCGACCAGTTCGCGATCACGAGCTAGTCGCGATCGCGAAATACGACTTTTTTTTTTATTTTTCAACTCAAAAACTCTGAACTTCCAAAATACATAACTTTTGACTCAAGATTCCAAAATTTACAAACTTGGTATCAAAAGAAAGCTGAAAGGAAGCTCTACAACTTCCATGAAGAACTGAAAAATCAATTCCATTTCTAAAGGGGTCAAAATCCCACTCAAACTTTCTGTCCAGTTAATGTCTCCCTAAACAATAATTCAACTTAGAAAATTTCTATCTTTCAGCTCCAAGGTCAAAAAATGTCATACTTTATATCAATGGAAAGATCAAAAAGCAACCTACAACTTCCATACAGGACAAAAAAATCAATTTGGCCTCTAAGGCAGTCAAAAAGCCACTCAAAGTTTCTGTCCACTAATGATCATGCCAAACAGTAACAGAAACTTCTAAAATTTATAACTTCACATTCCATGGTCCAAAAATTCCATACTTTACATCAATGGAAAGATCAAAACGTAATCTATGACTTTCATGAAGTACTTAAAGGCAAATTTGTAACACCCTACTCCCGCGTGACCCCGAACCCGACATCGTTGGTGATATCCGAATCCGTACCCTGCGAGGGTGGCGTGCTACATCAGTCAGTCGAAACTTAGTATGAAATTTTTTTTTTTTTCGTTACACTCATGTGCGCGGAATAGACAGTAAACAATCTGAGCCCACGTTCATAAATAAACATTTTCAGTTATTACAATCATTCAATAATAATTTACAAAAGCCATTTAATGAACAAGAAGCCATAACCAAATTGGGCTCACTATAAATACAGAGCATTCTTTTATAGAGATTTCAGAATATAATTTATGAGACACTAATGCAGACGCAAACTGATCCCGACCTCTATCTGTCCCTTGCATACGGTAGACATACTCCCGTGTCAAACGGGGTACTCTTCGAGACCTGAAAAATAGATTCAAATTTTAGGTGAGTTTTGCGAACTCAGTGAGGAACCATCATCGATGGATTGCCCAATTCATGCAGCACACAAGCAATTTACAATTTTGGAAGGCGTTCTGGACTTGTTCCCATTTCTAGTATTCAGTCAAGTATGTATGCAATGCACATGTGACACCCAGTTGATTACAGTGTTGTGACCGAGCGCATAAACAGTGAACAATGTACAGTAGACGTGTCTAGGGAGTAGGAGAGCCCTCTGGGTATGCACTAACTCCCTTCGAACTCGAGGCTCTTTTTGATGTCGATGTCGATGGCGACTCTGGTCACAACTGTTGTTATTATCCGGTTATGCATTTGTGTATGAAACGCATATGCCCAATTAACAGTCCATATCAAAGAGTCTGCCCCAGTATAGGCAACGAAATAGAGCACAGTGTAGCAAGCAATGCACAATGTGCACATCCAGAACACTTCAAGCAATTAATCACAGTATCAAAGTAATAGCAAACAATTCACGTTCATATAGCATAATTCTACCAGTCACAATTGATCACATCATAATTAGCGATGGCGTACAATCCATTCATGTATCACAATTTCACACAGTAGGAGCAATTTAGCTCACAGAATCACAACCAGATACACTTCTATGGCAGTTCTCCCAATTCATCGGACCACCTGTCCGGAACCCAATCATAAACAACACAATCCTAATCCCTCCATTATTCCCCACATTGAACATATAATAATTGAATGAACCATCTACGTTACTCACCTATACTTCCAAGCTAATACATGGAAGTCTTAGTGGCATCGGTGGATCGACGCTCCAAAAGTGCCTCTATAACAGTTACATAATATAAATATTACCAATTGCTCAATCAGAACTATTTAATGTTACACATGTGGCAATTAGAAGGTGCATAATGCATGTTCATGATATTCCTAGCCTTAATCCAAAATTTCCATCACAAACATTCCATCTAAAAATTAGAAATCTAACGACACTGAAATTACTCAATTCGGGCCTCTATAGGTCCAAAAATAAATAAAACAGTGACTAAAGAATCATTACCCAGACCCACGTTAATTTTCCGTCCAAAAATTTCCAATTTCTGATAAAATGAAATTTATCATTTCACGAATCTGATGCCTCAAGAATCAGGTCAATCGGATGTCGAACGGAAAAGTTATGAGCAAAAGAAGGAAATATACACATCCTAGTCGACTAGTCAGAGGTTGTAGTCGACTAGTGAAGGAAAAATACATGTCCTAGTCGACTAGTGTAGGTTGTAGTCGACTGGTCTAAGAATCCTAGTCGACTAGCCCTATTAAAGTGACAGATCTGAAACAGTTGCCTCCGACATGCCAACTTGTCTAGGTCATAACTCCCTACTCCGAACTCCAATTTGGACAAAATTGGTATCTATTTCATAGAGAAAAGAGAGCTCTACAAGTTTTATGCAGGACAAAAAAGTCAATTTCACCTCTAAGGGTGTCAAAAATGCAATCAAAGTTACTGCCCAGTCAATGCCTCTCAAAACAGTGCAGGATTTTGTAAATTCAATAACTTCCCATTTCCTTAGTCAAAAATTACACAATAAATGTGCACAGAAAAATCACAATGTTTTATACAACTTTCATGAACAACCTGAAATCAAATTCACTTGCTAATTGGGTCAAACAATTCAACAAAGAATCTGCCCACTGAAATTCCCCAATCTGGACAGCAAATTTTAAAACAGTATAGCTCCTTGTAAAAATGTCAAAAAAATCACTACCTTATATCACTGGAAAGATAAGATCTCATACTTCAATTTTCATAAAGGACTCAGAATCCAATTCCATCATTAACAAGCTCAAAACTATCATGTAAGTGACTGCCCTAATCAGTAGTCAATGACCTAATTCAGATTCAGTTTTTGCAAATTCATTACTCCCAAATCTGATATCCAAAAAATAGCATGCTATATACCATTTTCAAGATAATTACTTCCTATACAACCTTTCAGAAGATCACATAAGCCAATTCAATTCACAGAAATCTCTAAATTTGCTTCCAATCAGAATACTCACAAAACCTACACTTATGGCTAGGTTCCAACATAATGCACATAAACAACCAACATTCACAGGTCATAACTTACAATATACATATATAAAAATTGCAAAATTAGTGGCAATGGAAAGCTAACCAGATAGGCTTCAACGTTCATTAAGACCATTTTCACCAATTCCTTCTAAATTAATCTAGAAAAATCATCAAAACAATTAGGTCATCAATCTAGATACTGTTCACACAACCCATGTCTCTGATTTTCCCAGCCAAAATTAAACCTCTTAGAGCTACAATTAGACAACACCTATTTCACACAAAATTGTAGCCAATCAACTAAAGTTTCATTTGGTACAAACTGCACCTCATTTTCACAACCACACCATTAGTTATGATCAAAACAGTGTAATCAGTACAAAACCAATTTTCCAGCTTTGGTACGAACCTTAGATCCTATCATTTCCAATACCAATAACACATCACTAAGCATCCAAATGGACAAGAAATCAGTCACTAGATCATTCATACATTCACTTAGACCAATAGTCACAATTTGGCAGCACTAAACTCTTCATTTCCATGCAAGAATAATCATCAAGAATCAATCCAAAATCAAACTAAAACACTTCTAAACCACATCATTCATGCTCACCTTATCAAATCATACTCAACATAACCTTACCCAACAATTCAAGCTATAAATTTCATAACATTAAAGCATCATAAATCATGATTAATAAAAAATAAATCCCATTGAATGCATCTAACAACCATGATTTATGAAATACATAATGAAAGCTTAACATAAACCTTACCTAATCAAGCTTTTCCAACTCCAACTCTTAACTTCTCCAATTACTTTACTTCCTCTACTTCATCCTCATGCATAGTTCTCATGGAAAGAAGATAGAGGGCTTAAGCTTGCAAGTATGAGGGAAGCATTAAGTAGGAGAAGAAGGAGTGAACCAAAGCCAAAGAAAAACGAAAGAACCAAAGAAAGAGAAGATGGAGATTTCGGTTGGTTAAGAAAAATAAGGAAAAAAAGTCATCTTTTCCTTCTTTAAATTTGGAGTTGCCGTAAATGAGTGGGTTGGGAATAAAACAAAAGCATTAAAATGTGTAGGACACTTGGCATGGTGATAAGAAAAAGACAAAGAAGAGAAAAGACAAAAATAATATTTAATAAGATTAAACCCTAATGAAATAAATCTTTGACCCATTCAATTCCAATGGCCCAAATTTCAAATCCAAAATAATATATCCAATATTGTAGGGCCATTGGATAGCAATTTTCGCTACCGAAAATCAACCGGTTCGCCACTTGGCGATTTGTTCGATCCAGGAATTTTCTCCGAAAAAGTCCAGAAAAATTTCTAAAAATCCCTTAAAATGTAAAACACACAATGGATCACTCCAATAAATTTTTCAAACATAATTTGCGCATTATTCACAATAACATTCCGTTTAGGCACAAATACCGGGAAATATCATGAATGCATGTATAGTTATTTTTCATGTGCAAAAATTCACTGTTCACAAATACCAGTATGCATGAAAATGCCAAATCAGTCCTAATCACTCTCATCCCTGACCAAATTACTATTTTACCCTTCCCGTCGGGGTGGGATGCTACAAAATTTTAACCTCTATCTAGGTCAGGTTTTCAATCAAAGTTTCTGACCAAAAATTTGTCATTCTATACCACATCCAACTTCCAAATTTTACATCTTCCAATTTCTACAATAAAAAATAACATACTATACATCATTGTAAAGCTATGCAATTTCTTTATAACTTTCATGTAGACCATTTACTCCAATTCAAACGACATCAGTCCAGAATTTTCCTCAAAACACAGTACACACAAATCTACACTTAATAGCATTTTTTAAAAAACAAAGCAAAATAACCTTAACTTTGAAAGATCATAACTTTCAATCCCGATATCGAAAAATATCATATTTTAAGGCGATAGAAAGCTCTAAACAATTGCTCAAAGTTTCATGAAGATCATTTTATCAAAATCTTTCTAGATCAATCCAGAAAAATTCACAAAGAATTCAGACCAAAAAGTCAATTTTTTGTTACTATTCATCTCACAAAGTCAAACTTTCAATTCCCTATACTTTAATACTTTCATTATTTATTTCTTGTTTTTTTTAACTGCCATAAAATAAAAAATATCCACTCTAAATTTCATAACACATACATATTTCCTCAAAACCTCAAAGACATCAAAAACCCAAAATCACTCTTTTCACATCATTTCTATTAAAGCTCAAAACCACCCATAACATATCCATATACCCAAAAACACTAATTTCATGCAACCCTAATCATATCAATCCAATTTGCTCAAACTAACCTTGCTCAAATAGCACATTAAACACAGTCATTTCAAATCTTGCATTTTTCTTTCCTTTGTACATGCATAATTCACCCCGAAATTCTCCTTTAATTGTCATTTAATAATTTTACATTTCAATCAAGGATCGGGGTCCAACACCTATTCTCCAAATTCAACAATTTATAAGCCTTTTGACCAAAGGGATAACCAAGAAAAACACACGGAACAACTCTGGAGGAAAATTTAGGTCGCGAAGAAAAATGTGTAGAAGCATAACATAAACAACCAAAAGATCTCAAATGGCCATATGTAGGTGCGGCATGATGAAGGAGTTCAAAAGGAGTTTTATTGTGCAAGGAATAAAGAGGGAAACTGTTGAGAAGGTAGCAAGTAGTAAGAAGAGCTTCACCCCAATAAACAATGGGTAGATTAGCTTGAAAAAACAAAGCTCTTGCACATTCCAACAAATGTTTGTGCTTTCTTTCAATAGTACCATTCTGTTGAGGTGTGTGGACGCAGGATGTTCGGTGCAAAATGCTTTTGGAAAGATAAAAGGCGATGGCAAGCTTTGAACAAAACTCCAAACCATTATCACTCCGTATGGTTTGGACAGAAGCATGGAATTGTTTTTCAACATGAGCAATAAAAGATTGTAAAATGGGCAAAGTAGAACTTTTACTGGACAACAAATGCACCCAAGTACACCTAGAAAAATCATCCACAATAGTGATAAAATATTTATGTCCATTATAAGTAGCAATAGGATACGGTCCCCACAAATCCACATTGTAACATCCCACCCCCACTGGAAGGGTAAAATAGTAATTTAAAAAGGGGCCGAGAGTGTTTAGTATTGGGTTGCAATATTTATGCATACCATTACACTTGAATAGTGGAATTGCACATGAACTTGACTGTACATGCATTCATGACATTTCTCGGTATTTGTGCCTAAATGGAATATGGTTGTGAATTACGTGGTAATTGTATTTAAAAAATTATTTGGAGTGAGTCTTTGCGTGTTTTATATTTTAAGGGAATTTTAGAAAATTTTTTGAGAAAATTTCTGGACCTGAAAAAAAGCCAAGTGGCGAACCGGTTGAATTTCGGTATCGAAAATTTCTGTCCAATGGTACTAGACTATTGGGTGCATTATGTGGGAACCGAAATTGGGACCCTTGAAAATGGTTTGACAATTTGATTTTTTTTATTTGGATTATTTTATCAAAGACCATTAATTAGTTTTGTCTTTTTCTTCTTTACCATGGACTAGTGTCAAATTGACACATATCACTCTCATTTAATGAATTCTAGTGTTCTCGGTGGTTCCTTAGTGATGGAATAAAAAGATACTTTTTCTTGGTTATTTCCTTCTCCAATCGAAACTCCATCTTCTTCTTTAGCCTCTCCTTCAACTTTGGCTTAAATTGCTACCTTCCTTTCAACCTTGGGTGTTTTCCTTTCATGCTTACAAACCTCCTACTTCCTTACTATGATGGTGTGAAGGAGAGAGAGGATAATAGTTGGAGTATTAATTAAAGAATTGAAGAGTTGGAGTTGGAAGCTTTAAAGTAGGTAAGATATTAATTATGTTCTTTTCTTAGTAGTTTGATGCATTAATTGGGAACAATTGTTCATTAAATATGTGTTATGATGTCTTGATTTCATGAAACCTATAGTTTGAGTTGTTGGGTATAAGGTTATGTTTGTGTATGACTTGATGAAAGTTAGGTTGAATAGGTGGGTAAATTGAATACTAAGTGAAGTAGAATTGACAAGGGAATGAAAGGAATTGAATTGAGTATCAAAACTGGAAATTGTCATTTGTACATGGGTTAATGTTTTTGCCATAACTAATTTTGTGGTTAAGCAAATGAGGTGAGGTTTGTGCTAAATTAAACTTTAGATGTTTGGCTTCAATTTCTTGTGAAATAAGTGTTGTCTAATTGTAACTTGAAGAGATTGAATTTCTGCCTTGAAGGTGAACTATCTTTGGTGTGTGAGCGATTCCAATTAGATGACCTGAAACTTTGATGATTTTTCTAGATTGATTTAGGGGGACTTGGTGAAATTGGTCTTAAGGAAAGTTGAAGCCTATCTTGTTAACTTTCCATTGCCACTGATTTTGCAATTTTTCGATATGTATGTTGGGAGTTATGAATTGTTAACTATTGACTACTTATGTGCATTTTTGGGTGAAACCTAGCTATAAGTGTAGGTTTTGTGAGTATTGTGATTGGAACAAATTTAGAGATTTCTGTGATTTGAATTGGCTCAAGTGATCTTCTGGAAAGTTGTATAGGAAGCAATTATCTTGAAAATGGGATATACTATACTATTTTTGGATATCAGAATTGGGAGTTATGAATTTTCAAAGATTGGACTTAAGTTGGGTCATTGACTAGTGATCAGGGCAGCCACTTGCATGACAGTTTTGAGTTGTTAGAGATGGAATTGGCTATTAAGCCCTTCATAATAAGTGTAGTATTCTGTTTGAGTTTTTCATGGGTATAAAGTATGCAAATTTTTTACATTTGTATAAGGAGTTATGTTTTTTTATAAAATTGTTGTTTAGTTCAGGTGATTTCAGTGGGCAGAATCGTTCATTGAATTTTTTGACCCACTTAGAAATTGAATTTGATTTCTTGTTGTGCATGAAAGTTGTAGGTGACATTCTGATATTTCTTTTGGAATAAATCTTGTAATTTTTAGCAAAGGGAATGAGAAGTTATGGATTTTATAACAGTTTACACTGTTTTGAGAGGCATTATGAAGGCAGTAAAGTTGAGTGAATTTTTGACACCCTTAGAGGCGAAATTGGTTTTTGTGTCCTTCATGAAACTTGTAGAGCTCTCTTTTCTCTATAAAATAGACACCAATTTTGTTCAATTTGAAGTTCGGAGTAGGGAGTTATGCCCTATGGAAGTTGGTATGTCGGAGAAAGTTGTGCAGATCTAGCCTTGTAGTAGTGTAAGTCGACTTGGATAAGTCGACTGACACATGCACAGTAGTGTAAGTCGACTTGGATAAGTCGACTGACACATGCACAGTAGTGTAAGTCGACTTGTAGTTTCAGGTAAGTCGACTTACACATGCATAGGAGGGTAAGTTGACTTAGAATCCTCTGCCTAATCGACTAGGACATGTAACTTGTCCATCCGACCTCCGATTTCTCTGATTCTCGAGGCATCGGATTCGTGAATCATTTAATTTCATTTCTATGTGAAAGTGGGATTTTTAAAGGCAAAATTGACAAAAATTGGTTAGGTTAAAGTGAGGGGATCGGGTAGCGATTTTTGGACCTTTTGACGTCTGAATTGAGCAATTTTAGTCTATGGTTTCTTAGGACATAGAGGAACATTTTTACAGTATGATTTATGGAATGATACCGGGAATGTCACGAACATGCATTTTACACATTTTCATTGATACATGTGCATCTTTAAATAATTCTGCCTGTACATTCGGTAATGTGTATGCAATTGTACTGTTATAGAGACACATTTGGAGCGTCGATCTACCGACGTTACTGAGACTTCCAAGTATTAGCTCGGAAGTACAGGTGAGTAACCTAGATGGTTCGTCAATTATTATTTGTTTATATTTTGCACTGATACAACTGTGGAGAATAATGGTGGGATTAGTGACTGTGATATATTAGGCATATTGCATTCCATACACAAATACATAAACGGATAATAATAGTTGTGACCAGAGTCGCCACTGATACTGAAAAAGAGCCTTGAGCTCGAAGGGAGATAGTGCATACCCAGAGGGCTCTCCTACTCCCGACGCCGTCTCATCGTCCACTTGTTCTTGTTTAAGCGCTCGGTCACAACATCTTTGAAATAAAATAGAAAAGTGTCACATATGCATTGCATTCATAGTTGATTGAATATCAGAATGGGAGCAAGGCAAAGTGCCTTCTACAATTGTGAATTTCTTTTGTATAATGATATGGTACTTGACTTTGTTATTGTGAACTGAAGCGTGAATTGCTTGAGTGATGCATGAATTGGCGAACCATCAATGATGGTTCCTCACTGAGTTCGCAAAACTCACCCAAAATTTGTAACTATTTTTCAGGCCTTGAAGAGTACTCCGTTAGACACGGGAGTATGCCTACTACATGCCAGGAAAAATAGGGGTTGGGATCAGTTCGCATCTGCATTAGTGTCATTTTACTTTTATACAATTATGGATTCTGCATTTTTCTGGAAAATAGTGTTGTAGTTCTAGTGGGCCCCAAATGGGCTATTGTAATTTTATTGATTGTAATGTGATCACTGAAATGTTTATGAATAAAATTGGGCCCAATGTGATTATGGATTTTTGTACATTCGATGGTCGAAAGTATCTTGGATCAGTATTATGATGACCTAAAATGTTTTTAAAAAAATTTATACTAAATGTTTGACGGTATTCGAGTACTCTAGCATACCACTCTCGTGAGGCACGGACTCGGATATCACCCACGATATCGGGTTCGGGTCTTGCGGGAATGAGGTGCTACATATGTGGTATCAGAGCCCAGAAGTACGATTGTACGTGGGCATTCTGAAATTTGTGTTAAGTTACATGCATTTTGGTCATGTCAAAGCAGACAGTAGCAACTGATCCCTAGTTGAGTCGCATGAACATGTATAAAGTGTTTAAGTTGATATAAATAAGGCGAAAAGTGATGGTATATCGTAACAGAAGGTTGTGGATGTGTAGAAATGAGAAATTGTACATGATTTGATATGGTAGATAACGATATGAGCCAATGAAGGTGTATGGGCCATTAGGAATGAGGAAGGAACAATGGACAATAATATTCATGTTATAATGTGATTGTAAACCCTTGAAGATGATATGAATGTAAACACATGGGTATGGACTGCTTCAGGAAAGAAGTGATATCAAACCAAATACTGAGACATAAAGTGTATAAAACGAGTTGAATGAAAATGAAAATTTTTATAACCGGAAGAGGTCAAAGTTGCACATGAGAGGAATATTGGTTAAAGTGATAAAAGTATGATGTGATGCTAAATATGCCTATACGAGATTAAAAGTTCAGGCTAACTAGGTATTCACGATTCTGAATTGTGATTTTATATGCATAGAGACACGATGAAAGTCTCGAGGGCTAAATTGGGTACATGGTTTAGAATTTCTATCAAAATGATTGTTTTTTGAATTTGGAAACATTAGGCATACCGAGACATTTCAGAACTGTACGGATCAATCCAATTCGAAGATAAGAAGAATATATGTGGAAAGAATAAGACTAAAATGTACAAGCTCGGTTACAGGAATAAATTTTTTCTTTATGACCATGAAAGGTTCGATTCGGATACGCAATGAATGTTGTATGCTTGTGTAATTAAGACCAAAATTTTAGGATACCCAAGTCTCTATGTGTCTGAACTGATTCTGGACGATAAAGTGTGGATAATTTGGCAACGAGAAAAAGTATATGGTTCGACAAGGTGGATAGAAATTCACTATTTTGTGTTGGTGTGTACCTTAGAGAATAATGATATTAATATTGTACTCGAATGTTCTACCTCGGAATGTGAAAAGAACATAGAAATACGTTTAAGTTTGGATTTTTAATTATACACGCGATTAAGGAAGAAATACTGAATCAACAGAAGAGAAGTGACTGCGCTTATAATGCGAGTTCAATTACTATGAAATGATGTTGTTTCCACAGAGGTACATGCTGGGAAATTGAAATAGAATCACTGGTAAGATATGTGTTCCATGAGAAAGAAAGTACAGGGCATGATGATGGCCTACACAAAATATGATTTTGTGATGATCATACGGGAAAACCCCATTCATTGACAGGAACAGGGATAGAAATGTTATCTAGAAACAATTGGAATGTATATAGCATTAGTGAATGTTCTTACTTGGAAACTTGACGTGAATGCAATTAGGCGAGATGTAAGGATTTTGGAAGGTATATACATTACCTAATACCTTATGGCGAGGGTGTATTGACCTTCTTCGTCATGATATGTCTTGATCTTAGCGAAACCTTAGGAAATCTTATTGAGATCCTATGCAATGTGGAAGCTAATTTTTGCGAAGCGCTACAACTGATTAATAAGAAAGTATATGAACTGGAATCATGAACAATATGGAGGGAAAATGAAAAATGACTAATGAAGGAACAAACCCAAATGACCAAATGGTGAGTTAAAAGTGAATATTGGAGTTGCATTCGACGCAAAGAGTCATGCATAAGAATCAGAAGGGGCTATTGAGAGTGTATACAGTTTGTTGATATAACGTATTCCACTATATAAATGGATTTGTGAATTTGAGAGAAAATTTGGTTCATTTTCTAATTACAAAATTGAATTATGGGCACAAGGACCCCATGTTGTAGAGTAACGTGATTGCAGTTGCATAATAGCAATTAGTGATTATGATCATAGACCGTATTCCGATTGTGCTTTAGAAATGTGAGATGAGAATTTGACGAATTGTGATATCATATGTAAGTCGCATCAGTGAGGAGATCCCAACAAATGTTTGAGGAATTTATGACCTCCGTATTGATGATACTGTTTTGAATTGGAGATTTTGTAGGAAATTTATCACGTTTCCTATTAGTGATTTCAATACGATTGTTTGCAACACTATAAAGTGATTCGTGTACTGAGGACAATTTTTGTCTCGGGAGCTTAAGTCATCTATTCAAAAACTTGAAATGTGTTATATTAGTACTTGGTTCGAAAACATGGAGACACCGATGAGAGTAATATCATTTGTTATTTGGGATTGCAGATTGCCATACGATGATGTTTTATAGCCGAGACTAGAAGTATAAGAAAGTGTCATATGCATCGAGATGACTAGAGTCCCATGCGCTGATTTCTGAATGCATGGAGTAGAACTTGTTACAGTAGTGATTACTTCGTTAGTTGGAGACATGATAGGTGCAGGGGAATTCATTATAGAGGTTGACAGAACTGAATCTTCGATTGAGACAATGAATAGAGGTATAGAAAGATGTTGACTAAGCAAATGAGTACTTCCCGTAAAGCTAGTGTTGTACATCGGTGCATTGAACATAAAATCCGATAATGGTATAAAACAAATTGTGATATTGAGGTCACCATTACTACTGCATTAAAGAGCACAGGAAGTCGAGTTGAAGTTTGGGCAAACTGAAGTACTTTTAAAAGTTGAGTTTAAGCTTAGTCTCACACGAAAAGTTGATCAAGACCCCAAATTGGCGATTCATAAATTTTGGCTCTCCCTGTGAAACTGACAATGAATTCGGATTTTGAAGACAATGAATTCGGATTCTAATGAGTGAATACGGAAATGTGATCGTGTCATTAACATACAAAGGACATTTCCTTGACTAAAATAGTCAAGAACCGTATTAAATCGAAAGTATTAATGAGTGGCGAACATGTGATTGGTTATGGAATTGAAATCAGTTATGTATCAAGGAACTGACAAAGCCTAAATCGAGGAGTTAGAACTTGTCAATTTGATCAGGGACTTTAATTGAAAAGAGACCCAATTTGCGATTAAATGATATTATAAATGAGGATTAAGCACTGTTAGTAGAAACATAAGGAACAATCGAAGCTCTATGGTCTAGTAAGAGTACGCCGAAAGAACAATGGTTGATAAAGAATGAAGAACGGAGTGACTACACATTTGAATTGTCGGTAGTCCTAACTATCAGAGACGAATGTACAGTCCATATTTTGGAGGTCTTAGGAACATGGGAGTGATTTGTCATATAAGTGATTACAGATACATGGTGACACCATTAGAATTCTCTATAAGGCATTGAACGACAAAAAGAGTCCTTCACCATTACATTGCAATAGAGAGACCCTAGAAACATGATTAACGGTAGTGAGGAAAACGAGTATTGAATCAAACTGAAGTGACTTATGAAAGCTGAATGGGTTAGATGAGGTGGAACCAGATCGGAAAAATGAAAGATAATAAAATGAATATACGAATTGAGTGCGTGAACACTACAGAATAGGGAATTGACAAAGGAGAGATGAATCTGAAATAAGAGTCAATGAGATATGAAGGATAAATGAGTTAGAGATGAAGGAATTTATAAGTATCACTGGAAAAGGTAGCAATGAAGTTGTATGAATTGGTCTGTATGTTACTGGTGAAAGAGGTATTGGATTTATAACACGTGATAAGTGAATAGGTGCGGAAAGAATGATCTGACACTACAAGAAAAGTCACGTTCTCCGACGGAATATTCCGTCGGAGAAACGGCACGTTCCGTCGGAGATTATAGTTACCGACGGAATCCGACGAAAGAATAAACCGTTGTAAACATGGCTGTCGTTATTTATTTCCGACGGAAATATTCCGCCGTAATTTTTCAACGGTTAACCGACGGAAATTTATTCGTTGTTTTTTAGTTCCGACGGAAATTTTTTGAGAAATGACGTCGGTGAAATTAACTTATCAGCAACGGAAAATGACCGTCGGTATTATTTAAGGACGGAAAAACTGTCGCCAATAGTCCGTAGTAAGTTATATCTTTAACGACGGAATTAGGGACGTCGCCAAATTGAGTCCATTTATGTGCCGACGGTATGCCCTATTCTGTCGTTAAATTTTTACCGACGGAACAAGTAATACCGTCGGTGAAAATAAGGTGTAACCAATTAGGTGCATGTATTATTGGACATCCACACATCAACCAGTACATCAAAGTTTTGAATCATAACAATTGGTTATACATAATGGGACATCCAGACATCAACCAGTACATCAAAGGTTTAAATAATGTCAATTGGAATACAATTGGATAAAAACAAATCAAAGTAAACATAAATTCATATGATTGTGCCTTAAAATCATGAGTTCGAAAATCTAAAGTTATGGTGATCATTGGTGGTCCTTCGGAGAGCTTCCCTTCGACTGTTCGGACGGTGGTGGCAACTGAGCCATCTGCAACCACTCTTCTCTCATCTTCGCCATCTGCTCTCTTATTTGTAGCTGCATCTGCTCCCTCATCCGTTGCTCCTGCTCCCTCATCCGTTGTTCCTCCCGCTCTGTCAGCTCCCTCATTCGTTGTTCCTCCCGCTCTGTCAGCTCCCTCAACCGTTGTTCCTCCCGCTCTGTCAGCTCCCTCAACCGTTGTTCCTTATGTTCAGTCTGCCCCTCTTCCAAATTAGCAATCTTGTCCATTAATGCTTGTACTGTAGCCCGGAGCTCGATGACTTCATTGTTGTTCGATGGCCTTGTGGACACTGCTGTACTGGACATGGAAGATTGGGAATAACAGGTGTTCCCATACGAACCTAGACCAAATATCCTGTCACGGCGATCCCTACCACCCACGGCCTCAAAATACGTCTGAGACACGTCTACAGGCTGTTCCTCCTGCGACTGCAGCTCAAGGGTTTGTTGTAATTGGTCCTATAAGGTATGTGAAGTTAACATTAAGACAAAGGACGGGAGCAGTGTTTAAAAAGTAAGAAAATGCAATAACTGGACATACATTCAGCTCTTGACAGCGGTCGTTGATGAAGGTTACACCGTCATGCTTCTTTGTGTGAGTGTGCAGAAATAACTGAAGGGGGTAGGCTTCGTGCCCAATGACTTCTCCTACATTAGAAAGACTAAAACGTTAGATGTGAACTAGAAATCGTATAAACCTCGACAGAGGATCGTAAAGTTGTATGATATTCGCCACAAGTTGGACAATGAAAATAAGTCAACACTGAAAATAAGTCAACATAAGTGGCACCAGATAGGTAGACCATTATCATTATCCATAATACAACGAAGCTAACTATCGACAAAATTAGTGTAAAGTGTAGATACTTACAAGTCATGCGCATGCTCTTGGTGAGTTATTGAGCCTCCCGTATGTACGGGAAGACTCTGTTGACCTGGGCCTCCACGTCTATTGGCCGAGTTACGTCCTGAGATGGACATTGCTACAGGTGATGCCCAATACGCCAACCAACGACTCCATATATCTTCCGAAATAAAGCGGGGTCGTGCACCAGCCTTGTTTATCGCGTTAATGAAGTCGCGATAACGTATGAGCCCGCCTCTCCCGAATTTGTATATGCTCCCATCCAAAGTAGCGCCCCGTAAAAATGCTTTCGATTAAAGAACAAAGAAATATATGTTAGTTAATGTCAAACTATAAATATATTTATCATGACACTATATATATATATATATATATATTAATTATATAATGTAAATAATTATTGTACCTCGAACTCATTAAAGTACAATTGTTTCAGAGCTGCAGTGATATTCTTCCACGATATCCATCGGGTTCAATCCTTTCCTTAAAAGTGGAGGTCACCGCCTGAAACCATTCGCATTTGCATTTAACCTAAAACAACAAGTCATTGTATTGTACAAATAGACCAAAAATAGAAAGTCTAGAAACAGTGCGTAATCCTATCATATTACTTACTAGTCATTGATGTAAGTGATATACTTTCGCCCATCATCTCCTACAGATCCAGGTTCTCGGACATGTCCTCCATCCCCTATTGTGGTATTGGATGATAAATGAGTTGGCGTAGGGGATGGTGTGGCATTAGTAGCAGCAGGTGATGGCTTATCTGCAACTGGAGGATGTGTAGGAGGAGGAGGTGAGTCAGTACGAGTCCCAGACTGTGACGATCCACCTTGACACGGCTGCCCGCCAAACATCCCTCTAAACCTCGGCCGCATAACCTCATGTGGTCTCTTTGGTCCCATATTAATGAATGAAATACAAATTTATCGAATTCTGTACAAATATAACAATCTTAAGAGCAGTCGTTTAATGAAGTTATTTACATTGAAGCCAATGTCATTGAAAGTTAACAAACAAGTTAACAACAACAAATTAACGTCAACAATTATATAATTACGACTGTGTTTACCAGATTGAAACATATACAACAACAAACATCATTTCAACTTTGTCGAATTATGTAATGCATGAGTAAACTATTCCATCGGATTCCATATGACATGAGAGTCCGTATAAGTAAATGAGTCCCCGATTCGATTTAGAAGCGCCCCGCACGCTCAAAAGAAGCTCGGAAACAAATGACGCCTCCCACCGGTGAAGGCCTTTGGACACTTTCTCTCAATAACCTTTTGGCTATAGCCACACTTCGTGAGGAAATTGTAAATGTTTCACGCTCTTGATACAGAGGACTAATTGTTCGCTGAACTACTAGAAGGGGAATAACAACCGATTTGTCATATCGGTCATATGTCGTAGTGTCATGGCTCGCCTCATCGGCACTTATTTCTTCGCTCGAATAAAGGACGCTGAGCAACATGAAGTTAAAACCATCAAATTACTATTATGTTATGGGCACTTAACATAAGGAAATAAGATGTCTTGAATAAGAACATGACGTAATAATCATAGCAAACACCTTCAAGTAGAAGATCGGTCATGGATGGCAAACGAATCGAGTGCTTTCCGCATGATCTTTGTTTCTCGCAATGGTTATTCCTCGACGGACAAATGTTCCACATTCCTCCCAACGGAAAGAATTATTACCGTCGGGAACCATTCGCCACATCGACATCCCTTGAATAAGAATTCCAATGATTAAAAGGAATAGTGAATTTGGTACAGTAAATAGTCTATTACAAAGATATTTTAATTGCTATCAGAACTTAAATGTAAATTACAATCATCTTCCTCGTCGGAAGAATAAGAATCAAACATCTTCCTCTTGGTCAGATCCATTGTTACCATCGTCGGACTCTGCAGATGAAATATCAACATAAGCGTTAGAAGGATCGTGCAAAGGTTATGTGTCGTCCCACGTTATTGTATCATGAATAGAAGCCACGTCTTCTTGAAACGCTTCACTGTCATTTCTCTCCACTAAGTTTGTATAGGATTCAAACACTCCCCTAGGTTTAACTTTGCACACCACCAACCAATCCACCTTATCACGTCGTAAGCTTGGAAAAGGGACATAACACACCTGTCTTGCTTGCATAGCCAAGATGAATGGTTCAAATTGTCTCAACCGTCTACGGAAGTTGATTTCAACGACATTGTATCGGTGACGCACTTTTGTTCCAACGTTTGGTGTCGGGTCATACCAGTCACATTTAAATATCACACATCGCTTAATTGGCAACGCAGGGTACTCAACTTTAAGTATTTCAATTATTTTCCCATAATAGTCCATCAATTCTCCCAGATCGAAACCCCATGCTCATACTTGACATGGTATGTCCATGCGACTCTGTATGGTATTTATATCCATTCACGAAATACACCAGACACGAGTTAACAGTTCGCAGAGGTCCTTCGCAAGATCGATATGAACTTGTTCGTATTGGATTCTCCGACCTATGTAGAGTGAAGTAGCAAAGGAAAGGGAACAATTTCATCGAACATGTTAACATGGTGGTTAACAATAGGAATAGTTTAAAGTGAGAACTTACATATCGTGCGAACCATCGAGGGAATTGTTTTCCAACTTTGTTATTCATGTCATCCTGTGTGATACCAGGCATTACCTCGTGCAACAATGCCTCGTATAAGCTGCATATGATATGACACCAATCAGAAACGTTCAACACAATAATACCTTCAATGGAGCATACCGGTTGTAACTCAACATGCGAATGGAAGAACCTCCTGACAGTTCAGTAAAATGTACCCATGTGCAGCATCAATTTCCTCCTCTGTTAGCATTCGTCTTATTGCACGTCCAGATGTCCGTCTTGGATATGTAAAAATTGACAAGTTCCCATCCGCACCACTTGTTCCTCCCCCATCGTCGTTACGAGGAACTTGTCTCGCCCTTGTACGCACATGAGGCTCAAAATAATGTCCACAAAACGTACTAGCTTCCTCAACTAAATAAGCATTACATATGGAGCCCTCAACTCTAGCTTTGTTTTTGACATTTTTTTTAGATGATGTAAATACCTATAATAAAACATATGGTTATTACAATGTTCGGTACACACAACATGTACAAATGGGTAACGATATGATAGTACAAGAGTTACCTCTCAAATGGATACATCCATCGATATTGGACTGGACCGACAAGTTTTGCTTCGTATGGTAAATGCACCGGTAGATGCTCCATGCAGTCAAATAAGCTAGGAGGGAAAATCCCTTCTAACTTGCACAAAATAACTAGAATTTCATTCTCTAGTTTTTCCATTTCATCTAAATTGATTTCAGATGATGTTAAGCTTTTGAAAAACAAACTCAACTCCGTTAATGGTTCCCATACCTTAGAAGGTAGCAACTCGCGAAAGGCAATTGGAATTAGCCTTTGCATAAAAACATGACAATCATGACTTTTCATCCCAAATAATTTGTACTTTCTCATATCTACACACCTAGACAGGTTTGACACATAACTATCAGGAAACTTGAGTCCTTTCAACCATTCACACAAACGCTCCTTTTGTTGCTTGTCCAAAGTGTAACATGCTTTCGGATATTTACCGGTACGGACATCTTTATGTAACTCATGTCTTCTGAGCGGCCCAAATCACTCTGGATTTCGCGATTGTCTTTTGTCTTCCCTTCAATGTTCATAATCGATTGAACAAGTTGTCAAACATGTTTTCTCAATATGCATCACGTCCAGATTATGTCGCACCATATTTGTTTTCCAATATGGTAAATCCCAAAATATGCTTCGCCGCCAACCAAAGTTTTGATCGATGCTTCATTGACTTCATCGACTTCAAATTCGCCATTTTAAGCAAGCCCAATGCCTCAATCTCTTGCAAAATCTCAACACCACATTTCGGTGGTGGAGCTGGTTGTTCGATCGTCCTATTTTTCATGAACTTATATTTATTGCACCTAAACGGATGGTCGGGAGGAAGGAATTTTTCGTGATTGTCAAACCAACTAATTTTGCCACCGGATGGAAGATAAAACGATCTCGAATCATTGTCGAATGAGGGCAAGCCAACTTCCCACCGTGCTCAACCGATAACATGGCCAAAGCCGGAAGTCACTTATCGTCCACATTAAAGTCGCTCTCATGACAAAATTCTGTTTCAAAGATACATCATATGTTTGCACACCGTTTCCCAAAGATACTTGCAATTCTAATATCGGTTGTAAGTAAACATCTATTTTTGCTTGGGATTTGTTGGTCCCGCACAATAACCGTAAGAAACATGTAAGACTCTTTCATACACATCCACGGAGGCAAATTATAAGGAGTAATTATCACCGCCAAGATGAATATTGCTGCGGATTGACCAAAAGGTTGGAATCCATCATCGACAATCCCAACCGCACATTTCGACTTTCAACCAAAGTGCTAATGGGTGTCATTGAAATGCTTCCATGCCAGCATCCGATGGATGACGACACTCCATCTTCCCGATCGTGCTCAAGATGCCATCTCATGTGACATGCGGTCACATCGATGCATAAAGTCACCGCATCTCGAAGTTAGCGGAAATAATACATCCGCTTCCATGGAACTAATTTACATTTCATTGCACGCGTGGCTTAAACCTCGATTGACCACAAAATTTGCACTCATCTAAGTTCACATCATCTCCCAATACAACATACATCCCAACCGACAAAGAATCAATTTTTGCACCGGCAACCCAAAACTCGAATCGGTTTCTTCATATTGTAAAAGTCATCAACCATTGAATGATCGCGGGTAGTGATTCAGTATACCACTCCAGAATGTTATCAAAGCTACGATCCGATATGTGTCCTTCAGTCTTAACGTTCAAAATTCGCGTCATTGAAGACAATTGCGTCATTTTTTGACATCGGGCCACAATTCTCGGTCAGCAGCCTGGAGTAAGTCAAAAAATTTCCATGCTTCTGCATTTGGTTCTTCTTCAACATTTATCGTATTTGTCTCAAAGGTGCAACCGACCCCATCAAAGACCATTTGCCTGTACGCGTTTTCTGTTCCATGACCTCCCCTTCCAACCTCCCCTTCATACTCATTTACGTTGACAGACATTTGTGTTTCATTCCCCCTTGAGGTGCTACAAATTAACGGTTCGCCATGTCGTGTCCACTCAAAATAATTGGGCACAAACCCTTTTCGCAGCAAATGCAACTTAACTTCCTCAAGAGTCGAAACATTTGTGCTTGCACTTGCTACATGGACATCGATCTTTGTCCATCCATATATGCATGTTGAGAGCATGCATAATGAATAAACTATCAACTCCATGCACGAATTCAGATTAATGAAGCTCGCAGGGTTAATTGTCTATACATCCAAGATCTATCCCGCCAAATTTATAGCTGCGATATCATTAATTTCAATAAGTCAATCAATTGTCAAGATAATTCATGTATGACACATATAACAACGTATGTCAAGATTATTAATTAATTGTTATACGAGGATCATGCCGACAAGTAAAGCCAACTCACAACTAATCTCTAAACTACATGTCCATACTTACCCTCACAACAACTCATGTTACTTATCAAGAATTAAACATTAATAATATCAAAGCAATTCACAACCATACAAAATTTTATTATAACGTCAAATAATATTAACAGATATATGCTTAAAGTTACCACAATTGAAGTAAAAGTATAGTTGTCATATCAATACCTTCGTAGGCTTATCTTAACGTTCCTCCAAAGTATAAATACTGGGGACAATAAAGTTCCTACAACAAACAAAATAACATTGTGTCTTATCATATCGAGGCGTCGTAGCATTTATCATGCAATGATTGAACACCTAATTTATTGAAATGACTAATATAAGATTGTAAAAAGTTTGTTATATATGGAATTACTTTATACTTTTTTCTTGGTCTACTTGATTCAATTAAAATGATTGTTATATATGTTATATCTTTCTATTATAATAACGAAAATCATTCATTGATATATTTAATAAACTATTACACAAAATAAAAAGTATAAAATTGTAATATTAAAACAATAATTAATTTATGTGAGTAATTTGAAAATAACCTTTTATTAATTAGGAATAATTACAACGTATTAGTAGATTTTTAAAACTCCGCACGTCCACAAAATTTCTAGGTTGTAATTGTAAATCTTTTAAATTTTATTTCTTTAAGAGCGTTAAATGTTTAGAGTTTACTTGTAGTATGCATACCCTAAGGATTGCATTTCTTTTAAATTTCTACAGCTTTTAAAAATTATTTAATAATAATGATAAAATTATAAGTTGCAATTAGGTAATCAATGAGGAGGATTTTAAACTAATAAATGCTGCATCCTATCATCATCTTCGGTCCTCTATCCTCGCGTTCCTCTTTTTTAATTGTTAAATTAAAAAAGTTCCTTTTTTAACAGTAAAACTAAAATAATTAAACCACAACCCTTCTTGATTATTAAAATATGAGTTTTTAAATCTAAATTGAAGTATTTGTTCATTTGATAGATTACTACAATTACAAACTTAACTTAAATACAAAATTTATAAATTTAATTGAATAAATATGAAAATTAAATTTATTTCCTACAAAGAACTAAATAGTTAATGGGTTCCCTAATTTTGTTTCTTGTTTCCACCTGTCAATTTCGATCCTAATTGTTGTTTCATTCCATCTGTTTTGTTCCGCAATTTGCTCTTCATTTATGTCTGAAATGAATAGATTCAATTTAAATGAAATAAATTCAATAAACTATTTAAAAAATCATACTATTTTATGAGTGGGAACCTACCCTAAGATGGTTTATCATTCAATCCAAATATGGGAAAGTGCTACTCAAAACACCATTCATAACCATAATCTACATCATTTGGAGGGAGAAACTAACAAATAAAATCAATAATATTCAAACCAATTCAAACGAAATACATCCATGTTCAAAACCCAAGAGTTTTTCGATTTTACCTTCGGGAGGGAGTAGCCAACGTCACCGGAGAGAGGGAGTAGCCAACGTCGCGTCGTCGCCGGAGAAGACGGAAGGAGAACGAAGGTTGGTCGCCGGAGGAAATGAGAGAGAAAGAGAAGAGGAGAGTCGGGGAAGGAGGGAAGGAAGACTACCGTCAATGATTTAATTTTATTTTAGCGACGGAATTAATCCGTTGGTATAATTAAAATATACCGTCGGCGAGATAAATCTGAAAACCTAATATACCGACGGCTTATTTCCGTCGGTCCAATAAATCTGGAAACCTAATATACCGACGGCTTATTTCTGTCGGTCAAATAAATCTGGAATCATAATATACCGACGGCATATTTCCGTCGTTGAACTTTTCCCCTCGACAAATTTTGCCGACCGAAGTTCAATTTCGTCCCTTTTTACAGACGGAATAATTTTCAACGGCATATTTCCGTCGCCAATTGTTTTCCTTCACCTTGGCAACGGATTTAGTGATCGCTTCGGCATTGTTCTTTCTTTAATATAGCGACGATTTGTTATCGCTCGGTGAATCATTTCTACCGACAAGTTCACCGATCAATATTTTATTCCGTCCCTATTTACAGATCAATGATTTATCGACATATTTCCGTCGCTAAAAGCCCCGCGAAAATTTCGCCCAACTTTGGCAACGGATTTCTGAACCGTCGGAAATTATCTTATGTTAACCGACGGATTAGTGTTTCCGTCGCAATTAACAGACGCTATATGGTCCGTCGGTATATTTCCGTCGCTAAATGACGATTTTCTTGTAGTGTGATCCTTAGCATACGAAATAAAGTTAGTGTCTACTCTGAAATAGTCAAGTGAGATAGTTAAGATAGTGAGATAGCCAAATAAGTGGTGAAAGGTCGATCGAGTCGTTTCATCGTGATCTTTCGAAAAATGAGTAATTGAGTGATGAGGTGTATGGGAAATGTAGGGGGTTATAACAAATGATCATTTTCTACCATAGTGAACCATTGACTGAGAATTTCGAGGACGAAATTTTTATTAGGAGGGGGGAGTTGTAACATCCCACCCTCACTGGAAGGGTAAAATAGTAATTTGGAAAGGGGCCGAGAGTGTTTAGCATTGGGTTGCAATATTTATGCATACCATTACACGTGAATAGTGGAATTGCACATGAACTTGACTGTACATGCATTCATGACATTTCCAGGTATTTAAGCCTAAATAGAATATGGTTGTGAATTACATGGTAATTGTATTTGAAAATTTATTTAGAGTGAGTCTTTGTGTGTTTTATATTTTAAGGGAATTTTAGAAAATTTTTTGGAATTTTTCGGGAAAATTTTCGGACCGAAAAAAAACGTCAAGTGGCGAACCGGTTGAATTTCGGTATCGAAAATTTCTGTCCAATGATACTGGACTATTGGGTGCATTATGGGGAACCGAAATTGGGACCCTTGAAAATGGTTTGACAATTTGATTTTTTTTATTTGGATTATTTTATCAAAGACCATTAATTAGTTGTCTTTTTCTTCTTTACCATGGACTAGTGTCAAATTGACACATATCACTCTCATTTAATGGATTCTAGTGTTCTCGGTGGTTCCTTAGTGAAGGAATAAAAAGATACTTTTTCTTGGTTATTTCCTTCTCCAACCGAGACTCCATCTTCTTCTTTGGCCTCTCCTTCAACTTTGGCTTAAATTGCTACCTTCCTTTCAACCTTGGGTGTTTTCCTTTCATGCTTACAAACATCCTACTTCCTTACTATGATGGTGTGAAGGAGAGAGAGGATAATAGTTGGAGTATTAATTAAAGAATTGAAGAGTTGTAGTTGGAAGCTTTAAAGTAGGTAAGAAATTAATTATGCTCTTTTCTTAGTAGTTTGATGCATTAATTGGGAACTATTGTTCATTAAATATGTGTTATGATGTCTTGATTTCATGAAACCTATAGTTTGAGTTGTTGGGTATAAGGTTATGTTTGTGTATGACTTGATGAAAGTTAGGTTGAATAGGTGGGTAAATTGAATGCTAAGTGAAGTAGAACTGACAAGGGAATGAAAGGAATTGAATTGAGTATCAAAACTGGAAATTGTCATTTGTACATAGGTTAATGTTTTTGACATTTGTACAAGGAGTTATGATTTTTATAAAATTGCTATTCAGTTCAGGTGATTTCAGTGGGCAGAATCGTTCATTGAATTGTTTGACCTAGTTAGAAATTGAATTTGATTTCTTATTGTGCATGAAAGTTGTAGGTCACATTCTGATCTTTCTTTTGGAATAAATCTTGTAATTTTTAGCAAAGGGAATGAGAAGTTATGGATTTTATAAAATTTTGCACTGTTTTGAGAGGCATTGTGAAGGCAGTACCTTTGAGTGTATTTTGGACACCCTTAGAAGTGAAATTAGTTTTTGTGTCCTTCATAAAACTTGTAGATCTCTCTTTTCTCTATAAAATAGACACCAAGTTTGTTCAATTTGAAGTTCAGAATAGGGAGTTATGCCCTATGGAAGTTGGTATGTAGGAGAAAGTTGTGCAGATCTGGCATTGTAGTAGTGTAAGTCGACTTAGATAAGTCGACTAACACATGCACAGTAGTGTGAGTCGACTTGTAGTCTCAGGTAAGTCGACTTACACATGCATAGGAGGGTAAGTCGACTTAGAATCCTTCGCCTAATCTGTAGGAAAATCCCAGTGTGAGCATCACATGCCCACGGTGCGGAAAACAAAAAATTTTTTATTCCGGGACTTTCCCGAAAGCCAGGATCCATGTGTCTATACAACTGACTCAAATCATAACGGCCAAAGGAGACCGTCTCTAACGGTATCCACGCAGAGATCGGAGAACCTAACCGGGACAAACCTTTTGACCCGGGAATAGCTAGAACAAATTAAGGACTGCTAGATCTTACCTTTGTTCTTGGAGAGCTTGAGAAACAAACGATGATGGAGAGAAGGAGAAAACTTGGAGACCAAAGTGATGATCGTTGGAGATGAGAGATGAGAGGAAAAAACTCTTTCTTCCTTCTCTTTCAAAACCCACGAAGATCGTTCATAAAGAAGAGGAAAAACGATTTTTCCTTTCAAAGCTCTTCTTATTTCATAACCAACGAGCATCATCTTCTTTCATCCTTCATAATTTTGTCCTTTTGTAATTTAATGCTTTATGACTAAGCATAAATAAGGAAGCTTCCTTTCCTTCTTCCATCTTCTACGTATATACATATATATATATATTAATTAATTATTTAATTAATTAATTATATATGTATATAAATAAATAAATGTCAAGTGGTCCAACACACTAGAATTGGCCCTATCGCTCACCGGTCCCGTGATGAAAAACCACCGGAAACCCTTTTCAGCAATATCAATGTCGCGATCTCATCGGGACATATCTCGATCTCATCGGGATCCATTTAATCCTATTGCTCTCCATATATTGGATCTCTATCCAAAACTATTTTACGAATTTTCCGAGACACTCTTATGCGTGTGACCCATTAAGTTCCCGGTTATGTTGGCCACTTAGATTAACACTTAATCTGAGCAAGTCATGAGCGGTATCTAGCAACACATCATGACCTCCAATTGACCGGAAAGTAATTGGTTTGATGAATGAAGCTATATTCATCATGAACCATATTACGAACCTTTTCATAGACAATTACCGTGCAATTCGTCCTTTCACCATGCTATACCCCACTTGGTTATGAGTATGGGCAATGTGTCAACTCTTACTAGACTGACTACGTCAAATCTAGTCCAAGTGATATCAGTTCTTGTCTTGGGACTCATTACTTTATATGTCACCAAGACACTCTTCATGACATATATACTCCTACCAGAGATTTCTAAGTAATGACCCCGACAAGAGGCCACGGGTATCATCTTCGCTATCACGTAAGTGGTGAATCCTCTATTGGCTACTCAATTACCTTCAATACCTCAAGCTGTACCCAATCACCACCCTATGAGCGACCTCTCTCGAAGGCAACAAGGAATGGAGTCAAAGCACGTAATCAAGATCCAAGATATCCTCGAGCACCTCAAGTCTAAGGATACTGCACCATTGCTATGATGAGATTGTCACCGACATTAGAATAGACATCCATGTGATGATCTCAAAGCAGTCATCCAATGTACTTACTACCTCTAGTAAGCATCCACATCTCAACCCTAAATATCTCATATTTACGACCGAGATCCACCGCTGATCAAATCAAGGAGTTTGAGATGTGATAGTCTTTCCGGATTACCGATGTCCGGCCTCAAGAATCCTATGACTAGGAAAATTTAGATCTCGACATAATTGCACATGATAGGAATCTTTAGTATGATCACATCACAATTTCCTTCATGCTATGTCATATATCATGGACTTCATTAATTTGCTTATTGATCAATATCGCTCATTAATAATGAACAAAGAACGTAATAAAATATGCCTTTCTTTATTTATTCATAAAGGCGTACACAAATTTGTACAAAATGCGCTAAAGGAGATTGCCTTCAGTGGCACTACTATAACAATCTCCCACTTGACCTAAAGCCAATCGCTTTGATATCTAATACCATAAAGCGAGTACATAAGAATCAAAACTCTTTTGTGATAATGGCTTTGTCAACGAATCGCAATATTCTCGCTCGTGGAATTCTCTATATCGCACATCACCTCGACCAATGATCTCCCCGATCAGTGATATCTCATGAGTACGTGTTTGGATCGTTGATGAGACCTTGGTTCTTCGCTGCTGTAATAGCCCCATTGTTGTCACAATACAACCGCATGGGCCCATCACCGCTAGGAACCACACCAAGTTCAAGAATGAACTAATTGATCCAAATCGCCTTTCACGCTTCGAAGTCGCAATGTACTCGCCTCGGTTGTTGAATCGGCGATCGCCTCTTATTTGAACTCTTCCAACCGACCGCCCGCCATTCAAGATGAATACGTAACTTGATTGGGATTTAGAATCATCCTTATCGATTGAAACCGCATCAGATACCCGCCACCGAGATCTCCATCCCCATATATCAAGAACACATCCTTAGTCCTTCGCAAGTACTTGAGGATATTCTCGATACCACCCAAAGGACCTCACCAGATCCGATTGGTATCCGCCAGAATACTTAGAGCATATGATACATCGGGTCTCAGACATAGCACAACAGACATGATAGATCCTACCGCAGATGCATACGGGATCATATTCATGCGCATCCTCTCATCTTGTGTCTTAGGACACATAGATTTCGAGAGTGTTATCCCACGAGTCACGGGAAGGTACCCTCTCTTGGATTGTTCCATACTAAACCTCTTTAGCATCTTGTCTATGTACGTTGATTGTGAAAGACCAAGCAACCTTTTTGATCTATCTCTATAGATTCTTATCCCAAGGATATAAGTCGCTTCATCAAGGTCTTTCATGGCAAATTGTTTGGATAACCAAATCTTGACTGATTGTAGCATAGAGACATCGTTTCCTAGTAATAATATGTCATCTACATACAGCACAAGGAATACGATTGCAGTCCCATTAACCTTCTTATACACACAGTGTTCATCCGGATTTTGTGAGAAACCAAACTCTTTGATTACCTCATCAAAACGGATATTCCAACTCCGGGATGCTTGCTTCAATCCATAGATGGATTTCTAAAGTTTGCATACCTTTTCGCCATCATAGGAGGTGAAGCCCTCAAGTTGTGTCATATACACATCCTCAGCTAGATTTCCATTTAGGAAAGCTGTCTTCACATCCATTTGCCATATCTCATAATCATAATGAGTGGCAATGGCTAGGTGTATCCTAATGGATTTAAGCATTGCTATTCTTTGAAGGTCTCGTCAGAGTCAACTCCTTGTCTTTGATTTAAAACCTTTAGCCACAAGCCTTGCTTTATAGGTAATCACATTACCATCCATGTCGATTTTCTTTTGAAAACCCATTTGCACCCTATGGGTTTGATTCCTTTGGGTGCCTCAACCAAAGTCCATACTTGGTTTCCATACATGGAATCCATTTCAGCCTGCATGGCGTGAAACCATTTCGAGACTCAACTCTTCGTAACCTCTTCATAGTGGTAGGCTCATCATCTTCTATGAAAGCAACACGTCATTCTGCTCATTCACGAGAAATCCATATCTCTCGGGAACAGAGCGTATCCCACGTGACCTACTAACTTCGTGTGTTGTAGAAGGTTGAACTGTTACTTCATCTCGTATGAGTCACAGCTTCGTGTTCAGCAGATTGATTCAAGCGTCTGTTCGAGCATCTTGAACTTCTTCAAGTTCAATCTTGCTCCCACCGCCTTCTTGTAAAAGAAACTCTTTCTCAAAAAGACAGATGCTTTGAAACAAACACCTTTGTTCCTCAAAGAAGGTAGAATTGATATCCCATTGTTTCTTTAGGATATCCTACTAACAAACACTTGTCGACTTTGCATCAAGTTTATCCGACTTTGTCCGCTTCACATAAGCAGGACAACCCAAACTTTCAAATGAGTAAGATAGGTCTTTTGTTAGTCCACATCTCATATGGAGTAACATCAACTGCTTTGATGGAACTCGCTTAACAAGTAAACAATTGTCTCTATTGCATACCCCAAAAGGATTTTGGTAACTTTGCAAAGCCCATCATTGATCGTACCATGTCTAACAAGGTCCAATTTCTCCTTCTCGCCACACCATTATTCGTGGTGTAAGGAGGAGTCCATTGAGATAAAATCTCATTATCTCCGAGATAATCCAAAATTCTTGGTCTAAGTATTCCCCACCACGCATCGATCGTAATGTCTTGATACTTTTCCCAAGTTGGTTTTCTACTTCATTTCAATTGTTTGAACTTTTCAAATGCTTCAGATTTGTATCTCATCGACATGGTACCCATATCGAGAATAATCATCGATAAAGGTAATGAAGTAAAGACAACCACTTCTGCATGGATGGACATCGGACCACATACATCCGAATGTATTAGGTCTAATACTCCATCGCTGCTCACCCTTTCCCTTAAAGGGTAATTTAGTCATCTTGCCTAATAAACAAGATTCGCATGTGTCATATGATTCATAATCAAATGACCCTAAACTTTCACTCTTATGGAGCTTAGCTATCTGTCTCTCATTTATATGGCCAAGTGACAATGCCATAAGTAAGTTGATTTTAAATTATCTCGCTTATGTCTTTTCGTGTCATTGACATTCATAATTGGATGTGACATATCTAATATGTAAATTCTATTGCATAATGTACCAAGACTATAAAGCATTCCATTCAAACTAATAGAACAACCATTGTTACTAAAAGTCAAATGGAAACCAACTCTATTTAAACAAGAAATGCATAATATGTTCTTTGTTAATACATGTTCAAAATAACATTCATCCAATTTAATTACAAGCCCGTGGGGAGTGACAAAAGTAAGTGTTTACGGCTAATGCAAAGAACTCTTGCTCCATTTCCCACACACAGTCTAGTTCTCCTTCATGAGCCGCTCATCGTCCCTCGAGGCCCCCATATCATTGCATATGTGTGACCCACAACCGTATCTAATACCCATATGTTATGGTCGTAAGCAGATTAACCTCAATGACAAACATACCGAAGAAGTCGAGGCATCCGATGCCTTCTTCGCTTCAATTCTTCCAGATAGACTTTCGGTTTTCGCCCAATGGCCGCCTTGCCACAATGGAAGCAAATTCCTTTTGGTGTAGTCTCTTTGGTTTTCTTCGCTGCACTTCCTTTCGATTTCTTAGACCTTTTCTTCTTTAGATTCTTTTTCTTTGAACCAGAAGAAGAAGCCACCATAAGCACTTGCTTACTATCCTTCTTGATAGCTTGCTTTCATTGTCTCGAAAGCAGATTGATCAACTCGTGGATTGTCGTGGATATTTGGTACATCCGATAGTTTAACACAAACCGTGAATAACTATCATATATCCAACTAGAATTAAGTCAACACTTAATTCATAATCCATAACAAAACCTAAGACGGCCAACCTCTCAATATACCCATTCATCTTCGCAGACATCGCATCGCAGATGAACCCTGAGTCATCTTAGTAGTGAAGAGTAGCCTCGAGGTCTCGAACCTTTCGACCGAGCTTGCTCATCAAATAGCTCTCAGATGAAACACTATGGTATGAGCATCCATAGACTCACGCCGCTTCGCAGACTCTGGTGACATCGAGGCAAGCATAATGTTGGTAGCCATGTCACCGTCTTTAAGATGCTTACGATATGCTTTCGATCCTCATCGAAGCATCGGCAGCAGTGGATCGTGAAGTGGAACATCTAGGATATATCCAGTTCCTCGCACACGAGAATAATTTCGATTTCACCAATCTAGAAAGTTGGGTCCAGTTAATTTGTTGGAGTCCATAAGTGAGTGTAAGTTCACACTGGAAGTCATCTTCAATAACCTATAGGGAAAGAGAGAAAGAATGTTAAAATAGAATTACATGCATGATCATAAGGACTTGAATGACATGCATATGGCTCCCACTAGTTTCAAAGAATCTATAACCCTCAGTATGAATCCAAGAAACATTATGACAAAATGTCCCAGTGGGTCGATATCCGACATTGCTAAGGATAACCTTGGGTTTACCCAACAAGCCACCTTAGGTCAATCGGTAGGTATCGGTCATACCAATTGCAACATAAATATCCGACATTACTAAAATGACCTTGGGTTTACCCAACAAGCCACCTTAGATCTATCGGCAGGTATCGGTCATACCATTTGATTCATAGATGCAACTATCAACTAGTGCTATCAACTCGTGATGTATGCACACACATTGGGTTATCAACTCTTGATGCGTGTACATATGATGTACACCACCCAATTTCGCCTCTGTCCACGTTGACCTTGAGTTTACTCAACAAATCAATGCTTCTAGTGAAAACCGACCCATTAATCTGAAAATCTTATTTTCATGGTTCGAACATATCCATATAGAGCGAGCTTGGGTTTACCCAACAACCCAACTCTATAAGAACTCTGGTTCTTCCCATATTAATGGAAGGCGTTAGTTTTCATATGATGTGTGAGGGTTTTTCTGGTCTCATCTTTTTCTTCTCCAAGCCGTAAGATTATAGTCACTATGACTATATGGAATGAGTTAGGGTATTTCATCAATCACATTGAGTCTATACCTAAAATCATCCATCATCCCATCTCTCATGTTGTTGTCAGAATGATCGGTGCATGTTCTAGTCGATGGTGTATGTGCGGTCGACCGAACTTATGCTAGTCGACTACTATAGGTTATTGTAGACGCCCAATGGTGGTACATGTTCCAATGACCGATGGATTATGCACTTTCCAATGATTGGTGCATGTTCCAATGACCGAATGGATGTGTCAGTCGACTGGTACATGTGCTAGTCGACTAGTTTTTGGCCTGCTCTCTAATCGCTAATTTCTCAATCCGTAGTTCAAATTCACAATACCAAGTGTAATATCCTTTATTATGATGTACCAATGAAACACTTTCATTGTTCCATGCTTACCATATATAGTCAAACTATACATGAAACTTGAAATTGATGAATACACTCTTATTCATTTAGATTTCTAAATAATTTGAGAATATCAAACTAACACCCTAAGTATCTCTAGGTAGTCTACACTTTATCAAGACTACTTGCACTGTCACAAAATTTGTGACGCCAAAACAATCAAGATAAGTGGAATATACTAACGAGACGCTAATGAGACACATTTGACATCCTAAATTGTTTGGAAACCAGATTTCAAGAAAATCATTTAGGCAAGCATACAACATCAATGTAACACATTTTTAATCACATTAAAAATGATCCAAGGCATTGGAATTAAGAAATACACAATTTTTCATTTCGAACAAAACAGCTCCAGCAACTTTCTCAAAACTGCCAAGTTCTGTGTTTTGCTTGAAAAACTCATTGAAACAATTTCAATAAATTCTGAGAAAATTAAAAAGGTTACAACATATTCCCAACATGCTTCATGAATTTTTTCAGGATTTATTTCCAACAAAAAATCATCCAACCTCAGCAACAAAGTCAATGTAGAATCTGTGTTCCTCAACACAGTTATTCCGAACAACACACAATAAATTCTCAAATAAATAGTAAATCACCTTGAAAACATTTTTACATTCTCATAGACATTCATAAACATCTTAGAGACATTTTGGTGAAAGAAAATCCTTAAAAAAAATTCTAAAATTTATTCTCGAATTTATAAGTATGCCTATTCAATGAATGTGCACAAACATAGCAACCAGAATATTAGGGAATAAATTAGCAAAACCATATCAAATCACATTGATAAATTCCAAGCTTCCACAGACATATGCAACAACATCTTGTGAACATATCTGGGCAAGAAAATTTTGAAAACTATATTTCTATACTAAATTCGAAATTCACACAATCAACATGCATCATCGTCACAAGCAATAGGCAACTCCGACCAAGTCATGGTTTCTTCGTTATATACGACACAAGTGGCTCTGATACCACTGTAGGAAAATCCCGGTGTGAGCATCACATGCCCACGTCAAGGAAAACAAATTTTTTTTTATTCCGGGACCTTCCCGAAAGCCAGGATCCATGTGTCTATACAACAGACTCAAACCATAATGGCCAAAGGAGACCGTCTCTAACGGTATCCACGCAGAGATCGGAGAACCTAACCTAGACAAACCCTTTGACTCGGGAATAGCTAGAACAAATTAAAGACTACTAGATCTTACCTTTGTTCTTGGAGAGCTTGAGAAACAAACGATGATGGAGAGAAGGAGAAAACTTGGAGACCAAAGTGATGATCGTTGGAGATGAGAGATGAGAGGAAAAAACTCTTTTTTCCTTCTCTTTCAAAATCCACGAAGATCGTTCATAGAGAAGAGGAAAAACGATTTTTCCTTTTAAAACTCTTCTTATTTCATAACCAACGAGCATCATCTTCTTTCATCCTTCATAATTTTGTCCTTTCGTAATTTAATGCTTTATGACTAAGCATAAATAAGGAAGCTTCCTTTCCTTCTTCCATCTTCCACGTATATACATATATATATATTAATTAATTAATTCTTTAATTAATTATATATATATATATATAAATAAATGCTGAAGTGGTCCAGTCACACTAGGGTCGGTCCTACCGGCCTACCGAGTCCCGGTATGGAAAAACCACCGGAAACCCTTTTCAGCAATATCGATGTCGCGATCTCATCGGGACATATCACGATCTCATCGGGATCCATTTAATCCTATTGCTCTCCATATATTGGATCTCTATCCAAAATTATTTTACGAATTCTCCGAGACACTCTTATGCGTGTGACCCATTAGGTTCCTTGTTATGTTGGCCACTTAGATTAACACTTAATCGAAAGCAAGTCATGAGCGGTATCTAGCAACACATCATGACCCCTAATTGACCGGAAAGTAATTGGTTTGACGAATGAAGCTATATTCATCATGAACCATATTACGAACCTTTCTATAGACAATTACCGTGCAATTCGTCCTTTCACCATGCTATACCCCACTTGGTTATGAGTATGGACAATGTGTCAACTCTTACTAGATTGACTACGTCAAATCTAGTCCAAGTGATATCGTTCTTGTCTTGGGACCCATTACTTTATATGTCATCAAGACACTCTTCATGACATATATACTCCGCCGAGATTTCTAAGTAATGACCCCGATAAGAGGCCATGGGTATCATCTTCGCTATCACGTAAGTGGTGAATCCTCTATTGGCTACTCAATTACCTTCAATACCTCAAGTTCGCACTCCAATCACCACCCTATGAGCGACCTCTCTAAGGCAACAAGGAATGGAGTCAAAGCACGTAATCAAGATTCAAGATATCCTCGAGCACCTCAAGTCTAAGAATACTTGCACCATTGCTATGATGAGATTATCACCGACATTAGAATAGGACATCCATGTGATGATTTCATAGCAGTCATCCAATGTACTTACTACCTCTAGTAAGCATCCACATCTCAACCCTAAATATCTCATATTTACAGACTTCGAGATCCACCGCTGATCAAATCAAGAAGTTTGAGATGTGTTAGTCTTTCCGGATTACCGATGTCCAGCCTCAAGAATCCTATGACTAGGAAAATTTAGATCTTCGACATAATTGCACATGATAGGAATCTCGAGAGTATGATCACATCACAATTTCCTTCATGCTATGTCATATATCATGGACTTCATTAATTTGCTTATTGATCAATATCGCTCATTAATAATGAACAAGAACGTAATGAAATATGCCTTTCTTTATTTATTCATAAAGACTGTACACAAATTTGTACAAAATGCGCTAAAGGCGATTGCCTTCAGGGAACTACTCTAACATAATCGACTAGGACATGTAACTTGTCCATCCGACCTCCGATTGCCCTGATTCTTGAGGCATCGGATTCGTGAATCATTGAATTTCATTTCTATGTGAAAGTGGGATTTTTAAAGGCGAAATTGACAGAAATTGGTTAGGTTAAAGTGAGGGGATCGGGTAGCAATTTTTGGACCTTTTGACGTCCGAATTGAGCAATTTTAGTGTCTATGGTTTCTTAGGACATAGGGGAACATTTTTACAGTATGATTTATGGAATGATACCGGGAATGTCATGAACATGCATTGTACACATTTTCATTGATACATGTGCATCTTTAAATAGTTCTGCATGTACATTCGGTAATGTGTATGCAATTGCACTTTTATAGAGGCACATTTGGAGCGTCGATCCACCGACGTTACTGAGACTTCCAGATATTAGCTCGAAAGTACAGGTGAGTAACCTAGATGGTTCCTCAATTATTATCTGTTTATATTTTGCATTGATACAACTGTGGAGAATAATGGTGGGATTAGTGACTGTGATATATTGGGCATATTGCATTGCATACACAAATACATGAACGGATAATAATAGTTGTGACCAGAGTCGCCACTGATACTGAAAAAGAGTCTTGAGCTCGAAGGGAGATAGTGCATACCCAGAGGGCTCTCCTACTCCCCGACGCGTCTACTGTCCACTATTTACTGTTTAAGCGCTCGGTCACAACACTGAAATAAAATGAGAAAGTGTCACATATGCATTGCATTCATAGTTGATTGAATACTGTAAATGGGAGCAAGGCAAGAGTGCCTTCTACAATTGTGAATTTCTTTTGTATAATGATATGGTACTTCTGACTTTGTTATTGTGAACTAAACTGTGAATTGCTTGAGTGATGCATGAATTGGGCGAACCATCGATGATGGTTCCTCACTGAGTTCGCAAAACTCACCCAAAATTTGCAACTATTTTTCAGGCCTTGAAGAGTACTCTGTTAGACACGGGAGTATGCCTACTGCATGCTAGGAAAAATAGGGGTGGGGATCAGTTCGCGTCTGCATTAGTGTCATCTTACTTTTATACAATTATGGATTCTGCATTTTTCTGGAAAATAGTGTTGTAGTTCTAGTGGGCCCCAAATGGGCTATTGTAATTTTATTGATTGTAATGTGATCATTGAAATGTTTATGAATAAAATTGGGCCCATTGTGATTATGGATTTTTGTACATTCGATGGTCAATATCGTGGATCATTATGATGACCTAAAATGTTTTTTAAAAAAATTATACTGCATGTTTGACGGTATTCGAGTACTCTAGCATACCACTCTCGTGAGGCATGGACTCGGATATCACCCACGATATCGAGTTTGGGTCTTGCGGGAATGATGTGCTACACACATGGAGCAGTTCAAAGATAGCCGTGGTTTTAATGCAACTGAAAGGAAAAGACAATCGAGAAAATTTAGCCTTAGGACATATTTGACATATAATAGAATTATGAGCAAGTTTCCCATTACAATGAAGATCATAAATCGACTGCAAACGATCAAAAGACAAATGTCCAAGTCTACAATGCCAAAGTTTTGTATTCAGTGGAGTACACGAATTAGTATTCACATTATGGACAGAATGAAGAATATGAGGTTGATTACAAGAAACAATGGCTGAAGAAGAAAGGCTATTAAAATTAGTGTTCTCAAGCACAAAGTAAAGGCCACCTCTCTCTATACCAAGCACCAGAGGCCTCATTGCCTGGTCTTGAACAAAGCAATGCGAATGTGTAATTATCATGCTAGTATAATACTAAACACATAACTTTTGAACAGAAATCGGGTTGAATTCGAAATCAGGCACATGTAGATAGTTGGTCAAAATCAAATTGCCATTGATTTTCACAGTTCCAATATGTGCTACTAAGGCTTGCTTACCAGTAGGTAGAGTAATATGGAAAGGTTTATGTAATGGCTGAAAGGTTTGAAACAGAGCAAGACTAGAGGCTATATGGTCTGTTGCATTGTTGTCAATGATCCAAACAGGTTTAACACAATGACTAAAGAAACACAAACTATTACCTGCAAAGAAGGCAGTTGATCCAGTAGTTTTGCCACTGTCAGTTCCCAATGACTGACTACCAGCTGGACCAAATTTATTCAGCAAAAGCACCATTTGATCATACATCTCTTGGCTCATCCCTACGCTAGATTCTATAGAAGATCTTGAATTATCAACTTCATCACTCACAGCTGTTGGCCCCTCAATATCACGAATATCTAGTTGTACAGTAGCTACCAACCATTTGCTCCTGTCACACGGTTTAACACCATTCCCAATTGAAGGATGCAATTTGAAGCATCTGTCTATAGAGTGGCCATAAAATTTGCACTGATACCATTAGGTGTAATACCATACACCACACTCTTATTATAAGACACTTGACCTTGATTACCACTGTTATTATACTTTGGTTGAAACACATTTGAATTCTGTTTTTGATAACCAACAGCAAAAGCAGCTCCATCGGACAAAACAACAGGTGATACTTCACAATCTCTCTGTTTCTCCTCTTGCAAGATCAACCTATAGGCTTGACTTAGAGTAGGCATTGGCTGCATCATTAAGATACTTCCTCTCGCTATCTTAAAATCCTCATTAAGACCCATGAGGAACTGTTTAAGCTACTAATCCTCAAGGAATGTGTTCATCACATTAGCTACACCACAAGAACAACACACTGGCAACTTAACTAACCCAAGATATTCATCCCATTTCGTCTTCATCTGAGTGTAATAACTACTCACAAATTGATTACCTTGAGAAATTCCTATCAATTCTTTTTGCGCCTGATACCTTATTGGACCATTAGACAGTCCATACCTCTCCTTCAACTCAGTCCAAATATCAACTGCATATCTAAAACTTAAAATGCTATTACCTATATCTGGTTCTACAAAGTGTAGAATCCAAGAAATCACCAAATTATTACATCTTTCCCATTGCATCTCCTGTATAGGTTCATTAATAGGCTTTGCACATGTGCCTTTAACAAAACCTAATTTATTTTTTGCAATCAAAGAAATCTCAGCAACCCTTTGCCACTTGTTGTAATTATCACCATTCAACTTTTTCATAGCAAGATTGTGATTCGAATGGTCTGAACTATGAATGTACAATTCACTATTAACATCAATTACAGTGGAAAATGGCGATTGGACTTCAGTAGACACAGTCAAAGAAACTTTAACAACCAACGCTCAGAATCAAGGTGTAACAATGTCGCAACCAGAATTCAACAACACATTCAAGAATGCATCAGAAAAAAAAATGTTGAAGAGATTACACCTGGTTATGACTCTGATACCATGATAAAATCTAAAGATTGGGATGAACACAATAGCGAACTTAAGCTCTCATCATGTAGAGAGTCAAACTTTATTTTTAGAATCTAATAAAAGAATCGTTTTCAGCTCTCTTAATAAAGCCCCCTATTTTTGATTAACTGCCAAAGCAGAAGAAGAAAACCTATCTAACACAAGCTGAGTTGGCTAGCTAAAAAATGAGAATCGAAAAAAAGCAAAAGAAAAATATAAAATATAAACAGAAAAAGATGGGAAACCAAAATAAGCACCAACATAACCTGTGATTTTATTCTTCCCATGACTGCCTTGAATTTACTCTAAATTGAGAAGTTAGATGATGCTTCTGATGTTAAGTCGATTGACTGGGACTAATGGAAGATGATTGGACCAAAGAAAGAAGTTTTGTTGGTGATTTGGGTGTGGCAACTTATGGAATGATGATCCTTGCATTTACTTATGTTGGTGTTGTGGGTAGTTAGATGCTTTTGGTTAATGTTGTTGGAAGGTGGCACTCTAATTGTGTGATTTCTAGGTGGTGCTACGATTGATATATATTGGGTGTGTGACATTTCATTGAAATAATGGAATTTTTTTTTATATCAAACCCGATCATTCACATGGTTTTTTTTAGACTGTGTCCCTTAATTTTACCTCAATAATCATGAATTCATAATATTATAGATAGAACATGATCATGTCCTTTTGTACACAAGCAAGTCTAGTCTTCACACAGGCATGTCTGGGCAAAAAAACATCATCCTTTAATCTCCACTCAACTTTAGATAGTTATATGCTCCAGTGTACACGAGTGTGTCTAAACAAACACGTGCATGTTTGGTATCCATATGGTGGTGTCTGATCCAAATGCCATTCTTCAATCTCTAAAAGGTTACAGAGACTTACATTTTCCAAGGGATATGGTCGTGACCGATGCCTACATAATCGTATCCAATTTTAAGTGAGCGGGTCTTTAAAAAAATTAACTCTAAATCCTCGTTTTCTTTCTCGATTATACACAATTTTTGCTCCTTTTGATTCATTGGGACAATTAAGACTTAAAAAATCTAAACGTGAATTAAACTAAAAACAAAATTAAAATAAACTCAGGGTGCCTCCTAATAACACTTTTATTTAACATTGTTAGCTTGATAGTGTTGTCATTCATTTTGCTTAAATTAGGTCCATTAATTGAATTTCTTCCACCTTTGCTACCTACATTTTATTAAGAAAAGGTTTAAGTCAATGACAATTTACCTTGAATATCTTATAAGTTGCTAGGCTCTAAATTTCCATTACACCAAGAGGAAAAACTTGAGTAACAATAAAAGGACCTACCCATCGAGATCGTAATTTTTTTAGAAAAAGTTTCAACTTATAATGATATAAAAGCAACTTCTAACCAACTGAAAATTCCTTCCTAGAAACAAATTTATCATGTAAGAAATTTTTTTCTCTTTATATATTTTTGCATTTTATAGGAATTATTATATATTTTCTCAAGTTCTTGAAGCTGCAATTTTCTATGGTTACCATTTTGAATTAAGTTCATATTACAATGATTCATTGCCCAAAATACTCTATGTTCTATTTCAACATAGAGGTGACAAGGCATATCAAAAATCAATCTATATGGTGATATACCAATTGAATTTTTTTTATGTAGTTCGATATGCCCATAATGCATTAACCAACTATAAAAATTCAATCTTTTCTTATTCGACTCGTTGTTTTCCCAATGATGAGTTTAATTTTTTGATTGGAAATTTGTTCTTGCCCATTTATTTGCGGATGGTATGGGGTGGCCACTTTGTGTATTACACCATAGTTTTGAGTAATGACTCCACTGTTCTTACATAAATGAGTCCTTTAATAAGTAATCAAGGCTTTTGGAACATTATACTTACTAAAAATATAAGTTCTGAAGAAACTTGCAATTTCCTTATAATCATCAGTCCATGTAGCTTTTGCTTCCACCTATTTTGACACGTAATCAATAGGAAAAAAATAAATTTCCAAAGGATGAAGGAAAAGGTCCCATAAATCCTATGCCTCATACATAAAAATTAACAAAATAATATTAGAGTTTGGGGCATCTCATTCCTTTTTGTAATATTATATGTCCTTTGGCACTATTCACATGACTTATAAAATAAGTATGCATCTAAAAAAAAGTTGGCCAAAAGAAACCATATTCTAGAACCTTTCTTGTTTTCCTCTTGGCACTAAAATCTCCACCGCATGCGTTAGAATAACATAAGGTTAAGATAGAAGACAATTCATTTTTAGACATGCATTTTTTTATTAATTGATCAGCACAATGTTTCCATAAGTATGGGTCATCCTATAAATAGTATTTAACATTAGCTCTAAGCTTGTTCTTTGTGCCTTAAAACCATGGGCAAGAAATACGTTAGAGGCCAAGATGTTAATAATGTGATCGTACTAAGAAACATTGATCTAGTTGAAAATAATTGTTCTTTTGAAAATTATTCTTTCAACATTGTGTTTGATTCAATGTGAGGTAGATGACTTAAATGATTTGTCACTTTATTTTCAGTCGTGACCTTATCTTCTATTTCCAAATCAAATTCATTCAATAAAAAGATCCCCCTATTAACCTTGGTTTTGTTGCTTTCTTATCATTACGTACCTAACTGTTGCATGACCTTGGTACCCAACGAGTATAAGCGAAATTTCTCAAGTGCAAAAACTACAAGCGAAATTTCTCAAGTGCAAAAACTACTGCCAATAGTTCTTTTTCTGTGATGGAGTAGTTTCTTTGGGCTTCATTTAGTATCATAGACACACAACAAAGTCATCCATGAAGATTTCAATAATGTGTTCCTCATAGTTAGAGAAAATCCAAACCATACAACATTGGAAGGTTGCTAGTGTGTTATATACTTCAAAAGGCATGCATCTATATACAAAGGTACTGAACGGATAAGTAAATGCTATCTTTTCCTAGTCTTTTGGTACAATAGCTATTTGAAATACATTGAAAAACCACCTAAAAAGTAGTATAAAGCACAACTAGAAAACCTTTCTAATATTTGATTGATGAAATTTAAATGAAAATGATCTTTATGGGTGACAAATTTTAACTTTTTGTAATTGATGTAAACATGTCATCCATTATGTACTTAGGTAGAAATCAACTCATCTTGTTGATTTTCCATAACTATCATTCCGGTTTTCTTTTATACAACTTGAACTATACTTACCCAATTACTATCAGAAATTGGATAGATTACTCTCACTTGAAGTGATTGTTAATTTCTTTCTTAACAACTTTCATCATTGGTTGATTTAACCTCCTTCATGCTGCCTAATTGACGTTATTTCTTCTTCAACCAACATGTAGTGCATACAAGTAGATGGACTAATACCTTTAATATCTACAATAGTCCATCCTATGACTATTTTGAATTTTTCAAAAAGCTCCACCAGTTTCTCCTTTTGTCAACTTGCTTGAGATTATCATTGGTGAAGTGTCTTCCTCTCCAAGGAATACATATTTAAAGTGTTCTGACATTGGTTTTAACTCCATTTTTAGGGCTTTGACAATTGAAGGGAAGAGTTAGTCATTAGGCGTGGGCATACCTAACTTCATGTATTTATACTATTGGTTTCATCTCCTTGAAGTTGTTCAATACAACCACACACTCATGCAGTTCAAGATTAAGGAAAATATCAATATCTTCCTCATCAAAAAGACTTTTCCCTTATAGCTATTTCTAGCGTATCCTTCCCATCAAGCTCAAGCTAGTCTTGTGCTAATGAGTCTAAAATGTCAACTACAAAAATAGAAAAATCATCATCAGGATACTTCATTATATCATATATATTAAATTAAATAGTATTCTTACCAAATTTTATGGTCAAAGTACCATTTCAGACATCAATTGTTTTGGTCATTTTTAAAAATGGTTTTCCTAACAAAATCGATCTTGTTGGTTCATCATTTTCCATATCCAAAACACAAAAGTTAGCAAGAAATTTAATTTATCATTAACATGCACAAGAACATCCTCCATTGACCCTTTGGTATATTCATTGGACTTGTTTGCTAACTAAATAACCACTTTTATCTTTTCTAGTGGTCCTAAACTTAGTGATGAATAAACATAATACGTCACGACTTTAATAGATGAGCTTAAATCTAACATAACTTTCTTTATCTTAATATCGTCAATAGTACAAGCGATGAGAAATATTCTTTGGTCTTTGCACTTCTCTTGTAGATTTTTTCAAATATTATTTAAACATTTTGATTAAATTTAATTTTTAAAATTTTTAAACTTTTTTTATTGTGCAAATTTTTTTCAAAAATTTTGCATACCTTGACATTTTCTTTATGAAATTAATTAAGAGTATAATGAACTTGCATTTTCAAAAATTTTCATAAAGATCTTAATTTCTTTCAATTTTTATCATCTTTTAAGCTTCTAAAAATGGAGGTTCAGGCTTAAAATTGTTCATTAGATGAAACTTATCTTACTTTGGTTCTTGATCATCCAAATTAGGTGTTAAACTTTGATTTTTAGCTCCATTTTGGCCTCTTTTAGTGCAGGTTACACCTCAAGTTTTGGCTCTAACTCCTTATCGTTTCTTAATACCACAACACTTACACTTTCTCTTAGATTTATCACTATTTAAGAGGGAAGTTTATTATTGTTTTGGTTCTCCAAATGATGAATGCTAGTGGCCATCTTCCCTACTTGAGTCTCTAAATTTTTAATACATTATTAAGTTTTTAGTTAATATTTGTATGTGTCTTGTTGAAATTTCAAAGTGTTAGTAGCCAAATTTTTAATTATGTCATCAAGGGACATACCTGAATCAGATATTTGAGCATGCAATGACTACCTTAAAGAATGGGGTGGCTTGTATTGTTGAAAATGAGTTGCAGGTTGATTTAATGGTGTGTTACTATATCAAAAAATTGGATGGTCTCTCTAACTGGGGTTGTATGTGTTGAAATGTAGATTGTATTGAAATTGAGGTACTCCTGTAAAACCTCCTGTTGCATTTGCTTGTTCTATTGAATCTTCTTATAAGGTTAGACATATCATTTGGAAGTTCTACCACCGAGCATACCCTACAAACCTATGCAATTTCTATTTTTCATACAACCAATTGATGAATAGGTGCACTAAAATCATCCATTTGTTTTTCAAGAGAAGAATTGTTTACCTTATTAACTCGTCGAGTCAGGTCGTCTATTATGGCATTAAACTGTTAGGAATTAGAAGCCATATTAGTGATCAATGTGCACACCTAATTCAATGTTTTGTCAACAAGTGCTTATCCACTAACATTATTGATAATACTCCTTTTAGTTGGTAAAAGTCCTTCATAAAAATATTGAATCATGAGTTGTTCGCTAATTTGGTTATATGGACAACTGATGCACAACTTTATAAAATTCTTCCAATACTTGTACAATGACTCTCAAATAGATCATCAAATGCCATAAATCTCCTTCTGAATGCTTGTGTCCTTCCAAGCTGGAAAGAAATTTTCTAAAAATTACTTCTCCATTTTGTTCCATGTCGTAATATTAGTTAGTGGTAGGCAATATAACCAATCTTGGGCATTATCTTCCAAAGAGAATAACAAAGCTCTTAATTTGACTTGATCTTCAATAATGCCATTACGCTTCATTCCTATAAATACAACATGAAACTTTTAAAGATGCTTGTATGGATCCTCACCTACAGTACCACAAAAAGTTAGCAGCAAATGAATCAAACTAGATTTTAATTCAAAAGTAGCAATTGCATCAAAATTAGGAAAAGTTATGCAATGAGGTTGTTGGTTCCAATTTGGTCCAACGAGTTCTTATAGTGTTCAGTTATTCACCACATTTTTTTTTCATTTTACCAATTATAGTGTTGCACTTTTTTCAAATATATGTTTCTTTCCTTAGTTTTTTTGCAATCTTTTTTATATTTGAATTATGTTGTAAATTAACTTGTTTCAAAGATCTCGTAAAAAATATACAAACTTAGGATTTCCCATCAATGACAGTAAAATTAACTATCACTTGCACCCCAATTAATTCTCAATTTCTTATAATAGAAAAAATATAATATAGGAAAGTAGGAGTCCGTCTCACAAGAAATTCTAGTTTGTTAATCTTTATAAAAGAAAACATTCAATAAATGGAAGGTTCTAATAATATATAATTTATTGACAAAGAAAATAATAAAATGAGAATTATTAATAAAACAAACCTTGGTTTATGTTACTTCCACCTTTGGAACGATGATTAATCATCATCACAAAATAGTTATTTCATCAATCGATATTCGATATAAGATTAAATATTTGTTGTTCCTTAGGATTAGTTAACATAAAACACATAATTCAACTAACTCTTATTATTTAACAACCTTAGGTACAATCTAAAATGTAATTAAACAATTACTTTAACAAAAGAAAGACCATCAAAACAAGATAACATAATATTCGTGGTTGCTTTTAATATAGTTAAATGCTTTTCTTGAAAGTAATAATTTGTAATTCAGTAAATTAAAACTTCTAGTTGCTAAAATGATTAAAATAATTGAATTTTATATATTTAGACATTAATATAGCAAATGATGATTTTAATTATTAAACTAATTGTACATATTAGAAATCAATCAAAATAATCATTAAAAAGCATAGAAAAGCAATCCATTATATGAATAATTGAAATACTTCACATTTAAGACCTAATTGCCTCTCAATCTTCAAAGTTCCAAAAGACTTATACTTCCTTTAACCAAGCTAAAGAAAATTAGCCAATAATGGCCATAACCATTACTAACATCTAATGAACATAAAACTACTCTAACATCTACTAAGAACGAGAGTGATGACTTTGTAAGAAGTTGGAATTTTGATGATTTGCTCCTTCACCTTGGCTCTTTTATAGCCACTTTAATCTATGTGAAAATCTTTTTATGGTGATTCCTTGGAACCCCCAAATCATAACTTCATTGATTACCATCCAAATTTGGCCAAGATAAGATTATAAAAACTTTAAACATATTTTTCTCTTACATATTTGAAGTTTAAAAGTTACATTTTCTATTAAATATGCCTATGCCTAAGATCACATCTGACCTTTTTTTAGATTTTACATTGAATGCAATAGTCTGATCTAAATCTATAAAATAAATAGTTTTAAAAACCTCAATCTTCTTGATTCCCCATTAATAAATGGTGATATTGCTCCTTTATATCAAATTTCAAATTTGAATTAAGAACCAATGGTTTTATTATAAATGATTGATTTTGAATATAGTAAGACAAGCTTATGGAGGATTTGAATGCTCTGAATTAGGCAAAATTATGACACATCAATATAAGTATACAATCTTAATGATTTTAAGCATTTATATACAATATGTTTATTTAGTTGAGGTTGAGAATGTGTAAAAGGAAAAAACAAGTTAGATCAATGTGTTATATTTGTTTCCAAACCAGTAAGACAATGTTGCTTCATCTATTCATTGCAGCTAGCTCGTTACATGCTAACAAACATTTCAATGATAAGATTTAGATTCATCAACTATGTTTAATATGTTTTGAGAACATATACTTTCATATGTAATTTTTTATTTTTATATGAATTTATTAATTGAATTTAGCATGTCTGTATTTATTTTATATATAAATGGTGGGAAGTTCAAGCACTTCTGGTAATAAGATTTAATAATCAAGTTTGGGCTTATTCTAGATTGGTTTAAAAAATTAAGAACTATACCATTTTTTGCATTTTAATAAACATTTGATATGAAGCAGAATCACCAAATTAAAAAAACAATTAGCTAGGATCAAAGGTGATATGGAGCCTTGTAAGAAAGTTAGTGATGACGTGAAATGACAAATAAAAACTTTGATTGAAGAGTATCAAAGTAAGAAAGACATAAGGCAAAGACTTAACTACGAAATTGGTAATGGAAGTTCTTTTTACAGTGATAAGGATGAATTGACAATGTTGAAGGTGGTATTCCTGCCCAACAAGGAGGATTGGTACAAAAAAAGACAAGTTTCTAACTTTTTTGCTCTACAAATAACTCCTAGAGTTTAACCTTTAACTCATAGTGCTTTATAATCAAGTAGCTTATAATATGAACATGAAAATGGCTAGTTGGTGATATGGTATAGGTGTATCATTCAATGTTGCTCAGTCTTACTATTACCAGCCTTTGACATAGGCTATTATCTTTTACAATCTAGGATATGAAGCTCCTTTAATTGATCACCACATTGGTAATCTTCTGAGAAACTTTGTTTTTGAAATAAAAATTCATTTGGATGAAAGAATAATAACAAGTAAATTATAGGTGTTTAATCATATGTGATGGTTAGACAAATAGAAGACTTAAACCTATTATTAAGTTTTTGGTTTATTCTGTTTAAGGGGACGATGTTTTTAAAGTCCATTAATGCATCTAGTCTTGTTAGATATGTTGGTACTTTGTTTAAGATACTAGCTGAAATTGTGAATGAAATAGGGGCTACAATCATTATACAATTCACCATTGATAGTGATTCTGCTTATAAAACAGCTGGAAAAGGTTGCAAAGCAAGTATAAATCTTTGCATTGGACTCCTTATGTTGTACATTACATTGATATGATATTGGAAAATATGAGAGTTTGTAGATACTTTCCTATCATTAATAAAACTTTACAACAAGTAAAAAAAGCGACAAAGTTCATCTATGATCATGCATAGTTTCTGAATTTGATGAGAAAAAGTTTCATCAATGGTAGGACTTTTCTTATCCTACCATTACAAGGTTTGTCATTTTTTAAATTGTTTTAGTGTTTTGTTTTAATGAAGAAAGAGCTGAGTTTTACAAGTGATAAGTAAGTTATATTTCAGTATACTAGATCTAATGTTGGAATGAAGGTTTCTAGAATTATACTTGAATATTATAAATTTTGTTCTTAATTTCAATTTTTCATCTAACTTTGTGAGCTTTTGGTAAGAGTACTTCATCTAGCGGATAATGATGAGAAAAGGTGAAAGAAGTAATCAAGGCCACTCTAAAGTATTTGTATTCTTTGTATACACCTTATCTTGTAATCATCAATGAAAGATGAGAAAGGGAATTTTACTCTCTATTGTTTGCTATTAGAGCATTTTTTAAAATCCTAAGGTCTATTTTATAATAGGTTTTACAAAGAAAGCTAAAGTTAATAGGAGAATGCAATTAACCATCACAATAATTGTTTACCATGAGATGATATAAGATCTTCTTAGCTCACAAATGAAGTCATACAAGGATATGTATGGTGATGACCAATGTAGTTTTTTAAAGATCTTCTTAGCTCACAAATGAAGTCATACAAGGATATGTATGGTGATGACCAATGTAGTTTTTTAAAGAGACAAATTTGTCAGGTACATATTTCTTCACTTTTATTACTTGTTTGAAATTTTAATCATTATTTTATTTTATTTATAAGGTTACTTTTATTGTCTTATAATTGCTTCGTAGGACCAATTTAGAATTGGTGTTTAAGAATTTCAAAGGTTTGCAATTTGAATTATAAGTCAATATTTGAGTGCAACTGGGCGTGAAGCTATTTCAATTCGTCCATTCCAAGAAAAGAAATTGATTGGAATACAAAGATGTAATGATTGTTCTTTGTTATATACAATTTAAAGCATTAAGAAATATACGTTATTATCATTATTAAGTTGAACACAATTTCTTGTAATTTCTTAATAATTTAATTTTATTTGTTTACTAGGATTCTTAATAAAACAAGTAAATGTATAGATCCAATGTCGTGATCACATCAATTTTTTTATCATATTGGGCTTTTGAGGAACCAAGTTTCATAGATAAAAGTGCCTTAGAAGATAATATTAGATGAGAAAGTAATGACATAGCATTTAGTGCAATAAATTTGAATGATAATAATGATGAGACTCTATCAATGATAAAATATTGTACTAAATGAAAACCGAGATTCAATATGATTTGAATAGATATGTTATTAAATGAAATTCCAATTTTTCATTTTTCTCTTTTCTTTTAATTTTAGATGTATTTGATGTATATGTTAAATCCTATGTATGCAATACAAACATGAAACTTTAACTATAAAAGTGTTTTTGTTTTATGTTTCACTTTCACTTTGTTATGTTTCTTGGTATGAACTCTTGTTGTAATGTTTATGGAGTCATACACCCATATTATTTTAATATATGATACGTTGATGTAATTATTTTTACTCTATGATGTAAATTGTAACATTTTAAGTATTTTGCATTATTCTTAGTTTTATACTTGATGTGATAATTAAAATTCTTTCTCTTATATAATTGTAGTTATTATTTATATATGAAATATGTGAAAAGTAATATTAAAAGAAATACATAGATATTTATTATTTTAAATTCATATTTTCCTTCAAAACTTTTTAAATTTATATTATTAAAACTTTTAGAGACATGATTGATATAAAATTAAAAATTATATAGTACAATATATTGATGGACTATTTTGTAACTCTTAAAAATTTAAGGAATATTTTGTAATATTTAAAATTATTCAAATGATACTTGATATTGATTAGTATTGATACTATAATATACCAGAACTAAATCTGATATTGGTATTGGTATGATATTCATAATATTCGTTAAGACCCTCACAAAAATAACTTTTTGATAGCATACAAGACAACATGATACTTCTAATTGTAAAGATTACAAAGATAATGATGCCCAATCATATAACACTAAGTTTTTTTTTCCAATTTTGCAAGGCTCAATTCCAGGAGATACCAAGGTGTAGGTACTCACTTAAAATAACAACTGGGTATGGCCATTCCATATGAGCAGAAGAACTATGGCAACTGTGGAGCAAATGCTAATGTATTCGCCAGATATGAGGTAGGAGGATGAAGTTAGAAGTTACACATCACATAAATTTACAACGCAATCGTGTAAACAACTACTATTTGGTCCACTCTTCGCAAGTTGATATGGGGATTTGAAATTTCACATACGCACTCGTTTATACTCTAGTTAGTAGTTGGGCAGAAATTGAGAACTAGAGAAATTCCAGATTTCAAATAGATCATACCCTTTGTGCAGGGAGGAAGATGAGTATTTAGATAATCTCTTCTTTGGTTGCTCTTGCATAAGACATCTTTGGGGTAAGTTTTTTCTTCATTTTTAACCTACAAGATTGAAATTTTGCCTAGAAAGACTCCTTGGATTGGGTCAATAAACTAAACTGGCATAACAAAACGGATCAGAAAGTATTCAAGATTGGTTTTAATGCTTTTTTCCATGCTAGTGCGTTTCATTTGGAGATTGAGGAACACAAAGATCTTTGGGATAGTAGAAGATTACAAGAAATTTAGCTAAAATGAGTTTTATCTCAAGCTATGGATGACAATCCTGTCAGCTCCCTATCTGTCAGGCAAGAGTTGGTACTTAGTTAAGAAAGGATGAATAGCTAGCTATATATTTTGTATAAATACTAACCATAAGAGTTGTATATCTTCTCCTTCGTAATTTCGCTTACTTAACTTCCAAGAAAAGGAATTTAAGTTTTCAAATAATTATTTGGATTATTTAATTTTAAATTATTAACTCCTCAATTAACCTACGCTAAATACATCATTTGTAAATTATTATATATATCTGGTCGGGTCGGTCATGCTGGACCCGAATCCAAACATAACAACCCAAGGGTCGATCGGTCCATCTTTCAAGGATCAGTCTTATACCTTTTGGATATGCCAAGCCCAAGCCCAATCAATACATCCATAGCCCGTTCGTAGGTGGAAGTCTCCCATGCAGACGTAAAGACTTAAACCTAGCACCCGCTCCATATATAAGGTATAATTCTTCCATAACAGAGGTACGTAATCATAACCCTAGCCTTCTCCGTTCATAGCGATCCCACCTACACCAAAAAGACTGACTTGAGCGTCGGAGGGGCTTATCGGGAAACAACCCCCGACGTGCCTTCTTTTTTTTGCAGAATCTTCGCCGAATTTCGTGTTCAAGATCGATTCCATGGATCCAAACAAAGAACGCGCACCACGCCGTAATCAGTGAACCAATTGGCGCCCACCGTGGAGCCCGACATCAGGGCACCACGTCCAGAAACACGCAAATCAGTCAGGCGATAACAGTTAACCCTGATATAGCCGCTGTCACAGCTTTGGCGTTACAACGGATGGGTTTGCAGTTACTTGCTACCCTGCCGCCGACGCATCATGCTTCCCGCAAGCAGTCGTCGGATCCGAATGATCAACCGCAATCACCAAACCTAGAACAAGAAGAACATAGTGTAGCCTTGGAAGATAACGCTGGAACCACCATACGCCCGAATCTCAAGCACCTCTCAAAGGCAGACCCTCCTGCGCCCGTGCATACCTCCCTCACCCGAAAACAGATTGAGGAAGTGGCTGATCTGTTGATTCGCCAGATTTTGATCTCGGCGAGCTGCGAAGAGTTGTCGCACGACGCACCCAAGATAACGACCGATCGCCACCCTACCGAAGCCCTAGAAAAAATCGTGAACGATCGGATCAATGCAGCCATGAGCTTCCGCCCAGATCACCCAACAGCTCAGTACAACTCTCCTTTTAGTCCAGCAATCCTGGATAGCATCCCAGCGCCCGGCACCAAAATACCGATGCCCGAGAAATATACTGGAAAGACCGATCCCCTGGACTACCTACAGCACTTCTAGTCGATGATGAACTCAGATGCGCTCCAGACGCCATTCGGTCAAGGCTTTTCAGACCTTTCAAGAGGGAGCTCGACGATGGTTCAATAGCTTACCTCCGAGCTGTATTACTTGCTTTGAGGATTTTAGGCTGCTTTTCCTCAATCAATTCGCCACAAGTAAGCGACCACAAAAGACCACACTAGAAGTAATGTAATTGACCCAAGGAAGGAATGAAAGTTTGCGGGAGTTCATCACTCGGTTCAATAATGAAGCGGTCGAGGTCCCCGACCTCACTTGCTCGTCCATGTTGGCAACGCTCATGAATAACACGAGGGATGAGGAGTTCAAAAAGTCGCTGGCCCTCGATCAGCCCTGATCCATTCAAGAAATAAGAAATAGGGCGGATAAGTACATTCAGCTCGAAGAAGTGTTGAGCAATACGAAGCGTAGGATGGATGATCGCTCGCTAAATGACAGAGCAAATGGTTCGCACAAGCGGCAGAAAGGCCAGTCGAGCTGGAGAAAACCAACCGATCGACAGGGATATCGACAGGAGTTTACCTCGCTCAACAGACGATACGCAGAAGTACTGGCGTCCATGAGAGCGGAGGGGGAACCTATCCGAGAACCCAACAAAATGAAAACTTCCTCTAAGGATAGGAACCCGGATTTATATTGTCGTTTATACAAAGACATCAGTCATGACACGGAAGATTGCTGGCAATTGAAAAGAGAAATCGAATCCCTCATCCGAAGGGGAAGGCTGGGATGATTTGTGAAGTACGAACAAAATGCCGACCGAGATAACAAATACAAAACTAGTCGGCCCGACAACAGGCGACAGCATTGGAGGCGGAATGATAGGAACAATGGAGGGAGGCAGAATGCGAATACTGATGACTGACGCGAAGTGAGGGGACGGTCCAGGGTAAGAGACGACAGAAACACTGGGCAACAAGATGACCGACCGGTTAGGGTCATCAATATGATTTTTGGTGGAAATGCAGCAGGGGTTCCACTGCTAAAGGAAGAAAGAGGTATGCCAGGCAGGTCGATGAAGACTTGTCAGCAAAAAGAAAGAGGCAGAACGATGGGATAATATCGTTCGACGAATCCGACCTTGACGGTATAAGTTGCCCTCATGAAGACGCACTCGTTGTAAATCTGAACATGGACGACAACGAGGTAAAGCAGGTAATGATTGATACGGGCAACTCGGTCGACCTGTTGTATTATGATGCCTTCAAGCAGATGGAGGTACCCGAGGATCGACTACTGCCTATAGAGGGGCCTATCAAAGGGGTAACTGGAGCATCTTCCTACCCGTTTTCTCGGGTCTACTTAAAAGTGAAGTTCGGACAAAAGCCGCGTCCAATAGAGAAGGACGTTGAGTTCTTGGTCATGAAGTTTCAAGGGGCGTACAATGCGATAATTGGACGAGCTACTCAAAACGCCCTTAGAGCAGCCGTCTCCACCTACTACCAAGCGATGAAATTCCCAACGCCCCATAGAATCAGAATTATCAGGGGACAGCAGAGAATCGCTAGGGAGTGCTACTTAGCGGAATCAAAAACACTAGACGGGCAGTAGTCCTGACGAGCTCTCTTGACGTGAGAGCCGATGAGGAGACGGAGAGAATGAACCCAGTGGAAGAAACACAACGGGTCGTACTGGATGAAGCTGATCGCTCTAAATTCACAAATCTAGGTTCCGAGCTTCAGAAGGACCTAATTAAAGAAATCATGGACTGTTTGGTAGAAAATAGATCGGTCTTCGCTTGGGTACCGAGCGACATGCTCAGAATTTCTCAGTTGGTCGCATCGCACTCTCTTGGTATTCGACATGACTACAAGCTGATTAGACAAAAGAAGTGATGGCACAGCAAGGAGCGACAGGAGGTGATCGAGAAAGAAATAGAGAAACTACTCAAAGCTGAGTTCATCTGAGAAGTCAAGTACCCTGAATGGCTCGCCAATGTGGTTTTAGTGAAAAAGAAGAACGGGAAGTGGAGAATGTGCATCGATTTCACTGACCTGAACAAAGCATGTCCAAAGGACAGCTTTCCCTTGCCCAAGATCGACCAGTTAGTAGACTCCACCTCCGGACATGAACTTTTAAGCTTTTTGGATGCTTTCTCGGGTTACCATCAAATTCAGATGAGTCTCGAAGATGAAGAAAAGACTGCCTTTATAACTGAACAGGGAACATATTGCTATCAAGTAATGCCGTTCGACTTGAAGAATGCGAGGGTCACTTACCAGCAGCTCGTCATGGAAGTTTTTAAGAAACAGATCGGTCGATCGATCGAGGCCTATGTGGATGATATGGTGGTCAAAAGTAAGACGGTCGCGGAGCATGTGGAGGATCTCAGAGAGGTCTTCTAGACCCTTAACAAATTTCAGATGAAGTTGAACCCAGAAAAATGCGTCTTTGGTGTGGCATCAGGAAAATTCCTAGGGTTCATGATTACTCAGCGGGGGATTGAAGCTAATCCAGAGAAGATCGAAGCCATCATCCAAATGCCTTCGCCGCAATGCTTGAAAGAAGTACAGATATTGACTGGTCGGATAGTCTCTCTGAGCAAGTTCGTTTCCAGATTGGGAGACAAGTGCCTCCCATTTTTCAAAATTTTAAGGAAAGCGGATGTAACCCTGTTTCAGTGGTCGGATGAATGCGAGAAAGCTTTTCAACATTTGAAGCAATATCTGTCTAGCCCGCCCATCCTACAAAGCCCAGTTGAGGGGGAGAATCTGATCTTATATTTGGCGGTTACAGAAGGGTCGATCAGCGCAGTACTTGTTTGATCAAAAGGAAATAAGCAACGCCCGATCTACTACGTCAGCAAGGTGTTGACCGGACCAGAAACACGGTATGCGCTTATAGAAAAACTGGCTCTCTCCTTGATAACGGTGGCTCGGAAGCTAAAACCTTACTTCCAGAGTCATACCATCGAGGTATGGACCGACCAACCCCTCAGGCAGTGCCTTCAAAAGCCCGAAACCTCGGGTCGACTAATAAAATGGGCGGTAGAGCTGGGGGAGTTTGACATACAATACAAGCCTCGAACAACGATTAAGGCACAGGTGTTGGCAGACTTCATTGCGAAGATGAACCAACCTAGCTCATAGGGTGAGCAATGCCCTACCTTGAGCTTATTCGTTGACGGGTCGTCCAACGCTGAGGAATGCGGAGCAGGAGTGGTATTGACTGGCCGGCATATGGAAGAAAAGGTGGAATACGCCCTTCGGCTAGAATTCAAGGCCTCCAATAACGAGGCAGAATACGAGGCTTTGATAGCCGGCCTCCAATTGGATAAGGAAATGGAGGTAAAACATCTTAAGGTATATAGCGATAGCCAAGTAGTGGTCGATCAAGTTACTGGAGAGTATGAAGCAAAGGGGAACAACATGATCAAGTACCTGGATCTGGTAAAGCAGGAGTTAAGTAATTTCGAGCAGTATTCGATCAGTAGAATAGAACGAGCTCAAAATGCTAAGGCGGATGCGCTCTCCAAAATGGCTTCCGATCGAGATGCCAGAAATAACGTTCTGGTCGACCGACTAGACCGACCTAGCATTCAGAAAGCCAAGGAAGTTCTCGACACAAATACCGGTCGATCGAGTTGGATGGAACCGATCAGACGGTATCTCCTAGAGGGAACACAACTGGAAGAAACCTTGGAGGCCAAGAAACTGAGAATAAAGGCGGCCGAATATGCAATCGTTAACGGCATCCTATACAAGCGATCTTATGATTGGCCACTGCTGCGATGCTTGAGCGAAGAAGAGGCAGAACAAGCAATGGCCGAAGTCCATGAAGGAATGTGTGGAAACCACATAGGAGGCAAAATGTTGGCTCATTGGCTGATTAGACAGGGGTATTACTAGCCGACGATGAGGAAAGACTGTCAGGAGAAAGTCGACCGATGTGAGGCTTGTCAGAAAAACAGTAGCCTATCTCATCAGCCAACTGAGAGGATGAAAATCGTGAGTCATCCTATCCCTTTTGCTCAATGGGGAATGGATATACTAGGGTCTTTCCCTCTCGGTTCTGGACAGAAGAAGTTCCTGGTAGTGGCAATGGAGTACTTCACCAAATGGGTAGAAGAGGAAGTGGTCGCTACAATTACCGAGCAAAAGGTAGAGAGCTTCGTGAAGAAAAATATACTAAGTCGCTTCGGGATGCCTATGGTGCTGCTTACAGACAATGGTCGGTAGTTCGATAACGAGAAGTTTAGAGATTTCTGCGACCGACTAAAGATAAGGCTGCAATTGACCTCAGTAGCTTACCCCCAAAGCAACGGTCTCACGGAGAACACCAACAAAAAGATAATGAGTGCTCTCAAGAAGCGCCTAGACGGACGAAAGACTTGGGTGGAAGAACTGGATGAAGTGTTGTGGGCGTACAGAACCACGCCAAATGGAGCCACAGGGGAAACTCCGTTCAGGATGACCTTCGGGGTGGAAGCCCTAGTCCCAGTATAAGTGGTGTTGCACAACCAAAGGGTGTCAAGCTATGAAGAGGAATGAAATAATGAAGCTCGATGAGCAGAACTCATGCTCCTTAGTGAAGATAGGGATAGGGCAGCCACCCGTTCGGAAGCCGTCAGGTAGAAAGCAACGAAGTTCTACAACAGAAGAGTAAAGTCGAGCGACGTAAAGGTCGGTGGGTACGTTCTGCGAAAAGTCGAGGCGGCTGGAAAATACCCTGGAAAGCTCGGACAGGTGTGGGAAGGGCCCTATCAGGTGGCCAAGCAAGCCGGACATGGCTCTTACACCCTACGCGATGTGAACGGGAAGATTCTATCGAGGCCCTGGAATTCTTGAAACTTGAAGGCGTTCTACCAGTAGATAAGTTCTATTTTAGTTCATCTTTGTTCATTGTTGTTTTTTGTACACAACCTGTGGGTACCTTTTTTCTGGCCCTGCCAGTCAGGTTTTTTAACGGCCCACACCCTCATTATCATCAATAAAGGGGTTTCAGATTTCTCGGCAAGAAGGAATTTCATTAAGTCTGGTAGAATAGAAATTCCATCGACATCGCTCGGTCGGGTCGCCAAGACAAGATCCTTGGGACCACAGCTCGGCCTCGACTATAGATCGACCAGGTTGCCAAAACAAGATCCTTGGAACCATCGATCGACTTCGACATCACTCGGTCGGGTCGTCAAGACAAGATCTTTGGGACCACAGCTCGGCCTCGACTATAGATCGACCAGGTTGCCAAGACAAGATCCTTGGAACCATTGATCGACTTCGACATCGCTCGGTCGGGTCACCAAGACAAGATCCTTAGGACCACAGCTCGGCCTCGACTATAGATCGACCAGGTTGCTAAGACAAGATCCTTGGAACCATCGATCGACTTCGACATCGCTCGACCGGGTCGCCAAGACAAGATCCTTAGGACCACAACTCGACCTCGACTATAGATCGACCGGGTTGCCAAGACAAGATCCTTGGAACCATCGATCGACTTCGACATCGCTCGGTTGAGTCGCCAAGACAAGATCCTTGGGACCACAGCTCGACCTCAACTATAGATCGACCTCAACGCCGTTCGGCCATGAGCAACTTTATCAAATCCTACTATAGGTTGAAAATAAAGAACATAAACGTGGAAAATGACTCCGAAATGATGAAGGACAAAAATAAGAATTCCATTTCTTTGAATCCGTCTTGGCCACAATCCCGACCAGGTGAGCTTTAAAAGTCAGCAGAAGGAGAGATACGAACAACCGAGGGAACAGGAGAAGCCTCAGAGGTCGGTGGGTGCACGACAGAAGCCTCAGAAGTGGACGAAACAATCAGGGCAGGAGCAGGGTCTAAGGGAGCAACCGGAGGAACATCCTCATGAGAAAGCTCTTCCTCCTCAGAGCTAAGATCCAGCTCCTCATCTGGAACAAGGGTCTGTTCTCCCTCGGCCCTCCCCTTCATATCCTCCAAAGAAAGGCCGAGAGCTGCAGGAAGAAGCAGCTCGGCATAATCCTCAAATGAAGGACACTCCGACCCACCAGGAACGTGAACCTCGTGGCACCTCTTCAGGACCGAGAGGGTTAAATCACAGGCAAGCTCTAAACACTCCTCATTTAGAAACCGCCTTTTCCACCATTTTATCGCATCGATCCTCTGCCTCTTGATAGAACCCCGCAACTCCTGCAATGTGTCCTCGGTCCTATTTCTACCCTCCACCGCTGCGTGACAATCCTCGAGGTATTTCTTACTAAGCTCTCGCTCCTTCTCCACCATCTTCTTCAGCTCGTCATTCGCTGCAACCAGCTGGCTCCTCTCCTCCTCCCCCGTGGTCAGTTGAACCCTCAGGACACCCATCACTTCCTCCTAGGATTTCTTCTCCTCCTCCAAGTAAGATTTTTGAGCCTGGAGGAGGTCTCTCCCCTCCTTGACCTCTGAAAGCTCGTCCCTCAAAGCCTTCACCTGCTCATGGAGGTCCTGGACTTCCCAGTCCAAAGCCACTGTATGCTGCCGCATCGTGGCGGACATCACCACACTCCTCACACAGCTACGAATGAGTTGGGACCCCAGATCCTGATTGCTCAGCTTGTCCATGAGCCGCTCGTCCACGGTGGGAGTAACCCTCTCAGCAATATGGCAGGACACCTCAAGGTCCCCAATCGGGGCAGTTTTGGCCAACTTAATCGTAGACTCCTACTGCCTGACGTTAGTTGCTCGCCCTTTCCCCTTGCCTTTTCCCTCCTTCTCTTTCCCACCTTGACTAGACGGGCCGGATGGTAGATCACCGAGCCGGATCAATCTCTTCCTCTTAAGAGGAGGCTCCACTTCCTCCTCCTCCTCCTTTGCCCAGCTCGCTCGGCCCTTGCTGGCTGGCACGATCAGCAACAACGCCGACACAACAGGACGATCTTCAGCAGGCGGAGGGACCGGCGACACGGTGGAATGGCCTAGCTCCACTGGCGGAGCGGCACCTTCACCAGTCTCCACCTCGTTCCTCTTTTTCCTCTGCTTGGCCTGCTTCTTGGACTTAGAGGGTTGGGAGGACCCGGGGAAATCTTCTATCCTCACCATGGCTGCACAGGAACAATAAAACAGGTCAGAAAGCAAAACCAATACTTAAAAATATAGCAAGTAATTGAACCGTGAAGGGTCAACCAGACGGGGCGGTTTCCTCTCCTAGCCCACTAATTTGTGGCGGGGGGTCGATAAGAAAAAAACTGGCCGAGGCTCCCCCGAAATAGCCCTGGACGAGTCGAGCGAAGTTGTATCGACCGAGCGTTTTTATACGACCAACCACCCCCCCACTCCTCTCTACTAAGAGATATGCTCGACGTATCGTTCCACCGCTCGCCCAAAGGATACCTCCACAGCTGGGACTCACAGGAGGATCCTGGGGGCTTCACGAAGAAATACTTCATCCTCAAAGAAGAGATTTTCGAAGCTGTCCCGGCCGGGCGATACCGGTCATCTCAGTACTGCAGAGAAGGGATCCCGGCCTCAGAGATCGGACTCTGGCTCATTCTCAAGAAATGGCGTAGGATGCCAATCAAAGGATGGCAGCCGAACTGGTGGCACAACAAAGCCAAACCATTGATAAACCTTCAGCTGTTTGGAGGAATTTGGCTATCAGCTGATAGGCAGCGCACACCTCGTCAACAATCGGGGCGTATGGAAGCCTCATACCGCTCACCGAGAAAAAACTGTCAAAAACAGCAAAATATCCACTCAAGTTGCTGTGAATTCGCTCGTTCCCCAAGGCCAACCTAGGCCCCCAAGCCATAGGGATGTTATTCCTAATAACCGACCATCTCAGCTCAGGCGGGGTCATCGTCGATTCATTTCTCGGCGGCTCCGCCACAACCAACCATCTTTTCGCTCTCTCGTCAATATTTCTTCAACATCTCCTACCATACTTCTAGAACTGGCCGTCGACATGCTCACTAAGAAGAAAACCTTTAAAAAAAGTTTAGAGGAGGAGACGAAGGAAGGGGACGTACCTATTTAGTGATTTGAACTTGAGAAATCGGACGACGGTTGAAAGAAATTTCCAGGAACTGAGAGCAAGAAAGGGCAAGTGAAAGTAGATTGAAAGCAAGAGAACGAAGCAAGCGTGAAGAAAACCCAGAGTCTGTTGATCCTGAGTACTTATAGAAGACCGATCGGAGGGACGCCCAATCAAAGCTCGACACATGGAGAAAATCCGAGCCAAGCTCAAACACGTGGCAAAATCTGAGCCGAGGTAAATTAGGGTTGTTTGAAATCCAGAGCGGCGCGACAAGTGAAAGGACGTACATGACAGCTGCACAACGATTATGAAGATGATACGTTTCAGATTCTGAAAAGTTGCCAGAGGGCACGCACCGTCAGTAATAAATGCTTCAAGTACCTTCATGCGCTCACTAATGATAATCACCGGATCTACTTTGGCGCGAGCTATCATACAATAAGCGTCGATGCCAACCGATTGGCACACTCAGCCAATCGATCCCAATACGAGCAGTCACGCACTACACGTCGATACCCATCGATCGGGCCAATTACGAGCTTCCGTTAGACGAGCTATAGCACCAATATCCGACCGATCGGGCCTACCCCGAGCTGTCCCTTAGACGAGCTACGACACCAATATCCAACCGATCGGGCCTACCCCGAGCTGTCCCGCAGACGAGCTACAAGACCCTTGCATACTCCTCCGACTCTTCTCTTCGCTCAGACTCGAGGAGTAGGGGGCTTATGGTCGGGTCGGTCATGCTGGACCCGAATCCAGACATAACAGCCCAAGGGCCGATCGGTCCATCTTTCAAGGATCAGTCTTATACCTTTTGGATATGCTAGGCCCAAGCCCAATCAATACATCCATAGTCCGTTCGTAGGTGGAAGTCTCTCATGCAGACGTAAAGACTTAAACCTAGCACCCGCTCCATATATAAGGTATAATTCTGCCATAACAGAGGTACGTAATCATAACCCTAGCCTTCTCCGTTCATAGCGATCCCACCTACACCAAAAAGACTGACTTGAGCGTCGGAGAGGCTTATCGAGAAACAACCTCCGACGCGTTTCTTTTGTTTTACAGAATCTTCGTTCTAATTCTCGTGTTCAGCAATGATTCCATGGATCCATACTAAGAACGACGTACCACGCCTTTAATTTGGCTGAACCAATATCTAAAAATTTATCTAATATATAATTAAAAAGTAACAATGACATATTCTTTTTGTTATAAAAATAAAGGTAAACATTGCTTATGTTGCACGAAGTTTTTAGGATATTAGTAGCCCACTAGAGTAGGCTATAAAAGAAAATAGGCTTGGGCTAGAAAGTAGGTAAGTCCAAGGCCTAGACCATATTGAAGCCCGTAAGCAAGTTCAAGGCACAAACAATCTCTCTCTTTAAAAAAAAAAAAGAAAAAAGGGTTTCCTTTGTAAACTATCATCTCTTTTCTACAAAGGCTCGCGAGAGGAAACCTACGGAGTGACGAAAACTAAGACTGCTCTGTAACTCAGAGACGTTGGAGCTTAAGCATGGTGCACGTCTCCTTCTACCGCAACTGTAATTTCTCTTTTCTCTGTCTTAATGCTTATATGCACTTGGATTGGTGAACTCGATTATGTTTTTGTATGTGCCTTTATCTTTAGTTCATGTTGCTTGGATTGTAGTCTCCTAGAACTACGTGGGGTGATTTGTATGATTGAGTCGATCTCTTTGATCTGAAGACGGGTTTTCAGTTTTTGTGCGATTAGGTTTGGGTTTGATCTAAGGAGTTTTTTCTTTTTTCTTTTTGGGTGAAGATATGTACCACTTTGGTTCACTAGGTAAATTTTCACCGTCTTCTACCTTAAAAAGGTTTTTAAAAGGTCATTTAACTGTACCTGCATTGAGGCTAAATGGCTATATTAATTTATCTTTTTTCTTCCAAGGTTGTTATTGAAATTTAGTGCTTGAAATTTCTAATCATTTTCATGTGGATACTGGTTACCTTTTGATTTGAACTGCAAAGATATGAAAGTTACGTTGTTGAAAACCTACCGGTATTGTTGATTTGGACTATATTAATTGATTAAACAACTTAAGAAGATCAACCAAACTTTTTTTTTTTTGAAAATCTGGAGGCGGGGTGTGTTTATGATTAGGTTTGAATCTACTTTGTTTCACATATGATATACTGCATGAAGAGAAAAATATTCATTTGCATAAAACTGTCTGTTATATTCCTGATTTTGGACTGCAACTATTGAACTTCAGATGGAAAAACATTTAAGAAGCCTCGACGTCCCTACGAGAAGGAGCGTTTGGATGCAGAGTTGAAACTTGTAGGAGAGTATGGTCTGCGATGCAAGAGAGAGCTCTGGAGAGTGCAATATGCCCTGAGCCGTATTCGTAATGCTGCTAGAACTCTTTTAACTCTTGATGAGAAGGATCCGCGTCGTATCTTTGAGGGTGAGGCCCTTCTCCGCAGAATGAATCGCTATGGGCTTTTGGATGAGACTCAGAACAAACTTGATTATGTCTTGGCCCTGACTGTGGAGAATTTCCTTGAAAGACGGTTGCAGACACTTGTGTTCAAGTCTGGTATGGCTAAGTCTATTCACCATGCAAGAGTGCTTATCAGGCAGAGGCATATCAGGTGAACTTGATCTCTTTACTGCTAATGGTAGAAAGGAAATTATTTTATTGGCATTATATATGATGTTTTCTTCCGTACTTGTGGAGAATTGAGAAGACAGGAAGAGGTGATTTTTAATCTTGAATTTTTCTTTAAGGCTGCTGGAACTCTCTTCAGCTTTAAGATATAAAAATTTGTGACTAAATGCAGCAGCATAACCTCCAGAAATTATGTCTGGCTTGTTGTGGTGAGTGTTTATTTTGATTTTCACGGTGTCATGACTAGTGTTATGGACCTAGCATATGATTGAGATCATGATGAGCTTGGAATATGAGGAATAAAGACGGTTTTTTGATGGTTGTATTCTCTTGTTTGAGTATGCAGTGTTATTATCTTATAGGTAAAAGACTTTATAGTCTTACCTTTAAGTTAGTAAAAGGTTGTAGCATTTTTCCTTCTATTATTCTGGGATGATAATCATATAGATATTAGCTGTAAACTCTAGAAACACTATTTATATAAGAAAATTAATACTAGGTTTCAATTTTTTTCAGAGTTGATCATCTGCTTTTAAGCTCTTCTTCAAGTGAAGCGTAAATTATCACTATGAGAGATGGGATGTTATCACCATAGGCTTATGTGTGATTGCAGAACCTAAATACCCATAGAATAATTCCTCTAGGATGGAGTTTTTTGTTCAAGTTTGTTGCTTGGTGCTACTCGAGGCCTATACAAGATTTGAATGATTTTATCTACTCTATTTTTGATGAAATCTTACTGATAACAAATGATTATTGGGTTTTTAATTTTTAGATTTCTTGAACATGATTGTTGGCTTGTTTCCACCAGGTTACATGCTCTTACTGGCTTAGTCCTCTTTGATGGACAGCACTGCTAATGTAATTGATACTTGTTCCTGGTTGGCAGGGTTGGGAGGCAAGTGGTGAACATCCCATCGTTCATGGTGAGGGTTGATTCACAAAAGCACATTGATTTCTCATTGACAAGTCCATTCGGTGGTGGGCGCCCAGGCAGAGTGAAGAGGAAAAACCAGAGGGCAGCTGCTAAGAAGGCAGCAGGTGGAGACGGAGATGAAGAGGATGAGGAATGAGCAGTCATTTTAGATTCTTTTGAATGTACTAGCTGATTTGGTTTATAAACACGGGTTATAATTGTGTTTGACGATGATGCATGATGAACTTGTGTATTTTTGACCGTTGTCATGGGTTAGATTTTCATTCAAATGACTAAAAGATTGGTTTTTTTTTTCCTCTTAAATTATAATTTTGGGTACATCATTTGTTGTCAGATTATAACAAGCACTGCAGATATAATCTTATGCCAACTAATAATGAAGAAAAAGGAATGGGATTAAAGATGGAACCCTACCGACATTTGTTGGTCTAAGTTAGCATGATCTTTAGGGTATCGATATATCGTCATAGAGGTGGATTTGTGTACTGTGCATGACATGCTCTCTTCTTCTCAGGCGTGGGCTACCTTTCTCTACCTTTTAGTGTTGAGCATCTATGCTCTGCTCTTCCGTAACTGGGTTGTAATCATTCACCATAAGTATCGGGAAGGTAATCGTTGTACGAATTGGCTTGTCCATTCAGCCTCTCAGTGTTCTTCCTTCGAGATCACCCATCTTGAACATCCTCTCAGCAGATGTATACCTCTCCTCTTAGAAGATGCGTCGGGGATCTGTTACCCGAGATTTATCATATAATTTTGTTGTTTTTCCTTCGTAAAAAAAAAAAGATGGAACCCTACTCTACTACTCTTGACTAGTACACGGCATGAAAATCCGCGCTGAAAGTCAAAACCATTTCTGTTAAACTAATTTCCGAGCCATAGATTATCGACGCACATGAATACGTCTTCGTAGACCCCATCTAATAATATTTTCATTTCCTCGAATCATCTCGTCACGAAGGTAGTTCCTTTACCAAGCCTAGAACAAGAAGACCAAATTGTTTCCATGGAGCCCATCAACATCTTAAGAGGCTATGGCAAAGTTAATTCCAACTTTGAAGATGCCACCTTTATCCGGCCACCACAAAGAAAACCTCTGATCACTACCCTCGCTATCTTTGCTATCCTTCTCCTGACCCTTGTCATCTCTCTGATGCTTGCAGCTCTCATCTACGAGAGCGTCACCGAATCACCAGAGTCTCCTTTTCTCTCCTCCTCCGATTCAATCAGAGTAGTCTGCAACGTGACTCGGTACCCCAACTCGTGCTTCACCAGCATATCCTCTCTTAACACCCCAACAAAACCCGACCCAGAAGCTATCTTCAACCTCTCTCTTCAGCTCTCCCTCAGAGAGCTCTCAAAACTTTCCTCCCTCCTCCAAACATGCAATTGCACTGGAATCGATGACTGCGTGACTCAGTTTGACGACGCGTTGGGTAGACTCAATGACTCTGTGTTGGCCATGAAGGTTGCCCCCGGAGAGAAGGTGTTGACTGATGAAAAAGTCAACAACATCAAAACTTGGATTAGTGCTGCTATGACTGATCAAGAGACATGCTTGGATGGCTTGTCAGAGATGGGATCGACGGTGATTGATGAATTCAAAGCTGAGATGGAAAGGGCAACGGAGTTTATGAGCAATAGTTTGGCAATTATTGCGAATATGCAGATCCTTCTTGAAAAGTTTGGTCTCAAGATGTACTGAAAGTTTTCGTTCTCACGAGGCTTTTGGTGAGTGTCAAAGTATGTGATCTTGATTTATATTTCATATAAATCTGTACACCAAGTTCAAATTTTATTATTCCGTTTGTTGATGTTGTACAAATGTTGTTTCTGGGATTTTATGGTGGTAACTGGAGACTTTAATTAGCTGCTGAAGATGTTGATTTAATACCAAATTACTCCGACTTTCAAGTCTTGCCATGCGAGAAGGAAGATAACCAGTTTTAGGAATTTCTTAAGGATTCGTGAAAGTACGACCATGAAGTCTTCTTACAAACTTCCAATGTCTTAACCATCTGATTTAAGCTTATATTTTCGATTGTCTCTTGTTTCCCTGCCTTCAGGATGCACATTTTGTTTCCTTGCCTAACTTATGCTGTACTAAAGTTGAATTCTTCTTCCTAGCAATATTTTAGTACTGCTTGGTATGCTTAATCAAGGTTTTTCTAAATTCTTCTAACTCGGATATTCTAAAAGGCTAAGCACTGGACTTAAATTCATAATTTGTGTGCTTAAGCAAGGTTCTTTTCAGTTCTTCTAATTGATATCGCATTACTCTAGACATTTGAAAGGGAGCACTGAGCTCAATACATTATTTGTGCCAATGTTCAAAATTGTATTATGTTGTTTTGCAATCGTGTGTGCTGTTCATTCTGAAATAAATTATCTTCCAGATAAGCTCACACCCCATCCCAAGAATCCATCTTGTGTTGGCTGCTTATTTCCTCTGAAATTTATTGGGGCCTGACCACTTTACTTCTCCAAATCTTAACATGTTTAGGATGACAAGGATCAGTAGTTGCCCACAGACATTGGGGTATTCCCGTTAAATTATCAATACATGGAAAAGAAGCTTTATTTGCTAAAATTCAGGTTCTTTTTTCTCAACTATCATATGGTTACTCGATTATTTTTAGTCTGTTGAACTGTGATTACTGTACAGCTATAATAGCATTAGATCTTTTCTATTTTAGTACAATTAATTATTCCGTTCAGTTATTATATAGATAATTTTAGGACTATTATTAACAATGTTGTTCGTCTGTATGATTATTTTTAGTTCATGGAAAAATGATTGTAATGAACTGGAGAAATTGTTGACACGAGATTCTCTAATACACATGCGATGAACTGATAGTAGAGAGATTTTACCATGTATGCCAATGATGTATCAGCTTCTGTTTTATTAGTGCATGGAAGGTCTGAATTATTCTTCCCATGACCCTCATGGACTTCAGATTTGGATAAAATTCCTGCTGATTTTTTTAGAATGTACTTCAGTAAGATCGTTCAGTCTCTTAATGTTTATAGTCCATTTGATCAGGAGGATTTTGTTGCAGCTTTGAAGTGTTGATTCTTCCAGTTCATTATTTGTTTGTCAGCACAATGTTGTTTTGCAAGCTTTAATAAGGGAACAACCTTTAATTAAAGGTTCAGAATCTGATATTGGTTGTCTGAGTTGCACGCCTTTTTCTTATCCTTCTGTTTCTAGTTCTTAACAGCTTATATATAGTTTGTGTTTAGGTATTGCTTTGTAAAATTTACCATTGATGTAAGAGTATTAGCTGGGGTTTGGTAGAGTAGATTACATGACGTGTTCATTGCTATCCTATTCATGTTTTATGCTTTGGGATTAAAACCTGAAATTGATCTGAATCACATGGAACTCTTGAAAAATGACTCGAGTTGGAACAACCAACACATATGAAAGTTGAGATATTATATGTAGTTTCGTAGCGATAATATGATTTTTGTTGGGAGTGAGTTTATTAGGAGATAAATCTTGTGTTGCGGAATGTGGTTTGGACTTTTGGTTCAGAAGAAAAGGACACGTATATGGTTAGTTTATACTATTGCAACCAAGTTAGTTGAAATTTTATGTATGACATTATTATTTTGATTAATAAAGACGTTCTTTATTTTTATATATTATGTTAATTACAATTGATATTTTAATAACTAAAGAAAAAATCTTTGGAATAATTATTGTGTAACTGAAATTATCAATGTTTTAAAAACCAAACCGGATCGTCTGATCTGATCGAAAAAAGTTTGAACCGGTCTGTGGTCTAGTTCGGTTTCACCTAAGAACTTTATGTATAAAAACTAGCCGATTCAACTTTTTTTGGTCAGACTGAATAGTCTGGTTCGGTTTTTAAAATTTTGAATTTCATTAGCAATTGCTTTGTCTCGCTGGTTTTGTGGTTCCATTTGTGGGTTGGACCATACAAAGCCACAAGTTCTCTATATTAGTTTAAACTCTCGGATTTTTGTATTTACCTTTTTCTTTTTTTGACCTAAAACTAAATTTAGATCTTTGTAAAATAATTCTTAATTATAATATCTTTTATTGTTATTATATAAAATTATTAATTCTATATTATTAAATTTTATATTGTAAATGAATATTAATATTAAGAATTGATTTTTAAAATTTTAAATATTAGAGAAGTATTTCAATTTTATGAGAAATTTATAATTGATTTTATTTTTTATATTTTACTTAGATTAATTTAGATATGAAAGACAAAGAAAACATATTCTAAATTATCATTTTAATGCTGGTTATAATATGTGTTTATCAAGGGTAAATTAAAATAAAAAAGAGGCCTTTGTTTACAGTATAATTGATTGTAATTATAATCAGATGGTATTGGATTAATTTGTATGAATTATGAATCTTATTTTGTAATGAATAATTTAAACTATTGAAGCATACTGAAAGAAATATATATACTTATTTAGTTATACATGTATTAATGCCAAAGTCTAGATCTCGGTCAATATTTCTTCAATAGGCAAAAGGTGTAAATTTAACTATTATTTCATAAAATTACAAGTTAATTTCTATTATTCGAGGTATTTAAATAAATTCTAACATTTGCAACTATTCAAATTTGATTGCAAAATTTAAATAGTATAAAGCCTCATCAATACGATTTATGAAGAAAATACATTTATTACATTGAATGAATTAAGAATATCTACTTATGGTTATTTCATATCTTATTTTGATTATATTTAATTAAAATTATATTATATTATAAGTTTATAATTGAGAATAATTTCATAGATCACTAATTTATAATTTGTTTTAATGTAGTAGAAGAATTTGACGCAAATATTTTAGATGAAAGCTTAATTTACGAATCTTTAAACAACGTTGGAGAATTTGGAGTTTTTGACAATGATGAGACACAATCTTCTTCTTGAAATGCGATTTTAATTTTATTATTATTTTAATATTTATATTAGACTCATATTTATTTATTATTTATTCATTATATAATAATAGACATTAGTATATTTTTATTATAATAAAATATTTTATTTTTACTTATTTTTATAAGTTTTATTTCTTATTTATTATATACCGGTTTTATAGCAGTTAACTACCGGTTGAACCTCTAAACTTTAAACCTTTTTTTTGAACGGTTCGGTGTCCGATTCTGTTTTTAAAACATTGCAAATTATAACAAAATCACAATTGTGATATTCAATTTGCATTTATATGTTATTATCAAATTATTCTTAATTGTAGTTTTATCAAAATAGGATAATGATAAAATGGTAAAATTAGTACATGTTATGCTTTTTTCTTATGAAAATAATAATTAATCTTATAAATTAAAGTATAAAAATGCTTTAATAAACGTGTGAGTAGTTATTAGAAAATAAATTCACTAAACTAATCTGATTATGAAAAATTCAAATAGAATATTAATTGATGTATGAATTCTTTGACAACAAAAATACCTGCCCCATTTTGACGCCTCAAACCTCCCGAATACTAAAATTTGAACCAATTGATCTCTTTCACTTTAGCTCCTATCCATTTTATCTCTTAGATGCATATTATATAAATCTTACGCTTATCTAAAATCTTGACTAATTCCAATTGCTTTCTTCTAAAGGTCTCGTTGTTTTAAGAAAAACTAGCTTGTCAAGCAAAATTTTTATACATTTATAAAAGTTTTAATTTTCCATCTATTTTTTAATAACAGATTTGATTCTACTTGCATGTTAGATGTTAAAACTTTCACTTGAAATAACAGATTTAATCTCCAGAGAATTGCTTCTAGGCGTTTCAGCTAGTAAGAATTTAGGTAAATTTGATAATATTGGGTAAAATCTAGAAGACACTCAGTGAGTGGGTTCTTGGAGAAACAAGCTTCAGACCCAACATAACAAGGATGCTCTCAAATTTTACCAAAGTGTCCTTAAAGATGCTGTTTTTATCTCTTATGATTGAGCTATTGAAAGGAGAAGCTAAAGCATGTTCCTTATCCTTAATCGACCTTTTTTGGACCAAATGTCCTACATTCCTTGCTGGGAATGCTTGGGCGAAGGCCAGATGGGGTAAGAAAAGGTTCAAAAAAGTTATGTTGAGAGTGGATGGTGCGTTATTGTTCAAGTTTTCTGACAACCCTAACCTAAATTAAATTGTGGAGTTAGGGCCTTGGCAATATGGGGATCAACCTCTTATTATTCAGAAGTGGAGGTCGAGAATGGAATTAGATCGAGGAAAAATTGATACCATATGTGGGTTAATTTCCATAACTTGCCAATGGAATTTTGAACTGTCGAGAGATTGAGCTTCTTCACAAGCTCCTTAGGGAAACCTGTGTGTATGGACTCCCAAAAAGCTTCAATGGAGAGGATCTACTACGCTTAATTATGTATTGAAATTCCCAAGAATGCACCTCTACCTTATAGTTTACCTAGCCTATCGCTAGGTGAAGCTAGTGACTTGGTGAGGGCTGAAATACAAAAGCTGATAAAACTAGTGGTAATGAATTCGTTAGCGTGAGAAATGTTGAAATTATCTCCTATACAATGGAGATTTGTAAGTTAGATAGTAACAAGCTGGAAACTATATTAAATGATGTTAGGATAACTAAGAAAGCAGTAGATAATAGCTTGCTGATTTAGCTTGAGAAAGTAATTCAGAGAGAAATCGAAAATTCCAAAGATGAGAATGTGTTATGTTTGCGCAATGTTGAAACTTATTCTCAGATTTTAAAGCCTCCTCAGACAGCTAGGAATCATCTGGAAAAAACCGCAGATTGCATTGATGTTAATACTAATTCATCTGACAATGTTGTATAAGAATTTTCTAGGTCTGGATGTTTGGAGAATGTTGAAGCTGATAGTTGTTCCCCCACAATTGATCTTATTATTCTAGATGTACCTGAAGACTTTTGAGTGTAGCCCAAAACTTCTAAAAGAAAATCTGTAAGGAAGAGAAAACAAAATCCCATATATTAAAGGGCTTCTCCCATACACGGCAGTCTTATTATCTTGTCAGTATGGTTCTTTGTCTTCAATAGCTAAAGAGAATAGTAACGTAACAAAACTAATGAAAAGCAAGATGAGGATGTTTGGTTTGTAGTGAGCGAGCGAAAAAATTGTATCCGTCTCTGGGACAGAATGTGTTTAATTGCAATGGACAGAACGAAAAAATTGTGTCAATGACAAAAATGCCCTTGATACTTAAGATGATTAACAATGTGTTATGAATTGATAAGTTTGTTACGAATGAGAAGCTTTTGTTAAAAAGTGAACAAATAATAATAATAACATTTTCAAATTAAGATTGAATAATAATAATAATAATAATAATAATAATAATAACATTTATTACTAATAATAATAATAAGAATACTAATACTAATAACCATAATGAATACAATAATAATAATAATGATGATGATGATGATGATGATAATGATGATGATGATAATTGTAATAATAATAATTGTAATTAATAATAATAAATAGTATGTTATTATTTTACAAATAATAACAATAGTAATAATAATGATTATAAGAAATTAAATTGATAATAATAATTATGTGCAAACATAACATTTAAGCATTCATTAAATCAATTACAAAATAGGTTCAACATATATTCATAGCATTAATTACATAATATGTTCAACATACATTCTAAACAAACATCTAAGTGTTAATATTTGGGTGACATATTATTTAGAGATTTATTTCTTGACTAATTAAAAACCTTTCATTAATAAGTTAGAAAACTATTTTAAAATATTAAAGAAAGTTCCTTTTCTTGATAAATAAATTATTTTATTTATAAATAAAGAAAGCTATTATTTATAAATAAAGAAACAATTTCTAAATAAATAAAATAATAATTCTTTAAACAAATTAAATTAAGAATTTAATTCATCTCAATCAAATTGAAATAAATAAATATAATTAAGAAACATCTTTCTTAATATTTTTTTAAAAATTCTTAATTTCAAGAAGTCTAATTAATTAATTTCAAGTTAATTGAAAATAATTAATTCTAATATTAGAAACAACTTTTCCAATTAATCAATTTCAATCTAATTAAAACTAATTAATTCTAATTTTGAAAACTACATTTCTAAAATTAATTAGAATCAATATAATTATTAATTTAATCAAATTAAAAAATAATTATGTTAATTTTGGAATTGATTTGATGATTAATTTAATTTAATAATTCGGAAAACCTAAATTAACTTTTAAAACATTCCTAATAAAATTAACCCTAAAATCAATTTTCAAATAATTAAAAAACACCTTTTAAAACCCATTTTCTTCTTTACACATATTCTTATTCAGATATACTATTCATTGATGGGACAAATAAAGACATGATCCATCTTTATTATTCCCATTTCTACTAACTGCTGCCCACGCAGAACTGCTTCTTTATTTCCTCCGTGAGACAGGGACGCGGCGTCGTCTCTGTCTTTCGTTTTTGGGATAGACAGGATTTGTGTGTCCCTGTCTCTCGGAGTCAAAGGACAAAACGAGCGTTGATAAGAACAAACGCCCGGTACGGTGAGATTTTTGTTACATCAACTGTCCCCACCCACGGAGACAGTAACCATACACGGGGTTAAATCCCTTCACGCCCGAAGCTCTCTTGTTTTAACGCTGCATTTAACACATCGCACGCTGCGTTTAATGTGTGCTTGTTTAATGCTGCGTTTCACGCCAAAAGCCTCCCACACCTCTCTTCAGTGCGTTTGGACGCTGCGTTGCATGCCTAGCTCTATTGCACTGTCGTTTCAAACCACCAAGAAAGATGTAATCTCTTTTTATTTTGTGTCTTTTCTTTGTTAAACATTTGTGCTCCAATTTGCTTTAGAACTTAAGCAATTTATCTTTAAAATAGGATTGAAATCACATGGAAATATATAAGAAAATATATGATAATTCAATCCTATCAAATACCCCCACACTTAGCCTTTGACCGTCCTCGGACAAAACATCAAAATTAAACCCAAAACATTAACTTAATTTCCATTTTTTTCCAAAACTATATAATCATAACCAAAGTTGAATTACTTTTAAAAATCATAATCAAAAATCAACATTCTAAACTTTTACTCATGATTAATCAACAAGCATCATCTTCAGAAACTGAGCAATCTAATGGTAGACTCGAAAAATGTGTTTAACTAAAATATATCTAAGGGTAAACTCAACACCATTCATGATCATGACAATCCACAACTTTGCATATCATTTCATTTCTCCACTCCTAATTTTCACTTGCAAAATTACAAATCAAAGGATTTTTTAGGGTTATAATATGGGTAAAGGTAAGATGAGATGTATTTGGGTCAAGTAGCATAAAAGTCATCAAAGCTAATGAAACAAAGTAACACTCATAAAAAACTGGGTACTATTAGCTATGACAAATGCAACATTTATATTTCACAACCCTATTCAACTCTCATACACAAACCACATGAAGTATATATCAATCTGAAGGAATCACTCATACAATTTACCAACATGAAATCACAAGAACTTTCTAAGCCAACATCTACTTCATATTCAACATACTCCAATAACACATTCATTACAACTCTAGGAAGATGCATAAATCATAAACAACTTTTCAACACATATCAATTCCACCTGGATACATTTATTTTAAACAATTTTTTCATTCTTTTTTCTTTTCCTTCTTTCTTTCTTTTCCATTTTCTTTTCTTTTCTTTTTTTCTTTTATCTTTTCTTTCTTTCTTTTCCTTATAAAAATTAAAATAAACTACATTAACATGAGAATTTCAATGATAAGACATAATAAAACATCTCAACATTATAACCAATCATCACATATGTACACCCCCATACTTAGAACATCCACAAACTCAACAATCACAAATGTTTCACTAGCTTTATGGCTTGGGTAAGACATTTGGTTAAGTTTAAAAGCATGAAATGTGATTTATACAAAAAGAAAGGCTAAAGTTTAAAGGGGTTCATGAAGGGAAAATCATGTCATAGGATAGGTTATTTGACTAATGTAATTTATGAAAAAAAAAAAAGAATGTCTAATCATGTCCATGTTAATGCATATGATAAAAATGTGATCTTGAATATATATTTAATGCAAAATCGGGAGGTAAATGTCATGAAGGTCACATATTATCAAAAGGTAATAAGACTGATATGGATGTGTCAGTCAAATAAGGCTTAAAATTTCACTGGCTTTATTTACCATTAGTCACTATTCTTTTAAAGATAATGCATATTGACCAATCACAAGAGCAAAAGTACATGCTAAAGTTGCTATGAAATTCTCTAATCAATTCACACTCTAATCATGATTATATAATCCCAGAAGCAATAGAAAACGAGAAAATGTTTATTTCAATTGTTTTATTCTTTCTCTCATTTTGATTGAAAACTTAAAAACAAATAAAACAAATAAATTCAAAAACACACATGCATAGAAAAAGTAATGCAAAAATATAAAGGAAAAGATTCTTCCCTTGGGTTGCCTCCCAACAAGTACCTCTATTTAGGGTCACTGGTTCGACTCCTTCTTCCTCGTCATGTTACAAAATTGTGATCTTCAGGTGTCACATGTGGCTCCTCCATGTGAGGTAGTTCCGGATAGGGCCTTAATTGATCATCGTCCTTATTTAGCGTCTTCCCTATCCTCAGATTCTCAATCTCGATTGAGTCCATACACTATGAAAATATTTCGAACGTCTCTTCACCTTTTTCTTCATCATTTAACTCTTTGGATACTCTTTGGGTTGATACGTCTGCCCCTCTTCACTTTGCGATTCTAGGCAATTAAGCCTTATTGCCATCTGACCTATTAGGTGTTCCATCCTCTATTGACTTACTTTTGTCTCTTATCATAATTGTTGTATATCCTGTTGAAATTGTAAATTGTTAACAACAATAGTCTTAACAAGTTCTTCTAAAGATGGAACTTAATCGTGTTGGCTTTCTAAATCTTGGGTGCTAAACCACGTGTTTTTTGGAAATTGCCCTCCATCCTTCTAGAATTGTAGAGTATTCTGCTACATTTGCAAAGTATTAGCTTTCAAAATATTATTCAACTCTTCCAGAGATGGACCGGAGTCATGATAGGAAGCTTCTAGTCTGTATAAGAATTGTTATGCATCTTGCAAACTATCATGGAATCAATTCTGATGATTATTCCATTCATAACAAAAGTTAGGTTGATCAGCCCAAATATTGTCATAAGATTGAGAATATGAGTTATAAAAGAAATTACTTCTGTTCATATCGATTTTTGTTCAAACATGAAATAAAAAGATGAAAAGATCATAAAATAACTAAAAATAAATCAATTACGAACAAATATATACAAAACACCAATTAAATCACAAATAAAAACTAAAACACGGCACTCCCCGACAACGATGCCAAAATTTGACCGTGCGTCTTTACGCTAGTCAAAATAAAATAACTATACCACTGCTATAGCAGTGGCGAGTCTTGGTTGATCTCACAAAGAGTGTGTGTAAAGTTTATGGAATGAAATTAACCGGTGTTTAGGAAAAAGGGGAGGTTTTGGATTTTTAGAAGAAGAAAATAAAATGAAACTAACTAATAAAAAATAAATTAAAGAAAACATACAAAAAAATGATAAAAGTGGGGAATTCGGTAGGGACCTGATTCTTTGGTTCAATCTCGACCTACACCCTAATTAAGTATATTTCATTAATTTGTTGTTCTTTAACCTCTCCTAGCAATTATTAATCGTGAATTAACAATTAACCTAAGTTTTCCCTTAGGTTTTGTTTAATCAAGATATGATTGTTAATTAAACCTAACCACCAAATAACCTAGGATATGATCTATAGATTTAATTAGGCAGTAGCATTACAACTAAAAAAACCGATTAATCCAAGCAACAACCATATACAATGCGTCATTTAGCCTAGGTCATGTTATCCCTAATGATTACGAATCATTAGTCACTACACATGAATTTTAACATAACAATTATGGATTATATCAAAATTCTAGCAATGGGTTTGCAATTAAACAATTTAATGAATGCATTAAAATCATCATCTCACAATACCCAATGTGTTCATACACAAATAATCGAATAATAAAAAAAATGCGATTATCTATAGACAATACCCAAATCAATTAATATAGGATAACACAATCAATTTCTAATGAGAGAAAGAAACAATAAAATAAAAAAACTTAACCCATCAACAAAATAAAAAATACTTAACCCAGGTCGTCAGCATCGATGTCGCCTCCAAACTGAAGTCGAGACATTTAGCCTTTCATCGCTCTTTCTAAAAAAAATGCTTCAACCCTCATTCCAATCCCTAGCTGAAAACCCCTTGGTTTCTCCTCACTGCTTATTGTTCACTGTGCGCTCCTATTGTTGTTCACTATGCGCTCCTGTTGCTGTTCACTGTGTGCTCCTCTCTTCAAGTACTGCCAGCTCCCATCTCTTCTACTATAGCTGATGGGATAATTAAAGGTCCCATCAGCTGGTCCAAGTTTCTGTAGTTGATGGGACAAATTAATGTCTCCTCCAGTAGCTCTTAAATCCCTTCACGCCCGCAGCTCTTTTGTTTTAACACTGCGTTTAACACAGCATACACTACGTTGCTGTGTTCACGTAGCGTCTTCTACGTTTCACGCCAAAAGCCTCCCACACCTCTCTTCAGTGCTTTTGGGATGCTGCATTGCATGTGTAGCTCTGCTTTCAAACCACCAAGAAAGCTGTAATCTCTTTTTATTTTGTGCCTTTTCCTTGTTAAACATTTGTGCCCCAATTTGCTTTAGAATATCTTGTCTTTTTGGCCTCAAATATATATCAACATATCCAACCTAATAGTCAACACAAATTGAACACAACTTAAGCATTTTATCTTGAAAATATGATTGAAATCACATGGAAATACATAAGAAAATCTATGATAATTCAATCCTATCAGAACACAAGGCTTATTGAACAGTTAAGAAGTTAAATCTTGACTGGAGAAAATCGGTTAAAAATAGGTCTCTTTAGTTGTGTGAATTGGAAGAATTTCGAAACAAAACATATGAGAACTCCAAAATCTACAAGGAGAAAACTAAGAAAAGGCCTGACCAACACATCATAAGGAAAGAATTTGCCCCAGGAGAGAAAGTTCTACTTTTCAACTCGAGCTTGAAGTTTCTTCCAGGTGAATTGTGCTCTAGATGGTCAAGGCCCTTTGTTGTGAAAAATGTTATCTCTTATGGAGCAATTGAAGTTTAGGGAAGTCATGGAAGAACTTTCAAAGTGAATGGGTAAAGATTGAAGCATTATTATGGTCAAGAGTTGAGAAACATTACAAGCATTTCACTTAAAGATCCGTGATCAAATGGCTACGTCGAGCTATTGATGTTTAACATAGCACCCATTGGGAGGCACCCCATTCTTATCCTTTCATTTTAATTCTTTATTGTTTCAGTTTCTTTTTATTGCTTTCATTTGAGTACCTTATTTATTTTTTATCTTTTTTTTTTATATAGGAATGCAAGATTGGAGCTGAGAATTCTGATTTCAAGTCGCTGAGCCTTCTTTGATCTAGGGATTCCTTATGTTCTGATCTCCTTTTTTTTAGGTCATTTGGGATAATGTCCCATTTAAGTTTGTGGATGGGACCATTTATAAAATTTTTGCAATCTTGCAGTTGAACGATGATGAAGGTTGTATCATGTCATTTTGTCATAGTAGTTGGACTGAGGATTGAGTTATGTGCTTGAAGTTGAATTAGGCTACTCAAGGGGAAGGTGAATTATATGGATTGATTGAAGTAGTTAGTTGCATAAACTCAGTCAATAATTTGATACTTGAGTGATTAGGTAATGTATAAAATTTTGATGGATTTTCACATAAACACATGTGGGATTTTGAGCCTACATAAATGTATTTTATATTTATTTCATTGTTTTTTTGTTGTGTGTGATACTCCCTTAGAAAGATTACCTCTAGAACTTGCATTGAATCGGTTTAGAACTAAGAGATGTATGCTTTATGGAAATGATTAAGGCATTCTTTGTTTTAAATGACCCACCTTATACATTATCCCTTGCCACCTCTTTTGAACCTTTACCCTTTTGAACTTAGTTGTTATTCTAAGATGTTTATAGAGGTACTCCTATTCATATTTTATTGATTTATGCTATTTTTGTTTTCTCTTGTTTTAAATAAAAAAAGAGAAAGAGGTAAAGTAAATAAAGAAAAAGAAAAAGAAGCAAACATAGTGGAATTAGTTAGTGATGAGTAATAGTAGTCCCATGTATTCATTTCCATATCTCAGACTTTGTATTTAGTTGTCCTTTTTAATAAGTACTTTGTTAATGCTTATAAATTAACTGTTGAAGGCATTTTTATCATTAGAATTAATGTCATTTTTCCTTAATTTATGGATTAATTATTGGGTTATATATATATATTCTTCTTGCTAAATTGCTTGGTTCGCCTGAATTTGCATTTATAATTGTCATGTTTAATTTATAACAAATGCACTTGATTTCAGTTGAAAAGACTACAACAACAATTAATTGGAGGAAGGACAGTCACGGGGTACATGAAAAAAAATTAGACTTCCAGAAGATCAACATAGCAGTCCAAAACGCAAGCAATACACAAGAAAGAAACTAACAAAATTAAATTGTCACATCAGTGTGCATTTGGAGGAGGTTTGTGCGTGATTTGCATGAAGACAAGAGGAAAATACAGCAAGAAAATCACGCACGCAGACATTAGAAGGAGCAAATAAAATTGTCAAAGAAAGAAGCACGCATGGACAAGAGCTTGTGCGTGAACTTGGGAAAAGAAGAAAACAACAAAAATATAGGGAGGCTAGTTGCAGCTACGGAGAAGCTAGTTGGAGGCGTTAACAGTAGACAATACATGCACTCCACCTTAGTTGACCGACGCATGCAGTTTGAGGAAAAAAGAAAAATCACGCAAGCTCCAGGAGGCTACAAGGAAGACAACTGAAATCACGCTAAATAGAAAAAAAAGAAGAAGAAGGTGGGAAGATCACGTAATAGCTGGAATTGCGACAAGTGAGAAGAGGAGACTACGTGAGTGAGCTAGATGAGCTCCAAACGAAAATCACGCTGCTGGGAGGACGCTGAAGACAGATGATGGTTTAAAAGAAAACATCTAGCTAGGCATGAAGAGAGGGAGACGTTGGCAGCTGGTGGTTATGGAATAAAGTGGAAAGTGGATTTTGTTGAAGCTCCAACGTTACAGCTGAACGTTAGACACTAGAGGACAGCTCCAAGGACCCACATGGGGAAAAAGAAAATCACGTTAGGGATAGAAGACTTGCGTGAACTAGGAGCTTGGTGAGATTAGAGGGACCAATGAGGTGACCCACTCAAACAGCAAAAAATAGGAGGATTGACGCACATTAGTGGGTGGAGCTGGAAAAAAACGTTAAAAAACAAAAAAAAAGAGAACTCTCCACTGATTGGGGGAAGCGCTCACGTTACACATTGAAAAGGGAAGGGGGCCACTCTCCACTCACTAAATAACAACTCACTCATCTCCACTCACGCATGAAAGGGAGCTCTTCAATGCTATTTACTGGGACGTTACACAAACATACACTGCACCAAGGAGGAGGCTCTACCAACGTGAGAAAGCAAGAGAGCCACTCACCCCAAGCCACTCCACTGACGCTATTTTCATTTGCTATTACACCAAAACTCTTTCCATGAAGCAATGAAAGCATCAGTTGGCAACAAAGGATTAAAGAGCTGGTGGAAACATTAAAAAAAAGAGAATGTTGAGCTGGTGATGGCTAGGAGCATCCACTTTACTCCACCATTTAGGATATTCTCCACTTGAACGTTGGCAGCTGGATGAGAAAAAAATAGTTTTGGCTGGAAAAATACATCGACACACCATCAGCTTAGGAACGATGCTCCATGCAGTGATGCAGCATTAGAGGGAGACTCGAAACTCATTCAACTTCTGGTTTATTATTTAATTTCTCCTAATGTTGTTTGCTGAGCATAATTTATGTGGTTTTCATCCTACCATGAGTAAGTAGCTTCCTCAAAGTTTCAAGGTTGGGCTGAAGCTTTTAGCTAATTTTATGAACTAAATTTCGATTGATTTATTTGTATGAATTTTTGGTTTTGATTTCTCTATTTTGAAATTGATTTTTCTGGTATTGTGTTTGGCCAACCATTACTTGACGTTAGTTGTTAATTGAAGAACCGATAGGTGAAAATTGATAACGGAACTCCAAACAGAGGACTTATAAATTTCAGATTTAGACATAACCTGAATTTATGAGAAAAAAAACCAGGTTAGCAAAGAACTTAATGAGTTATGCTTGATTGCTAGTTTATGATAGTAAATTAGGATTATTGCGTAACACTCCTTTGATACCTTGAAAAAGGATCTAAGAAACTCTAGGCTCAACCTTCTATCAACCAAAAATTCGCCTAATAAATTGACCCAGGTAAAAGTCCATAGAAAACGTTAAAAGTGGAACCATCCTTGAAGCTTACCACATTTCATTCGGAGTAACCCCTAGAAATATTCAAAATATTCTTTAACTTTGATTTTGTTATTTTTGCTAGTTAAATTTCCTAATTTAATTCCCCATTTTTACACAATCGCTTAGTCTAATTAATTGAGTGATCCAAGCCTAGTACTTATACAATTACTCCCTGTGGGACGATATTATACTGTACTACTTGAGACCCATGAACTTGCGAAACCACATCATTAACCCGTGACCTTTTTATCCTACCTTAACCCAAACCCTATTGCAACCCTAAATAAAAGTCCTTTTGATCTATATTGGTGTGTACTTTATACGGTAGAGAATTGGGAAATATGCGAGCCTATGGTAGTGTAGTCTTTTAGAGGGGGTCTTAAGTGAAACACTGACCTAAACACTTGAGTGATTTGAACAAAAAAGTGAGAAAAATCCATCTGAATTTTATATGTTCCTCTGATCAATTATGTCTACCTTTGACGTTGTTTATGTGCATTGATGAAAAATTATGATATATGTAGTAGCTCAAAGCTTGAATTTGCTAAAGTTTGAATGAATGCACACACTCGATCTTCTTTAAAAATGAATTGATGAAATTTTTTTTGTTATTGTGTTTAAATTACTTAGGGACAAACAATAGTTCAAGTGTGGGGGGTATTGATAAAGATATTGATAGGCCTTTCTTTGACACATTAATGTAGGTGAATTGTGCAATATTTTGGGATAAATATTATGCTAAATTGCTATTTTTTATCTTTAAGTGTTAGGATTTTTGTGGAAAAAATATAGCAAAAAGACAACAAATTTGGAATGTAAAAAAAACCATACACCAATAGCAAATTAAAGATTATGCATGTGTGAAACGCAAGAAAGCAAAGAAGAGTCTTCAACGTTTTGAAAAAATAAAAACATTGAGCAGCAAGAGAAGAAAAAGTAGAGGGTTCAGCATGTTTTAGGAAAAAAAAAGAAGGCAGCTATGAAGAAAAGGGAGGGCCCAACATTTTTCAAAACAAAAGAGGGTAGCAGCTCCTCATTCGGTGAAAAGAGAGAGGACCATTAAAAAACGACAACAACACAAACCTTTCACTAAGAGCAGCCCCCACTCAAGGAAAAACCCTCTATTCCATTCACAATAACAAAGTCGTCGCTCCATCCACCAACGTAAACCACACTTCCACGCAGCATCTACTAAAAACATTCACACATGCAGTAGCCTACAACACCCACGAACATATCATCCCCTAGAAGCACCCCCACTTGATTGCATCCGTTGACATATACACTCTCCACTCCATGCACAAGAGACAAAAACCGTAGCCTCCACTCAAGCAGTTGGCGTTTCACTCCACTCACGCTCACGCATCCTCCACTTTTAGGGAGAACCCTCCATTCACTCACCAGCGCAACAAGCCTTCACAGCCTATAAAGCAGCCACGCAAGGAGAGGGGACAACACATTTTTCTGCTGTAGTTTGTATTGATTTGTGTCTAGAACTTTAACTTCTCTTATGGATTTGATGTTTTGATGATGTTTGCTTTGACATTGAACATTGCTAGAATTCATGACTCAATATTCATACACTTATTGACTTTCCTTAGATTTAATTGTTCTTACTTTGGATTATTCGAACCTTTGGAAAAGGAAATTTTTGTTATAAGATTAAAGGAAATTTCAGCTAGGATTTTCTTGTAAGTTGGGAGACCCAAGAAACTTAAGAAGTGAAAATAGAAGGTTTGAGTTTGGAACTCAAGAAACTCTAGGAAGAACTTAAGTAAGGGATTACTCAGTGATATCTAGAGTGAATAGATTAATTCACCTTTGGGAGAAGGGGATTAAAAATTCACTTACAAGGTTAGGATTTTTCATTTTTGGAGGATAGTTAATTCAATATTAAAGTTGGCAAAAACATCATTCCCTAAGAGAAAGTCATTCCCCATTGAAGTTGATTGTGAATTTATCATATCTATAAGAAGGTTAGTGGGAGTATAATTGTTCTCTTCAATAGGAGTATGTGGAGACATATAGCTCATATAGAACAAAAGTTCTAACTTTCAATTGTGGAACATATAATTTTCAAAAGAATAACTCTTGTTAGATATGAAAAGGTAACAACTAATTATAGGAATTAGATATATAGAGATAGATTGGACGTTGTTAACTTATTCTAAGTCCAAGTGCATAGATAATGTACTAAAGATGTTTAGTATTTAAGATATCAAATAATTGTGAAGTATTAAAGATATTCATTACTCTATGTGGGAGTTGATATTTGAGTTCAAGATGATAAGGATATAATTTTAGAAGTAAATCCTAATTAGGTTTATTTACTTAGAAAAATATCATTTAGGATTGGAAAAGTTCCAGTGTAGGCATTGGTTGCTAATTAAGTCTTATTACATTTTTTTGTTTACTGGAAATGATTAATTGGATCAATAAGTTCTTTAGTGAACTTGATATAGTTTCTTTGCATTGTTCAAGATAGTAATATACTGTAGAACATTAGAGTCATTAGGCATGCATAAGGAGCTAATGTCTCATCAAAGATCCAAGAATGTATTTAGGCAAATTTTCTTAATTATAATGATAATTAAGATGGGAGTTGTAAGATTTAATCAAGTGCTCACTATAAAGAATCTTGTAGAATTCTTTCATTAAGCCACAACCCCAATAGTAGAATAATCATCAGATGGTGATATGGTATGAGATACTTAAAACGATTAGTTTAGTGCAAGTGGGAGATTGTTGATTCATATCCTACAACTAATCGCTTTGGTTGTAGTTTAGTGACATATTTAAAGGCATTATTTATCTTGTACATGTTTAGATGTATATGATAAAGTCTATGGGATAATTATACATTGCAAACGAAATTATAATTATGAGATTCATAGTGCATTTATGTATTATTTCCAAAGGTTCCTAGTCATTGTTGTGTTAAGATTGGACATTAATAGAACATAAAAAGACTAGCACACGTTTTGTTTTTCCTTGCAAAGAAAGTAGTCGATCTCATAGGCTAAATATAGAGTACTTAAACAAACATGTGGGTGCTTGCTAGAGAACAAGTTCACTAAACATAGCCAATATGAGAAATCTATTTGGAACATTACTTATTGTCTATAGAATTCTCATTGCGATGATTGTATAAATGATCTTTTGCCTTAAGGTCATCAAAGTTATCTTGTATGGAGATTGCTATGTTTTGATACTACTTATGATCTATTTAATCATAGGTCATTTAATCGGTAGTCATTGGATGTAGCATGAACTATATAGAGATAGTTGAATGATCAATATAGGATTTATCACCCTAAAGTAATTGGGGAGAATGTTTTGTTGTTCTCGATTAGTATTGATTCAGGAAATCCTTGACCAAGTTGAAATGACGATTTTTAAATAGTTTACAAATGTCATTAATTGAATCAATAGCTAATGGAAGCGAACTAATATGATTAGACTCAAAATAGAGTAGACATTAATTTCATGTTCTATATCTAGTTGGAACATTGTATGATGATAGGATTGAATTATACAATAAAATTATGCACGGAAAGGTTAGTCTAAACTACTTTGACATTCCCACATATTTGGATACTCATAATACATTGCTAGACGTCAATCTTGATCTATGATTATAAATTGTTTAATTGAACAATTAAAGATAAATTAAAATTAGTTTTAATTTACCTAATTTTAATTCATTATAATCATTGTCAATATATTTGAGAACCTAATGGGTTTCACATATAAAATGGGTTGAAGAGAGAAAATTAATTTAATCAAGTTGGACTTGATTGTAATGTTTGAGAAACTTTATGATTAAACATGAGATATTTAATAAATAAAGATCAATATGAGATATTGAATTTTATATGGGTATAATTGGCATTTAATTAGAATTATTTGTAATTCTAATTAAAATTTAATTGAATTAAAATTTAATTTCAATTAAATTACTAAAACATCCAAAGCTTATTATAAATAAACTTAAGCTTTATGGAACTAGCACTTCTTACTCAACCCTTTTTATGAGAGTTACAGAGTTTTTTCAACCTGTTTTGTAGATACCGTTAAAGGCCAGATGTTTGTGCGGTTATGGTGGTTGAGACGAATCAGTTTTGAAAACGGTTCAAGAAATACAACAAGATAAAAATCAAGCTTTGGAATAAGGTACAAATTAAATTTTCGCTTCATTATAATTCGTGTTAATCATTTTATAGAATTAAATAGATCTTAATTTTAGGAAAATAAAAAATCACGAAAAAGTTATTCCGCTATGGTTAGGATCAGATCTCAACTTGATTTCCTTATAGAGGACAGGGTAAGTTGGCAGGGGTTCTTCTTTATTGTGCAACAAATATTAGTATAAAAAGAATTCCCGTTGCAACATAACCGAAAAGGAATACTGGAAAATAACTAAATTTATGGAACCTAACCAACAAATATATAATGCTAGACTAGTTTCTTAATGCAAGGGCAAAGGAACAGGAATGTGGGCAGGAACACAGAAAATTGAACTGCTTCTTATAAGAGGGATAGAAATAAAACTACATGTTAAGATCAAGTCTGTAGATAATAAAGAAGGCATGGGGTTGTGGACCTAATTCCTAGTTCTCTATAAGAGTTCTGAGACACTCAATATCAACACCAGATATATCCATAGAATCTAGAATTTGAGAAAGTTTTCCACTCAAGTCATCCAACTCTCCATGTAGCTTTCTGATATAGTTGCATGTTTCCTTCAGAATTTTTGATGCTGATACCTGTTACAGTAAAAGCACAAAAGAAACCTTGTCAGAATCATAAAAAGTTTTTAAACTTGTAATGTATAATGTCTCCCAATCTTTTCGGGCATTGACTTGATTTGTCTCGTTTAAAACTTTTCTTCCTTCAATTTAAGTTTTCATTAAGTGAGCCATTGTCTACAGTACGGTGGAATGAACTTGTCCGACTCTGTGACATTAGCATATTTCAAGCATTGAAATATATATTCTGACAGTTATGCAGTTCAGGAAGTAGTGATTGTCACTCATATTATGGCTAAACTTTTTCTTCCTTGTTTGCTCTTTCAACCGTTTTCCACCGTGCTCTTATAATAAAGAAAAGGCATGAATAAATTAGAAAGTTTATCAGTCTGGCTTTGCCAATAGAATGCTTTCTTACTGATACTGATTAGTGGAAAGCAAGAGCTGGTGCAGTTGAAACAAATAAGTGGAAAAAATAATGATTAGAAGGAGAAAACAGAGGAAGAATTCTAGCCTATACCCTTGACGAATTCCTGTGACCGAGCTGTGCTAGCAGAGCTTGTAGCTTAAAAGCGAGATCATTAATCTCATCTTCAGTAAATTTGGAAGTTCTGGGTCTTCTCGTAGACATGGCAAAAGCTCTGTGTTTGTCTGTTCCAACACTGTAAGAGAAACTATCAACTAGCTAGTTGTGGAAAGTTGGATGGAAAGCAGGAAACATCTTTAAAATAGAGGATTGGACACCTTGTTTGCTAGACAAAAGATGTGAAATGGGACATAACTTGGTAAAGTAATAATTCATAAGTTACTGTTTATCCCAAATTGAGGCCCACAAAAAATTCACTTGCGAACAAAATTAATCCCAGCATCTATGATAATTGGAGCACGTGTCCCTCTTTTTATCCCAACTTAGCGATCTAGTTGTAGATGTTTACGTACCAGCAAAGTGATGTTTGTGTCCTTTTGTGTTTGATCAGTGTCACCTTTCAGATATAGCCTCTGAAATCGTTTAATGTCTTTGCCTCCTCTTTCTTACGAAAACTTGTTTGGGTTCATTTCATTTTGTCTGTTCCCTTGCCCTGTCCATATATATATTCTAAAGCTCCATCAAAATCCCAATATAAATCAGATTACTTGTGAAAAATGAAGCAATTTCTTCAAAGTAAGTTGTGCCATATGCGTCTCGATGGCCTTTCTCAATCGAGATTTAACTTTTGGTGGAGTCTATAAGTTTTCTAATGTACAAAAAGACGTTGTCTTTGATAAAACAAACATGCGCAAGAAGGCACTGAATCATGTGTGAGTTAAAAAAATTTGTAAGTTATTTTCAATTCGTATAAAGATAACGGCTGTTAAAATGTAAAAATAGTAAGAACCTATCAGACGATAAAACCTTGTTAAATGATTGGAGCCTACTAGAGGATTAGAGTCTGCTAAACGATAAGAATATGCTAAATGATGAATTATATTAAAACAATTTAAAACAGAAAACTTATGTTAAAATTGAAAGAATCACTTGCAAGTTAGAAATAGAAGAAGTCTATTATAAAAGCGAAGGAGTCTGTTGCCAAAAAGAAAACACAAATAACATACTGCAAAAATTTAAAAGTTAAAAAGAGAGATAAGAATGATGCAATCGATTTATATGAGTTCAGCTTATAACCCAAGCCTACGTCCAATACTTAAGTTTCTAACTTGATTGTTTCATTAAAATCCTAAATAGTAATTTGACAAGTCTCTTCAAACTCACGAATATATATTTTTCAAGATTCTTTAGAATTCCAAACTAATATTATTTAGCTAGTCTCTCCACACTCTCAACAAATGAAATTGTAATTTGCTCAATATGAGCTTCAATGATCTCTCTCAAAAAGAATTTTCACTTTCTAAAGTATCATAGATTTGATAATGATATCACTTTCAAAATAGATGTATTTTAAAATTATGATCTGTTTTCACAAAACCAGTGACCCTTCTTTAAATAGGCATTTCTCTCAACTAACCGTTGCGTTACTTCGATCCTTAGTCAATGGAATAGATTTAAATCTGAATAACTTCGATGTCATGTTTACCGAAAATCTTCCAATAACCACGAGACTAATATACGACCTTCATAATTAGTATGATCATTTCCGATAAACCATTTATAATAAGAGAAGTTCATAAAAAGTTTTTGCAAGAAAGAAAGTGTATTTCTTATTATTTTATTTTCTTTTGAAAATTAACTCATTAATAATAAAAGAAATAACTCCAATGATAACAAGAGTCTTGAATATTATAAAATAAATAAGGTAAGATTACTGTAAGAAAGAAAACATTTATCTTATGATTTTATTTCTTTTGAAAATTATATATTAATTGTACAAGGAAATAAATCCAATTTAAATTTTATAATATTATAAGATTATCATCAAAATTATTAATAATCAAACTTTAGCTAACAGTATTTTCCTTTGCCATCAGTGGCAGCTACTATTATTTACAAAAAGAAGGAACACTGTCGTAAGTGTAAGTGGTAGTTGGAGCAGTAGTGAGCTAGTAGTTTCTAATGGTTGTATATTCTTTATGATCAGGACCCAGTTTTCCGATGCTTGCTATGAACCAAAAGAGGGAATTAGGAGGATATATCCTTCCTTTCTTTCGTTGTTAGCTAGACTACCAAACTCTTGCACCCCACTGACTTTAGGTACCATCACAGCGTAACAAATGTGCCATATATAACAAACAAAAGAAAGACCCAGTAAATGGACTGTGTATAATAGGGTTTGTAAAAAGAGGCACCAGTTGGGCGTTTATCCATTACTAGCAAGTGTATGTTTCACTACAAGAAATCTGTAATTTACTGACGAAAAAAAACGACAGTAGACATAAATATTCTGTCGGTAATAAAAAATACTGACGGAATAAAACGACGAACAACGGCCAAGCTATGATGTGACGGTGCACGCAGAAGACGATAAGCGACTTAATTGTGTTTGTATGTGATCAAAAAGGCTCCATTTGATCAAGAAGAGCTGAACCAAATAGCATGGCTTTCGGCTTCATTTACCAACCCCCAGTTTTGACCTTAAATTTCAGCAAGTGGATCGTGTTTTTCACGCAATTTAGAATTGTCTACAGACTCCATGTGGGACACTGTTAACAAGGCACGCTAAAGCTTCATGATATTGACTTACCACATAGAGCTCGCATACCCTATCTTGTCTTTAGGACCCTCAAGTTTTGGCCACTTCCTCATTGAGTACAGTATCATAAGGAGAACCTGAAATGTTAGCTGTGAAGAATAATAAGACGCGGAGGATAAATTGCACAAAAGGGAAAAGTGTATGAGACAATGGGGAAGAGGAAATGACGAGAAGTCTTTATGTCTACTGTGGACGTGTCAGTAAGCACAAGTGTGCCTATACTGTCCGAGCAGTCCTCCATTTATAGGGTAACATCAATTTTACATAGTTAATTCAACTATTTCAAGGGGATTTTCAATGTGTTTCAGTGATAATTGGGATATGAAGATGCAAGCAAATAAGAGAATTAAGACAGTAATTCAGAGGTAGGCATCTAGGATCAAAAGTTTGTGGAAGTAAAAGTGAATGATATATAGGTGTATAGGATGTGAAGATGCAGGCAAATAAGAGAATTAAGACAGCAATTCAGAGGTAGGCCTCTAGGATCAAAAGTTTGTGGAAGTAAAAGTGAATGATAGGTGTACAGGATTTTAAATTTCAGTCATAATTAGGATGTGAAGATGCAGGCAAATAAGAGAATTAAGATAGCAATTCAGAGGTAGGCATCTAGGATCAAAAGTTTGTGGAAGTAAAAGTGAATGATAGGTGTATATATTGTTGGTTTATGCCCTTCAGCTAATCGTTTCGGTTGTAGTTTAGTGACAAATTATTTTTAAAAGCATTCTTTATCTTATACATATTTAGATGTATATGATAAAGTCCATGAGATAATTGTACATTACAAATGAAATTATAATGATATTATAATTATGAGGTTCATATTGCATTTATGTATTATTTCTAAAATATTCCTAGTCATTGTTCTATTAAGATTGAACATTAATAAAACGTAAAAAGATTAGCACATGTTTTGTTTTTCCTTGTGAAGGAAGTAATCGATCTTATAGGCTAAAGTATAGAGATACTTAAACAAACGTGTGAGTGCTTGCTAGAGAACAAGTTCACTGAAAAGATCCGATATGAAATATTCAAATAAGTTCACTGAACAGATCCGACATGAAAAATTCATTTAGAACATTACTTGTGTGTCTATGGAATTCTCATTGTGATGATTGTATAAATGATCCTTTGACTTCAGATCATCAAAGTTATCTTGTATAGGGATTGCTATGTTTTGATACTACTCGTGATCTATTTTATCAAAGATCGTTTAAACGGTAGTCATTGGATATAGCATGAACTATATGGAGATAGTTGAATGATCAAAATATGATTCATCACCCTAAAGTAATTAGGGAGAATGTTCTGTTGTTCTCGATTAACATTGATTCGGGAAATTCTAGGCCAAAATGGAATGATATTTTTTAAACAGTTTACAAATATCATTAATTGAATCAATAGCTAATGACGGAGAACTAATATAATTAGATTTAAAATGGAGTAGACATTAATTTCATGCTCTATGTCTAATTGAAACATTGTATAATGAAAGAATTGAACTATACAAGAAAATCATGCACAGAAAGGTTAGTCAAAACTACTTTGACATTTCTAAATATTTGAGTGGTCATGATGTGTTACTAGTCTTGATCTATGATTATAAATTGTTTAATTGGAGAATTAAAGATAAATCAAAATGAGTTTTTATTTATCTAATTCTAAATATTTGATAATGAAAGAATTGAACTATACAAGAAAATCATGCACAGAAAGGTTAGTCAAAACTACTTTGACTTTTCTAAATATTTGAGTGGTCATGATGTGTTACTAGTCTTGATCTATGATTATAAATTGTTTAATTGGAGAATTAAAGATAAATCAAAATGAGTTTTTATTTATCTAATTCTAATTATGAATTAGAATTATAATTTATAATCATTGCCAACATATTGGGAACCTAATTAGTCTCACATATAGAATGAGTTGGAGAGATCAAAGTTGATTTAATCAAGTTGGACTTGATTATAAAGTTTGAGAAACTTTATGATTAAATATGAGATATTTAATAAATAAAGATCAATATAAGATATTGAATCTTATTTGGGAATCATTGGTATTAAATTAGAATTATTTGTAATTCTAATTAATGTTTAATTTCAATTAAATTACTAAAACATTCAAAGCTTATTATAAATAGATTTGAGCTCTATGGAGTTAGCACTTCATGTTTAACCTTCTCTGTAAAAGTTACAGAGTTCTCTCAACCTGTTATGTAGATACTGTTAGAGGCTAGACACCTGTGCGGCCATGGTGGTTAAGACAAATCGATTTCGGAAACGGTTCGAGGGATGCAGTAAGATAAAGGTCAAGCTTCAGAATAAGGTACGAATTAAATTTTCGCATTATTATGATTCGTGTTAATCATTTTATAAAATTAAATAGATCTTGGTTTTCGAAAAATCAAAAATTACAAAAGAGTTTCGTGATTATTCCGCTACGACGTGATTTCTCAACAATGATATCAGAGCTAGGTTTTTATTTTTATAATTTGATTAAACTATTTAATTGTTATTGATCGGAAAAAATTTGGAATTGAATAATCAGATATGGTCTGATTCTTGATGAAAATCTGGAATTGTGTTCACCTTTGCGTTTGTTCTAAGTTCTAGCGTTTTGGAAACGCATTACATGTTTTTGTTTTTTTTCTACTTGTGGTTTACCGGGTTTGTGTTTCTGGAGGGCAACATATCGCGATGCCACCACCGTGATGCATGGCGTCGCCATCACGAGTAGCAGGCGACGCCACCCATCGCGGGACACAAGACGTGGCCAGTCGCAAACGATGCTATGGCGTGGCTAGTCGCTGGCATCGCCTTGCGTCGCCAATAGAAGGCGATGACTCACAGGCGACGCCACCCAGCGAGTCACAGACAACGCCAATCACGGTGGAGATGCAGTCACAAGCAGTGAGGAGACGTGAAAAAAAAAGCAGATTCGGCGGCAGTGTGAGGGACGCAGTGACATCGTGGGAGGCGATTGAGAAACGTGGAAGAAGATCATGAAGCGGTAACGTGAGAACGTGGGAAGCAATTAGGCTCTGTTTGTTTTGAGGGTTAGGGATGGAATGAAATGGAATGTAACACACTTCCATCGTTTGTTTGAAGGTTTCATAATGGAACGGAATGGACTGGGATGGAAGCGGAGGGTTTCATGTTACGTTCCATTCCATCATAAACAGTGAAAATAAGAAACCTTCGATTTGGGGGGTTTAGGATGGAACGTAACATAATAAATACATGCTACCTAATATACCTTCAATAATTCTTCTTAATATCAACTCTGACCAAATCATAATATTAATATATCAAATAGAATATAGTAATATTTAATATAACAAATTTTATTAAATAATTAATACTTCCCTAAAAAATAAAAATAAATAATTAATAATAATATTTTCATTTTATTAATAATAAAATCTAAAATTTTATATTTAAAATTTATTTATTTATTTTATTTATATAGAAATATATAAAACAATTAAATAATAATTTTTTATATATTTTCGATTTTCATTAATAAAAATATATTAAAATTATTCTTGTTTGTATATGTTAATATTTAATATAATAAATTTTATTAAATAATTAATAATAATATTTTATATTATTAATGATAAATTATGTATATTTAATAATAAAATATAAAATTTTATATTTAAAATTTATTTATTTATTTTATTTATATAGAAATATATAAAACAATTAAATAATAATTTTATATATTTTCTATTTTCATTAAGAAAAATATATTAAAATTATTCTTATTTGTATATATTTCTATATAAATAAAATAAATAAATAAATTTTTGTATAAATAAAAATTTAATATAATAAAATTTATTAAATAATTAATAATAATAATTTTATATAATTAATAATAAATTGTATATAATTAAAATAAATAAAATTTTTATTAATGAAAATAGAAAATATATTTAAAAATTATTCTTTAATTTTTGTATATATTTCTATATAAATGAAAATAAAAATAAATTTTTTAATATATAAATCACCTAGAATAGAATAGAATAAAATAAAATAGATTAAATAATTAATAATAATATTTTATAAAATTAATAATAAATTGTATACAATTAATAATAAATTTAATAAAAAATTTATTAACGAAAATAGAAAATATGTAAAAAATATTCTTTAATTGTTTGTATATATTTTATATAAATAAAATATTTTAATATAAATCACATAAAATAAAATAAAATATATTAAATAATTAATACTAATATTTTATATAATTAATAATAAATAATAAATCTCTTGCAACAACTATTTTAATATAAAGGGTATAAAAGTCATTTATTATACATTCCATTCCATATTCCAAACAATATTTCACTACATTACATTATGAACCCTTTCATCATTCCCAAACAACTTTTTACTATATTACATTCCATTCTATTATAAACCATTCAATTCCCTTCCATTCTATTCCATTAATTAACATCCAACCAAACATGACTTTAGTGAATTGTGTAACACATGAACAATATACATGGAACTTCTTGTTTATTTGTCACATCATGAATAGGAATAAGAAGTTTGTAAAGAGAGAGAGAAACATGGGATTGCGCAGATTAAAAAATATTTTTTCTAATTTTTAAAATGTTTTCAAAGGAATTAGTTTTATTAAGAAGGCTTTGAAATTTAATTTAATTTTTCAAAGGGTGGATTATTACATTGAATTTATTTATTCATTCAATTTCAAAATTAAGATATTAATTATTTTTCTTAATTTGATTAAGATTAATAATTATATTGATTCTTAATAAATTTTAGAAAAATAGTTTCTAAAATTAGAATTAATTAGTTTCAATTAGATTGAAATTAATTAATTAGAAAAATTATTTCTAAAATTAGAATTAATTATTTTCAATTAGATTGAAATTAATTAATTAGACTTTTGAAATTAAGGAAAATGTTTTCTTAAATAATTAAGAAAGTTGTTTCTTAATTATATTTATTTATTTCAATTTGATTGAGATAAATTAAATTTATAAATTTTATTTGTTTAGAGAATTGTTATTTTATTTATTTAGAAATTGTTTCTTTATTTATAAATAATAAGTTTCTTGATTTATTAGAAATGATATTATCTTGATTAAAATTTGAAAAATGTTTTCATTTATTTATCAAGAAAAGAAGTCTTCTTTAATATTTTTGAAAATAGTTTTCTAATTTATTAAAGAAAGATTTTCTAATTTATTAAGAAATCAATCTCTAAATAAATAATATTAAAACTTTTTAATTAAATTTAAAAGTGTTTTATTTAATTTTGAAAGTAGTTTCCTTTTAATATTAGAAAATAGTTTCCTAATTAAGGATAGTAATTTCTATTGAGATTAGAAACAGTTTTCTAATTGGATTAGAATATGTTACATATATAATTTTGAAAAGAAGTTTTTTAAATTAAAATAAGAAGTACAATTTATTGAAAAAATTTTAAATTAAATTTTATCCAAGGGTCAAGATAAATTGGAAATGGTTTCCAATTGGATTTGAAAACTTATTTTCAAATCAAATTAAATTTCTATTTGGAATAGGAATTTAATTTATTTCAAATCAATAGTGTTAATCTAATTTAATTTTTCCAAGGAGTTGGAAATGTTATTTTAGATTATGAAGATCAATAACTATAATCAAACAAAGTTTGATGTTTTATGTATATAATTTGATTATGAGTGCATAAGTTGCATACTTTATTTATATGGTTGATATAGATATTGAATGCATGATAAATTGTATGTTTTATATATGTAATATTTTACATGCAATTTTTGTTTGATGAGATGAATGAAATTAAAATCCCTCGTTAAAATATTAAGTACACGTTAAGAACGTGATTGTTGCCTTCCATTGTTATAAGAATAAACCAGAGTTCTGTTTATTGTAAGGTTTGTTGAGTAAACTCAAGGCCCCTTTAACCCGATATGTTTAATCTTACAATAGTGAGTTCTACTTAACTAAATTTATGTGATTTGAATGAGCAAACTCATGATCACATGAATTTAGAGGCAAGGTTAGGAATGATATATAAGATATATTTTGGCAAGAGTTGTCACATAACGGATCTAGGAGTCATATGAGATGTGATTGACAAAGTTGTTATTTACCTAATTTAAGTCTAGTTGGTTAGTTGAGCAAACTCAAGATCAATTATTTTTGAATGAGATCCTAGCCCACTAGAGAGATTAGAGTAATATTTCCGAATTGTAATGAGGGCTATTATTTCGAATAAAATAGTGGGAGTAACCAAATACATGATTAAAAGTCCTAATCTTATTTGGTAGTCATGGCATATAATTGGTTACTTGTTTTCTTACATTTATTTTGTTCTTAGTGGAATTTACCTTATTTAGTATATTTGATACTAAGTTAGTGAACCCAACTTCTTGGACATAGGATATGTTTGAGAAAAGTTCTCAAAAGTTAGATAGAAAATTGTATGTTCATTATGCAATTGTGCTATGATCCTTATTGAGGATATGGTGACAAAGTTGTATCGATATGTCAAAATCATATAGAAGATAAAATTTATTGACATTTTGAGTTTACTAATGTCTCGTAAACTTTGATGATGACATGTAAGATGTATGTTAACACCATGATAGTAAAATGTAAGGGGTTGCATGGAATAGGGCTAAAAGGTATAGTATCTTGATGAAATTGTTCCACTTAATTTAGCCTACTAAAAATATAATTGTGGACTACAATTAAAGGCTTAGCAATAGTATGATAATAGTTGTCATTAGAAGAAAATGATTGCATGATTTTTCTTGCCTACATGAGTGATATGATAGAGATCATATGATTTTCTAGTTCATGTTTATGAGTATTTGATACTGAATTTCGTTTCAACATTATAATAATGTTCAAAGCAAGATAAGAAATAGATTGTTAAGTAAAGGTAGTTGATCCAATTTTATGCAAATAGTCTGTATATGTATTCGATCAAAGGAGACTTACTCTAAACATAAAAGGCAAGAATAAAAGTTGGATAACCGAGATTATCCTTTTATGCCATATTGGTTAAATCAACATAACGAGAATCATAAAGTTACATACTAGGATATATGTATCCTTTTGATTATGAATCGTATGGAACTTGTGAAACTTGTATAGTTGAAGAATAACCAAATCAACCTTTGGTGAAAGGATGATGATGGTATTGAATTGTTAAATCTTATACATGTGATTTATTGGATGGAATAACAATTCATAAAAGGATAATATTATATTTCATTATATTACTAATGACTTTATGTGATATAGTCATATGTATTAAATGAAATGTTGATTTAAAATTTTGAAAAGTCCAAATTGTTTAAATCTAAGTAGAAATTAAGCATTGAAAATGCTGAAGCATTTCGATGAAATCGATTTAGTGATTATGAACTTATCGGTTATCTATAGGTGAGATTCTCTGGTGAGTACCTTCACAACAAAATTTCATAAGGGTATGGATTTATGTAAGGAGTTACATACAATATTTGATATTGTAGGATGCAATAGTACTTTTATAACAATGCCTGGTACAATGACTTACCTTCTATAGTTCCAGTTAAATCAATTAGCAAGTTTTCATATTAGATATGAAACGCTAAGTCTTTGAAATGATCAAAGTTAATGATTTAAGGATGTGATGCTTAGCTGAAGCATATACTACCATTTAGTTTAGAACTAAATTGAGTTATAAAGGGTTGTGAGATATCCAACAGGTTGGATATAATCTTACAGACCCATTGAACAAATTGTTTGATTCAATGTATACTTATAAGAGAATGGTTCTCAAGATAAGTAGTGGGAGTAAGAAGGAATTTGAAAGGTTCAAATCTCATGACTATACATCTAATTGGAACTAATGCCTTTAATGATACATTTGATGTATATACGAGACATTGAAAGATTCACCTTCATGATGAATTCAAAGAGTTAGTTTTAAAGATGATTGTGAATTTGTCACTTCTACAAGAAGGTTAGTGGAAGTATAGTTGTCCTCTTCTGTGGGAGTATGTGGAGACATATTGCTCATATAGAACAACAGTTCTAACTTTCAATTGTTGAACATATAATTGTCCATGAACAACTCTTGTTGGATATGAAAAGGTAACAACTTAATTCTAGGAATTAGATCTATAGAGATAGATTGGACGTTGTTGACTTATTCTAAGTCCAAGTGCATAGATAATGTACTAAAGATGTTTAGTATTTAAGATATCAGATACTTGTGAAGTATTAAAGATATCCATTACCCTGTGTATGAGTTGATATTTGAGTTCAAGATGACAAGGATATAACTTTAAAAGTAAATCCTAATTAAGGCTTATTTACTTAGAACATTATCATTTAGGAATGGAAAAGTTCCAATGTAACAATTGGTTGTAATTAAGCCATAATACATTTTTCGTTTACTGAAAATGATTAATTCGATCAACAAGTTCATTAGTGAACTTGATATAGTTTTTTTGCATTGTTCAAGATAGTAATGTACTGTAGAACAGTAGAGCCACTGTGCATGCAAAAGGAGCTAATGTCTCATCAAAGATCGAAGAATGTGTTTAGGCAAATGTTCTTAATTATGATGATAATTAAGCTATGAGTTGTAAGATTTAATCAAGTTCTCACTATAGAGAATCTTGTAGAATTCTCTTATTAAGCCACTACTCTAGTAGTAGAATAATCGTCATATGATGATATGGTATAAGATACTTAAACGATTGGCTTAGTGCAAGTGGGAGATTGTTGGTTTATACCCTACGACCAATCGCTTTGGTTGTAGTTTAGTGACAAATTATTTTAAAAGGCATTTTTTATCTTATACATGTTTAGATGTGTATGATAAAGTCCATGAGATAATTGTACATTGCAAATAAAATTATAATGAGAGTATAATTATGAGGTTCATATTGCATTTATTTATTATTCCTAAAATGTTCCTATTCATTGTTCTATTAACATTGAACATTAATAAAACGTAAAATTATTAGCACACGTCTTGTTTTTCCTTATGAAGGAAGTAGTCGATATCATAGGCTAAAGTATAGAGATACTTAAACAAACTTGTGGGTGTTTGCTAGAGAACAAGTTTACTAAATAGACCCTATATGAGAAATTCATTTGGAACATTACTTGTATGTCTATGGAATTCTCATTGTGATGATTGTATAAGTGATCCTTTGACTTGAGATCATTAAAGTTATCTTGTATAGGGATTGCTATGTTTTGATACTACTCGTGATTTATTTTATCAAAGATCGTTTAAACGGTAGTCATTAGATATCGCATAAACTATATGGAGATAGTTGAATGAGCAAGATAGGATTCATCACCCTAAAGTAATTAGGGAGAATGTTCCGTTGTTCTCGATTAATATTGATTCGAAAAATCCTTGGCCAAGGTGGAATGATATTTTGTAAACAGTTTACAAATATCATTAATTGAATTAATAGCTAATGATGAGAACTAATATAATTGAACTTAAAATTAAGTAGACATTAATTTCATGATCTATGTCTAATTGGAACATTATATGATGAAAGGATTGAATTATACGAGAAAATCATGCACAGAAAGGTTAATCAAAACTACTTTGACATTCCTAAATATTTAGGTGGTCATGATGCGTTGTTTGATGCCAATCTTGATCTATGATTATAAATTGTTTAATTGGAGAATTAAAGATAAATCAAAAGAAGTTTTAATTTATCTAATTCTATTTATAATTTATAATCATTGCCAACATATTGAGAACCTAATGGGTCTCACATATAAAATGGGTTGGAGAGAGCAAAGTTAATTTAATTAAGTTGGACTTGATTATAAAGTTTGAGAAACTTTATGATTAAATATGAGATATTTAATAATTAAGGATCAATATAAGATATTGAATCTTATTTAGAATAATTGGTATTTAATTAGAATTATTTGTAATTCTAATTAAAGTTTAATCGAAATTAGTGTTTAATTTCAATTAAATTACTATTATATCCAAAGCTTATTATAAATAGGCTTGAGCTCTATGAAGCTAGCACTTCATACCTAACCCTCTTTGTAAAAGTTACAGAGTTCTTTCAACTTGTTCTATGGATACTATTAAAGGTCGGACACTGGTGCGACTACAGTGGTTAGGACGGATCGGTTTCAGAAACGGTTCGAGGGATGCATCAAGATAAAGGTCAAGCTTAGGAATAAGATATGAATTAAATTTTTGCTTTATTATGATTTGTGTTAATCATTTTATAGAATTAAATGGATCTTGGTTTTTGGGAAATCAAAAGTCACGAAAGAATTTCGTTATTATTCCGCTACGGTCGGATCAGATCCCGACGTGATTTCCCAACATATATATGTATAGCTTCCACCTTAGATCTACTACACTCAGTTTCTATAGTTTCAATATATTGGCTACACCACCTCCTTCCCTCTAGTAAGTTGGAATTTGATTAGGGTTGTCAACTACTCTAAAAAAGTCAATCGGCGTTCTCCTATAACCTAGGGAGGCCTAAATTGATAGGAGTTTTTTAGCTGAAGAGTGAGGTAGGAATTGATGATTGTAAACGATGTAGTATTGAATAATATGTAAATACTAAAAACAATGTCGCGTATGTCAAACACTTGTTGCACAATGATTGACAGCCACCAACAGTTATTATAGTCGTTAATATAACCGTTGGGGTTGGAAGTGAGAGTAACGAATAACAAATAATTGATTTTCCCTCTCTAATTTTCTATCTCTACTGCTTCTTTTGTTTTTTTTTCTCTTCATTATTTTTCTTCTAGTCATCGTTATCAATCCCTAAATCCTCAAACTAGCTACGCCAAAAATATATGTAACATAAATTGGTATCAAAGTCAAGATACTAGACTATAATAGACAATGCAATATGGCGAAAGGAACCAAAGGTCAAGAATGGAAGCGAGTGGAGGAAGGTCTATGACATCAGATGCAAGAGTTAGAGTTAAGGCATGAATGAAGCATTCAAGAATTAAAAGAGTGGATTACTCAGGTGTATTAGAAAGATAATGGTGACAATGGCGTATGTGGAAATGTCGATTACAGGGTTCTAGAATTTGGAAATGGAGATGGTTACTATAGGGGACATTACTGATGGAAAAATAACGCAAGATCAAATCTTAGAGCAACGAAAATAATATAATTTTTTTCCATATAATTAACTTTAACAAAATTTAATTAGAAACATAAAACAAGAAATTGACAAAACTCTACTAACCTGTTTCAATTTTATGTTACAATTTTTTTTTTCCGTTTCTTTGAATCAGTAGATCAGCAAGCCATTCAATCGTCCTACCTCTAATGGTATCCACATATCTATTCAGAGAAAACTCAAATTCAATTTGAGAGGAAAAATGTAAGAAGTGCTAGCATCCAATTTTCTAATTTTTCCTTTCATATAAAAAATCTTATTTTTCATGTTCTTCGATTTTATTAAAATTACAACTAAAGTCAAACTTTAATTATAATTATGAATTAATCCTTATAGGATCAAATATCACATATTGACTCTTAAAGTTTCTAAAACTTCTCAATTAAGTCTAACTTAATTCAAATTTCACTTTCTCCTTTATAGACTTTTTATGTGTGACCCATTAGGTTCCTAATATGTTGTCCATGATTATAAATTACAATTTTAATTCATAATTAGAATTAGATAAATTAAAACTCTTTTTAATTTATCTTTAATTCCCTAATTAAATAATTTATAATCATAGATCATGATTGATGTCTAGCAATATGTCATGACCACCCAAATATTAGGAATGTTAAAGTGGTTTGACTTAACCTGTCTATGCATGGCTATAATGTATAAATTAATCCTTTCGTCATCCAATGTTCCAATTGGAATTAGAGTATGGAATTCGTGTCTACTCTAAATAATCAGCCCTAATATTTTTGTTTATCACATTAGGGTTGTTTGACTTTGGTATTTAACTCTCTCTATTTTTTTGGTTAGGTGTAAAGGGACACAGGGAATTACTTGTAGCTCTATGAACTTTGAAGGTTTTTTACGATACTTTTAATGCTTTGTTTCCTATACTTAGGGTATGCCCCAATGACTGATGTATATACCTTTTGATAATATATACCATTTACATTTTATAAAAAAAGTAAATGATTTATAATTGGTATTTGAAAATAACTTTTCCAAATTTCAATTTACTCTAGCTAGAGATTCCCAAAATTATTACTAATTAAGAACAGCAGAACATTCTCCCTAATTACTTTAGGATAACAAATTCTTTATTAATTTATTAAACTATCTCCACATAGTTCAGACTATATCCAATAACTACCGAATTGAACTATTTCAAGAATAGAACATAAATAGCATCAAAACATAGTAATTCTTACACGAGATAAGTTTGATAATCTCAAGTCTAAGGATTAATTATACAACCATCATAATGAGATAATCCATAGACCCACAAGTAATGTTCCATTTGATATTTTCATAATTGCGTCAGTTCAGTGAACTTATTCTCTAATAAGCACCCACATGTTTGTCTAAATATCTCCATACTTTAATCTATGAGATCGATTACTTTCTTCATAAGAAAGAAACATATATGTGATAATCTAACCATTCCATCTATACCCCATCTTGATGAAACTATGACTAGGAACATTTTAGGACTAATACAAAAAATGCAATTTGAATCTCATAATTATAATCACATTATAATTTCTAATTGCATAATAATTATTCGAGGGATTTTATCTTTATGATTAATAATTACATAATTAAAATACACAAAGATAAAGAATGCCTTTTTATTGAATAAAATAAATTTTATACAAATAAATATATAACCAAAAAATAGTTGCAAGGGCATAAACCAACATTCTTCCACTTGCACTAAAGCCAATTGCTAATGTATCGAATACCATAGCCATCTATATATCTATCACGTCTCTTTTGAGATAAAGGCTTAGTGAGAGGATATGTTAGATTCTCTTTAGTGGGAACTCACTCTATCTGCATGTCCTTCTGTTCCACTATCTCTCGGATCAGATGAAACTTCTTGACTACATGCTTGGATCGTTGATGAGATCTGGGTTCCTTCATTTGTGTAATAGCACCATCATTGTCGTAGTACACTACTATTGGATTAACAATGCTAGGAACCACTCCAAGTTCAGTAATGAACTTCTTGATCCAAACTGCTTCCTTCGCTACCTCAAAAATTGCAATATACTTTGGTTCAGTTGTTAAATCTGCGATGGTTGGTTGTTTGGAACTCTTCCATCTAACCGCTCCACCATAAAGAGTAAAATTATGCTCTGACTATGATCTACTATCATCTTGATCAGATTGGAAACTAGCATCTGAATAAACCTGAACTCTTAGCTTAGTTCCTCCATAGACTAGAAAAATATCTTTAGTCCTTCTCAAGTACTTCAAGATATTTTTCTTAGTCATTCAATGACCCTCACTGAGATTAGCTTGATATCTACTTGTTATGCTCAAAACATAAACAACATCTAGTCTTGTATATAACATCGCATACATGATCGATCTAATAGCCAAAGCATATGGAACACCATTCATTCTATCTCTTTCTTCTTGTGTCTTAGGTCATATAATCTTGGAAAGAGAAATCCTAGGCGATGTAGGTAAGAATCCCCCCTTGGAATTTTCCTTGTTAAACCTCTTAAACACTTTATGTATGTACGAGGATTGGGACAAACCAAGCAACCTCTTTGATCTGTATCGATAGATCTTTATACCTAATATATAAGTTGCTTCTCTCATATCCATCATGGATAAGTTTTTATATAACCATATCTCAACAGACTGGAGCATTGAAATATCATTTCCAGTGAGCAATATGTCATCCACATAAAGCAATAAGATAATGAACGCACTCCAACTTACCTTCTTGTAAACACAAGGCTCATCCACATTTTTAATAAAATCAAATTCTTTGATTGTTTCATTAAAACGGATGTTCTAACTCTACGACGCTTGTTTCAATCCATAAATGGACCTTTGCAACTTGCACACTTGATCAGGAAATTCTTTGGATTCAAAATCCTCAAGTTGTGTCATATGCACATCCTATTATAAATTCCCATTGAGAAATGTTGTTTTCACATCCATTTTCCAAATTTCATAATCATGGTATACTGTTATAGCCAATAAAATTCTTATGGATTTAAGCTGTTGGACCCCGAACTTTTCTTAAAATTTTGAAGTGTCAAGTGACATGAAACGAGAAAATTAGAATGAATAAATAAAAAGAAAATTTTGAATGTGAATAGTTAGATGAGATTAAGATAGGCGAAAAATGTTTTTGTTATTGAGGTTTATGTTAAGGTATGGCCTAAAATGGCGTTTGAAGTTTAAATGAAATTGTTAGTAAATAAATTGCAAAATTTAAGAAATAAAGAGAAAAGTGTGAGAATATGAAGAATTAAGAAAAGTTTGACTTTTTGGTCATAGAAAGTTGACTTTTTGATTTAGGCCAAATTGGAGAAAATGATCTTCATGAAACTTGTAGCTTATGTTAAGAGCTTTCCGTCGCAATAAAGTTTGATATTTTTTGATAGCGGAAGTAAAAGTTTTTGATCAGTCAAAGTTTGTTTTGTAAAAATGACCATAAGTGTATATTGCGTGTACTCGGTTTTTGAGGCCACTCGTCATATGGATTTAGTCTGAATTGGAGTAAGTGGTCTTCATGAAAGTTGTAGCTTGTCTGTCAATCCTTCCTATGCTATAAAGTATTCAAATTTTGGATGTGGGAATTGGAAGATATGAAATTTGAAAGTTTGGAGTTTGTTTAGGTGATGTTTAATAGGGTAGTAACTTTGACTAGGTTTTTGACCCCTTTAGAGATGGAATTGATTTTTGAGTTCTTCATAGAAGTTGTAGAGATGCCTTTTATCTTTCCATAGACACCAAATTTGCTAAATGTGGAGTTCGGGAACAAGAGTTATGAGTTTTAGAAAATTAGGTTTTATCAATAGATTGAAGTTTTGTTCTTTTGTTTTTAATCCGACCCTTTTGCAATCCTTAGCTTATAATTTCTCCGTCCGACATCCGATTGACTTGGTTTTCAAAGCGTTGGATTCCTAAGAGAATTAGATACATTTTCATGGGAATTTATGATTTTTAGGAGAATAAATAGAAAGAGATTGATTGAATCAAAGTCAGAGGATTGGTTAAAGGTTATGAGTTAGATAATTTTCTGAACATGGTTCAGTATTTCGCGAAATTCGGGATCTGTAGAGATCCAATTGAACCGATTCTTTTTGAAAAATAAAATTGAGACATGGGGATACAAATAATATGCAGGACTCGAATTTCAATTTAGCCCTTAAGACTTTAAATTTCTGAATGGAAGTTGAGTTTGGTTTTCAGTCTCGGATTAGTAAGAGCTGAACGAGTATTTTGGCCATAACTCCTTCCTTTCTGAACCGATTTGAGCTTTCTTGGTGTCATTTTAAAGATGAGACATAGAGGAACATGTTTGTAGAAGGAATTTTGGCCAAATTATTTCATTTACCTGCTCAAAATCAGGAGGCAATATGTCAGTGTTTAAAGGTTAAATGAAGGGCAATTATGGAAGTTCACTTAAGTTCCTATGGTTTAAGGCTATTACGGAGGGGCAATTAAGTCTTTGTTCTTCCTTAATGATAAAGGATGATGTGGCTGTCGTGTATGAAGGTATAAAGTTACGAAAATGAGAAATAAAAGAAAGAAGAAAACGATAGAGAGAAGAGAGAAGGAGAGATTCGGTGATGGAGAAGAAGGAAGAAGAAGAAGGAGCTGCTAGGGTTTTCGATTTTTATGGGATTCCAAGGGGTTTTTGATGCTTCCTCAAGAGGGAAAGGGAGGAAGAAGATGAAAGCTCCATTTTGACCAAGAAATCCGAAAATGAGAGAGAAGGAAGAAGGTAAGAGATGTTGTTAATTTTTGATGAGATCTTGCTTTATTTGGCTTAAGATTGTTATGGGATTGAGTTTTCCAAGGTTAATTTAAGTGATTATGCTATGATGATGTTCAATTTTGGATATTTGAAAATTAGGGCTTATGCCCAATTTTTATGATTTGGGGTTTTTGGAAATTGTTGATTTAGAAGGCTTGAAATTATGATGAGTTTGTGAATTCTTAAGTTAATTTTGAGGATTATGATTTTTATGATGTTGAATTTGGATGTTTTGACCTTGGGAATTTTTAATTTGAGGAAAGAAGAAGGACTTTGGAGAATTGATGCTTTGGAGAAAGTACTAGCGTGGATTTAAGGTGGGTAACATGTTTATTGTTTTGAATTATAAGTCAATTATGAAATTTTGAAAAAAATCAAGAAAGGGATTTTCAAATTTTATTGTTTCCGAATGATTTGAAAAATTGTTACAAAGGTTTAATTCTTTGTTTTCAATGATTTTGATAAATTGCTAAAAATTTTGAACTTCATTATTTATGAATGAATGGATAAAGTATGAAAATTGTTTCATTCATTGATTTTTTTGAATGATTTGATACAATTGAAATAATTGTTAAAGTCATCGTGTTTGAATGTTTTAATAATTGCTAATTGTTGCATTTTTGAATGTTTGAGAATATGTTATGTTATGTGAATTGGATTGAAGTTGTGACATTTAAATGAATTTGTGTTTGATTAGAACATGAGTATAAGATTTTAGTTTTTTTAAAAGGTGCCTCCGGGCGTTTTGATTTCAAGTATGAAAGGTGTTATATGGGTATGTATTTTTGTTTGGTTGATTGTTGACGATGAAGTAGAATTTGAGGAATGTATTTAGAGATATTTTGAGGTTAATTCATGTGGAAAGTGAAGGTAGAAAAGGATGAATGAGTAATTTGGGGTTGCTGCCATTTTGAGATAGTTTTAGGGATTATTTGAAATTGGTTTGGAGTTGGGAGATTGAGGATGATGGAGATTGAAATGGTTTTGTGCAGGTATATGAAGTTTGGATGAGAAAATTGAAGATTGGCTAGTTGAATTTTTAATGGAGGTGCTGTCAAAATTTTTGCAAAATTTGACAGAAACTTCGCTTAGGTTTTAGATCCTCTTAGAGCTTGAATTGGATTAGGGGTTCTTCTGGAAGTTTGTAGCATATGTTTATATATTTCCATAGAGGTATGATATGCCTTGTTTGGAGTTAGGAGTAAAAACTTATGGGGGTTAGACCTAGTTCAGTTACTGTTCATTTGGCAAATTTGGGTAGAACCTTTGGAAGGTTTTTTTCACCCCTTTGGAGTCTGTTTTGGTTTTTGCATCCTTCATAAAAAAATGTAGATCATCTTTTCATCTTTTCATAGAGGTATAATATGCATTTTTTTTTTGAGTTAGGAATAAGAAGTTATGAAGTTTGAAACATTGCTGTCACTGTTCACGGAACCTGTTCCATTGGTCATTCTAGGCAGCAACTTTGAACAAGTTTTTACCCCTTTTAATGATTGAATTGATTTTTGCTTCCTTCATGAAAGTTGTAAAGAATCTTTTTATCTTTCCATAGAGGTAAAATGTGACATTTTTTGACTACTGTATCAAAATATATGATTTTCAAACTTTGGGTCTTGTTTAGGATAATTTCCAAATGGGACAGAAACTTGAAGCAACTTTGGACCCCCTTAATGGCTGAATTAGGTTTTAAATCCTTCTTGAAAGTTGTAGAGGCATGTCTTAGCTTTGTAATGAGGGATCATATGATACTTTTGGATGTAGATATTGAAAGTTATGAATTTGTAAGTTATGGTTAAGGTTCAGGTTGTATGTTGGTTTAACGCCCTTAAATAGGGCAGCCACAATATGGAGAGATTTTGATCTAGTTAGAGATGGTTTTTTTTTTGCTTCTAAGTCCTTCATGAGAATTGTTGTATGTTTTCTAATCTTTTTTGTTGCTATATGAATTTATGTGAGTTTGTAATGTCAATGTGTCTAGTACGACACGATATGAAAATATGAAAACTAAAGTTTCGAAATGTGCCTTCGAGCAATTTGATTTTTGAGTATGATATGTGTTATATGGGTTTGGTCAGGTCTCATAAGTTAGAGTCAGTGCACTGTCTCATTTTAAAAGGCTTCTCCCGCCTGCCCGCTAGTGGCACTGAAGTTTCGATTTCGGACTCTCATAAGTTCACTACCAGACAGGGACCATTATCGGATCTGTAAGACGTCCGTTGGACCGAAACCAAACTATTTTGAAGTGTTATGCGATTTTTGATTTGTTTAAATTATGATGCATTTATTATGTGAAGCATTCATGTTTTTGGAAATTGTGCATGATTTGTGAAAAATGTGAGAATTTTGAGAAATGAGCAATTGAGTTTTAAAATCGAGAATTTTTTTGAAATTAAACATAAATGATTTGAAAATGTGGAAAGTTTTAAGAAATAAGTTTGTGAAAAATTTACTAAATGGAAATTGTTTTGCGAAATGGCTTTTGGTTATTGTCAATTTATAAATATGTTATCCACGAGCTATTTCAGCTCACCCCCCTTTCATCCTCATCTCCAGGTATTCGAGCAGGAGATTGGATGAAAGAAAGTCAAGATGTTCTTTGATTTTGTTTGTTTTGTACTTTGTGAAATTTCGGAATGTAAAGAAATTATGAATTTATGTTTGGAATTGAGTTTGTGTATGAAGTATGGGTATGTAGATGATTGATGTATTCATGTATTGAATTGAGTTGTGTATGATTATGGAATTGGATTATGTAAGTAAATTGTGGTTAGTATATATGATTGTGAATGTGATTGAGATTGAATATGATTGTGTTTTGGGTTCCGAACGGGAGGTCCGAGGATACTGATTATGATTGAGAATATTGAAGTGTTTAGGTGTAGGTTTGTGTTTGTGTATGCTGGGATTCCAGACGGGAGGTCCGAGGAATTGGTGTTATGTTTTGGAATATTAGAAGTGTGTTTTGCTATTTGCAGATTTTTAGGTTGTTACAATTACAGCCGTTATGCTGTCCGATTTTTGTTAACGGAAAAATTAGTTTTAATAAATATAGATGTATTTTGGGATTTGTGTAAGCGTATCAGAACCTTTCGAATTGAATATAAGATTAAGATATACTTGATTTCGAGAAGTCAAGTAATTTGAGGTTATTGAAAATTTTGGCAAAGGAACTTGAGATTAAAATTGATGAATTTCCAAAATAAGATTGAATGAAGAGAAAAAGGAATGAATATTCTGAGAAAGAAAAGAATGAAAAAAATTTTATACCGATTTCGGATATTCGTTTCACTTTCGATTCCTTTGTTCCGCATTTTGTTATCCGATTTGTTCAATTCAAATTGAATTCGATTCCGTCGATTCGCTTTAGACACTTCCGCTTATGACTTCGATTCCGATTTGTTTTTTGCTTTGTTCTATGTTTTCCGTTCTTTGTTTTCCAATTGCGGTCCGGTCCTGAGATCGGATCTCAACATAGATGGTATCAGAGCCCAGTAGTAGGATCTTATCTGGGTGCTTTAGGATAAGTTATTTGGATAAGAAATTGTGAGAGTTAGAATTGGTAAGATTAAATTTGTGATAATGTGATGAACATGTAGACGGATTTTTCATGCATGATGTAAAGAACCTAATGGATTGTTTGATTAAGGTGATGAGTGATGATTGATTATAAGAAAGTGTTAATGGAAATTGAGAGGAGAAATTCATGATGAAACTGGATGAATTGATTTTTAGCTATACATGTGTGAGATGAAATAAGAAATACTTGAAGGATAGGATTAAATGATATGAAGGTATGTCATGAAATAATTGAAGAATTAAATTGATTGTTAATCAAAGTGACGAGAATCATGATTGATTTTAGGAATGTGTTAATGAAATTGAGATTAGAATTTTTAATGAATTTGGATGAATTAATTTCGAATATGCATATGTGAGATGCAATTAAAGGATACTTGAAAGATTGAATAAGTGACAGCGATATATGTATAGAAGTCAAAGGGATTGAATTGAATGGTTTTGGTCCATGTTAAGGTTCATTTAGAATTGGACTATTGACTTGTAAGAAATAGTGATTGATTTGATATTGGAGTTATAAGAACAAGAAGCGAAAATTTGTAAAGAAATTGAGAGATATGTATGGTGAGAAATTATATAAGAAAGTGATTGATGAAAAAGATTATTTGAGAGAATGCGTTACTTGGTGTGTTATCTTAAGTTAGAATTTTGAGGACAAAATTCTTTTAAGAGGGGGAGAAATATTGGACCCCAAACTTTCCTTGAAATTTTGAAGTGTCAAGTGACATGAAAATGAGGAAATTAGAATGAATAAAATTTTTTTTTGAATGTGAATAGTTAGATGAGATTAAGATAGGCGAAAAATGCTTTTGTTATTGAGGTTTATGTTAAGGTATGGCCTATAATGACGTTTGAAGTTTAAATGAAATTGTTAGTGAATAAATTGCAAAATTTAAGAAATAAAGAGAAAAGTGTGAGAATATGAAGAATTAAGAAAAGTTTGACTTTTTGGTCATAGAGAGTTGACTTTTTGATTTAGGCCAAATTGGAGAAAATGATCTTCATGAAACTTGTAGCTTATGTTAAGAGCTTTCCGTCGCCATAAAGTTTGATATTTTTTTATATCGGGAGTAAAAGTTATGATCAGTCAAAGTTTGTTTTGTAAAAATAACCATAAGTGTATATTTGCATGTACTCAGCTTTGAGGCCACTCGTCGTACAGATTTAATCTGAATTGGAGTAAGTGGTCTTCATAAAAGTTGTAGCTTGTCTGTCAATCCTTCTGACCTATAAAGTATGCAATTTTTGGATGTGGGAATTTGAAGATATGAAATTTGAAAGTTTGGAGTTTGTTTAGGTGATGTTTAACAGGGCAGTAACTTTGACTAGGTTTTTCACCTCTTTAGAGATAGAATTGATTTTTGAGTTCTACATAAAGTTGTATAGATTCCTTTTATCTTTCCATCGACATAAAATTTGTCAAATTTGGAGTTCAGGATCAAGAGTTATGATTTTTAGAAAATTCGGTTTTATCAATAGATTGAAGTTCTGTTCTTTTGTTTTTAATCCTACCCTTTTGCAATCCTTAGCTTATAATTTCTCCGTACGACATCTGATTGGCTTGATTTTCAAAGCGTTGGATTCCTAAGAAAATTAGCTACATTTTCATAGGAATTTATGATTTTTAGGAGATTAAATGGAAAGAGATTGATTAAATCAAAGTCAGAGGATTGGATAAAGGTTATGAGTTAGATAATTTTCTGAACATGGTTCAGTATTTCGCAAAATTCGGGATCTGTAGAGATCCAATTGAATCGATTAATTTTTAAAAATAAAATTTAGACATGGAGATACAAATTATATGAAGGACTCGAATTTCAATTTAGTCCTTAAGACTTTCAATTTCTGAATGGGAGTTGAGTTTGGTTTTCAGTCTCGGATTAGTAAGAGCTGAACGAGTATTTTGGCCATAACTCCTTCGTTTCTGAACCGATTTGAGCATTATTGGTGTCATTTTCAAGATGAGACATAGAGGAACAATTTTCTAGAAGAAAGTTTTACCAAATTATTTCATGTGCCTACTCAAAATCAGGAGGCAAAATGTTAGTGTTTAAAAGTTAAATGAAGAGCAATTATGGAAGTTCACTTAAGTTCCTATGGTTTAAGGCTATTATGGAGGGGAAATTAAGTCTTTGTGCTTCCTTAATGATAAAGGATGATGTGGCTGTCATGTATGAAGGCAGAAAGTTACGAAAATGAGAAATAAAAGAAAGAAGAAAACGATAGAGAGAAGAGAGAAGGAGAGATTCGGTGATGGAGAAGAAGGAAGAAGAAGAAGGAGCTGCTAGGGTTTTCGGTTTTTTATGGGATTCCAAGGGGTTTTTGATGCTTCCTCAAGAGGGAAAGGGAGGAAGAAGATGAAAGCTCCATTTTGACTAAGAAATCCAAAAATGAGAGAGAAGGAAGAAGGTAAGAGATGTTGTTAATTTGTGACGAGATCTTGCTTTATTTGGCTTAAGATTGTTATGAGATTGAGTTTTCCAAGGTTAATTTAAGTGATTATGCTATGATGATGTTCAATTTTGGATAATTAGAAATTAGGGTTTATGCCCAATTTTTATGATTTGGGGTTTTTGGAAATTGTTGATTTAGAATGCTTGAAATTATGATGAGTTTGTGAATTTTTAAGTTAATTTTGAGGATTAAGATTTTTATGATGTTGAATTTGGATGTTTTGGCCTAGAGAATTTTTAATTTGAGGTAAAAATAAGGACTTTGGAGAATTGATGCTTTGGAGAAAGTACTAGCGTGAATTTAAGGTGGGTAACATGTTTATTGTTTTGAATTATAAGTCAATTATGAAATTTTGAAAAAATTCAAGAAAGGGATTTTCGAATTTTATTGTTTCCGAATGATTTGAAAAATTGTTACAAAGGTTTAATTCTTTGTTTTCAATGATTTTGATAAATTGCTAAAAATTTTGAACTTCATTATTTATGAATGAATGGATAAAGTGTGAAAATTGTTTCATTCATTGATTTTTTTGAATGATTTGATACAATTGAAATAATTGTTAAAGTCATCGTGTTTGAATGTTTTAATAATTGTTAAATGTTGCATTCTTGAATGTTTGAGAATATGTTATGTTATGTGAATTGGATTGAAGTTGTGACATTTGAATGAATTTGTGATTGATTAGAACATGAGTATAAGATTTTAGTTTTTTTAAATGGTGCCTCCAGGCATTTTGATTTTAAGTATGAAAGGTGTTATATGGGTATGTATTTTTTTTTGGTTGATTGTTGATGATGAAGTAGAATTTGAGGAATGTATTTAGAGATATTTTGAGGTTAATTCATGTGGAAAGTGAAGGTAGAAAAGGATGAATGAGTAATTTGGTGTTGCTGCCATTTTGAGATAGTTTTAGGGATTATTTGAAAATGGTTTTGAGTTGGGAGATTGAGGATGATGGAGATTGAATTGGTTTTCTGCAGGTATATGGAGTTTGGATGAGATAATTGAAGATTGGCTAGTTGAATTTTTAAAGGAGGTGCTGTCAAAATTTTTGCAAAATTTGACAGAAACTTTGCTTACGTTTTAGACCCTCTTAGAGCTTGAATTGGATTGGGGGGTGGGGTCTTATGAAAGTTTGTAGCATATGTTTATATCTTTCCATAGAGGTATGATATGCCTTGTTTGGAGTTAGGAGTAAAAACTTATGGGGTTAGACTAGTTCGATTCATCGTTCATTTGGCAAATTTGGGAGTAACCTTTGGAAGGTTTTGTCACCCTTTGGAGTCTGTTTTGGTTTTTGCATCCTTCATAAAAAAATGTAGATCATCTTTTTATCTTTTCATAGAGGTATAATATGCATTTTTTTTTAGTTAGGAATAAGAAATTATGAAGTTTGAAACATTGCTGTTACAGTTCACGGATACTATTCCATTGGTCATTCTAGGCAGCAACTTTGAACAAGTTTGTACCCCTTTTAATGATTGAATTGATTTTTGCTTCCTTCGTGAAAGTTGTAAAGCATCTTTTTATCTTTCCATAGAAGAAAAATGTGACATTTTTCGACTATTGTATCAAAAGATATGACTTTTCAAACTTTGGGTCTTGTTTAGGATAATTTCCAAATGGGACAGAAACTTGAAGCAACTTTGGACCCCCTTAATGGCCGAATTAGGTTTTAAGTCCTTCTTGAAAGTTGTAGAGGCATGTCTTAGCTTTGTAATGAGGGATCATATGCTACTTTTGGATGTAGAGATTGAAAGTTATGAATTTGTAAGTTATCGTTAAGGTTCAGGTTATATGTTGGTTTAACGCCATTAAACAGGGCAGCCACAATATGGGGAGATTTTGATCTAGTTAGAGATGGTTTTTTTTTTTGCTTCTAAGTCCTTCATGAGAATTGTTGTATGTTTTCTAATCTTTTTATTGCTATATGAATTTATGTGAGTTTGTAATGTCAATGTGTCTAGTACGACACAATATGAAAATATGAAAACTAAAGTTTTGAAATGTGCCTTTGGGCAATTTGATTTTCGAGTATGATATGTGTTATCTGAGTTTGGTTAGGTCCCATAAGTTAGAGTCAGTGCACTGTCTCATTTTAAAAGGCTTCTCCCACCTGCCCGCTAGTGGCACTGGAGTTCTGATTTCGGGCTCGCATAAGTTTATTTACCGCACAGACCATTATCGGATCATGCAAGACGTCCGTTGGACCGAAACCAAACCATTCTGAAGTGTTATGTGATTTTTGATTTGTTTAAATTATGATGCATTTATTATGTGAAGCATTCATGTTTTTGGAAATTGTGCATGATTTGTGAAAAATGTGAGAATTTTGAGAAATGAGCAATTGAGTTTTGAAATCGAGAAATTTTTGGAAATTAATTTGAAAATATGGAAAGTTTTAAGAAATAAGTTTGTGAAAAATTTACTAAATGGAAATTGTTTTGCAAAATGGCTTTTGGTTATTGTCAATTTATAAATATGCTATCCACGAGCTATTTCAGCTCACCCCCCTTTCATCCCCATCTTCAGGTATTCGAGTAGGAGATTGGATGAAAGAAAGTCAAGATGTTCTTCGATTTTGTTTGTTTTGTACTTTATGAAATTTCAGAATGTAAAGAAATTATGAATTTATGTTTGGAATTGAGTTTGTGTATTAAGTATGGGTATGTAGATGATTGATGTATTCATGTATTGAATTGAGTTGTGTATGATTATGGAATTGGATTATGTAAGTAAATTGTGGTTAGTATATATGATTGTGAATGTGATTGAGATTGAATATGATTGTGTTTTGGATTCCGGAAGGGACGTCCGAGGATACTGATTATGATTGAGAATATTGAAGTGTTTAGGTGTAGGTTTGTGCTTGTGTATGCTGGAATTCCGGACGGGAGGTCCGAGGAATTGGTGTTATATTTTGGAATATTAGAAGTGTGCTTTGCTATTTGCAGATTTTTGGGTTGTTACAATTACAGCCGTTATGCTGCTCGATTTTTGTTAACGGGCAAATTAGTTTTAATAAATATAGATGTATTTTGGGATTTGTGTAAGCGTATCAGAACCTTTAGAATCGAATATAAGATTAAGATATACTTGATTTCGAGAAATCAAGTAATTTGAGGTTATGGAAAATTTTGGCAAAGGATCTTGAGATTAAAATGGATGAATTTCCAAAATAAGATTGAATGAAGAGAAAAAGGAATGAATATTCTAAGAAAGTAAAAAATGAAAAAAAAATTTATACCGATTTCGGATTAGTCTTAGGGTTTCCAGTGCAACGCGACTCTTTTCTTTAGCTTTTGTTCGCGGATGTCAGATATTCGTTTCGCTTTCGATTCCTTTGTTCCGCATTTTGTTGTCCAATTTGTTCGATTCAATTTGAATTTGATTCTGTCGATTCGCTTTCGACACTTCCGCTTATGACTTCTGATCCAATTTGTTTTTTGCTTTGTTCTCCGTTTTTCGTTCTTTGTTTTCTGGTTGGGGTCCAGTCCCGAGATCGGGTCTCAACATAAGCATTGCTACTAGCGAAAAAGTTTCATGAAATTCAACTACTTGTTTTTGTCTGTAACCTTTCACCACTAACCTTGCTTTGTACGTATGTATATTTCCATCCGTGTTAGTTTTTCTTTTAAAAATCTATTTGCACCAAATAGGTACTATACCTTCAGGTGCATCCACTAAAGACCATACTTGGTTAGTGTACATGGATTCCATTTTAGATTTCATCACTTCTTGCCATTTTAAAGAATCAATGTCTGACATTGCTTCCTTAAAATCAGTAGGTTTGTCATTCATAATTGAAGCATCATCACTTCCTTTTTCAACATGTAGATCTAATCTAATAAGTGGATGATGTACCTTTCCAGACCATTTTGAACCATAACTTGTGGTTCTTATTCCATTTTGATGTATATTTATGGTTCTAGAACTTCTTTAAGTTCCACATCACTCCCACTACTTTCTTTGAGAATAAATTATCTTTCTAAGAATTTAGCATGTTTTAAGACAAACATTTTTTGCTTAAGAGGATGATAAAATTGATATCTAAAACTTTCTTTTAGATACCCCACAAACATGCATTTATCTTATTTAGCTTCAAGCTTATTAGACATTACACGCTTAACATAAGCATCACATCCCCAAATTTTTAAATGTGACAACCTTGGTCTTTTACCAGTCCATATCTCATATGGAGTTTTGTCAACAGTTTTGGATGGAACTCTATTTAATAGGTAAGTAGCAGTGTTAAGAGCATATCCCCAAAATGAAACTAGAAGAACTGCATAATTCATCATAGAACGTACCATATCTAATAAAGTACGGTTTCTTCTTTCAAAAACCCTATTACATTGTGGAGTTCTAGGCAAAGTCCATTGTGAGAGAATTCCATTCTCTTTTAAGTAACTAAGAAACTCTTGGTCCAATTACTCGCCACCTCGATCAGATTTAAGTGTCTTAATACTCTTATCAATTTGTTTCTTTACTTCAAGTCTAAATTCTTTGAACTTTTCAAATGCTTCAGACTTGTATTTCATCAAATACACACAACCATATGTTGAATGGTCATCTGTGAATGTTATGAAATATGAAAATCCTTTTCTAGCTTTAGTAGACATAGGGCCATATACATCTGAATGTATAAACTCTAACAACTCATTAGTATGTTGTCCCTTTCCACTAAAGGGAAGTTTGGTCATTTTACCCTTTAAACAAGATTTACAAGTTTCATATGATTCATAATTAAAAGGATCTAAATATCCTTCTTTATATAACTTAGTGATTCTTGTTTCATTAATATGACCTAACCTACAATGAAGAATTTTGGTCACTTAATATCTTTTTCTTACTATTTATTTGTAGAATTGGTCTTTCATGATCTAATTCATACAAACCATTTGTAAGCATACTAGATCCATAATAAATATCATCTTTATAAAAAGAACAACTATTATTCTTATTATTAAAAAACAAATCCATTCATGTCCAAACATGGAATAGAATTAATGTTTCTTTTGATGACAGGAACATAATAACAATTATTTAGTTCAAGTTCAAGACCAGAAGGCAAAGCTAATCTACAAGTTCCAATAGCTAATGTTGCAACTCTTGCTTTATTACCAACTCGTAAGTCTACTTTTCCTTTTTTCAATGCTTTATTGTCTGTCAGTACCTGCACATTATTACAAATGTGAGAACTACATCTGGTATCTAATACCTAAGATTGTGATACAGAAGTAGAAAGATTGATTTCAATTATAAACAAACCTAAAGTTGAAGTTATGTTTAACTTCTTTTCCTTCAAGCTAGCAAGATAAGCTTTGTAGTTCCTCTTCCAATGTCTAACTACACCACAATGGAAATAGATGCCCTTTTCATTCTTCTTCTTGACACCACCTGTTGGCTTTGCTAATTTAGTAGAAGTCTTCTGATTCTTTTTTTTTGTTTTTCTTCTTAAGGGTCTTACCCTTATTCTTGGAAGAAAAAGGTCCAACTAGATTCCTTCTTAAGACATCCCTCAACGGTCTTGAGCATGTTGAGTAATTCAACCAATGACCTTTTTGTTCTTGTGGAAGTTGATAATAAATTGTGAAAAACTTGGGGTAGAAGACTGGAGCACTAAATCAATGCTCAACTTGAGGTTCAGTTCATACCCCAATTGACCTAATTTTTCAATGTAGCCAATCATCTATAGAACATGAATTTCCACCAATGTTCCATAATCCATCTGACATTGAAATAGGTCTCTCGTAGTCTCAAACCTCTCCACCCGACTCTGAACACCAAACAACTCTTGATGGGGTAGGAACATTTCCCTTGCATTCATATTTTCATGTTGCCTCTGATGCTTGGGAGATATGTTGGCCAACATCACACATGTCACTTGCTCATTGTCATCTGTATGACTTTGATAATATTCTCAATCTTCATTGGTAGCATCTTGAGCATGTTTAGGTGGAAGCTCAGTGTTAAAAACATACAATTTTTTCTCTTGCCTTAAAACAATTTTAAGGTTACGCAATCAATATGAAAATTTTGATCCGGTCAATTTGTTTGCATCTATAATGCTCCTCAAGGACAAGTGTTTACTCATTTTTCAAAAAATGTTTCATCAAAAATTAGTTTATACCATAAAACTAAATAAATATGGACTTCAAAATTTTGGTTACTCCCATTATTTTAAACAAATTAATAGCCCTCACTATTAGTTCAAGAAATTATCAAATAATTTCCTAGTGGGCTAGGATCTTATTTTAATTTAATTGATCTTGAGTTTGCTCAACAAACCAATTAAATTAAATTAGGTTGATAATATTTTATCAATCACATCCTATGTGATTCCTAGATTCGTTAGGAGATAACTCTTTGTCATTTACATATATAATAATATTATCCTAACCTTGCCTCTAAATTAATATGATCATAAGTTGACTAATCCAAATCATATAAATTTAGTTAAGTAAAACCCATCGTTATAGGACTAAACTTTTTCGAGTTAAAGCAGTTTTGAGTTTATTCAACAAGCCTAACAATAAACAAAATTCTGGTTTAACCCTATAATAATGGAAGGTTTTATTCATAGTCTAAACATGTACTTAACATTTTAATGAGGATTTAAAATAACGATAAAATAAAATAAAATCTCATTTGAAATAATATAATCTCATTATATTAATTTATTTGACATAATCTAATTATGAAAAATAAATTGAGATTTTAATAAAAATTAATTTAATTAATCAAAATTTGAAAAATTAAATAAAAAATAAAAAGAGCCTTTCAACCAAGAGATTGTCTCCTAGCCTGCTGGTTCCTGGGCTTAACATCCTGGCCTGCTAGTTGCACGCCAAGAGACGCAACGTCTCCTCTGCATGCACCCTTTATTTTTTTAAAACCAAAACAACATTTTATTCTGCTAGCTCTACCTTTAGACTATCTCAAGGCACTCTACCCCATTTGTATCATTATAAACATACTTATAAATATACATAAAACTCTGGAGAGATAAAACTCTCTATAGTGAGGTGGTGGTTCTCTAACCACCGATGGCTACAACTGCCTTCGATGGTCCTGTGCTTCATCACTATGAAACAAAATAATATTCATTAATCAAGCATTCATCAAAAATCAATGAAGCATGCATAACCTTAGCATCTATTGAGTATAGAAACAATGAATAACAGACATAATGGCCACCAATTACGTAAATGCATGAGTAAATGAACAAAAACTTGAGTAAATGAACAAAACACATTTTCTGTATAGCAACCATTTGCAGTTATTAAACCAAGAGCTAAGCATACGTTACCCATTAAATATAAACTAGACTTGAAGAAGACCATGGGTTACACTTTCTATTATTTAACAAATGAAGAGACAACAATAATGCATGCATGCAAATCTTCTTCTATCATTAATGCCTGCATCTCTTCGTATGGTTTCAAGAAACTTCATACAAGTGGAGAAACAAGCGTAACAAAGATCAAAATAAAACCCTTTCCAGAAACATGTGAAATGTCTTCCACATTTCCTTTCAAATTTCCAGAAAAACTGGAAATTTTCTAAAAACAAAAGCAAACTTTTACATCTTTCCACAAATAGATAACACAAGCTTTAACAACAATCCATTTAAAAGATTAAACAAGTCCTACCATAGCTAGATATACTTTCGGATGAGCATGAAGAACATACTTTTTTTCAAAAAAATATTTAATCAAGTAGAACATGAACGAAACGTTAGTGCAAGTAGCATAAACACTAAACCATGCGGTAAACGTGTATAACCACAAAAGCTTTCCAAAATCATATTTTCATATTACCAACCAAAAACCAAAACAGGTTTAACGTATAAATATGTAACTTTTGCATATTAAAACCAAATCAAAATTTGATCAAGTTTGTGAATCAAAAATAAAAATTTTAAAGGTGACTCTAATACCACTGTTGGAAAAATAACACAAGATCAAATCTTAGCGTAGTGGAAATAATATAAATTTTTTTCATAGAATCAACTTTAACATAATTTAATTAGAAACATAAAAAAATTGACAAAACTCTACTGACCTGTTTCGGTTTCGAGTTACAATTTTTTTTTCTTTGAATCCGTTGATCCGTAAGCTGTTTAATCGTCTAACCTCTAATGGTATCCACAGATCTACTCAAAAAAACTTGAATCCAATTTGAGAGGAAAAATGTCAGAAGTGCTAGCATCCAATTTTCTAATTTTTCCTTTTATATGAAAAATCTTATTTTTCATGTTCTTGGATTTTATTGAAATTACAAATAAAGTCAATCTTTAATTATAATTATGAATTAATCCTTATAAGATCAAATATCATATATTGATCCTTAAAGTTTCTAAAACTTCTCAATTAAGTCCAACTTAATTCAAATTTCATTTGCTCCTTTATAAACCTTTTGTGTGACCCATTAGGTTCCTAATATGTTGGTCATGATTATAAATTATAATTCTAATTCATAATTAGAATCAGATAAATTAAAACTCCTTTTAATTTATCTTTAATTCCCTAATTAAATAATTTATAATCATCGATCATGATTGACGTCTAGCAACATGTCATGACCACCCAAATAATAGGAATGTCTAAATAGTTTGACTTAACCTGTCTATGCATGGCAATAATGTATAAATTAATCCTTTCATCATCTAATGTTCCAATTGGAATTAGAGTATGAAATTTGTGTCTACTCTAAATAATCCAATTATATTTGTTCTTGCTAATTAGTAAATGATTTATAATTGATATTTGAAAACAACTTTTTCAAATATCAATTTACTCTAGCCAGAGATTCCCAAAATCATTACTAATCAAGAACAACAGAACATTATCCCTAATTACTTTAAGACAACAAATTCTTTATTAATTTACTCAACTATCTCTACATAGTTCATACTATATCCAATAGCTACCAAATTGAACTATTCCAAGAATAGAACATAAGTAGCATCAAAACATAGTAATTTCTATATGAGATAACTTTGGTGATCTCAAGTCTAAGGATTAATTATACAACCATCATAATGAGATAAGCCACAAATGCACAAGTAATGTTCCATTCGAGATTCTCATAATTACATCAGTTCAGTGAACTTATTCTTTAATAAACACCCACATGTTTGTTTAATTATTTCCATACTTTAATCTATGACATTGGTTACTTTCTTCATAAGAAAGAGACAAATATGTGATAGTCTATGTAACATCCCATTACCGATGAGAAGGGTATTTTAGTAAATTGGGACGGGTTAGGAGTATTGGATTATAACTCGGCATGAACATACAACATATAGCCTCTATGATTAATGGTTTGTTGCACTTGCACATGGTATACATGCATTCATGACATTTTTCGGCTTAGGTTTCAAATTGAGATCTTTTGTGAAATTTATGGGATAAGTGTATTTGAAAAATTATTTGGAGTGCGCCATTGAGTGTTTTACATTTTTAGGGATTTATGGGAATTTTTCGGGGTTCTTGCCCGGACCGGAAAATTCCAACTGACTGATTGAGTGAGCCTTTTTGTACTGAGAAGGATTGCCTAATGGCATTAGATTATTGGCTGAATGGTGTTAGGGAATTATTTTAGTGCCATGATTAGAGTTTAATTGGGATTAGTGCTTAATTAACTAAGATTAACTAGTTTTTTGTCTTTTCTCATTTTGAATAGCCAAGTGTCCCTTTTAATTAATTAATTTTGTCTTTTCCACTCATCACCTACGACTTATGCTTCTTGTCTTGGATTAAAACAAAACCAACTTACTTTGAAAGCCTAAAACACCTCTCACCCGAAACTTGCTTCATCTTCTTAGAGTATTTCTTTTTCTCCTTCAAATTTGCTTCTACTTATTCCATACAAGAAGGTCTTCTTTGGAGCTTTGCTTGCTTCTTCCTTGCACACCTAAGACCAAGCTTGATCCTTGAGAAGATGATGATATGCATGTGTAGTGGAGATAGTCGTGGGTGAGGTATCAAGGAAGGAAGTGTGGAGAGTTTAAAGACTTGAAGATTTGAAGCAATTGGAACTTGCAACTTGATTGGTGAGTAATTGATGTTTATTTTTATGCTTTTGGTAGTTAGAAGCATTCATGGAGGTCCTTTATACATGTAGTTGATCATCATAGTAGTAGGGTTGAATGGGTTTAAATGTATACTTGGTTATGGATGAATGAATGCCTATAGTTTTCCTTGATTTTGGCTTGGTTTGGATTGAGTTTGTAAGGTTAGATGAATGGAAAACTTAGGAAGATAATTTGTGTTAGTGCTGCCAACTTTTGTATAATCATGTAAATATATGTTGTGATGAATTTGTGGTTGAATTAGAGGTATAAATGGGTGCTTAGTGATGTGTTATTGATGTTAGAAGTGATAGGAGTTAGGTTGTAGTTGAAAACCTGGAAAATGCAATTTGACCTATTGTAATGTTTTGATCATAACTAATTGTGTAGGTGAGCAAATGAGGTGAGGTTTGTGCCCAATTAAACTTTGGGATGTTGGCTACAACTTTGTGTGAAATAGGTGTTGTTAAATTGTAGGTGAAAGTTTGCATGGAAAGTTACTGTTTTATTGCCTGTGAACAGTACCCGCAGTTATGACTTGATTACTTTGTTGATTTTTCTACATTAATTGATATGGAATTAGGAAAAATGGTCTTTATGAAAGTTGAGGCATATTGAGTTAGATTTCCATTTCCACTGATCTTGCTAATTTTCGAGTTGTATATTGGGAGATATGAACTGATTACTATTGACTGGTTTTGAGCATTTTGATGAAACCCAGCCTAAGTGTTGGTTTTGTGAGCAGTCCGCTTGGGAGCAATTTTAGCAATTTTTGTGGACTGAATTGGTGTGAGTGATCTTCTTCAAAGTTGTAAAGGAAGAAATTAACTTGAAAATGATATATGGTGTGTAATTTTTATAGGTCAGAGTTGGGAGTTATGATTTTGCAAAAACTGACCCTGCATTAGGTTGTGAATTGCTGATAATGGCAGTAACTTCCATAACAGTTTTGACATTGTTAGAAATCGAATTGGAAATTGAGATCTTCATGAAAATTGAATTTTGAGATCTTATCTTTTCAGGGATATAAGGTAGTGAATTGGGTGACATTTTTGCTAAGAGATATACTGTTGTGAAATGTGCTGTTCAGATTGGGAAAATTCTGAGGGTTGATGTTTTGGTGAATTGTTTGACATAGTTAGCAAGTGAATCTGATTTTGGGTTGTTCATGAAAGTTGTATATAACATTGTGATCTTACTGCCTTAATTATTGTGTAATTGTTGACTGAAGAATCAGAGAGTTATTGAATTTGCAATGTACTGTCCTGTGTTGATAGGTTTTGAGTAGGCAGTAGGTTTGATAGGATTTTTGACACCCTTAGGGGTGAAATTGATTTTTATGGTCTTCTTGAGAATTGTAGAGGGTTTCATGATCTTTCCAATGAGATATAGTTGGTAATTTTCTGAATTGTGTGCAATGAGTTATTGGTGTTGAAAGTTGGCTTGAAATCAGGAAAATAAAGAAGGGAATGAAGGGTTATGTATATATAGATATTAATTGTTTAATTTGAATTTTGGTTTCTTTTGTCAATTTCTTTTCCGTCCGACGTCCGATTGACCTGATTCTTGAGGCATCGGATTCATAGAATATTGAATTTCATTTTCTGAGAGATTCGGGATTTTTGGACGGAAAATTGACGTGGCCTCGGGTAACGGAGCCTTTAATCACTGTTTTGTTTAATTGGGGACCTATAGAGGTCCGAATTGCGCACCGTCAGCGCCAATAGGTTTCTAATTTTTAGACGGATTTTTTATGATGGAAAAAGTTTGGATTAGGGCCGGGAATGCCATGAACATGCATTATACATGTTTTAATTATCTCATGTGCATTGGTTGATATTTCTAACTATCCAGTTGGTAACGTGTCCTTATTTTAATTGTTATAGAGGCACAGTTAGAACGTCATCCCACGGACGTTGCAGAGACTTCCCGGCATTAGCTCGGAAGTTATTAGGTGAGTAACCTAGATGGTTCCTCGGTTAGTAAGTGTTTATAATTCTGCACTTATAACTCTGTGGAGAATAATGGAGGGACGATTGTGTTTGTTTGTGCTTGGATTGCGGACCGGAGGTCCGACAGATTGGGAGATTATGACATAGAAGTGCTATATGTGATTTTCATGTGGTTACTTGTGAGTGACTTGTGTGAATATGTTGAATTGGGATCGGTTATGATGTTGGTTTTGTTTTATTTGGACATTTGCATTCATGCATAATTACATGATCAGTAATTGGCAGTTGTGACCAGAACAGCCAACGAGAGCTTTAAGCTCAACGTGATTGGGCCTTGAGCCCACAGTGATTCAGAGCCTAAGGCTCACCGTTTAATGCGCCCTAAATGGGACAGTTTCAGGCGCTCGGTCACAACAACGTAATAAATTGGAAAAGCGTCACATACGCATTTCATGTGCATTTGAATTGGTTCTTTTGACTGATATCGTAATAATCATGTGGTACTTCTGAATGTGTCTTAGTGAAATAACTGTATGTATCTGTGATATACTGTGTATATGCATGAATTGGGTGAACCATCGATGATGGTTCCTCACTGAGTTCGCAAACTCACCCAAAATTGCAAATTATTTTTCAGGACCGAGAGAGTAGACTTATAGCTCCAGAGGGACTTTTCCTGCCGTGTAGATTGAGTTGGCAAGAGAAGTCATGGCAAACAGGTCGGTCAGCTGGCACTTTTTGAGGGATGACCTAGCTAGCTTTATGTTTTTGAGTTTCTTTTGAAGTAATGTACAGAAAATACCAGTGTATAAATTTACTGCTTTGAGGTTATGAAATTTGAAATTATGGTTTCAAACAATTAGTGGATTTCATATTAATGCTTTATGATTTTCGATGTCATGTGGAGTGTTAGTGATTGTTCGTAGCGCACCCTTATCGTAGGGTGTGTATCGGAATGACCTACGGGCGTCCCGGTACATATCCTATGGTAAGGGGTGCTACAGTCTAACCATTTTATCAATACCCCATCTTGATGAAACTATGACTAGGAACATTTAAGAATAATACAAAAAAACCATTTCATCAATACCCCATCTTGATGAAACTATGACTAGGAACATTTAAGAATAATACAAAAAAATGCAATTTGAATCTCATAATTATAATCACATTATAATTTCTAATTGCATAACTATTATTCCAGGATTTTATCTTTACAATTGATAATTAAATAATAAAAATACACAAAGATTAAAAAATGTCTTTTATTAAATAAAACAAATTTTATACAAGTAAATATACAACTAAAAGTTGGCTACAAGGACATAAACCAACAATTACACCTTTCATACGCAAGGTAGTAAGATCGAATTGAAGGTGTTCAAGGTGTTATCTCAAGGTTTATGATTAACAATTTTAATGACAACTATATAATATTTCAAAATTCAAATTGGATTTATTTCCTTATATAATTAATGGTCTAATTCTCAAAATGAAATAGAATCATAAAAAATACATTTTCTTTCTTGTAGGAACCTTCATTATGAACTTACCTTATTAAAAATGGTTTATCCAAATGGATCCTATTAATTATGAAGCTCGTATATTCAAGAATTTGGCTGCAAATGTTTCTTGCTAAACAATGGAAAAGGCAGCCTTAGAAAGTTCAATGCGAGATCATACGAAGTTATTTTCTTTGGCTACAGTATCATTAGTAAAGGATTCAGGGTTTACAATAAAAGAATAAAGAAGATAGAAGAATCGATAAATGTGGTATTTGATGAGGCATTATGTAACATCCCATCACCGATGGGAAGGGTAATTTGGTCATTTGGGAGCGGTTAGGCGAGTGTAAATATATCTCGGCATGAACATGCATCATATAGCCTCTATAATTATATGAATGGTAATTTTTGCACATGCACATGATTGTAATTGCATTCATGACATTTCCCGGCATATGGGTCTAAATGTAATTTTGTGTGATTGATGTGATAGTTGTGTTTGAAAAATGAAATTGGAGTGAGTTATGTGTGTTTTACATTTTTAGGAAATTTTAAAATTTTTTCTAGAATTTTTCAGAGAAAATATCCAGACCGGAAAAATTGACAAGTGACGGACTGATAGATTTTCGGTACTAAAAATGACGGTCCAATGACATTGGACTATTAGACATATGATTTTAGGAATTATGAACTTTGAGCCATTGGAATTTGGAGACAAATTGGACTAGAAATTTAACTGAAATTGGAAAGAGCCTTAAGAGGAATTAGAAAAAGACAAGTGGCAAGTGACAAGTGGCACTTGCCTACTTAGTCTTAGATTTAATGGTTCTTTACTTAACCTAAGACACTTAAGCTTCCACGACACTTTAAGGGAAAGATTAAAACAAAAAGGTGATTTAAGTCTTTCTTCTCCTCCATCGGTGGGTTCTTCTCCCTTCCTCTTCTCCTTTGGTCTTCTCCACTTATTCTAGCCTACTTGCTCTCTTCGCTTCTACCTTAAGTGTTTCCTTTCCATGTGTTCAAGCTTAAGCCTCCTACATCCCTTAAAAATGGTGATTTTTGTATAAGTAAAGTGAGGTGCAGGAATTGGTGTTGGTTGGAGGGATTTGAAGAATTTAAAGCTTGTAACTTGTTTAAGGTAAGAATTGTGTATTGTGTTCTTTAATTTAGTAGTTAGAAGCATTCATGGGGATTAATTGTGTATTAATTTCATAAAGATAGTGGTAGGTTTGTATGGGTTTAAGTGTAAGTATGTGTGAGGTTGAATGATAAATATGTTGGGGATTAGTTTTGGATTGGTTTTGATGTATGTGTGATGCTAGATGAATGGAATTTTAGTGAAGAACCTAGTGTGTAATGTGCTGCCAAATTGGGATTAATTACTCAAGTAATTGTCTTGATGAATTTGTGGCTGAATTAGAGGTCCAAATGGATGCATATTGATGTAAGTAAAGTGATGAAATGAAATGAGTTGAGGTAGGGAGGAAATCTGGAAAATGTGACTTTGTGTAGGTTTCAGATTTTGGCTCATAAATTTTGATATGGTTGTCCAATTGAGCTGAGGTTTGTTTTAAATTAAACTTAAGAAGTATGCCTAGATTTCATATGAAGGAAGTTTGATCCAATTCTGACTTTAAGGATTTTAATTTTGGCATGCAAAGTGAGATGTTAGGTGTTGTGTGAACAGTATCCGAACCTTGTGACCTGAAACTTTGATGAATTTTTTTAGATTGAATTGGATTGAATTTGCTAATTTAGTCTTCATGAAAGTTGAATATTTTGTGTTAGCTTTCTAACGCAACTAAGTATGAATTTTTTTGATTTGTACATTGAAAGTTATGGTGTGTTAATGTTCAGATGGTTATTCAGTTTGTTTTGTGTGTAAGTGACTTTATGTGAACAGGTTTTGTGCTATTTATGTTATGGTATTTATTTGGGGCTGTTAGTGGTGAAATTGGCTTTATTTACCTTCTGAAAAGTCGTAGAGGATTGTTGTAGCTTTCTAATGAGGTATTTTGTGTGAATTTTGGATGTAAGGATTGTTGGATATAAATTTGTAAAGTTTTGTTATAGTTTAGGTTAAATGCTGATTTCTTAAACCCTAACAGGACAGCCACCTTAGTGAGAGGATTTGACCTAGTTTGAATGGAAATCTGCTTTGAAGTCCTTCTTGAGAATTGTAGTATCTTGTCTGAGCTTTTTATTTCTATATGGTATGTAATTGTTTGACAATGGGTTGGAAAGTTATGAATGTTGGAAGATTCTGTTACTGTGAGAATGAGACTTATATAGGCAGAAGCTTTGCTTGAGAATTTGAGTTGTTTAGAGGTTGATTTTGCTTCCAAGTTATTCATGAAACTTGTAGAAAATGTTTTGATATTTCTTTTTACATAAATTTTGGAATTTTTGTCATAAGGAATGGAAAGATAGGAGTTTTGTAGTAGAGTGCAGTTACTGTTCATATGGTAGTTTTACTGTTTCATTGGGCAGAACGTTTGTTTGTATTTTTGACCCTCTTATAGATTGAATTAGATTGGGGAGTCTTCTTGAAATTGTATAAAATGTTTAGAGCTTTCTAATGGTGTATAATTTACCTTATTTGGAGTTATGAGTAAAAAGTTATGAGGATTGGAAGAACACAGTTACTGTTCATATGGTCATTTATGGGTAGTAACTTTGAAGTAGGTTTTGGCACCCTTAGAGGTGAGATTGGTTTGTGAGCCCTTCATGGAAATTGTAGGGTTTCTTATTACCTTTCCAATGAGACCTTGTTTGTCAATTTTGGATAAGTGTGTAAAAAGTTATACATGTTAGAAATTCAGATGGTGAAGAGAGGGAAATAAGTGCAAACCCTCTTATCTTTTGTTTTATCCTAAAGCTTCTTTTGCTTATATCTTCATCATCCGACCTTCGATTGACCTGGTTCTCAAGGCGTCAAATTCATAAGACAATGATCTACCTCTCTATGTGGAACTGTGGACTTTGTGGGATTTAATTGAGATTTAGGGATTGAATCTAGGTGAGAGAATCGAGTAAAGTTTGGCAATATCCGGACCTATAGAGGTCCAAATTGAGTAATTCTAGTATCTATAGGTTCCTAAGACATAAGGGAATCTTTTGTGATGTGAATTATGGGAAATGCCGGGAATGTCACGAACATGCATTGTACACATCTAAATTGCTACATGTCCATTATTTAATATTTCTAATTGTGCATTTGGTGACATGTCAATATTGTGATTATTATAGAGGCACAGTTGGAATGTCATCCCACGGACGTTGTCGAGACTTCCCAGCATTAGCTCGGAAGCTATTTGGTGAGTAACCTAGATGGTTTCTCGATTATTACTTGTTTATATTTTGCACTTATAACACTGTGGAGAGTAATGGTGGGCTTTGTGTTTGTCTATGCTGGTTCCGGATCGAAGGTATCCGATGTGTTGGGAGAATATGACATAGAAGTGTTATATGTGATTTGGAATGTGATTAATTGTGACTACTTGTGTGAATGTGGTAAATTGGGACCTAATATGATGTGGACTTTGCTTTATATTGCCATGTGCATTCCATGCATAATGCATGATCAATAATTGGCAGTTGTGACCGGAGCAGCCACCGAGAGCTTAAAGCTCAACGTATTTAGGCCTCGAGCCCACAGTGCTTCAAAGCCTCAGGCTCAACGAATAATGCGCCCTTATTGGGACAGTTTAGGCGCTCGGTCATAACAATGTAATAAATTGAAAAAAAGGGGTCACATATGCATTACATATGCATTTAATTGAATGTTTTGATTGGGTGAAAAGTAAATTGCTTTGTGCCCAAGTGAATAATCATGTGGCACTTCTGAATGGATTATTATGGTATAAATGTGATCTGTTTGTGTATGCATGAATTGGGTGAACCATCGATGATGGTTCCTCACTGAGTTCGCAAACTCACCCAAAATTGCAAATTATTTTTTAGGACCAAGAGAGTAGACTCGTAGCTTCAGAGAGAGACTTTTCCTACCATGTAGATCAAGTTGGCAAGAGAAGTCATGGCTCACAGGTTGGTCAGCTGGCACTTTTGATGGATGACCTAGTTAGGTTTTGTATTTGATTTTCTTTTGGAGTATTGTACAGACAATGCAAACTGACAGATATGTAAATTACTGCTTTTGATGTTATGAAATGAGAAAGTTTAGGGTTTCAAAAATTAGTGATTTTCAATAATGATTCTTTATGATTTGATGCCATGTGAAGTGTTAGTGATTGTTCGTAGCGCACCCTTATCGTAGGCTGTGTATCGGAATGACCTACGGGCGTCTTGGTATATGTCCTATGGTAAGGGGGTGCTACACATTACCTTTGACAACAGTAATTGACTTAAATGCTAAAGAACATCCTTTGATTCCTAAAAATACATCAAAGGATCAAACTACTCCTATAGTACCTTCATAATTATAAAATAAAGAATAGAACAGGCTCCTTCATCTTAGAAGGAGCCTATATAATGAAAACATCGAGAGAATGGAGAGATCTTGATACACATCAATGTATTCTTAGAGATCCCTTTGAAATTTTAAGAATAAGTTCATCATTCAAGAACAACTTTATTGTTATCATCTCACAATTAGAACCAAATTATGTTGAAGAAGCTCTTACTAATGGCAATTGAGTCTCAGCTATGCAAGATGAGCTAAGTCGGTTTGACAAGAACGAAGTATGGAATCTGGTCCTCGTCCACAAAACAAGTCAGTTATTGAAACTCATTGGGTATTTCGAAACAAACATAATGAAAATGGTATGGTGGTAATTAACAAAGCTAGACTTATAGATCAAGGTTACAATCAATAGGAAGGTATTGATTTTGATGAAACTTATGCAATTGCTACTAGGTTGGAATTGATTAGAATTTTACTTTCCTTTGCATGCTATAGAAACTTCAAGTTATTCCAAATGGACGTTAAAAGTGCATTCTTAAATGGTTACATTAACGAAGAAGTATTTTTCAAGCAATCCCCAGGTTTTGAAGATGAAAACCATCTGAAGTACATGATGAAGTTATCTAAAGCTATGTATGGTTTAAAGTAGGTTCCTCGAGCATGGTATGAGAAGTTAAGTAACTATCTTCTTGAAAATAACTTTAAAATAGGAAAGGTTGATAAAAATTTATTTATTAAGAGAAAGGAGAATGATTTGCTCGTAGTGCAAATATATGTTGATGACATAATATTTGAACTAATCCATCCTTCTATGAAGAATTCTTAGCATTAATATAGGGGGAGTTTGAAATGAACATGATTGGAGAAATATCATTCTTTCTTAGATTACAAATCATACAAATAGAAAAAGGAATCTTCATTAGACAAGACAAATATACAAAGGAACTTATCAGGTAATATCATTTTGAGAATGCCAAACCTATGGTTACTCTAATGTACACTGGAAATAAACTTGATAAAGACAAAGAAGGCAAAGCTACGAATGAGACAAAGTATAAAGGAATGATTAGATCATTACCATATCTTACAAGCTTAAGACCAAACATTATGCTTAGTGTGTGTCTTTTCCACGCTTTCAATCAAATCCAAAGAATGCCATCTTCAAGCAGTCAAAAGAATCTTTCGATATCTCTATAGAACTATGGATTTTGGACTATGGTATCCAAAAACTGATTCATTTGACATAGTGGGCTATAGTGATGCAAGTTATGCAGGTGATAAAGTTGAACCAAAAAGTACAAGTGTTAATTGTCAATTTCTTAGAGGATGCTTGTATCTTCGTCCTGTCAGAAACGAAATTACACAGTCCTTTCGACGATTGAAACAAAATACATAACAACTTCTAGCTGTTATGCTCAAATCTTATGGATAAAGCATTGACTACAAGATTTTTCTCTAAACTTTTCTCATATTCCTATATTATGTGATAAAACTAGTGTTATAAATCTTTCTAAAAATTCTATGCATCATTCTAGGACTAAGCATATAGAAATCAAACGTCTTTTTCTTAGAGATCATGTTTTAGAAGGAACCATTGACCATTTGCATGTTAATATTGATAATCAAGTAGCTGACATTTTGACCAAACCACTCCCTGAAGATAGATTTTGCAAGTTAAGAAAAGAGTTTGGTATGTGCAAACTCTCTGATATTATTTCTGCATGAATATTCTTTGCTACTTGTCTTTATATTTCATTTAGCAGGCTCCTTCTATTTTAATTCCTTAAAAACTCTCTTTTAGTTTAGTAGGTCCCTTAGAGTTTAAAAGGCTTCTCTCAAGTTGACATTCCAAGTGACACATAAATAGGGAGTCATTAATGGCGTTGTTTTACCCTTTTCAAAAATGTGAGCACAGTTTGACAAATCTAAGTACATGTCTATCAAAAGATACACAATTGATTACAATTCCTCTTCTGGCCCATACTTCTACTTATCCTCTCATGAGATCAACACCCAAGAATCACTTACTATACCGTAAACAAACTTCTCTCGTCTTCTCTGTTATTCTCTCTACACCCTTACTCTCTGCATTGCCTCTTATTTTCTCTCTTAAACTTCAGCAAGCTCACTACAATGACAAGACCAAAATCAAAAGGATAAAAGACATGTTTTGCCTCAACTTCTAGCCATGAAAAAAAACCTTATAATGAACAAACCTTTTCTTCTAATTTCTCATCTTTGTCTCCCATAGTAGGTCCGCTAGACACTATTTCTGAACTTGTCTGTATCACCTCAAAGCTCCAAACTTCAGAATTACCCAGTCAAGAGACCCCAAAAGATAGGAAAATGAAGATTGTTAATATGTTTCCTCTAGATTATCCCGATTTCTCCTCAGATGACAAAGAAGAAACGATCGAAAAACAATATGCTTTTGACTCAGAAGAAGAAGATGAAGAAAAAGGAAAAGAAAAGGGATAAGAAAAGAAAGAAGAAAGTGAAGAAGAAGAAGATATTTTTAGTAAGGGGGAGTTACTAAAAAATGTGAGATTCCATTTACCTATTCTCTCCCGACCCATTCCTTCTCCAAAATCTTCTATAATTCTTAAACCTAATCCAAAAGAGAAGAAAGTGCCTGAAGTGCACTGGGCAATAAATGAGGATGGTTCGGATGAAAAACCTTCTCAGTTGGAAAAAAAGACCAAGGACCAGCAGAATTGTTATAGAACAAGCTCCAAACAAAGAAATTGTTGTGTCAGAAGAAAAAGAAAAAGAAAAAGTTGAGTCAGGGAAAAGGAAAAGAAAAGAGAAAAGGAAAGTAAAAGAGCCTATGGTTGAAGAAAACATTAAGGAAGCCATCATCAGGGATGAGCTATTTATAGAATATGACCTGATTGAAGAAATCCTTAGAGCAAAAAGTTCCAAGAAACTCATAATCCATAAGAAAGGAAAATTGTCACCACTAATAAAATCATTTCAATCAATGGAAGTTGAAGCCCACTATGAAATGCAGTACAATAAGGGAAAAATGGTTATTGGACGCATTATGCCTCCTCACAAGTTTGATGATATTGGTGTTCCTCTTTCTACTTTCTTAGTTTTCATTGGATGGGAGAATTTTTAAATCTAGATGATACACTATTTGATGAATTAGTCAGATGTTTTTACACACACATGCGAAAAGAAGAAATTGATGGAAAGCTAACCATCATATCTTGGGTGCAGGAATGTGAGATCTTGATAACAGAGGATATACTAGGGAACATTTTGAACATTTTTCCCATAGGTAGGATTGACCTTCCTTGCCATAAGTGTGGCATTGTTGATTTTGATTTGGGAAAGGTTATGGACTTCATATTTCTACTTTGAGAATGCCCATAAAGGTAGACCCATATATAGAAATCTGGACCTACTGACTAGACACCTTACAACAATATCGATACTTCAATTTTTTCAAGAAGTAGCTCAATAGAAAGGTGTAGTCTCCTGGATACTTATGTAGTATACAATCTATTAAAGGGAAACAAAACAAATCTCCCAACAATGATTATGAAGTTCATGGTGAAAAGGGGAAGGCATAAGAACACTACTGTAGGTTTGCCTTAAGGAATGTTGTTAACCAAAATCTTTGTATATTTTGACATTCCCTTTGATAATCTAATGCGGTATAAGCCTAACAAGTTTCATGCCTCTATCCCCACCCAATTTAGGTACAAGTTGAAAGAAAATATTTGGATGGAAAAGAAAACAGATAAAGTAGCAAACTTCTTGGGTCCTACCTCGAAGTAAAGATCTGAAAGGATACTAGAAATTATAAGTCCTACTCTAGAACAACAGGCTCCTATCCCTCCTCGGGACACAAACAGTATGGAAATTTTACAACAATTGAGGGACGTTCAGATCAAATACATGAACAAATTGACAACCTCTAAAACTAAGTCCTGGATTTGCAAATTCTCCTTAGGAAAAATCATCATTGACAGTGTCAATTGATTCTTTTCTTATTTCATTCTATTTTATTTCACTTCCTCCCTATACTTTATTACTTTTCATAATGAAAAAGGGGGAGAGCTTATGTGGACATATTTTTTCATATTTCTACATATATGATGATATATTTCTTAATGCTACCTTGGTTATATATTTGTGATTGATTCTGATGTTAAACTTGTGAAAATCTGTGATATATAAACAATAGGTTCCTTTCTTAAGAGACAGGCTCCTTCTAAATGTCTAAACATATAAAGGTCATAGGTCTCTTTCAAAATCATCTATTATCTCTTTGAATTTTGAAAAATATATCTATTATTCCTTGTCATCATCAAAAGGGGAGATTGTTAGCTTGAACTTTAATATTAACGATTTTGATGATAAATGTATAATATTTCAAAATTCAAATTGGATTTATTTCCTTGTATAATTAATGTTCTAATTCTTAAAAGGAAATAAAATAATAAGAAATGTGTTTTCTTTCTTGCAGGAACGTTTATTATGAACTTACCTTATTAGATGTGGTTTATTCGAAAGGATCCTACTAATTATAAAGGTCATATATTAGCCCCGTGATTACTGGAAAATTTTTGAGAAAGATGACGTCGAAGTTATTTATATTTAAATTCATCCAATTGACTAAAGATGTAAGTGAAGCAACGACTAGTTAAAGAAATTGATTATTTAAGGAAGAGCAACAGCACTTGTAAAAAAACAAACATACTTAAGCTTTCAAAACATTTGAGCGACATCTATATTCTTGAGAGTCATATCATTCTTATTGTGCCTTACAAAGTGAAATCACTATATCAAGAGGGAAATTGATATTTTATTTTTCTGTAAGTTTTTATAAGCTTGTTATATACATCAAGTGTGGAAGGTTGGAGAAGCTTGAAAAATATGTACTCATGAGTTTGGAGAGGCTCATCAAATTTAATACTTATATTTTTATAGTGAAACACTCAAGTTGGATATTTAGGAACTGGACATAGGCTTGAGTTGTAAGCCGAACTAGTATAAGTCGACTGCGTCTTTCTTCTCTCTCTCTCTCTCATTATCCTTTATATTTCCTCATTATATTGTGTCTGTGTTCACTTTTATAATAGATTCCTTCTGTTTTCAACTTGTTAATGGTTCCTTTCAGTTTTAACAAGCTCCTTTTGTTTTTAAATTATTTTAACAAAATTCATCATTTAGTAGGCTTCTTTCGTTTAACCAGGGTCCTATTCCATAAAAGGCTCATATTGCCGAACAGGTGCCTGTCATTTAAAAGACTTTATTCTTTGACAGGCTACAACTATTTTTATTATTTAACTAGGATCTGTTTATTATACAAATTGAAAGAAGTTGCAAAATTTTTATAAGTCACACACAATTTACCCCCCTCTTACGTGTGTTTGCTTTATTAAAAGGGAGAAATTTTGAGATCTTGAGTATTTAAGTATAAACAATTTTTATGTTGGATTGAACACTAGTAGAGTTAAAGGTGAGTTTTTGCTACAATGTATTTGGAGGGTGAAGCGAGCGTTGGCTTAGCATAAGTTGTATGTGAGGAATATAATAACCAAATATCCTCCTAGTTGGGGTGATTTTTTGTTGGCATTGGAACAAAGGTTTGGAGAAGTAGTTTTTGAAGACCTAGCGGGGGAATTGAAAGAATTAAGGTAGAAGGGGTTTATGAAAGAGTATTGTGTTAAGTTTGATATGTTATTATAAAAATTAGTAATGCTAGAACCTTACTTTGTTAGTATGTTTTTGAACAGGTTGAAGGCAGAAATTGAATATCTAGTGAAGTTGTGGAGCCTAAGGACTCTTTAATAAGCATATGATTTGGTGAGGAAGCATGAAATGGTAGTTGTACATTGTGGACTAATGACAAGGTTCCAATAGAGAGTTTTAAATTATGTTGGTAACCCACTGGATGTATTAAAATCCTCACTAGGTCTATCACCTACTACTATGCATGGAAATCTAAAGTGAGACAAAGAGTTGAAATGGAGCAAGACTAATTCTAGTAAGGAATTGGATAAACATCAAGCTAAGAGGTTGTGCTTTTGGTGTGAAGAAAAATACATTCCTGATCATAAGTGCAAGAAGAAAATGTTGTAGATGTATGTGGTAGAAGAACAGGAGGAGAACGGGGAAGTTGATGAAGTTTAAGAAGAGGAGTTATTAAGTATATCATTGTAAGCCATGCATTACAAGAATAATTGGTGTTAGCAACGAAAATTGTTGACAATAAATACTAATTTTTTGTAGACAAAAAAATTTGGTCACAGAAAAGAATCATAGAAGAAATGGTCGTAGGTAAAATTTACTAACAGAATTGCAATTTTTGTCAGTAAATTTCCCTATGAAATTACAATTTTTGTCACTAAGTTTCCTGACAAAAAATGTGATTTCGTTGCAAAATTTTTGACATAAATTAAAATATCCATAGGTAACTTTACCAACAAAATTATAATTTTCTTAGGGAAATTTACTGCAAAAAAACAATATCCATTGCTAAAATTACATTTAGAAAATAGCATTTTGTCGATAATTTACTAATAATTTACCTATGGAATATAACACTCCATCGATAATTTACCTACGGAATATTGTAACTCTGTCGATAAATTTACCTATAGTAATTTTAGCTAACATTTCTCACTTCCCACTGAATTTTTGTTGATAATCTATTAATGTTCTTCTACATTTAATTTCTCTAAATAATATAATCTTGATTGATAATATAATGTAAAATTATCCGATTTGGTAATATAATATAAAATTTATAATGTATAATAAGAAATATCTTGAAAATAATTGTGAATTAAGAATTTGTCAAAAAAAAGCTTAAAAGTAGCAAAACATCAAATATATTCACTTAATTACCAAAATATTGTAAATCTAAGCTATGCAATTAGTGAAGGCGGATGATCTTACCGTTGCAATGAAATGTTGCCCCTCCTTTTTAACTCATCCATTCAGTATGGAGTTGGGCTATGTACTTCATCAACTGTTGCAACTGAGTTGTCAATATCTTTACTATGTTCTCAAGCTAAACGACTCTCTCATTAGATGTGGACCGCCCACTAGATATAGTTGTATTGGATGTGGAGGATTACAAATGGCATGTGTTTGCAAATGATCCTAATCCAAAAATCCTTCCACGACGATCCCTACCACCAACTACATCAAGATATATCTAACTCTCATCAATAGTTTCATAATTTTGATATTGTCATTCAATTCTTTCTTGCATTTGGTCATATCATTATAATTGTTTATGTTGATAAGTGATATTTTTAACTAATATTATTTATCCCTTTAATATTAAAGTATAAATTTTACATATATGTGATAAAGTCTACTTCGGGTGTTGATGAAGGTTGCACCACCACGCTTCTTAGTATGGGCATGCAAAAGAGCTAACTTGGTGTAGGTTTTCTGCCCATAGACTTTTCCTACATTAAAATAAAGTGTTATGATTAAGTGAACTATAATTTAAAATATTTTCAGTAGAGTTTCGTATATTTTTATAATATTTACCCCTATTAAACAAAAAAATTATTTCAACAACTCAGTCATTTATGGGTATAAACATTTATAAAATTATCATTCCCTATAATCCGCATATATTTTCATTCTAAATTTCATACATCAAATTACATTTAAATCAAATTTAATACATCATATTGCATACATCAAAGTACAAAAATCAAAATATAAGTGTAAAGTTTAGATATATACAAGTTTCTCTGCATGCTCCTGGTTGATCATAGATCCTCCAATGTGTATGGTTGGACTATCTCCCTCTGGTCCTCCCTGTCTATTTGCAAAATTACACTATGAAATGGAGATTGCCTTAGGTGTTGCCTAGTACTGCTACCAATGACTCTATATTTCTTCAAATAAGGAGGTCATACACCATTCTTGAGTATCAAACCAAGAAAGTCTCTACAATATGCATGGGCTCGCCTCTTCCATACATCATAAATGACAATATCAAATTTTGAATCCCAAAAAAATTCTTTTTGAAAAAATGATTCAATAATTTAGATAAAATGAAAAAGATTAAAAAATTTAGTTTTTATACTTCAAACTCCTGATAATCAAAACCCTTTGCCCCTGAGAGATGTTCTTCCATATATAACCCTCAAGTTCTATCCTCTCCTTAAACTTAGATGAGATATGTCTAGAGCATGTTCCAAATGGAACCAATCTAATATATAAGCTATTTTAGATCATTTTCAAATTAAAACCTACAACTTCAGTATAAACTTATGGTGTTATCATATATTACGAATTTTTTTGAATTTCACTCACAAATTATTGATAATTGTAAAGTAAATTATTCCATCAACTTTCTTAGCTCTAGGCTAAAGTATACCTCCTTCATCCATAATGTTTACCCCTGATATCTTTGTTAGTATAGATTCATATTCTGGTGTGGGAGTAAGGGTGCTGGATGGTGTAGCAGTAAGTAAGGAATGCGACTCTACAGGGACTATAGGTGGGAAGGTGATGCCTCATCTAGATATGCATTAGCTAAACATGCAGGACCTGATTATGTAGTTTCTACAGAATGTGATGTTTCACCTAAACGTGTACTAGCTCCTCCAAATGGTGGTAACTTGACCCTTAACTGCATCATATCATGTTTTATTTTCTATGGCATATTTTTAACCTAAAATCCACATTTTATTGATTATTCCACTAATAGAACAATATAAATGAAATATATAACAATATATTATTGATGCAATAATAAAATTATTCACTTAATATTTTATTACTTATACAAATTAATTGCTATCATCACTTAATTGCAAATCAAAATTATCACCATCTTTTGTTTCTGAAAATGTCAAGCTCCTCTTAAGATCTTTTGCCCTCTATAGATTCCTCATCCTCTCCAGAAAAAATTTCAATATATTCATTTATTGGATCGTTCAAAGATTCATTCTTGTCATATATTACATTTGCATTTATTTCATGATCATCTTAAAACACTTTACTTTCAATTCTCTTATTTTCTCCTTTTCAAAGCAATTTAAAAATACCTCCAATTTTTGCTTTGCAAACAACCAACTATTCTAACTTATCTTGTTTTAAAATGGGAAAAGGGACATAATACACCTAGGTCACTTGCATCACCAACAAGAAAATTTCAAATTGTCTAAATCCTCTTCGCGTGTTGGTTTCAACTAGATTGTATTAGCTATGCACTTTTGTTCCAACATTAAGAGTTGGATCAAACCATTCAAACATAAATATCACACTCCATTTTATTGGCAATGCAAGGTACTCAATTTCAAATATCTCAATAATTTTACTATAGTAATCCATCAATTATCCTTGTATGCAAACCCCACTATTTACTGTTGTCATGATATGACCATAATATTTTGTATGGAATTTGTTTTCATTAACAAAATACACTAAATACGATTTAACAATTCCAAAGGTCTTTTTGCAATATCACATATAAACTTGTTCTCTATTGGATTTTCTGAGGCCTACATTAAAAATGATCATATTAAATAGTATAATGTCATTTAAACACTTTGATATGATAATTCAACCATTTCAATTATTGCAAGTGAAAACTTACATATTTCTTGAACCATCGAGGCAAGTGGTTTTCAACTTTTTTATTGATATCATCTTGTTCTTTTTTGGCCATTAGCTCACGTAAATTTAATCTAAAACATTATTATGTATTTTAGTTGTGAACACCACTGACCCCGAAAAACTAAATAATCATTATCAAAATTAACTTAAACTTATTGCACGAAAAGTTAAACCTCTTGGCAATTCGATGAAATGTGACCATGAGTGGCCTCTATTTCTTCTTATGTTAACATTCTTCTTAATGAAAGTCTACATGTTTGTCTAGGATATGTGAAAATAGATAAGTTACTATCAACATCGCCTGTTTCATCCCATCATCATTATAAGGAATTTTTCCTTCTCTTGTGTACACATGCGGTTTAAAATAGTGTGAACGAAATGTACTTGCTTCCTCTACAAAATAAGAATTATATATCGAGCCTTCAACTCTAGTCTTGTTTTTAACAATTTTTTCAAGTGATGCAAATATCTCCATTAAAAATAGGATTATTACAATTACTAATTAAAACATTCTATAAGTTTTATTTAAATATTAACTATAATTACCTCTCAAATAAATACATCCATTAATATTAAATTGGACTAGTAAGTTTAGCCTTGTGTGCTAAATGTATGGGTAGATGCTCCATACAGTTAAAGAAACTTGAAGGGAAAGTCCCATCTAATTTGCATAAGATAATTGGAATTTCCTTTCTAATTTTTCCAATTTAGCCAACTTTATTTCAAATGATGTTAAGATTTTGAAAAACAAAGTTAATTCTATTATAACTTCCCATATCTTATTTGGTAGCAACTCCCACAATGCAATTGGAATTAGCCTTTGCATAAAAATATGAAAATTATAATCTTTCATCCTAAATAATTTATGCTTCCTCATGTTCACAACCATGCCAAGTTCGAAACATAACCATCAGGAAACTTCAAAATTTTCAACCATTCACAAAAAAAAAATCTGTTGTTTTTTATCCAAAGTGTAACATGCTTTTAGATATTTACCCATGCAAAGATTTTTATCTAACTCATTCCTTCTACAAAAATGTTCCAAATCTGACTCCTAATTTTTCATTGTATTTTGTACCCTTTTCAATGTTCATTATGGTGTTGAACAAATTGTCAAAAAAAATTTATATGCATCACAACTAGATTATGACGTATCAAATTAGCTTTCCAATATGACAAATATCAAAAGATACTTCATTTCCTCCAACCAAAGTTTTTACTAATGTTTCTATTAACTTCTTCAACTTTAAGTTCTGTAACTTTTAGCAACCCTAATTCATTAATCTCCTATAATATCTCTTCACTAGCTTTATGAGGGGGCTAAGTTGTTTGTACCATCCTATTCTTAATGAACTTTTGTTTATTGCATCTAAATGGATGATCTGGTGTAAAATGTTTTGCCCCCATTAGGAAGGAATAATCATTGCCACGGTAAAGGCAAGCCAATTTTCTTATTATGCTCTATCCAGACAACATAGCATATGTGACGAAATCACTAATAGTCCACATCAAAGTTGCTCTCAACAAAAATTTTTGTTTAAAAGATACGTCATATGTCTCCACACTAAATTCCCAAAGTTGATGCAATTCAGATACCAGTGGTTATAAGAATACATCAATTTTATGCTTTAGATTCGTAAGCCCTGGCATAATCACCATCAAAAACATATATACCTCATTTATCACATTCATGGAGGCAAATTATAAGGAGTAATTATGATTGTCTATAATGAATATTGTTGGTAGGATTGACTGTAACACCCCACTCCCGAGTGACCCGAACTCGATATCGTTGGTGATATTCGAGTCCGTTTCCCGCGAGGTTGGCGTACTACATCAGTCGGTGAAAACTCAGTATATCATTTTCTTCTCTCTTGTTTTTTTTGAACCGTACATTAGCTCGGCAAAGACAGTAGACAGTAGAAAACATTTGCAGTTATTACAATCATTTAACAATATTTTACAGTAACCATAAAGTTCATATACTAATCAGTTTACAAAGGTTGCGGAATACAATCTTGAGTCCATGCTCACAATTAACCATTTTCAGTTATTACAGTCATCCAATAATAATTTACAATCAGTCAATGTATAAAAACAATAAAACCACAATGGCTCATTATAAATATAAAGCATTGTTGTACAATGATTGCGGAAACTAATTCGATAAGACACTAATGCGACGCTTGAATCGATCCCGACTTCTATCCTTCACTTTTATAATAGACCTACTCCGTGTCAAACAGGTACTCTTCAAGTCTGAAAATAGATTGCAATTTTGGATGAGTTTGCGAACTCAATGAGGAACCATCATCGATGGTTCTCTCAATTCATGCATCACATAATCAATTCACGATAATAAGGCGATTGCGGTAATACTACGGTCTCTGATCACGATAATATCTGATCCAATCTGATCAAACCCATTTCGGTATTCGGTCCAAGAATGATGCAATGCACATGTGACTCTTTTCCGGTTTAATTACGGTGTTGTGACCGGCGCATAAACGAGATTCGATGATCGATGAAGCGCGTCTGGGAGAATTCTCTCCCTTCGAGCTCTAGGCTCGTCTCAGTATCAGTGGCGACTCGGTTCACAATTTTCCTTTATCAGTTTATGCATATGTGTATGAATGCACATGCCCAATTGAACAGTCACTTATCAGTACTTAATAGTATATAATTCACAAATCACAGTCCATCATTTACAATCAATCACAGTAAATCCAGTAATGGCAAACAGGTCAATTCAACAGTCCAGAATGCTCAATTAACAGTCCATAATAACAGTCCATAATACAGTATGGCACACAAGTCACGTTAACACTTCCTGATCCCACCATTATCCCCATATTAGACAAGCAATAATTGAAAAACCCATCTAGGTTACTCACCTATCACTTCCGAGCTAATGCCAGGAAGTCTCTGCTACGTCGGTCGATCGATGCTCCAGTTGGGTTTCTATAAGAATCAGAGAAGAGAATGATCACTAATGGTCCAATCATTACTATGTAATAAGGCACATGTAGGTGTATAATGCATGTTCATGATATTCCCGGCCCTAATCCCAATTTTTTCATTAGAAAAATCCGTCTAAAACTTAGAAACCTAATGGCGCTGACGGTGCGCAATTCGGATCTCTATAGGTTCCCAATTAAATAAAACAGTGGTTAAGGACTCCGTTACCCGGACCCACATCAATTTTCCATCCAAAAACATTCTCAATCACTCAGAAAATGAAATTAAATATTCTATGAATCCGATGCCTCAAGAATCAGGTCAATCGGATGTCGGACGGAAAAGTTATTCACGAAAGAAACCAAAAATTCAAATAAAACAAATAATATATATATATATATTCAAATAAAACAAATAATATATATATATTATTTGTTTTATTTGAATATATATATATATATTGCCCATATTTCCTTCTCTTTTCCCTATTTTCCAACCGAAATTCAATCTATCATATCTCTTTCTACACGTTTTAGAAAATTACAAACTATACCTTGTTGGAAAGATCTTGAAAAACTCTACAAGTTTCATGCAGACCCCAACAAGCAATTTTATCCCGAAGGGTATCAAAATCCAATTGAAACTTCTTCCCATGCACTACCTCTTAAAACAGAACAGTATTTGTAAATTCAGTAACTTTCATTCTCTTCAGTCAAAAATTTTACCATAAATATGCTCAGAAAGATCACAATGTGATCTACAACTTTTATGAACAATATGAATCAAATTCAATAGTTAACTAGGTCAAACAATTCAGTGAATGCTGCTGCCCCTGCAAGTACTCAATCTGGACAGTAATGTTCTAAACAGTATATCTCCTTGCACAAATGTCAAATAAATGCATACTTTATACCTATGGAAAGATCAAACACAATTCTACACTTCCCATGAAGGGCTTCAAAGCCAATTCCATCTCTAACAAGCTTAAAACTTTCATGCAAGTTATTGATCAGGGCAGCAGTCAATAACCTCATGCAGGTACAGATTTTGAAAATTCATTACTCCCACATCTGATCTCCAAAAATTACATGCTATATACAATTTTTAAGATAATTTCTTCCTCTACAACTCTTCAGAAGATCACTCAAGCAAATTCAATTCACAGAAATTGCTAAAATTGCTTCTACTCAGATTGTGCACCAAATCCACCCTTAGTCTAGGTTTCCACTACATTGCACAAAATCAGTCAATATTCCACATTGTATATCTCCAAATATACAGATCGAAAAATTGCAAAATCAGTGGGAATGGAAAGATAACTTAATAAGCTTCAACTTTCATTTAGACCATTTTCCATAATTCCATCTCAATTAATTTAAAAAAATCAGCAAAACACTTAGGTCATAGTTTCGGTTACTGTTCACAGACACTAAAACAGTAACTTTTCATGCTAAAAATTCACCCTCTTAAGACTAAAATTAGACAACACCTATTTCACACAAAAATGTAGCCAACAAGCCAAAGTTCCATTTGGCGCAAACCTCACCTCATTTTCATAACCACACAATGAGTTATGCTCAAAAAAGTACAGTAGGTCAAAATCAATTTTCTAGCTTTCATCTTCAACTTAAATTCTATCACTTCTAATACCAATTCCACATGCATAAGCATCCTAATCACACAAGAATTGAGCCAATAGATCATCATAAATCATGATTAATGATCAATACATACCAATCAATGCATCTAGTAACCAATTTATTCATTAAATGCATAAATGAAAGCTTAAAACAAAACTTACCAAATCAAGTTTTCCCTCTTCAATACTACACCAATTTCTCCACTTTCTCTACTTTCTAATCCTCACTTTCCACCCACAACATCATCATCCACTCAAGGCTTAAGCTAGGTCTTGGGTGTGCATAAAGAAGAAGCAAGTAAGTAGCAAGAAGAAGCTCTTAAGGTTTGGAGGAAGTAACTTAAAGAAGGAGAAAAATCAATGGAGATGAAAAGAAATGGGGATTTTCGGATGATGAAGAGAGAATGAGCAATGACTCTTCTTTTTCATCTCTTAAATAAGGAGTCACCGAAAACAAAAGAGGGGAAGAATACAAAGGCATTAATTCAAGAGGACAAGTGGCAAGTTGGTGAGGAAAGGGACAAAATGGCTGAAAGACAAATTAGAGATAGGATTTAGAAATCCTACTAAAATATGACTCATTCTAGTCCAATGGCCCTAATTTCAATCCCAAAATAATATACCCAATATTACAGTGCCATTGGATAGAAATTTTCGTTACCAAAAATCGACCGGTTCGTCCCTTGGCGATTTTTTTCTTATCCGGGAATTTTCTCTGAAAAATTCCAGAAAAATTTCTAAAAATCCCTTAAAATATAAAACACTCAATGGCGCACTCAGAATAATTTTTCAAACCCAATAGCTACGTTAATGACAATAAAATTGCCTTAGGCACAAAAACCGGGAATGTCATGGATGCATGTACAGTAATTTCATGTGCACAAATGATACTGTGTACCAATCCTATTATGCATGAACAGTCCTAAGTCATTCCGATCCATCTCATCCTATGCTAAATTTACTATTTTACCCTTCCAGTAGGGGGTGAGATGTTACAATTCCCCCCTCCTTATAAAAATTTCGTCCTCGAAATTCTCAGTCAACAGTTCACTATGACCGTTATCAAATGACCCTACATGTCCCATACACTTTTCCACTCAATGATTCATTTTCCGAAAGGTCACAGTAACCACACTCAGTCAGTTGTTCAGTCACTTATTTGGCTAACTCATTATCACTCATCACAGTAGACGGATTCAACAAGGCTGTCAGTTGGCGATCTCACTATCTTAACTATCTCACTTGCCATTTCCAGAGCAGCCACTACCTTTGGTTCCGATGCTATGACTCAGTTCATTATTTCCGAACCTGCTCACTTATCACGTTTTATCCATCCAATACCTTTTTCTCACTATACCACCCAATACCTTTTTCTCACTATACCATCCAATACCTTTTTCTCAATGTATAGACTTATTCCAATAACTTCATTAATACCCTTTTTTGCCAATTCTGGGTATACTTTGTCACTATGATACTTCCAATAAAATAGTTTCTCTCATCTGCGACACTTCCCTTTCCTTTAGTACCCACACAGTGGCACTTATCTCTATTTTTCACTATAACCGATGGTAATCCACTTAACGCATTTACCCCTCATATTACATTGACTCTTAGTCCAGATTCAGTGTTCTTTTGACATGTCACTGTTCTATATGTATTTAATTCTTTTTCATTAGTCCGATCCTGATCCACTCCAGCTATCCCATGCAGTTTTCCTAAGCCCTTTCCTTTGTTTCACTCATCACAAGTATCTCGACTCACTGTTGGTCTTTGCCTCTTGTTAGGCATTTTTTTTCTGTGTAATACAAGCGTGTACAATTCCATCTTGTGCTCACCATTAGTTATATAATCATTCAGTCACAACTATATCATGAGGTTATAATCCTCTATAGTCCAAATACTTAAGAACTTTTCCTATTGAACATTCAAACCTCTACGCACTTGAATCTATAACCACTTCGTTCTATACCCATAGTTATTCAATTTCACTTTCGCCTATACTTATTAGAATGTCTAGCTTCAACTGTTCACTTTCTTATTCTAGCACTTTTTTTCAGGTACACATACTTTTTCTTTGAATCATTCAATATTGTTTTTCCGATTTCACTCGTATATTCAGACTCATCATGGGACTCACTACTTTAACTCCTGCACTCTTAACCTTTCTTACCTTTATCCAGTATCACTAGATCTACAACTTCAATTTTCCAGTAACACTTCACAATTACCCATAATCTACTTAACATTCTTTGGAAATCCCAATATCTGTAATTGATCATTCATCGTAAAGCATTATCATTCATTGTCGGTATAGTAATCATTTATGCCCATATTTTTCCTCGAACAAACACAATGTATCCTTATAGGAATCTAAGGTCTCCAAGACTTTAAACAATTGCGATCATAACACCAATACCATTTATCAAATTCAATTCAATTTATCATATACCGTTTTAACATAATGTCTCAGTTCATCACACACTGCCCACTCTCCAAGGGTATGCTTATCATCAGTATCAAATTCCTCAATTATTCATATAGTTCTTTTTACTTTTCACTGTTCAACACTTTCAAACACATTCCGTCTATAAACATAGTCACTACCACTTGCTTACCTCACATAATTCCCTATTAGGGTCTTGTTGACTTTACCATACATCATTCTACTTTTTCATTAAATCCACAATTAGTGTATTTGTAATCCCTTTATACATCACGTCATTGTCAGTTTCCCTTTAGGACTTCTTATCTCTACTCATTTTCTCTTTTCAATTAATTTCCTGTCATTCACATCGACATATGCTAATACCTAGTCATCCGTACTTGGACCTTCGTAAATTCCACTTCATTTGAGTATTTTACTTCGCAGTTCGGGACTATTTTTTTCTTAGTTTCAAATCAAGATTTCTCAACAGTTTTGCATCACATATGGAGATCTATTCACTTCACATTGCAATAAAATCATCTCAAATTAAAATTCTACTTACGTAGTTGGATACTTTACATTTCCGTACACACAATACAGATAACCTCAGTCGTATATTTCACTTGTTATGTGTAAATATCCTCTTGAGATATGACTCAATTTTACTTTTGATTTCGTCCGTACTTCTTTTCGTTTGACCATTAGTCTTGCTACCATCATTATACTGTTCACGAAAGTCTCATCAGCCAATTAGTGTCCCTAATTGCTTTTCAATCATTCTCAACTATACGCACTATCTCAATCAGAACAATTTTATGCCATAATTTAAGGATCAGAACAGTCCTTGCATTAAGGTTCCATGTGACAGTCACATAAACACTTTCTTTAACACTTATTCCGTAATCTACACCTCACCAGAACTTATTTCAGACTTCCATAAAACTCCTTTCCGTTTATGCTAACCCTCAAATAGAGGACTGATGCCATAATATTTTTTTTTTGGTTCATTTCCTCTCATAAAGGTACATTCAGTCCTCTTATGTCTTACTTTAACCCATTATGAACTTTACACTTATAGCCATTCACCAATCATCTCCTCTGTTATTTCCATGTATCTTTCACATACGTTTCATTAATCATGATCAACTTTACTGTCTAATAGATACTCCCAACGGTAAATCGACTTAAATGCTACAACTCTTTTCATATATCACTATCATTGTTTCATTTTTATTTTTTTTCCATTTCCCTAGTTTCATTCCCATATCATTCATGTGTCAGCTTGACCTTTTAAGGTCATATCCACTTGGCTTATACAATGTCATCGCATTATTGCTACGTCTCTCTTTATTTTCCTCAAACAATCCACGATAGGGTATTCACATTGATAGTACATTCGGGGATATGTCCCCAACCACAACAAAATCATAGATACTCCACTGTATCTCTATCTATTTACCCATCCATTTACCATTTCTGTGTCCATATACATCTTTTCAACCAATCCCAAATTTCCCGATACCCAATCGGTAGAAAATTGTCAGTCTGTCTTTTTCCCTTACGATCTTATTATACTGATTTCCAAACTCTTAGCACTATATTCGCATACCCATTTCAGTCTCAAGCTTATGCGCTCGTGATCACATCCGTTTCATGAGTTCATTTCAGTTTATCTGTACACTTTTATCTCACCATTTTTTACTTTTTCTTACTCTACTAGGCACTTTGCTCTTTCAGTTCTTTCAGTTCTAGGTAGATTGTTACGATACAATATTGACCTTATTACAATCTCGCTATCATCATCTACCTATGATATCTACTGATATCGAACACAAATGCAGTAAATCAATATCTGCCTGATCGGACCATCTACGTTTTACTCAGTTCCAATGTTTCCCATTTCATCGCATATACAGTCAGAGCTCTAATTACTTCATCATTTACTTTCACATAGGCCTACAATAACCAGTATGTTTCTCATATCTACAGAGGACGTCTCCAAGTTCTAGACATGTTCGTTTTTCTTTCGCCGTAATATTGCCACATTAATTAGGGGACTCAGTTTGATATCAATTCTTTCCTTAATCAATCTAGGCCAACATAGTCATTCTAACCATAGTACATTATAATTCTCATTATCGATGTTTCCTTTTTCCCCTTCCTAATTGCTCATACCCTTTCATGGGTTCACATTCTGATACCTTCTCACTTTTCTCACACTTAATCACATAACACATGTTCACACGTAGGATTTCTACTAGTGCGACCCAGACTGGGGATCAGTTGCTATGGTCTGCAACGACACAACTCAAATGCATGCAACTTAACCTATGTTTCAGACTGTGCCCAGATAAATTCGTACTTCTGAGCTCTGATACCACCTAAATGTAACACCCCACTCCCGAGTGACCCGAACCCGATATCGTTGATGATATCCGAGTTCGTGCTCCGCGACGGTGGCGTACTACATCAGTCGGTGAAAACTCAGTCCATAATACAGTATGGCACACAAGTCACGTTAACACTTCCTGATCCCATCATTATCCCCGTATTAGACAAGTAATAATTGAGAAACCCATCTAGGTTACTCACCTATCACTTCCGAGCTAATGCCAAGAAGTCTCTGCTACGTCGGTCGATCGACGCTCCAGTTGGGTTTCTATAAGAATCACAGAAAAAAATGATCACTAATGGTCCAATCATTACTATGTAATAAGGCACATGTAGGTGTATAATGCATGTTCATGATATTCCCGGTCTTAATCCCACTTTTTTCATCAAAAAAATTTGTCTAAAATTTAAAAACCTAATGGCGCTGACGGTGCGCAATTCGGACTTCTATAGGTCCCCAATTAAATAAAACAGTAGTTAAGGACTCCGTTACCCGGACTCACGTCAATTTTCCGTCCAAAAACATTCCCAATCACTCAGAAAATGAAATTAAATATTATATGAATCCAATGCCTTAAGAATCAGGTCAATCGGATGTCGGACGGAAAAGTTATTCACCAAAGAAACCAAAAATTCAAATAAAACAATTTATATATATATATATATATATATTGCCCATATTTCCTTCTCTTTTTCCTGTTTTCCAACCGAAATTCAATCTATCATATCTCTTTCTACACGTTTCAGAAAATTACAAACTATACCTTGTTGGAAAGATCATGAAAAACTCTACAAGTTTCATGAAGACCCCAACAAGCAATTTTACCCCGAAGGGTATCAAAATCCAATTGAAACTTCTGCCCATGCACTACCTCTTAAAACAGAACAGTATTTGTAAATTCAGTAACTTTCATTCTCTTCAGTCAAAACTTTCACCATAAACATGCTCAGAAAGATCACAATGTGATCTACAACTTTCATGAACAATATGAAATCAAATTCAATGGTTAACTAGGTCAAACAATTCAGTGAATGCTGCTGCCCCTACAAGTACTCAATCTGGACAGTAATGTTCTAAACAGTATATCTCCTTGCACAAATGTCAAATAAATGCATACTTTATACCTATGGAAAGATCAAACACAATGCCACACTTCCCATGAGGGCTTCAAAGCCAATTCCATCTCTAACAGGCTTAAAACTTTCATGCAAGTTATTGATCAGGGAAGCAGTCAATAACCTCATGCAGGTACAGAATTTGAAAATTCATTACTCCCACATCTGAACTCCAACAATTACATGCTATATACCATTTTCAAGATAATTGCTTCCTCTAAAACTCTTCAGAAGCTCACTCAAGCCAATTCAATTCACAGAAATTGCTAAAATTGTTTCTACTCAGATTGTGCACCAAATCTACCCTTAGTCTAGGTTTCCACTACATTGCACAAAATCAGTCAATATTCCACAGTGCATATCTCCAAATATACAGATCGAAAAATTGCAAAATCAGTGGGAATGGAAAGATAACTTAATAAGCTTCAACTTTCATTAAGACCATTGTCCCTAATTCCAACTCAATTAATTTAGAAAAATCAGCAAAACACTTAGGTCATAGTTTCGGTTACTGTTCACAGACACTAAAACAGTAACTTTTCATGCTAAAAATTCACCCTCTTAAGACTAAAATTAGACAATACCTATTTCACACAAAAATGTAGCCAACAAGCCAAAGTTTCATTTGGCCAAAACCTCACCTCATTTTCATAACCACACATTGAGTTATGCTCAAAACAGTACAGTAGGTCAAAATCAATTTTCCAGCTTTCATCTTCAACTTAAATCCTATCACTTCTAATACCAATTCCACAGGCATAAGCATCCTAATCGCACAAGAATTGAGCCAATAGATCATCATAAATCATGATTAATGACCAATACATACCAATCAATGCATCTAGTAACCAATTTATTCATTAAATGCATAAATGAAAGCTTAAAACAAAACTTACCAAATCAAGTTTTCCCTCTTCAATACTACACCAATTTCTCCACTTTCTCTACTTTCTAATCCTCACTTTCCACCCACAACATCATCATCCACTCAAGGCTTAAGCTAGGTCTTGGGTGTGCATAAAGAAGAAGCAAGTAAGTAGCAAGAAGAAGCTCTTAAGGTTTGGAGGAAGTAACTTAAAGAAGGAGAAAAATCAATGGAGATGAAAAGAAATGGGGATTTTCGGATGATGAAGAGAGAATGAGCAATGACTCTTCTTTTTCATCCCTTAAATGAGGAGTCACCGAAAACACAAGAGGGGAAGAAGACAAAGGCATTAATTCAAGAGGACAAGTGGCAAGTTGCTGAGGAAAGGGACAAAATGGCTAAAAGACAAATTAGAGATAGGATTTAGAAATCCTACTACAATATGACCCATTCTAGTCCAATGGCCTTAATTTCAATCCCAAAATAATATACCCAATATTACAGTGCCATTGGATAGAAATTTTCGTTACCGAAAATCGACCGGTTCGCCCCTTGGAGATTTTTTTCCGGTCTGGTAATTTTCTCCGAAAAATTTCAGAAAAATTTCTAAAAATCCCTTAAAATATAAAACACTCAATGGCACACTTAGAATAATTTTTCAAACCCAATAGCTACGTTAATTACAATAAAATTACCTTAGGCACAAAAACCGGTAATGTCATGGATGCATGTACAGTAATTTCATGTGCACAAATGATACTGTGTACCAATCCTATTATGCATGAACCGTCCTAAGTCATTCCGATCCATCTCATCTTATGCCAAATTTACTATTTTACCCTTCCAGTAGGGGATGGGATATTACATTGACCAAAAGGTTGGAATCCATATGTTTATAATCCAAACCTAACATTTCAACTTTTGACTACAAACTCAGAATGGGTGTTATTGAAATGTTTCCAAGTGAGTGCATCTAATGGATGACTCATTATTCCATCTTCCTGTTCATATTCATTATGACATGTCATGTGAGATGTCGTAGCATCAAAGGCATATAGTCTTTAAAGTCTTGGAGTTAACAGGAAATAATACATTTGCTTCCAAGGTACTAATTTATGCTTTATAGTATGCTTTCTTGGTTTGAACCTAGATTGACCACAAAATTTGTGCTTTTGTAATTCCACGTCATCTCCCTAAAACAACATACATCCTAATTTGCAATAATCAATTTTCTCAATTAGCAAACTAAGACCCTTAATTGAAGATTCATTATACCATGCAAGAATTTTATCAAAACTTTAATCAAAAATATGTCGTTCGGACTTTATGTTCAATATTTGAGAAATTGAAGATAATTGAGTCATGGTCTCACAATTTGGGCATAGTTCTTAGTCAACTGATTGTGGCAAGTCCAAAAAAAAAATATTTGGGTTTGGTTCTTCTTCAAGATTTTCTATATTTGCTTGAAAGTTATAACTAGCTGCATCATAAACCATTTAGGTGTAAGAATTTTTAGTTGCACCCACATTATTTGTTATAAATCCAGTTCCCCTTTCAAACCCATCTACATTTATTGACGAATTTACTTCATTACCCCTTAAGGTGCTACAAATTAATGGCTCCTTATGTCGTGTCCACTCAAAATAATTAGGAACAAACCCTTTTCTTAATAAATGGACTTCATTAAGAGGAAGAAAACGAATAAGTTTGCACTTTTTACATGGACATCTAATTTTTAAACCATCCATATATGCAGGTCGAGAACATACATAATCAATAAAAGTTTGAACTCCCTCAAGAAGCTTAAGATTAATGAAACTATCAGGTGTTAATCATCTATACATCCAAGATCTATTAGCATTACTCAGTTATGCACAACTGCTATTTAAAAAGTTATTTTATAGTTATATATAATAAATGTTATGGTAGTATGCATATTAATCTTATAGAACTTTTAATCTTTAGTTTACACATTAACAATAACACAAGAAGAAAGCATTGTATTATAGCATATGCACAATTTTTTGTAATGTCAGACGACAAGGAAAAATTTTAGGTTACATGTGATGTCAACTAATTTCAAGTATCTACCGTTCATATCAACTAACTAATGAAAATATTTATCAGGTATAAATCTTTTTCATCATTAGATCTCTCATTTCCCCCAAGTTTTTACAGGTCTCTGACCATTTCCCCTTCAATTTGAAACCAACCAATCCTACCATATGATTTCACAATTAGAAGACTCAATCAAAACAGTGCTATTGACTTATCCCGTTTAGGCTAGTCTTCAGCATCGAGCTCAACTTCATGAATCTTCAGCGATCCAAGCAACTCGTCAAGCTTTAGCACGCTCAAATCCTTAGCTTCCTGCATAGCAGTAAATTTTGGTCTCCACCTCTTTGGAAGACTTCTTAAGATCTTACGTACGTGATCTTGGTTATCGTAAGTTCTTCTGAGAGCTTTCAATCCATTGATGATTGTTTGAAATCATCCAAACATTTGATCAATAGATTCTTCATCTTTCATCTTGAAAAGCTCGTACTGGTGCACAAGAATGCTTATCTTAGATTCTTTGACTTGGTTTGTACCTTCATGAGTGATGGACAACGTGTCCCACATCTCCTTCGCAGTATCGCATCCGTGGACTTTGTCATACTCACTTTTGCTTAGGGCACAACTCAAGAAAAACTTCGCCTTAGAGTTCAGTTGGAATCTCACCTTTTGATCAGTCGTCCATCTAATCCGTGGAATAAGATTTCCATCTTCATCTACTGGTGTATATGGTCCATTCTCTATTGCGTCCCAAAGAGTAATAAAAACAACATTGGTAAGTCATTGGAAAGCAATAAATGACATGTATGACAAGAAATTTAATGTGCTCATTAACTCAATTATTAAAGTATCACCCACTTTAATTCCTTTAGCTTTAAACTTGGTCAATTTGCCTTTCCTCTAATTCCTCTTGCCTCTCTCGACCTCCATCAAAACACAAAATCCCACATTAACATGAGATGTCAAAATTGGTAATTATTAGGAAATGAAAGCATGAAATTGATCCTATAAAACCTTACCCATGCTTTTCCTAAGCTATTTGATCCAAAACCCATCAAAGATTCCAAAGGATTTTGAAAATAACTGTTGGGACCCGATCCGAAAATCGGATCCAACCAGAAAACAAAGCACAGAGGCGAAAAATGAAAAGCGAAAGCATCAAAAGCGAAAGCGGAAGTATCGAAACAAGGAAATACAGAGGCAAATGAAACGAATATGAATCAAATTATCGAATAGAAATAAATGATATGGACTATCACATCGAGTAACAAAGTGGATCGAATCGAATCATACAAAGCAAACAAAATAATCGAATTGATACAAACACCGACATCCATTGCAAACACGAAGCATAGCAAACTAATCGCGTTGGAAACCCTAAGACATTCCAAATCCGATTTTTTTTTCTTTCTTTTCTTTTTCAATTTTTTTATATATTTATTCAAACTCATTCAAACATAAACAAATAATTTCCACTCTTGGAAATTCATCCTTATACAAATCTCAAATACTTAATCATATTCTTATATATCCATACAAGTTCCAAATCTCCTTTTTATCCCAATTATTATCGAAAATTCGGACATAATAATTGCGATTTGACCTAACCCAAAACCTGCAAAGGTCTAAAAACACTTCTATATTTTCCAAATCAATCATACAATCATCAAAATCCACCGGACCCTCCGTCCGGAATCTCAGCATAACCCAACGCAAGCCTATTACTAAAACACGCAATAAGTCACAATCTGTCAACTTCATCCAAACACAATCAAACACAATTCCAATCCTAACACTTCAATAATTCTCAATTGACCATACAAAATCTCAATCAATCCCATTTATAATTTAATGCCATCATATTTCATATGTAATTTATAATCCATGATCAAAATCAAATCCCATTCCTAAACAAACTCATACATCCATAATTCAAAACTCAATCCGAACACGTTCAAAACATATCCAATACACATTCACTATTTATATACAAATCCATTCATATTCACCTCAATACAATATACAATTCCATAATTTACTTACATCTTCCGATTTCATAATCATACACAAACTCAAATCCATACTTAATTTCAGCATTTATTTACAATCCGAAAATAATACACTAACATCAAACTTTACTCATAAATACAAAACATGCACAAATCGAACTGAAATCTTGATCGTCTTCCATCCGATCTCCTGCTCGAAAACCTGGAGATGTGGATGAAAGAGGGGAGGTGAGCTTTCGCTCCGTGGATAACATATTTATACTCGAAAATAAGCAAAAATCATTTCGTAAAAATGTTTATCATTTCTAAACATTTCTCAGTAGCAAGAAGTTCAAAACTTAGTTCTTAGGCCTTTCAATTTATTCAAAACATTCTTAATCAATTTCCAAAATTCTCACGATTTCAAAACTCTTTTCTCAAAATCTCACAATTGTTCCTCCAAATTATGCACAATTTCAAAAAACATGAAAGCATCACAACCATATACAAAACAAAACACATAACACATCAAATGGTTTGGGTCGGTCCTAACAGAACGAACTGCACATTTTCGCATAGTGGTTCTGTGCAGTCGTGAACGGAGGGAGGTCCGAAATCGGAACTCCTAAGCCACTTACAGGTAGCCGGGAGAAGGCTATCAGAGGGAAACAGTGCACTGACTCTTACGGAGGGGACCTCACCAAACCTACGTAATGCACATAATTCGAAACCGAAAATTCGGATTGCCCGAAGGCACTTTTCAGAAATCTTGATTTTCAAACTTTTCATACTGTGTCATACTAGACACATTCACATATTCACATAGCTCACATATTCACATATCACATCAATAAACATATTCAATCTCAATTCAGCAATTTAATCACGTATAGATCAAAATCAGAACAATGAATGCAAGTTATTTCTTTAAAACATAAATCAAGCGTATGCGATTCATAAAGCACATTGTTCAATTATTTTTTCAATTTATTCAAAACATAATTTTCATAAATCTTGTATTTTCGTAAAAACATTCGAAAACATTTTCATAACTTATCAAATTAAATGAAAATAACGAATTTAACAATTTCTGTGATTTCTTAAATCCAAATCACTAAAATGAATGTCAAAATCTTTCTTCATTTCTCAATTCATTTTAAAACTCGTAACCCTTTTCTAAAACATTCGGGAACAATAAAATTCAATACTTTCTCAATTTTTCAATCAATCTCCCAAATCCTTTGAAAACAAGAAATTGAACCTTTGTGTCTTTTTTTAAAACTTGAAATTTTCTTAATTCATCAAACATTTAAACTTGCAACACCTTTTTTTAAAATATTGAACTTAACCACTACTTTCTAACAAATTCCAAATAGTCAGAAAATCATAACTTTTCTTTATAACACTCCCAAAAATATTCGGAAATCAGATTTTGTTTTTCACAAATTTGCCTAAATGATATTTTTATACAATTTCCAAAGTATTCGGAAATCATCATTTTTCAAACACGTTTATAAACAATATTTTATAACCAATTCCGAGAGTATTAGAAAAATCCCAAAATTTTCAAATATTTTCATAAACAATGGTTTATAAGTAATTCCAAAAGTATTTGGAAAATCCAAAATTTTCAAACCTTCTGAAACTATAGTTTAAAAACACTTTCAAAACTATTTGGAAATTCTAAATTTTCAAACCTTTACATAAACTTTATAACAATTTCAAAAGCAAATAGAAGTCAAAATCTTTCAATCATTTTCATATACAATACTTCACAAATAATTTCCAAAAGTATTATGAAATCCTAATTTTCAAACATTTCCATAAACAATATTTTCTAGACACTTTCAAAAATAGTCAGAAATCATAAATTTTCAGACACTTTCATAAATGATATTTTTATAACAATTTCAAAAGCTTTTAGAAGTCTTAGGTTTTCAAACACTTTCAAATATCAAAGGATGCAACATTCATAGGAATGATTAAAACATTCAAACATAATGAATTTAACAATAATTTCTACTTAATCAAAACCTTCGAAATCAAAGAATGTACCGACTTTCATAATTTATCAAAACAGCATAAACAACGAATTTCAGAAGTTTTCTTACTTTATCACAATCATTTTAAACGAATAATTTTAATCATTTGGAAATCATAATTTCAAACATTAATCATAATTTTTCAAGCAGTTATATAAACAAGAATTTCTCAAAAACCCAATATTTGCTTTCTTAAATTTTCAAAAACTCATATATAGCTTATAAATCAAAATATAAATATGAAACCCACCTCGAATCAATGCTTGAATCTTGTCCTAATCATCCATTTCTCCAATCCTTCCTTCTCTCTTCCAAGTTAAATTTTCCTAAACCACAAATACCCAAATTCGACATCATAAAAATCATAATCCTCAAAATTCACTTAGGAATTCACCAATTGATCATATTTCCAACCTATCTAATTCAACAATTTTGAAAATCCCCAATTTATAAAATTGGGCATAACCCTAATTCATAAAATTCAAAATTAACCATCAATCATAGCATAATCACTAAAAACAACCTTATAAATCTCAAATCCATAACAATATCAAGCTATATAAACCAATACTTCATCAAAAAAATTCAAAATCAAAACTTTCTCTCTCTTACCTTTTTCTCCTCCATTTTCGAATTTATCAAGCTCCAAAGGAAGCCATCTTCTTCTTGCTTCCTTCCCCTTTGAAAAGCATCAAAATCCTCTAGGAAACCCCAAAAAATCGAACCCATATGCAGCTGTCTTCTTCTTCTCCTTTGCCATCTCCACCGAATGCTTCTCCTCTTCTCTTCTCTTCTTCAGCGTTTCTTTCATTCATTTGCTTTGTTCTGGAATTTTCGTGCTTCCCCTTTGTAAAAATGACAGCACCCTTCAATTCCTTGCCATGTCATTAAATGATGGCAAAAAGACCAATAAGCCCCTCCATCAAAGCCTACATTCTTACCCCTTTAAGTGATGTTCCAAATCTGCCCCTTCATTTTAAAAACAACCATCTTGCTTCCTAATGTTTAGTAGGTAAAAGAAATAATTTTGTAACACTTCCTTCTAGATAAATGTTCTTCTATGTCTTACGTTTCCAACGCCACAAAAAAAAGCTCAATTCGGATCAGAAACGAAGGAGTTATGGCCAAAATACTATCAGACCATCACAAAACCGAGACTGAACATTACTTCAAATTTCACTCCAGAAATTGAATACCTTAGGGGCTAAATTGAACTTCAATCCCTTCACATGATTTGTAGCCCCATGTCTCAATTTTATTTTTCCTCAAGAATCAAATCAATCGGAGCTGTACAGATCAAGATATCTCCAAATTACTGAACCATGTTCAGAAAATTATCTAACTCATAACCTTTAACCAAATCCTCTCAGTATGATTCAATCAATCTCTTTCAATTTAGTCTCCTAAAAATCATAATTTTTCATCAAAATGCAGATAAAAGTCTTAGGAATCCAACACTTCAAAAATCGGATCAATCGGATGTCAGACGAAGCAATTAGACGCAAAGGATTGAGAGAGGGTCGGATTTTAAACAAAATAACAACACATCCAATATACAAATATAACCAGATTTTTCAAAAATCACAACTCTTGATCCCAAACTCCAAAAATTACAAACTCGGTGTCTATGGAAAGATAAAAAAAATATATACAACTTTCATGATAAACTCGAAAATCAATTCCCTCTCTAAAGGGGTCAAAAACCTAGTCAAAGTTACTACCCTTTCAAACATCACCTAAACAAACTCCAAACTTTCAAAATTCATATCTTCCAATTCCCACATCGAAAAATTGCATACTTTATAGCGTCGAAAAGATTGATAAACAAGCTACAACTTTCATGAAGACCACTTATTCCAATTCATACTAAATCTACACGACGAGTGGCCTCAAAGTCGAGCACGCGCAAATATACACTTATGGTCATTTTTACAAAACAAACTTTAACTTATCATAACTTTTACTCCCGATATCGAAAAATATCAAACTTTATGACGACGGAAGCTCTCAACATAAGCTACAAGTTTTATGAAGATCATTTTCTCCATTTTGGCCTAAATCAAAAGTCAACTTTTAACCCCAAAAAGTCAAACTTTTCTTAATTCTTCAATTTTTCACACTTTTCTCTTTATTTCTCAATTTTCAACTTCCATTTCAAATCAAGTCATTCTCTTAAACTTTCATAACCCATAAAAATTTGAGTTTTCACACTTTTTTCTTTATTTCTCAATTTTCAACTTCCATTTCAAATCAACTCATTCTCTTAAACTTTCATAACCCATACAAATCGACTTAAATATTGAAGTCATCAAAACTAAATTCTTTTCTCATAAATTTTTCTTAAATTCATCAAATTTTCTTAAATTCATAAATTTTCTCACCAATTTATTTCTCATTTAAATTCATTTTAATATTTCTAATTTTCACCAAAAGTTTGGGATCCAACAATAACTTACCTTAAAAGCCACCCACGAAAATCACTTCTTGCCTCTAATGGAGGATTTTACCTTTCTCTTCCTTTTTCCTTCTTAAAGAACTCTCAAATTCTCTTTTGTAAAGCAAGAATTGACAAAACCCTATTCTCTTCTTCTTCTTCTTCTTCTTCTTCTTCTTCTTTTCTCCACCGAAAGTCTCCCTCTTTTCTTTTCTTTATAAGTTTCGTAACTCTCTTTCAAAAGCCTTAGCCAATTTTTGTCTATTAACTTTCAAGCCTAATTCCAAAACGATGTAGTTTCACTCTTCCTCCTTTTTACTTGCAATTTTCGTCCTCTTCACTCACTCATACGACCACACCTCTCTTGTTTCCTTTCTTCTTGCTTTAATGATTCTAAAAAAAAGACTAAAATTACCCCTCCTTATTAGCCTTATACTTTAAGAACCTAAGTGATCTACCCAAAATAACCTTACTCATCTTATTTCTTTACTTTTTTACTAACTCCATACAAAACTCTAACTAACTCTCAATCCCTCCATTAAATTTCCATCAACCTAAGCATTAAAACCTCAAATTTATTCTAACCCAAAGAAATTAAGCAAACAAAACCTCAAAATAAATTTAAACATGCTTATTTAATAACAAAGAGGAATCGGGGCCCAACAGTTCTTATCTCAAATTAAACTAGAGACTTAGAGTTACAACTATTTTAAAGAAGTCAATTATGATTTTGGTGTTTGATTAGTGTGTTCACACCACTTGTGGGATGATGGCTAATGAGAGTCCTTTGAAATAACCCTTCAAGGAAATGTGCATGCTCACGTCTTATAATGACTCCGAACGTTGGGCTCCAGAAACGGTGCCCAACATATTATGGTATCAAAGCAAGAGTTGGGTTCCAGAAACGATGCCTTACAGTTGTGGCATCAAAGCATAATGATGAACCGATGATGGTTAAGGGAATTCCATTGGATTAAGCTCAGGTTTCAAGATCCAGAGTTGGACTTCGAAAACGATGCTTAACAGTTGTAGAGTTCAACGCATGAGTAAAGGATACTTAGGGGCATCCCATATCGGCTGGAGAGGAGAAAGAAACATGTCTTATAAGGGTATGGAAACCTCTCCCTTATAGATGCGTTTTTCATGTCCTAATGCACCAAATCCCATCAGAATTTCAAAGTTAAACGTGCTAGGGCAAAAGCAATACTAGGATGGGTGATCTCCTGGGAAGTCCTGGAAAAACAAAATCGTGAGGATGCGAGGCCCTAGAGACCGAGACCCAAAGCGGACAATATCTATAAGCGGGTGGGCACAAGGGCCGAGAGGCCGAGACCCTGTGGTCTCGAGGTCCGAGAGGCCGAGGTCCTACAATTGGTATCAGAGCCAGTACCTGAGTAGTATGCCAACGCGCGGATGTTGGGCCTCCTAAGGGGGGTGGATACTTACAGGTATCTCATATCGGCTAGAGAGGAGAATGAAGCATGCCTTATAAAGGTGTGGAAACCTCTCCCTTGTAGACATGTTTTCTATGCCCTAACGCATCGAATCCCATTAGAACTCTGAAGTTAAACATGCTAGGGCAAGAGCAGTACTAGGATGGGTGACCTCCTGGGAAGTCTTGGAAAAACAAAATTGTGAGGGTGCGAGGCCCTAAAGATCGAGGCCCAAAGCGGACAATATCTACAAGCGGGTGGGTGCGAGGCCCGAGAGGCCGAGGTCCTACAAAGATTGTTTAATTTTTCTTTACCATAAGTAATTCCTCATAGTCCTTTCTTACATATTAGAATACCTTCCTAGGAAGAATCAAATATGAGCTCCAAATCATATAAGGTTACTAAACAATAAATTGATTAGTGATTGACTCTCCTAAAAATAGTGTCAAAAAGCGGTACGCAACACATAAAGGTTTGTCTCTTGATGGTAATAAGAATTCATAAATATTTAAATGGATGTTATTGGCGAGTAGACTTAAAATAGAGTAGAACCACTTTACTAGTAAGATGCCCTAACAGATATCAAAGATAGATTTTATTCCTTTTAATTGATAATCTTAAGAGTATATTGAAAAAGAGTTCATCAAAGTTTTTATACATTTGGCATTTGCTCACAAAGAAATAATATATCATCTATAAAGGATAAATTGAAGAAAATAAAATGAAATAAATGAATGGTTTATATTCTATGGTAGATTAGTTTTCTGTTATTTAAATTTATTATAACATCTTTTAGACATCTTTAATAGATTTAAACATGTAAATTTTCTTAAAGGAAGCCTAAATTAAAATTACTTTTCATGTTTTCCCTTGGCCATGTAAACTAGATTGGACTTTCAAAATAGTTATGTAAGTTATCATAATTATTTTGACTTCATTATTTAGATCTTTGGGGTCATTTATGTTAATAATTTTATTTCTTGAGTATGCACTTCCTTTTAATATAACGTATATGCACTTCCTTTTAATATAATGTATAACAACATTTTGGTATCGCCATTGTAGTTTAGAAATTAATAGTTATATTATAATTATGCCTTCTAAAGATGGTTTAACACCTAAAGAAGATGAAGATAGCATATAATGATGTGAGAGACCTCTTAGAGAACTTTCATCGAATACTTGGTACGCTTAAGAAATTCATCACTACTGTGTTTCCAAACTGTTGTCTTTTTCCATTATTCACTAACATCAACGCAGAACAACAAACAATAACCTATTAACAACCCAAATAAACCCTAACAACTCAATCCACAATAACAAAATCAATGAACATAAAAGCATTTAACAATAAAATGCAAGAAGAAAAATAAGCCAAAAGAAGAGCATGGACAACAAACCTAGAGACGGTAAACCTAAGACAATGGAAGAAGTTGGTGGAAGATCAAATGAAGATGACGAACGACATTGATGGAAGAATAAAATGACAACAAAGGAGCAACAAAGAAGAACGACAAAGGAGGTGGCTGTAATACCCCACTCTCGCTAGACACATACCCAACATCCTAATTGATATCCAAGTGTGCATCCCGCCAAAGTGGTGTGCTAGTAAAGTCAATCAGTCAAAAACTCAGTATAATGTTTTTCAAAAATATCAAATGCGTACACAAAAATCAATCACCAAATCGGGCCCATTTTAATCATAAACTTTTTCAATCATAATAATACAATCATTCGAATTTCAATAGCCATTTGGGCCTATTTCAAATACAGAATACTTGTAGTCATAATTTCATTACATTGCAAAATCATTTACAAAACATCTCTAATCCAAAAAGTTATTAAAAAATAGAAATGCTCGAATACCTAAGTTACAATAATTTTGGAAACTCTATTTGATACAAAATGAAGAAAACAAATACAAACATGAAATAATCCTGACCTCAAACTCTTACTCGATTGCAGTGTATACTCCTATTTATCTAACGAGGTAACTCTTCAGGACCTGAAAAAAATATTGCAAATTTTAGGTAAATTTTGTGAACTCAATGAGGTAACCATCATCGATGGTTCACTCAATTCATACAACACATCAATACACATAACATGTGATTCACATCTTTACGTTTGCATAATTCATCATTTGTCACATTCTCACTTACAAGGTAATTTCGCATTTCAAACAAGCAAACATACTTATTTAAAATGTGTATGAAATGCTTAAATGACTCTTTTTTAATTATTATGTTGTTGTGACCGAGTGCCTATTTGTCCTATATCCATTATGGATACTGAGCTCATTTGTAACTATCCCTTATCCGTTGGGGATAAAAGGCTAATTTTACATAGTGAGCATTTGGCTCTTATACACTTTCTGAGCTCTAGGCTCTTTTCACATTCTGAGTTGTAAGCTCTTTTTCAGTGTGACTTCGATCACAACTACCTTTATGGTTCATGCATTCATGTAATGGAATGCATCACATTCACATAATTTTATCCTATCACATCCTTTTAGATTCACATTTATCTTCAGAGGATGGTATCATTGTTAAGTATCATTGTTGCATTTATATGCATATTCACAAATCTTTCGGAACTAATTCTGGCATTTAACAATCAAATAATGTATCACGTATTTCATCAAATTCACTTACAAATAGCACTTCAATATTACATACATGCATCAAATCTCATACCTTCATTGTCCAGCATTAACACAAAATCAATCCGCATTCATATCATCATTTAAAACATAATTTTAAAGCAAACAATTAATTAAGAAAAACTATCTAGGTTGCTCACAATATGCTCCAGATTAGCACTAGCTTCAATGATCTGGAAACATTTGAACGCAAATGTTTATCTTGCACATCAAAATTATGCAATACATACATTGCACACACACATTAATATTTGCACAATTATAAGCATTAATTTATGCGCATATGTGTATATGGAATATGTACAATGCATGTTCATCACAGTCCCGAGTATCGCTCTATCATTCACATAATGTAAACATTAGTATTCCCAAACTCGTATAAGTACCATGTATACTTATGGTTTATTCCTTAATAAAATCATTAGAATCTAATTTCATAACCCAACGAATCATTTCAGATTTTTCTCCAAACATTAATTTTTGGGTATATCATTCTTGATCATTTAGACAATGAAAATAAAGTCATTTGGGAACACTTTCTGTTTGAAATTTTTCCTTCTATCTCATAAGTTTTTAATGACACCAAAATCATTCAATTTGGTTCAGTAGTGTGAAAGTTATACTCCAAATAGTTTTAGACTGCTTTTATTCTGTGACAGTGCCCTATACTTAACTTCAACCCAGAAATTGAAATTCTTAGAGTCCGATTCAAAATTTATTTCTTCGGATCATTTGTATTCCTATGTTTCTCGTTTACTGCAAATCAATAATCAGTCCATTTGGATAACTACAGAAGAAGATATGCCAGAAATACCTATACATGTTGAGTGCAGAGAAAAGTTCCCCACGACAAACTTCTCCTGAGAGGAATTCTTGCAAAATTTTCACAAGTTCACCACGACGAAACCTAGAGTTGGCTGTGGAGAACTTTACCTGAAAGAAATCCTAGTTAACCTTCAAGTTTGCCGCAGCAAATTTCGGAAGTTTGCTGCGGCGAACTTCCACAGACACATACCCAGCTTTTCAACTTCAAATCAGATTTTGAGACTCCTTTAGACAGAATTTAAATTCAACTTCTCATGAAAAATGTAATCATATGTCTCTAGTTTACTACAAATCAAGAATAATCTCATTTGGATAACTAGAAAAAAAAAAGCTATGGCTAGAGAATTGAAGCATAATCAGATGGAAAATGTTACAGTCAACATTTTTCCAGCACCCATTAAACACCATTCACTCACCCAATCCAACATTTTTTCATTCCCAAATCTATTATACATCAAAACACAAAAGCAAGACATGAATCTATCCCCATTTCTCATCCACGTTTCATCATGAACCCATCTTCATTTTATGAACATTTAACTCTTAACTATCATCAAAACATGTTTCATTCATCAATTCAAGAAGAGGATGCTTAAACTTACTTGATTTACCTAAAGCTTCTTCAATCACCATGAAACCCTAACTCATCACAAATGGAGGTGGAGTAGGTTAGGTTTTTTTAGAAATAAGAAGAAGATAGAAAAGTATTTAAGTGGATAGTGATGGAAGAAGGCAAGGTTCAACTTTGAGGCTTTGGAGAAGAGAGTGTCGTGAGAAGGAGAGAATGAATGAAGAAATGAAGAAAATGGAGATGAGGGAAGCATGAATCGTGTTTAACAAAATATGGTCTTTCACTTAATGAATTTCATGACTTATATTTGTGGTGTGGCAAGTGACACATGTCACTTACCACATGTCACTTCCCCATGGTTCTATTTGGTCCACTTTAATAACTAGTCCATTTTGTTTCCAATTTCTACTCCTATTGTCTCCCAATTTTCAATGACATAAGTCATTAAATCTTAGTGTCACATATAAAAATTATCATTGTAATTTGACTCTTATTTCTACTACCATTTAACAATCATTTTACCATTTGGCAATTTTCCTAATCCCAAAATACCCTTAAATTCCAAAAAAATTTCATACTTCACCAAAAATTTTTAATCAATACTTATACTCTCAAAATTCAATTTTCAATACAAATAAATTCACAATTCCAATTATGATCACATTTATAGATCAATTATACCTGGCAATTGTCAATAAATGCATGTACAATCATTTTGATGACATGTATGAGTGTTAACATTATATATGAGCATGAAATGCACTTTCTTCTAATCTCTCATTGCTATTTTCTCCATTACTGAAATCTAGAGCTCCAACCCTTAGTATGGGAACGAGATGTTACAGGGGTTTCGATATTGTGGTTTAAATTAGAAGGAAAATGACGACAAGGGAGGGGGCTTCAATTTTTTGGTTTAAATTGGAAGGAAAATGACATCGTCGTTTAAATTTACCTACACATTTTCCTTGCAATTTAAACCATAATATCGACATCGTTTAAATTTACCTATGAAATGATAGTTCCATGGGTAAATTATCGATGGAAACACCATTCTGTTCATAAATTCCTGATGGAATGGACTTTTCATTGGGAATTTACCTACCAAATGGTGTTTCTATAGGTAAATTCCCTCTGAAATGGTGTTTCTTTAGGGAAATTACCTATAGAAGCATCACTTTGTAGTAATTTACCTATAGAACTTTATTTCATTAGGAAATTTCCTACGAAAACATATTTTCGTAGGTATATTACTTATTGAGTGATGTTTCTGTAGGGAATTTCCCTACGGAATATTTTCTGTCGGTGAACTTCATATGCAATTCTTACTGAGAACCATTGATGCCTAATTTTACAACAGTTTCACTATTCCGTTGCTAGATTCTATTAACAAAGTTTGGGGAAATTTTCCCTCCTCTTTTAACGAAGGATTTTTTTCCATCCAAAACACCATTTTTTTGAACAAGTTTACCTACGTAAAAAAATTTTATCACTAATTTACGATGGAATGTTTTCCATATGGAATTTTCTATTAGTAACTTGCAATTTTCTTATAGTGATGTCTAGGGTGACTATAATGAAATATCAATAGATGAAGGTGCAAGATATGATAGAGGGGAAAGCAATTCATATACTGGTGGATAAGGGGAGTATGCATAATTTTGTGGATAAAAACTTAATGTCTAGAATTGGAAGGGAGAGTAGGTAAAGGAGTTGTCTATTATGGTATGAGTAGAAATAAACTTTAAGATGCAACCACGTTTGTCAAATTTTAAAGTGGCAAATGGGAGGTAGAGAACTATGTAAAGATGTTTTGGTTATTGATATAGGTAGAATTGATATGGTGTTAGGGTGTAGTAGTTATCTATGTTGAATGACATCATATTTAATTACCAAAAAGGGATTGTGAAGTGTTGTTAGTATGGTAAAAAGATGGAGTCAGAGAGTGAAGGATATAAAAATTTGGTGGAAATTCCTCAAAAGAAATTAACAAAAATGTGGAGTGATAAGAATGTTATCTGTTGTTTTATGGTATTTCATCAAGAAGGTTATATTAAAGGAAAAGATGATCAATAGGCAGAATTGAGAAACTCACTACTGTAAACAAATGTCATGCAACTACTTGATGAATTCGAGGAATAACTTCAAAATTATTAAAACAGTTTAGTGATTTTTTGAAAAACTAAAGGGATTACCTCCATCCAGATTTCATGATAATAGAATACCAATTGAAGGAGGGAACAAAGGTTGTAAATCTTCATCCCCATAGGTACTCCGAAGTGAAAAAACATTGTGGAAGAACTAGTGGAAGATATATTTCAATAGGGACTTACTAGACAAAGCGTCAACCATTCTCAGCTCTAGTGATTTTGATTAAGAAGAATGATTGATCATAATGACTTTGTGTCGATTATAGATCACTAAATTAATGCACCATAAAGGACAAATTTCTTATCCCTTTGGTGGAAGAATTATTTGATGAGTTAAATGGCGAACAATTCTTTTCCAAGCTAGATATTAGAACGATTACCATCAAATACGAGTGTATGAAGAAAATGTTTACAAAACACCCTTTCAAACCTATGAAGGACATTATAAATTTCCTATAATGCCTTTTGGATTAACGAATGCCTTGGCTACCTTCCCAATCTTAATTAATCAAATCTTCAAGATATATTTGCGAAGGTTTGTACTTTTTTATGATATTTTTATATATAGTAGATCCTTTGAAGTGTGTTTGAAGTATCTACAATTGGCATTAGAGACTTTAAAAATGTAGCACTTGTATGTGAAATTATATAAGTGTTTTTTTGGAGTTCCTCAAGTGGAATATCTGGGACATGTCATAAGCGGCAAAGGTGTATCGACAAATTAACAAAAAGTTCAGGCAATATTAGCTTGGACACAGCCACAAAATATTAGACAATTCAAAGGATTTTTGGGTTTATGTGGTTATTACCAAATATATTTATTGGAAGTTATGGGCATATGAGTAAACCTCTTACTAATTTGCTAAAGAAGGATTCATTTCATTGCAAAAATGAGGCAATGATTGCATTTGTCGCTTTGAAATAGGCATTGACAATAGCTCCTGTGCTAGCTCTTCTTGATTTATGAAGGAATTTCTAGTCAAGGATAACGCTAATGGAGAGAGTATGTTAAATCAAAAAGACTTACGAATAATAATTTTGTTGATAATCAAATAATAATAATGTTTGAAATAAATGAACTATTTTGATGAATGTATTAAGTGTGCAGCAAAAACACAAAAGAAGTGGCGAAACACAGAAGAAGTGACGAAAATACAAAAGAAGTGGCAAAAACACAGAAGAAGTGACGAAAACACAAAAGAAGTGGCGAAACACAGAAGAAGTGGCAAAACACAAAAGAAGTGACAAAAACACAAAAGAAGATCGAAAACACAGAAAAAGTTCAAAAACACAGAAGAAGTTTGAGAACACAGAAGAAGTTCGAGAACACAGAAAAAGTTCAAAAACACAGAAAAAGTGATGAAACACAGAAGAAGTTCGAAAACACAGAAAAAGTGACGAAACACATAAGAAGTTTGAAAACATAGAAGAAGTTTGAAAACATAGAAGAAGTTTGAAAACACAGAAGAAGCTCGAAAACACAGAAGAAGCGGCGAAAATACAGAAGAAGCAGTGAAAACACAGAAGAAGTGGCGAAACACAGAAAAAATTTTAAAACACAGAAGAAGTTACGAAACACAGAAGAATTTCGAAAACACAGAAGAAGTTTGAAAACACAGAAAAAGTTTGAAAACACAGAAAAAGTGGCGAAACACAGAAGAAGTTTGAAAACACAAAAGAAGTTCGAAAACACAAAAAAGTTCAAAAACACAGAAGAAGTTCGAAAACACAGAAGAAGCAGTTTGAGTTAGTTACAGAACTCAACTGAATAACGGTTTCTACAAGAAATAAGAAACAAGAATCAAGTAGTTATCAAGAAATTAGAAGCGGTTGGAGACTTAGGCTATAAATACTAGTTTTAGTCGAAGACTGAACAACTTTTAATCTTTAACTTCCAAGTTATTACTTACAAAATTTCTGTGTTCAAAGTGTGATACTGAGAGCAAACTCTACTGTAACAAAAACTCATAATATCTTTCTAGTGAGAGAAAGAAAAGGCTAAGAGCTTGAAGAGGTTAAGATAACAGAAAGAATACTCAGTGTAAGAGACTTAAAGAGGCTCTGAAAGAGAGGAAAAATACTTGTAAATTTGTTGAAGTATAGTGAAAACTCAGAAGGATTCTGAGGACTGGACGTAGCCCAAGGTTTGGAGTGAACCAAAATAAAAATCGCAGTGTCTACCTTCTAACTCTTTACTCTTAATTTCTTTTGTTCTTATACAACTATATAGAAGTTATTTGTGATTTAACTACGTAACTATTTGATATTCTTTTAATACTTGAAAAAGTTCCTTTTCTAAGAAATATCAAAGGTTTTGTGTATTCACAAAATGATTACACAATTCAACCCCTCCTTCTTGTGTACTTCGAATATTGTATGTGAGTTCTATATTAACGTGTGATTTATTTCAATTGATATTGGAGCTCGGTTTCCAAGAACCACCTTTACACAGTGAGGACAAAGATCCATGGCTGAATCACACGTTTTTATCGTTAAAGGTGCCTCTGTCACAAGACCTCTTACGTTCAATGGTGAGGACTATCATTATTGGAAGGACAGGATGCGACTCTTCATCGAATCCACACACGTTGATCTTTGGGACATCATCAAGAATGGACCACATGTACCAGTAGATGATGAAGGAAATACTATTCCACATACCAAATGGTCAGCCGATCACAAAGCAAGATTTCAACTAAACTCAAAGGCCAAGTTCTTTCTGAGTTGTGCTTTAAGAAGAATTGAATACGATAAAGTTCATGGATGCGAAACTGCGAAAGAGATGTGGGACACCTTATCCATCGCACATGAAGGCACAAACTAGATGAAGGAGTCCAAGATCAGCATTCTTGTACATCAATATGAGCCGTTTAAAATGAAAGAAGATGAGTCTATTGATCAGATGTTTGGAAGATTTCAAACTATCGTTAATAGATTTAAGGCTCTTAGGAGAATCTACGATAATCAGGACCATGTTAGGAAGATGCTCAGGAGTCTGCCCAAAAGATGGAGACCTAAAGTCACTGCAGTACAAGAAGCCAAGGACTTGAACAAATTAAAGCTTAATGAGCTGCTTGGTTCTTTGAAGATACATGAAGTGGAGCTTAATGCTAAAGACAAACCTAGAAGAGACAAATCGATAGCATTAAAGGCTAGTCAGAAAAAATCATAAGACTCAGAGAAATAGAAGTTCATTATCAAAAGCACTGAAGATCGAAGAGATCAAGAATGATGACACCAGTGAATCTGAACAAGACTCAAGTGAAGATGATGATTAATTATCTTTTATCTCAAGAAAGATTAGAAGAATGTGGAAGAAGAAAGAAAAAGGAAATAAGGAGTTTTTTTAAGAAAAATAACAAAGACGAAGTCAAGAACAAGAAGGCTTCTATCATTTTCTACGAATGCAACAAACCAGGACACTACAAGTCTGAATGTCCATTGCTTAAAAAAAACCTTAAGAAGAATAAAGAAAATAAAAAGAGTATGATGGAAACTTGGGAAGATTTGGACTCTTCCGATTCTAATTTTGATTCAGAAGCTTCAATACAAGCAAATATATGCTTAGTAGCCAAAAAAGAACGTTGATCAAACCCTTTTTAAAGGTATTATTGGTTCTTTACTTTATCTTATAGCAAGCAGACTTGATATTCTATTTAGTGTTTGTTTGTGTGCTAGATTTCAAACAAATCCTAGAGAATCTCACTATATTGCTGTTAAAAGAATTTTGAGATATCTATTAGGTTCTAGTGATCTTTACTTAATGTATGAGAAAGGTAAAGATTTTAGGTTAATTGGCTATTGTGATGCTGATTACGCTGGAGACAGGATTGATAGGAAGAGTACAAGTGGACGCTGACACTTTCTTGGCCATAAGTTAGTTTCCTGGTCAAGTAAGAGGCAAAGTTCAATTGCTCTATCTAGTTAGTTTCCTGGTCAAGTAAGAGGCAAAGTTCAATTGCTCTATCTACTACAGAAGCTGAATATATGTCAACTGCAAGCTATTGCTCACAGACATTATTGATCAAGTATTAATTAGAAGATTATTCAATTCAAAAAGAACAGATCCTAATTTACTGTGACAACACAAGTACTATCAACCTATCAAAAAATCCAATACAACACTCGAGGGTAAAGCATATCGAAGTTAGACATCATTTCCTACGAGACTATGTACTGAAGGGAATCGTGAGTCTACAATTTGTTGAGACGAATCATCAATGGGTAGATATCTTCACTAAGCCTTTGAATGAAGAAAGATTCATAGAAATCAGGCGAAACTTGAATATGGTTGTGTTAAGTAACCAATCGTCTGACACGTCATCACCCAAATGATTTTCTTAGTAAGGAAGATAAAAAGTCATAAGGTTTTAAGGAAACGGTAACAGTAGGTCAGAGGTGGTAACTTTTTAGAAAAAGGAGGGAAATCCTATGAAAGGTTTTATAATATCACCTACTCTAGAATATTCTTAAAATACTCTGAAATCAATTTTTTGCAGAACTCTCAAAAAAATGTTTCATTACTCTATTCTTGATATCAAGTTCTTTTTGTTTACATTCTCATCTTCAGATACTAACCTCATTTCTTTGAGAAAAATACATTTGTGTGTTTAATTTCTATTGTCTACAGATTACCAATGGAGCAATCAATGATTTATGGAAGGCATGTTGATTTCAACTCCTTGAAGAAGAACCAGATGGATATTGAATCAGAAATTGAAGCAGCGGGTTGGAAAAACTTCTTTCAGATTCATGAAACAGTATACCTGAATGAAGTATATGAGTTCTGGAAGAATGCGAAAGTAGTAGATGAAACCTTAGTTTCGATGGTGGATAGAATGTCAGTTATTGTGACACTGGAGTTAATAAAGAAGGTCAGTGAATGTCCACGTGTTGGAGCAGAGGTGTCTCATACCACAAGTTGGATGACTAAGATCAGTGTAGAGAAAGCACAAATCAATCGACAACTCTATGGGAGCAGTGAGCTAAAGGAAAAGAAGGCGTCAACTCTTGTTTCGAAGGCTAGGGTTCTACATGCACTACTCTTTCATTGTATTCTACCAAGAACAGGTTCAAAGAATGTTGTGATGACTATAGATGAACAATGCTTGTTTCATCTACTCAATCATCAATCTATAAACTTTCCAAACTTGATTTTAAGGTTTATGATGAAGACGAAGAGAGACTCAAATGCATTACCTTATGGTATGCTGCTGACAAGAATCTTTAAAGATTCTGGAGTCCTTCTTAACAGAGGAAACAAAATGAAGATGAATATAAAAAGCATCATCAATGCTTCAACTGTCACTAGAATGGGCTTGAAAGAAAAGGAGGATACAGATTCTATGGGAAAAGCAAGGACTGAGGGGGAGTGTATTGTAAGACGCAGCTTGAATGAAAAGGTTACTCCCGCAAGGAAGATAAAACCTCAATCTGTAGAAAGAATGCCTACAAAAGAAAATAAGAGTAAATCGTCTTAGGTATCAGTCAAAGCTAGGAAGATTTCACATAGAGAAGATAGCCAAGAGAAGCAGTCTGCCAAACAAGTGTCGATGAAAAGAAAGGGGGAGACACTTTATTCTGAAAAATCCAAAAAATTCAGAAGGTCGCCAAGAATATTGACCTTGCATCAACAAGAGCAGAAGAGAGGAAAAGGTTTAACTCTTGTTGGAGATTCTGAAAAGTCTGAGAAAGCTCCACAGGCAACAAGATCTTTGGTCTCAATTTTGCAAGAACAACCAACAAAATTGACTAAAGAAATAGAAATTAAGAGGAAGTTGGTGTTTGAAAAGAAGAAACCTCAACAACAACCTCTTCTAGACTAGTTAAAAAAAGTAAGAAACTGAAGACCAATCATAAAAAGAACATCTCACCTGATGTTCAACAAAAGAAAAAACAAGTTGAACACAAATCAACTTAGCATAATCCTTCTCAACCTATCCGAAGAGAGGATTTGAGAATGAAGGTAATTGAAGAAGTAATACCTGTGAAAAGCAAAAGCTCAACTATTATAAGAGAATTTGTGAGAAGGTTGGTCAAGGTACAAGTTGAACCAATTCTAATCAATAATCAATCAATGCATCTTCTCAATCATGAAGAAAGAAGATTATATGGGATTCTGAGAGATGAAAAGTCAGAACCATATTCGTTGAATATGTCCAAGGATCAATATACTATTCACCCAGTGACAAACAAAACATTGATCAAAATTGTACCAAATATCCAACCAAGAGCTTCAAACATTGTACGCAATATAGATAAAGGGAAACAGAAGATGTACCCTGAAACAAATACAGGTGATCTCACAGAGGATGAGATACAAGCAACAGTAAGAAACATAGATGAAGCTTGCAATGCGGTTCAATCAAGAGGAATCTATGTTTCTCATCACATTTCGAAAGCATTAGGAAGTCTTTGTGGTCGCTTCACCACAGATGAAACTTTTCAGGTAGTTGGAAGAGTGCCAAAAGGACAATATAGAACTATCATAGTTAAAGGTATTATTTTCAACTTAGAGACTTTTGTGCATTTAATCATGCACTTTAGACCTTTGAGGTTTATATCTTCAATAAAAGATGTCCTAAACCTTCTTGGAAAACCAATCCCAAAACTACCTAGACCTGATGACCTTGACCTCCCCGAAGGAAAACAATCTTCCAAACCTCCTGCTATTAAAATCATCAAACATGATGTTTTACCTTCAGAAGCACCTGTTGCTACAAACTTCTCTCCAACAAAAACATTTTAACAAGTTTCAACTTTTGTTCTAAAAGAAGTTAGTCACACACAGCAGTGGAATCAGGAAGCCTTAGTTAAGGAGATTTAAGAAATTCATACTAAGGTGGATGATTTGAGTGACTCAATTGGTGATCTACATGAGGAAGTTGCGTATTTACGAGTTTCTATAGAAGAAGACTTCAAGTTGATTCTAACTAAAATGCAATGAATGTTCTCTGAAATCATGAAGCATCTATGGTAAAGCTTTTTGATTAATAAAAAATTGGGGGAGAAGAGCAAAAACAGAAAAAAAAAAAAAAAAAAAAAAGATAGTAAATGGGGGAGATCAGTAAGAAGAAAAGAAGATAGGATTACAAGTTTGTTTTCATATGTGTCTTTTGTATATGCATGTGTATATCTTTTGTTGTCTTCTTATTCCTTATATGAATAATATTCGCTTTTATCTTTTGTTGTCTTCTTATTCCTTATATGAATAATATTCGCTTTTACTTCTAAAATTATGATTATTTATTATCATCAAAAAGGAGGAGATTGTTAAGTCAAAAAGACTTTACGAATAATAATTTTGTTGATAATCAAATAATAATAATGTTTGAAATAAATGAATTGTTTTGA